>OX346710.1:10002500-11270200 GCA_947063395.1 Hemistola chrysoprasaria | reverse complement strand
CCCCAAACAAAATAGATCAGCTGATCGACAAATTTGTATGGAAAGTCGAAATTTTTTTTTATAATTTCGCGATTTTTTCTTTGGAAAGCTATTAATAATATTAATGGGTAGATTCACCTCCTTTAGTATTACTTACACCTTTTTGTACACACGTTGTAAGCTAAAAACCCTTCCTTGTTTTTCACTCTGTCGCTTCCTACACATTACCGTATTTTTCAGCCCCATCTGTCCCTTAAGCCTTATTAGGTAAAACTCGTGGCGAGAAAGAGCCCTACTTCTACAAAAAAAACATACATACATTCACGCCTTTTTTCCGAAGGGGTAGGCAGAGGTGTACCCAGGACTCAGTCCCACCCACATTTCGCCAGTATGTTATTGGTCCCATGTAATAGGGGGCGAGCCTATTGCCATCTATCGGGCACAGTTCCAGATTCCAGGCAGTTAATGAGATAATTCCTAATGGAAAAATCCAATATTTAACACTATGCCTGACCTGGGGATCGAACCCGGGACCTCTTGATTGGCAGTCGAGCATGCGCCCACAACGCCACCGAGGCAGTCAAAAAGAGAAAAGAGGCTTCTGCAAAAGTATATACAATTCCATATTAATACTAGCGGCCGTGTGGCTCCCGGCTATATAATAGGTCTCCTTTCTCATCCCGTGGGAGCCGTGAGACCGGCAGAACGGCAGAACGAAATATTCGGAGAGTGGGCAGCAGCACTCTTTCCAAGTATTCCAACTTCTGCGATCACCAAGCGTGGTGATTACGGCAATATCCCCCCATATGAATAGTTTATGGCGTTCTATGCGGAAGGCCTATGTTCAGCTGTTGACGTCTTCCGGCCGATGATGATCATGATGATGATTAGTAGGATGTGATACAAGGACAAGAAACTTCTTCCTTATGTGATAGGTAGGTCCTGTCAGCAATTGCCCTAATCTAGTTAAGTTCAAGTAAAGCACAATAATTACACGGCTTATTTCCCAAGCCAAAGAAAAGTTCTACTTCCGTCAAGCAAACAATACAGCGCAGCGATGCGATCATAGCACAACAATAAAATGTTCTCTTCACTAGACTTAAACACACTGCTAACTCTTCTGATATTGAGATAACAAAGCTCATAGTTGTTAATTGTCTGTTTATCAGGTTGCTTTCATCGTATTGCCATTACTCATTAGTGTTGTGATTGTGTATTATTTTTTGCTAATTGTACTTATCTCGGATTCTTTTATATTTATTTATTTGTACTTTTGTATGTTGATATAAAGAAACCTGCAAAAAAATATAATATAAAGAAATTTGCATAATATCATGACTGCGCGTAGGTCTAGATTGTGTGCGTAGATGCACGTACGTGTATGTGATGTGGTTATGGCAGGCACTTAGTTCGCAATTTATATTGAGCTATGAAGTATAATGTCTACTATACCTTCTTTAGTAATTATAATAGCTCTACCATTTACAGATAGAAAAATATTAAAAAATAATTTAGGTACTTCTTGTACCTAAATTATATTGCAACCTTTTTTCCAAGTCTTTCATTGATCTGATAAACAACTATAATACAAGATAAACATCTATCTAGTACAACTCCAGGTTTAAGTTATTTCACCGTTCTCAATGCATACCCGAGAGTAATTATCTATGTTTATGGGACAACGTCGAACAACCGGCCCTCAGAACCTTCCTTCTGATCCAGTTCTGTGACCCGACACGACGTCGGTGCGGTGCTACTTCATCAGCTGACTGTTCATTAGCATTGAGTAGTTTATATCCACCCACATTTCTATATTCCCGGTATTGATGTAAATTCTACAGTATTTCATAGCTTTCGCAGGTAAGTGAAGTTAATTAAGACATACGTTTATAAGATGTATTTATGGGATACCACTTCTAGCACAGTTTCTATCTGTTATAGTGAAATCTGTTCATGTTAGAAATACTGTGAATCGCTATAATGTTGAGTTAATGACGTCTGTGCGTTTTAAGCTGTGTCCCACCGATTTGCTGCAGATAGGTCCATCCGATCCAATCCGATTGGGGGAAGAGTTGGACCACCTCTTCAAAAAAATCATTATTAATTACCGAAGTTTATTTTCAACTCGATGAGAATATAAATGCATAATATATAATTAATCAACCATCACTGTGTTTTAAACAACCATTAAAACGGCGACTTTAATATTATTTTAAGGGAGAAATTTGTACATGGTAATATAACTTAGTGAAAAGCTTTAAGCTTTATCATATCACGACAAAATTTGATGATACCTATGTACAAGTATGTCTAATAACCAACATATTTCAACAGTCAAACTAAAACATCATCACAAACTTAAGGCACCTGATATAACAAGCCCATTATTTAAACATTGATCAAGTGCGAGGCCGATAGTCGATAGATTTGCCCCCTGGACTTGACACACTGACTCGCTTTCTTCGAGCTCTCCGAGATGCCGTGAGTACGCTACCATCTCGCATTACTTGTTACAATAGCAAATCTGAACGCTTCATAAAGCACCTACAATGTTTTCGTTGTAGCATGAACATTAGACAATATGTTTTTTTTTTTTTAATGAAAAATGGATGGAACGTTGTCACTTTCCTATTCAAATAACAGCAGCTGTCATTCACACCATGCTACTACGAAAAGTCTAGTGGAAGAATCGGCACTGTTTTAAATAATTATAGTAATTTATTTAGGTATCATCATCATCATCATCCAGCCGTTGGAAGTCCACTGCTGAACATAGGCCTCCCCCATAAGGGGGGTTGTTGCCAATACTCACCACGCTTGGCAGGCGGGTTGGCGAGCGCAGTTTGATGGTTTACGCAGAGGACGCTGCTGCCCGTCCGCTGGATCTGTTAACCCTTAGCCGGCTCTTACGGCAACCACGGGGAGAGAGGGTGGAGCACTATTCTAAAGCCGGTAACCCCACGGCAATTTATTTAGGTATGTAAAGATATATTTAGGTATGTATAGAAAGTAATATATTTTGAAACATGGAACTGTCAATTTGAATTTATTTAATTCTTAGCAAGTTACAATATATTCATCCGGCTACATTGTATTTAAAGTATTTTAAGCCTTAAATGGCATAATGACCAGATGACACTTGTCATAACTCGAATTTTGTATTGACGAAAATTAAAGTGACCATGCTCATTAAGGCTTTCTCCTCAGAGTTTCCGTTATTATTTCTTTAGCAATCCTATACTGGAAAAGTGAAAGTGACAATTGAATATAAATTATATTAAGTAATTTATGTAAAAGTAATATCAACTTTGTTTTTATCACTCAATTAAAACTAATAACATTACTAAGATAAGTTTTTAACCGTCAATTAAGACATCAAGTAATTAAGTAGCTATAATAAGATGGATAAGTACAAGGTTTTGATTGCATTAATATAATGCTTTTTAATTCTTACGAAAATAAAATATAAGAATGATTATAATATTAAGTTTATAAAAAGTAAAATTTATATTAAAAAAGCAAAAAGTTTATATAACATAATGTTATTTAATTCTTACGAAACTAAAAAAAAAAAATTTCTTTAAAGTAATCATAAAAAAAGGTAAATCTTAAAGTAGTCATAGTATAAGTATTAGCTGTCGTAGCACAACTACAGCGTAACTATTTCGTTAACGAACAATTTTTTTCAAGGTGCCCCAAAAAGCCTATTGCATTTTTCATGAAGAGTAAATAGCATTTACTTGTCCCCACGTTTGTAACAAGTAACAAGCTACCGAGTTGCGTAAGACAATCCCTGAAGATGGTACACCACCGTGACGCAAAATGCGCTCTTACAAAATCCATGCATCTGAACAATAGAATGGGAATTGTTCATTTTGTGCTGAATTTTGTAACAGTAGCCATTAGTTACGAGCAAGTGCGTTGTCGTATCCGTTCCGGCAGATAAGGATAATGCGAAAACTGCGGATTCATTATCTTAATGGCTTACGCGGTATTTTTCACGATTGAACGTAATTTTCTACGTGTTTGTGACGAAACCTGAATTTCTGTCTCATTATTCTCAACTCATTTTATTTTTTAAAGCTTTTGTAATCACGTCGATATAATTTTCGTTCCAAAACAAATATTATATGTATCCCTTTTGTACTTAGTCTAGATACTGTATTAAATTTCACACACAATACAAAACTTTTTTAGGAATTCTTATGATATCTAATTAGAATGTATACAGGTTTTCCCCGATGGTAATATAACCTATACCTAACCTATAGATATGTCTTCGCACTTCTTACGATGGAGCGTAGGTATTCGAAATTATAGGAAATAATAATAATATTTTATAACTTTTTAGATATCGTTCAATAAAACGGTAACTTAACTATATCCGTGAGCATTCTATAAGCTCGTCGTCTACACTTACTCTTATTACATCTGTGAGAATTGTTGAATCGCAAGCTTACTAATAAATACTGTAAATCAAAGCAATTTACATCAATAAAGCATTATGCACATTGGTATTAAGTCAAACGAGAAACCCCACAGGTATACACCTATAAAATGCGAGCTGTGTGACGCGCGACCTACTTTCCTCGCACTGGCTCTGCCACATGTCGCACCACTAACATCTTGAACATGCAGAAATAGCATGTACATATATACACACGCACGAATCATACCAACTATATTACCTATATAAAATTTGCATAAAAGGCCTATTACATTGCACTAAACTAAGGCCTCTAACCCCTTCATAAATGTGGTGTAATAACAATAAGGCAGAAAAATCTCAAAGTCGTTAGGGCGCACTTAATTAGGGACTCTGATTAAGTGGAGTGTAATAGACCTTTACATATCTGTCCATAACCACCCCTAAACTGAGACGGTTTGATTACCTAAGTATGTCAAAAAATGGTTTGATATTTAGAGAAACTATTCCGACGAAGATGACACGAATGAGTGACGAGATCATAATTTATTCGTGACTTTTTAATTTAAAATAACCTACTTCATTAGTATTAATATACAATTAATCCTAGTAATAATTCATTTCAAACTTCTTTTAAGGGATTGACTTTACAAATAAATATGTACCTATAAATGCGCATAACAAACGTCTTACAATATTACTACAAAAACAACAAATCAAATGTAAATTAAGATTTGAATATATATTTCGCGGAGAATTTCGGTGCGAGTGAAAGTAAAATTATGCAACTTTCTACATTGAATAAAGTTAAGAAAAACATTTATGTGCTATGTTTAAGTTTTTGTTGCCGCGAATGACTGTGTACATTTGTTTCGTTTTTAAATAGACCGGTCATGAAAGACCATCACGAATCCTAATATTTTGAGAACGATACTAAATAACCAACGCGGTATCCCATATTAAATTATGAAACAGAATTAAAAAAATCTAAAATTTTATCTATTTTTTTTTTCTCTTTTTTTTTTTTCTCTTTGTATTAAACAGGATACACGCAAATAACCTTGTAGGAACTTAAGATCTTTTAAAACTGAGTTCAGCTTTCGTGCCATTATTGCTCTACCTACGTGCATTTCATAATTTAAAAAACAACGGTAGCCAACGACTTTATTTATCGATGTAGACGAGTAGCTCACACAACACATAAAAATATCTAAAACTGCAGAAAACAGCGTCCGGCTTACTTTCCCATCGCACAATCAATCCAAGAGATAAACACAAAATCCAGGTACCTTTCCAGGTGAGCTTTCAACAGCACAGAGATACGAAGAAACAGTTCAAAGGATAACACCGTCGGCTACCGAACACTGTTCCAGAGTTCACACACTGATGTCACAGATCACTTTCGTTTTCACGAGCGCGTGTATCTTGGTGTGCGGAGTACGCGCCGCTGCCGCTGTGCCCGTGTTAGGTTCCACACTGGTCGCGCCGCCCGACACCGCTCAGGTTTTATACGCGTGAAAGTTCTGATGCATCGCCGGACCCTCCTATCCCGGATCGCGATTTGGCGATTCCGATTTTGAAATCCTTGCGACATATTTTGACGTCAATGAGATGACGAGGCTTGGGAGGATACGATGCAAGCACTGCGCAGCTTTGAATAGGAGTCATAGCGGAGTTCCTTACACAATATGTGCGTGTGGATTTTACGTAAAGTGCAAGAAGTGGATTTATCGAATTAAATAGGTTAACATTTGCATATGCCTATAATTGCCTTTGCCTCCGCCGTGGAGTTACTGGCTTTTGTCTATTTGGAGTTACCGGCTTTAGCTCCACCCTATTCTAAAGGTAAAGAAGATTTTTCTCAATTTCTATCGGAAAATGACGGACACATAAATTTTTCTACACACACATAATAATAATATATTATATGCCTTTTATGGTAAATTAAAACTACTTAACTGAAGTAATGCTCGAGCATGGTGTCGCGTTATCGTTCATACAAAAGACATCAACGCATAGAAACCCACCTTTTGAAGCACCTATGATAATTTATTTGTTCAACACTGATTTACCTCTAGCGTTAGATAACGGGATTTCTTAACTTTATAAACAAACTAGTGTAAGCTCAGCGGCTTCGCCCGCTCGCAATTATGAAATATGGAAGTTTTATACCAAAACATTGACGCCCTTTTTGGACCCCTTAGAATGTGAATTTCAAAAATCCTTTCTTACCAGCGAAATTACTGGGCATGACGAGTTTCAACAACTAATATCTCAGGGTGACAGGCGCAGTGCAGTGCCGCGCAGAATTTTGAATTTTAAAACACTGGGTGGCACTGTGTCTGATATGGGCAATCATGATGCTTACCATCAGGCACCTGATTTGCTCGTTTTGTCACTCACTATCAAAAAAACAAAAAAAAAATACCACACGTCTATACAATGAGCATAATCTAGATTCCAAGTTAGAAGTCTCTAGGATCAGTGGTTTGGACCCTGCGTTGCATGTCAGTTCGTGAGTCATTTAATATTTTATATATATATATTAGGTATTTTTAGGTATAATGATAGCGATATATTTACTATTTATGTCGCTCAAAAACAGCTAAGGCGAAGTGTTAAATATAGTTTTTTCATTGGGAATTATCTCAATAACTTAACTGGGGGAACTGTGCCCGGTAGATGGCTTTTTTGTAGTGGTAGGCCTCTTTAGCAGGGGGCCGCCTGGGGAAGTACCACACCTTTGTCCGTTATTCATCCGCCAAGATGTGCAAACATTACTGTGTTCCGATCTGAAGGGCAATGTTGCCAGCGAAGTTACTGGGCATGACGAGTAAAACAACTAATAACTCAGGGTGACAGGCGCAGTGTGCTCGTCTTGTCACTCACTATCATAAAGACTCGCCCCCTATTACATGGGACCAATAACATACTGGCGGAATGTAGGTGTGCCTAATATGGTGAGTCCTGGGTACACCTCTGCCACCCGTTCGCGAAAAAGGCGTGATTATATGTTATGTAGAAATTTTCTAAAGTCAAAGGAGAGTCAACTTAGCACACCCGGATACACCGTTTCGCTATGTACTAACTTATGAAATTAATAAATCTATCTTCCTCAAGCAGGTGTCCCAACAGTAATCTATTCGTCAAAACTATGAAATTGTGGAGTCTGAGTTAAGTGAAATCGCATAAATTGGCCATTGTCTGAGCAACAAGTGCACGGATTTGGTATTACTTTCCGTTTCCATCTGACCACGTGCGCCGCCGCCGACACTGGCAAGTGAACGATCGCGTTCACAGAACATTTTCAGCAGAAGACTGATTCCGGATAGTAGGAAGGTGGGTTATTGTTATTTCGACACAAAGTTATCTAGCACCACTTTTGATTTTTCCGTAAATTCAAAGATAGCTTGTCAGGTACAAAAGATAACACTCAGAGACTCATCATTATCTTCATCATCACAGCCATAGGACGTCCACTGTGAACATAGGCCTCCGCCATAGATTTCCATCCAGTCCAGTTGTAAGTGGCCTGTATCCAGCGTAATCCTGACTACAATCCAAAATAATCAGGGCAAAGCTAAAGTTTTAATTTTCCACACTGTGGTGTGTCTAACCATGAGAATTGGTAAATTGGTAATCCAAACCAGAGTTGCTGTTCACGAGCCTATTATATCCACTGACGAAATCTAGTGAGAGTAATTTCTTCATTTTACTCGTATCACAATGATAGCTCTTTTGTGACCATTACAAATTCTACCGCGATCCGAGAGGCGATTATTTTTTAATCTCTATTTATAAATATCTACATCCTGACTGACTGACTCCCAGCCCTAACCCTTGAACCTAGAGCTGAAATTTTGTTCATAGATATCCATTATGATGCAGAGAAGGATTAAACTACTTTTTATTTATTTAGAGCTTAAAATATTATAATTATTATTATTATTGAGACAGAAGTGGCAGGTGTCGAAATCTCTAGCAATATAGCCCGGTTACCATCCATTTAGAATTAACACCTATAGACAAATTAAGTAGTTACAATCCATTCACAATAGTCCTTGCACCCAGCGGGAGCTGTATTTAAGCTCATCTTTAAAAAAAACTTTCGATGGTTTGAGATGAACCCAGATAGGTGCTGTACATTTCCTTTAAAAAGCTCAAAGGGGCCTCTGCACGTTAGACTTTAAAAAAAAATCACGTCTATCAAAAGCCCGTGTATTCGAGTGACATTATTATAATAAAAATAATAATTATTATTATTATAATTCTCGAAATTCCCACGGGAATTAAGTCACGGAAATTACGCTTTTAATTTATAAAATATAGGCCTGTTAGGCCTAATTGCGTAAAAGAATTAATTTTGGAACTCATCATTTTTACACCCTGGAAAGAAGTCCTTTTATACGTAATTTTGATACCTTGTTCATTTTACAGTACAATGGCAAACTAAAAAAGGTTGTTTTTATTATTACTCACTGACTGACAACAGCAGTTGATGCAACGCAGAACCACTACTCTTAGAGACTTGAAACTTGGAATGTAGGTTCTTATTATTAAATTCACATTCTAAGGGGTCCAAAAAGAGCGTCAAAGTTTTGTTATAAAACTCCAATGTTTCGTAGTTGCGAGCGGGCAAAGCCGCTTTGTTCACACTAGTTAATTATAAAATAATGACATAAGAATATTTAAATTTTTATTAGGCTCGCCCCCTATTACTTGGGACCAATAACATACTGGCGAAATGTGGGTGTATCTACTATGGGACTGAGTCCTGGGTACACCTCTGCCTACCCCTTCGGGAAAAAAGGCGTGAATGTATGTTTTTATGTTTTAAATTTTTATTTTATGTATAGTGGTTACAAAATTATTTGTTTAAATATACAGTGTTGGTTCTAAGTTAAATACCTAATTAACCATTGATTTTGATAATATACAGCTTGACATACAATAGGAAAAAATATGGGCTTTATTAACTTTCACTTTAAATTAGTTCCGTTTGTAGATGTTTCTGTCAATCTATACCTACAATGGTCTTATGGGTGCATTATTGCATTGTGCCTACTTATTTTAATATACGAATTTTGGTTATTTTGTAGCATAATAAATGTTTCTCTTCTCTTTATTTATTACTGAATAGGGCAGTAGTCTCAGAGCATAAAAAGTTCTCGACACGTAAAATTTCTCCTATGCACAGGCTAATAATTGTATAAAGTAACATTCTGTGAAAAAATCCCTGTCGCATTGCTTGAAGTCCAGAATTTGATATTCGGACGGTAGGGCGCTAACACTCAAGTCGCCCTCAACACAATAGTACCATAAGAATAAACATATTATAAATACAGACGAAGTTCTTTTTTGAAGCACTCATGCCTTCCAACCGAGCCACAGTTAGGTGTGCGTTCTGCACATCGAATGTTTACCATTACCTTAACTTTAGTCATCCCTCAAAAGTTGAGAAATTCAGCTTAAATAATTCCGGCAGGTCCCCAACAGGTCGGAGTAAACGAGTCACACTGACACGTTGGGCTACATTTTTCATTCCTACTATGTAACGCTCGCGTGATTTTAGAATTGTAGTACGTGAGCATAAGTATAAAATAATGTAGTCAATCTATATAGCTATTTATAAGCACCTATTGTTCGTAAAGATGACCTAAAAATATTTCTAAGCTCACGTCACTTTAGCTAAAAATGTAAGAACGCCTTGCTACACCACAGATCCGCTTTGCATAACAATACGACGTCAGCAGCCGCGTATTGCCGCCGCTTTCATGTAAACGGAACGGCACATTCGGGTCAGTTTAGTCACTAGGGTATCCAACAAGTACTCATTTACATAAGAAGCTTACTTAGACTTATCATTATAGTAAATGTGTCGTAGGCTGGTATTCAGGCGTAATTGAAAAGGGAAATTCATTGTTAGGGCATTAGGTGGTGTAAAGCGGTAGTACAGAACTGAAGGACCTTTTATACCAGATTGTTAAGTGCTCACTTTAAATTCCAATGATATTTTGACGTACTTCAAGGTGTTAAGTATTTAAGGCCTGTGCTTATTTGCCAAAATATATCTTTTGTTTTCATTAATTGTAATTTATATTCTTCACAAGGATTTTATTTCATTCTACCAACTAAACTGTTTTGTAATATCTTATACGAGTAGGTATATAACGGTTTGTATGGGATGTCCAAAATTTTTTTTGCTAATTTTGCAATTCTTTCTTTTACACTATATATGATTTGAATTCATGGTTGTAAACAATATGATCACTTTTTACGGGTTAATTACCATGAATTGTCGTTTTACGAGTTTTCCGATATTTTGACGCAGTTGCATGCGTCATGATCAGGGAAATTCTTCCGTGTTTATACGGAAAAGTATTATTATATTATCCCGTAAAAAGCGATCCAATTTTTTTGCATGTTTTTCAGTTTGACGGGTAGATAACACCCTTAAGTATTACCTACTAACAACATAAATATATGTAAAAGCGCGAATCGCCTATTTTATTTAAGTATATCGAAAGAATGTAAAAGATAAGTGTGTTCCCAATATAACAATGTAAACGGACTTCTATAATTAAGTCCACCGATAAGCACTCGCGTCCTCTTTTGCACACGCATCAGTAGTGCACAGAACATTTATTGATAAATAATACCCACGTATGTGTTAGTCATTGAAGCTTATAATTATACCTATAGGCTATAGGTCAGTATTCTGCTTCTATCTAAGTACCTAAGTTCGCTTTGTAGAGTCAACATGTGGCTCCGTACTTTATGAGATTTCAGGTCGCCCGAATGACTGGTCAGACGCCAAACCGACACGACTACGTACGTCACAATCATCTATGATGACAATAGGTAAGCTACTCGTCGCCCTATGAAGCATTGTAGCCCACGATCCCACATAAATGATCACCCATCCAAATAGGGGCCTGTCGGACATAGCATAACCAACAGTAATCTAGAATAAAGGCTAGGTAAGCTCAAAGTCTAGCGTTATAAATATTAACCTATAAACTTAGCCTTTAAATAGCATAATAATATGTATATTGTGTTAAGCTACGCCATGAACATTACAAATAAACTACGAAAGTAACAACGAATACGATGAATTGGCCATTGACCAAAACATTTCCAAACAGTATATAATAAAAACAATAGACCGCATGAGTAACGTGGTCCCCTGTGGCACGCCGCGCCATTGACCCCTGTCCAAAAGTTATTATTAGTTGTGCAACCACGTACCTCAATGCAGTCGTTAGAATGGACGAGGTTGCTATCATTATCCAACACTAGCTTTTATGGAACGTCCATAGACAATCGTAACTATTTCATAACTCTTTATTTGAGTAATTTGGGATTTGATAATAATGGCATTATTACTTTCGACCTTCTTCCAATTATTGTGGACAGTAAACCTACAGCCTTTTTTGTGTGTTGTTATTTACAGCGGAATAAAAATCTAATTATATTTTGGTACCTACATATAACCGCTGATGTTGGATTTAAGTACTTAGGTTCCAAAACATATATAAAAATAGGTACACTTCGTGCCTAAACAAGATCTCGTGGAGTGGAGTAGCATAACCCTTATCACACAGCAAAAGTTTCTCTTTACAAAGATGGCGTTAGTTCCAATTTTAGCCGTTAACCGTAGGAAGTCCACTGTTAGACATAGACCTTCTCATCTCTGTGTATACCTGCTTCATTAATTATTCGTAAATACATACATATTTTAAATACAGCTCCATTAAATATTAAACTGGAAAGTGCAATTAATATTTTAACTACCAGTAAGTGTGATTCTATGAAATAAATCAGCATCAGCGATAAAACAATAACAATTAATTATCTATAAGTATAATGTATTTTCTTTCAAGCACCGGCTCGTCGGTTCCCATAAAACTAAGTTTTCACATACCTTAATGTGATTCTACTTTCGCTTACCCAGGAATGCTCGCATACAACCTATGTCTGCCGGCGTAAGCTGAGATTGTGTGCAGATAAATATTCAACACATAGGCATCTTCGAAGTAGATAAAACAAATGATACACTTGAATGGAAAATGGAAAAATAAGCAATAGGTAAGCTAAAAATCTTAAAAGAAAACTCATTGTGTTTTATTAGAATAGATCGGTAATGCGTAGATTATTAACAGGCATTGAAATAAGTATTGTGTAGCGTTTAGTTAAATTGCAGTTTTACCATGGAATACTAAAGGGACAGAAGGAACACTCCACAAAATCATTTAAATAAATAGCTGCTCTAGCCGACAAAATAAAGTGCAATTCAGACCGCACAGCGCCTAACTAATTATCGTTATATTAACATACAAGTGATACCTATACAAGCTGCCTCTCTTTCTATCGCGTATCTCTCTATCTCTTCTCTCTGTCTAGCACATAGAAATTGTACCGTCAAGACGGACGCCCCGGCTACTTGTAGCTTCAGCAGTGTCCCCGGCCTGGTTTTACTAAGAATGTTTGTAGGTAGCATTGTAGGTAAGTACCTAAAGTAACGTAATTTTTTACTAAGAGACTGTAATATAAGGTACCAGATAAAAAATCTTAACTTAACTCAGTACTTAAAACACTTAAAACAGTATCTTACCCATGCCTATCTTTTATTTTTTCAGATTTAAAATCATCATCATCCCAGCCATAAGAAATACGAGTTACAAAATTGTATCTGCCCGTCAATCTAAACAGGGACCTAATAATACAGGCTGTGATTATTTTTCAAAGTGAACTCGTTCGGTCCCCAAGCGGATAGTTATTTTTTCAAAAATTTTGGTGACGCGCAAATGTGCGTGAGGTGATTTCCGAGCGAAGCGGGGCTCGTAAGGAGCTCAATCTCGCTCGCAGGGTGAGGAAGGCCCGATTGGAGGGCGGATGACAGTGTCCATTCTATACATATTAATATCTGTTCTGTGCCCAGTAGGCCCAGCTTTACCTACCTAGGTATATATTGTGCAGGGTGCGTGCGCATATTATATGAATACATATTAATATTCCATTTTAACCGCGCACCAATAACTAAAGAAAAATGCATGATATTATGTTATGTTTCATTATATTCAAGATCCTTCTGGCCTACTTCTCTATAAGTAAGTATCAGTTTAAGGTACCTACCTAATATAGTGTCGTGCCTAAGTATTGTTATGATACAAACGCGGTCAGTTGCACAATGTGTCGCCGACGTAATGTCTCCTGAAGTCGTAATAGCTGATTCATGTTCGGAGAAAGTGGCTTATTTTAGCACATTCTACCTATTATATTCCATTAGTGAATTAGGTAGACTTTTTTATTTCAAAGCCACGCGGATTTTTTGAGCATGTTAATTTCGACTTAACTGTGCCCGGTAGATGGCAATAGGCTCGCCCCCTATTACATGAGAGTTTCAATGAAAAAAATCATTGTAGTGGTAGGCCTCTTTTGAAGGGGGCCGCCTGGGGACCACACACCACCATACCTTTGCCAGATATTCATCCGCCAAGCAGTAATATGCAAACATTACTGTGTTCCGGTCTGAGGGGCAATTTTACCAGCGAAATTACTGGACATGACAAGTTACAACAACTAATATCTCGCGGGTGACAGGCGCAGTGCAGTGCCGCGACATAATTTTGAATTTTAACTGAGTGGCACTGCGTTTGTTATGGGCAATCATGATGCTTACCATCAGGTATCTGATTAGCTCGTCTTGTCACTCACTATCATAAAAATAAAGTTGTTCAAGGAAATGAAGCCGTGGAGCCCATACTGGAGATGAGGTACTGGCTTCTCGAAAATGGAAACCTCAAATTAGGTCCCATTAGGTCCACGTACGTCAATAAAGTTAGGTCGTACGAGCGACTAATATTGTAGTCTCGGTCGGACTTCGGTAAATGTCACTGTGCAGACTTCACAATGAGCAAATTGCACGTGCCAGTGGTTGAGTAAGCGCTGGGAGAACGTACCCTATCTCCCCTTTTCTTTAAATCAATGATTAAATCAACGACTAACGATGACGATGATTAAGACTACGCTTGACCAAAGATTTCTTTCAGGGCCCTCATAATAATAGAATGGTTTAATAATATAAGTTCTGAGTGTTGGTAGGCATAACTTGCTAATATTTACTTACTACCTTGTTATATATATTAGTTTCGCATGATTTATATTTTAATGTACAGCACTACATTAAATTATAAATAAGTAAGCCAATTAAAGTGTTGCTACACGTGAGGACCTTTATTTCAAAATGTATTAATTTAAGAACTGCTGTTGGTCCTCCTAAGATCTATAAATAAAATAAAATAAATAAAATAATACTATCATTAATCAGCGCCTGCAGCTTAACTCACAGCAACGCTAAACCCCAAGTTTCACAAAGGCCGACATCCGTTGCTCTACACTTTCACTAGCTTAAAATACCGCCTCTACTTCTCCGATTGTTTATTTCTATGTAACTGGTTAATATAAGACAGTGGTTTAGCTTCGAGTAAACATAATTCGGACACGCCCCTTCTCAATAGAATCGAGGCGGTACTACTCCAATTAAAATCTCATTTATCTATACACGGGAAAAGTAAAAGCTTTTGGATTCTTTAACTGCTTTAGATAACTTATTTTGACGTCGTCTCCTGCCTTCGGTTAAATTGTATGGGATTCTACAATTACTTTCGAATAGGTAGGTAAGTATTTAGGTCTTGCAATAATCAGTTAGGTACTTACTAAGCTTACCTACTTAGGTACTACCTGCTTTCCTCACCAGTCTCCACATTTCTCAAAGTAATTTAATTTAGCGATCGATGACGACGACTGTGAACGACGAACGATTAGTACCTATGTACTAATTATACTGGTTAGTATTATTGGTACTCGTAATATGATTGAAACTTCATTTCTGTTGATTCTGTTAAGTTTGTAGTAATTTATACTGTGGCCAGATGTATCCGGCTGATGTAACGGTCGTTGACTCCATTTCTAATTTTAGGCATTGGCTAATAATAAAATAAAATAAGCATTATAAATATGCATTATTTTTATAATTATAAATAGACTATTGGCAGAAACGTTAATATCGCCAGATTGACTTAGCGCTACATTAGTTAGAAGTTAATATTTAATATTTTACACTAGCATACCATAACGTATCGAAAAACGACAATGCTTGGTTTGAGTTGTTAGAATGGATTATTCTACCTGGTGTCTGGTAGAATCTATCAGATAGAAACTATCGATCGACGTCAACAAATCTATTTACCTAGCCATCGATCGATCGATTGGTCTGGTAAACACCCTTATATTCGTAGGTACTATGTATTATGATAGATGTATAGAATGAAAAAAGATCGGGGGCTCTTTTAATTTCCCTCAAACATTTAAACAGAAATCAACCCTGTTTCACCGCCTGGCTGTAACTGTAAGGTCTGATGACGCTGGCTTGTCCTTTACTGTCGTAGAAGGTGACGAGCTGCTTCACGTTGCCATATCCAGGAGTGGTAATACCGGCCGCTTGTCCTGGTTTTACTGGAGCTGGCTGCAGACTATGGTTGGGGAGTCCCTGAGATGGGCTCGGCTGAACTGGTTTTGAGGGGGTTGGTATAGCGGGGACAGTCACTACCACAGGTTTCGGAGTCGTGACAGGTGCTACAGGCTTCGACTGTTCCACAGGAGTCTTTGGCGGTTCAGATTTTTGTGGTGATACTGGGGCGGCTGGTCGAGCAGGAGGGCTGTACGGTCTCCCCCCACCACCACTCTCCATGTTGATAAAGTCGATGTTTGCATTTTTATTAATCTGTACGATCTTCCTGCCTGAAAGTAGGCAGATATAAATTACATTAAGGAGTACGCGTGGAATTACCTTAATAGTATAACATTTTGAGGAATCTAGATGATGTTATAGTTATAGACATATATGTATGATGTTATATAAAAATGTGTAGACAGTAACGAAAAATTCAGAAATTATGAATTAGGTTCTATAAGAATGAAAAATTAATTTAAAAAATAAGTACTTACACTCTATCGCACAGATCGTCAATAACAACGCAAAACAAAACGCCTTCATCTTGTCCGTGTCGTGACTGCACTACAGACCACACCTAGACACGTTACTGACTACGGATATCAGAATATTTTCGGCAAAACGCTTCTATAGTTACTAACAAGCTATTATACTTATAGTCAGGGTCAGATTAAGTCAAGAGTGGGAGAGCGGAGACTGCGAACTGCGGTCACTCAATCTTATTCGCGAGCGAGCGACCTCTCGACTGAGAATCATGACCTCACACCCTGATAACACTTCTTGGTAAATTAATGTTTGTGTTATTTTTCCTACAATAATATTATACTGATTGTACACAACAATTTACTCATATCAAGTCTTGTGAAAAAATGTTTACGTACAAATAAAATTTCGCATTACTAGTATTCACTCACTGAAAGGATTGTTCTTAAGGGAAAATATGACACTGACAAATCTATCCAAACTTTCTCATTTTTAAGATTAGCACTTATCATTTTGTACATTCAAGATGAACATGATTTTGCATAGGTACTAGTAAAATAGCAGGGTCCTATTTTACCAAGTCTAGAATCTAAATTAACTCACCGCAGCCGGATATGCAAATTGCAAACTAAACGACATAAATGGAACATTATTGCCTTTATAAACGTTGACGTCTCAGTGATTAATCAATAGCAGCCATGCAATATACTACTGGCGCGTGCAGCTATAAAAATCTGACTGATTGGGTACCTACACTACCTTTCTTTTATTAACCCAGGGAAATCTGTATACAGACTAAAGATACAACAGTTTTTTGAAAGGTACGGGCATGCGGGGACAGGGCCGGGTTATGTCGGGATAGGAAGTCCGGCAAAAGGGGATCTTCTCGACCGGAGAAAAGCCCTGGGTGTTATCCTGCGGGCGCCATGTGTCAGGGCTGCGGGCACGCCAAAGCACCCATCCGCAGCCTACGAGGAGGATTGATAGAGATAAACTCTTTATTGCTACATCACAAACAAGAATTAACCTTAAAAATAAAATATACATATAGTAAAACAAAAAAAAAAGAGAAAAAGAGGCAGGCAGGAATTGTTTTTGGAAGAAACGGAATAAGCACTACCAAGCCTGGGGTAACCCATGGGGTACTTATGACACTAAGTGGGAAGTACTAATTATGGGAATAATCTTTATAAGGCATCCCCTCTTGTAGATAATATTATTTGCTAAAAGCACAAGATGAGTGTGAGCGGTGATGGGACGTCCAATACAACTTTGCAACCAGAAGCATCACTAGCTTATATTAAAATTCAAACATAGCGACGGTTCTAGGATTGGCCAGGTTGGGTTCTATGCAGACTGAGGCATCAATAACATAATTGATTTTGTAAACATTGTGTCCATTATTCCAGGAGCATCAGTAACATTTTGTATTGATTTATCAATATAGAGATCGATGAATCGCAAACAGAATCTAGTTAATGTACGAAAGACCTAACTAAAATTCCTATATACAGGCTCCAGCTATTTGAACTTTCCTTATCTATTGTGAATTACTCAGCATTAAAACAAATTCCACCCAAATACGAGTGGCACATAATGGTATAATACAATAATATCATCTCTGTGAATGGTGGCTGTGCGAGCATACAATGCATTAAACATGGGCGTAGATTTTACCGCACCGTCCGGCGCGGCGGCGGTGCACGCCACTGAATTACACGGGAGCACTCGCCCGCGACGTAACGCTTTGATAATGTCTCCTTTCTTATGACTTTCTTTTCATTTTGTGTTAGGAAGAATCTTAATAAAATCATTATAATATTACTACAAGAGATTATAATTGTATGAGACTCCAGGACCGGTAGACACATAACTTTGGCATGCATATCTTTTAACATCTCTTTTGAACTTTTAACTTCTCTTTACTAACCCTGCCCGTATTAACCCTGCGGCATGTACTCGTAATATCTAAGTTTGTACCAAAATCATGTTGGAGCCACACAGCTTCAGCTATCAGAATAAATAATAGTACTAGCTGTAGTAATCACGTCAATCACTCAATTACAATAAGTCAAGTGGAGTAATAGCAGCGGTGACCGGCCTGAACTCATATAAAGGTAGAATCGTGTCCCATACCGTGCCAAACGTGATTTCATTATGGTGTCAATCAACTCCATCCACAGCGCACTCTTACGTCATCTTTGATTATAAGTATTTTATGTTATAGGGTAAGCCTCCTATTCAAACCAATGAGGTCATGAAGGTATGTACTTAGGGTAGACTGGGTACGGTTGAAACATTTTAGCATTTATCATGCATAGCATCGGGAATTGTTAAGCGAGCGATATCGGAAACATACTCAATAAAAGACCTTATAACTGTCTACTATAGGGCAATGTTATTTAAGATCACTGTATAGTAATTTCTGAGCAAAATCAAATTAAAAAAAAACAGTTATTTGTTTTAACCGTCCCCATGCCAGGGTCGGTTGAAACAGTGTCTGGGGTCAATTGAAACACATGCAAATAATACAAAATATAATCAATTATCATCTTTTATTATTCTTCTAACAACATGTTTCGAATGGTAATGGCACAGTTGACAATCACAAATATTTTTAAAGTAATATTCTAGTCTTTGACTATATTTATAATCAAACATTATTTTTAATCAGCCTTCAGTTTTATATTAAGTACCTATAACTTGAACTAAATAATAATTAGATGTTGGTAGCGATAATATTTTTTAAATAAAGTTACTAAGCAAGCATGCTTTTATATTTCTCAACTATCAACACTTTTAATTATAAACTATGCAAACAAAAGACATCAATTAAACAAAAATGAAAAATAAAATATAGTAAAATTTTAAACAAAAATACTTTAACGGTTACGAGATCATTCGGAGTCAAAATTATGGCAAACATAACTAAGGCTACCTTTTGTGCACTCTTCATGCGCCCACATTTTACATACAGTGCATTGTATCCATTTTTCCTTCGGTCTGCTTTCTGAATATGCTGACATACATACAACACAGTAGCACTCTTCTTCTTCTGATGATGATTCTTGTCGCGTGTTAGTTTTTTTCTTGTTTGTAGTATTTTGTTTATTCTTTTCTCCATCTAATCTTTTCTTAACTTGCTTAGCTTTGGTTCGTTCCATTCTGATTTCATGTTCTCTTCTTATCTCTTCTTTTTCAGGTATGTCTGTGTATATTGTAGATTTCCTTGTTTTTCGGCCCCTATTTGTTGATTTTCTTGGAGGTGCTTTTGGTAGTGGTCGTATTGCTTCCGGAGAAAATAAAGGTGGTATAGTCGAAGTCGTGACATTTTCCGTTTGATTTGTTAACACAGGAATGGATTGAGAACTTGTAGAAGGTGTTGGTGTAAGCCAAACATTACTACTACCACTTTGATATTCGGGTAGTGTAATCAAAGGTGCTGGATTCGCAATAATGTTTCCTTGTTCTTTGTCTAGTGCTTGTGAACATTGTGGCATATTTTCCATCGGTTGTTGTACAGGAAGAGCTGCGTTAGTAGGCTCCTCCAACTCTCGCTCGATAACTCACGCTCTTGTTGCTGGGTAAATACACGATTATGGGCCTTATATCCCATTTCTTGATTGTCACCGTTACCAGTCGAATCTCGTTTACGTATATATCTGAACAGGGAACAGTGGTTCAGTCCATTTTTTTCTGCCGCTGTTCTCAACGAAGATCCCGCTTTCACATCTTCATAGGCTCGTTGGTATGTTGATAAGTCGGCTTGACCTTTTGTAGTCTTTCTTTGGCGTACCCTCGGCATCTAAAAAACAAGAAAGTTTAATAAATAAACTGTTTCAACCGTACCCACAAATAATGTTTCAACTGTCCCCACCCCCTTGGTATAAAACGGTTCACAGTAAGAATGACAGTAAATTTAAATAAAAACTAATCATACTACGATATTGTACAACCTTCAATTTAACTGTAACAAAACTCTCAATACTCTAACTATAAATGAAATCTTAATAATTGCAAAAATGTAGATATCGAAATACTTACTTTTCCGTTAAAAAACACAATGGGGCCTCCTACAGACAAGCACAGCGCCCGAAGAGCGACGCAATACTAAAATTCATGTTTCGACCTGTCGCCCGCTTCGTACTCCCCTTGTACCCCTCACCTCATCGCGCACTATTCACAAGATATTCACTTTGTTTCAACCGTCCACCGTTTCAACCGTACCCAGTCTACTATGGCACCAATTGGAAACAAATGTTGATTTACGGTTCAATATTTAATTCTCAGATCAGTTTCCATTTTCAATAAAAAGTATTTATTGAGCGGATGATTTCATTGACTCCTTTGCTAGTCGAACGGAAGACATGAAGGTCAAATTTGTTTACCAAGGTGTGCTACAATATGCATATCAAGTTACCTATTAGGGCAATCAAAGTAGCAAAACAGAGGTTCACGGGTTGAATCTGAACAAGCAACATGTATCTAGGTATACATATACGAAGCTGACGTCACCCAAAGGTCGCGCAGTATCGGCGAGACGCGAGCGCAGAGATCACTAGTGCGCCGCGACCGCACTAGAAACAACGTACTAATACTCAAAGATGAGGGTGTCATTAGTGTTCCTTCTTTGTTTGGCCGCTAGCCGCGCCGACGACATCGCCAGTGCAGCTGGACAGATCTTCAATCAGATCCTCCCCAATCTGATCACTAATCAAGTAACGCAGCAGCAAGGGAACACCGCCACCAACACTTTACAGAATATCGGAACGGTGGTCGGAGGCGTAGTGGACTACGCGAAGAAAAAGAGCTATGAAGACCTTCTTCGTCAAGTGCAAGATCAGACCAGCGATGAGGACCTGCTCCGCCTTAGTGAAGAAATGTTCAATGCTGACATCAACAATGCATTCAATTATATCCAAGTCAATTTGCAAGGACAAACCAGCGCAATGTCGAAGGATGATCATGCGCCATCCAAGTATGTAATCGACGATGATCTAATCGCCATTTTAAATTTGTATGACTTCTCTTCATTATTTTTGTGTGAGTCTAATCTAACCGATTTCTTGCAGCCTCCTAAGTGTTCCTGACAATGTATGGAACGGGCCTACGATCAGGCCGTTTGTGGCACTCTTCGACAACTACCACAAGAACGTAATAAGACCAGAGTTCGTCACACCTAATGTGAGTAAAACCGATATTTGAATCATACGAACAAACTACTCAGCCTGACACTGAGGTAAACTCGATGATGTCATTTGCAGGAGGAATCTGAACAAGTCACTTACATCAACACGATCCTGGCCACGGGACCCGTGAGGAGTCTGATGACGTTCTTGACAAACAAAGGTATAGACGATTTGTTTACATAAACACTGCAGCAGTTACGACCATTGTATGATTCGAATTCACCTTTATGTGGTTTACTCTTTTATAAAGTAGGTACTTATGATGACATATTGTATAGGTACCCTACTCGGATTTTCCTCATAGCAGGAAATATCAATTTAAAGTAGCAAGAACGTTTTCTCGTTTGCTGAGATACTATACCTAATAGATAAATTCATAGTCTCTGTTAATCGTAGCAGTATTTCTTTATATGCACACTGTTTGTTCTCGTCTCTATTTAGGTGAATGGTGGAATGGAGAGTAATCACATTTCACACTTGGCCAAATATTTCACAAAAGACATTCTCTTCTTACTCGTACATTCTTAACACATAGCTTTAAAACTTTCTCCCAGATTTTACCAACATGATTACGATAAAACTGAGGTAATTTAATTGCTACAATTTTATTGTAACGTAATAATGTAGGATGTACTCGTATGTAGGTACTACATTTTTTTATTTTTTATTTTTTTTATGATAGTGAGTAACAAGACAAGCAAATCATGTGCCTGATGGTAAGCATCATGATTGCCCATATCAGAAACAGTGCCCCCAGTGTTTTAAAATTTAAAATTCTGCGTGGCACTGCACTGCGCCTGTCATCCTGAGATATGAGTTGGTGAATCTCATCATGCCCAGTAATTTCGCTGGAAACATTGCCCTTCATACCGGAACACAGTAATGTTTGCACATTACTGCTTGGCGGATGAATAACTGGCAAAGGTATGGTACTTCCCCAGGCGGCCCCCTGCAAAAGAGGCCTACCAACTACTATTAAGCCTACGAATAGAAAACGACTTTTTGCATCAAGGATTAGAAAGAGGACTCTGTGTTATAATATTACGTTGGTATACCTTCGTATTACCACGGAAGGTTTGTTGTTTTGATTGCTTTTGAAAAAGTCTACTTGTATTTATCAGTGTATTTTATGGTATAACATCAGAAGTGTATAAACCTTTCAGGTCTGACCCAACTGAACGAGTACAATGAGCAAATAGACCTGTTCAAGAAGATCTGGTTCACGAAGTACGCACGTCACTGGACTGGCCTCTGCAAGTGCAGCTGCGCCTTCGAGAACATATTTATGGCCGAGCTCAAATCCAACGAAGTTCTTGGTAATAATACTTCGCATACACTAGCCTTGTCACTAAATTTCTTATACTCAGCATAAATATTTATCTCTGTTTCGTAATAAATGCTGACTTAAGTCATTGTTAAGTTTAGGGTCTACTTTTCATATCATGGTTTCAGGTCTTCACAGTTGGCTGTTCTTCGCTAAACGCGAGATGGACCGCAAAGCTAACTACTTGGGCTACATCAGCAAACTGGACTTGGCTGGCGTAAGCACTATTTTCTACTCTAAACTATTATTATCTCTTAATTGTTTCATTTAATGGAAAGTGGATTCTGAAGCATAAAAAGCGCAGCAAAGAGACAATAGTCATAAAACAAACTATGCACTTACCTTAATCAGTGATTATTTAGTTATTTTACTCCAATAGCTTAATCTTAATTGCTTTATTATGGTCGTCGTGGCCCATGTGGGCAATAGATGGCATGATAATTTAGACGCGTACGATCGTACGCGTCTAAATAGCTACCCCGACTCGAGTCGGGGTAGCTATTTAGACATTTTGCTATTTAGCAAATGGTAGCAGAGGAACGCGACATTAGATCAACTGCAATTTGATAGTACAACAAGAGGTGCAATGAAAAATATCCAGACTAATACAATTTTAGGCTGTCTGGACACATATTTTTTGCCTTAGACTTAACACTGTAAAAGCTATACAAAATAACATGATAATTTCACCTTACAGAAAGGGATGCTCCTCAAGCAGCACTCAGTCCTCAGCGAGACCAAGGACGCACCAGAGATTACAATGTTCATAGGCACATCACCAGAATTGGAAACAGCTTTGTACACCCTCTGCTTCATGGCTCGGCCCGACCGTCCTTGCAAGCTACGCGTCAACAATGTGCCTTTTACGATTCAAACCAAAACATTGCGAGCAGATAATGTTCTGCTTATTGACACAGCTTACCCTGTCTTCTAAGGGTTGTAAGGGTTTTGTAAGCTTTAAAGTATAATATTGTTTTGTCCCATTTTGACCAGTCTAATTTATTTGAAGAGAATTATTTAATGTATTTAATTTTTTTATATGCTGTAGATTGTAGATAGTCCCTCTCTCCAGCGCCTTCATTGATGGCACTATCTACAATTGCACTATCAATTGCACTGTAGAGCGAACAATTGAATGGGCAAGAAATGGCTGGGTCGTTTCTTCGAGGGCATGAGAATAACTAAGTTGCTTTCTGCTATTATAAAGGAATTCCAAGTAATTTGTCTGTACAACACGCCATATTATTATATTTTTCGATTGTTATATTTACAATGTTTAGCTTTACTAAAGCTCTCTAGCCTGTACAAAACATTTAATAAATAACTTTATTTAATTCGGTTGTGTATTATTTACTTCACTAAGATACAGTTTATCTCAATTTCGCAGGTCAGCCGATAAACTCTGTACTAAGAATCTTAATCAGTAAAGTATCTTAATTAATCGAGTAAAACTACGAAATGCAAACAACTGTTTATTACAATATTTTCTAGTGATATTACTAATATGACACGATTTCCTAATTTTGTCTTTTATCGTTAAAATTATAACTTAATTGACTACAGATTTACTTATTGTCCAGTAGGTAGTGACACTAGGTTATCAGATTACGTTATTATCACTAATGCCAGAAGGGACATTGCATAGAAGGACAGAATGTTTCATAATTTGAAGTCAAAATAAATGGGTACGCTCCACGTTTCTGAATTTCGTTATCCGACTAATGTTTCCGAAAGTCTAAATATTATATAAATCAATTATGCTACCTAGTATGTAAAATCTAACATAAGGTGTACCTTCGCCTCTATTGACTTTTATAGATATATAGCCATGTGAAAATTTGGCTATCTTTACATATGTGCACACGACTGCACTCGTTGGTACAACATTTAGTCTACGCGACAAATCAAAAAATATTCTCGATTTTTCGAATTATATTATTCGGTAATTCTGTGTAATATCGAAAGCGTAAAGAGGTGGCCCAGTATCGTTTAATGTGGAAGGAAATTGGAGGCCTTTGCCATGTATAGTGTTAGCATAGGGCTTATGCTATAGGCTAAATATAAAAAATATCCGTGCATCTTCTCAATGTCCCCTTTGCATTGGTTTATCTTATAAAGATTGTATAGTGACACAACACATTTTTTATAAAATAGATATACTGTAGAATACTTATAAAATTCTATAATAGTTTCTCATAAAAGTGTTCTATAAAATATGTATGTAATGTAATGTAAAATAAATAACGTAAGTATAAAACAGTTTAACCAATTCAGAAGTTTTAATAACATTTATTTATCCCTTTTTTATGAAATCAAATAACATATTATATTATTGGACTAGAAATTCTAAACGTATTATGATTACAATTTCACTAAATAAAATATATTTTTATTCAGCCTGTGAAATATTTCGCCTAATTTTATAATTCTTCATAAATGCTTTTACAAATGTCTGTATTTTTGTTGATTAAAAATTTAATAGAATATGTACAAAATGATGAATAAAATCGACATCCAAATACTGCTTTATTCACTTCACTTATTTAAAATACAAACATTGTCAGTTAAATACTTATTGAATAACAGTATCTAAAGTAGTACTTGATTTACATTCTCTACGATCAAAAGTAGAACTAACGTTACAAAATAATAGTTAGCCGTCTAAAAACTCTGGCACATAGACAGTAGCGCGACAAAATAAATAAACTAACAGAAGGTTAAGTGCATATTAAATTTCAAAATGCTTTATGCACACACGCGCGTTAAGCTTGGTATCGACATTGCGAGGCTGGCTCAATAGGCTCGAAGGAGGAAAAAGATGAGAAATACGCGTTAGACAGAGAGGGAATTTGTAGGGAATAACTGTAGTTTATTAATGTTGTGCGAGCTGAATTGCACTTTATTGCGTCTCAGCCAGAGTCGCTATTTATAAGTATATACATGAATTTGAGAAGTGTCCCTTACTGTATCTTTAAACTTTAGGTCTGTATTATGTGCGTTGGTATAGCTCGACAGAAAAGAGTAGAAACGGAACTAATTTAAAGTGTATGTGTTGATTAAATTGTTTTTACTCTTGTAAAAGACAGTGGCGCCCCCATTATTTTCTACTCTTTTGTGTCGATCTTAGCTTCTGTTATTATATTTATTTTGTGGTAGTGCCCTCATGAATTATGTTCAGTTACAGACTTCACATTAATTTCAATAAATTGACCCGTATTTAATAGTACACTTACGACAATCAAATTGATTCAAAGAATTCTTACTAATAAAGTTGTTCAAAAATATTTACAATACTTCAAATATATATATATATATAATTACAGTTTAATTTTATGTGAAAAAGATCTTCATTTAATACTATTTTTTTTATACAAGATTTTTTAAGGTATGTATCGGTAGGTTTGCAGTGAGTACTATATCATCCATGACTAGAAATCGTTGGAACATCTAATTGTAGGATAATTATGACTTCTGACTATGAGTAGTCTGAAACTTAGCCCTTCATTACAAGACATTAGAGTTAAGTAAGAAAATTTTACGTAAAAATAAAGAAAGGGAAAATAGTTCAGGAGACAAGTGACCAAAGTATCTTATAAGGGTATCGTTTTACAATTTTAATTTACTCACTTATTAATTTAATCTATCCGAGCCGAACGCGCCGAAAGAAACGAATTTAGTTCGAGACCAACTTAGTTTGAGGATAGACTATGTCGATATCGTTACGAGTGCAGATAGAGAAAATCTGATACTAATACTTTAGGAATATAATGTACAGATTGTTTAAGCTAGAAGTGTGCAAATTGTAAATTATCCTACTTTATGTAAATCTTTTCGTAAATAAATACTTTTTTTTAATTTTTTTTTATTTTCGAATTCTTTATATGAAATCCATTGAAACCTCGCCCACCTGTGCGATTCGGACGATTAACGCGGACAGGTTGCGAAATTTCACAGGTTTTCATGTAAAGAATTCTAAAATTAGTTTCGTTTAGCGCGTTCGGCTCGGATAGATGTGCGTTCATCTTTAGAATGATTTGATTTATGACTGACTTTAGTCAATCAATCAATCAATCAATTTCACTATGAAGGGAGTCCACTACTGAACATAGGGGGGCCTATGTTCAGTTATTTATTACACCTTTTTTAACACGTTGGTTATACGTACAGCTTAATTCTCTACTACAATCATGATTTATGTACAATTCTACAATACTGATATATATTACAAAAACATTCTAACACTTCAATTCATCATCTCAGCCGTTGGTAATCCATTACTGAACATAGGCCTCCCCCATAAAGGGGGTTTTTGCCAATACTCGACACGCTTGGCAGGCGGGTTGTCGAGCGCAGTTCGATGGTTTGTTGCAGAGGACGCTGCTGCCGTCCTCTAGATCTGTTAAGACGACGAATTGAAAATATTGGCGGTAGGGATCTCAATATTTCTCAGCAACAACAAAACATTTGGAACTAATGTTTATGTTTTTACATTTACCATGATATTGACATCATTTTGGTAATTGGTTTACATGATTGGTTTACTTTTACAACAGAGAAAAAAATATCAAAAACTGCTCTATAAAAATAGAGATTCTCATTCTACAGGGAAATGAGACTGATTTATGCCCGTAATTTTTTTTTATAGATTAATCTATGCACAGACTTCATTATGTTAATTTGATTTTATTAAATTAGCAATAGTTTTTATTTTATTCGAGAAATACTGTTTTGGCGTAATATACAGGACTGTGAGCGGGTTGCGGGACTCAGCGCACGATATTAGATTTATTATTTAACACTGCGTCACCTTAACCCTTAGCCGGCTCTTACGGCAACCACGGGTAGAGAGGGTGGAGCACTATTCTAAAGCCGGTGACTCCACGGCGAACACTTCAATTATAAAAATAATATATTGACTAAGAACCTTGATTTAATAACCTACTTACGGTTTCTATGTTGAACACGGATACGAATTGAAACGGATAAAATAAATATTAGTCGATCTCCTAATGGACCCTAATCTGAAGTGATTTCAATCGTTAAATATTATTTTTAATTGGTTAGTATACCAGCCCAAATCAATACGAACTATGAACACAAACTGTAACACATTTATATATACTAATATCGCGCAGTCTGTTGAATGAATCTCTTTAAAACCTTTGGCGCTTCACTAAAAATTCCTTCGACAATGTTAAAACATAATGTGTCAATGCAAATACTACCTTATAACAATGAAGCGTAATGTCAAAATACAATGTCATTATCGAGCTAAATATATCTTACACGTACGTTGACACTTGCATCTTAAAATAAGTTACATTTACGCACTACAACATTCATTTTCAGAGATAGGGCAATTATTGGCTCGAGTTCCGGCGCACGCTTTAGAGGACTCCAAGTTTTAATCTACACGAAATACGAGCCATATTCGTGTGGCATGACGCCACGGCGGGGATAGAAAGTGTGCGTGATCGAATGCCTCAATAGATTTGTGATATTAGATGTGTAGATATCAGCGAACCTGAACAAACGCCGGGAGAAGTATGTGGGATTGTGATATGTGCGGAACACGCTACCGAACTGTGGGTTAAACACTGCCTTTATGTCGTTCCTGGAACCGAGAATAGAACTCCTACATTGCAGGCATGAAACAAACATTATTGCGTTATTTACAGCTACAATCAATACGTTAACAAACACAGTAGACCGAAAACTTGGCACACAGAGATAAAGCCTTTTTCGTATATCCTAGCACTTATTTCAAGCTAAAATATCAAGCATATGACCGATGGCTGTACAAAACATACGCAGCGTACCAATACATACACATACATACATACAGTCACGCCTTGTTCCCGTTGGGGTAAGTCAGAGATCATTTCTCTCCACTTGCTACGCTCCCGACATACGACTTTCGCTTTTTCCTTTATACCAGCGTACCAATATCCTACTATTATTATAAATGCGAAAGTTTGTGAGGATGGATGGATGGATGTTTGTTACTCTTTCACGTCAATACTACCGAAGCGATTGGGCTGAAATTTGGTTAGCTGTCAGGTATCAAGATATTTTTTTAAAAGGTGTATAAGTTACTGTAAAACCCCGAACTATGGTATATCCTAAGATTTTCCAGTACAGTTCTGTGATCATCGAACTTTTACCACCATTGTCTTGGTAAATCTTAGGATTTACCTAAAAGGCACGATAAATGTTGAAAAGCAAAAAAACCGAGTCGGACCGGTTAGGTTAGAAAGAAAGGCGGAAGGTTCGCTTCGCTCTGGCCTTGTTGTTTTTTATATAACTACCCAAACTACCTAAAAACGGTGTATTGTATATATAACGGCTTTATCTATCTTACTGCGACAAACAGATTAATAAATCCTTACATTTACCAACTCATGTCGGAAAATCTTAAGATTTACCGGTAAATCCTAAGATTAACCAATATACGGGCTTTTACAGTAACATATATATATAATAGTTGTTGGTAAAAGTGTAATTACCTAAGGAAGTCTCTCTCAGCCATCCACTCGGCCAATATCTCGCTGGAGACGGGATCCTTGTACTCCTGGTGGTCCTCTATCAGTTGTGTGAGCATCTGCAGCCAGTTCGCGTGCTCTTTGAACGACTGCGTGTTTAGTGTGTTGATCTCGTGCTGGAAGTTCATACGGCTCGATTAACTTTGCGGCTTATTAATACTTACCACAATTACTGCTGTGTTTTTTTTTAACTTGTTCTAAAAACTAAAAAACACGCTAGGCGTGTTTGCAAGAAGGCTTAACGAGCCTGGCGTGTGTAGCCGCACTAGCGTTGCGAAAAAAAAGAAAAACACAAGGTATGTGTTATCAGCAGGGGATCTGTTAAAATTAAGGATTGTTTGAACAATTAATTGGTCCAGGGTTCGATCCCCAGGTCAGGCACTGTTAAATATTGGATTTTCCATTAGGAATTATCTCAATAACTGCCTGGAGTCTGGAACTGTGCCCGGTAGATGGCAATAGGCTCGCCCCCTATTACATGGGACCAATAACATACTGGCGAAATGTGGGTGTATCTACTATGGGACTGAGTCTTGGGTACATCTCTGCCTACCCCTTCGGGAAAAAGGCGTGAATGTATGTTATGTTATGTTATAAACAGTTAATATTGTTAACATAGCATAATATAACATACAATCACGGCTTTTTCCCGAAGGGCTAGCCAGAGGTGTACCCAGGACTCAGCCCCATACATTTCGCCAGTATGTTATTGGTTCCACGTAATAGGGGGCGAGCCTATTGCCATCTACCGGGCACAGTTCCATTGTTCCAGGCACTTATTGAGATAATTGCAAATGGAAAAATCCACTACACACTACTACATACTACACACTACATACTACATTGACTGCCTCGGTGGCGTCGAGGGCGCATGCTCGACTGCCAATCAAGAGGTCCTGGGTTCGATTCCCAGGTCAGGCAGTGTTAAAATATTGGATTTTTCCATTAGGAATTATCTCAATAACTGCCTGGAGTCTGGAACTGTGCCCGGTAGATGGCAATAGGCTCGCCCCCTATTACATGGGACCAATAACATACTGGCGAAATGTGGGTGTACCTACTATGGGACTGAGTCCTGGGTACACCTCTGCCTACCCCTTCGGGAAAAAGGCGTGAATGTATGTTATGTTTGGAAAAATCCAATATTTAACACGGCCTGATCTGGGGATCAGAGATCCCATTCTAATATAATATATTATTATTATTATTTTATGATAGTGAGTGACAAGACGAGCTAATCAGGCGCCTGATTGTAAGCATCATGATTGCCCATATCAGACACAGTGCCACCCAGTGTTTTAAAATTCAAAATTCTGCGCTGCACTGCACTGCGACACCCTGAGATATGATATGAATCTCGTCATGCCCAGTCATTTCGCTGGTAAAATTGCCCTTCAGACCGCAACACAGTAATGTTCGCACATTACTGCTTGGCGGATGAGTAACTGGCAAAGGTGTAGTACTTCCCCAGACGGCCCCCTGCAAAAGAGCCCTACCACTACAACAAATACCTTAAACTAAAATACTCATAACATATTAACAACTAAACTAACATATACTAAACTTACATCCATCTATCCATCCATCCATCCCCTTAAAATAAAATCAAAAGAATCGGTACCAACTACTATCATTTTAAAACAGCGTAATATAATTAGACTGTATCGGTTATTGTTAAACCTTGTTATTCATAATTAAGTTATTACTTTGGAATAAGCACTTCTATTGTTCCGGAGGGGCGTTGGTTTTTTTTTTTTTTTTTTTTTTTTTTTTTTATACTTAACTAAACAGGCGTTTGACCGCAATCTCACCTGCTGGTAAGTGATGATGCGGCCTAAGTTGGAGCACGCTTGTTCAGTAAATACCTATTCACTCTTGATTTCATTATACCCACGTTATAGTTTTCGGGAAAAACGGACGATGGCAGCGAGTTCCATTGCTTCGTCATTCTCATGATAAATGACGAGGCAAATCGTTTTGTGCGAGCTGTTGGTAAGTCTACCAAATAGTGGTGACGCTTTGCCGTTTGTCTCGAGGTTCGGTAAAAGTTTGGTTTTGGTGTTTGCGACACAGTCTAACGACTACTGCAGGCATCATCGTTCCTTTACCGCTTTATTTGTCTATTGGTTATCTGTTCCAAAATAAACGAATATTTATTTATTTATTTATAATACTAGTAGTATATATATAATAGTGCGCTCACAGTTAGTTCATTGATGATGGCTCCGGTCCGCCAGCCGTGCTCCAGCGTGACATCGGCCAGGTCGGTGTAGGGATGGTCTCCGAAGTATAGCACCTGGTGACCGTACCAGCCGGTCAGGTCTTGTAACTGTTTCACTGTGCCCTGGAACGATTACACGTTTCATTTTGTTCGTTAGAGAAGGATACAAATATTTATTGACAAATAACAGAGAGTGAAAGGGGAGAGAGGGGGGAGAGAGGGGGGAGAGAGAGGGGAGAGAGATCCATCCATTCATCCATCCTTACAAACATTCAGATTTATAATATAAGTAGGATGAAATTACTAGAAATTGTTAAATACTTTTTAGATGGATAGAATTTCAACAAGTCAATATTTTACAATATCATGCGTCACGCTTTTTTTCCAAAGGGGTAAGTAGAGGTGTATCCAGGACCCAATCCCATAGTAGGTACACTTCTTCGCCAGATATGTTCTAAGGTCCCATGAAATAGGGGCGAGCTTATTGCCATCTACCAGGCACAGTTCCAGAATCCAGGAATTCCTGTCATTCCTAGTGGAAAAATTTAATTACCCTTTTAACTTGACCTGGGGATCGAACCCGGGACCCCCACGATCGTGTGTACAGGATCTTAGCAAGTGAAGAGAAATAGTCCCTGCTTACCACAACAGGAACAAGACGTCATTGAATGTAGTAGAATTTGATAAAAAAAAAAACTTCAAAGGAAATTTATGACATCTATTTAACATCTAGATGTTATGAGAAATAAATTATTTTGTAGTAGACTAGGTCTACTATTCTCTCTCCCCGTCCACCCTCTCCACCCGTGGTTGCCGTAAGAGCCGGCTAGGGGTTAACAGATCCAGAGGACGGGCAGCAGCGTCCTCTGCAAAAAACCATCGAACTACGCTCGACAACCCGCCTGCCAAGCGTGTATTGGCGAAACCCCCCTTTATGGCCTATGTTCAGTAGTGGATTACAAACGGCTGAGATGATAATGATGATGAGGTCCACTATTTAGTTAACACCAAAAATGGTGAACATATTTTTCGTAAGGCTTTTACTTTGACCACTTTCTTTATATTACTACAACTTCAAGAAAATATGGTTTATTGGTTAAATTATCTTGAGATGATATACGTTACGCATACGTTCTTACCTCATAATAAATTATACCCTTTTCGAGAGACGTGACCTTTTCCCATATGTGTGTGTTGGCGTTTTTGTCGAACACTCGGATCGGGCGCGACACTTCCGTGAAGAATTTGGGTTTATTAGCGTTCACTATCACCACGTCGAAAAACTCGCGCCAGTTGTGACCTGCTAGCATTTCCATGCCAGCGTTACTAGAAAATATATATACCATATTATATACAATATACATTGCTATAAAAAAAAGTCTTTCTATCTTTTTTGTTTATTACATGTCACTGTGCAAACTTCACACTGAGTTGCACGTGTCATTTGTTGAGTAAGCGCTGGGAGAACGTCTCTCTCTGTCCCCTTTTCTTTTTATCAATTATATACAATAAATTATTAATTAAAAATACAAGCTTTTTAGTATTCTTTTCAGACCCTTTTATTTGATGCCCATAATATCATGAGCGTGCACAAAAATAACTACTCCCCCCTCTTGGCTCCGTCGTACACCATATTAAGATTAACGTCATTTAAGCTAATCCAAACTAAACCTATCATCCAAAAAAACATCTCCTTCATTGACAGTGTGTAAGGTAAAGTAGGACGTCCGACGTCCACCCACAAAGTGGACAGACGATCTGATAAAGACAGCAGGAACACGCTGGATGCAGGGCGCTTACAACCGGACTAGATGGGAATCTATGGGGGAGGCCTATGTTCAGCAGTGGACGTCCTATGGCTGAGATGATGATAATAAAGGAGATAGAGAGAGTCTATTCTATTCATATGGAATTTAAGAAGAATTATTATATGGAATTTTGGCTTTTAAACCGAATTTCGGCCGAATGGCGAAGTTCGGCTTAAGCTGCCGAAATTCGGTTAAACCGAATGTAAAACGAATTTCAGCCCATCACTAAGTCTGTATATAGAGTATATACCTATACCCACCCCGGCCACTCGACTCAATTCCTATACAAAAGTCACGATATAACTACCTACTACACAGACACTGCACACATGGAGTTTTATACACGCGCAAGAGTGTGCGTGAGGTGATTTCCGAACGAAGTGTAGCCACACTTAGCGAGATTGAGCTCTCGACGAGCCCGTCGAGAGCTCAATCTCCCTCGTGGGGTGAGTATGGCCCGATTGGTGGGCAGATGACAGCGTCCATTCTATACGTAGTATTATTATCTGTTCTGTGCCTATAGTATACATATATACCTACAATGTGACGTCTTGTTGTGCACAAATACTATGGTGAATGTTTTGAAAGCGCCAACTCTCGTTAATCGACTTATACTTGGTTTCGTTCGTCAGTAAAGCCCGTCACACACGTAGCTATAATATATATTAATATAAATCATAGCAAGGCATATTACGATTTATTTTCTATTTCTACAAATATTCGACTGACCGCACACGCAGCTATAATATATATTTCTATGACGTCACCAACATATACCGTAATATATATTATTGCATATTAATATAAACTACTGTATCAATGAAATGAAGGCTAAAATATATATTATAGCATCGTCTCCGTTTGTGGTAGCTTGCTATAATATGTATTATAGGACGGTATATTAATATATATTATAGCTGCGTGTGTGACGGGCTTAATTGACTTTAAAAAGTCTGAGGTTCTTACAAAAGATCCTGGGTAAGTATTACAAATATATCAATTTACCGTGATAAATTTTTTTCGGTGACTGATCTCAATGTCGGTGTTTTTATAGTCAAGAGATAGGAATAATAAAAATATTATTGTCCGATTTTATTAGCCGACTGGCCTCTGTTATTATAACAGGTTTTGGATCCTTGTGTTTTTTAGTCTCGCATAATGGCTTTTATACAACAGACAAGAATCTTTCATAATATGTACAACGTTTGTATAATAATGCTTTACAATTGCAACGTTTTCATCAAAATGTAAAAGTCAATTAATAGGTGAATGCCCACAGCCACACCAACACGTGGGCAAGTTCTGATTTGTATGAAAATTAATAGTACTACTCTGCGGCACACTATACAATTTGCGCTCAACAGCGCTGTGGTAGATAACATCTTTGCAAAGCAAATAAGAAGAAATGAACTGCAGCAACACTATTCACATGATTGACTACTTTTTGTCGTCAAGATGTGGTGTGGTTGTGGCACTTGAGAAACAGTTTTTTTATACTAAACTAGCGCTCAACCCGCCCTCGCTCACTTCGGGTACAGTTATACATAATATAGAATTCCTCTTTTATAGTACGCTGTTTTATCTTGGCGAGTCTGAACATAGGCTCTGCGAACTTTAGTGCACGTAATCTCGTGAACAAAACTGTTATTCCCAGATCAACAAATATACGAACAATAAATTATGTAAATTATTCTAGTGGCCTGTTTTGCAGAGGGCCGCCTGGGGAAGTACCACACCTTTGCCAATTATTCATCCGCCAAACAGTAATGTGCAAACATTACTGTGTTCCGGTCTGAAGGGCAATTTTACCAGCGAAATTACCGGGCATAACGAGTTACATCAACTAATATCTCAGGTGACAGGCGCAGTGCAGTGCCGCGCAGAATTTTGAATTTTAAAACACTGGGTGGCACTGTGTCCGATATGGGCAATCATGATGCTTACCATCAGGCACCTGATTTGCTCGTCTTGTCACTCAATATCATAAAAAAAAATAGAATGACCATTTCAGTCCAATCATAGTAATAACAGTTTTCTTCACGAGTTTACATGTGCTTAAGTTTGCAGAGCCTATGTTCAGACTCGCCAAGATAAAAAGAACGTACTGTATCACTCTACTGATGAAAACAACATTAAAGTTACTATTTTGAAAGATTTTAGCGTACTGATGACGGAAAGCGACTTTGTTTTATAACTATCTCTACTATTATAAAGGATGTTTGCTTACACAAAATGATAAGGGCTATTTGTGACCAGGAAGAGTTTCTTGTCACTGTCTTTGAGCATTTGGAAGTACTTCTGCAAGTCAGGATTAGGCCTAATGTATTCCTCTACATTTTGAGCCACTATTTTATGCATTATTGGGTGACAACTCTGCACCGAATTCTGGAAACAAAAGCATCTCTTAAAAACTAGAATTTCTCTAATTAGATTGTGCATAATATAGTACCTCTAGTACAAAACTTTTTTTTGTAGGCTATTTATTTGTAGGAGATAAACTATTTTCTTGCACTAAGACTCATTTTTTTTAAATAAACAATATGATAAATGCATGTGTAACACAAATATGGATTTAAATAGATACCGCGAGTGTATTTAACAAGCGTGTCTAATGGCGTGTCCAAACGGTGAATTTAAGATCCATATTCGTCCATCCAGAGTCCCTGGGCACGAATCAGGCATGTGGACATTTTACTTGAGAGCTACCGTGTTTTGGATGCCACGTTAAACTGTAGGTCCCGGCTGTTTCCTATAAGATATATAGGGAGCAGTTGTTAGGTCATGTCGGAGGACCTGTGACATGGTCACATGACCAGCGCCGGTAGCACAGTGACCAGGGATAACGAAATCCCAGGGGTTTAGAACGAGACAGCAGATATAAATTGTTCGGACACAATAGAGAGAAAAAACGGGGAAAGCGAGTTATCCCCGTGTCATGCTAGGTGGGCTGTATGAATTGACTCGAGCAGTGTAATAGGGGAAACCTGTTCTGTTATCTGTTCTGTTTTGTTACATTTATAAACATCGACTTAATTTACTCCAAGGATTAAATAGGGTTAGAGTTTAGAGTATAATTTAAAATGATTAGTATCTGTGTATAGTAATGTACCTTTACATCCAAAAAGAGGATCTCCGGATGGTAATCAATGTGGTTTCTGATGAAATACTCCGCAACGTTGCAGAGCAAGCCCATCTCTGGCACCGAGAACAGATCTGCTAGATGCACCATCTTAGCTCTATTTGGCTGTACAAAAATGAATCAATATTTATACATTGTAAAATATAGCTTGATAGCTGACAACTGTTAAGTTCGAATGCCCTCTGTATTAGATTAATCATTTTAATCATAAATTACCTGATTTAAAATGAAAATATGACCAAATAATTTATTTTTACTATAGTAAATATTAAGGTCACAACAGAATGGGCCCTAAAAGATGGACGAAGTCGCCTGAAACTAGATGGCGTAACGATCTAAAAATGTACAAAGCCTCTGGCTGACAGTGGGGCCAATACTGTTTGTTGTGTTGAGTGAGGAGATGCCTGGGACGGATCAGGCTCATATTTGTAATTTAGTTAATAAGATATAATGTGTACCTATCCTACTAATACTACTTACTACTATAGGTACAACTTAATATTATAAATGGGAAAGTTTGTGAGGATGAATGGATGGATATTTGTCACTCTTTCACGCCAAAACTACTGAACCGATTGGGCTTAAATTGTTTACACCCTGGAATACCACAAAGAGTAATTTTTATCGCAGTATTCCAATTAAAAAAATACTACACCGGTGAAACCGCGAGGCATAGCTAGTACCTACTTCATAAGGTAATAAGTACATCAGAAACCTACTTTAATAATTTAAAAGTAAATATTCAAGAATTTGCCGTGGAGTTACCGGCTTTAGAATAGTGCTCCACCCTCTAACCGTGGTTGCTGTAAGAGCCGGCTAAGGGTTAACAGATCCAGAGGACGGGTAGCAGCGTCCTATGCAAAAAAAACCATCGAACTGCGCTCGACAACCCGCCTGCCAAGCGTGTCGAGTAGTGGCAAAACCGCCCTTTATAGGGAAGACCTATGTTCAGTAGTGGATTTCCAACGGCTGAGATGATGATGATGATTCAACATACATTCACGCCTTTTTCCCGAAGGGGTAGGCAGAGGTGTAGAGGTGCAGAGATGTACCCAGGACTCAGTTCCATAATAGATACACCCACATTTCGCCAGTATGTTATTGGTCCCATGTAATAGGGGGCGAGCCTATTGCCATCTACCGGGCACAGTTCCAGACTCCAGGCAGTTATTGAGATAATTCCTAATGAGAAAATCCAATATTTAACACTGCCTGACCTGGGGATCGAACCCGGGACCTCTTGATCGGCAGTCGAGTATGCGCCCTCTACGCCCCTGAGGCAAGAATCAAGAAATCGATTCAAGAATCTAAAAACTATAATAGCTAACTAGTGTAGTACTTAAACGAGTGAAGTATCAAATAAACAATGCTAGACAGACACTAGATCAATGTCATATAGATGAAACTATCAACACATCCAAAGGGGAACCATAAATGGATGATTGCTTACAAGTGCCACTGATTACTCACACTACATCATTATTATTAACAGTTATCTAGGACTGTTTCAATGTGTTGTAGATTAAACAATCTATAGAAGCGTCAAGGTGTGTGTTACTACAGTAAAATTGTTTTAAGATTTAAACCATTGATCATATTTTAAGCCAAGTTCTGTAGTGTGGAAATGGCCAAATCACAAAAACAAATATTTATTGTTTTAAAAACATACATTCACGCCTTTTTCCCGAAGGGGTAGGCAGAGGTGTACCCAGGACTCAGTCCCATAGTAGATACACCCACATTTCGCCAGTATGTTATTGGTCCCATGTAATAGGGGGCGAGCCTATTGCCATCTACCGGGCACAGTTCCAGACTCCAGGCAGTTATTGAGATAATTCCTAATGGAAAAATCCAATATTTAGCACTATGCCTGACCTGGGGATCGAACCCGGGACCTCTTGATTGGCAGTCGAGCATGCGCCCTCTACGCCATCGAGGCAGTCGCGAGGAGTTTTCTGCTAGAGATTAATTGTTTGGACACCCAAAAATCTCTTTTGGCTATGATCCTTTGAGCGTTTGCTTTCTAGGAAATAGAATGGGAATTAGAAATCAATAGTTCTACTAATATCATCTCAAATTTCAGTACAATGGAAAATAAGTTTTTGTGATAGGTAAACAAAACGCAAGCGTGTTCTAACTTGACCCCAGCACCTTCTAATGCTGTTTTTTTGTGTATATGTTTGCTCCGATTTCACACAAAAACTACTGAACCAATTGAGCTGAAATTTGGTATGTCAGCTAAGGCCCTGAAATAACACACAGATACTTTTTATCCCTATATTCCTACAGGAACGAAGACTATGTCGGCACAACTTGTATTTCCATAACGTAACAAGGCTTGTTAATATTTTTATGAAGCTGAAGTAGTCTTAGCAATTATTTTTCTCACCTTATGTGCCCTTGTGTCACCTTCTACATAGGCAATGGGAATGATCCTATTCTTATATAATTTGAGCACCTCCTCAGTAGAAACTGGTGTGAGACCTCTATACACAGCGCCAAACTGAATTTGCAGGAATGAGTCCAATTTGAGAAGTAGACCTTTTTCAATATCATAGTGTAGACCTCTCACAGCAAAATTGGGTTTATACTCCAATTTCAATATTTCAGCTGGGTACTGAAATTTGGATTGCAGAAATACATAAAATAAAAGTCATAAAAGTCCTACTATAATATTAATTTTTTTTTATTAAGTCCACAAAACTAGGCGTTACACATATGTCATACAGAAAATTATTATTTAAGGCATTTACAATTGTGTATGTCCTTCTCGATGTGAACACAACATGCAAGATTAATACTTAATACATCGAATAAAATAGAAAGTAGGTACAATAAAATAAAATTAACAGTGCAATACTATAAAACAGGGAATCTAGATTCTAATATGATAATCTCCATGATATTTTAAAATTATCAAATAGTGATAACAGATAATATATCACTATTCAAACATTTTTGTGGTTATATTAATTTAGCAAAGTGTTTATACCTTATTAAAAAGATTCATACTATCTAGACTAATTAATTCATAATAAAATAATATTACTAAGCTGATATTTATATTTACCTTATATTTTTCCAGCAAGATATCTCTCCCAAGGTTATACAAAAGGTGCTCCAGAGTAGGTTTGTAATGGGCGAGAGTGTAATCATAATCAAAACCGTAAACTTTGACTTCAGAAAGGTCTAGCTCATTGCAAGCGAACACTCCATATGGGTTCACATCTTGTGGTAGTTTTTTGGCTTAAATAATATTTCAATTAAATGCTTCATAAATTATTAAAGTGTATAATAGCAATAAACCCGTCAAGAGGCACCGGTAAGAGAGATATTTTTGGTACTTACATTTAAATTTTAGCCTAGTCCGACAGTATGCCTCTTTCAGTAGTTCTCTTGTAGAAAAATCTCTGTTTACATAAACTCTCCCTACAAAGAATTTCTTTCCCTTTATTATTAAATCCACTTTAGCAAATCCACCTTTGAATTTACTACACGCAGTTAATAAAGACGACATTCTCCGAAAATAGATCTTTATATTTATTTTATATCTCACTGGAAAATATGACATAAAAATAACTTGACGATAAATTGTTTGTACTAAACTCACTATACAAGAACTTCAGTTAAATATTAACGAAATAATTTTCATTGTTTTAATTTATAAATCGTTGCATAATAATATTTATTTAGAAAATAATTCCAAAAAAAATCACATTCCGCACGACATTCTCGTGATACCTCTTTTTTTGATAATGCATGAATTTTACTGTACTCTGTGGCATGAATGCATGATAATGTCAGTGCTACCAGAATATGTGAAGTTCTCCCTACTTTAAAAAAAAAATCCGTTAATAATTACTAATAGCAATTCTCTTAATTTTTAAATAAAATCTCCTATAACTTTAAGTTATGTGATGTACTTCAATTAAAACACAATCATATTCACATTTACTCTTACAATTTAACATTATACACGTTTTCAAAATTAAATATTTTTAACATATCCCGTCATATCCGACGTAGGAACAATATTGATACATACATACATACATACATACAGTCACGCCTTGTTCCCGGTGGGGTAGGCAGAGACTATTTCCCTCCACTTGCTACGATCCTGACATACAACTTTCGCTTCGTTCACTTTCATGACATTTTTCATACATGCTCGTCGGTTGTAGGTACTTTTGACTTGGCCTTTCCTAAGAACAACGTCAACTTGGTCATGAAAAGTACGCCTAGGTCGACCGCTACCGACTTGACCATTCACACTAGCCTTATAAATCTCTTTTGTTAATCTCCTTTCATCCATCCTCTCCACATGTCCGAACCACCTCAGCATTCCTTTCTCTATCTTAGTCACTACATCTTCTACCACGCCACAGCGTTCCCTTATCGCACTATTCCTCATTTTGTCCATCAAGGTCACTCCAATCATGCTTCGCAGGCTTCTCATCTCCACAGCATTAATCTTACTTTCATGCTTCTTCGTATTGATACAACCATTTGGCAATAAATACCTTATTCTGAGAACCGCTTCGGCAGTTTCTATCGTCATTCGGTTGGGAAATTTGTCTTATATGAACATTATCCCCCCCCCCCACCCCCCCCCCGTCACCCCAATTTACAGGGAATCCTCCTCCATTTGGCATCACTGAGTTCTGTAATCTGTGGACTCTCAGACCAATCTTTCACTCATTTGTCGCTATTCATGGGCTCTCCACCACAGAATACATATACAAGCTCTCCACACTCGCGCACGTATAGCGTGCGACGTCTCGCCGTGAATCGCGGCGTTAACTGTGACGCGAACATTGTTTTCTGATTCGCGCGCGAGCGCAGCTTAAACTGCGAACAGTCTCCACACTTGCAGTTCGTGCCTCGTTCGTGGCTTCGCGCGCGAGTGTGGAGCGCATCACAGTAGGTAAAATCCAAGAAGCTTCGAGGTAAAGAAGCTCCTTGGTAAAACCAGTGAGTAAAACATCTGTGGTTTGATTTTACACTGATAGTGACAGTTAATTTTTTAAAGCTTTGTAGCTGTACGGTTAGTGAATTTGCTACTGTCAATAATATTAGCCTTGATGTTCAATCTCCCTACGTGTCATTGGCATTGGCAATGTGGTGTTCCTGTACCTACGCGTAGTACTAATATAGTGATCAAGCCACAAAAAAGAATTGAATCAGTAAAAGTCTCGTATAATGACAGTAGGTATCAAAAATCTATACACTTACCCACTAAACACTAAATAATTGTAGTTTAGTGTTTAGTGGGTAACCCAGATAGTGGTCCAGCCCGCCTATACTACTAGCCTTAACCAAGAAAAAGTATGTCCCAGAGGCTTAGAAGGAGACAGCAGATATGAATTGTTCGGGCACGAAAGAGAAAAAACGAGTTATCCGTGCGGGGGTGGGTTCCTATCCGGGCAGGAGAAATATTGGTTCTCTGCGAAAAAATAGACTTTTCATAGGATACAGTTGGTACAACCAACAACAAAATCTTTAAATAGGACTTCATTTTGTCTCTGTCGTTAAATTAGTGATAGTTATTCGAAAATGTATATTATATATTATAAAGTATAAAATATAATTTAATGAATATTAGATTTATTAATAGATTACAAATTCAAATTACAAGTTTGGTTTTTCAATATTTTTGAATTTTATGTGTGTTCATTAACATAACAATACAATCACGCCTTCTTCCCGAAGGTGTAGAGGTGTACTCGGGACTCAGTCCCATAGTAGATACACCCACATTTCTCCATTATGTTATTGGTCCCATGTAATAGGGGGCGAATGCCATAATACGGGGCACAGTACCAAACTCAAGGCAGTTATTGAGATAATTCCTAATGGAACAATCCAATATTTAACATCTTACCTGTCATGGGGATGGAACCTAGGATCTCATGAACGGCAGTCGAGCTTACTCCCACTACGCCACCGAGGCAGTGTTAGTTAAGGTTACAATATTAAAAGCACTACACTTGTTGTAGTGGTAGGCCTCTTTTGCAGGGATCCGCCTGGGGAAGTACCTCACATTTGCCAGTTATTAATCGGCCAAATAGTAATTTGCAAACATTACTGTGTTCAGGTGTGAAGGGCAATGTTACCAGCGAAATTACTGAGCATGACGAGATTCAACAACTAATATCTCAGGCTGATAGGCGCAGTGCAGTACCCCGCAGAATTTTGAATTTTAAAACACTGGGTGGCACTGTGTCTGATATGGGCAATCATGATGATTACCATCAGGTACCTGATTTGCTCGTCTTGTCACTCCCTTAAAAAAAAAACTATGTTATATACTTAACTATAATAATTTACATAATTAAGTATTATAGTTACGAAAGTAAAAACTATAATATATTTTTTCTGAAGAAATAGGTAAGTAAAATGTTATGTTTGTATAAATATATTACAAGTTTTTGAAATAGCAATATAAAATATAAAAACAAAGTGATCAGCATATTATTTTTAATCACATAAAATATATAGTAAGGTCTAGGTCTAATAGAGACTTGCGATTCTGACTGAAGTAAGAAGTATTTACTTGATTATTATTATTATTAAATTATTAATAATTGTAATTTGATGGAATTTGTGGATAAGCGCTGCCTATAAGATTTTTGCTACGATATCTGAAGGTATGTGTGACAATATCGACGTCATTGTTAGCGAGCTTTAGCTTACAATCGTTGTCAGCACGCGTAACAAAACACAGTGTGTACAAAGCAATTTCAAGTTCTGGAGATGTTCCTATAAGCATGGTGTCCACAGGTTTATCGGAACCTTGCTGGTTGAAATGTAATTTCAAGAGGGCTCCCTTCTGAAACAGAAATATGCCATTATAAATGAACAATCATGCATGATTAATGATTACTGAACATATAATATCTACGACTATACACGTCATACGTACATCGCTTAGTTGTAAATACTTTAAATACCCCAGATAATTGATTCGGTTAGCTGCTTCTTCTTTAGAAAAGTAAACCCAGTTGTGAAGTCCTGAAATTTAAATAAATTATATGTATAACCTATTATAGTAGTTATTATGCTTACTATAAAACTCGAAGTAGGTAAGAGTCATTAACATCTTCCTGCCCTTATCAACATTAGATGGGGTCGGCACAGCACGTCTTCCGTCATTCAAGTATCATCCGTATTCTCTGCATTCACTCCCCTTTTCCCGCATATATTCATACAATTCATCCAGGTCTTTAGGTCATCGAAGTAGATATGATCATAAAAAAATCTTACCTAAAACTTCTCCATTTCTGACTTCTGAAGCAAAAATGTGTTCAAAACCAGAACTGCTGAGTTTACCTTTACCTCTAGAATATAAACTAAACCATAGTTGCTTCAAGAAATCTCTTTGCTGCCTGGGGTCAGGAGTCACATAACCTGAAGCAGGTACAAGTATTTTTAATAAAAAAAAAATATACAATACGAAAATTAATTTGAAGAATTAATCTGTTTAATTAATTTGATTACTGACCCTTTACTTTGAAGAAATTCATCAAGTGACGTATAACTGACGTAGACATAATAGCGTCCATAAAATCATTCTCTTCAATTCTCTCCTAAAATGTTAAGAATTAGATGTACCCAGCTAAATAGTTGCAAGTAACTGTCGCTAGTTAACTTTAACAACGTTTTAATGCCATATCAGCCTCGTTTACCTGTGGTGTTACATATTCGTTAACAAGTGTATCCCTCTCGTAGTTGTCGAGAAGAGGTACCAATTTTTGTATTGTTGGAATATTCCACGCTTCTGGTGATATAGTTAACAATCTAAAAGGAAACAACAGGCTTATTTATCATCAGCATGATTAGCAAAACTACTTTGACTAATTTAGTGAAATTTCCGAATCAATCTTAATTAATTTCAGCCTTAATCAATCAGTCTTGGCAGCCACTAATAATAATATAAACACCACGAACGTAACTAGGTATGCTGTATGCTTAAAAAAATTAACGCTGTCACGCCTAAGCCACTCGACCGATTTTGATTCAAGTTGTTAGGTATTGAGAGAGATGGGACATTGGGAAAGGATGTCTTAACCTTTTATCCCGATATTTCTATGGGAACGATGTTAACGTTGGTCAAATGTGCTTACGACAGCGTTATTTTGAAGCAATGTGTTGTTAAGTTTGGTAGGTCAGTAATAGTCAGTATTATATAAGTATAGGTAAAGGTATCATCAACTAAAATATTATAATAATAATAATATGATGATACTCACGGTAGAGGTGCTTTATCTTCTTTTGACTGTGATGTAGTTTTTTCTTGATAATTCACCGTGACATATTTAGCAGCGTTATTTACATCCTTTCTTAGCAGTTCTTCACTCAACGTCTGTAATTCCAAATCAGTAGTAGGCCCACTGCTGACAGTTTGCGTGTTTTTATTTCTATTAACTATAGAGCTTGGTAATACAGTACTCGGCTTCGAAGTTGAAAAGGTTGATGATAATCCCGTGGATGGTCTAGGCGTTGAAAAACTGGTTGGGACATTAGTAGGTTTTGAACCTGACACTACATTGCTAAAACTTAATGGCTTTGTAGGAGTTGAACCCGGCCTAACTGTAGTTTGAGAGAACATAGCCGTGGTTGAGGTAATAACATGAGTATTTTGATTTGTAGATCCTTGTAAAATTGAGCTGTAGCTCGGAACTTTCTGAGGAAGGTTTTGATTGCCATTTCTATCGTAAAAGTTTATTAAATCTTTAACATTTCCACCCGTTGATGGGCTATTTCCTTGAGCTGGTTTGAGGTTTGGGTATTGTGGAGCAACATAGTCACGTTTTCCACTTGCAGCCTGGGTGCTCCAAGAGGCAGTTGTTGGTGTCTTTGGCGTGACGTACGGTCCCAAAGCTGGTTTAAGAGTCGGGAATTGAGGCGCTACATAATCTCGTTTTCCCCCGGCAGGCTGTGTTATTGAGGTACTCGGTGTTGGTGACGGGGATGGGGAAATTGGTGCAACGTAATCTCGTTTGACACTGTTTTGATTATTATAATGTTGTGTTGGAGTAGACAATTGATCGTTTTTAGCTCCATTGGCAGCTAATCCACCTTCATGCAATAGAAAATCAGTATTGGGATTGTACCTTTGTTGTTGTCTGTTATATTCTAATCCTGAAATTTAAACCAAATGTTTATGTATACAGTGGCATACTCGTATTATTATCTATACATACACATTAAGTATTTCCTCAATCATTTCATCTTTATCACGTAAATTATACCAATAATAATTTAATTTTAATAAATATTAGAGTAACAACGCAAATAGGCAGCAGCTATAAACACTTTGTACGATAATAATTATAATTATTATTAAAATGAAGATAAACTTCGAATCATAGTTTATCGTCACGTCATAATATTATTCTTAACATGAATTATTAAACTGCTCTAATCAAAATTACTGTACCTATATGTATTAAATATCAGAGTTTACACGATATGAAAGAACCCGCGATTATTTATGGCTGAGAATGACCGAGAAATTAAGATTTTTTGGTTATTCTAAGCCACTCATACGAAGTTCAATAATAAATGATATCATCTACACATATTATACCTACGTACTACGTACCTTTATACTAATATTATACTAATATCTCATGTAATTATTAAATTAAATTAAATTTATACTAATAACTCATGTAATTTCTTCAGTTATATACATACCTACAGTGAAGGTATATTAATTTTAAATTATAAGGTAGGTATAGTGTATACATTATACACCTGCACATGATAGGTACTTGTTAACCTACTTCTTAACTACTACGACATTATTTTTTAATAATATCATAATATTCCGATATTGCCAATAATTAAGGAAGTAAGTAGGTACCCTACTCAATTCAACATAACATACAATCACGCCTTCTTCCGAAAGGGTAGGTAGAGGTGTACTCAGGACTCAGTGTTATAGTAGGCAGTAGGCACACCTATGTTACCCAGTTATTAGTCCCATGTAATTGGAGGGCGAGCCTATTGCTATCTACCGGGCACAGATCCAAACTTTAGGCTATTGAGATAATTCCTCATGGAAAAATCCAATATTTAACACTGCTTGACCCGGAGATCAAACCAGGGACCTCCTGATTGGCAGTCGAGCATGCGCCCACTACGCCACCGACGCAGTAAAAATAAATACTTATATCAAAATAGTACGATGGTCATAATAATATTACTTATTAAACCAACCTACAATATGTTAGTTATTGTGAGCTTTAGACATAAAATATATGGCTTATAACTGCTAACTGCTATGATATAACCCAGTATTATCCTTAAAAAATTGTCTTGAAGGTGAATCATATAATATACCTACTACAATGAATAACTTCATACATATATTGTTATATACTATCTAAAAAGAATAATAACTTACCTCGTGCAAAATAAAATAATAATAACACACATAATGTAACAGCTTGACTATGCATGTTTTGTATATTTCACTGTGTTCGCGAAGTGAATAACACAAGTCACTTATATGAAAGTGAAAGGACAAATACAACAGTCTACATCGAGCTACAGAGCTAGAATGCCAGCAAGACTAAACGCACAGTAGCGCAGTTGCAAACAATATTGAGAATGAGAACCAAGATCGACGGAGCTGTGTAGCAGTGTGACGCGGCTTTTATCACACAAAGTTTAACTTGCTAAATCATTGATTGGGGATCAAGGAGATTCTATCTTATTGATTTTAATTGATATACCTAATACCTACAAGGCAGAAGGCCACTAATAATAATTGGATAATAATAATAACATGATGGTGAGCAAAGGTGAAACCGCGGATGCAGGAACTATACTAATACCTACATTAATAATATTATTATAATATGTTCTACTCAAACAACTCAACGTACCTAGTACCTGCCTACCCAAGTAACAATTCTGTGAATAATAACTAATAATTAGTGATTATTTACTTGACCTGCCCCGCGAATCAGCCGCGTAAAAGTACTTAACTAGCAAATTCTTATTGGCGCAAGGAAGTAACAATTACACGAATACTGAATACACATAGGTGCTCATATATTATACCGGACCAGATATACCAAAACTTTCACTTTTCTAATATTATAAGTGGGATTGTTGGATGGATGATGGAAGTGTTTTGTACGAGTTATTTCCAAACTCTGCCGTTGCCGCCTGAAAAATATTTCAATTTTCACAGACCATTAAAAAGGTACTGAGTATTTGTATACCTACTTCATTTATAATCTTACTAACTTACTCATATTATAAATGCGAAAGTTTGTGGGGATGGATGGATGGATGAATAGGTGGATGTTTGTTACTCTTTCACGACAAAACTACTGAACCGATTGGGCTTAATTAGTTAGCTTAGACCCTGGAATAACTCTTAGGTTACTTTTCATCGCGATATTTTCACGGAAACTATGACTGTGCGGGTGAAACCGCGAGGCGCAGCTAGTATTTAATAAAATGTGGTCAGGGTCAGATCTCATAATATGTTTAATTTATTAATCTCATTATTATGCGCGAGTCTAAATCACGCCGCCAATAAATATAAAAAAAACATACATTCACGCCTTTTTCCCGAAGGGGTAGGCAGAGGTGTACCCAGGACTCAGTCCCATAGTAGATACACCCACATTTCGCCAGTATGTTATTGGTCCCATGTAATAGGGGGCGAGCCTATTGCCAATGTATATGTCGGAATTATTTTTGAATTCCCTTTTTACCATGACTGTACCAAAGGATTGTACATACATAAAGCCCATTAAATCAAAGAAGTACCGTTTGACAGTTCTTATTTTGCTTTGTTGGCAGGACTTGTATTTTTTTGTGATTAAAAAATGAAATCTTGAGATAAAATTCTAAATTTCATGTAGGTATATATTTTCAGCAGGCTTATTTTTCGTTGCATCGCAAATTACGTTTACGCTGACGGAATTTATTAGGTTTATATTTTCAACAGGTTAATTTTTTGTTGCATTGCAAGTTACGTTAACGTTGACGTTAGGTTTATATTTTCAACAGGTGTTTTCGGTGAAGATAAACAGTTAATTCGTTATAAAAACAGCTTATTGATCTAACGATCACCTCTATTACTCAGTTTGTACTGATTTCTGATTACTGATTGACATTTCAAAGATTTCAAATTTCAAGTTTATAATTTCCGAATTTATTCGTGAATTTATTAAAATAATTATTAAATTCATAATAATTTATTAATTTCTTTTAAAACATCCTAGTTCCACGTGTATACTATTTCCGGTTAAACTAAAATGAAATGTGTAATAAATTCATTTGAACTTTGCTTGTATTACTGCATTTGGATTATTGCGATATTTTTATCGTTTTATAAATATTTGGAAGCACAAAATGGTATGTTTTTAAAATGGGTAATCCATACTTAAAAATATATAATCGTTTTGGACCACTTTCACTTACAATCCATAAATTGATGTTGTTTCAGGTATATTTGTAAAGCACCCTACTTTGCGATATACACTAGAAGATCTTGTACCTGGGTGGACTTTCTTGGGTAGACAAAAAGATATATCCGATATTGAATGGAGTTGCTGGAAGTATTACATAAAAACTATATGGTTATACTTAGCATTCCATTTTTTTGTGTCAGAATCTTTGAGGAATTTCAATAGCCAATTACTCAAATTTTGGTATATTCTATCCAGTTTAATATTTATAGTAATAACGTTCAGCTGGAAACAACTGTTTCTGGTACTAATTCAGCCTGTAATATTCTTCTTTATTCTCTTTTGTGGAGGAAAACAAACCAGTATATGGATAACAGGTTTATTGCTACTTTTAAGTTATAATACTTTCAAATACAAATATTATATTTGGGATTTTTTGGAAGACGTAACTAAGCAAGATGAGGAGATATTTTTATTATTGTTTGCAATGGCATGGATCGAGATTAAATGTATTAGCTTTTGTATAGATTATGTTGAGAATGAAGAAAAGAGTTCGGGAGAAAGGTCTCGGAACAACAGCACCATACTGCAATGTTTTATTAACATGTTTAGCTATGTTTTATACCTACCATTATTGTATGTTGGACCAGTGATGTTATATGGGGAGTTTGAGAACAGTTTTCAGTATAGAATTGATGGTCTCTGGTCACGGTTGAAAAGATTTGCTGTGGATATGGTACTATTTGGAATATACTCCTTTCTGCTAGACTTGGCTCTACATTATATATATTTTTGTGCTATGCACAGTGAAATGAAGGTATGATCCATTTTGTCTGTTTTTCCATTGTGCTCCAACAAATGGTTGGAGCACAATGGTTCAAATGCCATGGAGTTATCGGCTTTAGAATTGTGCTCCACCCTCCCTACCCGTGGTTGCTGTAAGAGCCGGCTAAGAGTTAACAGATCCAGAGGATGGGCAGCAGCGTCCTCTGCAATAAACCATCAAACTACGCTCGACAACCCACCTGCCAAGCGTGTCAAGTATTGGCAAAACTCCCTTTATGGGGCCTATGTTCAGTAGTGGACTGCCAACGGCTGAGATGTTGAATGGCTCAAATAATATATAGAGTGATTTATGGTGTATTTTATTGTTAATTGTGTGAATTTAGAAGCATTCAAATTTCTTTTTATTTTAAAGATAGATTTGCATGTCCAATTTCGTATAAATAACCCTACTCATTTTAAAAATGCAGAAGTTTGTGAGTATCAATGGATGTTTTTTAGTTACTCTGGATGCCAAAACTACTGAACCGATTGGGCTGAAATTTCGGTATGTAGATAGTTATGACCCTAGAATAACACAAAGGGAACGAAGACTATGAAGGTAAAACCGCGAGGCGCAGCTAGTTTTCTTTTAATAGTAGTTTTGTTGAAATTCATAACACCATAACTCTTCTTTTTTGGCTCCATAGTCTGATACAAATAATACCAACTTTTTTCAGCATATCAAAGAGTTATCAAGCTTTGCACTTTGTGGTGGAGGGCTATGGATGGGTTTCCAATTTTATGCGAAATATGTGATATCCTATGGAACAACAGCAGCAATAGCTAGACTAGACAATATGGATGCTCCACCTATACCCCGATGCATTGCTCGGATCCATGTGTACTCACAAATGTGGAGATACTTTGATGTAGGCCTTTACAAGTTCCTACTCAAGTAAGTATCCAAAATACACAGGTGTACAAATAATTTTGTAACCATTTTAAAAATTAAATAAGGATATCTTATAATATGTTATTAATGATATTAAAATGACTCCTTTTGGTTTGCCATGGTAGGGTTAAATGAAAAAAATATAAAAATAATGTATAATATCTACTTTCCTGAGTGTAAAAATAATTAATTTCAAAACTAATTGGTATAATTAATGGTTGACCTTTAGTAACATTTGTATTATTTTTCATTTATTTATTAATTGTGTTGTTGACGATGTATGTCAGAAAGGTGTAGTGTAAAGGGTGTGCATCTGCACATCACATTGAACAACTTGAACAATTAAAAAAATAAAGTCCGAGATAGATTTTTCAACTAGGTTTACTGATAAAAACGGGTTATATATATAAATTTTCCATAGACACTTATTGTTTTTACACTCAGAAAAGTAGTATATCTAAGCATTTTGTTACTTTGTTCATTTTAAAATGATTGTAACATGATTTTTTAGTTACAAAATTATTGTTATACTTAAGGTTTTCCAACCCTTAGTATGTAAGTATATACATAAGTTAAATCTACATCTTTTTGTAGAACCTGTTATATTTACATCAATGTATTACTTTGCAGGTACATTTATAAACCATCCTATAAAAAATTAAGCAAACATTTCAGCCTGCCAAAGACTGCATATAAATTAATAGCGTCTCTCGCCACATTTACTTTCATATTTATGTGGCATGGGATATTAATGAACATATTCATTTGGTCCACATTGAATTACTGCAGTATCCTATTAGAACATGTAGCTAAAGCAATTTCAACAAGAAGTTTGTATAAGAATTTCAAAGCAAAAGTGCTTAAGACAGAGGCTATGGAAGCCCGTTTTGTCGCGTGTCTGTGTGCTCCCTTGCTTGCTATATCAGCTATGTCTAACTTTTATTTATTTGGAGGCACAGAAATAGGGAATATGTATGTGGCTTTGTTAGAATGGCCAGCCCTACATAATATCATGATAGCATTATTATCTACTTACTGTTGCAGTCATGTTTCAATGGCTCTTTCTGATGTAAGGCCTAGAACAGATTTTGTCAGACCAAAAATTAAGGTTAATTAATAATATTATATGGTTGTGATAGAAATGTTTATGTTCCTCACTTGAAAATTCACCTGTGATTTATGTAAGTCCATAATGTAAAGTCTAGATCTAGATAGTGCCATCTACGATGACGCACCCCACTTGTACATTGGACATAATATTTGGATCCTTCTTTGTATCTTGGTGTTTAGGTGCATTAGTGCAAATATATCAATACTTTTAAGATTTCTTTAGCACATAATTTCAGATAAGTCTTTGTATAATGTATAATAATAACATTTAAAATTTACTTTCTGGACGATAAATTGTTAGATTTAAATTTTAAATTCTCATGTAAATGGCAATTGTCGTAATCGGACTAAATGTCTTTAAACTGAAATATGGCTAATATAAATCCACCTAAGGGAGAATTATTGTGGATGGAACTATCTATATGTATAGCAAATATATCTTAGAATAGTGTAAATAAAAGTGGCATTTTTCTCTATAAATTTATATTTTATAAACCAATCAATTGGTATGTATTAGATCCTTTGAGTAATAAATAAGAGTGTATGTGCATGGCCTCTATGAGGTCGTTAGGGTCTCCGGCGACACCCGCCGCTTTGTGAATCTGGAGTAATTCTTGTCTCGTGAAAACATCCTTGCCTAATTGATGTGCTCGCCTTGTCAGTACGTCCAGGTACTTTTTCAACTGAAAATGTTTAATTTGTGTATGTATTAATAAAATAGTTATAAAAATGTAAACATTACAATCACAATGAAACTGTACTCGAACCTGTGATCACACTAATGATTTATACATAATTTTTTGTGTTTTTATACTGTTTATTTTTTATTGATTATACATTATTTTATTGAACTGGTGTTTTAACAAGGAATTTCATACCCTGTAATATTTTATTATCATATTTGACGCTAGACTGCCTTATTAGGCAACTGTAAACTATATGCCCTACATTTGTCACATTATAAACCTCACGGTTTTAAAGGATATTCTAATAAATTATCGAATAACCGTTTTAGACTGACAGTGGACCATAGAATACAATCACTATTATTGTAATACCCCCTGCTCTTTCCATTTCTCTTGGCAGCTATTTGGGGTCAAATCCTTAACGTAGAAGTGTATATAACATGAAATCTCACCTTGCTTCTAGAACTAACTCCCGAGCCATTGATAGATCTCGAAAGTTGAATGTTCCCGAATTCATCACTGAAAGTATCAATCAAGCTGTGTTTGACTAGGCTGATGACGTCACTCGCGTCTTTGGCCGTCGCTTCCTCTCTCAGATCTATTCTGGCACGTGCCTAGAAAAAGATACAATGACTATTATAATAAACCATCCCGATCATGGTCAAAATCTGAAAGCGCTTATACAGCGACCCGCGAGAAATATCCACGGCCTTCCACTATACGGTCGCCTGAGGTATATTTTTGCTGTGAGGCTGGTGAAAAAGGTTTTTCTCATAAGTCTGGTACCTTCGGGCATTATTACACTTAATGTACCTATAAACAAAGACAATACATCTTAAAGACACCGCTGAATTTTAATATGAAAACAAAATCGCCAATACGTAGCGAAGTACAGGGGGAGATCGGCTAGTTTTTATTGGATCGTTTCACTTCAAACATGTCATGCGCAAACATTGAATCTAACGAGAAATGAAAAGGTGCTTGCTGTTATGCAGTATCACCGTATCACTAGTGGATTTGCTGGTGAACTGGACCTTGGTGAAATCACACCCACATAAAGCGTCGTCTTTAAATTAAGTTATTATTTTATATTTTTATAGACTAGGTCTATTCGCTCGAAAGACAATACGAATATGGGAAGAAAATTTTCGCCTACGAGCGGGATTTGAACCCGCGCCTTCCGCACCAATGCGCGAGGTGGGCACTCTAACAATTGAGCTACCGTGGAAGGACTAGTCATTTTTTCTATCCCACCTACTTAACACCTACAGGGGCGTGCGTGTTTATCTATAGGTAATGCATTTCGCCTACCGACAAGTCTAATGTTACAATTAGAATTCATATTGAAATTGATAAACACAACCTCTTTTTCATTTTTTCTCTCGTAGGTGAAAATTTCTTTCCATATTTATATTGAGTTGTCTGTGAACATAAACCTATACCTGTGTCAGTCTAATGCATGCTTCAAGTTGCCTCGTAGTAATAGGTGTGCCGTCCTGCGTCCCGCCTTGGTGGTTGTGTCTCAGTTCTAAATAGAATGTTTGCAGTACGTTAGCTGCTTCCGTGCTAAGCTTAGGGTGGACATATCTTCGGGCATACGCTATGTATTTCCTAAGTAAAACTAACGGCAAATGGTCTATTACTTCTCCCGGTTTCAGACGCAATCTTTGACTGTAACAAATTTTCTAATTAATAATCTCAAGGGCAGGCGAATAAGTAATTAATTATTATCAAATCTTATATGAAATTGTATGAAATTATATGAAATTATTAATTATTAAAACTGCATATTTCTACTTAATATCTAAAATTAATTTTCGATAAGGTAATCAAAACTGCTATTATCAATACTCGTATATGGATTTCCTATGTTCCCGCTTAGGATATTTTTTGTCCCGATATTCCCACGGGAACGAAGACTGTCCGGGTGAAACCGCGCGGCATAGTTAGTTGTAAATAAAATAAGAGGAACATTTAAAATAAGAGCAATAAAAATATACAATTATTTTTTACCTTAGCGACATTTCGTTGCCGCTTTGACTAGTTATGATACTGTCATTGAGATTAGTACTCCTCCCAGCTTTACTCTTCTTACCAGTATGTAAAGCAAGAACGTGCTCAGATAACATCGCATCCATTTTCTGAAACCACATTTCGGGTAAATTATAAATGAAATGATTAATCAAATACCCTCTTAGAACTTAATTTACGGAAATAAGGTTAAAAAATCGATTTTTTTATTCAGCTGTCACGTAATATCATTTTTAATGTATATGTAACACTACCTAAGCTATGTTGAAGTTTAGTTCAATATATAGTCCAAATTATATTAAAACATACCTCATCCGGTTGATCTAATAGTATGAAAACTAAATCAAATCTTGACAATAATGCTGAATTCAGTTTCAGATTTTCGGCCACAGTCTTAGCCCTGTAAAAGACAAAGATTTACTAAATACATGCATGCATTAGTGACGGGCAAAGGTCCCAGCTAAACTAGGAAATATCAAGAAAGATCAGTATTTATTTCGCCTTGTTCGAGATTATTAAAATTCGTGATTAAGGATTGAGTATTTGAAAAAAGTCGTATTATAAATTTATTCTGAAATTTTAATGAAAATTATGTATCATCCGAATCAAAAATCATTTTAAAAATATATTTTTTAATTAATTATAAACAATTTGACAGCCTCGATGGCTCAGATAGTAGTAACTCTGCTTTCTGTGCCGCAGGGCCCGGGTTCGATCCCCGGTCAGGTCAAACATTTGTGTGCATGAACATGTCTGTTTGATCTGTGTCTGGGTGTTATAAGCTTATATAAGTATGTATATCAGTCATCTGGTTACCATAGTACAGGCTTCTAGCCTAGTTTGGGACCAGATGACCGTGTGTGGAAGTTGTCCCATATTATTATTATTATTATTATTCAAAATTAGAATAAGTCACTTGATCACGAACGCGCTACGAGTGGTCGCCATGATTGTGACGTCATTATGTTATAATTATGTATGGTACTTTATCACGTTATGACGTCACTACAGGTCACGAGCTCGTCCGGGTGCTGTCGGCGTGTTTTCAGTACCTACTGGATTAAAAATGATTTTTTGATATAACTTTGTAATTATAGCGAATAAAAAAAAAACTAATAATAGTTTTGTTATAAAGTTATATATGATCTTTCCATTTATTTTAACCCAAAAAAACATCCAAATACTCAATAGTACATAAAATTCCTTGTGATAAAATTCATGATTTCATGGTTTTACGGCGAAGGATATTGAAATTGTGTGAGTTCCGCCTATGCAGTTATTTCGGCATGAAAATTGCTTGAAAAGATGAAACGACAACCGGTGCTCCTTAGATTTGATGGGTTGTAGTTACTGCATAGCGTTTCGCACCTAATAGAAATTGACAGAACTCTTTAACTTACAGAACAGCTAAAACACTTCTTATATCAAAGACAAACGCTCTGATTGGTCCTCGATGTCGATAGCTACCTGTTATAACTGCCTCCGGAAGGATTAGCAGCAGCTAAGACAGTGGCGCGAGCAGCCAAACTGCAAACTACTCCTCCTTTAGCAACACTCACTCGACGTTGCTCCATCGCTTCTAATAAACTGCTGTGGTGTGCTGTCATCTATGTACAATTGACATTAAGAAAAATCAAGATTCCATAACACAACATAACCTAAAGACAAAATAAATAGCCTCGCTATGATACTGTAGGGTTGATGTTATTTTGTGACGCGCATGCTACGGATTCTGTGAACGTTTTGGGGGTTTACATACATACATACAGTCACCCCTTGTTCCCGGTGGGGTAGGCAGAGACTATTTCCCTCCACTTGCTATGATCCTGACTTACAACTTTCGCTTTCACTTTCATGACATTTTTCATACATGCTCGTCGGTTGTAGGTACTTTTGCCTTGGCCTTTTGGGGGTTTATTGGAAAGTATTAATGGCAACGTGTAGTTTAAGGAAGATCCATGGCATGAGCGAGGGCGCGATGGCAACACAGGGAAGTGGATGCCAGCGCGACAGATGATTGTAGAGCGAGATCGAAGATGGTGGGCTTGGAACAAATCATTTAAAATATGCTGAAGTGTTCGAGTATTATTTAATGGAAAAGGCACGTCTACAATACCAACTTTGTCGAGTTCATCGATGCAACAGACTCCTTTATCAGCGAGAACTAAAGCTCCCGCCTCCAAGGCGAAGTCTCCGCCCGCCTCCCGGCCCAGCGCCACCGTCAGCCCTCCCGCCGACGCCGACGCACCACATACATACACGCCTGTCGACCAACATTACACGTCCATTACACGACAGGACACGTTTACCAAAACCATCAATCAGGATTGATGCTAATAATAACTCGTGTTCGGGTCAAATCTTGCTTTAACATCACGATATATCGCACGACCCATCTCTGGATATTTAATCTGATTTACGTCTGATATAGACAGTTCGGTACAAAATACACTATAGGTAGACCGCTTAATTGAGTCCTCGCCTGCGGAGTGGCGGGGCGGCGGGGGGCGCGGAGGTAGACGAGAACGGGGGCCGGGAGACGCAGCGGTGCCGCCCGCACCTCTCCGTTCCTACGCACCTTTACCTCGCAGGCGAGGACTCAATTAAGCGGTCTACCTATAGTTACCGCCGTGAGCGATGACGGCGGACTGACGAGCGGAGTGGCCTGCGTTACCCCCCGCCTCGGCCGCGCACATACCTAGGCCGCGGTACAGCAGTTTCGGTCAAACTATAGCAGAATAGTTATTATTTTGTGCACTGCACACCCATGATAAAAGTATCAAATGAAAGGGTTTGCTGGGAAGAGTACGAAAAAGCTTGCTAAAAATAAATTAATATATCTATAAATTAAAAATTAATCCTCTCTGCACTATGAACAGCGTACTAACCTCTAGTCACCGAGGAGGTACCGGCAATATAGTAGTACCTTCTCTATCTGTGGTTGCCCTCAAAGCGGGCTAAGTGTTATCACATCCACAGGACTGTGTGTCCACTTCACTTCAGTGTCACTTCAGTGTGTCTTCGAACTGCGCTAGACAACACGCCTGCCAAGCGAGGCGAGTATTGGTAAAACCCTCACTTGGGGAAGGCCTATGTCCAGCAGTGGACTTTCTAAGGCTGAGATAATGTTGACCAACCTCTAGGAGCAGCATGAGCAGCGGCCTGCAACAACTGCGACTTGCCCAGCCCCGGGTCCCCGACCACGAGCACGTGAGGGTTGGCTCGCGGGCCGCTGTCCACCTCCGTGCCACCGACCAGGCCCAATATTAAACCGGCCTTCACTGCCTCGTGACCGAATATACTCGGGCAGAGCGAGTGAACTAGCAGCCTGAATACGTCTTCTGATGCGTGGATTTCCTGTTTCAAATAGGATGATTGTCAAAAAAGATAGCTCAATAACACACATGGACCACTGTAGTCTATCAATTAACAATTTTGAATTAGAATAAATTATGTCGGGCTAGTATCGAGACATCTTTCGTCGCTCTTGATTCGTCTGAGATAATAAGCTTTTAGTCCAATGTGAGCTTTGGCGAAATTTCTAAGAGACGTATGTTCAATATCCTTTCTCATACAAAAAGTGAGCTAAATTAGTTTGGCTTATAGATGAAACTGGTTTAAGCACAATTTCGGCACAAAACTATGTTTACGATATTCATGATACTTAGCTCTCTTCTTTACATTTTGAAGAACCAAAACTTAAGGAAATAATTGATGTTTTTATTTACCTGTATGGCATAATAATCTTTCAATGTGAACGACAAAGTTGGATTGCTCAAGTTTCTTTGACTATGTATAGAAACTGCTTCAATGTATAGCTGCAATAATCTAGCCGCTCTTTTGCCATCTTCACCTCCCTTACTTTCCCCCCTGACCTGGAAAAATTACATGCGAATTTGAGCCTTACTATATGTATATAGTTAAGTTTAAACTATAGTAGGCAATAAACTAAGAAGGAATTAAGATTGGAATCGTACCGTAGCGGTGCCGTCTATAGAATAGTAGGGTAATCTCTCAAATCAGTTATGTAGTTCCTCTCCAAATAATCAAACAGAGCAAATCATTGATAGGACCCTAATAGGGTCATAGGGTCACCCTATGACACTCTTTTTGGGGTGACAGAGTAAGTCTTACCCCATGTATTCTGCCCTTGAGCTAGTTGTTCTTAAGCTTTGGGCCTCCTGTGCTCACCACTGCCCAGTAAAGCTGTAGAGGCCATCAGAGGCCAACAGCCAAAACAAAACGATTTGTACCTGAACAATACCAGTAACAGATAAGACATCGCCAGGACATGCTGTTCCTACTAGATCCCCTTGCAGTTCTATTTCCACGCTTCTTGGTATAGTGCCTGATATACTCTGAAACATTTCATACCTCTAATATTTTGTGATGGTAAAGAAACTTATACAACAAGAGTTGCTTTAAGGCTCTGCACTCGGCGTTCACTTTGGGCGTTTCATGATCGCACGTTTAACACTTTGCCTGCTTATTACGTTATAGGGCGTTTTAGCACAGTACACCAAAAACAGTAGTTCATCTTGGGCCGGTCGGCGAGCTATTAGCATACTCTTACGTTGACGATTAGGGATGTCACTTTTATTTTTAGTTTAATATTATTTGCGTATTATGAGCAGAACAATTTGGAATATAAAACTGCTCTCTCGGCACGACCCACACTGCCGCCTTGTACGCACGTACACATTCAAACCGGCAGCGGCCAATTTCTATGAAGAGGATTTACTGTTCTGAGTTGATGAGTACACTGGAAATACAGGACCGATGGCAGCAAAAAAAATTCTTAGTCTAGAAATATATGAGACCCACTAGACTGTTTCGTGTAAGTCGCGTGCCGTGCACGGCGCGTTAGCTCTCCGTCAAACGTTTCTATGAGAATCGTGTTGATATATTGTAGTTATCAAGATACACTTTTCCGTAACCGACGCCTGGTCGGATACGTTCAAATATCATACCGGTTTAATAGGAAAACCGTTTTACAGCGAAGCTTCCCGTAAAACAGTAATGGACTGCAAGTGAATTGTGTTTGAATCGCGTAAACGCGCTGCAACTGCGCGTCGTCAGCGCTGATGAATTATGCGGTGTGCAGAGAGTCTTCTATATTTATTTGTTTAGAATTATAGAGGTTATATCAGGGTAGTTGAATACTTTTGACTGTTAAAAGTATGAGCTGTGCCCCGCGGTTCCACCGCGCAGTAGTTTTAGCGTGAATAGGGAACACACATACACACAAAAAACAACGCTAGATGGCGCAGGAGTTGAGTTAGAACTCGCTAGCGTTTTGTTTACCTGTAACAAAGACTTGTTAGATTGTACTGAGATTAATGATATTAGTAGGATTAGCTAACTTAATTACTTCGAAGAATTCAGGTCCTGAGATATTATTATTGGGAATTGGGCATAATAACCAAATAAAAACGCAAGTGGGAAATATTTTAGACATAATATTTTTTAGTCTATATGTACCTGGGATTGAATCTCTTGTATTTTAGCAACTTGCCAATCTGTAGTGTTTGTGTAAGGGGAGGACTGTAGAGGCTCAAATCTTGCGCCTCCTTGACAATTTTGACACACGCTGAGTGCTGTAAAATTATATAAAATGCAGTGATAGAGTTGTCTCTGAGGACATCAGAGACATATTTCTGAAGACACTAATTATTCAATTTTAAGTTTAGGTACAGAGAGAAACAGAGAGCAGGCATGAATAGATAGTGGCACATTCTCATTAAGTGCCAGTTATTTTTTTAAGTCCTCATTACCTAGGTAATGAGGGGTGAGCCTATTGCCATCTACCAGGCACAATTCCAGAATACATTCTGTCATTGAGAACATTCAATAAAAGTTCTTGTCTGACCTGGAAATCGAACCTAGGACCTTATGATCGGCAGTAGCGCTTACGAACCACTACGCAACCGAGGCAGTATCAGCAGGAGTCAGTGGGAGCAGAGGAGTGGAGATTGTGGTGTTCTAAGGGGGTTAATCCAGTAAATCTTCTAGTTCACGATTATTCTTACCTGTAAAAACACCTTGTGGTTGAACTACTGCCTGTGAGTTATGACAACTAGAGCATTCAAAGGCCATAGATGTGCAAATAAGGCCCACACTGCCCACTCTTATGACAGTCCCTTTGATTGTTACCAATTTACCTAAGACAAAAACTTAGTGACTAACCACACTTATTCAGCTCTGTTCAGCTTTGGTCTATAAAAAACAACGATTTTGTATGAGATGCGTACGCGCCCGTTCAGCTGAACGGAGCTGATCAAGCTGTCAATAATCTAAGATATAAGGATAAATGACTTATCTTGGAAGTAATAACTATGTATTATATATTTTTATTTCCAATCCCTACCCTACTCTTCCCATCATACCCCTATTTGCAAAAGCTGGTTGCCTGGAAGAGTTCGCTTAAAGCGATAAGGCCGCCCATTGTCGACCAATAACTTGTGTTACATAATTTTTTAAGACAAATCAGTATAATAATATTATGTAAAATTGTTGTTGAAGGCATTCAGTAGACTGATAATTTTACTTACCAAAATAATTCACTTTCAAATTGACTATAGGAATGACTGGCTGGTGATTTAATACTCTAACTTTAACTTTAGATTCAAAATTAAATTTCTGAAAGAGAAAAAAAATTCTATCTATGTAATATTTTATGGTTGTCACCTAAGGGATATTTATTATATAAGTATGTTTACAATAAAAGTGATTCAGTATTAAAGCTGTCCCATATGAAACTATTAGGTACCTACATTATTATTCTATGAAAATTAGAAAGAGTAAGAAAGAGAATCATGACATCACACCTTTTTCCCAAGGGTTAATCAGAGGTGTACCCATGGGACCCAGTCCCACAGTAGCTACACCCACACTATGCAAGTAATGTTTTTAGGCCCCATGCAATTAGGGGTGAGCCCATTGCCATCTACAGGATACTGTTGCAGACACCAGACTGTCATAGAGAAAATTCCTATTTTTTTATGCTATAAGATGGCAATCAAGCAGACAGGCCTGATTATCCAAATAATAATAATAATAATATATGGGACAACTTCCACACACGGTCATCTGGTCCCAAACTAGGCTAGAAGCCTGTACTATGGTAACCAGATGACTGATATACATTCTTATATAATCCCTAATTACAAATAATTCCTGATAATGGAAAATTTGGCTGTGTGGTTCCCAGCATTATAAAGGGCCACCTTTTTTTCATCCCATGGGAGCCGTGATACCTGGCAGATGGGCATATTCAGGATGCAGAGCTCTCCGTTTTTAAGTATTCCAACTACTGCGGTCACCAAGTCACTTCAAGGGTGATATTATGGCGAAATCCCCCCATATTAATAGTTTATGGCAATCTGTAGGGAAGACCTATGTTCAGCAGTGGATGTCTTTCAGCTGAAAATGTGATGATGAATGATGACATGAATAGAAAAATCCAATAACTTAATTATTTTATTATCATTAACAGATATATTATCATTAACTTTTCACCTCATGAAGACAGTATTCCAATAGCCTCAGAGTAACATCAGGGTGCTCAAACAGATCCTCATTGAAGGTAGACCAGCCAGTTTTGAACTCTGCATCATTGGTCAACCCTTGTATGTCTACAGGAACACTTCTAGTTTGATCTATTTTCTCCAAATCAAAGAGGTTCCTGTTTTTGTCAATATATGCCTTGAATGTGTTGATATGCTCTAAAACTTCTGGTGATGTTGGGTGATCTAGAGTTAATAAGACTGAATTATTATAGAGGTATATAAGGGGCATCCAAAAAAGACATGGATGAACTGTGTGAATTAGGATATGAGTGAAAGAGGAATGAGTGCGAAGATGATGGATGATAGACTAGAGTGGCTCGTCTATACTATAAGTACACTTTAAGAACTCTTGAGCACAGCACCTATATGCATAGGCAGTTATACCCAGGCAGAGACGAAATCAGGATAAGAACTACATAAGTATCACACCTACCCTAGCCATGCTAGCCCTGTAGAGACATTTTCGAGGGGCCAGAAACCAAAATAATTTACTTTCTCTGGGAAGCTCCTTATATCACTCAGAATGAACCACTTTCAGGTCTTTCGTCATCCAAAACTGCTCACATTCGAGCCAGTACTTAACTTACCTTCACAAGGAAAATATTGTTTCCAAACATTACAACCTGTATTAATAGATACTACAATGGGCAACTGGTTAGTCGGAGCTCTTGAGGAGCCCGCTGTACTTGGAACTTGCGCTGAAGTAAAGGAGTTATGAACGCTGGTGTTATCTGCACGGTTTGTTGATCTCCCTCGAGGACGATACCAGCTATTATTTCTGTAACGACCTCTCCAGCTGCGGCGCATTGTGTTGAACCTATTACTATTTACAATAAATAATTCACAAATTTAAAATCAAATAAGTAATTCAAATAAAATTTAAATAAATAAAGATTTTCATTGCATGTTACGAGTTTGTTTTGTCAGTTGACAGCCTCTCTGTTCTGTGGTTGACAGTTCGTGACAGTCGTCGCCTGCAGCCGGCCGCCCACAGAACACATATGGCCGTTCGTAGTTCATTTTTTGTTAGCGCTCGTGCCGTTTACATCTCTGCTGGATATAATATGTAAATCATAATCTTCATTTGTAGCATACAATATTTTGCAATTTTCTATTATTCAGAGACTATGTAGCGTTTCGTGAGTAGGAATCTATGGATTGTAAACACGAAAACACTTGTACGGAGCTTATTTTAGAAAATGATAACTGCTAACAAAAACATTCGGTGTCAAGTCGCTGTGGACAGGCTGTTTTAAAACACGGTTAGCTAACAACGTTTTGTTACTAACATTTAGCTGTAATCCCGGCTTTAAACTTGGATAAAGCCAATAAAGCATAAATAAGCTTGATCCACTAATGGGCTGTCCACACTCGCGCATTAATCATGTAGTGACGTCACGCTGTAAATCGCGGCATTAACTGCGAACCGTCTCGTCTCCACAGTTTGCGGCTTCGCGCGCGAGTGTGAAGCACCCATGAGTTGTCAGTATCTATTTATCTTATAATCTGTGGTCCACTGAGCATATAATAGTACTGTGGTCATTATCAGCTGTCTGGTGGCCGCTGGTTGATAAAAAAGTAAACAAAAACAAAAACAATCGTACATAACTCGAATTTGAATTTAGAATAATTACAAATCAGTGAACGTCAAATTAAAATTATTCCTGAGACATTCCTGAGATTTGTGAGACGTGAGAGGGGTTTGGAATTAAAACAGTTATTTAGTTCAAGATTTCCCTAAATATTGCAACAAATTGGTTGTTGAAATGGCTGAGGAAGGTGGCGAAGCGGTGCCACCAGCCGAGGCGGGCGAGGAGGCAGAAGAAGGTGAACGTCGAGCGACTGTAGCCGTGAGATTAACGGAACCATCTGCTGATGATTTGTCACGCAAGAGCAAACTAGGCAAGAAATCGTCGATGATTCCACAAGTTTTCACGGACAGGGTGGAAGTAGATCGCACGGCGCTCGAAGCCATCCTCGACGTTGGCAGCCGAATACAAGACATTCAGAAGAAGAGTAAAGTGTCCATGAGCACCCTAGCTTTAGCTCACGAGAGTTACAAAGACAAACAAGTAAATAAATTGCCCTAGTAACATACAAAATTGTTTCATTTTGAATAAGTTTATTAACTAAGTAATTTTTTTTGTAGGCGAAAGCAAGAGAGGCACGGAATAATCGTATGGGTGGCTTGAAAACCCAGCATAGGTTTCTGCTTGAAAATGGTGCAGCCATATTGAACAGAACTCCTGAATATGTTCTGGTATGTCATTTGAATTAATATTTTCATGTTATAATATTTACACATGCACATGGTGCACAACAGCCAGGGACAAAATACAATAAATACAAAATTCATTATAACAAACAGGATTTTTTATTGACATAACATCCCCTGGCGAACACCAAGTTGCCACTAGTTAACATCAAGTGGTCAACCGGTGTACCTCATGTGGTTCACCAGTCAACCTCATGTGGTTTCCCAGTCAACTTTGCGTGGTTAACAAATGAACCTCGCATTTTCAAAAAAAAGAAAGACTGAAAATGCAGGGTGGGTGGAGGAGCGGTGCATCCTCACGTAGACCGCGCCCAGGCATCACTATGTCAATTTGGAAATGCCATGTTGGCAATGCGTTGTCAACGCAAGGCAAATATACCAGCAGCAAGTGGTCTCTGAATGGCCTTCTTGGGAACAGCTTGCGAGCATGGAGATCCTGTGACGACTTTAAATTCAATGATTTTATTACCAAACAATGTTTTCAATAAAATCATGTTATTTTTAGGAAGGGGTATATGATGCAGACATTCACATAGATTTATTGGACAGTGTGGTGGCAGAGGGGGGTAGAAACTGTATTGTTTTATGTGATGCTTCATTACCACCACTTAAAATGGGTAAATATGATTTACTTTCTGGACAAAACTTGTAGAGTGAGTGAGTGCCTTTTTTTTAATAGAATTTTGTCAAAGCCAATCTATTCATCAATATATTTTTTTAGAGTCTGGCAGGTTTATTCACAATCAAAAAGGCAAAATGGATAGAACATACATTTCGGATGGAGACACAATTGGTACTGAGGGCAGATGTGTTGCTATGTACAGGATCAAAAACAAGGCAGTGGATAGCAAAAATGTAGCTGATGTATGTACTTACCTTTAAAATGTATATTTTATATATACTATAAACTTACTGTGCCCTGCGGTTTCACCCGCGTATTCGTCGTGGTCGGGGGTATATCGAGATAAATGAATAACTCTGAGTCTTTTCTCAAGGCCCCATTCATACCAAGATGTATCAAAATTGGTCCAGCAGCTTAATCGTGAAAGCTGTACTCCATATTAGTCCAATAGAATATTTTCCTCACAAATCTCACCTCATTTACACAAATCGCACCATATTTATTGCAGTCTCGAAGTAAAATTTAATACTTAGAGGTACATAATTTCATAAATATTACATTAATATTAAACTCTTTTCTCTGTCTAGAAACAGTAATCAACAATACAGACAGAAATATATACCGACAGACAGAGTTACGCATACTTTCGTACATACATTTTTTATATATATTCCAGGGTCTAAGCTATCTACATACCAAATTTCAGCTCAATCGGTTCGGTAGTTTTAGTGTGAAAATTTAACAAACATACACACACAAAAAGCAGCGCTAGATGGCGCTGGAGTCGAGTCAGAACACGCTAGCATTTTGTTTACCTGTTACAAAGGAAATTTTTTTTCATTGTTGGGATTTGAGATTTAATTAGTAGGATTAGGATGGATAATGGATGTGTATTTGATCCTGTCAACTGCTCCACTTTTGGAACCTGGTTTTACTCGAGATATCTTATTAGATAATTAGGAAGCAGTTCCAGTGCAAAGGGGAAAAAAAAGGTGATAAAGAGAAATATTATAGGCCTCTATAAGATAAACAGTAACTATATGTATCTTGTTACCTATTTTGCAGGATTTCTTCCTCGTATTTTTCGATATGAACCAAGAGACAGAGAATGTTGTGTCCGGAATCTTCAAAACAATGGACAGGGTGTACGTGCCAGCGTTACAAGCGTGCAAGGCTTGGGGTGACTTGAACCCTCCTAATCCTAACAGTGCTGACATTATCAAGGCATATCAGTCTAAGATTATGCTGTTTATTGATTATCTTGCTAGTAAGTCATCTATATAATACTCGTAGGACTAGTAGCGTCCGTGGCTTAGTGGGTTTTTTTTTATGATAGTGAGTGACAAGATGAGCAAATCAGGTGCCTGATGGTAAGCATCATGATTGCCCATATCAGACACAGTGTTTCACCCAGTGTTTTAAAATTCAAAATTCTGCGCGACACTGCACTGCGCCTGTCACCTTGTAAAATTAGTTGTTGAAACTCGTCATGCCCAGTAATTTCGCTGGTAACATGGCCCTCCAGACCGGAACACAGTAATGTTTGCACATTACTGCTTGGCGGATGAATAACTGGCAAAGCTGTGGTACTTCCCCAGGCGGCCCCCTGTAAAAGAGGCCTACCACTACAAATATCATAAACACTTAAAATACATCAGTATTACGTCTGGATGCTACTGCGCTAAGAAGGCTGGTTAAAATTTATTTTCAGGGTTCCGTACCTCAAAAGGAAAAAAGGAACCCTTATAGAATCACTTCGTTGTCCGTCTGTCTGTCTGCCCGTCTGTGTGTCGGTCCGTCTGTCGAGACCCTTTTCCTCGGGAACGCGTTGAGGTATCAAGTTGAAAGTAATATCAACAACTCAAGTCCACAGTCCCTTGCTGTTAGTAAAAAAATTTAACTTCTAAGTCAATAGAATCAAAAGATACGACCATTTTACTGCACATTTCCATATCTTGCGCAACGGGCTCAAACCTCTAACGGGTACTTCCCGGTGGCCTAGCATCATGAAATTTGGCTAGAAGCCACATGTAAAGGAAAATATCCTAAAAACATACAATATTAAAAAAAATATGGTGACTAACATATTTGCGGTATATAGGTATGGAACCCTACACTAAGCATACTTACCAAGGTATGCCTTAACACTTTATTTATAGTGTATTTATACACGTTGTACTTGACAGCTTTACCTATACACGTTGTACTTGACAGCTTTACCTATACACGTTGTCCTTGACAGCTTTACCGATACACGTTGTACTTGGCAGCTGTAGTCATAATTTGTTTACTCATTATATCGGTACCTACGTTACTATACATTTTTTCCGCTTCTAACCTTGCTATAACGTACCGGTATAGTAGACAAAGCGCTTTAATAGAGGTAGAACGTGTAGCCTTAAAAAAAAAAAACCATTTATTACAGAAACAAAAATAGATCTGGATTGCTGCACAAGATTCAAAATAAACTTGACACTGTATGAAGATGAGTTGTCAGACTTAGACAAAATGAAAGCGGCTATTACTAAGACTCATGTGCTTGAAGAAATTTGTACCTATGTGAAGCAGTGGATGAGACAGATTACTATGGTAATTCCACGTTTGTGTGTGTTTGTGATGTTTGTTACTCTTTTACGCCAAAACTACTGAACCGATTGGGCTGACATTTGCTATGCACGTAGTTTAGACCCTGGAATAACAGATAGGGTGCTTTTTTTCCGATATTCCTTTAGGGTACTTTTTTCCAGATATATAACGGTTAACGCGGGTTTTTTTAACATTTTATGATTATGTTAAAAATTTCGTTTTTCCCATTTTTTACGTTTTTTTTAACATCTATGCTAATCAAGATTTTAATCAAATTAATGATCTGACACCAGACTACACATCAGTGGTCTTAGGTCCTACAAAACACAATAACAATTTTATTGCTGATCGTAACCATAATTATATAATTAATTTTGCATGAATTTGTTTCTTCGTTCCAGTAGGAATATCGGGATGAAAAGTACTTTTTATGTTATTCCAGGGTTTAAACTATCTATACACCGAATTTCAGCCAAATCGGTTCATTATTTTTTGCGTGAAAACGGAACAAATATAAATACAAAATACAGTGCTAGCGCTGTATTTTGTGTGTTATCTAGATGGCGCTGGAGTTAATTTAGAACTGGCATGCGTTTTGTTCACATTCACCTACAAAAGTTACATTTTTATAAAATGTAACTTTTTTAAATTGTACTGAGATTTGAGACAGAATATACATACATTCACGCCTTTTTCCCGAGGGGTAGGCAGAGGTGTACCCAGGACTCAGTCCCGTAGTAGATACACCCACATTTCGCCGGTATGTTATTGTATGAGATTTGAGATTTATAATATTAGTAAGATATAACCAATTGCCATGCAAAACCTTTACCACAACGCGAGCAATGTTTAACTACTAGATTATCGCTCAAGAGGCTCAAGATACAAGCCTAGAGTTTAGTCTCACTGTTAATTTGATTATAATAATATTAAATGAAATAAATAAATAATATAAGTATTTATAATAATATCGCTGTATAAAATACTGTTTTTTTTTATTAATAACTAAACAGGCGTTTGACCGCAATCTCACCTGCTGGTAAGTGATGATGCGGCCTAAGTTGGAGCACATTTGTTCAGTAAATACCTATTCACTCTTGATTTGAACATACCCACGTTATAGTTTTCGGGAAAAACGGACGACGGCAGCGAGTTCCATTGCTTCGTCATTCTCATGATGAATGATGAAGCAAATCGCTTTGTGCGAGATGTTGGTAAATCCACCAAATAGCGGTGACGTTTGTGTACTAAATTATTTTGGCAATAATCTGGCACTAACTTATTTTGGCAATGTCTATGGTTGACTTCGTTCGAATGCCCTAAGGAATAATGCGGAAAAGACATAACAAAAGTATCCATTTGTTACCAGGTGTTGGTTCAAAGTCAGCAACTGCGTCGTGAGCCATCCAACATCGGCCCCCTGGCTGAGTTGGACCACTGGCGTCGACAACTGACCACGTTCACTTCCATCATCGAACATATCAAGAGCGAGCCTTGCATGATGTATATTCATACGCTCATTAGAGCCAAGTCTAAGCTTATCAAGGTATGTCGTCTATGTTCATTAAATCTTTGTTAATAAATAAAAATAAACTGGTCAAATGCGAATGGGACTCGCATATGAAGGGTTCCTACCCACCATGTACCTATTGCCTACCTACTTATGGTGGCACAGAAGAGAACTCTTCTGTGCCACCTATCCTCACCTACCAAATAAAATTCTTATTAAGTACTATTATTTATTATTCTAATTAGTTTATGAATGTATTCTTACTGCAGTAAAAGTCTTATATGACAATTTATTCCGTTTAATTTAACACGTTGGTTGTATGGTGAGCACCTTTATTTATGACCTTTATTTTATTTTTATTATTTGTTGTTATAGTGGCAATAAACATATATATATTGGAAAAATTACAAGTGTCTAGCTATTACGGTTTATGAGATATAGCCCTGTAACAAACAGACGGACGGACGGATGGCGGAGGCTTAGTAATAGAGTTCCTTCGGCACCCTTGAGTACGGAACCCTAAAAAGTAAGGGTCCCTTTGGGATCAAATGCTTAGCGCAAGACCGTACGGGATGGCTAAGTACTATGAATGGACGCCGTCTGCACCATCTAGGGGACATCAGAACTAAGTCGTGCTATGTGCCTTGCCCATTGCCACTTCAACTAACTAATACGTTGAGCTATGTCGGCCTTGCTAGCCTAAAATACAGAAGTTAAAAATGCGGAAATTGATTACGGCTATTTTATATTTTTATAGGCTAAGCGGTCTATTTGCTTGAAATACAATATGATTATGGGAATAAAAACTTCACCCACGAACGGGATTTGAACTCACACCTTTCGCACCGTTATCGTCGTATAGGCTTTAGGTGGGTGGAATAGAAATAGTATATATAAATAGTACCTCCACGGTAGCTCAATTGGTAGAGTGCCTACCCGCGGATCGGTGCCGGAAGGTGCGGGTTCAAATCCCGCACGTGTGTGAATTTTTTCTGATATTATGATTCTATATTCTTATGATATTCTGCTATTAGATATTACAACTCACATACTAACGTTGCTTTTCAAGGTAATTCAGCGCAGCTAGTGATGTCAAATTTATTAGATTTGTTTTTTCAGAAATGGAGACTACTAGACAATCAAGTGACAGATTATTATAACGAAGCTTCTGATAACGTGAAGTATTTGTACGCGTTGGAGAAATATTGTGAGCCGTTGTACAGGTAATATTACATCCCACCAAAATGATCACCATCATTTTTATGTAAAATTTTGCCAAGACGAGACTATAATATGGCTTGCACTGTCAAAGTTATCAGATCTCATGTAGAGCCAAGCTGCTATCTCTACATGTCCTAATTTTACAACACTCTACACCTTATCAAAATATGTGTCTTGGCGTTTCGCTACAGTGTAAGGGCATAAGGTGACTAATTTATTCAATGTTCACTACTTTACAATAGTTCTTGTAGTAACGATAATAGGACATGATCAAATACACCCATTAAGTAATATTTAACACAAATTCCCAAGTCACAACTGCAACTACTATGTAAAAGTGTCACATTCGATGATATTAAAGCGCTAACCAAATTGAGTGTTTGAATTTTTTCTTTTGGCATAAATGGAAAGATCATAACAAAACATTTTTTTTTATTCGCTATCATTACAAAGTTATATATATCAAATTAAAAAGTCATTTCTAAGTACCGAATACACGTCGATAGTACCCGAACGAACTCGTGACCTGTAGTGACGTCACAATGTGATAAAGTACCATACATAACTATAACATAATGACGTCACAATCATGGCGACCACTCGTAGCGCGTTCGTGTTCAAGTCTCTTATTGGAATTTTATCAATTTTGAATTGCTTGTAATTATAAAAAATATATTTTTATAGTGATTTTTGAATCGGATGATACATAATTTTTATTAAGTTTTCAGAATAAATTTAATTTCAAATACTCGATGTTTTTATTTTTTGCAAAGACTTCGCCGTTTGCGTCAAAAATCAAGCAAGATTCTGTTTCCAGATGTGATCCTTTCACAATGCAGCAGTTTATACCAGGGTTACTCTACACCGTTCGAATGATATTCGCCACATCTAGATATTACAACACCACCAAACAAATATCAACCTTATTAGTCAAAGTGACCAATCAGATCCTGAACATGTGTATGGACTTCTTGACTAATCATAATACTAAGACTATATGGAATCAGGACAAGCTGAAATTTATCAAGAAATCAAGGGTAAGATATTTATTTACTTTACTCTATTTTCGCATAATCGAGGTAATATGGCTCGTGGGCTCTTGGTGGCACCCAAAATTAACAAGGTGGCAGGTGCGACATGTAACGACAGCATTCTCCTATCACTCGTATTGGCATTTAAGGGGGTTGTTAGGAATTTTTATTGTTTGATTGTCGTCGTGGAATAACCGGCTGTAGAATAGTTAACCCTTAACCGACTTTTACGGCAACCATGGGTACGTGTGGGGTACCAAGCTTGGCAAGTAATGACAAAACCTCTCTTTATACCTATACTAGTGGCCCGCCCCGGCTTCGCACGGGAGAAGTAGAAGTGAACGTATTAACAGGAGTAAATTCGTGATACATTGTATTTTTATAGATATAACCCTAATGGTTTACGCAGCGCACGCAAATTAATGACTATTTCTGTTACAGTGACCAAACCTTAACAGATGGAAACAATTTCCGAGGCCTATTTTGATGATATATAAGTACTACAAACCCCTAGTACATTATTTCTACCACCATTAATTTTCATACCGCATAAAAATAATGACTTCTTCGATTATTGTGACTTTTTTTATGATAGTGAGTAACATGACGAGCAAATCAGGTGCCTGATGGTAAGCATCATGATTGCCCATATCAGACACAGTGCCCCCAGTGTTTTAAAATTTAAAATTCTGCGTGGCACTGTACTGCGCCTGTCACCCTGAGATATGAGTTGGTGAATCTCATCATGCCCAGTGATTTCGCTGGTAACATTGCCCTTCATACCGGAACACAGTAATGTTTGCACATTACTGCTTGGCGGATGAATAACTGGCAAAGGTGACTAAACCAAAACGGACTGATATAATGTCCGTGGACTATTTTTTGTAGATAGTGATAATTACTACAAACCCCTAGCCCTAGAACATTACTTTATTCTATCATGAATAGTTTTCACCGCATGCATATAATGACTGTTCGATAATGGGGCCTGACCAAAATAGATGGATATAATTTCCGTAGACTATTTTGTAGATATTGATAAGTCCTACAAACCCCTAGTACATTACTTTAATCTACCACCAATAGTTTTCACACTGCATGAAAAATAATGACTGCTTCGATTATTGTGACTAAACCAAAATAAATGGATAAAATGTCCGTTCACTATTTTGTACATATTGGTAAGTACTGCAAACCCCTAGAACATTACTTTATTCTACCACCAATACTTTTCACAGCGCGTGCATATAATGACTGTTTCGATTATTGTGACTAAACCAAAATAGATGGATATAATGTCCGTGGACTATTTTGTAAATATTAGTAAGTACTACAAACTCCTAGTACATTATATTATTCTTCCATTAAAAGATTTCACAGCGCACGCAAGTTAATGAATATATTTGGTAATTATGTGACACCTTAGTTCACAATATTGTAGATTTCTTGCGGATCCCTAATATTTTTCAAAACCTTACGAGGTTTTGAAGCCTATGTTATACCACTCACACTGAATTAAGCTCTCCATAAGTAAAAGATTTTTTTAAATCGGTCCAGTAGTTTGGGAACCTATTCGTTGCAAATAAAAAATAAAGTTTCTCACTTTAAACTTACTATGATATTGGTATTGGTAATAGATTGAATAATCTGGAGACATATACGGATTACGGAAACAGTGAAAACAGTAAGAAGAGCATTCATAATTCGATGTTGTTGCAACCCAGTTTAATAGAGCTATGATAAAGAGAAGCGAAATCATAAGCGACTGCCTCTTTGGCGTAGAGGGCGCAAGCTCGATTGCCAATCAAGAGGTCCCGGGTTCGAAACCCAGGTCAGGCAAAGTGATAAATATTGAATTTTTCCATTAGGAATTATCTCAATAACTGCCTGGAGTCTGTAACTGTGCCCGGTAGATGGCAATAGGCTCGTCCTCTATTACATGGGACCAATAACATACTGGCGAAATGTGGGTGTATCTACTGTGGGACTGAGTCCTGGGTACACCTCTGCCTACCCCTTCGGGTAAAAGGGCGTGAATGTATGTTTTTGTTATGTTTTTTTTAAAGTCATAAGCGCGTTTTAATTATTTACAGAACGCCATCTATTATGCAATGTTGGAACTAAATTACCTACAAATGTTGCTTTAGGGTAGTTATGTCTTGCAAGAAAATATTGAAATTTTTCTGTAGTGCCATCTAGTAAGCATTGTTGGAACTAAAATATTCATAAGAAACTTTAAAACTGTATTTTTCCACAAAAGGGCTGAAATTTTTGAAAACGCTGAAACACGTGTTTAATTATTTTCATTTTAGAATGTTTATACAAAACTTGAAATTAATCGGCTGAAAAATGAAGTCTACTCCATACAAACTTTCAACCCCTATTTAATACACTTAGGGGTAAAATTCTGAAAAATCCTTTCTTATTACTTGTCTAGACTGTAAACATAATCTATTGTCAAAATTTCATCATAATCGGTCCAGTAGTTTTGGCTCTGGGTTGATGAGTCAGTCAGTCAGTCAGTCAGTGAATCACTTTCTCTCTTTATATAATAGTATAGATAGCCCTTTTAGGCCTATGTCCAGCAGTGGACTTCCAACGACGGAGATGATGATGATAAGGTTATTTAATGATTTTTTTATAAATTTGTAAAAAAAAACATCCAGTCTTCTTCAACCAAATATGTTTTGGCGCAAATAAAGACAAGATCAAGAGCCAGCCACAAATGATTGAGTGGAAAATTGTTCTCTCTTTTCCGTTATTGGTAAATTCCATTTTGTATGCAAGAACAATCCTCTTAACGAATCTAATAGATTAACATAAAATATCAATATCAAATAAGTATCAAATGAGTACCTGGACTTTTCATCTTTGTTTACCTGTAGTTTTCTATAGATAAGGTATGTAGGGGGCAGTAGCTAGGTCATGTCGGAGGCCTTGTAGGAATCTTGGCGATCTGAAATTCTGACAGTATGGGTTGTCCCATAACGCATATGAATTGACTCGAGCAGTGTAATTGGGGTAGCCCGTTCTGTTACTGTATAAATTCAAATTATGCCATTGCGCATAATGCTATATAGTAATTATTCTGGCCAAAAAATATACCTTAATAATATGAGTTAAGGTGTAATTTTGTTTGCAGCAATGTTTAGGTCTGTATAGTTTTTACCGCGAATGCTATGACGAAACGCAGAAGGAAATGGTGGAAGCTGCCGACGAGAGGCCCTTCGATTGCTCTGAGATGTATGTCTTTGGCAAATTCGAGACTTTCAGAAGGAGATTGTTAAAGGTATTTCTTTCTAATGCTACTACCTACTTCCCACTAATTACACGGAAAAAAAGGAATTGTCCCATCAACAAAAAAAATATTGTTACCAATTCCAAGACAATATTTACTTAACTTACCAATATATTGTCATTTTAATAATTTCCATTTCCTTCAAAATACAAAAATTTATTGTTGCTTTATTGTCTTAAAACAAGTAAATATTGTCACGTAAACATTTTGATATTTTAGTTTTAAGACAAGGATTAATGTCGTAGTAATAATAAACATTGTTACATTAGGATAAATTAATTAATAGACTAACAATTTCGTTGTTCTTTTGAAACACTAAATTATTCAATTAAAAATTTGCAACTACTTATTTTAAAATAAACAATATTATAATAATAACACGGCAAATTATTCGACAAAGATTAAACATTATCAAGGCGAGAATACGTTAAATGTTTACTTGAAATGACAAGTATTCTTGATAGAAGATTATTATTTTTTAGAATAACAATTTAAATTGTTGAGCTAAAATTCTTTAATTTTTAAACAAGTTGTCAGATATTGTTGTTTCAAAACAAGAATATTGTTTGAATAACGCGGCAAATTGTAAGACGAAGATTAAACTTTTTCGATGCGAGAATATGTTAAATGGTTATTTGGAATTACTAGCCGTCTTAATAGAAGATTGATTATTTCTTAAACCAACAATATCAATTGTTCTGCTGAAATCCTTTAATTTTTAAATAAGTTATCACATATTGTTGTTTCAAAACTTGAATATTATTTGTATAACACGGCAAATTGTAAGACGAAGATTGAACATTTTCGATACAAGAATATGTTCAATTGTTATTTGGAATTACTAGTCGTCTTGATAGAAGATTGGTTAATTTTAAGAATAACAATATCAATTTTTCAGGAAAACTTCCTCAAATTTTTAAATAAGTTGTCACCTAAAGTTGTTTCAAAACATGAATATTATTTTAATAACGCGGCAAATTGTAAGACGAAGATTAAAACATTTTCGTTGCGAGAATATGTTAAATAGTTACTTGGAATATCCAGTCGTCTTGATAGAAGATTGTTTATTTCTTAGAATAACATTATCAATTGTTCAGCTAAAATTTCTTAAATTTTTGAACAAGTTGTCATAAATAGTTATTTCAAAACATGAATATAATAACGTGGCAAAATGTATGACGAAGATAAAACAGTTTCGATGCGAGAAAATGTTAAATAGTTACTTGGAATATCCAGTCGTCTTGATAGAAGATTGGTTATTTCTTAGAATAACATTATTAATTGTTCAGCTAAAATTCCTTAAATTTATATAAGTTGTCATAATATGTAGTTGTTTCAAAACATGAATATTATTATAATAACGCGGCAAAATGTAAGACGAAGATTAAACATTTTCAATGTGAGAATATGTTAAATGGTTACTTGGAATTACTAGTCGTCTTGATAGAAGATTGATTATATTTTAGAATAACACTATCAACTGTTCAGGTAAAATTCCTTAAATTTTTAAATAAGTTGCCACCTAAAGTTGTTTCAAAACATGAATATTATTTTAATAACGCGGCAAATTGTAAGACGAAGATTAAAACATTTTCGATGCGAAAATATGTTAAATAGTTGCTTGGAATATCCAGTTGTCTTGATAGAAGATTGGTTATTTCTAAGAATAACATCATCAATTGTTCAGTTAAAATTCCTTAAATGTTTAAATAAGTTGTCATATATAGTTGTTTCTTAACATGAATATTATTATAATAACGCGGCAAATTGTAGGACGAAAATTAAACATTTTAGATGCGTGAATATGTTAAATAGTTACTTGGAAATTACTAGTCGTCTTGATAGAAGGTTAATTATTTCTTAGAACAACAATGTCGATTGTTGAGCCAAGTGCTTTTTTATTTTCAAATAAGTTGTCAGATAAAGTTGATTCAAAACAAGAATATTATTTGCATAAAGCAGCAAATTATTTGACGAAGAATACACATTTTCAATACGAGAATGCGAGTTATTAGTTTGCTTCAGTGTGTGCTGCGGCAGCCTGCATCATTGAGAAGTCGAGAATCGTATTGGTGAGTTTTTGATTTAATAACTAGGTAATGTTGGCTAGCCTCTAAAAGCTCAGGTCAGTTTTCATTCATGAATACATTGTTGTAAAATTTGAATGCATCCAGCATTATACGGATTATTTAGAAGGTGCCTAATTACCTACTTCTTTTTTCCGATTAGATTGGGCATAAATATGGACGCCGGCGCCGTTGAATGTTCATTTCAAGAAGAATATTATATTGGTCAGAAAGCCACTCTTGATTTGCTGTCCAAGTGGTTAATGCCATCGGATGCTCGGAAGTTTCAGAAGTAAGTAAAATTACTACTAACCCCTTTAGAAGGCTTTAGAAGGAAAGTAGGCATCCAAAAAGTTTGAGGTTAAGAGTGTAGCCATTGAGCCATTGAGCACACTGTAGGAATAACTCATACTTATTAAAAATACAAAGCCTTTATAGTTGGTATCTGGATAAGTATCTGCTTTTTTAATGTTTTGCTTTAAACATAAGTAGTTAGATAGCAGCAGTAGCAGGTTAATTGCTTCACGAATCACGTGGTATTTGTTAATAATTATATTTACATATACCTCGTTTATTTTATAATGTAATTTTAGTTCTATGGGGACAAGAATCAGTTACGCAACGTAATGCAAGTGGCAACAGGCCACAGGTAACAGCTAATTAGTATGTCTAGGTGTGTGTCCAAAATATCTCAGTGCCTCAAGTTGAATGTCTTTGACCAGTGTGTGTTACCAGTGATTACTTATGAATCTGAAACGTGGTCTCTGACTGTGGGCCTTATCAGCAGATTCAAAATAGCGCAACAAGCTATGGAGAGGGCTATGCTCAGGATTTCTCTATGAGATCGAATCAGAAATAAAGAGATCCGTATAATAGACGAACGAAAGTTACAGACATAGTCCAGTGTATTAATTAATTATAGCAAATTGATGTGGACTGGGCAGGGCACATAGCTCGTAGAACTGATGGCCGATGGGGCTGTAAAGTTCTCGAATGGAGACTACGGACTGGCAAGTGTAGCGTAGGACGTCCACCCACAAGGTGGACGATCTGATAAGGACTGCAGGGACACACTGGAGGCGGGCCGCTTACAACCGGACTGGGTGGAAATCTATGAGGAAGGCCTATCTTCAGCAAAGGACTTCCTATGGCTGAGATGATGATGATGATGTATAGGTATATGTATAATAATATGTGTAGGTATAATAAAGTATGTAAATTCCAGGTATTAATGATGACATTGTTTGGCTGAAAAATAACCATGAACCATGGGATATTGTAATGCAGAAATGGATGAACACATAATATTATGATGTTAGAATACTTTGTGTGCAAGACAACCTGACAGAAATGAAGTGAAGTGAAGTGTCTGGTATGGGTAACTTTATTTTTTTATAAATGTGATTGCCTCAATATCAACACCGGTGGCAGCTGGGTCGTTTATTTCTTGATATTGCTGTATTTATTGACCTGTAGCGGCTTGCGAAACAGGTAACAAAATCTAAAATCTTCCTAGTTAATTTTGCATGCCCTTATACTTTAGTTTTTTCTTCTGCCACCAGTGGTGGAAATGATGGCAACTGGGAATAAACTTAACATAATTTATAATCTTTTGTTTAAAGTTTTGAATATGTTATTAAGTGAAAATGTGATTCCTTCGACTAAAACTACTTACGAATTTAAATTAATCTAATCCAAACTGGTTAGGTTCAGAACGTGTACTTCCCAAAAGTGCATTTCTCACAAAGAGCGCATCCTAATATATTATACAATTTTTTAGAGAACATGAATCTTACGGTAGTAAATTATTTTGATTTAAGAAACATGTTAATTTAGTCATCATGTTTAGATAAAAAATTTAAATAACATAACGTTCAAGACCTAACCCATATTATTCTAAATATTCCACTAGTTTTTTGTGTAATAGATTTATTTCAATGTACAGGATTACATTTTAAATATTGTTTTTGCTAAAGCGGATGGCATAATAATGGTTATAAGTTATCTTACCTACTAACTATCCAGTAAATGAAAGATAGCTGGATATAACAGTATTGAATTGTCAGTATCTAATTAAAAATAGTTTCATTTAACAGAAAATATATTATAATTGTGAGGCTTTTAAAATAAAAACGCTCATTACGCAAAAAGCCTACCAAGGGCTGTTTTTAAACCTTTTTTTCGTTATTGTATAGATGAGCCAGATAATTGTAATTGATCGCAATAACGGTAGGTGTCTGTGATTATTCTTCACATTATGAAGAACTTATTGCAAACTTTTACAATAGTTACCTTGTTTAGCTAAAGTAACGAAAACATTGTTAAAAACTTGTATTCCCCGTCATTCATGGCTTTAAAGATTTTTTCATTTAAAGATATAATACGCCGTATATTCCCAGTCATCCCCTCATGGATTACCCCAGGTGGCAATCGGGAATAAAATATCACCGGGTGGCGAATGGGAAGTTATTGCCCCCAGCTTAAATCGCTGTACATTGCTGCGTGCATCACCACCTCATCACTGTCTGTCTTACGGCCGCGATGAAGGAATTGACGGTCAGATATTTCCAATATGGTCTCCAATATTTATAGATAAGTGATATTATTAGAGACAAAAAAAACAAAATTTTCCTTATCGTAGTTGCTTTTAATAATCACTTATTGTTGTTGATCATAAAAACCTGGTGTACATTCGACAGATAATGAGGAACATTTTGTTTGTAAGTATGTCCCTAATAATCTCACTTATCTACTTATAAAATCACATTGGGAATATTTGACCGCCAACCCCTAGAGTCTAGGGGGTTGATCCACGCAGCAGTGTACAGCGATTTGAAGTGAGGGCAATAACTTCAATCGTCAACCGGAGGAAATGGGAATTTTATTCCAGATTTCCACCTAAGGGCAATTTATGTGGGGACTACTGGGAATATATGGAAAAAGCTTACTGTACAAAAATGTTGCAATTTTTTTTTGCGTAATTAGCATATTATTTATTAAGCCAAACACATGAAATCTTTCATAAAACTACTGATTATTGTTATTTCAAGCTATCTGTCATTTACTGGACAATATACATATTGTTTAATAGTAATATATTTTTTTTTAAAGGAATAAATAAAAGTCTTAAAATGAAACAATAGTAGTTTTATTACAAAACATATTATTGTAGGTCTAAGTGAACTTACTTTTTGATACAACAATATATTACTGTAAATCGAAGTAAAATATATTGTTCAAAAAACAATATATTACCGTAGGTCGAAGTAAAATATATTGTTCAAACAACAATATATTACTGTAGGTCTAAGTAAAATATTGTTCAAACAACATTTCCTGTATTTTCATTCAGACAATAAAAATTACTGAAACAAGTAAAACCAAACAAAAAAAGTATTGAGCGAAAATCTATGTTTTGTTGGTTCAAATAAATCATAGTTTTAAACCAAGCTAGTGTGTATTCTCCTAAAGAGAATAAATTTTCTTGAAACTAGTAGAATCTTAGTTTTGCAACAACAATCTGGTATTCTCATGACTACAATGATATTTATTGTTAAACGAAGAATCTGTTTACTCTCAAACTAATTTAATTCGTATTGTTATAAAAACAATATATTAAAAATTATATTGTTAAAATAAGTGAACTACTAGTATCAAATCAAAACAATGTGTTGTTGCTACAAAAAAAACATATTGTCTAAACAATCTGATGTATATTCTTGCAAAAACGATATACGTATTGTTGAAACAGGGATTATGATGTGTTAAAACAAAAAAATTGATTTGTTTATCCAAATAAACCAAAGTATTACATCAAATTAATAAGGTTGCTTGAGATAAATAAACTATATTGTTATAATAACAAAACCAAATGTTATTGGACTAACAATACGGTTGTATTATGTGAATACAATATTCTTATCAATATCACATTGTATATTTAAGTAAATATAGTCTTCCTCTATAGGAAGACAGGATTTGCTTTGAACTAAAGCAACTTGCTTTAATTTAACAATTCCTTTTTTTCCGTGTATAAAAAGGGAAAGTTAATACATTATATGGTAATGTTAAAATTGTGTGAGCGTGAACATGGCCTAAAATGGAACTAATTCGTGCGCTATATTGAGTCGTCATTCAAGCGCCCACATAGAAACTAGCGACCTCTTCCAGACGTAGAGTGTACTATTATAATTAAATAGCATAATTCCCCTAACTTCATCATTCGTTATCGTCTACATCATTATGAAAAACTATGTGCAAACTTTCAGCTTTCTATACCTTGTCTAATTTAGCTTGGTTAATTAATTACGGCTGAACAAAAATTAAAATGTTGGTCATATTTCCTTAAATTTGGTACATAAACCATTTATGTACCAAATTTAAGGAAATCTTATTGGGTAATTTAATATTCAATTGAGAACCCTCTTCGAACTTAATTAATTTGGGGAAATATGGCCATAAAATAGATTTTTGTTCACCTGTCATTGATCAAGCTTTATCTGACAAAGCGTAGGTGTAAAGGTTAGGACTGGGCGTCGATGAGTAAAACTATAATTTGGTGTTTTATACCTTTTTAAATATATATTAATATATTAATTTTAATTTCCAGATAATAGACCTCTTTCAAACATACATTACGTACTACGTGTTGAATAAAACTACACTCGAAGGCATTGAGGAATATGCAGCCAATTTCAATAAGTTTTTTAAAACTATATCTACTAAAACTTATGATGCGTTAGATCACAGGCATGTATTATTATAAATTAGTAAAGTACCTAAGATCTCATATAAATACGAAGTTTTAAAAATGTTATTGTTAAAAAAGGGTGTTTTTATATAGGTTTTCGCAAAAGGGTCGTTTTGCCTCGGACTGCCTCGGTGGCGTATAGGGCGCATGCTCGACTGCCAATCAAGAGGTCCCGGGTTCGATCCCCAGGTCAGGCAGTGTTAAATATTGGATTTTTCCATTAGGAATTATCTCAATATCTGCCTGGAGTCTGTAACTGTGCCCGATAAATGGAAATAGGCTCGCCCCCTATTACATGGGACCAATAACATACTGGCGAAATGTGGGTGTATCTACTATGGGACTGAGTCCTGGGTACACCTCTGCCTACCCCTTCGGGAAAAAGGCGTGAATGTATGTTATGTTGTGTTATGTTATGTCGTTTTGCGCAAGAGATATTTTACGAACATTTTGCAAAAGAGACGTTTTTCGTGTAGGAGACATTTTGAGAGACATTTTCTGCGACTGAGCCAGTATAACCTGAAATAGTAATGCTTGATTTGCAGACGTCCAGATTTCGATAAAGACTATAAGATTTATAAAGATGCTGTGGCGAATCAAGAGCTACTCTTGGAGAATTTTATGATTAATGTAATACACTTTTATTACGTTTCGGCTCGTAGCTCGTAGTTTAACAAAGTAAAACGTTACGGATGCAGGCACAAAAGATAGTTATCAACATTATGAAGTCTCGTTAAAATAGGTCCAGCCTTTTCGGTAATTTACGGTGAAAGATAGACAGACTAAAAACACTTAAAATTGTAATTTTGTTATTGGTATCGTTAATACATTCTTCTTTTATGCTTTATTCGTTCTACTTTTATGCATGAAGTAAAAACCTGTATATTTTTATATAACAAACTTTTACAAACATACACTTCAATTTATTTATTTGTGGAGAGATCTCGGAAAGAGTTCAAATCTTTATAATCACTGTACATTGTACATGCTGTTCTTTTGTACTGGGTTCTGTATAAAGGTCATCTCCACAATGTCTATTCTACGATATTATGTTCTTTTAGAGTGTAAACAGATGTCCGACTACAGAAATTGCATTACATCTGCTGGCAAGATTTGAAAAGTTGAAATTGGACTGCTTGTACCTCGAAGATCAGTATTACGACTTAATCAGTACTTATACTGCTGAAATTGAAGCTATCAGAGATAGGTTTGTATATAGCTTTTGATAACATAACTATTACAGATATATTATGTAAATCAAGTATTTAAATAAAATGAAATAAAACATTACCGGCTTGTCTTGATTACAGATGGTAATTTTTAACAGGCTTGTACTCAGTGGCGGGTTTACCAGCAGGCTGAGTAGGTTGGAGCCTAGGGCAGCAGATTTAAGGGGGCGGCCATTTTTTTAAATGTCAGACAGAAATTATAAAGATCACAATACAATACTATATCCACGTAGGATTAAGTCTTATTAGTAGGCTACTTAATACTTTGCACCGCTCTTGCAGCAAGTCAAAATTCTACAAAATTTTGCCTTCACGGTTAATATCCTCATATCTTTCTACTAGAGCATTTATTGTCAATAGGTAAATTTTTTTTTCACCGCTCTCGTAACTAGCTGCTCGCTATCTACAACTCTGGAGAAAATTCGGGGACTGTTTAACTGTAAAATGTGGATATGAGTCTGCCCACTGTCCATGTTGGTCCCTTCGGTCCTGTCCGACCCTGGGTACTTTTCAAATTTATGGTAGTGCAGACGGTAAGGGGCGACAAAATTTTGATAGCCTACTGGCGGCAAATGTGTAAATCCGCCACTGCTTATGCTAATCTATGTCCGTACTTGAAAACATTTATACTGAATATTGATGAAAGGTACAATGAAGAGCGAGAAAACCCGGAGCTCCCAAGGAACATGCCTCCGGTCGCCGGCAGAGTTATGTGGATAAGATTCTACTTCAAGAATATTAAGATTCCCATGGAAGTGTACGTGAATCACCATGAAGTTATAACTCATATGGTTAGTATTATTTATGAACACTCGAAGATAGAGGATTGAGGCTCTTCAAATCTCTACATTTATCTTTACCTGTTTCTTCGTTTATTGTTTTCCAAACCGTCTTAATTTTATTACTTGATTTGCGAATTTTGTCTCTAATATTTATGGCTTTTGCTTGAATGCAAACAGCTTTAAAATTTTTTGAATAACATTTAACATACTCATGAAATGATTCTGAATTAGAATGGGCTTTATCCCTATACAACTCATACATATTATCTCTACTTTTCCTGATACCCTTGGTAGCCCAATCACTAAATTCAAAAGGGTGAATAGAGAGTTGATGGTTCGGCAACATACTGGCAAAACCGCTGGTGATGCAGGTATCCATAGACCGCGGTAACCGCGAGCCATCAGGGAAAACCTTCTTGTTTGCCACCTATGGCATAATGAAGAATAAAGATCCGTAGACGAACTAAAGTTACGGACATAGCCCAGTGGCTTATAGCAAATGGAAGTGGTCAGAGCAGATAGCACGTAGAGCTGATGGCGGATGGGGTTGTAAGGTTCTCGATTGGAGACCACGGACCGGCAATCTATGGGGGAGGCCTATCAGCAGTGGACTTCGGCTGTGATGATGATTATGAGTCAGATAGCTACTACTTCTTTTTCGGTTCTACTGAGTACTCTTAGTAGAACCGTACAATAGGTAGTACACTAGATTTCCTACTAATATCATAAATGCGAAAGTTTGTGAGGATAGATGGATGGATGTTTGTTACTCTTTCACGCCAAAACTACTGAATCTATTGGGCTGAATTTCGGTAGTTTAGACACTGGAATAGCGCATAGGGTACTTTTTATTCCGATATTCCCGCTGGAACGAAGACTACGCGGGTGAAACCGCGGGGCACAGCTAGTAGTTAAGTGAAAGCTCCTCAGCAATGCAAAACATGTTTATGTTTTGTGACTTCATATGATTGAAGGGTCTTCAGGGCCTAAACTACTGCAAATTTTGTACTGGTTTCTTATTAGCGACACTATTAGATTGTACAGGTGTTTTTTTAAAATCAATTCGTTCGATTCTTGGCGAGATATATTATTAAAATAAATGTTATGATGCAGTTTTACACATGGTCTTTCCGTTCGTTCTAGTCCTGTTTTAGTCCTTTTTCTAAATTCGTGGTGTTTTCAAATTGAATGACCCTGAATATCTTATATCTCCTGTACTGACATGTATAAAGTGAGTGCGCTCATATTTTTTATCTTTTTACAGAATACGCAAAGATGTATAAAGCTATACAACGTTATGAGTATTGTTTTCACGGAGTACGAACTTATATACCACAAGGCTTGGGCTGAGAATGTCGGCCAGGTAAAGAAATAATTCACTAATATCAATTAAGATTTGTAGAGCAATATTATCCAATGCGACGTAGGATATCCGATGCATAGGATGCAATGAGATCCTATTATATTACATGAGAGATCTTCCTAGTTCCTTACGAAAAAAAGAGAGACGAGAAAGAGACATCCAGAGGGGATGGCGATTCGTATGTGTGTGCCGGCTATGACACGCATTGCCAACTTATTGGACATTCAATTCCAAATGCAATAGAGGATACGGCGGATCTCATGTTCATGAGTTATATTTTGTTTGTGGCGGAAAAAATGAAAAATAGTGTTGTTTACCGATGTCAATAGTTTAGTTATTTTAACCTCGTTTTGTGTTTTGTACACTTTGATCGTGTAACACGGAATTTTGAGCTGATGTGTTTCCAGTGGCGGCCTGAGTCAAACTGAATGAGGGGAAAAAAAAAGTGTCAAAATCACATTTAGACACTTTTTTTTTTCTACGTATTTGCTACCTCAGGTTATAATGAAGTTCCTAAACAAATTGGTATTATTTTAGGTGAGACTCGGTCTAATAGCTCCTTTGTTGATCCGTCATCCTGTGACGAATTTGTACATCGTTAACTTTAGTATTTATATACCTGAATGTATCAGAGAAGTGGAGTACATGTGGCAATTGGGACTTTGTAAGTTAATGTTGCCTTTATAATTTATTCATACATACCTAATTTATTTACTTGATTTACTACTAAGCTGATGGAGAGGGCTATGCTCGGGATTTCTCTACGAGATAAATGTGGTGATCCGTAGACGAACGAGAGCTACCGACATAGGCCACAGGATTAGCAAGTTGAAGTGGCAATGGGCAGGGCACATAGCACGTAGAACTGAGGCCGATGGGGCTGTAAAGTTCTCGAATAGAGACCACGGACCGCCGAAGCGTAGTGTAAGACGTCCGCCCACAAGGTGGACAGACGATCTGATAAGGACGGCGGGAACACGCTGGAGGCGGGCGGCTTACAACCGGACTGGATGGAAATCTTTGGGCGAGGCCTATGTTCAGTAGTGGACGTCTTATGGTTGAGATCATGATGATGATGATGATGATGACTGCTGAAATGGGATTGGGCTGGATATGTCTGCCGGATGCCTTATGTCTCTTGGTCAAAGATTACCAGTGAGTGGTTGCCAGAAAATCGAAAACGCAATAAAGTGCGATTCAGGTCGCACAGCGCCTAACGACTTCCGTCTCTTTCTATCGCGTATCCCTCTAGCTGTTCTCTCTGTCTAGCTCGTAGAAATTGTACCGTTAAGACGGGCGCTTCAGCAATTTGTAGCTTCATACCTATATTGCGGAGTGTCACAGGCCTATTACTATACCTTTTTTTAACACGTTGTTTAGAATAGATGGTAATAACTTAATTCTCTCTATCCCATCAAATAATATGATAATATAAAGAATTGGATTATAATTTTTATTATATTTTTGCAAATTGTAGATGTTCCAGACAGTGCGCAAATTGTTGCCTTTTGCAAGGACAAAATATTAGGAAATTATGAAAAAATCAAGGCTCTTGTTGATAGAAATACTCGTCTCAGAAAGTAAGCAAAGTTACTTTAAGAATAACCTTAAATATAATCAAAACTCAAAAATCTCTTTTCATATCGACAGGAGTATGCCAAAACTATACTTGCCTCTGCTGCGAGCCCAGCTTATAAAGTTGGAGAAAGCTTTCCAACCTGGTCTGTCCACTATTACTTGGACCTCTTTAGAAATACCCTCGTATTGCGAGGTAATCTCTAAAGTATTGGATGAAGTGGATTTATTTGTCAAAGAGGTAAAGTGCGGATTTTTGTTTTATTACCATTCAATGGTAAGAGTTTAATTATGTGAAACTTATATATCAAAACTTCAGGTCCTTTTTTCCGTAGGATTAGGCTGAGGAGTACCCAGGACTCAGTCCCATAGTAGGTACACCCATATTTCGCCAGTTAAGTTTTTAGAGCCTAGGTACATCTAGTTGCATCCAAGCAAAAGCCATAAATATTAGAGACAAAATTCGCCAATCAAGTAATAAAATTAAGGCGGTTTGGAAAACAATAAATGTAGAGACAGGTAAAGATAAATGTAGAGATTCTGAATATAAATTATTAATTAATAATGAACACATTACAAATGTTGAGGACGTCGCTAATATTTTTGTCGATTTCTTCTCTAACATAGCCCTGAACGCGACCAAGTCACTTGATTCATCCCCAGACTTGGCGGAGACTTTTCTTAAAGAAAACTTCCAACGCACCATACCTGAATTTTCGTTCGAACACATCTCATTAATTGATATCAAAAAGACGTACAAGAGTTTAAATGTTAAAGCTACTGAAGATCTATGGGGTCTATCTGTAAAAATGCTAGATTCTATAATAAACACAATTGCTCCTTACTTAGCAGAATTATTTAACCTATGCATAGATAAAGGCACGTTTCCAGAACTAATGAAAATAAGTAAAATCACTCCTATCTTTAAATCGGGAAGTAAGACAGATCCCTCAAACTATAGGCCAATCTCTGTTTTGCCAGTATTAAGTAAAATCTTTGAGAAATTGATGCTAAACCAACTGCTGTCACATTTCAATAGAAATAGAATACTGCATTCAAACCAGTATGGTTTCACCAAATGCAGATCAACAACCGATGCGGGCTGTCATCTCATGACTCTTGTCTTGGAGGCTTGGGAGAGTTCACAGGATGCCATTGGAGTGTTTTGTGATCTTTCCAAAGCATTCGACTGTGTAGAACACTGCACGTTACTGCGCAAGTTAGAATTATATGGAATTCATGGGAATGCCCTCAATCTGGTGGAATCATACTTGTCTAGTAGGCAGCAGAAGGTTAGCGTCAATGGTATCACATCTGCTAGTTCTCCTGTCAAGATGGGAGGGACAAAAGACCAGACCGAAGAGGGACCCAAAATTGATCCCTGTGGGATCAATTTTGGGTCCTTTCCTGTTTTGGCATATATTAACGATTTGCCTTACATGGTCCACGGTCTAGCAGATATAGTTCTATTTGCCGATGATACGTCATTGATTTTTAAAGTTGATAGGAAGGATACTTCACTAGTACATGTTAATAATACTTTAGCAAGTATATCCAGATGGTTCACAGCAAACAATCTGTTATTGAATGCGAAAAAGACTAAATGTTTGAAATTTTCGTTGCCTAACGTCAGAAGTATAGAACCAATCATAGTTCTTGACGGTGAAAGACTCAATATTGACAATGCAACTTTGTTCCTTGGCATAAATATAGACTCTAAACTGCAATGGAGCACTCATATCACCGAGCTCTCAGGGAAACTAAGTTCTGCAGCTTACGCGGTTTATAAAATTAGGCAACTAACAGATATAGCCACGGCGAGATTAGTGTACTTTGCATATTTCCATAGCTTGATGTCTTATGGGATTCTGTTGTGGGGGTCAGCCGCAGATATAGAAACTATCTTTATACTACAAAAACGTGCGATTCGTGCCATCTATGAGATGCGTCCACGCGAATTCCTGAGGGAATTATTTAAAGATATAAACATACTGACCCTACCATCCTTATACATTTATGAGAACATCATGTATGTGCGTAAAAATTTACATAAATTCAAATTAAATAGTGACCTTCATAATTTTAATACTAGAAATAAATACAAAATAGCTGCACCTAGCTTTAGATTATCTAAAACAAATAAAAAGACTAAGAAGAATAGTGTACGTTTCTATAATAAAATCCCAAAAGAGATAACTGGGCTCTCAGAGGGTAAATTCAAAACCTATATAAAATTTACTTTACTAAAGAAGGCTTATTATAAAGTCAACCAGTACATAGAGGACAAAGATGCCTGGAAACTTCTGCATAGCCGCCTCGCGGCACCTTCAAAGAAAACGAATGTAACCAGTAACCAAACCAAATATTGTAAAACTATCTGTTGAAAAAATTAAGCCCTACAAGTTTCTTGTGCGTTCTTCTTGTAGAGGTATCTTTCCGAACGCACGGTAGACTCAGTACTGTTTATCTTTATTGACGTGCAAAAGTGTCAGATTATGACCTATTTGAATAAATCTGTTTGAGTTTGAGTTTGAGTACCGGAAACAGTTCCAGACTCCACGCTGTCATTGAGAAAATCCTTATGGAAAAATCCAAAAACACTTTACCTGACTCGGGAACTCATGATCGGCGGTATCGTTTGCGACAACTACGCCACAGAGGCAGTTCAACGTGGAAATTATATGGGCACAATGTAGAGAAAAACTCCTTCAGAAGGGAGGTCGAAAGTGGCTTGATCTGAAGGATGCAGTCTACGTCATCTCAGCATCCCTTCATTGTCGTGTTTTGAATTCCAAAGAAATTTATCGTCAAGATATACCCTTTTTAAGCCACGAACGAAAAAGTAAGGTTTATTAGTTTGACGTGTTAATTTGTTTCTCTGTGTGTCTGTGTATCTTTTTGTATGTGGCATCATAGCTGCCAATAGGATGAGGCGATTGAAAAGGAGTAGGGGGCTTTCTAAATTCCTTAATCTTCACTTTATTTTAGGTAGTAGATATGAAGGAAGCTCGTATCGATGCCATCCTACTTTCCATAACAAAGACTTCACTCGTATACTTGCCGGAACAAGCTGTCGATCCCGCCGTATTCTATGACGAAAATTTCGTCAGACGCGATGAAATTGGTAAGCAGAATAATTGAGAAGATGCCGTTATAGATCCTATTACATAAGCTATGCCCCTAAATATTGTATGGGACTTCGACTATAAAATATTTATACGTAGCATTACTATAATCTGTGCCCTGCGGTAACATCCGCGTAGTCTTCGTTCCCATGGGAATATTGAGATAAAAGGTACCCTATGTGTTATTCCAGGGTTTAAACTACCTACATACCAAATTTCAGCCCGATCGGTTCAGTAGTTTTGGCGTGAAAGAGTAACAAACATTCATCCATCCAACCTCACAAACATTCATATTAGAATATTAGTAGGAATATGTAGGATTCAACTGCTATACTCACGTTATTTAGGTCGAAAACGCTCTTCCTAGGTTTCGGAGATTAATATTCGATGTCCTACATCAGGAGCTCATGCGCTCGCGAAACCGCAACGACGACTGCTGGCCATCGTTAGGTGCGAGCGTGGTGGAGGGACTGCGGTTGTTGGATTAGTTTAAATTTATTCGGGGCCTTTCTTTATCTGCAAAGCCATCAGCATATATTTAATGTTTACAGCGAATGATATACAAACTAAATCAAGTAACGCAGAAATGGCGGTCATAGAGTTGATAAACAAATTCTTGGACAGCGTGCCATCTAAGCAAATTAAGGATTTGAAGGATCATTGGTTAGACTATAGTCCAGTATATCTAAGAAGTTCCGTGTGCACAGTTCTTATTCTGCCTTGTTCAAAGGATTTGAATTTATGTTAGTGATTAAGAAAAGTTGTCGATTCGAAATATGATTATGGTTCGACATATGAAGAAGAAAGTACCATAATCATATTTCGAATTGACAATATATTTTTTACACAGGCTTGACATAGAAAAAGCTTTGAAACAAGTCACTTCGGCCACTAGAGTTTTCCCTGAAGATGCTGGTAAGTATATAGATCAAATCTGTGTAAAATAGTGCTGGCCAATTTTTTGACGTTTAAATTCATATTTTCAAGCATTTCTCGAGATTGAAAATCCGGACCGTTTCGACGTGTTGCCAGCTATAAATGAATGTAACGAGCTGTTTGCGTATTTCGCTACTAAATGTTTGGAGGCACTCATCAAATGTACGAGGCAGAGTTTAGATACGCTGAGACGAAGGGCTTCTGTGTCCAGGTAGATATTTCACTATAGATCATGTCTTGATAGATAATTTGTAGATTCAACTAGGTACATATAAACGAGAGATCGTCTATGTCGATCGTTTAGTTAATCAGTAGGTATTTAATATTCTTTGGTATATCAAAGATCTACAAAAAGCGATACTCATCTCCCCCTTCCATTAATCCCCTGCCTGCGACCAAGCAGTCAACGAGTCAGTAACGCCCGTACGCTTTCAGTATATATAAAGTATTCTGTGATATATAAAGTACTCTGTGGTACGCCCGCACTCATGGGCACGCGTGTACACACGTTAAGTTTTCTACGATTGTATGGACCGATGGGGGTCTAGCTATAGGCTCTGTACACTTATATATAACATGGTCTGTAAACAATATTTACTACATATTCAATATTTTAAATTTTTATACTGAGGATCTCGCTTCTGATGTTAGTGTAGCCTATATCAGAACTAGCCTACATACAGTGACGTCTCGATTCTGTTGGGGTAGGCAGAAACTATTTCTCTCCACTTGCTACGATCCTGACATACGATTTAGGCTTCTTCCACTCTCATCACATTCTTCATACGTGTTCGTCGGTTGTGGGTTTTCAATTAGGCGAGGCTGGCCGATTACAGACATCAGCAGTGGGATACATTAATTTATATGGTTGATGATGACATAATATGTAGCTATTCTAAGGTCGATTCATCTGTCACTTGTTATTTCATTTCAGTTTCTTAACAATGACCACGGATCCAGAGGAACAAAAGAAGTTAAGGCCACTTATGCTGACCAAGATGTTCTTGCAAATACCGAGAATATTAATAAAACCAACTATGGAGGAAATACAGACTGCCTTCTCTCAGGTCAATTTTGATTTACATAATGTTTAGAATAATCAACAAAATATATAGGTCAATAGATAACCCGGATTTTTTGCGCATGTTGCAATCGTCAATCCCTCGCTCTTGTAGCCCTCTCCATAACTGTTATTTTGACCGTTTTGACTTGAACTGAAGAAGAATGATCACTCCTTTGAAAAGTCACCCCCAGATCCCTGTTTGATTAAATAGCATTGATATTTGATATTTATCATTGATATTTAATCATTGATATTTATAAGTTTAGATTGAAAGCTTGAAAAGGGCTCAATATGTTTATGTTGTAATAATGAAATTGGTAATTTTAATTTATTTTTAGGTGGTCCTTAATTGCATCATGGATGTACATCGCAATGTGTTTATGTGGGGGCAGCAAGATCTGTTGAAGAAAGAAAAACTGGCCGATCGTTCCTTGATGGCTCGCAGTATGAGTGGTAAGTTTTATATATAATCCAATTAATTTAATAATACCATAAGTCCTGAGCATAACACATAACGTATAATTACGCCTTTTTCCTGATGGGGTAGACAAAGGTGTACCCAGGACTCAGTCCCATAGTAGTTACTAGGTACACCCAAATTTTGCCAGTAAGTTCCTAGTCTCATATTATAATAGGAGCCGAGCCACATGGGATTTGCAATAGCCATCTACCGGGCACAGTTCCAGACCCAGGCTGTCATTGAGATGATTTCTAATGGAAATCGAATAAGATTTTGCCTGACCTGGGTATCGAACCCGGGACATCATTAGCTTGCGCTCACTACGCCACCGAGGTCCTGAGCATAGATTGAAATTGGCTTTGACTATGTTACTGTGGTGGCAACAATCCAGACGTAGATCATACTATGAAGTATGGCTGCTTCGATGCAAGAACTTTTGGTTGGTGAACGGTTACTAAGTTTTGGCAATACAAAACTTGATTGGCGTCTAAATATCAAGGCGGAATGACACCTTTGCATTGTCGTTGAAGTTATAACTCGTGAGTTAATGCGTAATATTATAAGGCTCCATTGAACCAAAATTAGGGTTAAACAAATAAATTAACTCAGCCATTATTTAGCATTTTATTAGCTCCGGAATTTTGATGAGATTCAACAACTCATATCTCAGGGTGACAGGCGCAGTGCAGTGCCGCGCAGAATTTTGAATTTTAAAATACTGGGTGGCACTGCGTCTGATATGGGCAATCATGATGCTTACCATCAGGCACCTGATTTGCTCGTTTTGTCACTCAATACCATAAAAAAAAAAAAAAAAAAAAAAAAAAAAAATGTTTAAAATGCAAGGAGTTTCGCTACTAACCCTTGATGGCGCAAGATAAATTATCTATTAGTAGTACCTGTGTTAATCAAGGATCGTGCAAGTGGGCCTATGTGAAATATTTCTACAACTAAGTATTATATAGACCACGATAACTAGTAAATGAAACTCGAAAATTCATACCTACAATTTGACATTGGCAATACCTACTCTAATTGTGGGGTTCATAAAAAGAAAAATAATAGAAAACTTACGAATGCCTTTTAAATGTGCGCTGATACCTCGAGTGTTGTATGTAATTAAACATGTCTTCCGAATTATTTAATTAGAAAATAATTTACAGCTGGGTCCAGATCGGGTTCGAGTATCCTGGGCATAAGGAATTACTTCCGAATGGTGTCCGAACATAAAGATATTGTTAGGGCAGTCATGGCCCTGCAAGGGATGATGTTTATGTATAAGCCTGACATTGAGAAACTATTAAAGGTACTTTAAGGATATGTTATTTTATTCCTAAATTCCTAAATTTTATTTTGAAGTGACTTGCATTTTGCTTAACCAATTCATTACTTTCTTTTCTACTAATAAGGCTGGAAAGGTTAAACGTTTGACAGTTCTAACACAAATCTACTCTGGAGTACAGAACTGTGTTTTACGAGCAACCTTAGTTGAGTTAGTCGAGCTGAAGCGCAATTAAAGTTAACAATGAGTATTGCCGAATCCATCTTTTTCATTATTTTATGATATAGTCTGAAAAATGCCTGTTCAAATTGAATTACATACATACATACAGTCACACCTTGTTCCCGGTGGGGTAGGCAGAGACTATTTCCCTCCACTTGCTACGATCCTGACATACACCATACAACTTTCGCTTCGTTCACTTTCATGACATTTTTCATACATGCTCGTCGGTTGTAGGTACTTTTGACTTGGCCTTTCCTAAGAACAACGTCAACTTGTTCATGAAAAGTACGCCTAGGTCGACCGCTAGGTCGCTAGGTACACTAGGTCGCAAATTGAATTAAAGAACATTAAACGGTTTTATTGCGTACATTTGCCGTGCTGCCCGGCACGATGTACCGGTGAGACCCGACAGAGACAAATATTCGGAGAGTGGGCAGCGGCGCTCTCCGGCACTTAGTATTCCAACTACTGCGATCACCATATGAAGAGTTTATGGCGTTCTATGGGGGAGGCCTATGTTCAGCAGTGGACGTCACCCAGCTGATTGTGTAAATTTGCTTATTATATTGTTTAATTAAATGAGTACCTAACAATCGACAAACCTCAGATATCACTATTTAAATTGTTTGTTTTCACCAGAATTACGCAAGGTTTTCACATCTCTGGGCTGAAGACAGGACACAGCAAGTGCAAAACTTCGTGGATTCCAATCCGTTAAATGTAATCATATCGGATATGCTCAAGAAATACGAGAGTCAGACCGAGGAGGTGGTGAATCTACCTGAAAGACATATTATTGGGTCTATCCAAATTAATATGGGTGAGAAAATAACGTTTTAAATCTAAACTTACCAGATAATCGAAACTAACCTTCTACTAACAATTTCCATATAATCAACTAAAGTACTTAATTATACCCACTTTCTTTTTGTTACCTCTTTTTCTTCTCTTTCTTTTTGTTGACTTCATTTAAAGACTTTTTCGAGGTTCAAGTGTGTACTCTCTAACTTTTGTCTGTGCATTGTAAATAATTGTATAACAGTCCTACAAGACAAACACTTCATGAATATACTTTGATCATAAGTTTTGGACTGCGTTCTATAAGTACAGGTTCAGTAAAGGTCTGGGCCGTTCTCTGTCCTATAGCAGAGAGAAGAAAAACGGCCATGGATCCATGGACTCACCAAACCTAAACGACAGTATATCTTCCCGTACTTTTACATTTCGCTTTCTTGTCGTTTAGCAACTTATTTTATTTCGTGGCACAGGGTAGAGTGAGTGTCCAACTTTCTTACTCTACCTTGTACGAAATGCAATGGCCACTTTTCTTGCTGCTCTTGGAACAGAGAATAAAACGGACAAACTTTTCCTCAGATAACATAAAACTCGGGCTACACGTAGAATCTATAGAATGGAAGCGTATACTCGGAAAGTTGTTGAGTGTAGCGTACAAGGAACGTGCACAGAAGTTGACGCAATTTATCAACGATAGAATGAAGACTATGTCGAAGAAGATAAAGGATTTGGATGATGTTCGAGTGGCTATGATTTGCCTTGAGCTTATCAGAGAGGCATTTATTAGGTGAACAAAGTTTACTGTTGCATTATTGACAGGTTTCAAAAAAATAACTACTAGTTGGTGGCGCTGTGACTAGAGGTCTAATCTCATAATAATCCTCAAAACTAAAGCCTGTGGTAATATTATTATCACAGAAGTTTAAAGTTTCACAACTAATCACACAAGCTTTTACTTATCTTGCAATGTTTGTATGTAAGTATGTATGTTCGGGTCAAATCTTGCAACAGAATTTTAAAGCAGTTATCGATGGAGCTGAAAAACTAATTTAAATGAACTAATGTTAATGTTAATGTAAATTCCATATGGCGGACAGCTCAAGTTGACCATCAAAACTAAAAAGTACCGTTTCCCATTTTTTATTTTGTCTTAGCTGAAGGATTTCAATGTAAATTTAGTGATTAAGAATTGTACATCTTGTGTAAAATTCATAATTCCATGCTTTTACGATGAAGGTTATTAAATTGTGTGGGTTTACGTCTATGCAAAGTTATTGAAAGTTTGAGACGTCAAATGGTATTTCTAAGTACTTCTTGATGAATTATGGTTATTGGTAGAAGAAACGGAAAAGGTGGCTTAAAAAATTGTTTGTTAAATTAATAATTTGTAACTATAGCATATAATATTGATATTTTAGTATGGACATGGAATTGGATCTGATCGAAGAGACATACGCTACGTTCGCTCAATTCAACATCGACATACCGAAAGACGACGCTGATATGGTGTATGGATTGCGATACGCGTTCCAAAATATGCTTATGACTGTAAGCCACTATTTTTTATAAACAGACTAAATTATTAACTATTTTAAAAACTATGATTGTAGCACAATTTTCGGCTTTACCCACGTAAAAAATCCACGAGACTTTAAGGGGTCACTGTTACCATCATTTAGAATTGGCCTTAGCTCAGCTGTTTCATACGAAATGTTGCTTGACCAAAAACTACATTGTAGTTGTACAACTACAACTACATTTCATACATTGACTAAAAAATGTATGAAAAGCCGATGTTTTTGCGATTTCAGATTTGGTAAAAAAAAGTTAAAAGTTGATCCACATGATGCGTACATTGACCCCTTAAGTCTCTGACACCGATGTGTTAAATCACCAAATTTCGTGTCACCGAAATTTGAGAGGATGGATGGATGGATGCATGGATATGGTTGCTCTTTTACGCCAAAACTACTGAACTGATTGGGCTGAAATTTGGTATGCAGAGAGTTTAGACTCTGGAATAACACATAGGGTAATTTGTCCCGACATTCCTTCGGGAACGATGTTTACGCAGGTGAAACCGCAGCACACAGCTAGTTTTATATCTTTGAATCGATTGTAGGCCCAACAAGTTCAAAAAATGATAGTGGACATGCAAGGTCCGCTGCAGAAGGAGTTAACAGAAGGCGTGGAGACGTTCAACCAAGACGTTCTCAAGTTCGATGCTGATTATGAAGCTTGGGGACCGATGACGCCTGGACTCAGTGCTAGGGAGGCTAGTGATAGGTATAATACATATTTTTATATTTACAATCGTCCTAATAGTTTTGCAATGGCTAGTAGGTACAACCAAAGTTACTAACAACAACCAAATACTAACTATAACTACGTGGGTAACACTGAAAGTTTTTAGCTATTCTAAAAACTTTCGTAAGAAAACAGCCTTTTGTCTTGTACAAAATGGTTTATGTTTGTAAACGACTAAATTTCAGTTAGTAATTATTTTGTTCCATCACTGACCAAATGTAATTTACGCTAGAGTACTCTCCCTGCACGGTTTTCGGGAAGAGATCGCTTTTAGTTTACACAATTTGTTATGATGTATTTTTAATTTTAAGAATTTTTTTAGTGGTGTGCCAATAAAATGTTTATCTATCTATCTAACGCCTTCACGTGTTGCTTTTCCTGTTAATGAACGAAATCATATTATTTCCCAGGGTGATAATGTTCCAGTCGAGATTCGACGATCTCTGGCGAAGATTCGAGATGTACTCCAACGGTGAAAAGTTGTTCGGAATGGAAGTGAAGGACTATCCCATTTTACATCAAAGGAAGAAGGAATTTACTCTGCTCAGCAAACTGTTAGCTTTCTATGATATTTTTACATACATAGTTACTCGTTGTAGGAAGGGCCTATTTCTCTCTTCTTGCAAAGAGATTATAGAGATTATAAGAGATCCTACTAATATTATAAATGCGAAAGTTTGTGAGGATGGATGGGTGGTTGGATGGATGGATGGATGGATGGATGGTGGATGGGAGTTTGTTACTCTTTCACGCCAAAACTACTGAACCGATTGGGCTGAAATTCGGTATGTAGATAGTTTAGAGCCTAGAATAACACATAGGGTACTTTTTATTCCCATATTCCCACGGGAGCGAAGCCTACGCGGGTGAAACCGCGGGGCTCAGTTAATAATCTATACTATTATATAAAGAGAGAAAGTGATTCACTGACTGACTGACTCATCAACCCAGAGCCAAAACTACTGGACCGATGATGATGAAATTTTGACAATAGATTATTTTTACAGTCTAGACAAGTAATAAGAAAGGATTTTTCAAAATTTTACCCCTAAGTGTATTAAATAGGGGTTGAAAGTTTGTATGGAGTAGACTTCATTTTTCAGCCGATTAATTTCAAATTTTGTAGAAACATTCTAAAATGAAAATAATTAATCACGTGTTTCAGCGTTTTCAAAAATTTCAGCCCTTTTGTGGAAAAATACAGTTTTAAAGTTTCTTATGAATATTTTAGTTCCAACAATGCTTACTAGATGGCGCTACAGAAAAATTTCAATATTTTCTTGCAAGACATAACTACCCTAAAGCAACATTTTTAGGTAATTTAGATCCAACATTGCATAATAGATGGCGTTCTGTAAATAATTAATACGCGCTTATGACTTAAAAAAAAAAATAACAAAAACATACATTCACGCCCTTTTTCCCGAAGGGGTAGGCAGAGGTGTACCCAGGACTCAGTCCCACAGTAGATACACCCACATTTCGCCAGTATGTTATTGGTCCCATGTAATAGGGGACGAGCCTATTGCCATCTACCGGGCACAGTTCCAGACTCCAGGCAGTTATTGAGATAATTCCTAATGGAAAAATTCAATATTTATCACTTTGCCTGACCTGGGTTTCGAACCCGGGACCTCTTGATAGGCAATCGAGCTTGCGCCCTCTACACCATAGAGGCAGTCGCTTATGATTTCGCTTCTCTTTATCATAGCTCTATTAAACTGGGTTGCAACAACATCGAATTATGAATGCTCTTCTTACTGTTTTCACTGTTTCCGTAATCCGTATATGTCTCCAAATTATTCAATCTATTACCAATACCAATATCTTATTATAAAGTTAGAAACATTGTTTTTTATTTGCAACGAATAGGTTGCGAAACTACTGGACCCATTTAAAAAATCTTTTACTTATGGAGAGCTTAATTCAGTGTGAGTGACATAGGCTATATTACGAGGTTTTGAAAAATATTAGGGATCCGCAAGAAATCTGCAATATTGTGAACTAAGGTGTATATTGCCAAATATATTCATTAACTTGCGTGCACTGTGAAATCTATTAATGGTAGAATAATATAATGTACTAGGGGTTTGTAGTACTTACTAATATTTACAAAATAGTCCACGGACATTATATCCATCTATTTTGGTATAGTCACAATAATGGAAACAGTCATTTTATGCATGCGCTGTGAAAAGTATTGGTGGTAGAATAAAGTAATGTACTAGGGGTTTGCAGTACTTACCAATATGTACAAAATAGTGAACGGACATTATATCCATCTATTTTGGTTTAGTCACAATAATCGAAGCAGTCATTATTTTTCATGCAGTGTGAAAACTATTGGTGGTAGATTAAAGTAATGTACTAGGGGTTTGTAGTAATTATCACTATCTACAAAAAATAGTCCACGGACATTATATCAGTTTTGGTTTAGTCACAATAATCAAAGAAGTCATTATTTTTATGCGGTATGAAAATTAATGGTGGTAGAAATAATGTACTAGGGGTTTGTAGTACTTATATATCATCAAAATAGGCCTCAGAAATTGTTTCCATCTGTTAAGGTTTGGCCACTGTAACAGAAATAGTCATTAATTTGCGTGCGCTGCGTAAACCATTAGGGTTATACCTATAAAAATACAATGTATCACGAATTTACTCCTGTTAAAACGTTCACTTCTACTTCTCCCGTGCGAAGCCGGGGCGGGCCACTAGTACTATATAAGTAAATCTTCCTCGCTACTTGCTACGATCCTGATACACGACTTTCCATTACGCCTTTTTCCCAAAGAGATAGGCAGATGTGTGCCAAGGACTCGGTAGGTACACCCACATTTCGCCAGTTTTTAGGTTTCTTGTAATGAATGCCACTTAACCAACCTTATTTTTTACTTCATCATTATCTTAGCCGTAGGAAGACCACTGCTGGAGATATAGGCTTCCCCCATAGGATGAAGAAGATTTTATACTTATCTTTAAAAATATTAGAGGACATTGATAATCCAATTTGAATTTTATGGCGTTACAGATACAGTCTATATTTGGCTGTAATGAATTCCATCGATGGTTACTTCGAGACGCCGTGGGTCGAAATCGATATCCAAACGATCGTGCAACAGCTAGCTGACTTTGATTTGAGGTAACATTGACAATACTATATTTTCTACCGCCAATTTTTGGTTACAAACTACATACATACATACGGACTGTTCCGTTTAAGTATGTAGAGTCTATTTCTTTCCACTCTCTACGATTCTTATGCACGACTTTCGCTACTTCCAGTTTTATCACATTCTTCATTTCTACAGATTTGACCACTAACAGTCTCCATATAAATCTCTAATTTGTGAAATTTATTTCATCCATCCTCTCCACATGTCCGAACCATCTTAGCATTCCCTTCTCTATCTTCAAAGAAACTTAATGCGATTTATAACTTGTCAATGTTAGGTGTCGTAAGCTACCAAAAGGTATGAAAGATTGGCCCGCCTTCATCGAATTGAAGAACAAGATTGACGACTTCAATGAAACTTGTCCACTTTTGGAGTTGATGGCTGACAAATCTATGAAGGACCGACATTGGAGACGACTGGAGAAACTCATGAGTTAGAAAACTTGCCTAACCTGTTGGCTTAGGAAGAAAATAACTTAAATTCCAAACAGATTGTAAGGTTGCTTCACTCATCGACGCGTGTATTATTTATATTTGCATAGAAAATAACACGCTGACAGCATGCGCGGATCGTGCGCGTTTCTTCCTATTTGACTCGCGCCCGCGCATGTGTGAATTAACTTTCCTTTGGCATGCCGGGGTTCCAGACATAATAGAATTTGCATTGTATTTCGCTTGGATCGTGGTTATAAAAACGTTTTGCGGCTTCTATTTTAGCAAGACTGTTGAGGTAATTTGTCCTATCCTAAGTATGAAACGTATCGAAGATGGTTTTTCATAGCGATAATGCGTGCAACCAGTTATAGCGTATAACCATTTTTTAGTACAGTGATTAATAATGTTGGCCTAATAAATCTCTTTTCTCATGGTAAATTTCATATTATGTGTTTTTTTCAGATTGTATTTTGGACGTGGAATCCGAATCTTTCACATTAGCGAATGTAATGGAAGCACCGCTACTGAAAAACAAAGAAGACGTCGAGGTAAACCAAAACCTCTCACAAATCTTCTATATGAAAATCTCGAACATAACAGAATAAAGAGAGTCTCAGTAATCCTGGGAGTCTCTGCGAATGTTTTTAAATACTGAGTGAGAGAGAGACTAAGTGAGAGAGCCTCCCACTCTATCCTGTGCCACGAAATGCAGTAAATGGGTAGAGATTGATACGTTATAGTACCTGAAGCGATACTATCGTTCAGTTTTGGTGTCAACATAATACCTGAGATCAAATCGATCCCTAAAAAAGCCATGATCTAATCAATGGCCTTAGGGTTGCGTACCCAAAGGGTGCCGAAGGAATCCTATTCGCACTATTTCTCTCTACATTTGGATCAGACTATCTGAATCTGAATCCCAAGTTAAATGAAACTTCCTCAAAAGTATGACAATTCCAGGACATCTGTATCGGTGCGGTCAAAGAAAAAGACATCGAAGCGAAGTTGAAGCAAGTGGCCACTGACTGGGCGGTCATTGACCTCACGTTCGCACCATTCAAGAATAGAGGAGAACTGCTCATTAAAGCTCAGGACACTCTTGATATCATTACTATGCTTGAAGACTCTCTTATGATTCTCAACTCTTTGGCTTCTAATCGGTTTGCATATTTTTAGTTTAATTTTTCATGTGGATTTGGGCTGTTCCTGGTAGAGTAGAGGGAGCAGAGACTATAACGATCTTAATAAACGTGGGCGAGTGTCTTTACTACTGTTACCGTTCCTTACATACGCTTCTTCTTAGAATTAATGACTTGATGTGATGGTGTTAAATAATAGTTGTAGTGGTAGGCCTCTCTTGCAGGAGGCCGCCTGGGGAAGTACCACACCTTTACCAGTTATTCATCCGCCAAGCAGTAATGTGCAAACATTACTGTGTTCCGGTATGAAGAGCAATGTTACCAGCGAAATTACTGGGCATGATAAGATTTAACAACTGATATCTCAGGGTGACAGGCGCAGTGCAGTGCCGCGCAGAATTTTGAATTTTAAAACACTGGGTGGCACTGTGTCTGATATGGGCAATCATGATGCTTACCATCAGGCACCTGATTTGCTCGTCTTGTTACTCACTATAATAAAAAAAAAAATATAGCTGACCGTATTCCGATCCTCGCATAAATAGATTCCCCATCTGGGATTCGAACCCAGGCTCAGGCAGAGTTACTACCAACCGGGCCATGAAGCCATTCAAATCTTATGAACACTGAAAATCCACAGATACAATGCACCATTCAAGAAAGACATTTTGTTATGGATCTCAAAGTTAGTGAACACGACAGAGATCTTAGAGAAGTGGCTGCAAGTGCAAAATTTGTGGATGTATCTGGAAGCGGTGTTCGTGGGCGGTGATATTGCTAAACAACTACCGGCTGAAGCCAAGAGATTTGGAGTAAGTTTTCTGATTACTTCAATAATGTTACAAAAATATAATTTTTTTAATCTTTCTCATAGTCAAAACGTTTGGTATTTGTTGCCGTGTAAAACTGTTCCGGAAATATAACCATTTATCTCGCTCTCATGTGCTAAAACTGCTCCAGAACGTGTAGTCTTGTTTTCATCTTCTCCGTAGACCTTGTTAAACGAGATCAGCAGAACTTTTATAAAAAAAATGGTATATTATTGACATCAATCATTAAAACTGTTGACTGCAAGATTTCTGTCCCCACAATGGAGACATATCCTACTGGGCACCAGGAATACAGCCTCCGAAACTGAAGTAGTTATTTTTGGTCAATCACATCATAACATCACACATCATCAGCTGAAGACGTCCACTGTTGAACATAGGCCTACCCCATAGAAAGCTAAAAACTATTCATATGAGAGATTTTGCCGTAATCACCACGCTTGGCAGGCGGCTTGATGATCGCAGTAGTTGGAATACTTGGAAACGGAGCGCACTGAGGGGCGCTCTCTGTTCTCCGAATATGTCTCTTTATTGGGTCTCATGGCTCCCACGGGATGGGAAAGTGCAGGTTCTATTATATAACCACATGGCCAATAAATTGGTCGATAAGGTCTATGAAATGTCTAGGTGATAGCTTTTACGAGTAACGTGAGTCGCCTTGACAAAGCGCTTTTTACTTTTCGAGTCGAGTGCCTTTTTTTTTATTTTATTTTTTAATTCCACACTCGGTCACCTGGTTCCAAACTAGGCTAGAAGCCTGTACTAAGGTAACCAAATGACTGATATACATACTTAAATACGCTTATAACATCCAGACACAGATCAAACAGACATGTTCATGCACACAAATGTTTGACCTGGCCGGGGATCGAACCCGGGGCCTGCGGCACAGAAAGCAGAGTTACTGCCGTCTGCGCCAACGAGGCTGTCGAACTTGAACGAGGCAAACGGTTCTCTCGTTTGGTCAACCATGAAGTTGGAGAAGTGGTCGCAAGTGCGACTGCTGAGCATGAGCTGTTGGTTTCGATTCCCGAGTCGGATGAAAAGTGTTATTAGATTTTTCCATTAGGAATTTTCTCAGTATTTGTCTGGAGTCGATTTGTGCTTGGTTGATATTATGAGCTCGACCCTATTACAAGGGCCTATTACATGGGAAACGAGCCTGTGGGAATGGGTACACCTCTGCCTAACTCTTCAGAGACAAAGGCGTGACGTTATGGTTATGCTATTTTACCAAACAGATTTATCGATGGCGAAATGGCCTTTGCAATTTATTTTCATTAATTCCAACAGACGATAGACAAGACGTACGTGAAGATAATGTATCGCGCTCGAGATATCGTCAACTGCGTAGAGACGTGCACCTCGGATGACACATTGAAACAACTCCTGCCACATTTGTTCGAACAACTGGAGGCTTGTCAGAAATCACTCACCGGGTATTTGGAAACAAAGCGGCTTATATTCCCGAGGTTCTTTTTCGTATCAGATCCAGTGTTACTGGAGATTCTGGGACAGGCATCGGATCCGCATTCGATTCAAGTATGTAATTTAGTCGTTTAGTTATGTAATATGTATGTTTTTAAACTTAATTGTTAAGGCATGTGTATGTATGCAAAGGATTATAAAATATTATAAATCTTAAATATCAGTACAATGTAAAAAACTTACGTTTTTAACAGGTGAATAAAACGCTTTCGAGTTTTAACTCACCTCCAGCGCCATCTAGCGCGGTTTTAGTGTAGTAGAGTGCCCACTATGCGGATTTGTGGGGAAAGTGCGGGTTCAAAGTCCCGCTCGTAGCTGAAATTTATATTTGATTTTTTCAGCCTCATTTGCCAAGCATTTTTGATGCATTATTCACCGTGGATTTCGATGACAAGGAGAGGATTATCAACATGAACTCTGACAACGGCGAGACCATACCATTAGATAAACCGGTCGCTTGTATAGGCGGTGTAGAGGTAATTGCCTAGAACTTATACCTACAAGCTGGATTAGACATTAGACCAAACTTAACTTGAGTTATCCTCAGCATTAACTAGATTAGTGAATTTTTGAATTTGACATATTATTCCATATTTTATGGCAAATCGGGGAACGAGAAGATTTCTCGAGACCAAGATGAATGCAACTTAACAGAAACGTCGAGATATATATAATGTTTTTAGCGCGTACAACACGCTAAAAATATATGAAATGCCTTTACATGAGGCTTCATATATATTTATAATCTTAAGCGTCATGAAATGTGTTCGGATCGAATAGAAAGTTTCAAATTACTATCTTATTATTATCCCTCATAAAGCTCCAAGGCAGCAATCCTCTGAAGTTACTCTAGAAACGCATCATTTACGTTTTAACTGGGGAGGTTTTGATATAATGCAAAAATAATGTGTTATTTTCTTGCGGTTTATGTCAGGTTCAAACCTTATCTTCTGTCGAACAGTTCGATTGTAAATATTTTTCAGCTTTGGTTGAACGTTCTACTAGACACAATGAAAGATACAGTAAGAAATATCATTGCAAGTATTTCACAAACTATGGCCGGAGATCCCGAGTTTGAATTCTTGGTTGGATTTTGGAACTTCCCTGGCCAGGTAAATATTTCTTAATTTTTGACTGATAACTGGTACCTAATTATGGAGAGACTCACTTGTATTAGCCTAAGATTGATTGCATTTTCTATAATAAAAGCAAATTATGTCAAATGGTGTGGATATTTTAAAATTTTATTTATTCAGAAAAGGAGTCGCTCAGGGCTTAAAAAAAAATTGTCTTTCCATACAAAATAGATCAGCAAATTTGTATGGATATTTTAATTTTTATGGCGCAATTTTTTTCTTTTATAAGTTGTTTAGGTTGATGGGTAGATGCACCCCCTTTCTATTGCCATGTGATTCCCGGCTATGTAATAGGGCCACCCCATTCTCCTCCCGTGGGAGCCGTGAGACTCGGCAGAGACATTTTTGGAGAGTGGGCAGCAGCGCTCTCCGGCACCAAGTATTCCAACTGCTGCGATTACCAAGCCGCACAACAAGTTTGGTGATTACGGCCTATTGCCCCATATGAATAAGTAGTTTATGGTGTTCTATGGGGGAGGCCTATTTTCAGCAGTGGACGTCTTTCGTGATGATGTGATGTGAAGTGCAAATGTTTTTTTTACATTTTTTCCGGTTATAGGCCGGTCTACTAGGCATGCAAATATTATGGACGAGCGACGCAGAATATGCGTTGAAGAAGGCTCGAGCCGACCGTTTCATTATGAGACTTACTAACCAAAAGTTCTTGGACCTTCTTAACGGTCTCATCGACATGACTGTGACGGATCTAGCTCCACTGGACAGGACCAGGGTCGAGACTATGATTACTATTCATGTGCATCAAAGGTTAGATTGTTTTTTTTGCGAACATTCATTGACCAGGGCTCAAAATTCATAATAACTTACTTGACAATTTAAATGAATCTTTTTAAACCTTGGGCTCTAGGGGCATTGTATTGGCACTTTGCACAACATTAATATTTTATAGATTACTATTGTAGATAACTATTGAAATCGAAGTAATTTGAATTACCATTCTATTTAAGGTGGTTGGGCCAACATCATTTCCATTTTCCATAGGAAAGACTTAAAATACCTATTTGCAGTTGTATAACGTATTTTTAGTATAACTGGATAAATAACACTTTATAATAATTATTAGTTGTTGCTTAAAACAAATCACTAATGTATAAATTATCTCATCTCATTTGTCATCATCATTGGTTCCTCAAAGTTTGCATGGGGAATGATGTGGGCCCAACCACCTTAAGCAAAGCTACAGAAACATTACTATAGAACTTAAAATCTTGAGTAGTGAAGTAATTTCTTGACTTTCATAACTACATACCAGTCACGCTTTACGCCGTCGTTCGGAAAAAAGTAGCGTCACTGTTGAGAAGGGTTCGAGGAAGTAGCAACATCATCCTGCAAACTTTGGCTGATGATCCGCATGGACCTTTAGGGAGACACTTCGTGCGGACGATGGTCGAAGTGGATAATGAAAGTTATTCCTCCGGCTGCCGTCCGCGCGGAGTGCCTCTCAGGTACATGATCTATTAATTTAATTAATTTAATAATTGTTTTTTACTAACCCTTAGTCAATAAAATCACTTTTACTAACACATATGGACCACTGTTGTCTAACAATAAACTATTTGAATTTGAATTTGAATTTTGAATTTTAATTCCGTTGGGATATGCAGTGATCATTTCTGTCCACTAGCTACGATCCTGACACATGACTTCATCCACTTAAGAATTTTTTGAAATTTCAGAGATATTTTCGACGATCTAGTGCGTATGAGAATCAAGTCTCCCGGAGACTTCGAATGGCAGAAGCAAGCGCGCTTCTACTACTTCGAAGACTCTGATGACTGCGTTGTCTCTATCACAGACGTTGATTTTCTTTATCAGGTAAATTACAAACTTAAAATTTAAGAAAATTCATTTAAATAAGTCTTAAAAAGACATTTTTAAACCTCAATCAATAATATTACTACCGACCAAATGTGATTTACTGTAATCTCCTCTCTCTTTACGGTTGTCTGGAAGAGATCGCTCTTAGCGATAAGACCGCCAATTGTTACATTATTTGTTATAATTGTATTTTAAAATTAAGGTTTCATGTTTGTAGTGTAATAATAAAGAGTTAATCTATCTATCTATCTATCAGTAATATCAAACTAGTAAAGAATCTAACTTGTAAAGAATCTACCGTGCATTCGAAAATAAGTATACCTCTACAAGAAAAACGCACAAGAAATTTGTAAAGTTTACTTATTTCAACTGCAAGTTTTACAATATATTTGGTTTGGTTACAATATCATATCTGGATCAATAACAACTTCGGTTTGTTTCACTGACTGACAGCTCAACTTATTGCCCTGATCGTAGAAGCTATAAACTTATGTTTTCTTAGCTGATTACCTACGTAGCTAGGATTTTTTTGTAGTAAGTAATAATAATATTAGTACCTAACTAAACAGGCGATTAATGTTTTGACTCTAGCACACATCTCCGAAAACATAGTATATATATTATTCTCATCTTTGGCGGAAAATGACAACTATCATTAATAATTGTTCTATAACACATCGAATAACATATGTGAATAACTTATATTTAAAAGTACAAGGCCCGTGGTAAATGAAACACACAACTAGAATTTTCCAGGACTAGCAGAATCGAAGTTGTAAGAAGCGGGAAACTCAAGTTAATATTAATCTACGATCATTCTCATCACAAATTACATGTATATTTTCTGTACCCTACCCATTTCAGAACGAATACCTAGGCATAACCGAGCGTCTAGTAATCACTCCACTAACGGACAGATGTTACATAACGTTATCTCAAGCGATAGGCATGAACATGGGCGGCGCCCCCGCCGGCCCCGCCGGAACTGGCAAGACTGAGACCACTAAAGATATGGCCAGGACTCTGGGGAAACTAGTCATCGTGTTCAACTGTTCTGATCAGATGGACTTTAGAGGTGACTGTAATATTACATAACGTTATATATTACATAGACAGAGTCTATGACGGGGATGGCGAACTTTTACGTATCAAAGTGCCATTTTTCTTAAGAAATGTTCAATGAGGTCATAGACGTGCCATCGAATAATTTGAGTTCGTGATTATTGGTCAACTCAAAACTCTTTATTTACTACAAAATTATATTAAAGTTAAATTAGTATGACTTCGGTTGGTGCACATTAGATAAAAAATTAAAACATATAATGTTAGGTCTCTGAAAATATTGTTAAAATAGCACGAGCCAGCTTCTTCAAACAATTAAATGTGTCTGGTAACGCATTCCATGTTTCCAAAATTTTGAAGCGTAGGGATACTCGCGTTCGCTCGTCATATAAATCTACTTCACACTCTTTTTCGTAGTGCATCATGAATTATGTGATCAGTGACGTGCCCAAAATATTGAGTGGCCAATCGTGGCATATTGGTTCGCCATCTCTGGTCTTTGGAAAACTAGTCATCATGTTCAATGTTCTGATAAATTTCAGAAGTTACATCAAATTGATAACTGTTGCTATTGAGCTTAGTGTTTATACGTTTCCTGAAATCGCCGCGGATCGACATGTTGTGTTGCGGATAAGACTTGATTTGGTAAAACTTTATTTGGTTGCAGAAATATTTCCTTTCTCTTGAGTACTCTGAATTTTGACGTTATGGCTGCGCGGTACGAATATTATAGTTGTCGTGCGTATACTGCTCAGCCAAAACAGCTTACTTCCGAGAGCCCTATAAAGTTTTGCGCGAGTTATGCGTCTAATATTCGATGTAACAAAGAAAACATGTGCATATTAAGCAATGAGAGCATCGTGTGAATGTTCATGTCAGTCGCCGCCTTAGATGTATTTATCACAGTTTCAACTGCGTATTTCCCTTAGGTCTGGGTCGTATCTACAAGGGTCTGGCGCAGTCAGGCACGTGGGGTTGTTTCGATGAGTTCAACCGTATCGAGCTGCCCGTGCTCTCTGTCGCCGCTCAACAAATCTACATCTGCTTGACGGCCAGGAGGGAGAAGAGGGAATTCTTTATATTTAGGTATATTTTAAGAGTCCTACGCATCTAACAAGAAAGACATGTCACCAGTAAGACTTTATCTTATGGAAAAAATGCGAGAGAATTATTATTATAAATGTTGCGATTTTGTTTTGTACCCCTTTTAAAATTAATGACTAAATTGTTCATTCAAAATTGTCTCTTAACCCTCGATCCGTCGCGTGGGGTCTATAAAAGCCTAGGTGTTACAATAATGAAAAAAAACTAGACTAAAAATTATCCAAGTGATTCAGCACCTTAGGTACCTTCCTGAATTGAGTTATGCTTGGAGCGCATAGCCGCTAACTTCAGTTCGCGCACCAGCGTGGTGAGATACGGACGTATTTTTGTGCGCGCGGGCTCTGAAGGACCCCACGCGACGAACCGCGTAAGTAAAAATGAATGGCAAATTATTTTTTAGTTCTCATATTAAAAGTGTTTTTTTTAAATATATTTGCTCAAAAAGTAGACTTTTCCATGTGTGTTTAGTGTGCACTAGCGCTTTTTTATTTTTCTTCTGCATAACCTCTAAATACATGAAGGAGGTTTACAAAAAGTTTTCTATACAAAATTTGTCTTAGAGAAGACTATTGATTTATATTTATCATTTTATTTATTTTGTTTTTGATTGTTCACTTTTGTTATTGAAGTAAAATGGACGAAACCCAACAAAGACGTATATTGAGCTGGCTAGAGCAAGATGCTGATGATGTTCTTGGTGGTGATGATGAGGAGAATGAATGCGGTGTATACCCTGATCAAATCAGTGAGCATGACACAGATTCAGAACAAGAATGCGAAGATGATTTGCGTACGGAACGTCAGGTATTTTTGAACGATGATCAGGCTTTGGAAACGACAAGCGAACAACAGCTAGATTTGGAATTGGTAAATGAATCTACTGAAGCCGATGAATCTACTTACAGTGATGGGGATGATGAACCATTGATAAATATTTCGTCAAATAACTTCTACATTGTCAAAAAAAGAGAGAGAAACGGCACCAGTAGAATAATTAGCAAATGGAGGAAGACACCTTACCCACAAAGTGTCAGAACAAGAAGCCATAATATAGTTACGGAGCAATCAGGTCCGCAAGGTGCGGCGTGTGAGGTGAGTAATCCGTTAGAATCTTGGCTTCTGTTTTGGGACACAAATATGTTGCAGCATATTGTGGATTGCACAAACATAAAGATAACATCTATGCAGGCAAATTATGAGAGATCACGAGATGCTGAGCACACCAACTTGATTGAATTGAAAGCTTTGATTGGTATTATGTATTTGATTGGGATCCATAAATCATCTCATACTTTGATTGATGATATTTGGATGGCTGATGGTACTGGAATCGAAAAATGTCGAGCTGTCAAATGTCAAAGCAGCGATTTCAGTTTTTACTCCGAGCGCTACGTTTTGACAATATTGATACACGAGCAGAACGAAGCTCCATTGATAAACTGGCACCAATTAGAGAAATCTATGAATCCTTCATCAAGAATTGTAATACATATTACAAAAACAGTGAAAATGTTACCATAGACGAAATGTTAGAGAGTTTCAGAGGATCGTGTCGTTTTCGCCAGTATATGCCCAGCAAACCGGCAAGATACGGCATCAAGTTATTTTCTCTGGCCGATGCTAAAACATACTATACCAAAAAGCTAGAGATATACGTTGGGAAGCAGCCAGAAGGCCCGTATTTTGAAGATACTTCAACAATTGCTCTTGTCAAAAGGATGGTAGAACCAATTGCAGGAACTGGACGAAATGTAACTATGGATAACTGGTTTACCAGCGTTCCTTTAGCTGAACAACTACTTATGGATTATAATTTGACAGTAGTTGGCACGATGAAAAAGAACAAGCCGGAAATCCCAAATGACTTCAAGCGAAAGGGTTTGGAAGAATTCTCCTCCGTATTTGGTTATAAGCAAACACAAACGTTACTCTCCTACTGTCCGAAAAAAGATAAGGTTGTACTACTGCTCTCAACAATGCACAACAATGGCGAAGTGGATCATTCTACTCAAAACAAGCTGCCAGAAATAATACAGTTTTACAATAAAACAAAAGGAGGTGTGGATGTGGTGGATAAACTCATCGGAACTTACTCCGTCGCTCGCGTTTGTTATAGGTGGCCGCTGAGACTGTTTTTTACGTTTCTCGATGTTGGCGCTGTAAATGCGCATATAATATGGGATTCAGTAAATTTAGACAACAAAATGGGACGCAAGTTTTTCTTGAAAACTCTAGCATTTGAGTTATGTCGTCCTCAGTTACAATCGAGGGCGACTCTTACAAATTTGCCCCGAGAGTTGAGACAGACCATTAGACGTTTCGTACCTCCGCTTCAAGATATTCAACCTGAAGAGGTTATTGTACCTATGAGAAAAAGATGTGTTCACTGCCCTCGAAGAACAGACAGGAAATTTAAATCCATCTGTCACTTTTGTAAGGGCAACATTTGCCCAATACATACTAAAACAGTGTGTACTGACTGTGTTCGTTATGAAAATTAGTCAAGTCAAAGTTACTATGTTTTTTAATTTTAGTGTTCCAAATTTTATTATAGAAGAATAAGAAATTCATGAGCATCTCAATTGGTTTTAGATTTAATAATAATTTCAATTTTTAGTTATTTTTATTTGACATTCATTGTCATATGTTCTCAACGAAAGAAATTTTTGTTCCTTATTTTAGTTTGTAAGTTAAAGCCAAAAATATATAAATAATTTAAAGTTTTTTGATGTCATTTTATTTAAATTGAATTAAATAAGAATAAAATACCTAATAAAATAGGTAAATATATAAAATTATGTATTTTTTAAGCAATTCATTTGAGAGGTTTTCAAAGACCCCACGCGACGAACGACGTTACTAAAAAAGCGCGACTGACCGAGGGTTAATAGGGCAAAGTGAAGATCGAAAGCTCAAATAATCGTAGCATATTATTATTATTAAATTTTATGCCTTAAAATTATATCAATAGTAAAGGGCCGCTTACAATCCATAGGTATTTGAAATATTTTAAATTTGTGGAAGTATTAAGTGTGAAACACACATGGACGTGTTCTATACACATTTCCCATTATACAGCCAGGCTTTTTCTCATTAACCAGTGACGGCGACACAGTGACATTAAACCCAGAGTTTGCGTTCATAATCACGATGAATCCGGGGTACGCTGGCCGACAAGAATTGCCGGAGAACCTCAAGATCCAGTTTAGATCCGTTGCCATGATGGTGCCCGACAGGCAGATCATTATCCGAGTGAAGCTCGCCAGTTGTGGCTTTAAGGAGAACATACTATTGGGTGAATGGATTTAATATACCTTATGAAATATGAATATGCGGGAAGAAAAATTTCACCCACGGGAGGGATTTAAACCACGCACCTTTGACCACGACCTACCATTTGAGCCACCGTGGATGTACCGTGGAGGAGGATAGTCGTCGGCGAGTTTTTTTATATCTCACCTACCTACCATATTAATATTGTATTCCAAGCGAATAGACCGCTTAGTCTATATAAATATAAAATACCAGCTCTGCCCCGCGGTTTTACCCGCGTTGTCTTCGTTTCCGAGGGAATATCGGGATAGTGTCCTATGTGTTATTCCAGGGTCTAAACTAGCTACATACCGAATACATACCAATCACTTCAGAATTTTTGGCGTAAAATAGTAACAAACATCCATCCATCCATCCTCACAAACTTTCGCATTTATAATATTAGTAGGATTTAACTGTTCCATGTTCCAAATACAGAGAGATAAGACATTGCATTTCGTACAGGGTAGAGGACGAGCTAAGTAGAGAGCGAAATGCAATAAACGCGTAGACGACAAGAAAGCGATACGTAATAGTACCGGAAGCGATATTTTAGAGCGAACATTAATACCTAGGTTCTACGACCCTTTTTTCTCTCTGCATTTGTAACGGACTAAGCAAACATCAAATCATTCAATAAAGTAATTTCTCCGATTCCTAGCTCGTAAATTCTTCACTCTATACAAGCTATGTGAGGAACAATTATCGAAGCAGGTGCACTATGACTTCGGTCTGCGGAACATTCTGTCCGTATTGAGGACTATGGGCTCGCAGAAACGGGCCAATCCTGAGAGCACTGAGGAGAATATCATGATGAGAGTCCTGAAGTAAGTCATACCAAAAATGCGGTAAAATTATTCTTTATCTGAAATCTTTTTGCATTTGAAGTAAGTACGCGTTCTTTATAATCCCCGACCGAAAAAGGAGCTATAAGTTTGTGTCTGTGGCATCGCAGCTCCTCAATGAGTACCTATGTTACAGATAGATAGTGATATAGACAAAGTTCTGATGATGGAGCAGGAAGAAGCGAAGGGTTTTATTTATTTCTTAATTTATAATTGATTGAATTTGGCGTTTACTTTTCGGAACTCCATTGCAAACTCCTAGAACAAGAATATTTAGTTTTTAGTTCCGATTTTTAGTGTCAAAAACAATATGCACAGTGCACCGCCTTCCCGCCCGCAAAATTGCATGCAAAGAGGAAATGCTATTAGGTATTATTTTTTGTTAGTGTCACCATTCATATATCGACACTCTTCTCTTCTTCTTTCTTAATTTATGCATGTTAAGATAGATTTTTGGTGTTCTACCTAACTTTAATGATGTTCTAGGGAAATGAACGTGTCAAAATTAGTAGATGAAGATGAGCCACTGTTCGTTTCTTTGATTGAAGATTTGTTCCCTGGTATCAAGCTCACGCAAACAGTACAAAGGTATGCAAAAGATGCAAAAGTTTCTAGAGAGTGCGCCTCCACAATCTTGCGGAATTAAGCGGAACTTCTATATTGGAAAAAAAATTCTATATTAAACAAAATGAATTGTTAAGTCATACGTATGTATGCATAGTGTAGGGTTCCATACCTAGATACCGGAATCAACCCTTACATTCTCGAAAAACAATCCGCCTAAAGACTATACAGCGCCATCTATTAGTTCCTTGCGCAAAGTATAGAAATATACAGTAAAAAGGCCATAACTTTTGATTGCGTTAACTTAGAAGTATGATTTTTTTACTGCCACAAGGGACCGCAGATCTGAGTAGTTGATATCAATTTCAACCCGATACCTCCACGGGTTCCCGTTAAAAAATGTCTTGAAAGAGACAGACAGACAGACAGACAACAAAGTGGTCCTATAAGGGTTCCTTTTTTGGTTTTGAGGGACGGAATCCTAAAAATTAAACTGAGCAGTATTTTGAATAGTTTTCAGTTCTCAATAGGTTTTTTAGAAGCTTTATTGACGTGATGTGGTCTTTGAATAGTTGACCACACCGGTGTGTCAGGAAAAATGACACACCAGCGATACAGAACGATGTCGTCGTTTATAGTTATCCACCTAAAAATCTATTTCTGGAACGTTATACGAAAGCATTAACACGTAGATTATTGTCCTCCGACTAGAAACCGCTTTATACTTACTTGTAAAATGCTAATTTATCCCTATTCCTAGTATTTGTAATAATTGTGTAAATCACAATTTAATTTGAATTTATCTAAATATCTAAATATTGAATTTATATAAAAAAGCCGGAAAACATCCACTGCTAAACATAGGCCTCCCACATAGAACGCCATAAACTATTCGTATACCAACCTTTAATTACCTAAAGTTTACGTTAAAGATTAGATATTTATTATGTTATATAACGACTTAACTCACGTTTAAAGTCGAAATCGCTCGACCTATGTTTCGGACAACTCCGGTGTCCTGCATCAGGAGCTCACGCGTGTGCGGGATCGCAACTCGCGACGGACAGTCCGAGCGATTTCGACTTTAAACGTGAGTTAAGTCGTTATATAACATAATAAATATGAATACCACTCACGGTAGTTTTCAAAATCGTATAGTTAAAGATTAGAACTTGCGCTTCATAATTTCATCTCTTTAGTTATACATTTTCAGGGAAATGCAACGCGCAATAGGCATAATAACCGAACGTACTGGCCTAGTGAACCATCCAGATTGGAATCTAAAGATAATCCAATTATTTGAGACGTCTTTAGTGCGTCACGGTCTAATGACCATGGGCCCCACTGGCTCGGGGAAAACTACCTGTATACACACGCTCATGGCTTCTCTAACTGAAATAGGGAAACCTCACAGGGAGATGAGGATGAATCCTAAGGTTAATGAAGTTTTTACGATATTAAGTTAGTAATTTTTAAACTGATGCTATTCGAGCATTTAGTTTTCAAAACGGAACTTAAAAGCGCTAGAATACATTTATTAGTTAGTTACCTCTGTGTTAGTCATTTTTGTATCAGTTGGTCATAAGAAGACTGGAGAAAGCGAGCATTCTCTTCAACTTTGCTAATATTAGCATTCGTTTCAGGTTACTGGTTTTCGAAGACAGTGCTGTGAATCGCGATACCAATAATATTTATTTAAATGCTTTTAAGTTCCGTATTACATATACGATAGTAGATTAGTTCAGAAATTGTACAAATTATTTAGTAGAACCACAGCGTAAGAATAACAAGCAGAATAGACAAAAAGCTGTAGCTTAAATCTTTTTATACAGCACATCATCAGCCTATATTGTTCTCTACTGTACCTATATATATAAGCTACTGTTATGGCATGCCATCAGAATCTTCCATTCATTCCATTGATGTTCTCAATTAGATTGTACATAGGTAACGTCTGTTAGTCTGTTTTGTTGTGTGGTGTTTTAGGCCATAACCGCGCCGCAAATGTTCGGGCGCCTGGACGTAGCCACCAACGACTGGACGGACGGAATATTCTCTACCCTGTGGCGACGAGCGTTGAAAGTCAAGAAATCTGATACTACTTGGATTGTTTTGGGTAAGAAATATTTGAAATTATTTAGGCCATTATGTGCTATCTTCATTTCAATAAGATCTTTGACGATTCTACTCTCTGAAAGTAAAAAATTGCATTAATAGTTCTCTCGCTTCCTTCTGATCCTGGGTATTCACTAAGACTGACAGTCCCTGATCGGGATAGGGCTTCGGCCTCGCGTTTAAGGGTATACACGGCGTAAGAAGTCACGTAATCACGGCTTTCTTTTTATATCGACTAAAAAATACATCTTATTCTTTATAATATACATATAGAGACAGCAGCCTCTGCTTCTATATTGCCTGAGCAGAGGCAATATATGGGGATTGAAAAACTTTTCTATCTCAGTGTATTAACTAAAAGTGGATCTATAAGGAACAGAAGCGCAACTTTTCTAAATGTGTATCTACGGGAAAAGCGTATCTCTGGGGAATAAATCATAAAGAAACAGAGTATATATTCTTGGCAGCAATGAGCATTTCAATTTCATTGACGCAGTTCCTATAACACAGCTTAACTTTCGTACATACTGAGTGTATTATGTTGTTTTCTCTGCTAAAAAAAAGAATGTGATTTTACATTTTCGCATGACAGAGAGGACTGGCGTCTTAATATCAAAGGCCATAAGACACATTTTGCTAATTCTAATTACTTGTCAAATTCCCTAGATGGTCCAGTAGATGCCGTATGGATAGAGAATCTAAACTCAGTGTTAGACGACAACAAGACGTTAACATTAGCCAACGGCGATCGGATCCCAATGGCCAGTAACAGTAAACTGGTGTTCGAGCCGGACAATGTAGACAATGCGTCCCCCGCCACCGTTAGTAGGATGGGGATGGTGTTCTTGTCGTCTTCCGTGTTGAAGTGGCAGCCTATATTGGAAGTTAGTTTTAGATCCTTAGTGCTGTAGTCTCAGATCATACAAACAAGGGAGATTTGGCGAGGGGGCGTGGCCCTTGGGAACGCATCAGGCACAAAACGAACGCATCAGGCACAAAACGGGCTTGATACCAAAATTGCGCCTCAGTATTCGAATGTTGTGTCGCGCGGCATCATCTCCAACGAATTTAACAAAATACCGAGTTGTTCAGTAGTTGTATGTAATAATATCAGCAGAAAAATGAACTATGTGAAGAATGGCCTCTTTTCACACGTAAGTACTAAAATAATATTGTATTTTCCATAAATTTAAGCAAAAATATATTAATTTAAGGTGAAGTAACAAGTTCATTATATTATCTAACTAGTAGGATAAGTTAGACACCATTGCTTGCTCAGTACAAGTCGATTAAAAAATCAGTCGGTTGTAACGGCGCAATGGATATATATTTACAGTCACTCTCTCTAACAAAATAATTAGTGATTATTTTGTATAAATAATGTAATAATGTTATGTAATATATACTAGTTATGCCCCGCGGTTTTTCTCGCGATGGTCACGAAAAAGGGAAATGTGTTTTTTATATGTATCGAGTCTGATAACTTTTGTAATAAAATAAATATTATATTTCAAAAAGTAGCCTGCTTTGTATGACGTACTCAATCCGTGTCTTTAAAAAGTATGACATTATGAGGAGACGAACCCATTGTTGTGTTGTCAATTATTTATGTTGGTACGTCGTATACCATTCATTAATATCTTGCGAGTTTTTTTAATTGTAGCTATCCGAAGGATCCAAACTTAAAAAAAAAGGTGGATAAATGCAACAGAAAGAGGTGCAACCTGGTTTCCAACCAAAAAAAGCACAATATTATGCTTTCTCACTTTGGAACAAAGTGCTTTCAACCGTTGAAGAAAGTTCATCGACACTTCGAATGGTTGGGGCCCATATTGAAAATACCTATGGCAAATACGTTATGGTAGCAAATATTTACATTTTACGAACCAGTAATAAAATACTTAAAAAATCTTATAATTTTTTATTTCCTCAGGGAAATAGCAGATAATAATTGAAAAGTATCGATTTTACTTATATCGTTTGCCAGTTTCCCAGCCAGTTATTAGCCAGTTACATCGTTTGCCAGCCATATGTGTGTTTATGCGGAGTCCGTAGCTACAGGGTTGATGCACCACCCTTTTATGCATGTGTACAATCAATAAGGTCTTTGGTGTGCCTGCAAGTTTCTTAGTGTGCGTGAGAAATATGAGCATGTGCGCTGTACTCATTGTTTTTATTTTTGTGTTAGTGTAATTGGTGGGAGAAATGTGGAGACATCGGCACTCGAACAATTTGGCGTAATAGCCAAATCTCCCTTGTTTGTATGATCTGAGGTTTTATAGGTAGAAAAGATGTGTGTAGTGTGTAGGCATGTGTAAAATTATAAATATATTATTATTATCAAAGTGAAAAATCATTGTAATAAAAGCTTTGAAATTGGTGAATTTCGTCGTCGAAATACCAGTAGCGTGTTGTCAAATGAGTTACATGTGAGTGCAATAACTTTAAAATGTCTTCATTACTTTTCATAGTTCCAGAGTCAGACAAAAATTTTCTTAACTTTGATCCCATTAATACTTTGTGTAAAATTTCAGAGTCCAGTGATCTGAACCTATCTAGCACAAAAGTAATTATATTATCTTCGTCTATCAAAGCTGCTCCAACAAAAAACACATCCTTAATTAAATCGACAAATGTTTCAAGGTTATCTTCATTGAGGTTTTCTTCTAAAGTATTTAATAAAAACATAGTAACTTCAACTAGACCTCTACCGACAACATTATTTAATGCTGGTGATATCTTCTCTTCGTAGTAAGCATCGTCAATGTCATAAATATCATCGACAGCATGACACTTCCATTCCGTCATATCATTCTGTGCTAGTAAAAGATCAAAAACTGCCTTTTTACATTGATTGTCCGATATAATTTTTTTCAATTCTTCATCATATTTTAGTTTGTAATCTAACACACTCATCAACCCATTCCCATCTTGTAACAACAAACCATTTATTATTAAGTCTAAAATCTGTATTTTCTTGTCTTTTTTAGCTAATTTCAAATTGTCTGTTATATACTCGACTGCAAAATATTCCGCAAAAACTCTGTGGACAAACATCGGGACATTATTGTGTCTGTTTATGCGATAAATTAGTCCCGTTTTTTCTTCACCTCCTTTTATTTTTTTTATTGTTTCTTTAATTGCAGACAATTCGTTTCGTGATACCAGCTTTCGTAATTGGTATTTATTGTCGTAAAACATTGCGTAAAAAGCTAGTTTTTTATGTAGTTCAATAAATTCTCGTTTTTCTTTTTCGTAAAATAATCTTTCATCGGGACAGTCAATATACCTCCGATTCTTTTCTTGAAGTCGTATCGACTTAAATTTTGTTTCTAGAAAACCTTTATAATAATCAAAAGTGTTTAAGTTCAAATCCCACTTTTCATGTGTCTCATTTTTAGTTTCAGCGTCTTTAATTTCGTTTACAAAATAGCTCGCTGCGACATGCATGTGTAATGGGATACCAGCCAGCCTACTGGCTTTGGAAATTTCGTAAATATTCCCAATACAACTTTCAAAAATAGTCACCAGTTCTTTTGAAGAAACCCATTTTTTCCTTAAGTTTTCCTTTTGAACATCTATCGGTGCGTATAAAATTTCATGCCTAAAATGATCAACCGCAGTCTTGTACACATTGTTTAGTGGAATGCTAGTAATATGTATTTTTTTGAGTTCACGTTTGGAGCCTCGACGGAATTCTGACATAAATTCAAAGAAACTTTCAATGTTTTTAAATTGTTCAGAACTTAGTTCTTGAAGTTTAATATTAGCACGAAAATATTTTTGATAATATATTGCTTGATCTCGAACAGACAACGGTTTCAGTTTGAACGAGGTGCCAAACTCATTTTCTAGGGTATATTTAATAGAATCGTAAGGACGACTAGCTATCCATATGCGCTTGAGACAGTTTTCATTATACCCCTTGTCAATTGTTTTGAAAAACAAGTCTGCGTCTGACCAATCACCGTTTATAGTTCTGATATCAACCCAAATACTATCTTCTTCCTCTAGTTCAAAATTTTTCGGTACAACGTTTTTAATCAATTTTACGGCTTCTTTTTTATAATGTGGACAAATTTCGTCAAATCCATCAAAAATGAAAATGATGGCTTCATTATTATAGTAGCGAATTATAAGCTCTAGTTGCAGCAAAGCCAAACATTTAATATTATCACAACGCTTCAAAGCTAAAACGCCTTCTGTAATTTCTAGTTCAAAATCTCCCGCTTCATTTCCAAGTTCGGCCTTGCAAATAAGAGTCATTGTGTCACATACATCAATATCTCTTCGTTCTTTCTGCCATTTAAAAAGTTGTGAGCAGTATTCCAATAAATTAATTCTCGCGATCCAACAATTTGGATAAGTCTTTTTAGTTTCCACGGATATATGCGTGAGTAGAGTCGATTTTCCCATACCGGGTTCAGCAGTTATAACGACTACTGTACTTTTTATAACTTTTAAATCATCCATTTTGAATGTTAATTCGCAATTGTCATTGTATAGATAGCGTGGTAAGTAAAAATTCTTCATAGAGACGTATTTTTCATCCTCTAAAGTATTTCCAATCTCTATAACTTCATTTTTTAGAATTTTTTCAATAATTTCGTCAGTTATTAATAAATCTTTACATTCTTCATTTATTAGTATTTGTCCCAATGTAACAACCACACCCTGGGTGATAACTTGATTATATGCGAGAAATTGCTCTTGTGATTCTTGGTTAAAACTAGTTACATTATTATCTTTTTCCATGAGTACGTTATATGAAAGTTTATCATTTAATGCAGTCGATAGTATCATTTTATTAGTAACAATTATAATATTTTTGGTATAATGAGCAAGAATATAATTTAGGATATCGCTTGTACCATAATCAAATTCATGGTAAATAACGACCAAAGTATCAAATATAGCAGTCTGAAACTCCTTAAGCAATAGTTTGAATTCGTTAGACCTCAAGTTTTTCACTAATTCAAGATTTATAAAAGAACATTTTTCTTCAGGCAGACCTTGCATAAGCTTAATGCATGTAAGAGTTGGGACATTAGTGACAAGATTAGTGACACCAGAAGATATCTCATACAATAGTTTTTCAATAGCCTCAGTTTTAAATTGAATATTGTATTTTTTAAACTCAATAGTAGAGTTAAAGTTTAAAGTTGATAAATATAGAGAATTGATGACTTCAGTTCTCGATTTTTCTATAAAATCACAATAATTCGTAAGATAAAAGGCATTTCCTTGAAGCATAGCCCATTTTTGCACTTTATCATGTAGTTTTAAAAACACAGCTTCAGAATGCATGCGGAAAAAAGGTTTATCATCATTATTTTCATCTAATTCTTTTTTTAATATGTTTTCTACTTCATCTTGCTTAGCTTCCTTAGTAAAAAAGTACAACCTATTAAGGAAATCCTTTGCAATTTTTTTTTCTTCACTAAATATTATATTGTTTTCATCTATATTATCATTTTTACATAATACTTGTGGTAGCCTAAAAGTCACAGACTCCATTTTCTGTTTACCTGTTTCATGATATACTTCTCTAAATTTTGCTCGACATATTGAAACTTTACTGATGTCATGTCTATATTTTTGAAGTTCCTGTGGTGCTGTTACTGATAGCTCAATTTTATTAGATTTACTATCAAAAAGCAAGACATTGCCAATAATTTTATTTAATCCAATTAAGTCAGAAGCAAAATCATTCGAATCATTCATTAATGCAAATATGATTCCCAATGCTTCATCATTACTGTAATCAGATTTATAGAGGGATAGTAAATGCTTAAAAATTTTCTCTCTCAAGTTGATTAAAATGAAGTCGTTGCTAAAAAAGAACAGTGGGTTTACTTTCGCTTCCGAAAAATCGCCTGAAGTTTGTTCATGAATTTGTAATACGTTTGGTATCAAAAGTGTTTGGTATTTTGATAGAATATCTTTGGTTTTCTGGCTTAGTGCTTTTGGTTCAGATTCAGATAGTGTAACACATTCTAATAGGGCAGTTACAATTACATCTAATTGTTCTCCTGTAAGAATATGTGACAATGTATTAATGTCACTTTCATCGTATTTTATCTGAAATATATGTTCACCAGCACGTGTTGAAATGAGGTCTTTTATCTTTGTTTGATAAATGTCGTTGTTATTTTTATGTTGTTTCTTAGTAACTTTATCAGACGCTGTAGTGTAGATTATAAAACAAAACTCGGTGTTTTCAAATTCGCCACTGAACATTTTATCACCACTGTGCTTATTAATTTTATTGTTATCAAACTTTTGTTTAATTTTTAGATAGCTATCAAAATATTTTTGCAAACTAAAATCACTTTTGCTGCTTTTAAGTTCACCATCGGTAATTCCCTTACGAGGATCATCTCTATGTTTAGCTTGTATAAATGCTGCTACATATTTATTTTGGAAATGGAATTTGAAACATATATCATCAAACGCACCGATGTCACTCAAATTGGTACCCAAACAAAAATCTATAACGCCCTTATCCTTCAAAGCTCTAAAGAGAATTAAACTTAGCAATTTTGTTTCATAAAGTTGTCCTGTTACTCCTGAAGTTCCAGATCGCTTCTTGTAGACATGTTTCATTTTTTTGTTAGCTTCTGTATCATCTTCATCTTGCAGTGAATTTGCTAGAATATTGTTTTCCATTATGTTGATAAGTTTTTTTCCAATTACGTTGACTGTGTTGATCTGTGAAATTTTATATTATGATTTTAATTTATGCGTCTACGTACCTACCTACTTAATATCTAGTATAATCAAATAAGTGCAAAATTTTCAACAACACAAATCTATGAACACTCACCTTATTGCAGCATTTTACTACACAGAATTGATCAATTCATGTTGAATTTCTACGCATTAAAAATTAAAGTGTTCTTCTGCTGATAAGATTATATTGCAATGCACACAAACAGTTCCAGCACGTTTTGGCTGAAGACTATCAGTAGAGTTATTACAACACAATACAAAGCAACTTTAGGTATAATACTTATATTATCTTATCGATAAATTAATCGCAATACTATCTTTACTGTGTATCGGGAATAGCATTATTTTGCTCATTGTGTTAAGGTTTTTGAAATTTAAAAAATAAAGTACATGAGGTATCACAAAAATAGAATATTATAATTAAATAATTGATTAAATTAATGAGTATATGTATATATCTAAAACATAAGTAAGTGCTAGAATTGTCTTTATCAAACAATAATAACTAACTTAAATTACATAGGTAATAATATATAAAAAAGGATACAGTTATGGTATAAATAAATTATTATTAACGTCTAAAATAATATCTAATGACCAATACCATGACCATTAATAATATAATACATAAACATATTATCTTTATAAGTATATTAATAAGGTAATATAGTCTTGATATTACTACATTAGCATTATTATAAAATAAGGTAAAGTCACAATTTATAAATACAACCTTATTACGGATCCGATATAATATTTATACTTATTATAGGAAACATTGAGCATAACAATAAATAAATAATAAGTTCAGGTAAAATTACAATCTTTTGTTAGGATTGCGAGTGACTGGTTTAACCGAAACGTTGACGACATATCTGTTTGTTTCGTTTTCATGTGGGATAATCTTAATTTGTCCTTGTACTATATGGACTATGATTATTTGGGTAGCTTTCTATAGTGCTATTAGCATCGCTTCGGTTACCAACGTTGTCGTAAATGGTGCTTATCATTGATTTATATCCAGGATTTTTTGATTCACGCTTCACTAACGTACTGGAACCCGGTTTACACTCATTTTGCGTTATTTCCGGATTGTTCGACCTAAAATAAGTGCTGGTTTCAGACGGTGGTGGTATTTCATAACTAGAAACGGAAGGGCTATCGAGGGAACCATTTTGTGTAACTTGCAAACTATTTGATCTAGATGAATTTCCTAAGGAAGGCAGAGTAGACGAGCTTCCCTTTAAGCTTTCAAGTTCTTTCGAATATACTTCTTCACTCCTTTGAATCCTTTGAGCGTGAGTTGTGAGGGGGGATATATTTTGCTTTATTGAAACTGCACTCAATGATCGGCTTGGAGAATGAGTCAAGCTGCCTTCAATTGACCTAGTTTGTCTGTTTTCATAAATCTGATTGGAATGTGAGGTAACATTCCTTCTGACTTCCATCGATCCATAAGCACTATCTTTTGTTGAACTATGAGAAGAACCTTCTTCTTTCACTCCATATCTTCTAACTACATTAGCGGGGGCTACAGGCTCTATATTTTGTACGTCGTATGAAAGAGGATTCCTGTCGACTACTTGATGTTTTACGCCTTCAATTACTTCGCCAGTTCTTGGGTTAATGTGTTTTTCTGTGTCATAGCGAAGAGTGACTCTATGGGTATCGTCAAGAGGATGTGGCCGCGATCTGTGTTCTAATTCTGCATCACTGTCTTCTTGAAAATTTGCATTATACGACTCTTCTTCCTGAAATAGAAAGAAACAATTTGTCACTAAATTGAAAACAAGAGATATATTGTAATTTAATTTAACATTGAACTTAATGACTGTGTTCCCTCTTCATCGGCTTCTTCAATAACACTGTTTTGTATCCATTCATGTATCCTTTGCTTTTTAGCTTGGTGATCAACTGTTGTTTCAATACCGTTTTCCCTAAAATGTCTTAGAAGAATATTCTTCTCCTTGGGATCACCATGGAAACTGTACATTGACGGACAAAGTTCATCTATATCACCTCCAGCTGAAAATAAAGAATATTTTGCTGATGCGGCTGATCTTTGCGCTTAGATTATAAGTAAAGAAGAAGTTCTCAATTCCTACCAACTCTATCTGTGTAGCCTTTAGCTAGCCAACGATCGTCTAAATATCTAGGAAGTTCCAAAAAATTTGATGCTCTTTTCTCTTCTCTCGGCTCGACTAGCTTTTTAAACATTCTTTGTGCCCTAGACGATACCTTTTTCCACAGTTTCGGCTGCTTTTTCAAAGCATTTGAGCTGTTATACCAATTAAAATAGCTGAAAGAAAAAGTAAATGTCAAAAATATTGTAACTAACTTTATAAGAATTAAAACACAACTAAAAGTGTGAAATTAATGATAAGATTCACTCCACTCTTATCATTAATTTCACATGTAATAAAAGTGCAAAAAGTGGAAGTTTTATGTGAAGAATAGAAATTATGTAGCCCGTAGCAAGTAAAAGAAATAGTATTTGCCTACCCCAACAGGCACAAGGCGTGACTGTATGTATTTTCGTAAAGTTTATAAGTATACCTTGTATAACGAGGATCGTCTGCAGCCGCTTCCTGCCAAGGCAAACATCCAGTGAGGCAAATGAAAATAACTACACCAAATTTCCAAACATCGTGAGTAATTAACGCCCTGAAAGTAAAGAAACACACATTATTTGATAATAACTAGCAAACAAACACATCAAACAGCCCATGATTTCTTGGTGAACTTTAACGATTGGAGATAGTTATTATATGAAGTGTTGATTTTGTCTAGTCAATAACGCAGATATCAATAATATGTTTCGAGCATTCCAGATGTTTTAATCTATGCATGACAGCAGTTATAAGTGAGTTACTAATTAAGTAACTCACATAACTGCTGTCCATAGATAATTTTAGAAGGAAGCCATTCATTCCGTCTTCTAACTACTGATTGTACTTTACGAGTTTCACCAAAGTCACATAGCTTAATTTTAGAGAAATCAAACTTGAATATGAGAATGTTGTCGAGTACATCCCGGTGAACTAAATCTCGCTGGTGTAGTTGTTCCAACGCTGCCGACAGTTGTTTTGCTGCTCTTTTTGTAAGAATCTCTCCTATACCGGTATCTAGCATGTTTGATGTTAAATCACCTGCAAATATTTAGATTTAGAATTTATTAGACATTTTGATTTGAGAACGTACTCGTAGCATCACATTTACTGGTCTGTCTTATTTCTTACCTAAAGGTGAATATTCTTGACAAAACACGTAAAATACAGCAGTTTCAAAAGCCACATCGAAAGTGGTCACGATGTTTCTATGAGCACTTAAATGTGAGCTATAATGGAATTCTCTATAAAAGTCCCTAATCGAGACGTAGGGCTTAGGTAGAGCCTTTAGGACTATTTCTGTATCCGACGCTCTGTGTTCCACCAGTAGAATTTTTCCAAACCATCCTTCTCCAACGATTTGCAAAATATCGAATTCTTCAACCAAACTCACCTGAAAAATAAAATCGGTTTAAATAAATATATATTTAAAAAAGTAGCCTGCATTGTATAACGTACTCAATCCGTGTCTTTTAAAAATTATTACATTATGAGGAGACGAACCCATTGTTGTGTTGTCAATTATTTATGTTGGTACGTCGTGTACCATTCATTAATATCTTGGGAGTATTTTTAATTGTAGCTATCCGAAGGATCCAAACATAAAAGAAAGAAAAGTAGATAAACGCAACAGGAAGAGGTACAACCTGGTTTCCAACCAAAAGTAGCACAATATGCTTTTCTCACTTTGGGACAAAGTGCTTTCAACCGTTGAAGAAAGTTCATTGACTCTTCGTATGGTCGTACGCACGTACATATGGCAAATACGTTATGGTGGCAAATATTTACATTTTACGGACCTGTAATAAAATACTTAAAAACCTTATATTTTTTTATTTCATAATGTTTCATTATTATCTGCTGATATCATACCTGAGGATATCAGGGAAAGAGCAGATAATAATTGAAAAGTATCGATTTTACTTATATCGATTGCTTCTTTCTATCTCTAGTTACATATGTGTGTTTATGTGGAGTCCGTAGCTACAGGGTTGATGCACCACCCTTTTATGCATGTGTACAATCAATAAGTTCTTTGGTGTGCCTGCAAGTTTATTAGTGTGCGTGAGAAATATGAGCATGTGCGTCGTACTCATTGTTTTTGTTTTTGTGTTAGTGTAATTGGTGGGAGAAATGTGGAGACATCGGGACTCGAACAATTTGGCGTAATAGCCTAATCTCCCTTGTTTGTATGATCTGAGGCTGTAGTGTAATCACTATATAGGTATTATAAAATCCTAAATGACTCACTGAAATACAACGCAGAGCCCAAACCACTGCGCTGCTCTTACACTAGTCGTATCTATTTATCGTTATCTCTCATGATAGGATCAGTCGTAGAACGTCCACTGCTGGAGATAGGCCTCTCTCATAGATCGCGGTTTGCATTCAGCGTGTACCTGCTGTCTTTTTTAGATACCTCTACCCCCCTTGACCTACCTCGTCTGAACTTGTAGGTGACTTTAAAGTCCGTAGTCTCCATTCGAGAACCTTACAGCCCTAGAGTTCTACGGGCTATGTGCCCTGCCCATTTCAAACAACTTGCTTATTCGCTGAGCTTCGATTTCGCAGAGAAATCTCGAGCTCGTTGTGCTAATTTGAGCTTACTGATAAGGCCCATAGACTATGATACTACGTTTCAGAGCCAGATAATAATAAATCCCGTTATTGTAGCTTTATTATTTGTTTGTCCAGTGGAAATTGTAGAATGGTTTGCCTATGTTTCAGGGTTGGCTAAAGAAACGGTCCCCGAAAGAGTCTGACTCGTTACGAAACGCTTTCAACAAAGTGTACGACGAGGTGCATTCGTTTGTTCAGCAAAAACTGCCTGTTAAAATGAAAATCCTTGAGGCTATTTATGTCAGGTATAATAAATGTCATATAGATTCATAAGGTCGCCAGCCTAGTTGCCAGCCCATCTGTGCAGATTTCCAATAGAAACCAATAGAATATCATAATTCTCCGCTCTGTTTTATGCACTGAACTAATGGTACTGGTTAATATAATTTTGGACTGGCAATTATTATATTATATTAGGTTAGGTGACAAAGTGTAAAAAATGTTTAATCTAAATCCATTTTTTAAATATTTCAGGCAATGCATAGATGTGATCACCGGGCTATTACAAATAGAGATTCCTGGCGGCAGTAAGTTTTTATATCTTATCACACACACAAACAAACACAAATGTTGCACACTAAGGTGTGACAAAAAGGTGTATTAATACTGCATCTGTCAGTCAAACCAGATAAAATAAATTAATTAAAATGTTTATTTCCATATAAGGTATAGCTTTTACAAATGCGTTAGTAAATCTCATTCAAAGTGGTTATATTAGAGTGTCTCAGGATTCGGCAAACCGTGGCACACGGTTGTAGGTCAACAAAGCCAAACAATTTTACTATAGTTATTGTAAATACAGTACTTAGTGGGTTCAGTTTTGGCGGGGTATTATTGTATTGGTCATCATTATCTTCAGAATTGCATACGGACCGTCATCTCGAGCGTCTATTCATATTCGCAATGATGTGGTCCCTCGGGTCCGTGTTGGAGTTGGACGGTAGAACGAAGATGGCGGAGTTCATGACCAAACTTCCTGTCAAGATGGACTGGCCTGGAGCTAAGTCTAAAGAATGGATCATGCCGTTCGAGTATATGGTCAACGAGACTGGCGTGTGGCAACATTGGTGAGATTTGTTTAATCTCATTATAACTGATACGTGTCTCTCTATTTTTGTGCCAGTCTGTGGCATTATAGCTTCAAAACGAATATACCGATTTTGAGGGAAATGTTGTTTGAAAGCTGACGTGATACTATTATTATACTGATACCAAAATATGAAAAAAAATATATTAATTCCTAATTAATAAAGTGAGCGAACCTAAATATCGTGGTGTTTATGTCAACGGTATATTCCACTTTATTCAACTGGGAATTCACTCACCAGTTAAAAAAACAGCCTATGTTCACCTGGGTGAACAAACTAAAAGGTGAAAAAATTAGTAAGGACGTAAAGTGTAATCAATTATCCTAGATCATAACACCCAGGTCAATTATTTTTTCAAACCTGATCATTTTTTCTTTAAAAATAAAAGCTAGACAGCTTAAAGAAAACTAGAGGAACTTTTTATAATATCAGCTACTTGTCAGTGAAAGTCCCGTTAAAATCGGTCCAGCCGTTTCGGAGATTAGCCTCCAACAAACAGTCGACAAAAAAATTATTGTATTTTGTTATAAGCATCGTATTTACTTTCATATGCATTTAGTGTAAATCTGTAATTTTTATATTACAAACAGACTACTTTAATATTATTATTTGTTATAATAAACTTTACGAATTTCAGGTCCGAAAGCGTAGAAGACTACATCTATCCTTCAGACAGCGTCCCGGAATACTCATCCATATTGGTCCCGAACATCGACAACGTTTGCATATCGTTCCTAATAGAGACCATAGCCAAACAGAATAAGGCGGTGCTTCTCATCGGTGAACAAGGCACAGCTAAGACTGTCATGTTGAAGAGCTACATGATGAACTATGACAATGAAGTGAAATTGTTTAAGATGATCAACTTCTCGTCTGCGACTACGCCTAATATGTTCCAGGTTTGTTCTACATTTGAGGTACACAGAAAGCGTGCGCGAGATGGGCGCAGACCGATGGGTCTTGTTTGTATTTTTTATTTCTATGGAAAATCATACAGAAAGCGGTCGCTGTTCGGTAAATGGGTGGATATGGGCTGATATAGATACTACCTAGAGACGACGAGGTTGTCTTGCAGCTTGAAATCGGTCTCAGTTAGGTACTTTGTGCCTGATATTCTGGTGATGATTCGCTCCGGTTGGAAGGTCGAAAGAGAAATACTGCGGGCGTACGCAACTTTAATAGGCATGTTCACTAAAGTCCAAGTTACTATAGCCCAGCAAAATTTAAGTATTACCATTTGACTCTCAGAGCTTGAAAAGATGAAACGTCAAATGGTACTTCTTCGATTTTCTGGGCTATAGAACACTTACACAATTGATAATGGTGCTGTGAATCGTTTAACATGTCAGAACCGCTGTGAGATTTGTGTTGTATTTAGGTAAAAGTCTAGATCAGTTAGTCTGCGTAAAAGTAAAAGAGAAGAGTCACACGTCATCAGAGTTGTGAAAGTCGGCATAAATTATATTTCCTAAATAAGAACACTGATAGTTTCGATGCTGTAAGAGTAACAGCTCTTCTCATTTTGCATAGACTTTTAACATATCCAATAGGTTTTACAGGAAAAACATGGATGCGATCCGCTCAGTACAGACAAAATTGGCTCAAGAGGGAGGAGGCATAGGCTTCCTCCCTCTTGTGCCTCTTGTGCCCAGCAGTGGGATGATAAAGTGGGCTGACGATGATGATAGGCTTTATGATGCGTGTACATAATGCCTGTTATATTCTAGAGGATAATCGAGTCGTACGTAGAGAAGCGAGTGGGCATGACGTACGGCCCGCCGGGAGGCAGGTCCATGACTGTATTCGTCGACGATATCAATATGCCTGTTGTTAACGCGTGGGGTGACCAGGTAATATACAATACACTCTCGTTATAAGTCTCGCTTTATTTATGATTCTTATTTATTAGAAGTAGCTTGTTTAAATGTCTTTCGATTATAATATGCCTGGGACAGGAGATAAGCCCTATTATGTTTTTGAGCTGATCACCACAGATGGTAGTAACAAAACTGAACTGAGGTCTGGCCCAGTAATAAAGTATATATTTTTATTCATATTAAAAATTTAAGTACGTAGGTGTATTCATTATTTTATTTTGTAATACTTACTTATATTATGCCTTATATATATTGTGTTTAATATATAAGTACATAGTGTACACTATTATTAAGTACCTATTTAATTTTTGGTTTTTGTATAATTATTTGCATGTTTGTTTTACTTAATCAAGTAGTTTTAGATATTTTAAAATTTTCATGTCTTGTACTCCAACCAATTTCTGTAACATTTTCACTAGTTTTAGGATAGGTGTGAGTTACGCTTATGAAAAGTTTATTCTTTCCTTTCAAAGCTTGAAAAGATGAAACGTCAAACGGTACTTAGATTTTCTGGACTATAGTGGCAAACATGTGACGATAAGAGACATGCAAAACATTGTTCAATACAAAACATTGTTCAACACACTAATGTTAAAATCGGGCGAGTGATTTTAGGTGACCAATGAAATCGTACGTCAAATGATGGAATGCGGAGGCTTCTTCTCTCTAGAAAAACCTGGCGAATTTATCATCATTGCTGAAATACAAATGTTCGGTGCAATGATCCATCCAGGTTATTATAATGTAGTTTCTGAATTTTTTTCATTGGCTCAGTTGGCACTGACTCCGCCTTCTAAGCTGCAGGTGCTGAGTTCGACTCCCGGGCAGATCAAACATTTATTGGCAATGGTCATGTATGATTAGAACTGTATATAACTATTTCTTATAATCAGTCTTTTTATTTACCATAGCGCAAGGTTCTTGTCCAGTTTTGGATGAGAAATCAAAAGACCGTTATGTCTGGTAGATATCCTATTATGATATATTAAAATAAAACAGTAATATAAAAAATTAAAGTAGACTAATTACCAATTTTAGGTGGTGGCCGAAACGATATTCCACCGCGATTGAAGCGCCAATTCAATATATTTAATTGTACTCTGCCAAGTAATGTCTCGATGGACCGAATCTTCGGTTAGTTGTTTTCCATTACTACTAATAACGTGGGTTTATGATTATTTTTAATATTATGTAAGTAATTTGACTCTACAGAGACGATTAGTGCCGGTTACTTCTGCAAATCACGGTTTGACAAGAAGTTTACGGAACTCATGCCGAGGCTGGTGCCCGTAACGCGAAGGATTTGGCAATCGACCAAAGTAAGTGAAGATTTTCTTCATAAACTTGCTACTGAATTATCTGCCAAGTTTGTTTGTTTTTTTGCTATCAATCGTAAAATTGATCGATTTTTGTAAAAAAAAATTCTATATATATCGCGTTCTTACTGGATGAGACAGGTTTTGAAAGTACTAAGACAAAATTTGCTCTTGAAAAGTCTGAAGTTAGAAAAAAGTCAAATCTTATTATAATATTAGGTGCAAAACGCCTTAATTTATGCCAGATGTATATAATGTTTTGCAGGTGAAAATGTTGCCGACCCCGGCCAAATTCCACTATGTATTTAACTTGCGAGACTTGTCTCGGATCTGGGAAGGGATTCTGTTTATAAAAAGAGATGAGTTGCCTTCTGTGAACGTCGCCCTCAAGCTGTGGTTTCACGAGTGTCTCAGAATTATTTCTGATAGGTAAAATCACTGTAGTTATATCTTTGCAGTAGTTAGGTTAGTATACTGATAGATTTGGTTAAGGTGGGGCGTTGGGAATTTAAGGTAGGGCCTACAATTCCCACCCCACCCATAAAACAACGCCTTCTACATAAGGTGTTATGTCTTCTATACACAATAATTTTCCTCCCGACTTGCTCAATCCGTGCGAATCAAAGTTTTACTCATCAGACTCAATCTCAATCAGTAGTATTCAGTAACAAACTATTACAGATTTACTACGTTTGATGACAAGGATTGGTTTGTGGCCAACTTTTGGAGGATTGCGGCGCAAGAGCTTCCCGAATTGGTACCAGAGTTTCCAACCGAAGAAACATTCTTTGTCAACTTCTTGCGAGAACCTGTTGATCCTACGGGCGATGAGGACGAAGACTTTAGCACCGATGCTCCTAAAGTTTACGAGGAGTTGCCCTCGTGAGTCTTTTTTACTGTCGAATAACTTCCACTTTTTACTGGCGCCCTGGTACTTGACTGCTGCAATGAACTTACAAATTGAAGATTGGGAGTAGTACAACGTGAATAAAACCCATAGTTACTGAAAAATAAAATCAAAGTATTTATTTCCAAACCTGGTAAAATGCAAATGAATTTATATTGATAAAATAAATATAGCGCACCAGAGGGTTGGAGAAGCTACACCTTAACAGTAGTCTCAGTTCAAAACGCCTGTCCACTTTACAGTCTTCGGAGACTGAGGAGACTGATTTCGGCTGTGTATACATCACATCACCATACCACACATTTGTTCTACCTTAATCATTTAAGTTTCTGTAAATCTAAGTATGCTGCTTAAGTTCTAGCTCGGCTAAATTGGCCTTCGCTCTCGCCTCTCTAATTTTCTCCATCAGCAATTGTTTTTGAAGCAAATGCAGTTCATCGTGTTTGCGTCGCCGATGGTTAAATTCTTTTAATAAGAGGTCTTTCTTCAGTTGGGTTATTTCTTTGTCAGTGGTAGATTCTTGTTTCACTTCGTCTTCGTTTTCATCTATGAATTCTACCCTAAATGCTGGAGTTTCACCTGTTTGAAATAAAGGTTTTCATAAAAACATTTGAATCCTGAGCATGATTATGAATTATGAGCTGAACATAATTTATAGATATTATCGTCTTTTATAGTGCATTTAATTGAGCGGGGCGTATCTTAGTGAATGGTACCTGTATATTATAAGAACTAATTATGCTTTACCTATATTTATTTCTCCTTCTTCATCACCGGTCTCCAAGTTGTCAGTAGAGGTATCGATATCTGCGTCAGACATCTGTGGCTCCCGATCTATTTTGACTGTAGATTTTTTATTGCGCTGTTTCATGTTCATCCATAGTCGTCTTAGCTGCTTACTCGAAGCCTGAAAACATTGAAAAACAAGATAAGGCCGAGCGCATCAGCAAAATTTAACAATTGTTGTATGGTCCATCAGATCTAAGAGTACCGTTTGTCGTTTCAAATTTGCAATAACTTTGAATAGGCGTAATTCACATAATTTCAAAACCTTTGCCGTAAAGCCATAGAATTATGAATTTTACCACAAGCTGTACTTATTGTAAATCTTAATCCCTGAAATTAAAACTGTCAAAAGGTACTTCTTAGATTTGCAGGACTATAATGCTTAACTGTCCTTTGAATCTCCGGTAAGTCGGTAAGACATCTGTTAAAATGGTGCAACGCATTATTTGTCTAACTGGGGATTTGACGGTTGGCCAAGCATAAGTTTTTTTTTTTATTGAAGTGCGTTAGTGCAACTCAGTCCTATATTTTACTTCCTTTTTTCTTTCCTCAGTGCTAGAAAGGATCCACTAATTACTTACCGGATACGGGGAGATAGCGCTGGTGTTGTATTCACAGGCGATCCTGTCCCAAGTGATATTTTTTCTTCTCAACGTATGCGTATCGTAGGTTTTAGTTTCAATTATCGATTGATACTTGTTTGCGATTCTTAAGAATTCCTTCTTTTCAGCATTAGTGAAGTAATGTCGCTTCTCCATTATAATTTTGATTTAGGTATACTGCAATAATTATTCTGTAAGGCAAACTAGGACGATTTAACCACTGGACGCGAATTGTACATAATGAAGTATGAAATCACGTTCAACCGATTTTTGCGGGGGGAGGAGGATTTCACACATTGCTGACTTTTACGAAGATATACACACACTACTGTAATATTCGTATCCATGATTGCGCGCACACAAAGATTTACATTTGTGTATTATATTGTTGCACTATTCTCGCATGTAGCACTGTCACTGTCTAAGAGCAAAACAACTGACAATTGCGATTAAAATGACAGAGAGAAAAATTGGGTACTTCCCACTTGATCCCCATCTCCTTGCTCACCACTGGTGACAACTGCAATTTATTTTTATTTCGAAATATGTATTCCACTGGTGACATATGGGAATTGCCTATCATACGGTTTCTAGCTCCATCACTGCTGCATCGCCATCGATTCTGCGTAACAACTAAAGACGAACGAATCTGACACACAGCAATATGTTAACCGAGATCCCAAATCAAATGAGTGACTCGCATTGTGACCGTAGGTTATATTACACGAACGAGTTCATCCCACTTTTGGCCCCACAAAGCTTAAAATCTATTTAACCTACAAACTTGAAAGTTTGTGTATCTAATAATGCTGTTACTTATATACCAAATAAAAAAAATCAATTAAATTAGATATCCCTATATCTAACCGTTTACGAAATAATAACGTCCGTAAATAGCAAAACATTTTATTCACTGACTGACTGATTGAATAATAAATCAATAACAATATTATTTTGGTGCTACTTAATCAAAACCATAAGACGCTGTTGCCTAGCGATAAATTTATAACATTTTAGTAAAATAAATAAAATATGTAGATCCTTACATACTCAATTCAACCCTCATCTTATATAAATGTTGACGTTCCAGCTACCGTTACAATAATTATAAGCAATTTACGCTAGCCATAGAAAATAATACTAGCCGGCCTGCTGGTGCATCCACTCATTCTGATTATGATAATATAATAATAGGTATGTGTAATGTACATTGTACATATTACGGTAGATGTGATTAATTGAAAATTATCAATAATAAATATCGATTAATAATTAATAAATATTAGCGAGAGTCGTGATAAAAGTAAGAAATTAATCTCATTATTAATAATTGTGAATCACAAGACCACGTGGAGTCAGGGTGCTCTGTGTCGGTTTTGTCACTATTCGACTTTCTTTTCCTTTAATTTATTTCTTTTAATTGTACATTATTCACTACGCTTGTCGTTAAAAGTGACGAATTTCAATGTTATACATACATTTATGTTACATGTTATGTATACATTTATCAAATCGTGAGATAATTATTAATAATGATTGATAATTATTAATAATTTTCAATAAAACTCATTTACCGTAACATATATATATACTTGACAATATATTATAATGATGCAATTAATGACGTTATAATAATATTATAACGTAATATTATGTGATTTGAGAAACGTATTCTTAAAATATTTTTTTTTTGTCCTACTTGCCACTATTGGTGACCTAGAAAAAAGTCCCAGTGGTGACCAAAAAGGTGTGGACAGCGAGAAGTACCCGTAAAGTTATGTCACCTACACTAGGGCTTGACATAGTCGATAAATTGCTATCGAGGACGAATGAAAGAACGAGTTTATGATAGTCTGACAATAAATATTCAAATACGATTTTGAAAATACGGTTATATTTTTATATGGAATGGTCGAGCTGTTGATGAAACCAGATGATAGCTTGTGAGACGCGGATACTATTACTATTTAGTGCTACTATTAAGTTGCTGATAAGCTTATCCCCGCTATTCATAAGGCTTAATTTTGCCTTTTAGTTAATATTTTTATGAAGCAGCGGATTAAATATTTTTTTAAATAATTTAATTTATTCCACACTTTTAAGTTATATTAACACAAGCGCTACTTAGCATTAAACATTATGTACCTATTACCTATAAGATAAACCAAGTTTACAAAGTACATTCGGATTTATGTAGTTTTCATACTTTGTTTATATAACCCTCTAGAAAAAGCAAAAGGGTTGCTTTTATAAAATTAGTAACATATTAATATTTCTTTTTTTTATTATCTAAAGTGGTTTCAAAACTATTAATTGAGGAGAGTTTTTGAAGTATGCTGAGCGTTTGATGAAGGTAGTGATAGAACGGAATAGGACGAATGCGCGATAGCACATGATGATGAATGTAGGAGTGTGAGAAAGGATGAGGATTGTGAAAGATAAGATATGGACGAATGCGCGACAGCGCAAGATGATGGATGAAGGAGTGTGAGTGAAAGGATGAATGAAGAAACGATCCCTGATTCTGTCGGGGGACAGGAGCCTTTAATAATAAAAAAAAAAAAAAAAAAAAAAAAAAAAAAAAAACTATTAATTGGTTTACCTATAAAGTTATTGATGCAAAGTGATAATGAATTCGTAAATGTCATTTATTTTTATCGATATTATTATACCTACCTAAAAACATTGTCAAGCCCTAGTAAATTTGACTTTGACGTAAATCTAGACACGCGGCAGCATGTCAAGCCAAGTTCAAGCAAAGGAACTGCGGCTAGCCAGCGCCGAGTATATTACACGAACCACTTCATGCCACTTTTGACCCTTCTATAACAGCACCCCTTTAACGTAAACACATAACACTATGTGTGTTTAATTATATCCATAAGGACATCTAAAAGCCCAAATCAAAATCAAAAAAGGGAAGCCCAAATTTCATGAAGCTAGCTCAAACGGTTAGAAAGATATGAAGGTCAAAAAGTAGTAGGGTTTTACGGTACATATTTGGATTTAGCATAGAACTTGGCACTCATTTAGATCTCCATTCTTTTTGCGGCGAAGCACACAGCCAAGCATAATTTTTGTATTGAACCTGGCTCTCCTTTTTTACATTTATGTTTTTGGTGGGATAATAAAGGTAATTTAGATAGGTGTTTTTTGTTTGTGGTGTATAATACTTAAAGACCGTTTATTAAATATAGTCGGGTTATATTGGATATATTTTTTTCAATTAATATTAATTTTTGGTATAAATAGCTGTATTAATAAAGAAAAATTAAACTTACTAGTGAAAAGAAACATTAGTTGCTCGACCACTATAACTTTTACACCAATTAACTGCACATTTCATCATTTTTTTAAATTTGTTTTCTTCCCGATGGTGTACGAACGACTGTGACAATAAAACTACAACGATGTCCGATGTTTCATGGTATGAACCTGCGGGGTACTAGGCGAGAGCGGAAAGAAGGCGCGTCCAGTGGTTAATTCGTTCAAGAAGGCAAACGATTAAAATAATCGAAATTAATTTTGAAAAGACCTATACCTACTACTTGATTTGAATTTGATATTAATAAATATTCAAGAAAATACAAGAACCTTTATAGTCCGTATTTAATAACTTTGAGTGAAGAGTATTTTTTGTTATTCTATAGCAAAACAATCGCGCTATAAAACATTAAGTTCACGTTCAAGTTCTTTATTTATAACAGAAAACGTTACAAGTCAACACGCAAATAAATTGAAAATTCTTAACTTAAACTTTTACATTAAAAGTTAGGTTTAGCTAGAATAGAATTATTTATTTAACTTGACGTTTCGATGAAGTTGCAGCTTTGGTCACGAGTAGGCTGGAAGACGCGGATGTCAACTAGTCAACTCTCCACCGAGCGTCACTATACAGCATAATTTTGCGGATATTGTGTGGTATGTCTTGATAACAAGATTATTTATAAGGGTAATTGCGGGTAGTTGGAGAAAATGCCTTTCCCGTGACACCCTTGACACTTTGATACCCTTATTTTTAGTCTACTCTTGACTACGGCTGATGCAAATGCTGTCAAAACGTCAAGGTAAATAAATAATGATTTATCGCCCCTTTTTTTATATATATAAAATGTGTTCAAATCACGAAAGTTTTAAAATAACTAGTATTTTTTAAAGCGAGCAAAAATCAGAATAGCCAGTAGAAGTTTCCAAAATAACCACCAATGAGCTTCAAATCAGTTTTACAGTTGCATCTACGTTCGTATCTATATCGAATTGCTATGAAGCGCTCACGAGTACACTAGCGCCGTTGCTGACATTTATTTAGATAATAGACGTTGTTTATTTTGTACCAAGTCAACCATGTGCTCATTGAATAGGCAGATTACATGCATTGAATCAGAAGCTCCTGTTAGATGGCGCTTATCCAAACAAAGGCAGTGATGCCATCTATGGGAGATCTCATGAATTATTGTTGGTTTATGCATCGTCCATTTGACACTTCTTGAGATATGGTTTGTAGGAGATCTTGAGAGTGAGAGCGATATTGAATTGACGAACTTACCTAAATATATAACCTTACATAGGCCTTGTAGTAATATTACATTGCACACCGTTCAAAACATGATCCTATCGCCATAAATTCACAATTATTGTATGAGATAAAATACGGTCTCTCTGCGAAGTAATGACATCGACATGAGAATTAGACTAAACGAAAACAAAATGGTGGATAGCTAGTGGCGAATCTGCGCAAATGCCGTGAACGAATAAGACAGTTGTATGCCGACGAATGACGAAAGTCGAACGCGCACTCAAATATCTTGACACTTGACTCAAGTCTGAAGTTGCTCTTAAGCTGATTCGCACTTGAGCGATTGATATAACATTACTAACATATGAATTATGTATAGGTATCGAATGAATTTTGATTAGTAGTTAAAATAGTGATTCTAGAATATAACACCTCTAGCGTGACTTACGCATTGATCGATAGCTTTTTGTGACTTGATTTGGATAGGTGGTTAGTTATTTATTGTATTCTGAAAGCTTCCGCGCTGCGAGACAAGTAAAGGGGGTTCTTTAATCGATGGTAGCCGTGTCAGTCAGAGGCTTTAGCGCAACCTAATAAAACTTTGTACCTACTTTTATTTGAAAAAATCATCCTGGAATCGTTTCCAGAGGTTTTTGAATGAGATCTCTGCTGGAAAATATTACTTAATTAATGTTAATGATATAATCATCATCGTCATATCAGCCATAGGATGTTCACTGCTGAACATAGGCTGCCTACCCCATAGATTTCCATCCCGTCCAGTTGCAAGCGCCCTGTATCCAGTGTGTTCCTGCCATCCTTATCATGTACTATTTGAATATTAGGTTGGTAGTTACTATTAATTTATTAGTATTAATTTATTAGTCACAATTCTAAAATTGTGACGTCAGTCAATTCTTATATACCTAAAAAATTGCATGGTTAATGTAATTTCTTTGTTACAGATGGGATTTCGTGTTATTCAAGCTGGGTCAATTCCAAGAGCAGTTTAATGAGCAAATCCGTGGCGCTCACTTGGATCTGGTATTCTTCCACGATGCGATGGTTCATTTGTTTATAGTATCTCGCATTATTAACACACCACGGTAAGTTGAACAATGTCAATGCATGAGTGATGTGCTCAAGACTTGTTGCATTAAAGGCTCGCGCATTAGGGTGGGCCGGGTCGCAACGCATCACATAACAAAAATCCGCTTACATCATTTACGTACATATTATATGAACTATCGTACTCTACAGCGGGCAGCACCGAGCCACATCGTCCGCCTGTAGTGTGTTTATTTATAAGTGATGTTTTATGATAAATGACAACTTTGTTTCTATTCTAATTTTCAGAGGTAACGCATTGCTGGTCGGCGTTGGTGGTTCTGGTAAACAGAGCTTGACCAAATTGGCTTCTTACATTGCCAACTTCTCATTCTATCAAATCACCTTGACAAGGTAAGATCATTTACAAAACTGTTTACTATAACAATAAATAATTTTTAAGGCAATCTTTACCTCTTAGTATGCTTAGTGAAGGGTTTCATACCTACCTACCTATATGTCGCAAAAATACTAGAAATTAATCACACTTTTTTTTTTATTTTACAGTTTTGGATATACCTAAAATATAACTATAGATATAATAATAATAATTTGAATTTATACTCTAACCGAACGGGTTCACCCGGCAGTATCCCCAACGGCCGCCAAGATTCCTACAAGGCCTCCGACATGGCCTAACGACTGCCTCCTACATATCTTATAGGAAATAGCCGGGACCCACAGTTTAACGTGCCATCCGTAACACGGTAGGGCTCAGGTGAAAAGTGCACACAGCGATATTCGTTCTAGGAACTCTGGATTTTAAGCCGGGCATATTTCCGCTGGGCCACGGACGCTATAAATTATTAACACTTAAATAGCGCCCCCCCATTATTTATTCATTTATTCAAAACATTTTGGCTTACTTACAATCCTTACTTAGGCGTCTATATGTGCATATAATATTAAGGGTAAGTTATAATACGAACATAGCATCCTAAACATGTCACGGTAAAGGTCTAGCAAATTTTATAAGCTCTACACACATTTTCAGGTCATACAATGTAAGCAATTTCATGGACGACATAAAGATCCTTTATCGCACAGCCGGCCTCCAGGGTCAGGGCGTATCGTTCATATTCACTGACAATGACATCAAAGATGAGCAGTTCTTGGAGTTCTTGAATAACATCCTCAGTTCGGGCGAAATCGCCAATTTGTTTGCTAAGGATGAAATGGGTAAGTGAAAAGAGACTTTACCAGGCCTGGCGCACTCCGCATTAAAGGTATGATACTAGAAGTAACCGGGACTTGCGACAAGAAGATACATTTTCAATGGGCTAGAAAGAGAAGAGATACGCGATAAAAGAAGAGGTAATTTGTAGGTGAATATAACGGGAGGTTATTAATTTTGTGCGAGCTGAATTTTTTTTAATACCATAGGTGACAAACAAGCAGACGGTGTGCCTGAAGGCTTGCGGTAATTGCAGCCTATGGATACCTGCAACACCAGAGGTATTGCCAGTTTGTTGCCAACTCTTCAAGACTTTATTCACTGTCCTTTTTATGAACGCCATGTTGTAGCTCAACGGGAATATTGCAGCTGAAGTAGTTCATTTCACAGTTTGTACGTATGTGGCAGAAAAGAACGCAAAAATCACACAGTGTGCGACGTCCACGTATCGATTATGTGTGGACGAGCTCTCAGGCGATGGCGTACTGAGTTATGGCTATTATGGATGTGGATGGATGGGATTGTACTTGATTGGATCTTGGAATTATAATATAACGATTTGAGCAGAGTCTCTTATTATGTACCTTTATGTTGTCTCTTTACATATAAAATCCAAAAAGAATGAAATTTATATGATTTTGAACTAAATTATTGATTAGCGCCCGTACCAAGATTCATTATCATTATCTTTTTTACGGACTTTACTGTTACATGTTTGTAATATCAAACTCATATATGAATACTTCCAGATGAAATATTGAACGAGCTGACTCCTATAATGAAGAAGTATGCACCAAAACGGATACCAGTACCGGACGTTTTGTACGAGTATTTCATTATGAGATCTCGTTCTAATTTGCACGTCGTATTGTGCTTCTCACCGGTAAATATAAATATGGATTGTTTTAGTTAAGTTCGTTAAGGTTAAAGTCCATGCAATGCTACCGGTCGAATACTTTGTAAATGTATGTATTTTGCTTGCGAAACTCGCGACTTTCGCCCGCATCCGACGACTGAAATACTACGTGGCTGCGATGATCAGAAAATAGCTTTAGGAAATGAACGTGGCCTCTATATCTACGTAACTTTACACTTAGAAATTTAATAGTTTCGTTGCAGTTTAGACGTACAGATATTGATTGTCTTTCAGGTGGGCGAGAAATTCAGAAGCAGAGCGATGAAATTCCCCGGCCTTATATCTGGTTCAATAATGGACTGGTTCCAGAAATGGCCTAGAGAAGCACTGATTGAAGTGGCACATCATTTCCTATCCGAATTCCATGTAAGATTACATTTATAGATTATGTTTAAATATTTTAGAGAATACAATCTTGTACTATAAATAGATTAGGGGACAAATTATCGAATGACTTCATCAGTGAGCGCACTGAAAAAGATTTTCAAAATATAGGCAATAATAGTCTTCGCACAGGTATTTTACATTCTTAGGGGCTAATCATACTAATATTATAAATGCGAAAGTTTGTGAGGATGGATGGATGTTTGTTACTCTTTCACGCCGAAACTACTGAACTGATTAGGCTGAAATTTGGCATGTATAGGTACCTCAGACCCTGGAATAACATATTCCCAGGTATATATAAGTCAAGGACAACGAAGTGTCTGGCTAACATAAAACGACTAAAAGCCTCTTTAAGAGTCACTATTATTGCCAAAATTTTCAAACGCCTATTCGGATCTTTTAAGTGTACTCATATCTCTTGTCAGTTTTTGTACTAGTTAACATTTTTAAGGTGGTATGTTCACCGGAAACGAAACACCAATTGATAGAAATAATGGGTATGGTACAAGACAACGTGGCGGACACTTGTTCTATGTACTACGATAGGTTTAGAAGGCAAACTCACGTCACACCGAAGTCTTATCTATCTTTCTTGGAAGGGTACAAGGTTTTATATAAGGAGAAACATGTCAACATTGCTGAGTTGGCTAGAAGGTATATATTCAAAATAATTAAGGTAGATACTAAATAAGGTAATAATCCCAAAATGTCCCATGTAATAATGTAAGTAGATAGCATTTAATAGGTTGCCCAGCCTAATTCTGGCCATTCTGTCATTAGATATCATTATTATCCTTAAATAATTATGTAATATCTATTAATCGTTACTAAGTGGTACCAATAAAAGTTATATTAATTCATTCATTATTCCTTATTAAATTATTAATATCATCATTATCTCATTAAATTTGTTATTACTTATTTACATCTCTCATATTCGGTAAGTAGGTCCTTATTACCCCCAAATGGGGCTTGTAAGTGACCAATTAGCGCTCTAGGGTAATAATGTAGCTAGAAAAGCCCTAGGGCGGTAAGTAATTAAAAAAAAACTTCACTCTTTCAAAAAGTTTGCGTACATCTAACCATCATACTGGCAATAGACATCATGCATTCAGGCCAATGACAAAAGAGGTCGCTTCGCTATTCCTTGTCTTCGTATGAGTATAATAGTCATCAATTTTAAATATCGAACTACGAAGCTCAATTTCGTTCTTGAAAAAAATAATTTAAAAAAGAGATGAAAAAAGGCGGGAATAGAAAACTTTTACTTTAAAATGTTTTATTCTTGTAATGCCGGTGTTTTTCTACTTACCTCACAATCGAGATGTAAAGCAGAGTAGTTAGCTCGGGTGTAAGCATCAATTGCACCCTCGAAGTATAGGCGCCCTCGCTGCGCTCGTGCGCCTAAATATCTCGGGCTGCAATTGATGCCTTACAGCCCTTGGCTACTAATCTACTATTAATAACAAACTTGATTTTGTACTTTTTGATAGTTAAACTAAACTTTTCGTAAGCGCGGACTTATAGATTTGCGTGACAATCTAACTCTCTTAATATGTTTGTAGGTATATACAAAAGTTTGTATGAATAGTTGTGTGTTTATTAGCTTTTTATTTGTTTAGTTTAGAAACCGCGGAACGCTGCAGCAGATAGGCTTACGATAATTTTGGCCTGCAGTAATGAAAGTCGTCATCTGGGCCTATACTTTGCATATTTTCAGCGTTCAGCGTAAACAAGAAATGTTTCGTTCGATACTTCATTATTAAATTAGTATTTTGACTAGTGTTTGTATGTCAACAGAATGACTACAGGTTTAGACAAACTCGTTGAGGCCGCAGCAAGTGTGGACATTTTGAAGAAGGAATTGGAACTAAAGGAATTAGAAATTAAGGAAGCTACAGCTAAGGCGGAAGAGGTAATTATACTCCTTACTATGGAAAACATAATTATTATTATTTGTAAGACAGATAAAGGTGCATTCTATTGTAATATATATAAACTCTGAATGCGGCTGTGGCTAAGGCTCTTATGGTCTAAAGAATGTGCTCATAAACGCCTTCCTTCCCTCTCTTTATTCATCACAGTTAAATGCTATATATATAGTTAATATATAGTTGTCCGGCTTTTGATAACAAAAGGATATAATAATATTATAGTTTTACGAAGTACGGCAGTTCGTCCAGCAATCTCCCTTTGGGCCTTTATTAGTCTGCTGATATAAAAAGCGTTAATATAATTACGGGGAGATAGGCCTTGTCAAAACAATCGAACTCCGCTCGCCAACCCGCCTGCCAAGCGTGGCAACTTTTGGCAAAAGCCTCCCTTATGGGGAGTCCTATATTCAGTAGCTATCTTCAGCATTGGTCCGCAACCATACCTATAGAAGGAAAACTAGGAACAAACCTGGGATGGCAACTACGTTAGGCACGAGTAGGTTACAACCTGAAACACGTAGCAGTCTCCTGCAACTAAATTGGCTCCGCACGTATAGACATGTCCTTTCAGCGAATTCAGCCAGTGAGGTCGAGAGGGTGGTGTAGGCTCTGAGCAACCCTATGTTTCCTTAAGTGAGCGTGTTCTAAATGCTCTAGAGACAACAGATCTAACAGAGTTCATGTTTAAATCGTCAAAGATGCCGAGGCCAATATAAAATACATGTTTAATTACCTTAGGTATTAGCAGCGGTAGCAGAATCAGCAGCGGCTGCAGAAGTGGTAAAAGCGGAAGTTTTGGAAGTTAAAGACCGCGCCGTGAAGCTAGTAAGCGTGATCGCAGCAGAAACCGCCATCGCTGAAGAGAAACTCGCCGCCGCCAAACCAGCGCTTGACGCCGCTGAAGCTGCTTTACAGGTCAATGTTGTAAATTACTAGTTGTGCCCAGCGGTTTCATCCGATGGTAAAAATACCCTATGTGTAATTATTCCAGGATTTAAGATATCTACATATAAATTTTAGCCCAATAGGAATCAATTTATATACCAATAGCAAAGAATATTTACTGTTACTACGTAAAGTAGCGACAATCTCCCCCTCGCCTGTTGATTGCGAAAGGCAGTCAATGAGGTATTAACGCCGGTACGCTCGTATACATTTGACGCTTGTACACACGTCATGTGTTCTACGTAATAAGTAGTAGGATATTGCGCGCGGTCGATTGTATGGAGTGACGGGGGTCTGCCAATAGGTTCAGAAATTTTGGCGTTAAGAGGTTACTAACATAAACAGCACACACACTTATACCGACAAACTTTGGTATTTATTATATTTGTGGGATATCAGCATATGCAATATGGCAATAGGCTAGTCTCAAGACTTAACAACACTGGCGAAATATGGATGTACTTACGAGACTGGGTATGTTTCGAGTATCATAAAATCCTACTATAATATTATAAATGCTGTTGTTTGTTACTCTTTCACTACTGAACCGATTGGGCGGAAATTAGATTGGGCGGTATGTAGATAGTTTAGACCCTGGAGTAACACAGAGGGCACTATTTATCCCTATATTCTCACGGGAAAGAAGACTACGCGGGTGAAACCGTGGGGCACAGCTAGTTATCCATTAGAAGTGCAATTTATATCTGCTGTCACACGATATCTTTGCTTTATCCAAATTAACTAAATTACAAGAAGACTTTCAATTGATCTGAAAGCATAGTAATTCAAAGTCATTTGTTCATCAATTTCGTCACAATATGACACTTAAACAGACAATGAAGATAAATAGATAAATACTGTGCGTTCGAAATGATACATCTACAAGAAGAACGAACAAACTTGTAGGGCTTAATTTTTTCAACTGATAGTTTTATTATATATACAGACCATCAACGCAGCCGATATTGCAACGGTCAGAAAATTGGGCAAGCCACCGTTCCTCATTACTCTTATTATGGACGCTGTCATCATTCTGTTCAGAAAGAAGATCGACTCGGTCAAGCCCGATTTCGAAAAGAACTTCTTGATGGCTTCGTGGGCCGAGTCTTTGAAGGTAAACATTAGAAGATGTGAAGCAGAATATTTTTATTTGAGAATTTATGAGATGGTAAATGCACTTCCTTGTGTATTAATACACCTTTTTGTAACATCTGGTATTGTTGGACCCTTTTTGGGGTCCTTTTGGGGTTTTTGGGGTCCTTATTGTGTCATGATGTAGTATGTGCAGCGTAATTATTAATCTTTTCTTTAGGTAATGGCGGATTCCAGGTTTTTGAACAACTTAAAATTCTATCCAAAAGATGAAATCAACGCCGAAATGGTGGATTTGTTGCAACCATACTTTAACTTCCCGTAAGTAAATGAATTTTATATGTGTATAATATTTGTAGTAGACCTCGTTGTCCCAATATTTTGACTTGAACGAATAAATTAATATGTGAAAATTTAAACTTAATCTACTTTACTACAAAACTTCATGAAGATTGTACAAACTGCGTTCAAATATTCGTCATTTGTTGAAAATAAGGTACTTATGAAAAAAAAAAGTGAATTCTTTTTTGGTGGAAATATTACCTACGCAGCCTAATGGAAAGCACCTCTCTGTTCGCTCAGTTAAAAAATAAAGTTAACCTATCTCAAAGGTCTCCCCCATAAGGTACCCCCTTTCTTATACTTGGCCTATCTAAATATTTTTTTCCTAATAGTCAGTACACATTCGAAGCGGCCAAAATAGCTTGCGGCAACGTAGCCGGTTTGATCTCGTGGACCATCGCCATGGCTCAGTTCTATTCTGTGAACAAAGACGTGTTGCCTTTGAAGGCCAACTTAGCTGTAATGCAGGGCAAGTATCAAGCTGCTAAGAGGGAATTGGATGCTGCCGAAGCTTTATTGGCCGCTAAAGAGGTAAGGAGCTAATAGAAAAGACAATAAATTTTTAAGGCATATCTTAGTAAGTATGCTTAGTGTAGGGTTCCATACCTACCTATATCGCGAACATGTTAGTAATCACATTCATCATGTTATTCATGTTAGTAATTGTAGTGGTAGGCCTCTTTAGCAGGGGACCGTCTGGGGAAGTACCACACCTTTGCCATTTATTCATCCGCCAAGCAGTAATGTGGAAACATTACTGTGTTCCGGTATGAAGGGCAATGTTACCAGGGAAATTACTGGGCATGATGAGATTCAACAACTCATATCTCAGGGTGACAGGCGCAGTGCAGTGCCGCGTAGAATTTTGAATTATAAAACACTAGGTGGCACTGTATCTGATATGGGCAATCATGATGCTTACCATCAGGCACCTGATTAGCTCGTCTTGTCACTCAATATCATAAAAAAAACCATTTTTTTTTTAATTTACGGTTTTATGATTTTTTCCTGTAATTGTGATAAAAGATCTGGCTTCTTGTCAAATCTTATGACTCTGGGCCAAAGAGTTACCCTAGAGGTTTTTAGCCCAATGCGCAAAGTATGGGGTCCTTCGAGCACATAGGGTATTTTATATCCCGATACTACTACGGGAACGAAGACTACACGGAGCACTGCTAGTGGAACCATAATGTATCTAACAATGTAAAACGTTCTCGTTCACATGGCAAGATAATAATCTTGCCAGTTCGCAAATTAAATAACTAAATAAATACAATAAGTGTTTATTGCCACAAAAACAAAATTACATACAGAATTAAAATTGGTCAGGTAAAAATTTAAGCCTAACAAGATATTATATAAGAATATTTACTATTCATCTATTTACTTAATAATTATACACATTATATAACCTAGAATAATATCTACCTATTATGCAACCTATTATACCTACCTATTACATAATTAGATCGTAATATAAAGTGTTTGTCCTTAGCGTGAGTTAGCCGGCGTACAGAAAATGTTCGACGAGGCCATGGCTCTCAAACAAGCAGTATTGGAGGACGCGGCCAAATGTCAGGCTAAGATGGACGCCGCCACAGCTTTGATAAACGGACTCAGTGGGGAAAGAGTTCGTTGGACTGAACAATCTGCATTGTTCAAGTCTGAGATTGAAAGGCTCGTGGGGGATATATTGCTGCTCACCGGGTATGTAACCAATAAGCTAATGTTAGTGTCAAATAAATAACTTATATTCTTGGTGGTTAGGTTATGAATAAGTCTTCCGGCCAGATACCGCACTACCTAAACACAACAGCTTCGAAAATGCTTCGGCAATTTTCAAATTGTAGTGTGCGTAACAAACAAATTGTAGTTGCAACCTGCTTTTAAGCACACTAGCATTAAAAACAGTTTGCAAGGAGGGCTAGTGGTCGTGAAAATGGTTCTTTCGTTTTTTTGTGCACACATCATCAGCCGGAAGACATCCACTGCTGTTGCTAACTTTCCGAGTATGTCCCTCTGCCGAGTCGTAAGCGTTTTTTGTGCAATCGTACAATTTTCCCGATCACGCCGATTCGATATCCATCCAATAATTAATCCAATGTCTTCGCAGCTCTTTTACTATCTTTTATTTACTTTCATTAGATTCCTGTCGTACTCTGGTCCTTTCAACCAAGAGTTCCGAACGTATTTGACAAACAACTGGCTTGCTGAGTTGCTGAGAAGGAAAATACCCGTCTCTATTAACTTGAATATAACGGACCAACTCACCGATACCGCTACGGTATTGTCTGTTTCATTATGTGTAGATGATTGGTAGTTTTATCTACTTTTAATAAATTCAAAACAAATTTTTAACAAATTGGAAAAATCCAATATTTAACACTGCCTGACCTGGGGATTGAACCCGGGACCTCTTGATTGGCAGTCAAGCATTCGCCCTCTACGCCACCGAGGTAGTCACGCCACCGAGGTAGTCAACAAAAAAATAAAAAAAGATAAAGATACACCTACAATTATTTACATATTATCCTTATCCGTAGAACCGTAGAATAGAATTCTCGTGTAGTTTTTTTGGAGAGTGACGTTTTTATAATGGGATGTTCTTTTCTCCATCTTTTTCTTGGGAAAGGATACTTTTAGTATCGGTCTTTAAACGGAATTGTCATCTGGATACTGTTTTTTCTTCATACTTCTGTTTTCAGATCGGTGAATGGAATCTATGCGGTTTGCCCACGGACGAGCTTTCGATACAGAACGGCATTATCGTGACGAAAGCGTCTCGATTCCCACTGCTGATCGATCCTCAGACCCAGGGCAAGATATGGATCAAAAACATGGAGAAATTCAACGATCTCATTGTTACAACTCTCAATCATAAATATTTCAGGTAGATACTATATTACTAAATATGACTAAAATTACTTTTATTTACTGTTGAATATGTGTCGAAAGAGAATATTCTCGGCAATAAGAAGTTAACTAGCAGGTATAACAGATCGCGTCACGGTTTAATAGCGCTCGACAAAAGTGGAGGGGGACTTTGCGCAGGTGTATTTGTCTAAAAAGTCCTAACAGATCTAAAAATCGATTTCTGCGCATTCTAGATCAGCGCTATTAAATCGTGACGCGACCTGTACATATTATTTATTCAATGTCCTATAACCAATTTTAGGCACCTAATATTAAAATGTCGTGTTTCAGAAACCACATAGAAGATTGCGTGTCTCTAGGAAGACCATTACTGATAGAAGACGTCGCCGAAGAACTAGATCCCGCTTTGGATAATATTCTCGAAAGAAATTATATTAAGATCGGGTCTTCGTTTAAGGTGCGTAACATTTGTCTCATTTTTTTTTCAGTTCATATTATTGTCATGATATTTTATAACTACATACGTACATACATACATATACTTAGTACATATTCGTAGTATTTATTTTGTTTATGTAAGTATACGTATTTTTTATAAAACTAGGTTTGCATATTCGTTTTATACAAATATTTATAAGTACAGTAATTTAGTGAAAAGTAGCTATAACCGACGAGCATGTATGAAAAATGTCATGAAAGTGAACGAAGCGAAAGTTGTGTGTCAGGATCGTAGCAAGTGGAGGGAAATAGTCTGCCTACCCCACCGGGAGCAAGGCGTGACTGTATGTTTGTATGTATGTATGTACATATTACATTTTGGATGCATTATTAAATTATGTCGGTAATGTGAAATCACCGTCCTTCCAGTATTTGTAATTACTGACTCTGAATGGTTGTCCGTAAGAGATCGCTCTGAGCGATTAGACCGCCATTTATTACATGTTTGTCTAGTTTTAACGTTTATTTTGTTATTTCCTGTATTGTATCAATAAAGTGTTATCTAAGATAATCTAATCATCATTGTCGTCTCAGCTGTAGGACGTCCACTACTAGATAGGCCCCTCCCATAGATTTACATCTAGTCAGGTTGTAAGCGGCTTGCATTCAGCGTGCTCCTTCGGCCTTTATTAGGCCAAGTGTCTCCATTTAGACACGCATTGTTGCGGTAGTAAGGGAATATTTCTCTCCACTTGATCACATTCTTCATGCATGCTCATCTGTTGTGGTACTTTCAGCAGCCCTAGTAAGACACGGCGATAACTTGGTTTTCCTTGGTTTTTTATTTCTTTCGTGCTCGAACAATGCATATCTGCTGTCTCCTTTCAACCCCCTGGGACGAAAATCTGTATTCAAGAACAATACTTTGGTATGGTACTGTGCTAAGTTTGGAATTCCTCACCACGTTCCTTACGGCCGGCAATTTTGTTTCGAATTGGACTTACCGGCCCTATGCGCTGGGGCCATCATAGTATTGTTCTTGAATCTCCTCTGTGGATCTGCTATAATTTTTAGGGTTCTGCACCTCAAAAGGAAAAAAGGAACCATTATAGGATCACTTTGTTGTCCGTCTGTCTGTCTGTCTGTCTGTCCTTCTGTCAAGACACTTTTAACGGGAACGCGTGGAGGTATCAATTTGCAACTACTTAGATCTACGGTCCTTTGTGGCTGTAAAAAATCGTACTTCTAAGTTAACGCAATCAAAAGTTTGACTTTTTTACTGCATATTTCCATACTTTGCGCAAGGAACTAAAAGATGACGCTGTATATTCTGTAGGCGGATTGTTTTTGCAGTTGGAAGCGTTTTGTTCTTGGTATCTAGGTATGGAACCCTACACTATGCATACATACGTATGCATATATACAATTTATTAACTTGTAGGTAAAATTGGGAGACAAGGAAATAGACGTGACCGCCGGACATAAAATATACATTACTACAAAGCTTCCGAACCCTGCGTACACTCCCGAGATTTCTGCGAGAACTTCCATTATTGACTTCACTGTCACCATGCAAGGTAAAATCCACTACAGTCCAGCAAATCTAACAAGTACCGTTTAATTTTTCATATTTTTAAGCGATGTTCGAGGCGAAATAACTTTGAATAGGCGTTACTCACAAAATTTCAATCACCTTCTTAGTAAATATACTTTAAATGAAAACGTAGATAAATAACTTACATAAAAAAAACTACTATTATAGAGATAACTATGACGAACGAACGAATCCAAGATATAGGGTTTTTTTTTTATGATAGTGAGTGACAAGACGAGCAAATCAGGTGCCTGATTGTAAGCATCATGATTGCCCATATCAGACACAGTGCCAGTGTTTTAAAATTTCAAATTCTGCGCGGCACTGCACTGCGTCTGTCATCCTGAGATATTAATTGTTGAAACTTGTCATGCCCATTAATTTCGCTGGTAACATTGGCCTTCAGACCGGAACACAGTAATGTGGCAAAAGTGTGGTACTTCCCCAGGCGGCCCCCAGCAATAGGGGCCTATACCACTACAAAAAGGTTTGCTTTGTCCCACTAACAGAGGTAATTCAGTGCTAAAGTGTCGGGACCTCAGCATGAGTTCCAGCTTTGGAGGTTTCTCACTTATTCAGGTCCCACTTAACCAAGTTTTACTGTATAAGTATTGTGAGATTACGAGAACAGAATATAGAGTGTGTGAGCCATTAAGAATTTTAAACTGTTGTGATTGTTAAGTTTTAATGCCCGACTGGCTCAGTTGTGGTGGAGGTGTCACGAAAAGTCACTTGTTTGTAAATAAGATAATATAATTTAAAAACGACAACAAAAATACCCGAATAGAATTAAAACGACCAACGTTCCTGTCCGCTAGACGCGGTAGCCGGCGGTGGATGTGCGCGGGCGGCGAGGTATCGCGCCCGAGTTAATACTCACACGCTTTTACTAGATGGCGTGCGTTGTCGCCGCTCAGGTAATTGTTCCTTCCGCCCGAAGGCGGGAATGATAGGATTGATCTCAGGCGAGTGCTCATGGGTGGACAATATATTATTACGTCGCGCTATATACTCCCCCTCTAAGTTGGTAACACGTCCCGAGTCCAACTTAGGACTATGACGATAGCGGCGCGTCCTTCCTCTACGCTTTCTAGGCATCGTGGAGCGATTTGTGACGGACGTAGGACGATTGTCGAGAGATGGCCAAGGGAAAGGGGTTAGGTCCGTATACTTCCTTAAAGTGTACAAATCCTCCACTTTGTACTTGTACTTTGTCCCTAATTTGACCCTTTCCTCATGCTTTTTCTCATTTATGGTCACCCTACAATTCGCTTTTTCGACCCTAGCTCTGTCCTGCTTTTTCATGGTCACCCTATCATAGTCCAACAAGCTTTTATTATGTAAACAGTTGTTATTAACAACATTGACAGGCCTATGGATGTCGATGCCACAAAAGTGCAGAGGAAGGTTATCTGGCGGCTTCTCCACTCTTAGAGGGGATATTGTAGCTGAACAGTAAGCCTTGTTATTAATAAGAGCACTCACCTGGGTATTTACCTTACCGACAGGTAAAGAATTATTATACCGATGAACGGGTCGGTGGAGCGACGTAGGATACTGAGCCTGAGCGGCGTCAACGCACTCCACCGTACAATGTGGCCTCTTGGACTGTGAACATGAACACAATATTACACCATTATTGTTTAAATTATTAGGTACTACATTAAGTGCACTATCCTTGTTCTTTAACTTCTGTAGTTTGTAACAGTTTTCACTGGTGTGTCCATAATATTTGCAATAAAAGCAATATCGTCCCCTGGTCCCTCTCCGTTCGTCCTTGTTGCTAGGCGAGCCAGGAGAGATGCCATCACTGCTGCCGCCACTGATACTCATCGCAGCGGGTCCGCGCTTTTTGCACGGTGTCGTCGTCGAGACGCAGGTGAGGTGCTCCTGCTGGGGCGCCGGCAACTTCTCTGATGCGCTCTTCGAGGGCGGGGACGCGACCCGTCGGTTATCGTTGGCCTCGTCAACAGCGTCCTCTATGTCGCGCGCCTTGCGCAACAATGTTTTGAAAGAGTCGAATTCGTCGCGCCGGAGTCTCTCCCTCACACGGTGGTGGAGGAGGCCATACACCATGTCCAACTGTACCTTTGGTGAGAGGTCGGCGGGGGGGAGGCGTGCGAGGAGGGCCCGAGCTCCGGCAAGGAACCGCTCCGTTCGCTCCCCCTGCTGTTGTCGCGTGCTAAACAGTTGTACATAAATTCTGTGCGGAGGACGCCGGTCGCCGAAGGCACCTCGAAGCGCCGTCACGGCGTCATCCCAAGCAGCGATGGTCCCCTTCACGCCGAGCCACCAAACAGCGGCGTTGCCGGTGAGCAGGAAAGAAAGACCCCTCACGGCGTTTAAGTCCGAGACGCCGGTGCACTCGCGGTAGGCATCGACGGCGTCTAGGAAGGCGTCGAGGATCTCCCCCTGCTCTCCACCAAAGCGCGCCGTGCAGCGCGCGAAGTTCCCCGCTTGCGCGGGAACGGGGGTGGGCATCGGGGTGGTCGTCGGTGACCGACGCGCCTCGTAGGTGAGAACTCTCTCCAACAGCCTCTCCATAGCCTCCGTTTGGCTTCGTTGTAGCGCCGCCATAAGCGACGCCATGTCGTTGAGGCTGACGCTCGGCGACGTCACGGTCGCCGAAGCTGCGGACACTGCTTCTTCGTCGGCAACTTCGTTGAAAGACCGGCGGGATAGACGGCGAGTACGCGTTTGCGGCATTTTAATTCGTAACACTCACTAGTTTCTAGGTAGGTAGGTATTTATTAGTCTTATCACTTTTCCCGCACACAACTAAAGTCCGTGCGGGCCCCACGTGCAGGGCAGCCAGATTTAATGCCCGACTGGCTCAGTTGTGGTGGAGGTGTCACGAAAAGTCACTTGTTTGTAAATAAGATAATATAATTTAAAAACGACAACAAAAATACCCGAATAGAATTAAAACGACCAACGTTCCTGTCCGCTAGACGCGGTAGCCGGCGGTGGATGTGCGCGGGCGGCGAGGTATCGCGCCCGAGTTAATACTCACACGCTTTTACTAGATGGCGTGCGTTGTCGCCGCTCAGGTAATTGTTCCTTCCGCCCGAAGGCGGGAATGATAGGATTGATCTCAGGCGAGTGCTCATGGGTGGACAATATATTATTACGTCGCGCTATAAAGTGTGTAAAGGTGAGTGTGTTTATGTGCCCTGCCAATTGACACTTCAACGTGCAAATCAACAACAGTTTATTATAACTTAATAATTGAGTATTTGATAAAAGGAAATTGTCGTTTTTGTTATTTATTTTAGAAGTTAATAAAATTGTTATATGCGTCACTTGATCACAAACGCGCCATCATTGGGCGTTAACTTTGTGACGTCATTATGTCAAACGTATTTCACATTAATACTGTGTTTGACTGTAAATATTCGAAATTTATTGCAAAAAATATATTTATTACTGCTTTAATTTTGTGTAGTTGTGTTTTAGCCCCAATTAGGCGCTATTTGGGGCTAAATAAAAAATATTGAGTAGTTGTTTAACATTGTGACAAGTCACAAGTGGTCTCAGGTTCGTTCGGGAACTGTTGGCGCGTTTTCGGTACTAGGTTCAAACTTGAATTTTTAATTTGATATAACTTTGTAATTTTAGCGTTTAAAAAAACTGAAAAAGGTTTTGTAAGGAAACTTATATAACTAATATGATCTTTCTATTTTTGACAACAAGAATTGATTAAAATACTCAATTATATTTGTAGGTCTAGAAGACCAGTTGCTAGGTCGCGTGATCCTCACAGAGAAGGCCGAGATGGAGGCGGAGAGAACGCAGCTGATCATGGACGTAACGGCCAATAGACGCAAGATGCAGGAGCTTGAAGCCAACTTGCTGCACAAACTGACTACGATACAGGGCTCGCTGGTTGAGGACGTGTCCCTTATTCAAGTGTTAAATATCACTAAGACTACTGCTACTGAGGTAGGTTTTACCTGTTTTCAATAATTTACAACAGTAGTTTAGAAAATTTTCCCGTCCCTTCCGATCCCAACCACTCCTCCCCAGTGATCCACTTCAAGACGGCCAAATTTATTCTTGATGATTAGATGGTTTGTTACAACTATTATGTAGATGATAGTTTTAAATGGGACTAATAACTTATCAGCAGTTGCTGATGTTACTTCAACTTTAAAAATAGGTTATCAGCTGTTTTTTTTGGATTTGAAAGTTTGTTGAAGGTATGAGGTATGAGAAAATATTGTTTGTCGTTTATTGACTATTGATTTGAGTAATCTGACTTGAATATTTTTTTTTACATATTTTGGATTAAGCTGAACGCACATCTATCCGAGCCGACCGTTCCGCTTCCGTTTCCGTTCCGTTCAGCTTAATCCAGACTATTATGTCATTTTTTTATTCAAGTCAGTTTACTCGGAGTCAATAGATTGCAAGTTAAATAAAAAAAAGCTTTTAATCACTTTATATTATAAAATTCTACATGACTCACTGACTGACATGCAACGCAGAGCCCTAACCACTGAACCAAGAGACTTGAAATTTGGAATGTAGGTTCTTTTTGTTGCTGGGACGTGTGCTCAGAAAGGATTTTTGAAAATTCACATTTTTCGGTCCAATAAGGTCGTCATAGTTTTGATTGAACTCCTTTATTTCTCAATTGCGAGCGGGCAAAGCCGCTGTGCTCACACTAGTTTAATATAAACAACAACCTTTAAAAATAAAATAAAATAAAAATACCTTGCAATAAATTTTCTTTGCCACTTAAAATTTATTAACTTCAAGTAAGGACAAACAACGTATTGTAACTAGAGAGTGTAAAATCATAAACAGTTAAATCCAACGACAATAACAGCTGCGTTTTAGCTTACTTTGATTGTACACCCCTCAATTTCAGTTCTCAATATTTCTTTCAATAGGTCCGTGAAAAACTAGACGTAGCCAAAGAAACCGAAATAAAGATCAACGCGGCTCGCGAAGAGTTCCGTCCAGTAGCGACGCGCGGCTCGGTGCTATATTTCCTTGTGTGCAATATGTCGCTCGTCTGCAATATGTATCAGACATCGTTGGCGCAGTTTCTGGAACGATTCGATATATCTATGGAGCGCTCGCAGCCGAGCCCTATTACGCTCAGACGATGCGGATTTATTATTGACTATTTGGTATGTTGACATTGTTTTTGGAAAGATGAATGTAAATATACTTATAACTTCCTTGCTCTTTATGGAGATGCTCACCAGTGTCTCATTGTATGACAGTTGATGATGTTTTCATTTGTTGTTTTTACACTATATTCTGTGGTATACATAGAATATAGGTACAATTTTGACATTAACTTTTCTAACACAGTTTTAACCCGTTTTATGATTAACCTATTCACTTTACCTTGTCAAATATAACTTGATCAATGACAACTGAACAAATTGTATAGAAAATTGAATAATAAACTACCCGATAAGATATGGTATCTTATCGCGTAGTTTATTGTTATGTACATAATCTATGGAAATATGCACAAAAATTGATTTTTGTTCAGCTATCATTGATCAAGCTATATTTGTCAAGATGTAAGTTAACTTCTGAATGTTGATGGCGCAAGAGAAATTATTTATTTATACCTGATTTAGTGGTCTTCGGAGAAATAACGTTAACCCAGGATGATGCAACTGGGCCTAATAAAACTTATCAAGATCTTGCTGTTACTCAGTTGGAAAGAGATGATCTAAATTTTTTTATTTCATTTGCAGACCTTCGATGTGTTTAAATTCATCTCCCGGGGTTTTTATGAAGTACACAAATACTTGTTTACTCTTTTGCTGACATTGAAAATCGATATGAACAGGGAGTATATTACCTACGATGAGTTCCAGAACTTTATCAAAGGTACTTTGCTATTTGGAAATATACAACAAAAGCCTTGATTCGCTGTGGTTGAAATTCCCGGCCACTATGGCCAGGAAAATTAATAATAGTACTTCATGCCTAAGGACGATGAGCGTAATGCAGTGTTGCATAAGACTTTTGGGTCGTTCCCACTGGTACCCACCTCCCAGGTCTCTACTGTGGACAGCTGGGAATTTTAATTTACAATGCGTCCCAATTGTTGACAACATTTGGTGATATGTAGGAATTGCAACTTTTACGGTTCCCTGCCCCAGCTTTATTACTGCCAGCGATACCTGCATAGCAACTATGGACGTACGAATTTTATTTTCCGATGTTACTTGTGAGAACTAGGAATCGTAAGAGTGGGAATTTCTACACGTCAGTGGTGACCTGTGATTGCAACGGGCTATGGGCTGGCGAATTGCTTAATATTAGTAGTATGACATGGGGGTACTTTATTTTTTTTCTGGTTATTTTTTTTTTTGCACGCCAGAACATTTCTGTCTCTCTCACTCCGCTGGGAAATGCTCCCCCTACTAGGTCTGAAGGCGTTCGTCGTTCTCGGCTTGTTTACTTAGATTTTATGCATAAAAACTTAAGAAAAATGTTTGAAAACTATACATACAGTCACGCCTTGTTCCAGTTGGGTAGGCGAAGACTATTTCTCTCCTCATGCTACGATTCTGACATAAGGCTTTCACTTCGTCTACTTCATAAATGCTCGTCTGTTGTAGGTACTTTTGATTTGGCCTAAAACCCATAGAACAACATCAATTTGTTCATGAAAAGTTCACCTAACGACTAACGACTGCACCATTCACGCCTTATAAATATCTTTTGTTAATCTACTTTCATCCACCCTCTCTATGTGTCAGAACGCCCTGAGCATTCCTTTCTATCTATCTTTGTCACTACAAATATTACTCGTACTAAAAGGTGGTGCTGCCTTGGACCTAAACGCATGCCCTCCGAAGCCGTTCAAATGGGTAACAGACATGTCCTGGCTCAATCTGGTACAACTGTCTACTCTCAGACAGTTCACCAATATCCTTAACCAAGTGACCAACAACGAGAAGGGTTGGAAGAACTGGTTAGATTTGACACATTATTAGCTAAAAGTAAACATCATCGAAATCCTATTATTATAAAAGCAAAAGTAATAATCTGTCTTTTGTCTGTCTGTTGCGCTTTCACTCCTTAATTGCTGAACCAATTTCAAAATCGTATAGAGACTAGACAGACGGAGTATTAGGGATGCGGGTGAAACCGTGGTGCACAATATTATTATATCTATATAAGAAAAGAACTGTAACGTAATTTAAGATGAAAATAAAATAAAGACATCTAGTAGCAGAAAAAGTAAACCCCGTAAGCATGTAAGAAGTTGGATATTAGAAAGAAAAGTATGCTGAATGAAAGAAGAAGAAGAAAGAAAGAAGTCGTTGAAACTTCGATTATGTTGGAGATAGGCTGGCTCGCGGGCCGGGCCGATAGCGCCCGGTGAGGAAAAAAAAATTATATATCTGAAATAAATAATTTCGCAAAAAAAGAAAATTGACTATCCATGCAAAATGAATCAGCTGATCGACAAATGCATGTTGTTAAGGTTGATGGGTTGATACACCCCCAAAAGTATCACTACACAAGTTTATAGCACGTTGTAGATACAATCAATAGACGTGTACACTATTACTATCGCAACAGCGGCCATTTAAATGGTATCATTCAGGTTCGACAAGGAAGCTCCGGAAGACGAGCCATTGCCGGACGGCTACCACACTCTGGACGTGTTCCGCAAGTTGCTTGTAGTCCGCGCCTGGTGTCCCGACAGGACGCTTGCCCAGAGCTTGTGAGTAACCATGAAGCACTTTACTCACTATACGGTGCGTTACATGAACGTTATAATAAATTATTTGAATTCATACTTCAACCGAACGGGGATGGTATTACGAACATTCAATCGCGTAACAACAGCAGTATATTTTGCTGTCAAACATCATTTTTTGTATGCCGTTTTGTAAGCAATTAAACGCTTTCCACACTTCTACTGCTGTTCGTGATAAGGGGCGGGTTACCCTAATTACACTGCTCGAGTCGCCTAGATTCCTACATGACCTAACGACTGCCCCCTGCATATAATTATAGGAAACAGCCGGAACCTACAGTTTAGCATGCCATCCGAAACATGGTAGCACCCAAACGAACCTGCGCCCCAGCGACCTGAAACTTTGACAATATGGGTTGTCCACATAACCCATATGAATTGACTCAAGCAGTGTAATTGGGGTGACCCGTTCTGTTAAAATTCAATAGCAATAATTTCAAAGCTATTTTTGAAACATCACTGGACTATAATAAGGTAGATGCCTCCGTGGCTTTCTTGATAAGGAATTACAACCTTTATAATACGTGCAAATAGTTTTGTTAAGACATTTTGTCTGTGTTCCATTGTAGACATCAGATTGATTAATTGCTAGTGATCATTAAATTGTAAAATTTATTTCTGTTTCTATATAGTATTTCATATTTCTAGAAAATACGTGATGTCATCCATGGGAGCGAGATTTTCTGAAGCAGTTATTGTGAATTACGAGGTGATTATTACATTCATAATTTCTGATCCTCTTATTTAAATGCAAAAAAACACTAAGTAATTTAAACTTTTTCCTCAGCAAATGGTATTAGAATCCCGACCACTCGTGCCTCTGATTGGTTTCTTAGCGATGGGATCAGATCCGACGCCTTCCATTGAAGTGACGGCGAAACGAATGGAATGTCTCTGCAGCTCTATATCTATGGGACAGGGGCAGGAAGTGCATGCTAGGAAACTTATTGATCGGGCACTGAAAGAGGTAAACTACCTTATTAGGTAGTTTATTATTATAAGAGATAAAGAACTTTTGGAGAAGATCCAAATCTTAGGAGGCGGCGACCGAGGAACTCCCCATATAAAGTTAAATCATTTTAAATCAGAGCATATTTCCAACATATAATGACGTTATTAGGAATGAGACACTAGTTATCAAGGCTCATAATTATATTTCAATGAGGAGAGGAGTACTTTGGACTAAATTTTGATAAAAATCCAAAATATAGGTATTTTGACAAAATATAGGTATTTGCATTAAAATCCCCCCATATGAATAGTTCGCTCTTTACCGTTATTTGTTGTCTGGCCTTATATTTTGACTTATGCAATTAAGATAATATAATAATTAATCATGTTTTAGGGTATGTGGGTCCTGCTACAAAACTGCCATTTAGGCTTGGAGTACATGGTGGAAATTATGGAACAATTTAGCGAACTAGAAAAGGAACCAGAGAAAGTTCACGATATTTTCAGGTATAAACACTTACCTGCTTCGATTACCTGAGATTACTAATAGTAGCTATGGATTCTGATTTGATAATGTTTTGATGTTCTTGCAGACTTTGGATTACAACTGAGGTTCACGAAAAATTCCCTATCACGTTGTTGCAGATGTCTATTAAATATACATGCGAACCGCCTGCAGGTATGGATGGATGCTACATTAATTGAATAGACCATACATACATACATAGTCACGCTTTGTTCTCATAGGGGTAGGCCGAGATTATTTCTCTCCACTTGCTACGATCCTAACTAACAACTTTTGCTTCTTCCACTATCATTAAATTCTTGATATATGCTCGTCTGTTGTGGGTACTTTTGACTTAGTCTTTCCTGAGGGAAACATCAATTAGTTCTTGAAATGTACAACTAGGTCGACCCCCATACTGACATGACCATTCCCGACACACGCCTTCCTTTGAATAGACCAATAATTGCTATGTAGAGGTGGCCGCACATCTATCTCAACCTGTCCGCGTCAAAACGTCTGAATCGGACAGGTTTGCGACTTTTCATAGGATTTAATAGAAAGAATTCGAAAATTCGTTTCATTCGGCGCGTTTAACTCTGATACGTAGATATGCATCCATAATCCACTTTGCAGCAATTCTGCCAGGTTTTGCATATGACTTGGAGTCATCATTATAGAATGTCGTAGCTATAAGACTTGTATTGGTGTTTCCACAGCAACCAATGATGTTCAGCACTGGGTCTACTTATATAGTTCCAATTATTGTAGATATAATTCGGGCAAACCGTGGTATTAAGGCCGTTGAACTAAACATGACATTTCTTTCACGAAACAGGTATCAAAGCAGGTCTAATGCGAACATACGACTCGATGAGCCAAGATTTCCTGGACTACAGTGACAGTCCTTTCTACCTTCCCTGTATATACACCGTCTCTTTCTTACACACGGTTGTGCAAGAGAGAAGGAAGTTTGGTCCTCTCGGATGGAACATCCCCTATGAGTTTAACTCGGCGGATTGGTTGTCTTCGTGCATGTTTGTGCAGAATCATTTGGAATCCTTGGAACCGGGACAGACTATCAGTTGGACTACTGTGCGGTGAGAACATTATTTATTTATTTATTACTTATTTAATAAATATACAACGAGTTATGGAGAGGGCTATTATCGGGATTACTCGACGTGGCAGTTTGAAAGATCAGCAGATGCGAAAGGTTCGGGTACGGAAGGGAACAAATACGGAGATTGCAGATGATGCTAGGCCTGCTAACATAGCAATGGCTGATAATCACTATAATCACTCAATAATATAAAATCCTAAATGACTCACTGACTGACATGCTACGCAGAGCCAAAACCACTGATCGTAGAGACTTGAAACTTGGAATGTAGGTTCTTTTGAAAATTCACATTCTAAGGAGTCCAAAAAGGCGTCAGAGTTTTGGTATATAAAACTGTTATATTTCATAAATGCGAGCGTGCTTACACTAAGCTTATTAATCTTGCAACTGAATAAGAGTAGAAGAAGAGGAAGACCAAGATACGGTGGTCCTATATTGACAAGGAAGTAAAGAACCTGTCCAAAACTGTGATAACCCAGGATAGAGTATCCTGGCGTCGAATTACGAGTGCCCGAACCCCAGAATTCCCACTCGTTCAACGGTTGAACTACTCGGGTGTACTTGTGGGAATGAGCGCGATAAACTGGGAACGGGCAGAAGAAAGAGTTTAGTTTGGATGACAATACGACATGGTCAGATGAGTGATGACATCATACCATATGGTGGACTACATATTTTTAGGGTTCTACCCAAAGGGTGTCGAAGGAGGATTCCTTGTGCCTGTGACACATCCTCCTCCTTAGTCGTTCACTCTTGACAGAGTGGTCGTGGTTGATGACTCTGCATTTTCATTGGCTAAAGCAACCCTCGCGATGTGCCTCCACTTGTTGCGGTTCTCAGACTGTTAATAGAATAATATTATTACTAAGTCCCCGGCGTTCATCCGTCCGTATGTCTGTCACAGTTCACACGTTCTATGGGGGAGGCTTACGTTCAGCAGTGGACGTCTTCCGGCTGATTTTATTTTATTTTATTTCTATAATGATTATGTTGTAGTTACATGGTATCAGCGGTACAATACGGTGGCCGCGTGACAGATGACTACGACAACCGTCTGCTTACAACATTCTGCCGCGTCTGGTTCTCCGACGCGCTCTTCGCCGAGGACTTCCAGTTCTACAAGGTAAGGTCTCCAGTAATACAATATATATTATTAACGCTATATATAATTTATAAAAACGCGCCACTTGTCTTTTTGCTGCTAATGAATACTCTCGATCTATATCGGTTGTTTGGAAGAAATCGCTTATTAGAGATAAGATCTCCGCTTGTACATTTAATAGAATAGAATGCTCTTTATTATCACCAAAATAACATAATACATTTTAAACTAAAATAATGTAAACCTAATTCTTGGTTGACAATGGGCGGCCTTATCGCTTTAAGCGATATCTTCCAGGCAACCAGTCTGGAAGGATAGGGGAAAGATAGGATGAGTAGGGGATGGGAAAGGGTACATATTTTTATTTATCTTAAAACAAGATCTTATTATACTAAAATATACATATTTATGTATACTCATACATAATATACTTATACCATTATTATTTAATTATTATTATTTAAGTATAGTTTTTCTGTGTCCTTTGTGTTATAGTTCTATAAGTGTGGTGTGCAATGAAGGATTATCTATCTATCTATCTATCTATATATATATTTATCTTCAAGGGCTATGGCATTATGAAGTTCAAGAACATTCCAGAATATTTAGAGGAGATCGACAAAATGAGAACAGTCGACGCGCCTCAAGCTTACGGCCTACATACCAACGCCGATATCACGTAACAATTATTCCATTTGATCATTGATTTAAATAATATTATTCAATAACGCACGAGCGGATCGTGGAATCGATAATCGAGATGCGAATATATAACTTTTGGTACTTTCTAATTCGCATTATGCCAAAACTGTTGGAAATAATTAAAAGATGAATAAAAGATTGGGCCGAGAGTTGCGAATGCAATCGATTAATTTTAGGAAGTGCAACTTTTATATCCTTATTCAAAGTGTAATATGTAATCATCATTATCTCTCATAAATCGATATAGAGATGAGAAAACATCTGAAAATATCAAGCCTTTTTCCTGAAGGGGTAGGTAGAGGTGTACTCAGGACTCGGTCCCATAGTAGGTAAGTACACCCACATTTAGCCAGTATGTTATTGGTCTCATGTAATAGGGGGCGAGCCTATTATTGCCATCTACCGGAAATAATTCCAGACTCCAGGCTGTCATTGAGATAATTCTTAATAGAAAAATCTAATAACACTTTGCCTGAACTGGGGATCGAACCCGGGGCCTCATGATCGGCAGTAGAGCTTGCAACCACTTAAAAAGGGGGAAGATCGATTTATCTGCCAATAAAAATCAACTAGCCGATGTCTGTCAGTTCTTCCGTGATCATGGCGCATGCAACTTTTTTGTAGTGGTAGGCCTCTCTTGCAGGGGGCCGCCTGGGGAAGTTCCACACCTTTGCCAGCTACCGTCTATTTCGCCAAGCAGTAATGTGCAAACATTAGTGTGGTCCGGACTGAAGGGCAATGTTACCAGCGAAATTACTGGGCATGCCGAGATTCAACAACTCATATCTCAGGGTGACAGGCGCAGTGCAGTGCCGCGCAGAATTTTGAACTTTAAAACACTAGTGGCACTGAGTCTGATATGGGCAATCATGATGCTTACCATCAGGCACCTGATTTTCTCGTCTTGTCCACTCACTATCATAAAAAAAAACTGCGTCGAAATATTTTACGTCGAATCATGTAATTATCCCGTAAAAAGTGATCCTTATGTCTCCAATCATTAAAAACATATTCTAATTTGAAAACATAAATGATAATGTGTTATAGTTATCAGCGCAACAAAACTCAACTGCTCCTCGATACGATCATGTCGATCCAGCCTAAGGAATCTAGCTCTGGCGGCGGTGAAACTAGGGAAGCGTCTGTGTATCGACAGTCTAAGGAAATGCTTGAGAAAGTACCGCCTAACTTCGACCCGCATGAAGTTAAAGAAAGGTGAGTACTTAGTGCCGAGGCCATGTAAAGGCGTGTAGATAGGGTTATTCGACGAGCATGTATGAAGAACTGGAGAACTGTGCCTCGCGGTTTCACACGCGTAGACTTCGTTCCCGTGGGAGTTACGAAGAAAAAAATACCCTACTTGTTATTCCAGGGTCTAAGCAATATATAGACCAAATTTCTGCCCAATCGGTTCTGTTGTTTTGACGTGAAAGTGTAACAAACATCCATCCATCCATCTATCCATCCACCCATCCTTACAATTTTAGTAGGACATAAATAGGATATGATTAAAGTGGAAGAAGAGAAATAGTCTCTGACTACCTCAACAAGAACGGGCCTTTATGTGTACATTGTTAAATCTTAGGATAGAATAAAGAATACCTTTTACAGGAGATCCTAGAAATTTTGTGAAACACCGGAATATTAGCTTTAAATGTCCGTTGAGTTAATTTTTTTTTTAAGTTTTCATTCTACCTCACAAAAATTTATAAAGTCACAAAACCGTTGGTTTTGCGGAAACCTACAATAAAACACATGATATTATTAAACCACTAGAATATTATTCATAATAAATTTGTGAGTATATTCAGTCTCATAATACGAATACATAAATCTATAGGAACTGCCCGCACGCGCGCCCGAACTGCCGTAGAATAATGCGGTTGGTGACTCTTAAATTATTCGCGATCCAAACTTATGTAAATGAAATCATAAAAAACATAATATTTATTTATTTATTATTAATAAACGACTACGTTTATAAATAAAGTGTTGTGATTTCCGATTTCGCTTCCTATTATTGTAATTTTAATTACATAACTAAAACTACAAATATATAATGAAGGAGCACGTAATATTGTTACGTATATGATTTCATAATTTCATCTTAAAAAATATTATATTGGTTTGCAGGTTGCGATTCTACGGCAGTTTAGGGTCTATGGTGATTTTCTTGAGGCAAGAAATAGACAGAATGCAGAAGGTTATCTCTCTTGTTCGAACTACGTTGAAAGATTTGCTACTCGCTATTGATGGAACTATTATTATGAACGAGGTGAGTAATTTCTTCTATTCTTATAGAGCATTCATATCGGGAGTTGTCAACTATAATTCAACAACAATCTCTAATAGTGTGCTTGTTTTGTGATTCTATGCAGACTTCATTAAGTATTACGTTTGTATGGGAAATTTTATTTTTAGGCGCTTCGCGATTCTTTGGACAATATCTACGATGCGAAAGTTCCCAATATTTGGCAGAAGAGCTCCTGGTCCAGTTCCACCCTCGGATTTTGGTTCACTGAGTTTCTAGAGAGAAACATACAGTTCTCATCCTGGTGCTTTATCATGAGGCCACACTCTTTTTGGATGACTGGTTTCTTTAACCCCCAAGGCAAACAACATACAAATTATATACATAATATTAATATGTCAAACTGGCTTCACCTATTTTAAGTCGTTTTGCCTAAAAGAATGGAACGGAATATGAACGTAATAGGAACGTTTTAGACACGGAGACGGTAACGTAATGGTCCGTCTACCTTGCCCACTAGACTGGGGGTTTACAACAATTTTTTGTTTGAGAGCCAATAAATCTACGCCACTTAATTCGAAGTGCCACGTTGTCGCACGTTAATATACAACCTTAGCAAAGGTATAAATAATATTACCTCTCATAATCATCATCATCATCTCAGCCATGAATGACTGAATGAATGAAAACTCTTTATTGCTACCACAATATAACAGAAAATAACAAAGAAGAATGATGTGTCCGAGCGGCAAGCTTTAATTTTAGACGTGTCGCGCGTAAACAAAATAATATGCAGGTTCTTATGTGAATATATTATATTTCTTCTAACCGTAAGATCAGGTAATAAGTTCTAGTGACTAGTCAATCCTCTGATTCCTGTACGGGCCATAAGAAATGTCCAGGCGGGCCGCGGGTTTGAACACTTCAACAACACAACAACATTTCAACAATGTTCTACGTTGTTGACGGAACCTTATCGCTGCGTGCATGGTCGCCGAACGGTCTTGTTAGCATAGTCTCTTACGTTCCTATTCCGATCTAGTGGATAAACTGATTTGATGTTTATACGATGTAGTTTAATTTCCAGATACGTACAAAGCACCCTCATCGGTTTAGACACCTGTATTCAAGAACAATACTTATGTAAGGTACTGTGCTAAGTAAGGGATTTCTCACCGCATTCGTCACGGCAGGCATTGGATGTACCGGCCCTTTGCGTTCGGGCCCTCATAGTATTGTTCCTGAATACGGTTGTTAGTTGAAGTCACAATTATCCATCTGTGTAATAATAAATCATAATATTAGTCTAAGATTAGCAGATTGTCACATACCTATTTGTATATTTTTAAGCTAGATTATTTATCCTTTTAGTGCGATAGTGAACTCTACTACTCAGGTTTTTAAATTCAATTTCCATTGTACAGGTTTCCTAACGGCGATGCGTCAAGAAGTGACTCGAGCCCATAAAGGCTGGGCTTTAGACATGGTGTCACTTCACAACGACATAACTAAATTCTCTTTAGAGGAAATCAAGGCACCTCCACCGGTCAGTCCATTATAAAGGTCTTCATGTTCACACACTCATCATGACTCTTTCTATCTCAGATTTTTTTAAAAGAGAAGTTATTAGTCATAATGAAGACAGTTTCTATCTAATGTAGAGGGGCCTCAGAAGACTAAAATCCCTCTCTATACAGGACAGGCTTCTATGACAGGCTTCATTAAAAACTTATTAGTTAATGAATTATATAAGGCGACCAAACTTAACTGACTCTATAGCAACAAATTATACTTTTTTTTTATACTTTTTTGATGTAACATAATCTTCGTTAATTTGATTTTAGGTTTTTATTTATTTTGGTTTGTGGGTTAGTAAAATTTCGCCTATTACTAGTATCTCCACAGTAGCTCAAATGGTAGACCAATGGTAGACCCAACGCGCGGATTGGTGCGAAAGGTGCGGGGGGTTCAAAACCCGATCGTGGCTGAAATTTTTCTTCCCATTTATTTATTTATTGTAATAACATGAACGCGTTAGCTTTTATACATATTATCAATTACTTAAAAACTATACACAATACAATAATAACAATATAATTTAAACAATAGCAATAATAATAATAATTTTCGAGCGAACAATTTGATTAATAATGTAATTATAAACTTAAATGAAATTAATTATAATAGTTTTACATTCTCAATACTCAATACTCAATACTTTATTTGCATTTCTTAGTTAATATTACACGTTACAGATGGTCGGCAACTATCTTAAAACTTATGATTAACTAAGAACCCTGTTGGGCATTTGCAATGTAAAAGGTAACAAGAGTGAGGGGCTTGATAGAGATGATGATTGATAGAGATGTTCCGTTATGGCAAAAATTTATTACACTATTATTTTATCATTTAGGTATTCCTGTACCGTATAATATGCTTTAAATATCAATAATTGCTTAAGTTTTTTTATGAATATTATATCGTTCGGTTCGGTTTTAAAAGAGTTCGGTAAATTATTATATATTTTTATTGACATTGCATATGGGCTATTTGAGTGGATGGATAATGTTGAATTTGGAAGGGTTAGTTTATTTCTTATTCTTAAATTATATTTGCTTTGGGTATCGTCTCGGTTAATATATGTATGAGGGTGGTTACGGACAAATTTACAGAGTTCTAAGATGTAGATGGATGGCAAGGTGAGAAGGTTGTATTTTTGGAAATATGGTTTACATGTGTCGGTTTGATCTATGTTTGCTAATATTCTTATAAGTTTCTTTTGTAATATGAAAAGAGCAGGTGCGTCAGTACTATTTCCCCAGAGGATTACACCGTAATTAAACCAGGCATAAGCATAGGCATGGTAAGTGGCTAAGGCTGTTTCAATATTTGTGGTCGTTTTTATTTCTCGGAATGCGTATGAGAAGCTAGAAATCTTATTGCTTAAATGTTGGATATGTTGTTTCCAAGTTACATTTTTGTCTATTATTAAACCTAGCAGATTAAAATAATTAACAGTCTCTAGTTTTGTGTTTTGGAAAGTAAAGTCAATAACCAGGGGTGTCTTCTGGTATGGGTGGAAGGTAATAATTTTTGTTTTATGGTAGTTTATTTCTAAATTATGTTGATTCAACCAGTTTGAGGTCTTTGATAGAATATTTTGTAGATTTGATTCAATATCGGTATTTTTTTGGCATGAGGTTAGTAGAGAAATGTCGTCTGCAAAACAAATACAATATTCTTTTATTATTTTAGGCAGGTCATTGATATATATTAGGAATAATAAACATCCCAATACGCTTCCTTGTGGTATGAATGAATTTGTGTTTTTTATATCAGATTTTACTATAGAAATTGTTTTAGAATATTTATCAAAAAATTCTAATTCAACAAACTGTTTACGGTTAGATAGATATGAATTGAACCATGTGTATGCTATTCCACGGACACCGATATTGAAAAGTTTGTCTAGAAGTATATTATATTTTACTTTCTTTTTTACTTTCTAGAATAGATACTATAGTAACGATCATAATTCTCACAAAATCGTAACAGTAGGGCTAATATAGCACGCCATTTATCATTAAAAATATTGTGTTTCATTTGAAAAGTTTTTGAAAAAGTTCTTGAAGTTAAAATCCTATTTAATTAATAAGATAATGTTTATTGTTTTGTTAAATACAGCCTCAGTCATGTAAAAATTGCATTTCAGGAAGGGGTATACGTACACGGAATGTTTCTAGACGGCGCGGGATGGGACAGAAGGAACGTTAGGCTTTGTGAGTCTACCCTCAAAGTTTTATACACGGCGTTACCCGTCGCACACGTTTATGCCATCAATTCTACGGCACCCAAGGATCCTAAACTATACCAGGTAAAAATACCTGAAAAATTATTAAGCATTGTATAAGTATAGATTTAAGATCGTGAAATAGAACATAGTGTTTATGAAACACTTTATCATTGGGGACTCTTATTTTGAAAAGGGATATTTCGGGAAAGGGGCATTAAGAAAGATGTACTTTTGGAACCTGAACGATTTTTCGCTCTACATTTTTATTTGGACCAAGCGTTTTACTCGTGGTTGCCGTAAGAGTCGGCTAAAGGTTAACAGATTCAGAAGACGGGCAGCTGCGTCTTCTGCGTAAAACCACCCAACTGCGCTAGCCAGCCCGCCTGCCAAGTATTGGCAAAACCTCCTTCAATGGGAAGAGCTATATCTAGCATTGGATTTCCAAGGGCTGCGATGATGATGATGAAGCGTTTTCGCGACCATTTATGCATGTTCGCCCAACTTAAGTTTCGAACCAACTCACATTATGTGCACTTGCCACTATCAAATTAATTCCATTTCTAGGCCCCTTGCTTTCCACAGACTGTACAGGCAAAGCTGTTAGGTATACCCTAGCATGTGTGGTTTTATCTTTACACACGAGGTCATCAGTCAGCCAGTCTTAAATCTAATGCCGGCAATGGTATAAGGTGGCATGGTTTAGATACATCCCACTTCTGGATATAATGAGAGTGTTCTTGGCCAGACATGGTGATGACAGGTAGCGGTACATCGATAATAGAGGGTGGTCTAGATTGAGTCAGAGAAATCCAGGTCGTCCCATGGCGCGATGGACTGACGACTTCAAAAGAGTGGCAGAAAGTAGCTGGATGTGAATGGCAAGAGATAGGGGAAAGTGGTAGAAACAAACGGAGGCTTATACCAAGCATTGGGCTATAGAAGTCTGATAATGACGATGAAGTCGTTTGGTTCCCGGTTATATTATAGGCACCCCTTTTGTCATTCCGTGGGAGCCGTGATTCCTGGCAGAGGGACATATTTGGAGAGTGGGCAGCAGCGCTCTCCGTTTCCAATCACCAAGCCGCCAGCCAAGCGTGGTTATTACGGCAAAATCCCCCTAAATTAATAGTTTATGGCGTTTTCTGGGGAACCCTATGTTCAGCAGTGGGCGTCTTCCGAATGATGACGAAAGTGTTCCAAGCTGAACCGCCTTCTGAATTTAGCATAGAGTTATTAGTTCTACCCTCTTTATTTGTCCCAGTGTCCCGTATACAAGAAGCCTATTCGTACCGGACTTACGTTTATTACTCCACTGTGGCTGCCGACGATCAAGAACCCGGACCACTGGATTTTGAGAGGGGTCGCCATTTTGTGTGACGTCAAGTAACATTTTACACAGTATCGTGGCTTTTTCTGATGTATTTTTATTTTAGTTCGTATTTTTTTATTGCTGTTTGAAGTCACAGAAATGCAAGCGAGATGTAAGTAGGTAAACTATGTTTCCAGATTTTACTGTTTGTGGAATTTACCCTAGAGACTGTATACGAGATGTTTCAAAAGATGTAGTGGATACATATGAGTATGCAAACAATTATTGAATTAAACAAGCTGAAAAGGTTTTCGCGTCGTGAATTTTTTTGGTATTTGTCCTTATGGGTACATCATCCTTAGTATATAATATAATACACCTTTTTTGAAGTCGTATAATACGAAGATACAGTTCTTTTGAAAGCTTTTTCAATGATTGATTTGTTTATCTGATGCTTGTGTTACTGTGACACAATGTTTTATATTAAGGTGGTTGGGCCGACATTATATCCTGTACACACTTTAAGGAACCAATGACAATGATAGAACAGATATAATTTATATATTAGTGTTTTATTTTAAGTATCTACTAATAAATAATAAAGTGGCACTGATTCACTTTTACTACCCAGTTTACTTACATATACAGTTGTACTATACAGTTTTCTTTTATATATCCAGTTTTACTACAAAAGATGCATTTTAAAACTGCAAAAAGTATTTATCTGAATTATGGAATTCTCAATTTATTCTATATGTGCCTATTCGTTAGTAAAACGTAATTTTGAAGTATAACTGGATAAATGTCAATTATAATATGTTGTTACTTAAAATAAAATACTAATGAAGAAATTATATTTCTTCTATCATCGTCATTGGTTCCACAAAGTTTGTATGGGAAATGATGTCGGACCATCCACCTTAACTTTTTCTGTCAGACATTTGTTTTTATCATCACGTCGTCATCGGTTATCCTATATTGTGTGTTATTTTCGTTAGTTGGTAGACTTTGAAATATAGTTTATTTTATAATCAGTTGTTTTTAATGAAAGGCAAACGAAGAGGTATCGCAATATTATATTTAAAGAACATTTACAAAACTTTTTAAATGTAAAATACTGTGAATAGGTATACTACTTACATAATTATATAGTGAATATACACGGTCGGCCACTGGATGGCATCGGCTTTAATATACAAAACATATAAAGCGCTATAAAAAGGTGTAGGAATACTGAAGAAAGTAATCTCCCCATCTGACTCAACTACGAATCAAAGTGACCGATTATATTATGATCCATTTGTATGAGAAGTCGATTGTTTTGTTTCAAATCTTGAAGAAAAATAGTACAAGTCGAACTGTTTAATGGATAGATACATCGACTTATGTATTACTACAGCTTTTTATTGGACGATGGTAATGGAATATTATACAAGAACTCAATTTCTATAAAAATATCGCTAACAATATCATTGGACGGAGTTTGTTCGATGATAATTAACATTTTTCTGTCATCACAAATTCATGGAAGCATATTTAAAAAAAAAACAGCAATAATAACAATCGCTGCGCATTAGGTTGGTGCCATATTTTTTATTATGTTTCTCAATTCAAGCACAAAAATCATAATAATTTAAAAAAAAATATATTTCTTCACATTTTCGCATACCTATCGCTTACCAGTTATTGAGGTGGAGTATATTAAATTCAGTTCGGCAATAATCAGTACATTTTTTATAATATGTAAGGCAAAATGCAGCTTTTCTAAAGGCTAAAACTTTGGTAGTATTGAAGGTACATTAGTATCAGTCTGATTATGTCAATTGTCGTGTATATAAAATGGTTACGAGGTTACGATCGTGAAATGCCTGCCCAGATATTTATAGGATAATCTTATTGACCTGAAATCCACAGTCTTGCTGTATATTTTAATACATACTTTGTTTATTTTCCCCTTTTTTGTAAACAAAAAGTAAAAAAAAAATGTTTCGGACCACTTCCCTTGTAGAGATCTAGCATATTATTATAATAATATTTTATTTATTACATAATACAATGAATTATTATAATACCTATACAGCTAATACATACAGTCTTATCATATTGAATTCTATACAAAGCTAACGAAAATGTAGCATTTTTAATGATAGAACTTATAATATAACTTTGCATATATGCTGTAGGTATAATACTTACATAACACGTCGCTTATGCAACTCAACACTAGCGTATTATTAATATAATATATCATCTATATTGATTAATATAATATATCATCTAATTTCAATATTTAAAGCGAAGATGAAATTACAACGGAAACTTAACCGAAACAAGCATAGCTTCTAAAGATTTGCCTTTGGCTAAATGAACAAATAGAATTAAATTATTGCACACTATTTAACACAATTGTCTTTGGGATGAAAATGGTTGTCTCTCGTTTTTCATTCCCTTTTGTGTTCGCCACGAAAATTTCCGAGAGGTTCTACGGATCTTGACCTTGGTGCTCTGAAAAAAGAAAGATAATACATAACATTAGGTTAAGATTATTGTATGTTTTGTAAGATTGATGTATTTTTAATACCTTCTTCTTGAAAGCGTCAGTTCAATTTTTCCTTCCTTCACTTGTTTGAAAAGCGTTATGGCCCCAGCATGGCTCAGTCCACGTGTCGGCACATTGTTAACTGACAAGATCTCGTCACCTGAAATCATAATGATGTTACATTATTTATTTATACTATAAAAAATTCTATATTGTAGTGCAGTACAATAAATGAAGCTTTATTCTTACCTTCAAAAATAGTACCCCTGTCAGCTGCCTGCCCGTTTGGAAAAACAGTTTTTACGAATATGCCCATTTGTCCTTTCGGCGAATCCGTGCCACCGACTATACTGAATCCGAGGCTCTTATGGCCCGGACCCTTCCAAAATTCCGCTCTATGTATAGATGTGTGTGAGTAATGACCCCCGTGCGGTTCTTGATGGGCAGGAACATTGTAGTCTTGATGTCTAGATACATGCACGTTTGTAGAACTTCTTTGCGACCCAACTCTGTTGAAAAATCTACTTCTGCCGGTAGTTCGCAACTGTTCCGGTATACTCTCGAACGATCGATTCTGATACAATCTCGGCACATGTTTTATGTAATGAGGGGTATCCTTGACTTCATTAGAAGTGTTGTCGTTAAAAAACTGACCGACTATTGGTGGAGGTCTGGAACTATGAAATGATATCGGTCGGTAATCATGGTTCGGTCTACCGATGGGTGTCGGTCGCATTGAAATTTCTATGTTAGTTATATTTTGTAAAGATGCCGTGGACTGCGAGTAGGAGTTCCTCTCCAGTAGCTTTTCGTCGTCGCTTTTATGATTCTCATGCAAAGGTTCTGCACTGACTTGAACGCCAACTTCACACTTCTGGTGGACTTGCATTCTATTAGAATTCGCAGATAGACCGTGCGTTTGATGTCGAGTATTATTTGGAGATTGATTGTAAAATTGAGATTCAGTTGGGAAGTGAGTTTCTATAGTAATTTGGCTCGATGGTGAAGATTTATGAACCGTTTGTGATATGAGATCAGGTGGGTTAGGCGTTTGAGGTTTAGTCGTGATGTTTTCTAGCGGTTGCTTATTTATCATTCTACTTAACGTTATCGGTGTTATCTCGTCGTGAGCCATAACGAGGTCCACCTGGTACCTCTGAAACACGCCTGCATCTTCATCCGCCGCTTCAGTCGAGCACGAATTGACAATATATTGAACTTCTTTTAGCGACGATAATCCTCGAAGTACTCTGCCGTTGACGTTAACTATCTCATCGCCTATTCTAAGTCTACCATCTCTATGAGCGATGCCATCAAAATCTAGCTTTACAACAATGTAACGAACTTCATAATTAGATCCACTGTTGTCGAAATCTACTCTATGCTGCGCGAGGTATACACCCAGGCTTTCGTCCAATCTCGATTTCAACAATCTTATTTTTCTAAATCGTTTCGTACATGGCCCTCTACCTAGAATATCTACTTCGGGAATTTGCTGCATTCTTTGTGGTTCTGTATTTTGAAGATTGCTATCAGATATTTTATTCGGAGAGTTTTCGACAGGCAGCATTTGGGAGTGTAGAAACTTTATTTTTCTCGTTTGAACTCGCTCGTCTAATGTAATGGTTTTATAAACATAAGGAGGCTTTTTGTTAAGAGTTTTCTTCGGAAGCGGCGGTGGTTTGCCATCTGTATGATCTATACTATGATGTGTAACAGAAACACCTGACACTTGTTTCACAGTTTCCGTATTTTCTTTCTCATATTCGTAAGTGATATTTTTATTCAGGGGGAATAATGCACAAGGCGTGGAACTTCGCCTAACTGGCACTTGAACCCTGTTCACATTTATCTTGTGGTTGAAACTCAATTGTCTTGAAAAATTGCTGTGATTTGTTTCAGATTTTGTTCTCATAGAGTCCTTTAGTAGTGAGCCGCTAGACAAATGACACGGGTAACCTGGGGGAGAGTGGTTAGTGTGTTCATCAGTGGGTCGTCCGTCACTGTCATACCCTGACTCGTTAGAGCTTACATAGTTGCTAAGGCGGTGCGCTTGTACCTCGCCGACTTCGGGCACCTGGTGTATACTATGTGTCGATGAAGCTAACTCACTTTTTAAATCCCTCATCGATCCGAGTAATGAGCTGTATTCATAAACTGGTAAACTATTTCTATTTCTAGGTATGAGCATTGGATCATAGTCTAGCGGTCCTCTTTGAGAGATCATTGAAGATCTCCGAGGAACATCATCTAAACGACCCATCGGATATATGTTGGTATCGAAGTCGTTAATACTCCTCATGGAGCTTCTCGTATAATCGAACTCATTCCGTAAAGCGGCGTTTAGAAACATACTATCTTCGTGAAATGAAATGCTGTCATTGCTCTGATATCGCTCTTCGGATCGTGAATTTGAGATATATAATCTTTCTTTTCTGAATTTCGGTGATTTTCTATCCAGCCGCTCGGAAAAGCTTTGTCTGACGCAACTGCCTCTCTGTTGAGCAGCCATACTGTTTTCCTCCGGTAACACGGATAGTTTGGATCGCAGGAATGCGTAAGGAAAATTGGGTTTTTTAGAAGCGCCATTATTCGCTTGGCCATCGTTTAAATTGGGAATGTTGTCGCAACTGATGGCTTTTGTCGATGATGTCACAAGAGACTCGTCGGACAATACGTTATTGTGTTTGGAAGGTGAATTTTTGTTTTCATTGTCTGCGTTTTGCAAATCTATGTCATCTGACGGGTCGTCCGCTTTTACATACGTTGATAGATGTGAGGTTGAGCAACTTCTATACAATGAGGGCCCGTTTGCGACGGGATAGTTATCTGGTGGTTTGTGCATGTTGAGAGATTGAGATTTAGACGAGTTTAGCATTCCAGTGGAGCCCATTCTGTGGAAAAACGATTTGAATGGACTAGGAGACCGATCTCTCGAACCGCTTCTTATTGAATCTGTGTCATTGTCTTTCTTCAAAGATGTAGAATCTGAGCTGCTTCGTCCCATTCTCCAGTTCTGTTTCTTCTTATATTGACCGATAATAGGGGTCTTTTCTACATGTTCTTTAGGCTCTTCCTTGGACGGAGATTCCTGAACCGCATCTTTTTGATCTGGTTTCTTCAACATTTCTAGCTTTTTGCCCATCCGTCGGCCCCACGTAGCAAACACTGCAAGAGAGATACGATAAAAATTGTCAGTTGCATTTTTAATAATGGGTAGTTAGATACATAACCTAAATATTATGACCAAGAGTCATAAAAGTAAGAAATTAATCACATTTATTGATGATTATCAATAATTTTACCTTAGTACCGAGAAATGTAAGTAATAATAATAACGTATTTTGTGTCGTTTCTGTAACTTAATTCGACCTAACCAACTTAATTCTGTTTTTGTGGGCTTACGCCAGCTCTAGCGGTCCCCTGAACGTCGCATCGCCATTCTCGGCCATCGCATCGCTCCATTAGCCCTCGCGTGCGGAAGCTACGTATACCCCTTTACATTAGGTATAGTTTGGGCAAACCAAGTGTTGTTTTGTAGAAATATCAAATTAATGACATGTGAAAATTTCTCTTCATATTTTTACAAAATTATTGGTATATCTCTGTAGGTACTCATATTTTTGTAATCTTGACCACTGTTCAATCCGCAATTATGCATCAATTCAATTATCGAGTGAAGTGGATAGATTGATATATCTGTGAGTGTAATTAAAACGTTTTACGATCGATCTTTGTTGTCGAAAGATTATGAAAGATTTTACATAACTTACTCAGTAAACTACTTATTTACTGAGTACTATATTTAGTAAATTTTAAACAATTTACTTGTAAGTATAAGAAATAAGTGTCTCTTAGTTTTATAATATGTACTTCCCAATTCCCAATATAGACTCAGTATTTTGTTACTAATTTGCGTGGTAAAACTAGTATTAGCATTAGCTTTAATACTCAGATCATACATGATCTGAGTATTAAAGCGCTTTAATACAATATATAAACCTGAAAATTTTCGATGAGTAAGTATGTCTGAATGTGTCGCATTTCAGACCCGAATCTTTCACATTGTAATAGAGGGAGGAGATGAGACTTAAAGAAATTAGCATTTCTAGGGGTTTGACTTAAATAAATATGACAATCAATAAATAAATACACAACAATCCAAATCTACGAGTAGCACAAGTTGACAGTATTCTTATATTATTTTCTACTAAGGCACTTGCCGTGTGCTAAGCCGTGGAGTTACCAGCTTTAGAATAGTGCTCCACCCTCTCTCCCCGTGGTTGCCGTAAGAGCCGGCTAGGGGTTAACAGATCCAGAGGACGGGCAGCAGCGTCCTCTGCAAAAAACCATCGAACTACGCTTGTCAATCCGCCTGCCAAGCGTGTCGAGTATTGGCAAAATTCCCCTTTATGGGCGAGGCCTATGTTCAGTAGTGGATTACCAACGGCTGAGTTGATGATAAAGGCACTTGCCGAGACCCAGCTTGGCCCGAATTAAATACCTACCGAACCGAATTAATACCGAATTATACCGAGTTAATCACCTTTTTTCATTTCCTTGACATCATCCTCCATGACCATGGCTGGTAGCGCGGTGACGATGGTGAAGTCGTGCGATGGCGTGTCGGGTTCGGCGTCTCGTCGCGGAGACGGCGTCGCGACGGCTCGCGGCCCGGTGCCGGTCACTTCCCTGCGCTTCGGCCCGCGGAAGAGGCGCATGATGACCGTTCACGCGACCATCGCGCCACGCCACACGCGCCTTCTCTGTACATAATAAGGTTGAAATATATATAGCGCCCGTGGTGTAGTCGTTCAATTATCTGGATGGTTCAGCATTTGTAAAGTTTTAATATCTAGACGCTTCCATGCTGCGCAAGGCACGTGCAGACGTTGGTCCCGGCTGTCCTAATATATGACTGCCTCAGTGGCGTAGTGGGCAGAAGAATGCCGATCATGAGTTTGATCCTCAGGTCAGATAGTGTTAGATATAGGATTAGTCCACTAGGAATGATCTCTATGACAGCTTGGAGTCTAGAACTGCGTCCCAGTGTCCGGTAGATGGCATAATAGGCTCACCCCCCTATTTCATAGGACCAATAACATATACTGAAGAAAAGTGGTTGTACCTACTGTGGTACACACAACATATCTGCCTACCCTTTTGGGAAAAAGGCGTGTGTAACGAGTAACAATTATTAAATCTTAAAGCCTCGTATACACATATATACACCTTTTACTTTTTACTATCTTTTCTGTTATATCACTCCATTTTCCATCATTACTAGGTACTTCACCGCCATTTCTGCTTATCTGCCTTTTCCATAGAGTATATCTCAGTACTTCTAATATCAAACCAGTAACACTGTCACTGTCAATCTTGTTGAAAGCGACAAAACCACAGACTAAATTCACAAATCCTTACATTTGCCAAAAATACTTGTAACACGTGATTGTAGGATAAGTTTATGTAATGATAATCGTTAGGTAATACCAGAAGATTTTCAAGGTCTGTAAGATATCCATACCTTAGGTAAGTACATGGACTCAATGCAGGATGTTTAAATCAGGTCAAAATGGAAAGGAAATCAATTCATAATATTAAACTAGATTATAAACTTCTCAACTATCCATTTCCGCACATGTAAAACCTGGAGTAAGTTGACGTGATAAGTCTACAGAAGATCGAGGACGTAGACCGTTGGCAGTCATAAATCTGCATAATTAACACACGCACTGCAATTAAAGACCCCCATTTGCTTTTCAAGTAATAATATGCTTAATAGTGACAGTTACGTTAATCCCGTATGAGTCAGAGTGTGCTTGGAATCGCCGGAAATCCATGCGGCTCAGAGGTTTATTCCACCTTGTTCACCTGGGTGAATTCACCTGGGTGCACAAAGTGGAATAAAACAGTCGCGTTAATTCACCTCGGAATCAATTCACCTGGGTGAATTGCCTAGGTAAATTGACGCGACTAAAGTAGTGTCCTTTGATCACCTAAGCACTTGTTCACCTAGGGCCACACATAGGCTCTTTTTAAATTACTTTTGTGGACTTTATTCACCAGCGTAGAACCTATAAATTATTCATTTTCAGATATGAAGTACCAGGGCAGAGCCCGACCGTTCTAATAACTGGGTTTGGAAAGATACTAACTCGTTTTATTTTTCACTTAAACCACGAACACTTACAGCAGATGCATATATAGAAAACGCTCAATCTAATTTAAATGTGCGCCCGTTAATCGTTAACAGGAAACTTTAATGGATTAAACAAGTATCTAGGTAAGTTTCAATTGCAAACATTTCATTATCTGAGGAGGATAACTAAATCTAAATGGAGCGAGCCTGTTAATCCAGTAGAGAAGATCATCTTTTTGTTAATATTACTCAAAATTAAGCATAAAAGCCATAGGTGTCTTACATTGTGGATCATTATCATCTCAGCCGCTACTGAACATAGGCCTCCCCCATTAAAGGGGGTTTTGCCAATACTCGACACGCGTGGCAGGCGGTTTGTCGAGCACAGTTCGATGGTTTTTTGCAGAGAACGCTGCTGCCCGTCCTCTGGATCTGTTAACCCTTAACCGGCTCTTACGCCAACCTCAGGTAGTGAGGGTGGAGCACTATTCTAAAGCCGGTAACTCCACGGCTTGTGGACGGCTTGTGTGTTTACATTGTGGATATCGTATGATATTGTAATCAACCATAATCATCATCTTCCTGTCTAATACCTCGTACCTACTGGATACTATTGATTAGTCCTTAGATTATTGACAAGTCTAAGCGCGCCGTGACCAAGTATCGCAGTACTTAAAAACAACAGTTTCGAAAATGCGGCAACTTTTAAACTGTAGTATGCGTAACGCAATGCTAGTTTGCGTGAAAATCAGTTGCGAGGAGTGCTAGTGTGAGTAAAAAAATTGTGTTGCACTGGCACGGGTACGCCGACTTTGGTGTGGTATTTGTTATAAAATTAGGGCAGTATCTAGTCGGAGCGCGCGCGGAGACCAATTTATATTAAGATTAGATCGTTAGAATCATCATCGTTTCAATAATTATAAGGCAAATCAAATACGTTGAGCTTTTTATCGTTCTTTTACATTAACCAGACTTCCGGATGTTTTATGCCAAAGTCCGCAGACCCAACGTTAAGGATGCACGGCGCGGCTTCTTCCGACCGGACGCGTTGCTAAGTTTGGTCGACGATATTAAAACTAAAGTTTCAATAAGCTATAAAATATTATTATTGCGAAATGCTAATATATTTATCTACATCCGTTGCCGGAAATATGGATGAGACATGGGTAAAGTAGGAACCTAAAAAGACGAGTCTGGGACTTCGGTTGGTCTATGATTAGAGAATATATCGTTATAGAAACAACATTATGTTTGCGTAGAATGTAAGTTACATTAAACAGTAATATGGTTTTCTCACTGCTAAAATTAACTCAGTTAGCCCAGGTTAACCATGTTAAAACACCGATAAATAGGATTAGTTTTACCCTTTCTTATATCTGAAATACACATTTGAGACCAATAACAATACCGGCAGCTGTATGTGAAGCTATCTTCCGCACAAAATTTTTACTTGACACCATCTCACCAACGCTAATCAGGCCAGAAAACGAATTCTCCAATGTGTAACATAACATAACATACATTCACGCCTTTTTCCCGAAGGGGTAGGCAGAGGTGTACCCAGGACTCAGTCCCATAGTAGATACACCCACATTTCGCCAGTATGTTATTGGTCCCATGTAATAGGGGGCGAGCCTATTGCCATATACCGGGCACAGTTCCAGACTCCAGGCAGCTATTGAGATAATTCCTAATGGAAAAATTCAATATTTAGCACTATGCCTGACCTGGGGATCGAACCCGGGACCTCTTGATTGGCAGTCGAGCATCCGCCCACTACGCCACCGAGGCAGTCCAATGTGTAGAGGGAGGGAAATGCTTGGAACACAATTTTTGACTTCATACCTTTGTTTTGTGGTGTAGTGTTTTGTTGTTTCATAGTGAACCAATGACGTTGAATCGCTTCCTTCTACAGACGCACAATCCCTGAACAAGCTTCACAAAAAGGTGTCCATCACTGACAATTACGCGCTTTGGCATCTACTGAATTTCTATTATTTGAATTTAAACTCTATTTACCTAATTGTTTTAAAGCCTAATTTGGATTAAACGATTTTTCACCCTATGAAGTTCAATGTTAAATTTGACACTACGAGACGCGGGCGAACATAGGAGCATTGGAGTAGACTTAAATGCACTAAAATATTTAGTGATTTAAATATTTAAATTTTTTTATATAAATTACTCACACTTAAACTTTTTAACTTTTATAAATATATATTACAAGAAATAAAATTTAAAAATGTCAAAAAGTTTTAAAATTAAAATGTATTTATGTTTGTAAAGTTACATGATAGAATCTCGGTTTAATAGTGAGTACAGGTTCGTGGGCCTGATTCTAGCACGTAGAAAGGGTCTTTGACGATATTATTCTAAATTGTTACGTGATATGATTACTTTTATACTCTTAATAAATTGTCTAAAGTCACAAAAATATTAAAATGTTATCATAAATTGTAAAATTAACGAGGACTATGCAATGTAAACCAATTAGAAACAAAAAGTATAATATTATAATGCACAGTGCGTTATTGAGATAAAATAAACAAATATTTAATTCAATGTTTAAAATGTTTTCAATCCACTAGGTAATTAATGCCAAACCTTTATGTAAAAAAATATATTTATGTTCGGATAATATTATACAAAAATATTTAAAATGTAATCGACTTCATAGTTTTTCATTCGAACAAAGCGCTGTTGTCCATTTTATTGTGTTAAAAAAATTAAATAAAATAGAAACACGCAATGATGATACATAAATTACTAAAATTATTGTAAATACATGCCTAAATTATGAAAAGCTATCGCTTTCACGCACGTATCTGTTGTTATTCGGTTAGCTTTTTACCTAACACTGGCATCACGCGGTCGGCCTACGGTTGCCATGCAACTAACCACATAGTACCAGACTATATTGTGGCGGTACCAGACTCGCGGCTTGGAACAGATTTTTGCACGACTGGTTCTCTTTGGTATCCTTGCTCTGAGTAGTGAACATATCAAAAGTCCCCGACCGTAGCTCTTAAGCCTATACCGGACCGTAGCTCTTACCCCTATGTATGCATACGTATGCATACATAGGGGTAGGGTTCCATACCTAGATACCTGAACAAAACTCTTCAAATCGATTTAAAGTATGGATGGAGGTATGCAGTAAAATGGCAATAACTTTTGATTGCGTTAAAATAAAGTATGATTTTTTACAGCCGCAAGAGACCGCAGATCTGAGTAGTTTATATCAATTTCAATTTGATACCTCCAAGCGTTCCCGTTAAAAAATGTTTTGACTGACGGACAGACTGACAACAAAGTGATCATATAAGGGTTCCTTTTTTCCTATTGAGGTAGTACGGAACCCTAAAAATGATTGGTATATGTAATTTACGATGTAAACTATAATTAATGCATCTGCCAAACGAGTTGTCTCAAGTGCGGTAGTACACAAAGTGGTCGAACTGCATTCCTATACTATTAGCACAAAAGATGCCAGAACGTAGGTACCTACATGTTTATGCAATGGAAAAAATACTTAGATATTTATAGCTGACCGAAGTACCGTGGTCTATACAGGTGATTTTTAAGTCGTTAGTTTGCCGGTTATTGTTGTTTTTTCCCAGAAATTGGTCTTATTAGCAATACAGGTATTATATATAGGATAGAAATTGTATTGGTTCCGAAATCAACTTATTCGATTTTCAACCGGAAACCATTTTTCTCAAAGTATAAATGCAAAAAATCTGTATCGTTCATCTTTTCAGAATTTTCCGATACACGCGGTAGTTTTGGAGAAGACCCTGTAAACCCACTAAGTTATTCTCCCTCCGCATTATATGGGAAACGGGAGCGCAACTTACGTGAGTGTCTTTTGTCGTAATATTACACAATAAGCAATTTTCACGAGTGCATGTTAAGCCTTATGTTTATGCGACCCACCACCCATATTCCATATGTAGCAGCTGTCAGCTGGCTCTAACGCTCTAATACCTTTTTTATATAAGAAAGTAGGTAAGTACCTGGTTCTAAATTCATAGTGCCTAAGTATCAATTAAATTTTAATTAGGTACTTCTCGCATTGCAAAAGAATAAGATGTTACATTCTTTACATTCTCATAAGATCTAATGTCATTTTAGAGGAACATAATTTATTTTGGATGACATTTGGGAGTGACCTATTGGCTCAGTTGGTAGTAGCTCTTGCTTCTGAGACACAGATCCCGGGTTCGATCCCGGTTAGGTCAAACATTTGTGTGCATGACTGTCTGTTTGATCTGTGTCTGGGTGTTATAAGCGTAAATCTTAATAATATTATAAATCTAAAATTTCAGTACAATGTAAAGAAATTACGTTTTTAACAGGGGAACAAAACGCCTGCGAGTTCTAATTCACCTCCAGCGCCATCCAGCGCGGTTTTGGTTAGATTGATTGATGGATGGATGGATGATTGTTATTCTTTAACGCCAAAACTACTGAAAATTGGGCTGAAATTTAGTATGCAGGTAGCTAAGACCCTGGAATAACACATATGGTATTATTTTCCCGATATTTCCACGGGAACGATATCTACGCGGGTGATACCGCGGGGCACAGCTAGTAAAGGAATAAGTCCTTTCATCATCCATTCAGTCATCTGGTCATCTGGTTACCATAGTTCAGGCTCTTTCTGGTCCCTATTTCGGGACTAGAAGATATGTGGAAGTTATCGCAATTATAATTTAAAAAAAAAATCTCTTAATCTAAATTTTGACTTAGAGCGTACGTGGTCTTCTAGGAATTTGACACCTATGAAAAATTGACCAAATCGATGTTTTGTATTCCCCTGTTTCCTCCGAATATAATAAACCCATTCTATAATCTCGCGTGATTGGACGTTCACTACAAAAAAATGTAGCGATTATAAACAAAATAAAATGATAGGTACACACTTTACTTCATCTTTAAAATATCAGAATATATCAAATAGGTTTACTGTATTCGGAAGAAACAGGGGAATACAAAACATTGATTTAGTAAATTTTCCATAGGATTGTGTCAAACTGCTGAGAAGTCCGCTTTCCTGTTAAATATTGGTGGGTCGTTGGGTTCCAAATCCCAAGAGAATATTCTAATATCATATTATAAACGTAGTTAAATAAACGCGTATAAAATTATTATGTTCTATTATTTCAGAGCTTTTAAGAAAGAAATTATTAGGTATTGAACTCGAAACTTTATTGACGGACATATTGACCTAAATCCAGGTTGGGTCTTAGGAGAATATTCTAACATCTAATTAAATTAACACACGTACATATCTATATTGTAATTTTAAAATTATGTAAACATAACTGAAGAGGTAAACTTTGATAGCACCCAGCTGTGAAATAACAGTTTAGTGTTGTAACCTCAGACCTGCGTAGAATCCTTGCAAGGATAACAGCTCAAAAGCTCCTAGATTGCCCACTTAAGATTCCTAGCGGGCCCAGATTCCTGCAGACTATGTAACAGTTTACGGATTTACCATTCTTGAGCCTGCGATCTGTTAACATATTCACCTTTACTTGTAGTTTTTCTGGCGCCAGTCTACAATTATTGGGCACATTGATTCTATATTTTCATACTGGCTTTATAAGGCCGGAAGCACAGAGCTAAATTATTGTCAGAATCGATTAGCTTTAATATTGGAAATATTTTTTTACCAGTCTTGATTGACTATTCATGTGTTGCCACGATCAGCGAAGTAAAAAAGTAATTGAACGTCGCGTCAGGAATTCCACAAGTTGTGATTTTTACTACTTCGATCAATATAATAAACGTTAACCTTAATATGTAATATGTAGTAATAATAATATAGTAATATAGTAATATGATTAAAAATTATTATCTACATTTCGGCTTGTACAACCTTGTCGTGGACCTTCGATTGGTTAAGGCTCTGTATTTAATATTACATATTTGAAAGGTTTTTATTATGTTATGGCATAGCAAGTTCTGGTTTTGCTAGGTTTTTTGAGATACTTTTGGGTATCAAAACTCAAGAACAAATGTTGCTCCTAGACCTTTAATTGAATTTGAATTGAATTGCGTTTGCGCTTAAACATGCGCAAGAGCAAGCGTAAGCTTTCGCCGGTATAGTAGTGTTTGCGACAATATAAGGCACGCGGGGCCAGGGTCGCGTATATACTCGCGTATGACGGACATTGACATCGACTAGTAACTCGCGACGCAGGTGCGGTTCGCTTACTAATGTCCATAACACACTATCGCCTCGTACGCTGCACGCAGTCGTTTGACTAACAAACGGAACGTTCGGAAAAATGTGCATGAGATGGGGCTCGATTTTTACTGCATCAATGTTATATCAATTATTGTTAAATGGTGTCTCGATTAAGTACAGTAAAAAGATATATGTATCATAGAAAAGTAGTGGTAGGCCTCTTTTGCAGGGGGCCGCCTGGGAAAGTACCACACCTTTGCCAGTTATTCATCCGCCAAGCAGTAATGTGCAAATATTATACCTACAGGTGTAGTGGTAGGCCTCTTTAGCAGGGGGCCGCCTGGTGAAGTACCACACCTTTGCCAGTTATTCATCCGCCAAGCAGTAATATGCAAACATTACTGTGTTCCGGTCTGAAGGGCAATGTTACCAGCGAAATTACTGGGCATGTTGAGATTCAACAACTAATATCTCAGGGTGACAGGCGCAGTGCAGTGCCGCGCAGAATTTTTAATTTTAAAACACTGGGTGGCACTGTGTCTGATATGGGCAATCATGATCCTTACCATCAGGCACCTGATTTGCTCGTCCTGTCACTCACTATCATAAAAAAAAAATCGGTTTCGATTAACATAATTTGGTTCTAGAGCCAATTACTCCCATTGCCAAAGACTGGCTTCATTGACACATAATCGACACTCGATTCGCCATTGATCTTAGTTACAGGATCTAGCACTATTGCCACTATAGAATTGCTATTGCTTCTAAGAACACTAGCATAGAATAATACAGGAGAAAGTTAGTGATATTGCGACAATTTCCATTGTGTTTCATTTTATGTCTTATGGTCATATTACTTAAGGTCATATTCCGTAGGATCATAAGGAATGTGGTTAAGAATGGAACTAACGTGATAAAGTAGTTAAGTAGCGGGCAAAACACCGTTCTGGGTAGACGGTAACGCTGTAACCTATACCTACATAGATTTAAGTTCGTGGAATGGTGTTTAAGATATAGATGATTGCCTAAAAACCTATTGTTTAAACCTGCATAATATTATTATACGTATCACCTTTGACTTTGAAGCTTTATTGTTATTTATCGCTTGTGACCTCGATTCTCGTGCTTCCTACGTTTCGAACACAAGTATACCGATAGCCAACAAAGTCTTTAGCTGATAGATCTACCCACAACATGCACGCTGCACGTCTCACAAACACGATAATTTCACGCAATATCAGACCTTAAATGCTTAACAATTAGCCAATTATAGCCATTATAATGGAACGCATTACCGTTTATGCATTATCGAGTAACTTCGTGCTTCTATAATATGATTAACTTTGCACTGCAGTCATGGTGTGACTATTCTCACAATACCTATCTATTATGTTAATTTTATGTAGTTAAATCCATAGGAACTTAGGTGTAGGCACGTACTCGTTTGTGGAAGCTTTGGAATCATTCCAATTATGAGATTTCTTAAGATGTCGGAGTCTTCAATGACTCCGACATGACCTAACGACTGTCCCCTACATATCTTATAGGAAACAGCCGGGACCAACAGTTTAACGTGCCATCCGAAACACGGTAGCGCCCAGGTGAAAAGTCCACGTGGTAAGATTCGATCCAGGGCCGCCGGATTTAAAGCCGGGCATATTCCCGCTGGACCACGGACGCTACAATCAATGATTTACTAATCAGTCGCAAAACCACAAGATATTACACAGTGTGAAAAAAGCCTTTATATCGTATCATACCTATTTCCGCAACTTGCCAAGAGTAGGTACGTCTAGTTGTACCAATAAGCGGTAGGTACCTATTATTAAAATTATTACAACCGCATAAGATTATGACGAAATCTTTAACCCTCCGTGCCAAGTAATGTAAAGCTATTTGTAAGTGTTTACTAGCAAACCGAGGTTTAAATAAAGCTCTCTGACTCACCTCACACAAGTGCACATGGAGCGGCGATGCAATGCGCGAGCGCAGGCGAGACGCTCTTCTGAAAATAAACTTTACATTAACCACTGAACTAAAGTGTGTATTAAAACTGCTACTGACTGTGTGACATTGTGTGGATTGAGGTGTTGGGTAGCTTATTTTATGTTTGTGGTTAAGCTACGATTGACAAGGGAATATCCAAGTTTATATTTTGTTTTATAACATTCAGTTTTTGTGATTATGTGTATGTGTGTTTTGTGTTAAGCGTTGAAATGGATTTTCATGTAGAAAATATTCCAAAACGTTCGACATATTTATACACTTTTAAGGTATACACTTTTAAATTGCCGCAAATTCGTTAAAACAAATTACATTTTTATATTCAATACCAATGACGTTGAATCGCTTCCTTCTACAGACACACAATCCCTGAACAAGCTTCACAAAAAGGTGTCCATCACTGACAATTACGCGCTTTGACATCTACTGAATTTCTATTATTTGAATTTAAACTCTATTTACTTGATTGTTTTAAAGCCTAATTTGGATTGAACGATTTTTCACCATATTATGAAGTTCAATGTTAAATTTGACACTAAGCGACGCGGGCGAACATAGGAGCATTGGAGTAGACTTATATGCACTAAAATATTTAGTGATTTAAATATTTAAATTTTTTAAATAAATTAATCACACTTATACTTTTTAACTTTTATAAATATATATTACAAGAAATAAAATTTAAAAGGGTCAAAAAGTTTTAAAATTAAAATGTATTTATGTATGTAAAGATAATTAAGTTACATGATAATATAATCTCGGTTTAATAGTGAGTACAGGTTCGTGGGCCTGATTCTAGCACGTAGAAAGGGTCTTAGACGATATTATTCTAAATTGTTACGTGATATGATTACTTTTATACTCTTAATAAATAGTCGAAAGTCACAAAAATATTAAAATGTTATCATAAATGTAAAATTAACGAGGAGTATGCAATGTAAATCAATTAGAAACAACGAGATATAATATTATAATGCACAGTGCGTTATTGAGATAAAATAAACAAATATTTAATTCAATGTTTAAAATGTTTTCAATCCACTAGGTAATTAATGCCAAACCTTAATTTATGTAAAGAAAATATATTTATGTTCGGATAATATTATCCAAAAATATTTAAAATGTAATCGACTTCATAGTTTTTCATTCGAACAAAGCGCTGTTGTCCATTTTATTGTGTTAAAAAAATTTAAATTAAATAGAAACACGCAATGATGATACATAAATTCCTAAAATTATTGTAAATACATGCCTAAATTATGAAAAGCTATCGCTTTCACGCACGTATCTGTTGTTATTCGGTTAGCTTTTTACCTAACACTGGCATCACGCGCACGGCCTACGGTTGCCATGCAACTAACCACATAGTCTGGTAATTTTTTGATTTAGTACCAGACTCGCGGCTTGGAACAGATTTTTGCACGACTGGTTCTCTTTGGTATCCTTACTCTGAGTTCAATACACATCTAGGTACAGATTTCCAAATAATTCCTAACTCGAAATTTAAATACTTTTTCCATCCGCTGCTTTTCTTACTGGCCCTATTATAAAAAGTTTCAGTGTGACCCGTGTATAGTAACTGTATCGTAGTTATCTAATTTTATTATAATTGGACAATAATATTATTCAATATTGTTTATTGTACACAAAACTAATTACACTAATTAACACATATAAAATAAAATTAATACAAAATACATGTAAAAAAAGTATTTATATTCAATAATAATAAATTCAATAATAGATATTCTAGGAACTCTACGATAACTAAAAAGACATACAGAATACACTGGCTAAGTTATATCTATTGAACTGACTTTCCGGCTTATTCGAATTTGCAAATTGAACGAGAAAGCGATGGCTAAGTAAGCGCTTCCCTCTTGCAACTCTCAAGTGATTTCTATTGAAAGCTACACAAAAGCTCCGCATTCTATTGATAGGTACCTACTGCAGTCTGCTTTAATGGTCTGAGCATAGCTTTCGAAGCACGTATTAAACTTGATATTATCGATAACTATAATATATTCCTTATCTAATAGGATTGATAAAATGCGCGATAAACATGGTTTTATGAGTGGTATGGCGATTTGTAGGGTTTATTTTTATAATATTTGAAATACCTGTAAAATTATGCCTGGAAGGTACCTATTTGCCAATTATCATCATCAGCCAGAAGACGTCCACTCATGAACATAGATCTAACGCCATAAAATATTCATATCTTCATTGATCATTCATATTAAACATTAAAAAACCTAAATAAACTCTTATAATTATCTTATTAGATGATAAAGAGTACCTAGAAGCAAATCAATGTAGAAAATTATAATACAATAACAATAAATAAAGTTGATCTAACTATAAATTATTGCTTACTCAACACTGAGATATACTAGGACTAAGTCTACATTATGTTGAATAACCGTGCACTAGTGAACACACAGTCATAAAATTCTTTTAAATTAAAATATAAATTCCGCATGGTTATCATTTATATAAAAAGCTTTTAGGCTATATCACAATGCCACCAACGCCAAGGGATCGGAAACATAAAAATTCCATCACGTAGAGAATGTATTATCGCCATCTATTGAAGGACAATAGGGCCGCGTTACGTTGAAAGTGTCTAATGGCGGATTAAAGCCGGACCGCTACTTGCCATGACATGGAAATACAGAAAACAATTTTCCTTGTACCAGATCTAGAATTAATTTCGGCCTTCGCAGCGATTTCTGATTTCGGCACGATTTTTAACAATACGTCAGACATAACGATCTTCTTCCGACTGAACAATAATTTTGTCATAATGGAACAATAGGTAGGTATACTTACCTGCCTATTACCTACTATCTTCTTTAATGTTGAGAATTTTATCTGAAACTCGAAATTACACAATGACGCAATTCTAAATGTCCCTGCAGTGTAGGCAGCAACTAGTAAGTAATATAAAGATTTGGCAAATTTATTTCACTCCACATTGACCCGGAGGAATAAAGTGGAATGAAGCGCTGTTTTCTGCAATTATGTTTCTTGAGAAAAACTAATTGGCCCTACAGTTAATCTCAGTAATCCTCAGCCGTGCGTATGACAAGTACGCACACTGGGATGTGATTAAACGCAGTCCGGTAACGGTAAAAACGACTATAGGGTGAAACCACGGCCCTGCGGGGACAACATTGGGGAAACAACGGTAACTGCTCTCTGCCCTCTGCTATTAAGCAATATATCATAATTAAGGCCAGATTTCTGGCCAAATAAATCACCAGCAAAATGAGGTCTAAGACTAACGACTGTTATTTCTCTTTTGTTTTTGCTCAGCACCTTGGAAGAAACGACATAAATAAAGGATACATTAAACGGAAATTAATGTTTCAACGGGCGTGTTAATTATTATTAAATGTCGTGCTATTCAACAAATTGTTAAGACCTTGTCGACACGCGAACTGTGTAAAAGTAGAGAACGTAAGTAGACCTTAACATTATACATATAGCTACTACAGTTTTAAAGTGCATGTCTATTTTTGATACGGCTACCTGAAAACGAAGTTTAATACATTTTTATGTGAGAAAGTATTATATCAAAGCATTTCTATGTTTTAGTTTAAAGTTTGAAGACATATTTATTCACATTACGACCATTGCTACATCCTAATATATGTAGGTATACATTACACACTGATTTATCTAAAGTAATATGCTTAGGTATATAAAGCGTTCTTAAAAGTCTTGATGTTTGTAAGCTAATATCCACTTTTGTGGCATACTCGTATTATCGCCTAATTAGGTACTTCTCATGCGATTAATAAACGTAGTATCTACTACTTAGTTGGTTTTAAATTTTAAGGTCTCCGTGGAAAACTCAGGGGTAAACCTAAGCTCTTTACAGATGACCTACAAGTACTGAGCATCGTGACCGTAATACGAGGAGCCGCGCCAACCACAAACAAGCGCGATTGATATTCGTGGTTAGACCTAAACCACATTATGTTTACTTTGCAAACTCCGCGCGTAAATGTAAAATAGCTAAGGGTAAGCTTTAAGCTATCTGTTTATTGTAATAAATTACTCCGTCGGGATTGCTCACCTACCCCAATGGTTGCTCCTTCGCTCTTTCCCCTTTGGAAGCTTATCTTCTTACCCTTTGCGGTCTGCTTTCTTTCAGAATCTGAATATAGGATAATACAGATCATCAATACGATATAAATCACGATTTATTTCGGTTGCAATATTTTAGATCAACAATGAAGCTTGCCGACTTTCTCTTTTATGGGAATAAATGGGAACATAAGAACTCCTTGGTAACTTCAACCTTAAGGACTCTACATACCGAAGCAGCCGACTTATTGCAGGGACAAAATTTCGCAAAAATCATGTCGTCGACATGTGGTGCTTGTGCATAAAAATCCATGTCGCAGAAAAAAGCCGCCGGGTTGTGACGGCGGGCCGGCGGCTTAGGTGTGTAGAGTTTAGGATTATTTTATTTATGTCAATTGCAAAGAGGTCAAGAAGTAAACAATTCAACCACGACGATCGCTAGATGCTAAGCGATACGCCGGCTCTTTAAGGACTTTACTAATAGAAATAGGTGTGTAGAGTCTAATTCTATTAGACTCTAATTATTCTTTATTAGAGTATAATTCTATTAGACTCTACACACCTAAGCCGCTGACCCACCGATACTACTCTACAGCATTATTGTCGGCGCGTGAATTCGTATGTGCCAAAATCATCCTTGTGAAATTTTGGTTCGTAATTATACCTCTATAGGAAGAACGCACAAGAAACTTGTGTTTAATTTTTTTCTCCTTCCGTCCTTTACAGTTTTTATGACCTTTTTTTTTATAAACAAGCAGACGGACCACCTGAGACCAACGGGAAGACCGCGGTAGGGAGACTTTAAAACTAGGTACGCCTTACTGCATTGCACTCTACCCTAAGACTAAGACATATTATTTGAGTTCTCGTATGCCAAGCAATTACCATATTATAATTAAAATTAATTTCAAAGCTAATACTAAATACTAGCTGACCCGGCGAACTTCGTACCGCCATATTTTATTTCTCTAATCGCAACTGAGGAAATAAAACCCTTCCGGTAAAATCGAATTAGCTAAATTGAAAATAAAACTGGAGTACTCAATTGAAAAATTCATATTGTTGTACAAAATGCGTGGGGTGCTTATTATAATTACTACAGGTATACTAAACTATCGTTAAAATATTGAATTTCCCGAACGTTCTAGTTCGCATGCTTCGAGAAGAATCGATTGATCGATTGTTCGAAATAGTGGGTCTCGATGGTTCGAGAGGGAGCTTTGTTTACGCTCAGAGGAGGTCTCGAGAACGAATGAGATACCAAAGCTTTGGATATTCAAACCAGAGATGGCGACTCGATAGAATTTGATGGCCAGATCTTGAAACTTTGATTAAAATTTGGCGCCAAGACTTTAATAATTCTCTAACCAAAATAGTACAATTTTTTTTTGTTATTAATGGTAATAATATTGTAACATACGCAGTATAATTATAAAAATATCAGTCACAAACCATTAAAATAATACGGTTATATCGTGAGCATAAATAAATATTACGTGAAATAAAGTAATAGAATTTCTAAGAAACAGAACACAGCGCCATCTATTGGGTGTATTTGCAACCTAGATGTCAAACAATATTGATGAATTTTATCGATGAATCAACGTACACCGCCATCTATGAGAACTTCATAAAACTAAACAGTAAATAAACACTTGCTTAAGAAACAATTAATTGATACATTTTATTCGTTTACATTCACGACATAAGCGAATAATTGAGATGATAACTATCCTATCCAGTAAGTTAGACCAAAATACGGGTACATGTGAAATTTGATTGAAATCGGTTCAGTAGTTTTGGAGTTTATTCGGGACAAACATCGTGACACAAGATTTTTATATATATAAGATATGTGACAAAGTTCCAGAAGACACTTGGTATCAACCTAGCACACTAGGCTCGTAGGGACAATGGTCGACCGTTACAAGCGGTTGCAAAATCAACGGTTTGCTGAGTATTCAGTTTCACTGTTACAAGATAACCTTTATCACATCTTGAAATATCCTGTGGCCTATCAAGCTATCGTGTAAGATCGTTGAAAGTTGAAATAATACTCGTACATAGGTGATCATGTACTTAATTTGAGAATTTTATAGTAGTGTATTTTTTATAATATGTATGTAGGTAGCAACTGTAAGTAGTACTTATTTATACCTATCCAATGCAGTTTTCTATCCATATCTGTGGATAGCTACGAGCTTAACGCGGCTGGATGTAGGTGCGGTAGATAGAGTTTGATAACATACCTATTTATATAATAACTCATTACTTATGCCTAAAATTTTACTGTGTTTGGAATTAGGGCATTAGAGAAATTGATAAAAAATATTATGCAAAATTAATTATAACATATTATAATAGATAGAATGATCACTTCCAATTATTTAATAAAAATTATAAAATTTCAATGTAAATAAAAATGCATGATAGTTTAAAATCTGCTGCAGATTTACTTTTTTTTATAGGTAAGTGAATGGACAAATTGTAACGAATTTAATAAAAAAATGTATAATTCAATAATACTTTGCATATTAATATTTGAAAACCAAGTACCTAGTTACTTAATTATTACCTATTAGTCCAAACTAGACATAGAGATAATATTAATACCCTGTACATAATTAAACGGTCGAGAAAGTATCTACTTTAGATTTTAGTACAAAGTTTTAAATAGTCGAGTAAAGTACATAAATTAAGAGAATGTTAATTAACATGTATGATTTATTGTAAATGAAGCTCTTAGAATACTACTAACATTTACAGTTTTAAGTATATTATACTTAACTAACTTTCTGCCAGTGACTGACTACGAGACTTATAATTCAGATAAAGCTCGAAAGTTTCATTCGTCTTTATTACCCATAGCTACGTAGCTACGGGTTATCATCATCTCAGTAATAGGACGACCACTGCTGGACATAAATCAAACTGTAACTCAAAAATATTTATTCAATTAGGTTCCAATCTGACACTTGCACGTCAATGAAGATAAACAGTAATGAATCTATCGTGCGTTTGGGAAGTTACCGCTACAAGAAACTTGTAGGGCTCAATTTGTTCAATTGATAGTTTTGCAATAAGTATTTAGTTTGGTTGCATTAGTTTGTTTGGAAGGTGTCGTCTAGTCTGGCTGTAAGCGGCCTGCATATAATGCGTTCCTGCTTCCTTTATTAGATCGTCTATCTACCTTTTGGCTGGACTACCTACGATGTAAAGTACGTAGGTATTTTGTATTTATATTCATATTCCAGAAAATATTATATACCTAATTGTAAGATTTTTTTCTTCTTCAACTGAACTTTTTTTAGCTAAATATATTGCTATATAGTTCTTAGTTTAGTAAATATTACTCCTGCAGGTATAATGCTTATAACATACCTAATATCTACCTATTCAGTTTTTTTATCAAGTAAATTATCTTACTTCTTACTCGTATGACATAGATATAAGTACTTGCCTTTGTCTATAAAGCATTGGAAGCCATGCCTAATAAATTAGAACTTGACTTTGCTTACCTATTTTAAAGTACTTATTTATTTTGTTAGTTATACCAAAAGTGTGTGTTATTTACACACATCATTAGCGGAGACCCGTTAATCTGAGTAAGTGGAAGCAGAAGTCGTCGAACTACGCAAAGGTATGCTTGCTGTTTAAATATTCTGAAATTCACATTCATAAAAGGCTTTCATAATGAGTGGTATGGGATCTACAGTCCACTGGTGAGCTAATAACTGATGGCGTAATTTTTGTGTACCTACATAAGTGGCTACAAGAGTATTTCGATGAGTTCCTTCAAATATCGTGGCGAAATTATCGCCGTGTGGGACTCTTTCGTACTCGTATAGAAGGTAGTTTAAGTTATATCGTTATGGAAACGACGATAATATTGCTGTAATAGCTAACATAGGTCCCTCATAGCTCGAGTTAGTGTACCTATAAGTGCTATAAGTAACTATTGTTACTACAAAATATGTAAAGAAAGAACGAAGCTATAAAACAAAAAAGTGCTCCTAATCTCAGACCCCCCAAAAGATTATTAACGAAATCACAATACCGGAACCTGTTATGAAATCGACATAAATCTCGTTCAAACTCTAGCACGTGATTATGAATAAAGCGGCCATCAAATAAAGATTAAAGGACTATTATGTTTGGTGGTTGAGTAATTTGTCGCCTGTACAGTTAGGGACGATTTAGTGGTGAGTGGGCGGGCGGCGTGCGCGCACCGTGGGCGAACGACGGACACCATTCACAAGACTCACGGTATACTATTATGAAACTAGTATTGAAGCTTAAGTACTTTTATTAAATTAACCGTGATGGGCATGATATAATTACGTTATTACTTCCTTATTTTCATAAAAAAATCATCAAAAGTAAAAGTAATGTAGTATTATGTAGGAATCTGCAATATCCAATTTGAAGCTACTCGTATACGTTGTTTAAAGTGTCGTGCCATCTTTGTGTATTTTTTATCCTGGCTTCCGTTCCGTTTTAGTTTTCCAAGTCATTTACTCGCCTCTTACAAAAAGTAAAGATAGAGCTGTCGCTTGGCGTCGTTTTTGTACAAAATAACAATGTCTAGGGCGCTGGTCGTCTGTTAGTCTAAGATCAAAATTATCGCCACTTTGAACCCAAATTAGTTACTGTTTACGTCTTGAGAAGTACCCTCGAAACTGGCCATATGCTGCCCACCAGATGTGGTTTACGATCAACGACAAAACGTACCTTAATAAAACTTTAACACCTTTACAACATCGCTTTTTTAAAGCTCAACAAATAATATGACAATGTAATGCTCGGGATTTAACGACATTGTTTGAAACATCTTTTGTCCGAGATAAATAGTTTCTTTTTATCTACGGCCTACGTGCCTACGGGTTACACGTTGTTTGGTTTTCGTGTTTTGACATGATGAATCGGCTCTTGTGCAATCATTTTGGAGGATATAAGTACATACATAGGTTACTTTTATAATAGTGGATACCTACTTACCTACTAATGGTCTATTCTGTCTCAGTGTTCACTTCAAATTCATAAAACCATTTATAAATTTTATTCCTACAGCCTACGCCTATCAAACTCATTATAGGCTAGTTATTCTTAAGGTAACCAAGCTCCCTGCAAAAGGTTTACATTTACTTAAAAGCTTAGGTTGATCTCGCAATAGAGAAGCATTATAGAGGAACGCGAATGTTTCTACTAAAATTTTAATAACACACTGCTTTCTTGACGCTTCATTCATGTGTTTTTATTCTGCTGATCCAAAACTACTCAGAAACTAAGTTTGAAAGTTGAACTCGAGCCAAAAAACCATAGCGGATGTTGAAGACTCCAGCTTCAGCAGAAATAAACGACCGGAAGAACAAAATAGATAATCGTGGTGGTCGTAACACTTGATTAGATAAAACCGATGCACCATCTAACGGTATTAGTACTAGTGGACACATCTTACGTAAACTAGGAAAAGTAAATCAACTACGAGTAGTATGAGACATTAATAGCAACCAATAAAACAAACTTGGCTGTTTCCGTCACAAAATTGGATCTGAAGCACTCGAGATATTTACGATTATGAATTAGCATAATGCTGCATGTCTTACAAGATTGATGGCGATCTAAACACATCAATAATGTTTACTTTGTAGTGTTTGCTGAAGAATTCATCTTTCGTCGTTAATTCTCTTATGACATTTTATATTTGAACGAGAAAGTCTTGTATTAAAGTGCCTACTTTATAAAATAAGAGTAAGCTGTTACGGTTTAACATATATATAAAATTTCGTGTACCTATTTTGGAAACAGCTCTATTGATTAAAAGATAGAATATTCCTCGCAACGCGAAGCTCGGTCCAGGTACAGCAAAACTGAATAAAAGTATACTTTCTGCAGCTAACGGACCTCAGTATTCTATGAATTTGTATCACAACGTAAAAAAGTTCAACATACACAGTTCGTGGCATACTTACTTATTGACATAAATTAATCCCGCAACTTCATTTAGCATGTATGGTTTTCCGCAGTTTTCACGTTATGTTTTAATAAACATGCGATTCACAAACCAACTAGATCGGATCACGATACCGGGTTTAATTTTTTCCGGAACTTAAGCCGAGATTTGTTCCACGTACGATCCGCTCGATGCGATTAAGCTATCGTTTTATATGTTATGCTTCGTAGTCACGAAATATTTTTTGCAGGTATTCGTGGATATATACTTTTACAAAAACCTCGAATACAAGTCAAAATTGCTCGGTCATTGCCCAGTGTATGCTAACCTTGAGCCACAAATGAATATCAACTATCAACTAAGTAGCTATGTATTTGTGACTCGAATACATTAAAGTTTACTTTTAATACAAATTTATTGATGCAATCGATAATCAATTTTTTGAACATGATTAAACTTGTCTATAAAATTAAAATCTATAATGACTTGTAGAGTAGGTACGTTATCTTGTAATGAATATTGATTCACATCTAATTAATTTAAAATGTTATGTCGTGTAGTTGTTATGTAATATACATACATAGCTATTAAACTTAGTTTTATACTCGTGAATGGTAAACTTTCATTGGTTTTATTAAATTACAGTAATTTACTATGCTCATGGACTACGGATGCTCATGTCTTTTATTCGTTAAATGCAAATATTATGAGAATAATTTATTTTAATCACCACTTTCGTCGCAAGCTGTAGCGAAGTTAATTTTGCTTATCTTTTATATGATTTATCTACAGTGACAATCTTATAGTTATTGAATCTATCTTTGAATGCTAAGAATCTTTGCGTGATTCGCTAGTAAATTGTTCGTCTGAGTCAGTGAAAGCTGTTACTCAATCCGTGTAATAATTACCACATAAAAACGGTCCCTGACCGCCGTTAACCATAATTCATTAGCAAAATTTAAGACACCAATTAATACTACTTGACTCCGGTCTGAGGAACCCGTTTGCTTCCGGAATTACGCGAAACAAGTCAGTTCAATCGATTTCTGTTGAAATTGCGATTTCAGATGTTTCGGATGGAAAATTATGTTTTATTATCTGCTTATTCTGATATTCTTTTAGCCTTTTTTCTTTTTTTTTTTAACTTAAATTGCTTCTTCCTTACATAGTATAAAATATAGTCCCGCCGCTTGTATAGATCATTTAAACCCTTTTAATGCGTTTTCATTAATACAGAGTGATTCAAGAGGAACTTTTATACTATGTTAAATATGTTAATTTCATATTATCTTATATATAATAGTTTTCGGAGCGAAGGGATGACGGGTCGCAAGTCTATTACAAACTTTTTTATGATACGAAGAAATAACTTTAAGTAGGTACCAATAAGTATAGTCTTATGTAGTATAATATATTCTTCTATGTTATTAAACATTTCTTTTGCTTCTTAATTTCAGCTAAGCATAAATGCGAACGTTTTTCGTTATGTGGGTGAGTATGTTTGTATTATGTTGCCTCTTCACGCGGAAACCGCGGGGCATAGCTAAGAGATTTTTAAATTAATACCTGATTGTCTACAACGATTGCTTTCTTAATGCAACAATAATCTTTACCGAAAACAAGTTTATTACCATAACCAACCCGGCTCGGCCACGTTTATATAAGTACAAGCCTACATTACTATAACATTAGCTACTGGTTATGCGAAATTAGCTAATAAACAAGTCGGACCTCATCTTCACTGCACTTATCTCATTGAAGGCATGGAGCCCCTAGTAAAAGCTTTATTTTGTAACGAAGATAAACTATATATATAACTATAACTGATATCTTAGAAATACCACTCTCAGTACAAATAACAATCTTTGCTTTATTGATATTATCTTACATCTACATTGATATCTCGAGACTCGAGATAAATGATAACCACTTTGTGAAACAAATTAGTCGTATTTTTTCTCCCACACCATCTATTCTTGACTTTAATTATTGAAGTTTTTAAAAACCAGTTGTCTTTATTATACATATTATGTATGTTCATCGACTGATGTAGAGCTTGGTTCTATAATACTTCTTGTTTTTTTTTTGTTAGAGCATCGCCAATTGACTGCATGCCACTTAAAGCGTTGTGTTACATTGTTGACTGACGCAGTTGCGTTTTCTAGTCCAACGTATTTGAGCAGCGAAACAGGACTGCCGTTTCAACTTTTTTGGTCAATTACAAATGTGTTCTGTGAAGCGGCTCGAGTCAGATGTTTAATTAGTGCGGACGATGTTGATGAATTGTTCAGATTAAAATGAGACGGTCTGGTGGCATCCAGGTCACAGATGCGCGCGTGGATCGCCGCCTTACTCTATACTCTGTGTACTCTGAAGAGTCGTACTCAATGATATCTGTTCTTTATCTGACAAAAAAATCTCGTAAATGCATAACTTCACACAAGCACTCTTCTCTTACAATCTAACACAATTTTTGTGCCTGTTTGTGTTTAATCGATTATTCATTATCAACAGTTAGTATGGTCTTTGGAACTGTTACAATATCAAGATAGCCTAATCTATTTGAAATAGTTTGTTAAGTAGATAGGTGTAATATTTCGCCACGCTCTGATTAGCATCTGTTACAATAAATTGGGTAGTAATTAAGTAATGACATGAAGATTGTTTAGTGCAATTCCTACCAATCAATTTATTTTACAGTTGTAGCTTGTTTACGAGTGCATTTATCTTGTCCATATTAACTTAACCTTGGAAAAGTGTCACAGTAAGTCAACTTAAGAAAAGTAGAATTGGAACTAATAATTAAAAGTGTAAGTGTTAATTCAATTATTTTTATTATTGAAAAAGACAGTGCTGCCCCCATTATTTTTTACTCTTTTCTGTCGCCATACTGCGCATATTGCGCTCGTAAGTTATCATTTTATTCGATTGATCGCTTATTGTCTAAGTGACCGGACTCGGGTTATGTAAATGGTTATTTACTTAAATGAATATTTTGTATACAACAGTTCAGGCATGTAACACTTCCATAATAAAATAACCGTATGTAACCGGGTAAATTAATATTATAAAACATTGAAATAATCTATTCTTTCTTCTAGCGGAAGTGTTAAATTAATTATTTTGATTTCTGTTTTAATAAGATTCAGATGCAAAATGAATCTACGATTCATTATGGTACGAGTACTTACTCGTAAGTAAGTACCATAATGAATCGTAGATTTTTAATTTTTGTAATATAACGAGTAAGTAGATATTTATACTCGTATTATGTACCTATCTATTGTAAGTACTTACAATAGGTAATTACAAAGGTATTGTAAATTGTAAGTACATAACACCACGCCTTTTTTCGAAGGAGTAGGCAGAGATGTACCCAGGACCTAGTTATGTTTTAAGTCCCATGTTATAGGGGGTGAGCCTATTGCTATCAACCACACATAAATCCAGACTCCAAGCTGTCATTGTGAAAATTCCTAGTGGAGAAATCCAATAACACTGCCTAACCTGGAATGAAACCCGGGACCTCATGATTTGCAGTAGCGCTTGCGAACTTGCGAAGGCACTGAGGCTAGGCGATTATGTAAGTAAATAGGCTCCTTCCACTTCGATCCATAGCTCGGCTCCACATGTGGATCCGAGGACACCATTTTCTCCACAGTAGAGCCGTAGATACTTATTTTTCTCTTAAATCCACAGGTGTATCCATAGAGATAGATATTCTATGAGGCATTCATCAAAATTAATATACTCGTACGTATGTAAAATACATTAGTCCTGTGTAAAATAGCTTTAACTGTGAATATGAGTTCATTTGCTTATAGATTTACAACATATTACTTGAATGTACAACTAGGCATAATATTAGCGCGTCTGATGTTTATATACATTATTACCTATGAAATTGAAGTCCGAGTTCCCTTGCACATTTAAAGCTGATTGGTACCCGAGTTCCCAGTTTAGTTATTGCGGTCATCGTGTGTTTATTATAAACTCACATCGCGATCGTTAACAGCTAGTGCACCCAGAGCAAATGTGCTGGTCACATATCACATATCAGTGACTGAGCTTGATGAGATCTTGATATAAGATGCACTCGCCTCATTTCTAGATGATAGGAATGTTTTAATGACATGATGTAAATTTGTTTTGTAGATTATAATTTATTCGAGTAGCTGTGCCCCGCGGCTTCATCCGCGTGGATATTCCCGTGGGAATATCTAAAATAGTACTCTATATGTTATTCCAGGGTTTAAGCTACCTACTTACCAAATTTCAAGTGCTTTTTGCGTGAAAGAGTAACATCCATCCATCCATCATCACACATTTTTTTTTGCATTTATCATATTAGTAGCATGTTAATTAGACATAAGTACAATCAATCACGCCTTATTCCCGAAGAGGTAGGCAGAGGTGTACCCAGGACTCAGTCCATAGTAGGTACACCCACATTTCGCCTATTCGCCTAGTCTATTGCAATATACCGGGCACAATAGAGATAATTCCTAATGGGAAAATCCAAATAACACTGCCTAACCTGGGGTTCGAACCTGGGACGGGCATAATCGGCAGTTCGCGCCCATTACGCCACCGAGGCAGTTAATTAGACACATTTTATAAAATATCTTTATCCGATTATGGTAAAACTGAAGAAAAATAATGGATGGAGAACAGCAGAGAAGAGTGATGAAGAGGAATATGGGTTATTCTAAACATGGAATTTTAGTGCTTATTTCGTCGTTAGTTTTTTTAGATACTTGACAGTATAATTAATTAAAAATAAAAGAAACTGATTTTATATATATTAGGTATTGGATAATATTTCATGCTTAAGAATTGGATAATATTAGATATCTCCTGTAAAATAAAACCATGTCTGTTTTATAGAAACCAGATGCTCTATTCATTTCTTTTAGTAGATGTATCTCTTTAATGTAAGTTCGTAAGCGTTAAATTTAACATGTGTGTTGACGGTTGTAACATCTGAAACTACATAGGCACCTACGTACAGTCTTATCATAGGTATTTTTATAGGTTTAAGTTAAATTCAAAGCAGTTTTCTCTCAACTTGGATAGTATATTTATATCTCTGTATCTACGTTTATAAAATGAATTTGTTGATACATAGTTCATAAGTGAACCTATATCTTTACAACGACACATATTTGGGCTATAAAGTTATTTATTTGAAATAATAATAATTAGTAAATTATAATAGTAAGGTATCAGAAAAATTTTTAGTTTTATGAAATTCCCCTTAGATAGAATTTTTGATAAGTACCAACGATTTACAACAATGTCGGGCAAATCAGCTAGATTATTAATACTTAGGAATTCAGTTATGTGTCTATTTCAAGAATTACTTACATTTTTTTATTTGAAAGTTAGTTAAACCAGCGTTACCTAGAAATAATAAATCCGTGTAATTTGATGACGACCTTTTCAATCAACAAGAGGCATTGAATTATAATTAACCCAGGCTTCTTTTTTACATGCTTTTTACAGTTTTACGAGTTGTAGTTTTTTTGGTTTATTTAAACATTAACGGTGGGTGGGATTTGATTGTAATAACTGTGTAAATGTGTAACTGTGTAAAGGAAATTTCTAAAGTGGAAGTTATTTTTTTGTTCTGCTGTGTTTAATTTAATGACTTTAATTGTTGCTTGAGCATTGAAGGGCGTTAAACTTATTTTATTGATTTCTATGTCTTAATATTATTGTCTAGTTCTTTATGACGCTTTAATGTTCATATCTGAGTGTAAATGTAAATACGTAATATATTATTATAATTTTGTCAATAAAGTCTTTAATAATTTGTATAACTGATATGCTACATGTGTTTTCGATCTGTAGAGAGGTATTATTATGAGAGAGAGAGAGATACATAATAATTAAAATATATAACAGAGAAAGATAAAATAACCACCTACCACTTATTACCTATTTAGTTGAACCTGTACCTATATTCTTTTTATTTTGGTCCCAAAGAGTATTTTACTTTTTATTTACTTAAATATTAATATATATTCAAAATCATTAAAATAAATAGCTCTACAATTATTTCATATACTTACCTAGTAAATATTCACAACTCGAAATAATGTTCAACAAAGTATCCTATAGGAGCCGATCACATGTTCACAACACTATCTGGGGTCACAAAGTCACAGTTCGTTATCAGTGCGGGGACGATCGATCGTGTTTTGATAAGAGAGTGCGATAGACAGGACCGGCAGCGTCGGTGCGCGCGACGCGACTGTCGACTGAGGCCCTTGCCTTTTCAGCATTCAGCTCGTAGGCTGGACCTGCGACGATGCTCACTGCGGCAGGCGGCATCATGATCAGTATGCTTGCTATTGGAGGTTAGTACAGACGCATCGCTCGATCGCACATGCACAGATCTTACTTACGCAATGCATGAGCTTTATTAAATTTCATGACATCTAAGATTTTGGATAGGAGCAGATACATACTTACGTATGTATTTACCGAAGTTCTACATATTGTTAAATGCGAAAGTTTGAGAGAATAGATGGACGGATGGATGTTTGTTACTCTTTCATGCAGAAACTACTGAACCGATTTGGCTAAAATTTAGAATATAATAGGTAGCTTAGACCCTGGAATAATACATAGGGTACTTTTCATCCCGATTACTACGTCTACGTCTACGCGGGTGAAACCGCGGGGCACAGCTAGTCAATTAAATACTCACCAGCTTTGAAAATAAATTTAATTTCTGATTTAAAAAAAAATATTCTGTTACATAGCTATGTACCCTAGTCCGAAGTAAGTTGGAAGCCAGTGCATGCGTGTGAAATCCCCACGAGGCCTTCTACGCACTTCTTGAAAAAGTACAAAAGCGCTTTATTAGGTATCTTTACAAGCGTGCGTACGGAGACAATCCTTACATGTATCCGACTAATTTTTTTTTGGGAGCCCTGGGGTTTAACTCGCTGCAAGTCAGAAGATTGTACCTACGACCAGATAGATGATGACTATGTGCAAGATTCCGAGAGGGGACATTGATGTACCAGTTCTCAACCAAAAGCTGTGCAGGTTATAATATATCCCGGACAAATACTTGTCTTTCAGAAAGCTTAGGCTTTTCGCTGCTCCTCCATGTCGGTCTGTGTCTCACTCAAAATCACCCATACCGCGAACCCTAATGATATTCAATGCTTTTCTGAATGTCAGTCCTAATTGTGATTTGTTTGGTGATGTATGGAAAGTTATCTTGACGGAATGCTTGAGGTTTTGTGAGAAGGAAGGATGAATGAATGAAAACTCTTTATTGCTACCACAATGTAACATAAAATGGATGGGTGGTGTCCTCTATTAAATAAACCGACATATAATATTTATTGTTATTTGTATTGTTCTATTTTTGTACTTAAGTACTTATAATATTTTTTTTTTGGATTTTTGTATAGTAACTGCTTTTTTTTTCTTATGTTATACTAATTAGTGTAATTGGCGATTGTAGCCGTTCTAATTAATTTAAATAAATGTAAATTGTAACTTACCTTTTTCAATATCGGTGTGTAATAAAAGCTGCGGAATTCAAATAATTTTATTATTGAACAAGTAAGATTACGAGGTGTACCTTCATAACTATTATAATCTCATATCCTAAGCCTCTGTCAAATTGTTCTTCAAAAGGGTAACAAAGCCTTTGCAAACATAGAGGTTAGATACCCAAGAGTCACACAAACGAGTATAGGTATGTCAGACACTTTTACCGTGAAGGTTGTTCGAGACTGGTGGTCCAGTGTTATCTTATCTCTACATATAAATATCAGTCTGACTGACTGACTGACTCACACACTCACTCATCAACGCCCAACTCTAACCCGTGCCTTACCCCTAGAATGCAGAGAGATTTGCACAAAGATTTTCATTATGATGTTGACAAGGAATTAGAAATAAATTCTGAAAATTCTCCGAGATCGGGTACCTAAGAAACGAACCCTGTCAATGTGTGTGTATGTATTAACATCAAAATCAGCTGGAAGATGTCCACTGCTGAACATAGACCTCCCGCATAGAACGCCATAAGCCATAAACTATTCATTTGGGGGGATTTTGCCGTAATCACCTCGCTTGGCAGGCGGCTTGATGATCGCAGAAGTTGGAATAGTTGGAAACAGAGAGCACTGCTGCCCACTCTCCGAATATGTGTGTTCATACACACATTATTATTACCTACTATTTACGCCATAGTTACTGAAACGATTGGGCTGAAACTCAGTGTGTACCTAGAAAGCTTACATCCTGGAATAACGCATGGGTCTTATGCGGGATAGGAGGAACAACAGTAACTGCTAGCCGTTGTATATATTAGTAGTATATATAGTATTCAACATTATTAGGTACATTTTAATAATGTTTATTTTATGTTTGAAATTAGCATGTACAAACAACTCTATTGGTTGTATCGCTCAGTCATAATAGGGGTTTGGAGCTCTGGGAAGCCACTCGTATCGAGTATATTCTGTGGAGTGAAACCGCAATGTTTTTCAAGTTTAGTGGTTGGCGGAATATGTTGTTGTTTCAAAAAAATATTAAGTTGAATAGAATAGTATAGTAAATAGCAGCCATAAACATGTATATAATGTAACTCTAAGAATGTAAAAATGCAATTATGTACTGATAAATATTATGATTATCTGTATCTATTAAAAGCAAAGTTCTGACCATTTGATATGAAGAAAAGGGGAGATGAGGTACTGACTTCTCGAAAATGGCAAGCTCAAATTAGGTCCCATTAGGTCCACATACGTTAGTAAAGTAAGGTCGTACGAGCGAATAATATTGTTGTCTTGGTCGCATTCTAGTCTTAGGTACGTCTTTCTATCTTTGTTGTTCATTATATTATGTCACTGTGCAAACTTCGCACTGAGCAAATTGTACGTGCCATTTGTTGAGTAAGCGCTGGGAGAACGTACCATATCTCTCCTTTTCTTTATATCAATGGTCCTGACAGACTGACACACTCACTCATCAACGCCCAGCTTCAACCCTTGGACCTAGAGAGGTGACATTTTGTATAAAGACTGTGATATAGATAAGTAGGAAGGTACCTAGGTATTAGTCCGAGGATTAAATCGGTCATAAGGAACTTAAGATGGAAACTCCATATTTAGGATTAAATCGGTAATTAGTTTCCATTTTATAACCGATTAAACCCTATAGGAGTAAATTTAGTCAAAGTTAATAAATAAGAGGGATACGCTTTAAAATAAATCAGTCCTTCTTAATTAATTCTCGGAATACCTATACCTATAAATATGATTTAATGAATTAACGCAATGCCTTTATTAGGTATTCGTAGGCAAACTAACAATTACTTACTTAATAATAATTAAAATAATATTGCTAATGAATAAAGATTTCCTGAAAACGATGTCATAAATCCTTGTAAGTAACAAGTACCATATTAATCACTCATTCATTAATGCGGATGAAGTTAAATAACTAATTGAATTATTCATACTGTTATTAGTAAACTAATAAGAAGCTAGAGTAGCTTATTTACCTATTGTTTTGACTCATAAGACGCGAGGATTATTTTGTTATTTAGTAATTATGATGACTTGGATCGACTACAATGGAGATAATTGCAGAAAAGACCCAGTGCGGTCCAATACAGAATATGAACCGTATGAATTGACTCAGGCAGCGTAATTGGGGAGACCGTTCTGGTCGAATGGGGTCCGGATACTGCTGAAAATTTTTATTGAGATCCTAAATAAATAAAAATAAATGTACTGTCTCCCTACGTGTCATTGGCAAAGTTTTGGAGTTCTTATGCACTTTCACACTTTCACAAGCCACAATTTTGTGGCTCATCTCATTTGAGAATTGAATTGAAATGAAATAGATATTTATTTTGAATTTTAGACAATTTTTGGCGGTGTTGAATTCGAAGTTTCGCGGTTCATATTACTTTCTTTTCAGTGACTAACTGATAGATAACCTTCAGTCAAAACCGTTTCTGAACAGTATTGTAAGAGGATGTGTTTACTTTACAATAATATAGGAGCTTATGATGAAATTAATTCTCAAAGGACCGAAGTTGCTCTAGTTTTAAATATATTATTCTACTTTCAATCTGTAGGTATTTTATAAAGACATCAAAACCAATACAAAAGGGTAAGGGTTACATAAATGTATTGCGTAAGGCGTAAGTTATAAGTTAGGTAATATTCAATATTCATTTTACAAACCTCTGCTATAATTATTATCGCATGTGTGAAGTAACTTTTACCTGTAGGTATAAAAGTACGAGTATTTGTACCTACTTGTTAAAGATGTTGTCGTTTTAAATAAATAAATAAATTAAATAAATAAATAATTTTTTTAAATAAATAAATTAATTTTTATTTCACCCATAAATTACAGTTAAGTACAAAATTTAAGTATGTATTATTACAAGTTTAAATAACAATTGTCTAATATTGTAAGTGTTTATCGAACTTTATCATTATAAAGTCATTACTATTGCAATTTTTAAGAATGCTATCATTGAAATGAAAGAATTACGTGATAGATGTTAATTAATAGTTTACTAGTATAAATACCATAACCACCATAATACCTTTATTATATCTGCGTAATTATTTCTATTTTCTGATATGTAGTAAATATAACAACCATAACAACCCTATAGAGTGAGTACGTACGATAGCATTTTATATTTTAACCACTATTAGATATTACCCAAACTTAAAACGTCTATTAATTAAACATTACTTACATAATACTGTATTTAAGCACCTATCTACTTTAGAGCGTCGTAAATTATGTTAATTGCTTATTCGGAATCTATATCTGAGGACATAAAAATAATTTTACGAGCCATCATTAATATTTATTTATTTTTCTCACATTTACAGCGAACTTTTAAAAGTTTTATTGTTCGCTAGCAAGGAAATGGACCAGTTAAACAAAATGCCTAATAACTACTTAGTTAGGTACTCTTATAATTTATGTTTCCATTATTATTATTAAGATAAATCGAGCAGCTTCGAGAGGGAGGGTGTTTGCGTCGTCGACACTAACATTTCCCAATCGTTTTGAGTTTTTATAAATGTGGTAATTAAAAATTATAGTCGAAGTTATATAAGGTTTTACAACAGAATGGTCAAACGGAATGTCTAAACATGCCTTATATCAGTGAACTCAGAAATTGCCCAAAACATAAGGAAACTGCGTAAGTTATTGGGTAACGTCATAATTCCCTAATCTATAGCTATTGTTCTTCAGTTTTGCGGAGTTCTTGTCATGCCATCGGCGTGTTTCGACCGTGGTCTACGTGCTTCGTGAGGGAGCGCTGGTGATCGCCACGTTTCAGGCGAAATCTCACGTCTCCAGCGGCAGTCACGTGCGTACACACATTATTTTTAATGACCGCTCTGATAATGTTATTAGTTTTCCAATGCACTTGGCGTGAAAAAGAAGTAACGAAGAACAAGTGCGCTACTGCACGTTGGCAGTCTCGGCAAAGTTCGATTATAGGTAAGTAAAGAAAGAAGGAATTATTTTACATAAATTCCGGAAAAAAATGCGAAATACCTAAACTTATATGATTCTACTATTAACTACATAAATTGTTAGACACCACACTATTACCACTATTACTAACATTACTAGACATAGTTATCTACTATTTGCAAATATTATATTATAATTATAATATAGAGTATAACAATAATATAGAATATAACATAATTAACCAAGGACATGTTACGAGTATCAATAAAATTACTATTCACCATTCTTATCTACGAAACTAACAAACTGAAAGTATTTAATTAATACAGTACCTGAGTAAACTTAAAAATAATGGAAAAACACTTATTATTAAATTTAATAATGAGTAAAATAATAGTATTATTACGTAAATCAGCCAAGGTTAAAAATAGAATATGAATAATAATATAATATACTAGCGACCCGCCCCGGCTTCGCACGGGTAGCAGAAGTAGATATAGTGAACGTTTAACAGGAGTAAATTCGTGATACATTGTATTTTAATAGATAAAACCCTAATGGTTTACGCAGCGCACGCAAATTAATGACTATTTCTGTTACAATGACCAAACCTTAACCCATGTATAAATTTATCGTGGGCTATTTTGAAGTTATTGATAAGTACTACAAACCCCTAGTACATTCCTTTATTCTACCACCAATACTTTTCACATCGCATGCATATAATGACTTTCGATTATTGTGACTAAACCAAAATAAATGGATATAATTTATGTATACTGTTTTGTAGGTATTGATAAGTACTACAAACCCTTAGTACATTATTTTACTCTACCACCAATAGTTTTCACACCGCATGAAAAATAATCACTGCTTCGATTATTGTGACTAAACAAAAAAAGATGGATATAATCTATGTATACTGTTTTGTAGGTATTGATAATTACTACAAACCCCTAGTACATTACTTTACTCTACTACCAATAGTTTTCACACCGCATGAAAAATAGTCACTTTTTCGATTATTGTGACTAAACCAAAAAAGATGGATATATTCTATGTATACTGTTTTGTAGGTATTAATAATTACTACAAACCCCTAGTACATTACTTTACTCTACCACCAATAGTTTTCACACCGCATGAAAAATAGTCACTTTTTCGATTATTGTGACTGAACCAAAAAAGATGGATATAATCTATGTATACTGTTTTGTAGGTATTGATAAGTACTACAAACCCCTAGTACATTACTTCCCCACCAATAGTTTTCACACCGCATGAAAATAATCACTGCTTCAATTATTGTGACTAAACCAAAAAAGATGGATTTAATCTATGTATACTGTTTTGTAGGTATTGATAAGTTCTACAATCCCCTAGTACATTACTTTACTCTACCACCAATAGTTTACACCGCATGAAAAATAATCACTGCTTCGATTATTGTGACTAAACCAAAAAAGATGGATATAATCTATGTATACTGTTTTGTAGGTATTGATAAGTACTACAAACCCCTAGTACATTACTTTACTCTACCACCAATAGTTTTCATACCGCATGAAAAATAATCACTGTTTCGATTATTGTGACTAAACCAAAAAAGATGGATATAATCTATGTATACTGTTTAGTAGGTATTGATAAGTACTACAAACCCCTAGTACATTACTTTACTCTACCACCAATAGTTTTCACACCGCATGAAAAATAGTCACTTTTTCGATTATTGTGACTAAACCAAAAAAGATGGATATAATCTATGTATACTGTTTTGTAGGTATTAATAATTACTACAAACCCCTAGTACATTACTTTACCCTACCACCAATAGTTTTCACACCGCATGAAAAATAGTCACTTTTTCGATTTTTGTGACTAAAACAAAAAAGATGGATATAATCTATGTATATTGTTTTGTAGGTATTGATAAGTACTACAAACCCCTAGTACATTACTTTACTCTACCACCAATAGTTTTCACACCGCATGAAAAATAGTCACTTTTTCGATTATTGTGACTAAACCAAAAAAGATGAATATAATCTATGTATACTGTTTTGTAGGTATTGATAAGTACTACAAACCCCTAGTACATTATTTTATTCTACCTCCAATACTTATTACAGCGCATTCATATTACGTCTTTTTCGATTATTGTGACTAAACCAAAATAGATGGATGAAATTCCCGTGGACTGTTTTGTAGATATTGATAAGTACTACAAACCCCTAGTACATTATATTATTCTACCATCAATGGATTTCACAGCGCACGCAAATTTATGAATATGGTAATTATATTATGTGACACCTTGGTTCACAATATTGCAGTTTTCTTACGGATCCCTAATATTTTTCAAAATCTCATATAGCCTATGTCACTCACACTGAATTAAGCTATCCATAAGTGAAAGAATTTTTAAAATCGGTCCAGTAGTTTCGGAGCCTATTCGTTACAAACAAAAAAACAAAAAAACAAAAAAACAAAGATTCTCTCTTTATAATATTAGTATAGATATAGATAGTATAGATATAGATATTGAGTGTCGCAAAAATGCAATTATAATATTTACCAAAAATGGTAATTAAGTAAGGAAACTGGAGCAATGTACTAATAATTAACTATTTTTTTGTAATGTAGCCATCGAGCGTGAATATGGCAGGTTTAATATCTTTGTAAGTTCCGGCCTATGATTTTGATGTTGCTTGTGGATGTTGCCTTATAAATATCTAATCTACCTATTTGCTACAAGAGGTTCAGTTTCGGAAATAATATATATTATATAGCTTACCCAGAGCATTACCGATTACAGAGCACCCATGTTTAAAATATCATTTGTCACAAGTCTGACCCTATGTAACGACGGCCCAAGCTGAAATTCTATTAGTCTATGTGCCCTTAGGTCAGGCAAAGTGTTAAATATTGGATTTTTCCATTTGGAATTATCTCAATAATTGCCTGGAGTCTGAAACTGTGCCCAGTAGATGGCAATAGGCTCGCCCCCTATTACATGGGACCAATAACATACTGGCGAAATGTGGGTGTATCTACTATGGGACTGTGTCCTGGGTACACCTCTGCCTACCCCTTCGGGAAAAAGGCGTGAATGTAGGTTTTTTTTTTTTTTTATGTGCCCTTGAGCTAGTCGCCATTAAACTTTGCGTCGAGCGTCGAGCGTCGAGCTCCTGCGCACTGCCTGTTAAAGCTGCAGAGACCATCTGAAACCACAGCATAGGTTATAAAAAAAAACCGCATCATAGTTTCACAGTTTTCCATAACAAGGAAATAACGACTACATTACGGATTATAAATTTTTTTATAATGTTACCATAGTTTATCGTATTCAAAGCCATAGAAAAATGTTAAGATCAAGAGACACGGTGTTCCGCTAATTGCTGCCAGAGCAAAAGTTTCCCAATTCCACACAGCCACGCCTCGACACGCCACGACAGCCTCGTTGGCGCAGACGGTAGTAACTCTGCTTTCTGTGCCGCAGGCCCCGGGTTCGATCCCCGGCCAGGTCAAACATTTGTGTGCATGAACATGTCTGTTTGATCTGTGTCTGGGTGTTATAAGCGTATTTAAGTATGTATATCAGTCATCTGGTTACCATAGTACAGGCTTCTAGCCTAGTTTGGAACCAGGTGACCGTGTGTGAAAGTTGTCCCATATTATATTATTATTATAATTTGTTCGAAAATTTTATTCGGCTCGTACAGAGGCCAGGATAAAACTGGACGTGTTCATTTTACAAAACATTTGAGAGGAAAAACTATTGTTTAGTTTGTTTCCCTTATATTTTTATAGAGTTTTCCTCAATTAAAGTTTTTAACAGGTCACCTTTTAAATGTTCTGAAAGGTTTTCAGGATGGAATTTACAATATTTTATAACTTAATCGTAAATTATGTTTTGCCTTATGTTTTTAAAACTGAACGTAATAATCTACGTATTTAGGTATTCAAACACTTGAGTAAACATAAGAAAAAAAAATGGCTGTATGAAATAAGTACCTACCTGTATATTATATAAATAACTAGCGACCCGCCCCGGCTTCGCACGGGTAGCAGAAGTAGATGTAGTGAACGTTTAACAGGAGTAAATTCGTGATACATTGTATTTTAATAGATAAAACCCTAATGGTTTACGCAGCGCACGCAAATTAATGACTATTTCTGTTACAATGACCAAACCTTAACCCATGTATAAATTTATCGTGGGCTATTTTGAAGTTATTGATAAGTACTACAAACCCCTAGTACATTCCTTTATTCTACCATCAATACTTTTCACATCGCATGCATATAATGACTTTCGATTATTGTGACTAAACCAAAATAAATGGATATAATTTATGTATACTGTTTTGTAGGTATTGATAAGTACTACAAACCCTTAGTACATTATTTTACTCTACCACCAATAGTTTTCACACCGCATGAAAAATAATCACTGCTTCGATTATTGTGACTAAACAAAAAAAGATGGATATAATCTATGTATACTGTTTTGTAGGTATTGATAATTACTACAAACCCCTAGTACATTACTTTACTCTACTACCAATAGTTTTCACACCGCATGAAAAATAGTCACTTTTTCGATTATTGTGACTAAACCAAAAAAGATGGATATATTCTATGTATACTGTTTTGTAGGTATTAATAATTACTACAAACCCCTAGTACATTACTTTACTCTACCACCAATAGTTTTCACACCGCATGAAAAATAGTCACTTTTTCGATTATTGTGACTAAACCAAAAAAGATGGATATAATCTATGTATACTGTTTTGTAGGTATTGATAAGTACTACAAACCCCTAGTACATTACTTCCCCACCAATAGTTTTCACACCGCATGAAAATAATCACTGCTTCAATTATTGTGACTAAACCAAAAAAGATGGATTTAATCTATGTATACTGTTTTGTAGGTATTGATAAGTTCTACAATCCCCTAGTACATTACTTTACTCTACCACCAATAGTTTACACCGCATGAAAAATAATCACTGCTTCGATTATTGTGACTAAACCAAAAAAGATGGATATAATCTATGTATACTGTTTTGTAGGTATTGATAAGTACTACAAACCCCTAGTACATTACTTTACTCTACCACCAATAGTTTTCATACCGCATGAAAAATAATCACTGTTTCGATTATTGTGACTAAACCAAAAAAGATGGATATAATCTATGTATACTGTTTAGTAGGTATTGATAAGTACTACAAACCCCTAGTACATTACTTTACTCTACCACCAATAGTTTTCACACCGCATGAAAAATAGTCACTTTTTCGATTATTGTGACTAAACCAAAAAAGATGGATATAATCTATGTATACTGTTTTGTAGGTATTAATAATTACTACAAACCCCTAGTACATTACTTTACCCTACCACCAATAGTTTTCACACCGCATGAAAAATAGTCACTTTTTCGATTTTTGTGACTAAAACAAAAAAGATGGATATAATCTATGTATATTGTTTTGTAGGTATTGATAAGTACTACAAACCCCTAGTACATTACTTTACTCTACCACCAATAGTTTTCACACCGCATGAAAAATAGTCACTTTTTCGATTATTGTGACTAAACCAAAAAAGATGAATATAATCTATGTATACTGTTTTGTAGGTATTGATAAGTACTACAAACCCCTAGTACATTATTTTATTCTACCTCCAATACTTATTACAGCGCATTCATATTACGTCTTTTTCGATTATTGTGACTAAACCAAAATAGATGGATGAAATTCCCGTGGACTGTTTTGTAGATATTGATAAGTACTACAAACCCCTAGTACATTATATTATTCTACCATCAATGGATTTCACAGCGCACGCAAATTTATGAATATGGTAATTATATTATGTGACACCTTGGTTCACAATATTGCAGTTTTCTTACGGATCCCTAATATTTTTCAAAATCTCATATAGCCTATGTCACTCACACTGAATTAAGCTATCCATAAGTGAAAGAATTTTTAAAATCGGTCCAGTAGTTTCGGAGCCTATTCGTTACAAACAAAAAAATAAAAAAACAAAAAAACAAAAAAACAAAGATTCTCTCTTTATAATATTATATTATTATAGTATAGATAGTATAGATAAATAATAAAATTATGATTACCTATACATAATACGTGTAATATAATAATAATGTTGATGACTTTATATATTTGGTAGGAGGATAAATAAATCCACGGATTCACTAAGAGACAAACGGAGCGACGGAGATGTAGACGCTTGACAGTAGATGAGGCTCTCATGAACCAGTTTGGAGTTATTATCTTGGCCGTGAACGCCTTCCTTGAACGCCTTCATAATACAGCAAATAATAATGTAAAAATAAAGCCCAAATGATCTCGTTTGGAGATGAATTTTGTGCAAATAAAGAAAAGGAGTGACTTTAAGCCTCGATGGCTCAGATGGTAATAACTCTGCTTTCTGTGCCGCAGGCCCCGGGTTCGATCCCCGGTCAGGTCAAACATTTGTGTGCACGAACATGTTTGTTTAACCTGTGTCTGGGTGTTATATGCTTATATTATAAGTATGTATATCAGTCATCTGGTTACCATAATACAGGCTTCTAGCCTAGTTTGGGACCAGATGACCGTGTGTGGAAATTGTCCCATATTATTAATATTATTATTAATTAACTTGTTGCGGAACACAATGCTCGGCAACTACGTGAATGTCCCGAGAGACAATGCCGTGGAACATTGCCGTATGAGCTCGCTGTCGAAGCGGGTACATTTTACGTGTCGACACGTAAAATGTTGCATTGTTGTAGGACGCTTTGCAAAGTTGTAGCGACATGTAGATTGAGTGTTGCGGGCTAAGTGAATCTATGAAGAGGATGAGGAGGATACCTAGGACTTTTACGTGTTATAGAATTTTCCTATTTTATTATTGTCTTTTTATGCTGAATTCGGTGCCCGCCTCGGTGGGTAGTGGTCACAAGCTCTGCTACTGATCATAAACGTTCGATCCTCAGGTCATACAAAGTGTTATTGAATTTTTCCATACCGAATTATCTCAATGACAGCTTAGTGTCTGGAACTGTGCCCGGTAGATGGCAATAATAGGCCATGAGCAATCGTCTAATACGTGAGAACAAACAAAATAACAGGGTAATTTTGCATTGCCTTCCACTTCGGAAAAAAGGCGTCATGTTATGTTGTTTAATACCAAAGGGATGGCATCATTTGGCGCATGTATGGACAACGTTAGTGTCCTTGTCATGTCAATTTGGGTATATCGATGGACAACTAAAAACGTTCTCATTTCTCTGGAAGATACTGATGTCACAAGTCGAAATTTTAATAAGTGTATGAAATGATATGCACGTCAACCATTGTAAGTGGAAGGTAAGATGATGTTTGGACAGTTGTCTCGAGTGTCGTACACCCATTGTAGAATGGAGCGCAGGTCACGGGTTGCGTGTTCTATCTGTCTGACCCCAAATTCCCAAAAATTAAGCAGTTGCGTTAGTTGTTTGTTTGTTTCTTATTGTTTAGGAATGTTACTCAGTACAGTAGGTACACACTTGTCTTGTAACTATCTGCTACGGAAAGGTGCTCATATTTTTATAGTGAAGAAACTTACGTCCCTGTCATTTTAATGTTTCTCATAAACTCTTGATTTTTTCATAGTGAACTTAAAATATCCACGTTCACTACAAAAATGTAGAGTTTATAAACAAAAATAAAATGATAGGGACATACCATACTTTATCTTAAAAATATCAGGATATAAATAAATCAAATAGAAATACTGTATTTGGAGGAAACAGGAGAATACAAAACATCGACTTAGTAAATTTTCCATTTGTGTCAAACTACTAAGAGGTCATCTTTCCTGTTAATTACGGCTACGGTTAGGGTTTACGAAAATAACACCAGTATTCAAGTACAAAACATAATTATGTAAGGTACTGTGCTAAGTTAGGAATTTGTCACCGCTTTCGTCATGGCAGGCAATTGTTTTCAAATTGGCGCATTTATGGTCCCTATGAACGCATAGGGACCGTAAATGAGCCATCGCGAACGCGCCATCATAGTATTTTTATTGAATACGAGTGTAATACCATGTGCAGTTTCTAAATCCTCATTCAACTTTGTATATAACTGTCTAAATATTCATTTTGTTGTTAATTACTTTCGGAAATAGCAACGTAACGGATGCGTTTCGAGCAATAATAAGAGATAAGGCAATAAACAGATAGGTACAACATGCATGCAAGTTAAACAATTTTGAACCATTAGCTACGCGTAATTAGGTTTTTATCAAGACGTTAATCAGTGTTATCACGATGGATTCAAGCGACTGGCTTCCTTAGGCCCGTATTTATAAAGCCTTCTCAAGGCAATTGTTAATTTTCAATAGGTACGAGTATACTTATAGTACGCGCGCAAGCATCGGGGCTCAGGGCATCGGCTCCTATATACATAGTAGCCGGTATCCGATATAATATCTTCAAATCTTATTTTCTTTTAATTACTATGTATTATATCAGTGTAGATTATTTAGAAACAAATTTTCATTTCAGTATAAAATTTAATTGATTGTAAGCACATACTTACCTCTATAATTTTATATTGTGTATTAAACATAACAACATAATATTTTCAAAGACGTGTTAATTTTTGAATTTTTGTGATATGACTGTACTTTTAGAATATTTATTATTTTAATTTTATTTATCTTGTGACATTTTAATTAATTTTTAACTGCTGAATAATTGACTAATGTAATTTTTATAATGCAATTTACCTAATATTATAAATGTGTTATTTAGTCTCTCTCTCTCTCTCTTCCTGGCTATGCGTCCCACATAGTGGTGGGGTCAGCCTTCCTGATCTTACGCCTCCACTTCGCTCTATCCTCGACTTCATTCTCCGAAACTTCGCACTCTCTCATGTCCTTTTGCACTACATCTTTCCACCGTGCTTTTGGTCTGCCCCTGGATCTTCGACCTGGGATGGAAAGTTGTAGTGCCAAGTTGCCTACGTAGTCAGTTATTTAGTGTAAGTGGTATTTTGTAGTGCTACGGCACTACAAAATACCACTTACACTATATAACAATAATCAATAAATTATCAATAAATAAATAAATTTAATCATTTTGTGTATTAAAGAAGATATAATGTGCACTGGGAGTCGATTCCACCGAAGCGGCTTTATTGGCATAAGGCCGATGACACGAAGCTCGCGCGCAAACTATACATAATTAATAGCTGTGCCCTTCGGTTTCACCCGAATAGTCTTCGTTCCCATGGGTATATCGGAATAAAAAGTGCCTTATGTGTTATTCCAGGGTCTAACCTATCTATGTACATGCCGCATATCAGCCCCATCGGTTCAGTGGTTTTGGTAGTATTTGTCAAATAAAATCATTAGGAGTCATCTCCATCTCCAAAAATTTTTTTTTTTTTCTAGGGTAAGTAACATTGTAAAGGGCTGAGATGTCGTTAGTCCCTTAACATCAGGCGGACGTCGTGTCTGTCTAATTATAAGGAAAACTCAATAAACATACTCAAGATCAGCCTTAGCAGGGCACTAAACAAAACGATGTGGAGAGTTTTCACACAAGAGGCCGGCAATAATAATGACAACACCGGTGATATCCTGTGCCCTTCAAGCAATAGAAAAATACTAGTTGCACGATTTTACCCGCTTAAAAGTGGCTAATTACGCATTTCAAGATCAAAGCTATGCAGAGGCATACAAATTACAGGTCAATTGTTTCAGTAGGTTCCGAACACACCGATGTACTTATCTAATTAATGTTCGTATGTGTTAATACCTAAGTGGAATTATGCGCCTAAATTAATAAACGTTACTTTTAACGTATTTATCACACCTAGGTGGTGATAGAATTGAGTATTTCCGCGAGCAGCACATCGAGCATTCGCCTTTTTTCAATTTTATCGAGCTGAAAAGCGAGCACGATGATCGCTGTTTTGCTATCACTAACATTGAACGTTTCGTCGAGCCGAGTTTTGAGCATTCACAAGAACGATATATTACAAGGAAATGTTCTTCGTTACTGAGCATTTATCTGTATTGCACCATTCACGCGAATGGTACATTACTAGGAAATTTTCAAGTCTATCACCACCTTAAAGAGGTTCTTCTTATAAAAGTTTCCGGACCTCGCTCAATATTGGCTAATTGAATGAGCAGTGAATCCATTATTGAATTTAAATACCAAATGTGTTACGAGTGCACATTCCAAGTTGTTTTGCAATAGCTGGTCTTGTGAAGGGATCTTTTGGATACAATAAACGCAAACAGTTTCGTTTTATAACTTACTAACTACTGTGTGTCACGGTTTCAGGGTATAAGCTACACGTACTATTGGTTGTTACTTATTTAAGAACCTAGTATATAAGTACATAGTAGTTTTGGCGAGATGAGGGACATCATTCTTCTAATATATTTGCTATCACTGCTGGTTGACTGTGCTACTTAACTCTAGTGTTATCCGGGACCCAAATTGGCCTTACTATCAAGGTTGTGTAGCTGAATATATTATAATAGGTATTATAAGAATATTTTAGAATATTTTATGTCTGTATAGACTAAGCGCTCTATTCACTTAAAATACAATATGAATATTAGGAAGAAAACAAATTTCACCGGCGTTTAAGCAGTACCTCTATGGTAGTTCGATTTGTATAGTGCCCACCACGTGGATTGGTGCTGAAAGTGCGGGTTTAAATTCCGCTCGTGTGTTAAATTTATCAACCCATATTAAATGAAGAATCTTTTATTTTCAAAATAGTTCTAAAGTATGGTATGCATATAAGTTGATATATAAAAATTATCATATCCATAGCAAATAGCAACATAGATCTCGTGCAAAGGTTAACAACTCTACCTAATAATAGAGGTACCAATAACATACCAGTAGTGGAAGAAATAGAGAATTTACTTTAGACAACTGCCATCAAGTATACTATCTTTGAACTATATTCCCTTGCTATGTACGCATGGTATGTACTCGTAAATATCAAGGACTCAAAAAATGCAAAACAAAAACATGTAATAAATGATGAATGAATATTGATAGCCAATCATAAACATTTTCATTGCAATTTCCAATTTAATTTAATAAATATGTAAAAAAAGGTACCATAACCGATTGGGTAAAACCGTAATAGAGAATATTCCCAAGGCAACCCACGATCCGGCTATGCGTTTTAATTTGCATATCCCATATTATATTTATTATCGTGTCCCCTTTGGTTGGCGTATACGTAAAATAGGGGATAACATGTCGGTCACTTGAGATCTATTAATAGTTAGACATTTACGTCTTATACAAATATCACGAACTGCCTTTGCTACAAACGGCCAAGACAGAAAGAGGGCGCGGGTCGGGTCAGGAGTATGATGGGTCTAATTTATTGTATCTATTTATAGGAATACTAGCAGCCCCCTGCGGATATGTAGTGAGATTTGCCGTATGTGTCATTCCAGGGTCTAAGCTACATAATAAATACATACCCCAGTTAAATCTAATACCACAAAAAAACACCTAGTACATTATTTTATTCTAGCACCGAAAGTTTTTACAGCGCACGCGAAGTAATAATTACTATTAGCAATTTTTTTATAAATGGTTTTTTTTTTATTGCAGTTTTCTTCGAACCTAAAATTTTTAAAAATAAAATATTTCAACCTATGTTTACAAACACATAATTAAGATTTTGTAAAGTGAATATTGAGCATAATCGTTATAAACCAAAATTCAAAGATTCTTAAATACAAAACGAAACAAATAAATGTTCTTTCTTTAAAGTTCACATACTTATATCACAAACTTTTGGAGCGGGTTAGGCGTTATTTGACCAGCGCGCGGCTCACGAATGCTCTGTGTGTATTTTTTATGCGATATAAAAGCATTATGTCTGGTCTTTTAGGATATTATGTTGGTTAGGTTGTAAAATAACTGCTCTCGAATTAACAATGCCTAATCCTAAGTTATTTCAACAGGCAAATGATGCATTAGACCGTACATAGTTGCATTACTGCGTTTTGATTTATGTCCATTGAGCACGCTAGCTAGGCTGTTTCAATCCAATTGTAGGCTAATCAGTACCACGCTACCAGGTCTCTAAGCTCACGTGTAATGTGTAATCCTCTTTAAAATGTGTGTCAAGTAAAGGTTAGGCTTTGGACTTGGCGGAAGGACATTGGTTATTGTGTAATGATAATATAATTTACACATAAAGTACATAGGTCGTAATTTACAGTTTGCGTTCATTTCACACCAAAATTATTGAGTTAAAAAAAGTAAACAAAACTTAGTACAGTTCTATCACAAGCTTCAATCTCTAAATTAAATATAACATCTCATCACATCACGCGTTTTCCCCTGAAGGGTGAGACAGAGTTGTACCTACTTAATCCCATATTATGTATAAGCCACACCTACATTTCGCCAATTATGTTTTTACGAACCAAGTCCTAAAGTCCTAGCCTTTCAAAGGCTGGTTGGTCGCCAGGAAGAGAAGTCTTAAAGTACCAAAACCACCCATTTACATCTTTAACAATAATATTATAATTATTATAACTATAATATTAAATTGTAAGTTAATCTCTTTATTTTGTGGTAGGCCTCTTTTGCAGGGCGTCGCCTGGGGAAGTACCACACCTTTGCCAGTTATTCATCCGCCAAGCAGTAATGTGCAAACATTACTGTGTTCCGGTCTGAAGAGCAATGTTATCAGCGAAATTACTGGGCATGATGAGATTCAACAACTCATATCTCAGGGTGACAGGCGCAATGTAGTGCCGCGCAGATTTTAAATTTTAGAACACTGGGTGGCACTGTGCATCCTCAATTTAAAAATAAATAAATATTATAACTTTAATATTAAATTCTACGTTAATCTCTTTATTTTAAACGGACTCAATAATATAGTGTGTTCCATTCTATTAATGATTTGTTACTAATGAAACACCCACTGCCCATCTACCTACCTACATAAATATACAAAACTACCTAAAAAAAAAAACTTAACAAAATTTGATTCAACGATAAATTTAAAGTTGCAATTTAAAACTCATAAAGCTCTATTAAATTTGCACATCTTAGTTTACGTAAGAAATGCGTTAACAATAAATTATATTACATGCAGTTATAAATATAGGCTAGGAATACATTATTACTAGGCATTTTTAATGTTTTATTTTTTATGATAGTGAGTAACAAGACGAGCAAACCAGGTGCCTGATGGTAAGCATCGTGATTGCCTATATCAGACCCAGTGCCACCCAGTGTTTTAAAATTAAAAATTCTGTGCGGCACTGCACTACGCTTAGCACCCTGATATATTAGTTGATGAAACTCGTCATACCCAGTAATTTCGCCAGTAACATTGCCCTTCAATCCGGAACACAGTAATGTTTGCACATTACTGCTTGGCGGATGAATAACTGGCAAATGTGTTAATCAGGCGGCCCCCTGCAAAAGAGGCTTACCACTACAATAATTATATGGTTCCAAAAATAGACGTTTTTTGCTGATAATAGACCATTATTTATTAAGTTTCTAGATGCTCAGAATGACTTAAAAGCTTAACATCACTCCTGAATCCTGAAACACTTCTAAGGAAGTCTACTACATTTGATTCAGTTTGTGATCGACTTCTATCCAAAGATTAGATAAATGCATAAATTCCTTGTTAACATCATCATTAAATTACGTAGGTAGATTAATATAGTCAGTAGAATAGAATAGAAAACATTAATTCTTCACCACAGCTTAGTACAAAAATAGATATACCTAGTTATTTATATGGTAACAATTATTATTATGTACTAAATAGACATGCTATAAGATAGGTATGATGCTTAAGCTCGATGTACTACGTGGCAAATAAGAGGACATAGCTAAGCATATATTATATGCTACTATATATCAGCTTCCTAGGGTTAGGGCTTCGCGTTGATAAGAGAGTATGTCAGTCAGTCAACCAAAATAACTTTTATTTTTATATAGGTATCGAGAAGAAGGTGAAAATGCTGTTTAATTATTCAGTTTTCATTATACTTCGTCTGCAAAAATGTGTGTACTACTCTTAACATCCGATGATAGATGGCTTACTAAGATTACTCAATAATAGCCTAGTAATTAAAATTTGTAGTGTTGTATTTACACATTCATATGTATTTTTTTATATCTTACAATACAATTCCGATTGTTTTTTACCTTATCTATTATTCTACGTAATAATCAACATTCTTTTGTAAAAGAGTGTTGACATAGTTTACGCACTCTATCTGGCTTTTAATTATATATTGTAGTGTTTATATTAAAATTTAATTTAGTTTACAAACGATTTAGGTAGATACTTAAGCATATTTCATATTCTTAGCATAATATAATGGAAGTTATTAAGCAATTAAGTACATACTCGTATATATTAAAATAAAATAAAAAAATTGCAGGAGGCGCAGAAATGGTAAGTTATCTAAGTATTGGAACGTCTATCAGTGGCATAGCGTAAACAAAGTAAAAAATACATCCTATCCTAATCCTATCCTATCCTAATCCTAATATATATATATACTATTATAAAGGCGAAAGTTTGTAAGTATGGATGTATGTATGGATGTTTGTTACTCTTTCACGCCAAAACTACTGAACCGATTGGGCTGAAATTTGGTACGTAAGTAGCTTAGACCCTGGAATAACACATAGGGTACTTTTTATCCCGATATTCCCACGGGAACGAAGACTACGCGGGTGAAACCGCGGGTCACAGCTAGTTTAAATAATAAATTTGTGTGGCAGTGTGGTTCCCGGCTATATTGTAGGGCTACCCCTAACGCATAGTGAGACTTGGCAGAGAGACATATTTGGAGAGTAGACAGCAAGCGCTCACCGTTTTCAAGTATTCAAACTACTGCAATCACCAAGCCGCCTCTAGAGCTTGGTGATTATGCCAAAATCCCCTCATATTTATAGTTTATGGCGTTCTATGGGGGAGGCCTATGTTGATGATAATGATAATTTTGAATAAGATTGTAGATACGTAGGTAACTAATGGTTTAACAGCCATGTTGTAATTTGCTGTTAGAAACCGCATTATAAATTAGGTTAGTTACTGTTATGTTCGGAAGGCGTATGACGAAAGATTGATGTGCGTTTAATCGAGGAATGTGTTACCAAACATCAAATCGACCAAATTCAATGCTCTGATTTATGTTTTGAAATTTACTTCTTTATTTCAATGAAATTGATTGATTCTTTTGCGTATTTGCTAACTTCGAATTCTGCATTATAATGTTCTTAAGCGTTCTACAGGAGATAAAGTTCGATTTAAAAATAAACGCTACCAACATCCGGTTGCCATTGACCATTACGCAAAATGGTACAATTAAAATGATAGCTTGTGACACAAAAACATGTTCAAATTAGGTGATGTATGCCATGGGCAGGTGATTAACCACGACGGGATTCCATCAAGACCCGTCAAAAAACTATGAATTATTCGCGGGAACGACGACCACTACAATAATTAACAGGCTGAAAAATGTCGCTCGACATCCTTAGAAAATAAAACAAATATCTAGACACCTGCCCCGACCAAACGACATACGTAGTACCTAATAGCGATACGATTATTACAACTTGATACAATTTAAAATCTATCCACAGTTTTTTTTTGATATTTTTTCTGCGTAATTTATTGTAGTATTGTGCTCGGAAGCGTTTATGAGGCAGGAGATGCGGTCGTGCTATATTGTCGAGAATGTGTTATGGAATTTGATTGTGGGAAACAATTTTCATCGTGCAAACCTGTTCTATGTTTTTATGTTGTTACATGTTGGTCTACATTTTCCCTTTACGTTTTTATCTTTTTATTACTTGCGGTTGACAACCGCGACGATGTGTTGCGACGTTGACAAATCGAGAGGCGAATATATTCTGACGTCAGTCGGTTTCTTCATTATTCTTATCAGAAATCCTGCTAAGTCCTTCATATAAGTATAGCAAGTTTTATTTTCGTTATAGTGCAGGGACATTGGGGCTATCTGCTCATACCGGACGTTTTATTATCCATGTAACTCTTACACCAACAAGAACTGATTACGATGGACCAATTGATGTAATAAGCGTACGTACTTATGCTTACATACTTAACTTACTTTTGATTGTTGATTGTATTATAAATAGATTAACCGTTTACATCACAGTTGTGTTTTATGAACTTGTCGTGATTGAATTCATCATCGTTTATGAATGCGAGCTAGATTACTAATTAGTCACTTAATATGGAATAACTTCAACCGTGTCCATGTTAATATGCAAATGTGGATAAGTTGTCTTGCAACTTGTCAGCATTTATGTATTAAAAAAAACAAACCTTCAGTAATTAAACAAAACGTAGAAATTTACGGTGTGAAAAATGAGATTTGATCGGATAAACACGGCTTTCAACTTCAAGTCAGATGAGAAGACCCAGCGGTCAAATATTGCTCGCAAATAGGTGCAATGAGGCAATCGGATCAGAATATCTAAATAACTTTCAGGTCAAGAATGTTATCAACCATTTGCAATTGGTTTGGCAATGCATATGAACTTGAAGCTAATTTAGAATCTCTGTTCTTACAGATTCCAATTTTGTATTATCATATTTCAGAATCGATATGTTTAGAGTATAATAGGCGAGGCTCGGTAGACAAAGCGGCACGGCATTGGAGTGCGGCTCGCGTACTCCCGCTCACGTAACATTCCCCCAAAAGGCAAGAGCGCAGGAAGGGCCACTGACTCAGCGACCTCACGCCGCGCCAAGTGCTCGCTATTATAATCGTCCTTACCATTCGCCTTTCACGATTATGAATAGACCTTTACCATCGCACGTGACGCAACACTCATTATAGATTTGCATCTTTATACCGCCTTAAAAGGTTCGACAGGTGTTAGTGTAGGCGCTGCAGTATAATTGTACATAACTCTATGATTTAGTTACTTTATCGTAGACGAGTACTATAGAGCGATGTCTGCGCGTGAGTTTGCATCCATCGGGCGCGGAATAGAATCAATAGTTTGTTTGTGTAAGTAGAAGTACGTGGTCGAGCATCGGTATGAACAAATTAATAGTGAACATGAGTCGTGCGTCGCGTCGGGCAGTTTGTTGCACTCGACGGTGTCCGTTGACACTGCATTCGTCAACTCGTCACTATCGACGGCCAGCAGAGCCTCGCACTGCAGGTACTCCGCACACCAACCGACCGTCAGCAAACTTTCTACAATGATGATTCTCTCCAATTAACGGAATGATTGCTGGCTGCGGAGCATCTTCACTGCGCACGCGACACACTTTACTCTTGTTACAAGTCATGCGATTTTTCCGACACCATTATCGAGGATGTATTATTTCCGCTCGTTATTAACAACAATAGGATCTTCTGCAACTCTGAAAATCTTGTTTTCTTCTTACAAGAAAAGAAACATGTAACTTACCCATAGGTATTATACAACTTACGTAACTCAAAGATTATCTAAGTAGGTAAGTCATGAACGAATGGAGAAGGCCAATCAAGGCTGGAATTCCGATTAACTTGTAAGTAAGTGTGAGCGTTTTGTCCCTGCTCTTCTCGTAGTGTGTAAGAAATTCAACGATGTTTTTCGATAATTATTAAATAAATAATGTGTAAATGATATTGTTGTATCATTTTCTATTTGTACTTAACGTATTCAGGGTGCACATTGTCGCATAAGGTCACTGCGAAGGCAGCGCTTTCCCTAGAACTGTTCAGTATGCATACAAAGTAATGGTGGCGAATAATATGACCATTTATAATACACGTTGGTACCTTTATTTTTACTCTTTGCATGGAATAATATTTCACGAGTTGTTAAATAATATGCCTTTTAATCTGAGTATACGTAGAATAGGTTCCTATTCAACTTTTTCATTACTCTGCAAACCATAACACATGACATCCAACAAATTAACCTAAATACTGAAGTCCTCTCTGCAAATATCTAAGTAATGAGTATCCTTAGAAATTCATAGGCAGTAAAAGCCTACGTCCATTTAGGCGGACGTCCATTACCGCAATACAAGTATAATATTTCCATGTTATTGTAATCTAGCTCGTTTATATCAAACATTCTCAACCCTCATCCCACCCTCTGACCCTAATATAGACGAGGGCAATGAAAAGTGAACATAGTTTTTATAAATCTGAACTCTCCAAGCTTTGACAAGTGCGTAGGACAGACATGAATGTTGCTACCTACTTATATCGAAGTTTTATTTCTATCACTTCGCCTAGTACACAGTTTATCAATAAATATATTCTTATTCCAGTACAAGTCCTTCAATGATGTCAATTTGTGCTTCTTTCATGCCTACAGCTATATATAAGGGAGCTATGGCCATAATAACCGTTCTATTTACGATATTCATATACTTTTACGATGGACTTATCATTGCATACATAGAGAATTTTGATTTGATATCTTTCGTGTTTGCGTAGGTACCTAACCTATATTTCACGTAGTTCCGTAATCTTAATAAGATTATATAAATTAATATCTCCTAGATTAATATCTTCTGTAATATTTCCTCCAATATCATGGTAGTATTTTAGAAAAGAAAGAACTTTACAAAAGAATCATTCAAACGGATTCTTAAATAACGACTATCTCCAATATTCAAATATTCGCAAGTCAGCATAACTAATAGATTGTATAACTTCAAATCGGAAACTCTCACATACTTTTACTCTACAATTCTAAGAATAACGGTTGGTGAGGTAACAACACAACATTATACGAGTCAAGACACCTGATTGACTCCTAATTAAAGGTTTTTAACTCGACTGGAGTGGAATCACAGATGGAATGTCATGATTTCCTGAATCGGTCGATCGATTTCGGCAATGCGGATCCGTTGATTCTGAATAATGGGACGACGCAACGGTTCAAATTTATTTTATTTGCACTTTTTTGTGTTTGTTTTTCTAGTAAATTAAAATATATGCGTGAGTCTATACAATTTGACCTTGCCAGGCTAGTGATTCGACTTTAATACTTTTTGGTTAGGTATTCAGTTACGTGAATACCTAATAAAAAAAAATATAGGTTCTTATATTATATTTTTTATTACATTATATAAGGTCGTGTTGTTCCCGGTTAATAGGGCCATCCCTTTCTTATCCTGTGGGAGCCGTGAGACCCGGCAGAGGGAGATATTTGGAGAGGGGGCAGTCGCGCTCTCCGGCACCAAGTATTTCAACTATTGCGATCACCAAGCCGCACAACAAGTGTGGTGATTACGTCAAAATCCTCCCATATTAATAGTTTATGGCGTTCTTTGGGGAGGCATATTTTCAGCAGTGGACGTCTTCCGGTTGATGATGATGATGATGATAATGATTATATAGTTATGCAATAGGTACATGTAAAATAAGCTGCCATCTAGCCTTATTTTTTCTATCTAAGTAGGTAGAAGCCTTTTTATCATTCCTTCAATAAGAAGAGCATACTTGTTTAAAGAAAATCTATCATAACATTACTCCAGATGCTATTCATCTAAATAGAAGGCTAATAGCGACGCTGTTCTTAGAAACCACATCAAAGTATCTGTCTGCAACCCGCCGTGATTAGGTACGAATCTGTCATAATCATTCTTCCATCCAGCGTTGCGCGTGCGCATTGCCCTGTAATTAGTTGTGGCGGGGAGCTATGCGGATATATTGCAAGTATGCTCAGCCTCTGGCCGGCGGTCACAAGGCCTTGTCCTTCAAAGGAGGGCATTTAGGTAATACCGTATGGATTAATGTACAAGATTGTAGAGTATGAAATAAGAGGCTTTTGTCTGTTTAACATTTTTGACTCTCAGTGCCAAAAATTTAATTTTATATATATCTCCACGAGTGAGCTTTGTGCCAATAATTTAGTTTTCTTGACTGAAGTAACACAGTAGCAGGCAGGTTTATGTTTGGAATAAACGAGAGAGGCCTCTACGATACAAAATGATGTACTCGTCGCGAAAATGTCGTTCAGACAGCGCCTAAGTTAGATACGCTCGTTTTCTATAGTTATAAGATTCGTATATTACGTATTTAAACAAGAAACTGTAGTGGCATTATGCGTAATTATGCATGTCGTGCCGTATCAGACTTGTACAGTATCTATTTGAAAACCTATGTAGATTTTATTATATCCCTAAGCGCCGTGGGAAATGAGTCACATGCGCAGTAATCCATCCAGATTATCTCGCAAATTGTTCATTTCCCTTTAAAACCTGAGGTCGTAACTTAACATAAGGATTTGGTAAGGATAATACGGTTAAATTGAAACGATTATCACTGGCTGGCTATAAAAACTATTACGTAAAAATTCAATTTAATAAATCAAATAAATAACTACTGTTTCGTACCGAAACAGATTCCTAGCATTTTTCGTAGTTTGTCACGTGACCATACATTGAATTGCATTTTGTTTGTGTTATCTATGGAATTGCATTGGCTCCTACCGAGCGCGTCGTCGACCATCCTCTTGGGTCGACTAAACAAAAATTAGAGTGCATTGAGCTACGAACGCGCACACTTGTTGTTTTTTACTCGCGCCGCGCCGGCCTGCAGATTTCACTATAATCTGACGCCCCTTTTGGAATAGCGGCAAAGACCAGTGTCGTGGGTCTTCGCGCGTGTTGTGAAATACCTATGGACAGTCGGATTTTGGAGAACTTGTCTTTAAACATCCCGCGTCGTTCGCGACCCCTGAACCACCAGCCTGAGAAAGGCCCCTGGAGCTCCTACTGAAGCCGTCGCACTCCCGGATTCAGCCAGGTACGGAGCATAGTGCTCACCATAGTTGTTTTGATCCGTTCGAGCCGGATTTTGCTTTTCTCTGCTGTGGTCACGTCGTATTTTTCCCATCTTGCCACGTTTTGTTTTGTGCCGCATTAAATTTAAACTCATAATTTATTGTGAAATATCACATATTTTCGTTGTTAGTTAGTATATTTCAATGGTTGTTGTAGCGACGTTTCGCGTCCCGACAATATTTTGTGCACATATCGTGCTTTCATCTTGTTTTTTTGCCCATATTTGTGTTGCGTTGTTCCACAACCGGCAAAATGGCGGAACAAGATATTTTCGAGCGAGACATTATTCTTGATGAAATAAAACGTATTTTAGATTATTACGAGATAAATGAACAACAATTTAGAACCCGAGCTAAAGACATTCAATCGATTCAGAGAAATTTTCTTAAGTTGCAAACTAAAATTGAAAAGTCATTGCTAAAATTACAAACTTTTGATCGAGAAGAACAATTGCGTGTTCGACATGATTTCAATGACATTTATTACGCCATTCAAGCTCATGTTGATGATTTTAAGCGAAAGGAAGACGAAGGCAGACGCATGAGCAGGACCTTTAATACTTCCATGCAATCGAATCACGGACATTGTCATATTAATAAACTGCCTGTCCTGCCACTCCCTTCTTTTTCCGGCGAAACTACCGAGTGGAAGTCGTATTACGATCTATTTTGTTCAGTTGTTCACAGCAATGACAACTACACGAATGCGGAAAAGTTTAGGTATCTACTGTTAACATTGAAAAATGAGCCTCATAATCTCATCAAGTCGATACCCATAACCGATGATAATTATTCTGTCGCTCTAAACATTTTAATTTCTCGTTATGAAAACAAACGAGCCATCGCTTCCAAACACCTTGATCGCATATTTGATATCGAGTCTTGTTCTGAGAAAAATATTGCACAGGGTTTACGCAATATTTTGAACATTTATCATGAAAATATAAAAGCATTAGAGGTCATGAACTTTCCCATACAACATTGGAGTTTTTTGTTGTTACATATTTTGTTGCGTAAAATACCCACATCTATTCGTAAACGATTTGAATTGTCTTTGAAAAATCCATCCGATATTCCTAATGTCGAGTTGCTTATTCACTTTCTAGAAAAAGACATGCTAGCTAATGACATAGTTGAGGGCGCGGGCAAATTAAATAACCAGGCCGGAGGTAGTTCGAAAAATAGCCACCTTCCTGTGTCTGCTACCAAAGTACCAACTTACCGTGCGGTCAATGCCCACGTTTCGAGTTCGAGTTCAAACGATTCTCGACCTTCTTATAATGGAAATAAGGACAAATGTGTTTGTTGTGATGGTCAACATGCACTAACAAAGTGTACTAAATTCTTGAGCTTGTCACCTAATGATCGCTATTCAATAATTAAAACAAAAGACGTTTGTTTTAATTGCCTGGGCAAATCGCATAACGTTGCCCAGTGCAAAAGTACATTTTCGTGTCGCTCGTGTGGGAAAAGACATCATTCAAGTCTTCACTTTCCGAGTAAGAACTATGCCGTAGGTAACCTATCGAACGAGAAAAATGTAGCCTTAGTTTCAGAATCAAAAATCGTAGATACAGTAATAGACTGCCCGCTTCCCGATCAAGCTGCCACATCGAGTAATACGACCAAAATACATTGCGCGTCGTCCAATGCTCCCTTTGTTCCAACTAAAACGGTGTTGCTTGCCACCGCACTCGTCGATGTATTTGTAGACACTGAGAAACGGTCGACAGTGCGTTGTATGATTGATACCGGCAGCCAAGCTACATTCATTAGCGAAGCATGCGTTAATCGTTTAGCTTTGTCTAGGCGTCATGTAGATATCCCAGTATTTGGAATCGGTAACAAACCGGTTCGTCCGAAAGGAGTTACGTCGTTTTGTTTGTGTCCTAGGAATGCATTGCAACCTTCTATACCCATTGATGCGTTGATTTTACCTAAACTTATGCATAACATGCCAAGTGTTAAATTGCCAGTGACTGAATGGTCACACATAAACAATTTAAAGCTAGCCGACCCCACTTATCACTTGCCACAACCAGTCGAAATGATTTTAGGTGCTGATGTTTTGCCCTATATACTATTAGGTGGTGTCGTATCGGGCGAAACGGGTTCTCCGACGGCCATAAATAGTGTTTTTGGATTTTTGCTAATGGGGAAAATAGCTTTAGATTCTCCCTTGAAAAATAGTGTCAATGTTTGTTTCAGTTCGTTTTGTGATAACGATCTACGGCGATTTTGGGAGTTAGAATCGGTCTCTTCTGAGGTGAAAGTACTTACCCCACACGAACAATTGTGCGAATCTATTTTTGAAAGTTGTCATAGTCGTGACGTCACAGGGCGGTATACAGTAGCCTTACCCCGTAAGCCTGATATACAGCAGCCTCTTGGCGAGTCGCGTGATATCGCCTTGTCTCGGTTCCACAAACTCGAACAACGTTTGGAGCGCAACCCGAGTCTCAAGGTCGAGTATCACAGATGTTTACAAGAGTATTTGGATTTGAACTACATGGAGCCGGCCCTCGGCCCTCCGACTTTAGGTAGCACCTACTACATACCTCACCATTGCGTTATCAAGGAGTCGTCTACGACTACTCGTACTCGTGTTGTTTTCGATGCAGGGTGTTCCAGCTCGAGTGGGACATCCCTAAATGACATACTTCTGACTGGACCGAAGCTTCATCAGGATATAGTTGACGTGCTTTTGAAATTTCGCGTTCATAGTGTTGCGCTTGTGGCCGATATTCGGCAAATGTATCTTAACATAAAGGTTCGAGAACCAGATCGAGATCTACAATGTATTCTGTGGCGTACCTCGCCCAGTGATCCCATTCGTGACTATCGTTTGTGTACCGTGACTTTTGGAGTTAGTTCGTCACCGTACTTAGCGCTTCGTACGATACGGCAGTTGGCCCACGACGAAGCCAATAACTTTCCACTTGCGTCCAAAGTGTTGTTGGACCAAATGTTTGTCGATGACGTTTGTTGTACTGAAGTTGATGAGGAAAAGGCACTTTTATTGCAGCAGGAGTTGGTAGGTATTTGCAAATCGGCCGGTTTCGAGTTACATAAGTGGCACAGCAACTCACCAGCGTTGCTCGCCGCCATTCAGGCGCCAGTCATTCATGGTGAGCGGCAACAGGAAGTCTCCTTTGCTCCCATGGAAGACGATAATCAAACCAAGGTCCTGGGGCTTCAATGGAACCCTCAGTCTGACCATTTCACATTCAGTGTGCAGTGTACATCGAATGTCGTTACCAAGAGAGCCATTCTTTCACAGATTGCCAAAATCTATGATCCAATGGGTTGGTTGTCACCGGTTACTCTTTTTGCAAAACATCTCATGCAACTATTGTGGATTTCAGGAGTCTCTTGGGATGAGAGGCCTCCTATTGACATTGTTAATGCGTGGACAGCGTTTGTCCAAGAGTTGCCTCTTCTTTCGCGAGTTACTATACCACGACAGATATTCTTCCCTTCGTGCAGTATACAGCTACACGGGTTTTCAGATGGAAGTGAGCGCGGCGTGGCCGCCTGTGTTTATGCTCGTCTGACTGATGACGTCACAAAGGAGGTTCGAACGTTTCTTGTTTTCGCGAAAACGCGCGTTGCATCGATCTCTCCTTGCCTCTCTATACCTCGCCTTGAGTTAATGGGGTTTGTCATTATGTCCAGACTTCTGGAAAAAGCAATAAATATCTATCGTGATCGTATCAAAATTGACGAAGTTTTTGCGTGGTCGGATTCCACGATAGTGTTGGCGTGGCTTCGATCACCACCTTATGAGTGGAAAACCTTTATTTCTAATCGTACGAGTGAGATTCTCACCCGATTACCAAACTGTCGTTTCGGGTATGTTCCTGGTACCCTAAACCCGAGTGATGCGCCCTCTAGGGGCCAATTGCCTTCGACGTTCTTACAGAACGACGTGTGGTTTGACGGCCCACAGTGGCTCCGCGAGGAGCCCGCTGCGTGGCCCAAACCCAAACACATTCCTAATACGAATGAGGAGAAACGTAACACCCCCGTAGCTTCATTACCTGTGTCGGTAGTTGAGGATATTGAAATAGTAAATAAATATTCGACTTTGGGTAAATTAGTACGAGTCGCATCCTACGTGTTTCGTTTCTATAACATATTGAAATATCGAGTTAGAACAGAAAGAGTTGTATATCCAAATTACATAACAGTCCACGAGTATAATTTTACACTTAATCGATTGATCTATTTAGTTCAACATCATGTCTTTTCCGAAGACTTAAAAAACATTTCACAAGGCAAACAGCCCTCTAATCAATTGAAACGCCTCGATCCCTTTATTGACGAATCGAATTATTTGCGAGTTGGAGGTCGTTTGCATAGGTCATTGTTACCCTACGAATCAAAACATCAATTGATTTTGCCCAAAACACATCGTCTAACGAGTTTGATCATTGACGACGCACATATCGCACACCTTCACGCAGGTACCCAGTCTGTTCAATATATACTTCTGCAGAAATATTGGATCTTGTCTAGTCGAGACATCATACGCCAACAGATCTATCGCTGTGTACGTTGTTTCCGAGTTCGTCCCGCGCGTTCCCGGCCGGCTATGGCGCCTCTACCTTCAGCCCGTATCCAACCGGAACGTCCATTCTTAAAAACATGTGTTGATTTCGCGGGTCATTTCTATGTGCGTGCTAATAAGGTCCGAAATCCAAAGGTTATCAAGTGCTATGTAGCGGTGTTTGTGTGTTTGAGCGTAAAATGTTGTCATTTGGAACTTGTATCGGAACTTACTAGTCAAGGGATGTTAGCGGCTTTGCGACGTTTTACATCTCGCAGAGGCCTAATTTCTGACCTGTATTCGGACTGTGGTCGAAATTTCGTAGGCTGTAACAATTATTTGAAAGAGCTATACAACTTTTTGAAAAATGACTCTGTTCAAGCTGCTTTGAACTCTCAAACCTTACAACAGGGCATTAATTGGCATTTTCAGCCACCCTACGCACCCCATTTTGGTGGCCTACATGAGGCGTGGGTAGGTGGTTTTAAGAGACATCTCCATCGTGTGGTAGGAAATCGTGTGCAGACCTACGATGAGATGCATACCGTATTGTGTCAAATAGAGGCCGTGATCAACTCGCGGCCCCTTTGTGTGTTGAGTGCGGACGCATCCGATCCGCTCCCCCTCACCCCCGCGCATTTTCTGGTAGGTGGCCCTCTGACGGCCATGCCAGACGTCTCCCTGACTGAATCCAATCCAGGGAGGCTTCTTCGTTGGCAATGGGTACAACAGTGCGTTCAACACTTTTGGAAGCGATGGAGTCGAGAGTATTTACACGAAATCCAACAGCGTAGCAAGTGGTATGGTGATCGCGGCTCACCTATTCGTGTAGGTGACATTGTAGTTGTTTGCGATGACAATCTTCCTCCACTCCAGTGGAAGCTAGCTCGTGTGCATGCTCTCCACCCAGGTCAAGTAGATAACAAAGTGCGAGTTGTTACCTTGCAATCGGGCAAGAATTATTTCAAACGCGCAGTTGTTAAAGTTTGTAAACTTCCCGTAGAATAGTTACATGCTACATTTAGTCAATATAATTTAGTTATTTAGTTAGCATTTACTTCGTAGTGAGTACCACCCCTTTGTTTCCTCAAATAATCATAAGAATTAGTATTAGTGTTAATCTTAGAGTTCCTAGTTTCAATATTGAATATAATTCGTTAAAAGAACCTTATTCTTTTAAGGTGAGCGGCATGTTTCGTACCGAAACAGATTCCTAGCATTTTTCGTAGTTTGTCACGTGACCATACATTGAATTGCATTTTGTTTGTGTTATCTATGGAATTGCATTGGCTCCTACCGAGCGCGTCGTCGACCATCCTCTTGGGTCGACTAAACAAAAATTAGAGTGCATTGAGCTACGAACGCGCACACTTGTTGTTTTTTACTCGCGCCGCGCCGGCCTGCAGATTTCACTATAATCTGACGCCCCTTTTGGAATAGCGGCAAAGACCAGTGTCGTGGGTCTTCGCGCGTGTTGTGAAATACCTATGGACAGTCGGATTTTGGAGAACTTGTCTTTAAACATCCCGCGTCGTTCGCGACCCCTGAACCACCAGCCTGAGAAAGGCCCCTGGAGCTCCTACTGAAGCCGTCGCACTCCCGGATTCAGCCAGGTACGGAGCATAGTGCTCACCAACTACAAAATATATTATTTATAACAAAGGGCCCTACAACACAAAGTCAAGTTAGCTAGCTATTTATCTCTTTCTCTCATTTAAAACTTCATCATCAAAGATAAAAACCATATCTTCAACTTGGGTATGTTAAGGCCCTTAAAATTTGCAAATGGAAAAATAAGAGCACAAACTCTTCACACTTATAAGACTGGTTTACACATTACGTGAATTGTAAATAATTTCGCCTTAACTTGAATGAATAACCCGCATTATTATCCATTCTCACGCAAACGCCTACACAGAGAAAGAAGGATGTACCAAGTGCATTACCCAATCAACTTGATCTAGCCATCTCAGGAATATCCAGCTAATATAAAATGGGGCAGGCGGCAGGACATACTCCGTATCTTAATTGACATCTTTAGATGAGCATGATTTATCTGTTCTATCAAACTAGCTATTAAACATACCTATCAACCTATTAGGTTGGTAGGTGATCATGTTAATACCGTTACAAGAAACTGTGATGCAGTATATCTATCTACTTGATAGCCCGGATTGCAGAAAAATTATAAAATTTTACACGATGTCCGAAAACTTCAACTGAGAGGGCTATGGTTTTTAACACTGTACTACAAAATTATTATTACTTACGTACCTTAAATGAGAATTGTTTGTACTTTTGTGCTACGTTGCGTTTAATATAAACTTCTCGATTTTTATTAATGAGATGCAATTATCTTGGTGTTCAGAACCTTTAGGTAGCCTAAAAGTAGTACAAGTAGGTACATTAACTTTGCTATTAAAATTAATATTACCAAATACCTAGATTACGCATAGATTAGAGATAAAGAGATAGAGATACATAGATTTTACAAAATATTATATCTATAAACCTCACGATTCTAAAATAGCGATCCGTCTTTACCAGGAACTGAACGAATCATGGTTTGCTACGGATAATAACAATTAACTTATGGGTATGGCATTCTCATCTGAGCGCTCAAGTATTTATTTCCTTTGTGGTCAAGAAATATACGACGAATAATGAAGAGTTGGATGGCTGTGCTTCCTTGATAGAAAGATTTTACTCTTCTTTAGATAAGTTAGTTTGATTAATTTTTGTACACAGTATTATTTGTCTAATAAATTTAGTAAAATTTACCAACCCATAAATTAATTGAGAGAAAACTTAGCCTTAGCTAACTTATAGTTAAAATTTACTTTATGTTTTAAATTTTGGTATTTTTGTCATTCACTAAGTGGTACTAGTGTAGACCACGGACTGGCAAGCGCAGCATAGGACGTCCACGGACCAGGTGGACCGACGATCTGATAAGGACGGCACAGAACACGCTGGATGCAGGCGGCTTACAACCGGACTGGATGTAAGAAAGAAAGAAAGAAAAATCCTTTATTCGACGTTCATAGGTGACACAAAAAAATACATAGGTACAAACAGTTTACATCATCAACAAGGTACTTATTTATCTAGTTTAAGTAAGTACTAATTTAACAAATAAATAAAAATCTCTAAACGGTTTCATTTTATGGATCAGAGGCGGATGGAAATCTAAGGGGGAGGTCTATGTTCGACAGTGGACATTCTATGGCTGAGATGATGATGATGATACTTGTAAATGTAAATGTAAAGTGGACTCCTTTTCCGCACTTAGACTCATATAAGGTCGGTTGTGCGTGAAGTCCTGGCTAATCTAGCCAGCCTAACTCCGCCCAGAAGCTCAGAAGCTTCCTGGGAACTTCGTGGGGTGACCTCACTGTTCCGAGGATTTGTTCACGTTGAAGGGCTACTGCCTCGCATTCCAGGACTACGTGGGCAACCGTTTCTTCCGCCTTGAAACAGCCTCTGCAAAGAGGACTGTCTGTGGCGTTTATAGTGAATAAATGTTGGTTCAAGGGACAGTGACCTGTTACTCCCCTATCATACACAGATACCCCTATCCCTATCATTATTTTAAGGTTCTCTCTATTTAGATTTAACAGACGCTTTGTAAGCCGCGTGATGGTGATACTTAACTAAGAATATGTATCTACAAAGACCGGGAACGGGCGACACAGACGAGTTAAATTGGAAACATCGAATAGATAAAAAAGTCGATTCCCATACATCGTGAGAGAGAATGAGCAATTACATCTGAAGGTGTATGCGTTGGCGGTGTACTTCGTATAAAGGCCCCGACATACTTAACGTACGAAAATATTTATTATTTAATGCTTAAACGCTATGAGTTTTGTTAATTAGTTCCTTTACAAGAACATACGAAATGTGGCTTTATAGAAAAATGTTAAAGATATCCTGCAGACAAAAAATAAGCATTGAAGAAGTATTGCAAGGACTGGAGATAAAGTTTGCCGATTAAGTCTATTAAGAAAGGGAAGGAAGGACAGAATGCGTTGAGTAGCTTGAAATATTATGAGTTGTATTTACATATAAGTATTATGCTTATAATATTATAATATAATATATTATAATATAAAATACAGAGCTTAATTAAAAGATTTTAGTTACTGGTATAACAAAAGTACGACTTGTTCCACTAATGTATATATTTAGAGCTGATAATGTGTCAAGGATCCAAGTTACCATTATGACCGTCATAGAAACATCCAAAGAAAAAACATATATCTAACATTACATAATAACTCAACCTAATTCAATTTTAACAAAATAAAATTTGTAGAAGTCACAATAATTAAGGTAATTTAGGCACCTTTATATTATGGCTTTGCATAGCATATTATAATTCTATGAAAAAGATACTTGTGTAACTGACTAGTCATGCCTCGCGGTGTATCTCGCGTAGTCTTCACTTCCGTGGGAAAATCGAGATAAAAAGTACCATATATGTTATTCCAGAGTCTAATTCAAACTATCTGCATACCGAATTTCAGCTCAATCCGTTCAGCAGATTTGCCGTAAAGGAGTTGCAAACATCCATCCATTCATATATCCTCACAAAACTTTGCATTTATATTATTATTAGTAGGATTGGTAAGGTAGTAGGAAGTAGGATGGGATACTAATGTGTAAGAGGCTTAACCGATGGCGTTATTATCTTCACGTGCCGAAGTCAGCTCATCATCCGTCGCGTAATGCACGTAATCGACCATTCTTCTCCATCTGCCGCATTAGCGCCTAACCACCCTTGATGACGCAATGCTTCCGGTCACACTTTATCTATTAGTTACAGTTACCTTTGATTTCCAACAATTAGCTATAGAAGGCATTTTAGTGGGAATACAGGTATAAGGCGGCATTTATTTACTTAAGGACAGAGATTAATGAACTGGTCAGATGCAAATGGGACTTGCATATGAAGGGTTCCTGCCTTAAAGTTCCTACCTAAAGCAATTCCACGTCATTAGTTCCTACCCACCATCTAGCAATTACCTACTTAATTATAGGTGTAGATTGCATGTCACCTTTCCTCACCTAAAAAATAAAATTCTTATTACCATTATTCTAATAAGTATAAGAATTTATTCTTATTGCAGTAAAAGTCTTATATGACAATTTTCAACCATAATGTTTAATACATTTTGGTTGCATGGAGAACACCTTTAATTATGAAATTTATATAGAATATTATATTGTAATTTATATAGTCGCTTGATGTTTACGGTTCTTTCCATTCCCAGGTTGTCTGTAAGAAATTGAATTACGCGATAAGACCGCCGATTGTTTACCGTGTCTTTTGTATTGTGTCTTTTGCAAAATTGTTTATTGTTAATTTTTTTTATGATATTGAGTGACAAGAGCAAATCAGGTGCCTGATGGTAAGCGTCATGATTGCCCATATCAGACACAGTACCACCCAGTATTTTAAAATTAAAAATTCTGCGCGGCACTGCACTGCGCCTATCACACTGAGATATCAGTTGTTGAATCTCGTCATGCCCAGTAATTTCGCTGGTAACATTGCCCTTCAGACCGGAACACAGTAATGTTTGCACATTATTGCTTGGCGGATGAATAACTGGCAAAGGTGTTGTACTTCCCCAGGCGGCCCCCTGCAAAAGAGGCCTACCACTACAATAAATGCAATAAAGAATTATTCTATTCTATTATATATTATGAAATTTACAAGTATCTAGCTATAACGGTTTATGAAGCCTTGTGACAGACGGACGGGCAGCGCAGGCCCATAATAGGGTTCTTTCGGCCCTTTAATAATAATAATTTGAATTTATACTATAAAGAACGAGTCAATTCATATAGATTATGTGGAAAACCCACATTTTCAGACTTTCAGGTCGCCAAGATTCAAGACTACAAGGCCTCTGACATAACCTAACGACTGCCCCCTGCATCATCATCATCATCATTTCAGCCGTTGGTAATCCACTACTGAACATAGGCCTCCCCCATAAAGGGGGGTTTTGCCAATACTCGACACGCTTGGCAGGCGGGTTGTCGAGCGCAGTTCGATGGTTTTTTGCAGAGGACGCTGCTGTCCGTCCTCTGGATCTGTTAACCCTTAGCCGGCTCTTACGGCAACCACTATTCTAAAGCCGGTAACTCCACGGCCCTCTGCATATCTTATAGGACCCAGCCGGGACCTACAGTTTAACGTGCCATCCGAAATACCGTAGCGCGCGCGTGAGTCCACATGGTGAGATCCGATCCAGGGACTCTGGATTTAAAGCCGGGCATATTCCCGATGGATCATGGAGGCTCCACCCTACCCTAAAAATCAATGTTGTACGGGAGTGAAACGACCCTATCTGAAGAGAACTAAGTTCTTACCTACGTGCGTTTTTAGATAAAATACTTCAGAGTCAAAATCAAACTCGTTAATAAATTTGAAGACACTTTTCACACAAAGACACAAGGTTAATGAAACTAATCGGTATAATTAATCTACCGTGCGTTCGTAAAGATATATGTACGAGAAGAATGCACAAGAAACTTGTAGGCATGTGCAGTATCTATTATTTCTTCAGCATAGACTTTTGGAATAACTTACCAAACTGCATTTCCGAATACCTCAGGGATACAAAAGGTTTCATGTTTTGGCCGGCTTTGGGACTTTAATCTGACTACTAAGAAAACTTTGCCATTACGGTAAGTAACTAGGTACATGTCCATTTTCTCATTTTACACCTGCCTTGTTGCTTAAGTGCAAAATAATGGGGACATAAAATTAAACTGCGCAAGAAGCCTAACTAGATAGGGTTTACATTTTCTTTGAAAACATTAGTGTGCGATCCTTAGTCTTCTGAATTCACGTAGGTGTAGGTAGGTGTTTAAAACCTAATATACGTATCACGGTATGATTTTTAATTTGTATTTGTGTCCTACTAACCCTAATAATTCTACTAGTAATACTGTAGTAATACTGAAGAAATATCAAGTAGAATTAGCAAGTAGGCGGGCAATCGTAGTGGTAGTACTGAATAAGCTCAGCTAAGCCTTGTTATACTCGTAGTATACTCGTAGCGACGCCCGAACGACGGTACTTCAGTAACATAGACGGTACTATGTAGATAGTTTAGGCCCTGAAATAACACATTTTTATCCCTATATTCCCACGGAACCGAAGTAACCGCGGGTTTACCCGCGGGGCACAGCTAGTTACGTATAATATATAACAATATGTATATATAAAAAAAATATGTTATTAGATTTTGCCATTAATTTTGATGAATTTTCTCAACGTCAGCCTCGTCTCTGGAACTGTGCCCGTTAGATGAATATAGGCTCGCCCTCTATTACGTACATGGGACTAAATATACCTAACCATAATTGGTGAATGTGGGTGTACTTACTATGGGACCAGGTCCTGGGTACACCTCTATCTCTTCGGGAAAAGGCATGATGTTATTATTTAAAGAATTAGTAAAGATTAGATATTGTTTAGATACCTTTATATTTCAAACTAATTAACTATACCTAACGTTTAGTATCATATTTCAAGATATAATACATACTTCTATAATGATGGAAGCAAAAGTGTGTAGAATCAAATGACCGAGCTAAGATGAATGCATGTACGGTTACTGTTAATATAAGGAATTTCTAAGTAGCTTCTATTTAAACATAAATATATATAGATTTAGAAGTATTAGTAATATTATATAACGAGCTATATATATAGATATTAGAGTGGAGTCTGGAACTATGCCCAGTAGATTGTAATCCCAACAAAAACATTCTGTAAAAAACTAGCCAAGTCTCGATGGAGCTGCTTGTTTATCTCTAAAAAGTAATGAAATCTAGACAAAGTCGTGCCAAGTCTAAGGTTCCTTACTGCGATTTCTTTATTATTATAGTTAATGTTGTGTGACTTGGCCGTTGAACATTCTTTATACGTTAGTGGGTACAAGTCAATTTTGTTTACACGTAATGTTATATCTGTTGTTACTACCTATGTTTGTTAAGCGAGATAATAGCCCATATTGGTATTGGTAATTGGACGCTAGTGTCTCATTTTAGGCTGTTGTTAATTGTGCAACACATGCATTCAGCATTGATTGACAATGCTGACTTCTGTTCTCTTCTTTTTGGAGCGTCATATCGACCACCGATCTAACATAAAATAGACGTACAGACGGACTTGATTAGAAGTATCCCTTCAACGGCCAAGTCACATAACATTAACTATAATAATAAAGAAATCGCAGTAAGGAACCTTAGACTTGGCACGACTTTGTCTAGATTTCATTACTTTTTAGAGATAAACAAGCAGCTCCATGGAGACTTGGCTAGTTTTTTACAGAATGTTTTTGTTGGGATTTCACTTCTTTTTGTAGAAACGTAGGCATATTGACTTCATATGCATATTCGTAGGCATATTGAGTCAGCGCCATCTAGCGACGGGTGCGGGTATCACCGCCACTCTTAGTCCAATGAATTATATTTTGACCAAATTTTGATCTTCGATTATCCTAGTTTTTATAGTTTTCCCTTTATGTGGCCATTAAACCCTAACTCTGTACCAAATTTCAGCTCTCTGAGTTTATGGGAAGTACTAGTTCTTTTTGATGATCATGAGTGAGTGTCTGGGTGTCATAAATGCGAAACTTTGCTTTCGCTTATCTTCGGAACTAAATGACCTACAGACTTGAAATTTTATTTTAAGTATGTGATTCTATAGCTTACTGGATGACGAAAATTTCAGCGTTCTGGTCTTATCCAGAGGTTCTCAAATAGGGGCCTGAAAATGCGGCGAAATGGTTCCAGTAAAGGATGGTACGGCAGTGTTTGCTTCGCGCTCGACTTGGCGGGGGCACTGCCGTGCCCCCCGATAGGCTCGCTCCCTATCATAAGTGACCAGTAACATACTGGTGAAAAGTGAATGTACCTACTATGGGACTGAGTCCAGGGTGGAGCTCTGCCTACCTCTTTGGGGAAAAGGTATGATTGTTTCTTATATGTTATGTTCCGAAATTTTCCCATTCAAGCATGTACTATGTATTTATATGTAGTATATACGAAATCTCTTTCTGAATTAGCATCTACGGTTCAATATCAAATCAAATCAAATCAAATCAAATAGTTTATTTGCAAGAAATACAATGTTAAAGGTACAGGTCTTGATAATACCTATATGTATAAACATAACATAACATACATTCACGCCTTTTTCCCGAAGGGGTAGGCAGAGGTGTACCCAGGACTCAGTCCCATAGTAGATACACCCACATTTCGCCAGTATGTTATTGGTCCCATGTAATAGGGGGCGAGCCTATTGCCATATACCGGGCACAGTTCCAGACTCCAGGCAGCTATTGAGATAATTCCTAATGGAAAAATCCAATATTTAACACTATGCCTGACCTGGGGATCGAACCCGGGACCTCTTGATTGGCAGTCGAGCATGCGCCCACTACGCCACCGAGGCAGTTTATATGTATGCCCAATGCATTTCGTCTGCAAGCAGACGTGTAAAAATATAATTTTATTTTAACATTATAATAACATATTACGTCAATTTCACACAATCTTCAATTCTAATACCACTAAAATAATTCATAATTTTTTACATACTATCATTAACCGTTTTTAAATTACCGCATTACAGGATTCCTTAAACTCTTTAACACTATAAAAACACTTATCAAGAAGCCAGTCTGACAACGATTTTTTAAATTTACTTTCTTTTACATTTTTTATATTATTAGGTAGAGAGTTATTAATACAAAAGCTAATAAGAAATATTTTTGCACGTGTTATGATATGTGGTATTAGTAATATCAGATATTACTAATACCACACGTTCTATTTATGGTATAACAAGAACAATCTTCATAGATAGCCACAATACAATACATTAGCTATGTCCCAGAACACGTAATTAAACCAAGGAACCGGCTTGTCCACGCTGCCATGCCATGCTGGGCGCTGGACAGCAATTCATCGCAAATGAGGTCCTTGCGACGTGAGCTATTTCACTATCTATCTAATGGACTCTATCAGGGATACCAGTTTACAAGGGAATTTAATAATTTATTAAAAATAAGCTAGCGGAATAGACTCTAAAATAGACTAGAGATAGAACTAGACTAGACTATAGAGATAGAATCTAAAATAGACTCGCGGAGCTTGGATACACTTTTACTATCAAAAGAGATACACTACTCTGTTGTTGTGCGAAAAAGATTACGACTTATTATAGACTAGGGCCGTCCCGACCACGAAAAATGATTCGCACCGCGCATCTTAAGCCTGCTGGATATGTACTAGATTGCGTGCTTCCCGCTGCTCCAAATTTCTCCGCTTGGCTAGTGGTATTAAGGTAGCACAGAGAGAGTTGTAAAAAGGTAGGTAACATAGATTTGGGGAAGTCCTTGCGTCAGAGTACACTGTAGATATTTAAATATTCTCTGTCTTTTTATTTCAATATCATTAAATTTTTGTTATTATGTACAGGAAGAACAGGCCGTTATATCCGTTACGTCTAAAACAATGCTGGAACCTATAAACAAATTGCAATAGCCATTGGCGCCAGACAATCGTAAACAATAGATAAAGGTGAAAATCAAAATTGCTAAGTTAAAATGAATAAATTCCTGGCGCAAGTTCCACGTATTGACTCATCATGTAGATTCCTTCATGATCCTTCATGATCTAAGCTGTACTTAAACATAAATATTAGAAAATACCTTCCGGCTTTAGCCCATTAATCAGTTAATTATTATCTTTAAGCATCATTACAATTGCAAATTGCAAAATTATTATTTCCACTTTTTTTCTCCTGAAATAAAACTACACAAGCTTCACTTTGATATAAAATTAATGATAAAAGATGAGATTCTTATTTGAACTTTCTTAAACTGTTTCTTGACGCAAGCGCGGTTGTAAATCTTTTCATTTATCTCGCGCAGAAACCTTTTTTATCGCGATGCTTCTGGTTAACTTCTTACAAAAGAAAGATGATAGACCGCTTCATTTAACATTGCCTACTTTGATTTGTGTCGGCGCATTGACTTCACAAAATTGCTGAAAATACTAACTATAGGTCTATTTGTTTGAAGTATTTTCAACATAATCATCTGAGAGCTACCGGGTTTTGGTACTCAGTACGCTATATATTATGTAGGTCCCAGTAACCTTCTATATTCTATAGAGGACTAGGAGTCTTACAGAGGTATGTTTCCTACTTTACGCACAGATGATCCATTACTATAGGTAGACCGCTTAATTGAGTCTTCGCCTGCGTGGTACCTACAGGGGCGTGGAGGTAGGACGTGAACGGGGGACCGGGAGAGTGCGGGCAGTACCGCATTCTCCCGCACTCTCCCGGTCCCCCATACACGTCCTACCTCGGGTCTCGAGTCCCCTGTACCCCGCAGGCAAGGACTCAATTAAGTGGTCTACCTAATCTAAAAGTATAGTATGTATTGGTATATTGTTACCTACTACATTTATTTTATTTAAGGGAGACCGACAGGATGGTATTGGCAACACTAGAGAGGATCCCGGGCACATTCCCGATTCGTTCCCTGTTGTTTTTGCGGCTAGGCATTCACTAATGGCTACTGGTTTGCCTCTGGACTTAGCCTAGTAAGTACCTGGTATCTAGAGTCCAGAATGCCTGCGTTATGCAGCTTTTTGAAAACGCCTGTTTGCAATTATTAAGGTTAAACTAATACATTGTAATAATAATTAAATTAATACATTGTATTTCTACATAGAATGTTAACGTTTTGAATACGTTGCTGGAGAATTTTATAATTTTTTTTTTATAATTTTGCTAAATGTTAGGTTGTTTTCCAAACTTTTGCCTTTATTAAAGAGCATCAGCGCATTATTTTTAAACAAAATTTTAACGCTATTTCTGTAACTTTAGTTGGTACCTTTTTTTCGTAGGTACATAAATCAATTTAATATTTTTCTATAAGTATTTACATAATATCTATGTAAATACTAATAACTAATCTATTTATTATACATTTTCATAAAACTGGGTAAGATACTTACACATAACATAACATCATGCCTTTTCTCCGAAGGGTTAGGCGGAGGTTTAACCAGGACCTAGTCCCATAGAAGGTCCACACTTCGCCTCGTATGCTATTTTTTAGTCTCATATAATGAGGGGCGAGCCTATAAGATACTTACCGAGTAACAGTTGTTTCTGTAGAAGTCATAATTCCATGTACAGACCACGAGTCCTTACACAGCTGCAGGTGGTTTGTGCTTAGTGCTTTACCCTCACGGGATAATTGTTACTTAAACAAAAACGTGAATGTTTGTCCTGTGCATTAAAGTCGTCGTAATAAATTCGACCATGTTATAAACGTTTTATCAAGAATTACTTAGGTAGAGTAATTACTTATTACTTACTTATTACTTACACCTATAGATATTTTTTGTGTCAATGATTTATCATATAGGTGTATACCTATTATTTGTCTTTGTTATTAGATTTTTCCATTAGTTCATTCCACCTCATTAACAGCCTGGTCTCAAACTCAAAAAGATTTATTCAAATAGACACCTGACACTTCTGCACGTCTATGAAGATAAACAGTACTGAGTCTACCGTGCGTTCAGAAAGATACCTCTACAAGAAGAACGCACAAGAAACTTGTAGAGCTTAATTTATTCAACAGATAGTTTCACAATATTTGCTTTGGTTACATTCGTTTTCTTTGAAGGTGCCGCGAGGCGGCTATGCAGAAGTTTCCATAATATGGAATTTCCATAGGAGCTATGCCCGGTATATAGCAATAGACTCGCCCTCTATAACATGGGACCAATAACATATTGACGAAATGAGGGTGTACATACTATAGGACTGAGTTCTGGGTTCTGGGTTCTGGGTATGTAGTGGTAGGCCTCTTTTGCAGGAGGCCGCCTGGGGAAGTACCACACCTTTGCCAGTTATTCATCCGCCAAGCAGTAATGTCCAAACATTACTGTGTTCCGGTATGAAGGGCAATGTTACCAGCGAAATTACTGGGCATGATGAGATTCAACAACTCATATCTCAAGGTGATAGGCGCAGTGCAGTGCCGCGCAGAATTTTGAATTTTAAAATACTTGGTGGCACTGTGTCTGATATGGGCAATCATGATGCTTACCATCAGGCATCTGATGAGCTCGTCTTGTCACTCACTATCATAAAAAAAAAAAAAAAAAAAACACCTCTGCCCATCCCTTCGGGAAAAAGGCGTAATAATTATATGTTATGTTAAGGAAAAGTTTGCTTTTATACTACTATTGTTTTTTACCTATTATATATTTTATATTATATATTTATATATTTTACCTACTATTGTATTTTTTTAATATATCATTGGTATTATGACAAAGTCCTTAATAGAGTAGGTATGTGCAAGAAGCAGTATCAAGTATCCTTCAAGCCAGAACCTACTATAAGCGGTTCCTAATGTGACCGTAGTAGGTTCTTGAAAGATATTTCTTCCTATTTTGGAAGAGTACTTAGCGATGGCTCAGTTAGAACATATTTTATAGACTAGTTTCTTGTAGTGCTAGTCTGTCTTGATATTATTTGCATTATATTTTTTAAATGGTCAAGTTGTTAGGGGTCGACCTATGAACGCGTATGAAAAATATCATGAGACCACTCTCATGATATTTTTCATACGTGCTCGTCGGTTGTAGTTACTTTTGACCTAACCTTTCCTTAGAACGACATCAGTTTAGTTTTTCATGAAAAGTACGCCTAGGTCGACCCCTAACAACTTGACCATTTAAAAAATATTCTCTACGACTATTTCTCTACGACTATTACGATCCTTCCACAAGGATCGTAATAGTCGTAGAGAAATAGTCTCTGCCTATCCCATCGGGAACAAGGCGTGACTGCATGTATGTATGTATATTTTTCGGTATAGCAATTACAAACAATATTATGTTTTTTTCTTAATTCCTTAAAGTTTTTCATTACTACAAGCAAATTATATTTTGTATGACATAAACTAGCCTAACTCAATTTATAAAAAATTGTTTCACCGCAATTTTTATTTGTAGTTTAAAAAAAATGGTTAAATCTGATATTCAGTAAAATCGTACAAAATTATTGCTTTAACAGCAAAATTAAGAATCCTAAAATATTCGATTCAGCTCAAAAAACAACTTTCACTGGTAGGTTAATAATAATAATTAACTTTTTAATTCGTCGACGAAATGAACCAGTTTTGTGTCAACTCACGGTTTAAAACAGGTAGCGTATTTCCAGTTACTTGTCGAGAGTTATTTTTATCATCAAAATACGAGATCTGGGCAGAAAATCGTGCTGCACACCATGAAAACGCTAATGAGCCTATTTTCTTTTCTCCCGCTTTCGTTTATCTATAAGCGAACTACTTTCCTTTTCATGTGTTCTAACGTACCTACCTAAAGTAACGAGTGTTAAGGTTAGGATCAAAGACCTTTACACCGTGACTTCCTCTTTACCGTCGCAGTGGGAAGAAATTATCAGGAACATGGACCTTTGTTCTGGAACGTTCTAAGTTAAATGGACTCTCATTATTGTACTCATTATCATAGTGGAATACATTTTTGTACTGTGAAAAAAGAACTTAATTTTCACTTACTTACTCATTTTTTAATGTAAAACACGTATTACATACTGCATGGCTTCTTCAAGTTACTTTTAGTTATTGAAAGAAAACTGAGTATTTGACATGTGCTTATTTTTGAATGAATGTATACTTATTTTTATACGTTATTTAATAACAATAGGTAGTTGATTACATTATCATGATAATATTATAAAATCCTAAATGACTCACTGACTGACATGTAACGCAGAGCCCAAACCACTGACCCTAGAGATTTGAAACTTGGAATGAACGATCTCTTCGTTGTCTGGACGTGTGCTAAGAAAGGGTATTTTAAAATTCACATTCTAAGGGGTCCAAAAAGAGCGTCAAAGTTTTGGTATAAATTCCCATGTGTCGTAATTGCGAGCGGGCAAAGCCGCTTTGCTTACACTAGTATGATATATTTTTTATATTCCTACTCGTAATATTTTATGATCATCCCATAATTTTAGTCCATATCATATCATATAGTCCATATCATATAGTCATTGTTAAATATGTAATTTGCTACCAAAATCATCTTATTTATAAGAAGGTACAAGTGTATCAGCTGTTAGGGATCGTCTTTATTATGTGCATTGATGTTAAGCCAGTGAAGCAAGTCATCTGAGTTCATGTGGGGTCCTGTTACATTACTCCGTATCACACCAACTGTCGGTGTTGTAGAACTTAGGGGGACGTGGTAGCTGTTGCCAAAATGAAAAAAGAAATAAAATAATCGTGAAAAGTTTTGTTACCCTAGAATTTAAAATGTATATAGGTATGCGAATTTTAATAAGCAAGTGTCATGACACAAGAGATATAATGACTAGAATAATATGCATTTCAATGATATCATCAGAAAAGAATGCTCTCAATGCTAAGAAACACGATATATCGGAGGCGGTTACTCATTTGCACTAATCTAACTCAACAGAGGATCGCGTTACAATTAAGCTTTCATCGACCCTTGATCAAGTAATGTATGAGCATTTAACCAAGGAATGAGGATTGGATAACAACCGATTAAGTCAAATGGAAAACCTCCAACATTCTTAGGTAACTTTAATTACTCGTTTAATATCTTTGATTCATAGCCAGAAAATTCTTCTATTCGTATTACTCAGAACTGCTGGGAACATACCTTATTTGATCGCAGCTAATAATTTGGTGAATGTATTTAGTCCCGTTAGAGAAATTAACAGAACTATGAAAATGTAATAGGCAATATTATCGTGTCGCGGAAGCATACCTCCCAGCACGGGGTTGGACGTAAGTGCAAATTGCTGAAATAATAGAAGAGTCTGGGCCACCTGGCGCAACGCCAGCTCGGTGCGACGACCCCGTCTTACGCTTGCACTTCCTAATTGGTAACAATTCTTCACATACGGACTTATATCACACTGGCCCTTTTCAAACGTGCAATGCGGCGCTTTCATAAAAAAAAAGAGTAGTTCTCGAAGAAAAGCAATAAATTTACAAGTAAATGTAGTAAACTGTTGGTCTCTACTTTTTATGTTGCGAATAACATACAAACAAAACGACAATATTGTCAAATAAAAAATGAAACCTAAATAATGTGCATTATTTTATCACTTTAGAGGTGAATATTAAAGTTTTCGATGTTAATGCTTATTTTTCTATATTAAAACCATTGATATAAAGGGGAGATAGCGTACGTTCTCCCAGCGCTTACTCCACAAATGGCACGTGCAATTTGTTCAGTGTGAAGTTTACACAGTGACATATAATGAACAACAAAGAAAGACGTACCTAAAACCGAAGGGCGACCGAGACAACAATATTATTCGCTCGTACAACCTTACTTTATTGAAGTACGTGGACCTAAATTGAGCTTGCTATTTTCGAGAAGCCTCGACACCTCATCTCCCCTTTTCTTTATATCAATGATCACAACGCCCTATTTATTTTCACACACACACACACACACACACACACACACAGAAGGTTTGTAGCTCTAAACCCTCGAATAAGCTTCCAGAGAAGGAAGCAAAAGTTACATACATGGACACCTACATGCATCATTGTTTATTTTCTATGATTCACAACATCCCACTGTGGCATCACAACGATCATGATCACGATTCCTGTTTACAATCTTTTTATGTCTATAAAATTGACGTAACGAATATGTTAATGGAATAATCACAAGGTTTTTTTCACATAACAAACAGAATGCTCACTTATATGGTTTTTATTTAAAAACTCTCGCGGATCTGTTCACAAAACATTTTAGGCTTTAACTTTTTTGAATAGTTTACTATGCCTATGCACTTGGTGATTATTTTGGCTCTTGTAGTAAAAGTAATACTTACGCAAAACTTTATAAGCTCTCTGAAGTTAGTCGTTTTGGCTGCGCAGTAGGTATGAATATTATTAGTTTCGTGCGCAGCCGCTAAAATATTAAAAATAAAATTAAAAGTTTTCCATATTTCAGTCACCTTCTTCACTTTTTTGGACTCCACATTTATTTAATATACCTACATATTTACAAACACGCACATATTAAAGTCTGAATGCAAAGCACTCAATATTTAACTAGATTATATACGATATATTATTATAGTTATTATCGTATATAGTATGATATATTATGGAGTCTTTAAGGTGGCACTTGAGACTGACGGGACATCGCCAGATGTCCCGTCAGCGTTATCAGTAGATAAAGATGCACTGCTATGGTTCCGTCAAAGACGTCAAAGCCTGTGTTGATAACCAGTCTCGTCGACATTCTACTTGCACCGGCTCATAACTTTACTTATGACATAATGTAGCATGTGGCTTCCACTCAGATTTTTATCACGTGCGTGAATGCACTCGTTACAAGTAATGTGTTTAACGGTAGCGAATGAATCGCGATGTGTTGTGCTCTAAATATCTTTGCAGTTTGTTTACATTAAATTCTTTATAATCTATGTTAATTACCTTAAAAGAGAAGCAGTTTACTTCTCGTATTTAAACGAGAGTATGCACGCTCGAGCGATGTGTCACTTGAGGGACATTTTAGGAACTGTTTCCTATTATAGCGTTCTCTGCGCACGTCTTCAGCTATTCTTGGCAAACGACGGACGTTGGTCAGATTTTTTTATCATCTTTTGTGCGACACTTTCATAAGCGACTGTATTTGGGTCAGCTGCTGTGGTTTCTTTGATATTTAACGGTCGATTAGAGTTTGCATCTATTGACGTACGTTGAATTAAAAGTAGGTACTTAATAAAACCATCTTCACTAAATAACACTGGCTATTCGGTTGGTGGGTTTTGCTTAAAGTGGAACATAAAAGAACTAAACATTGTCTGTTGTTGTATAACATAGACGAAATTTTACTTTAAATAAGTACTTGTATTCCTGCTACAATATTGTAACGAGTAAGAATCATTAAATCTTATAATAAGCCTCGTACACCATTTACTATATTTCTCTCATACATCACTCCATTTTCCATCATCACTACTTTACCGCCATTTCTGCATATCTGCCTATTCCATAGAGTATATTATATCTCAGTACTTCTAATATCAAGCCTCAAAGCCACATACTAAATCAAAAAATCCTTACATTTGCCAAAAATACTTTGTAACAATATTCTTCATGTTATGTTCACTTTATGGTGTATAGCGCGACAAAAAAGAAAAGAGAAAATAATGGGGGCGCCACTGTCTTTTTCAACAATAAAAATAATTGAATCAACACAAAAACTTGTAATTAGTTCCGTTTCTAATATTTTGTGTCGAGCTATAAAATAAAGTGTTTTTATCCATTTATTGTAAAATGGAAACTAACGTTACTCTATCAACAAGTTAAATACAAACTAAAATGAACTTCAGCTTCATTACACGCGTTATAAAACTTACACATATCACATTATAGCGACTGTGTTAACAACATAAGCTCGTTATACATCTGAAATAGCTCAAATATTTGTCATAGGACCTGTCTCATTCAACGTTCCACGTGCACGTTATAAATTAGGTTGGGCACATGTTGGCATAATACCAGTGCATCTCCTAATATTGACACAGCGGTGACAACGCACACACATCTATTTGAACTAGAATTTAATTACGAAACATCGTGTACAATAAGCTTTACTGTTATACGTTTAGACAAAGCTTTAGTTAAAACTTTTATTATACACTAGTTGGTATGTTTTACGCCACATCTTCAATCTACAACAATACAAACATTGTTGTAGATAGACATGTGCAATATTATTGTGTCATTGTTTGATAGCTTGGCGAATTTTCGTCTATTTATCAATAATAATGTTTTACATACCAACCATTATCTACATAATAAAACTAGTGGAATATCTGAATATATTTAAAATAATATTATTTTAGGATTTTAAACCTAAATTATACCAATGAATTTAACATCATCTTATAGCTTGAAAATTCTAGTTATTTAGTAGATACCTGAAAAGTATAATAAGCCTATTCTGTAAAACACGACATTTTCACTGTCGAGTCGATATTGAAGTATAAAGAAGATGACGTTGCTTATTTCTCGGGATTATATAATAATACACCTACATAATATTACGTTGTCTCCCTTATACGAGGAATTTTATAGGAAGGTTATCTTCAACTTTGAGGTCAGCAGCTTTTACATTATGTTTCAGTTAGACGAACATTTACTACTGCTCTTTGTACGGTTATTTAGTTTGCTTACAGTGTTTACAAAGTTTCTCATGTTGGAACGGTAGTTGTACGACCTAATCTTCTACGAGATAATGTGAAACTGGCGTCTGGGTATTACACCTACTAACCAGTTTCACTTTGTTGAAAGATTGATATGTTAAACAAACGATTTAACTTTTAGTGGTACCTATTACTGGCACTGGCATTATGATTAAATAACTGAAAAGCAAAAAAACAAGCTTTCTGTATCGCAGATGAGAAGAAGCTAGTCGTAACACTAATAAATAGTGTGCCGGTCTGCCATACAGAATACTTTTTTTTTGCTTTTCAGTAAATATTTTTGTAAAGCAGTCGGCTTTTATACTTTTATAATAATTTTATTTAAGAAATGTAACAAATATACATTTTATAGATAGATATCTGTGCCCCTATTGAAGATATAATTTCATTTTCTGACATAAATAGGTAACTCTGAATGAGGTTTGACCTGGCCCCATTTCATAAGTACCACCAACTCAATCATATATCTTGTTCCTGAAACGCTCAGTAATAAATGAAACCAACTGAAAAGCTGAGCTGTAAAGAAATCTGGGTTAAAAAGAATCGCGAACACCATAAATTTTTCGTGCGCCATTTATTTGACAGTGTGAATGAATAGGGGGCGGCCTACCAACAGGGACAGCGTAGATTTCGACAGTGAATTGTGTTTCTTTTCTTTTGTTAATATGTCTATTTTAAACGTTATTGTTAAAAAGCGATATTTGACACAAACTACTTATTAGTTTCTATTTTCTTGATAAACGAACTATAAATATTTTTAACAACTTTACTGTTATCAAAATATGCAATAGTAAATCAAATATCTTCTCAACAAAAGCTACTCCTATGAAATATCGAAGCTAGGAATTAGTGACACGTTTTCTAGTTTTGATTTTGATTTTTGTTGTTTTCTGTACTAATTGTGATATCAATAAAGAGTTTTTTTATTCTATTCTATGAAAAACACTCATTTGAAGTTAAAATTTTGTTATGTATCTAAAAATATGCACTCTTTTGCGTATATAATATATGTCATGTGGTTTATGAACCACATATGTGGTTTATGGCCTTATTATGATAAGGCCATCCCTTTCTTATCCCGTTGGAGCCGTGAGACCCGACAGAGGGACATATTCGGAGAGTGGGCAGCAGCGCTCTCCGGCACCAAGTATTCCAACTACTGCAATCACCAAGCCGCCTGCCAAGCCTGGTGATTACGGCGAAATCTCCCTATACGAATGAATAGTTTATGGCATTCTATGGAGGACGCCTATGTTCAGCAGTGGACGTCTTCCAGCTGATGATGATGATGATGAACAATTTTTGACTTGGTTTTTAAGTAAGACAACAGTAGCTCCAAAATTAAGCAAACAATCACAAAGGTAATGATAAATACATGAGACCGTAAGCACGTCTCGTTGGACCGGCAGAAGCGCGTGTGCAGTGCATATGAATAGATTCGAGAACATTGCCCGCGTGACTGCACTTATAAAATTTCCTGGTATTTTGAGCTTATTCTGACCTTACCAAGGTTTACTTGTTAAATGAAACGGTGGTCTATTAAACTCGTAATTGCTTGAGACAAACTAAGTCGGCTAAGCTTTTCTTACGAGTAGCTTGTGTTTCATGTAACATGTTCTGTTGTGTATTGTCCATTCTATTATGCCAGATTCCACCTACCTATAATAAAAGATTAACAAAAATGTTGATAATGTATGATTAGATGTATTTCGTCTTCACGCCAATACTTTTTTGACCCAATTGTGTTGAAATAAGTAGTTAATATACCTACTCGATAGCTTTAACAAGAAAGGGCACCTCTTAGTAGTTTGACACAATCCTATGAAAAATTGACCAAATCGATGTTTTGTGTTCTCCTGTTTCCTCCGAATATTGAAAACCAATTTGATACATTTTTATCCTGATATTTGCAGATGAAGTAAACTATGTTTCATTTTATTTCGTTTATAAACTCTTAATTTATTTGGATTGAACGTCTCATCACGCGAGTAAAACTGGGATTTTAAGAAGCTCACTATGAAAAAACCGAGAGCTTATAAGAGAAACTAAAATGACAGGGACATAGTTTACTTCAATATAAAATATCAGGATATAAATTTATAGAATCGGAGGAAACAGGGAAATACAAAACATCGATTTAGTAAAACTTTTATAGGTATAGGTGTATCAAATTTGTAGGTAGGTATAGGTGTGTCAAATTTCTCGTAGCTAAGATATGCTCTTAATGGAATTTCACATTGGGTACTTTGCTGGTAAAATCACGGGGCTTTATTTATGAAAATCTCAATGCTGAGTCCTAAGATTTAAGATAACCATATAAAATTATAGAAAACTGAAATAAATTCCGAAAAAGTTCAAAGCTCGAGAAATGAGAATATCACCAATTCGGCTCGGGATATTATTGACTATTCATTTCCCAACTGAAATCTTTTCCGCAAGAGCAAGTACTTTTTGTCTGAATTTAAGGAACGGAGAATCGTTTAATTAACTGAAAGGGGTCGGTGCTCCCTTAAGTTAAAAATTTTAGCAAAATAGAAATTGCCTAATTATTTTTAGCTCTTTATCTAATCAAAATAAAATAAATGTAGGTATTCTGTTGGTATAGTCTATCTCCCAATCTATTTGATCGTATAAAAATACACTACCATTATGATTCTGTGGTTACGTATTGATGATATTGGACTATCAATTTCACTTGTGGCAGGCTTAGGTCAAACTTTATTGCACTATAAAAGCTTGTTGATTAACGAAGTGAGTATTTACGATGTATGAAGCATTAAAAATATAAAAACATGCGTTAGCAATACAAGACTTGATCTTATGCGAAAATAATTTAGAGGTCTTGATTTGTATTTTTTTAAGGATTTTTTTTTAACTTTTAAGGATTGTCCAGTAGCGTTTACTTTATGCAATGGGTTCCTTAATTTACTCCTAGAATATTATCCTTACTTTTTAATTTTTTTCACATAATATTTACCTACGTAATATGTTGTTGGCGCTCCCCTAACACTTGACTTGACACTGAAGGTTGCTATTATATCCTTGTTAGATTTTCATTTATTTTTTGAAACATTAAAGAAACGGATTCGTAATCCAAGGAAGCTGGGCCAAGAAAGCCTTACTCTGTCTATCCTATATTGCCGGGTAGAGTACATTACATACATTCACGCCTTTTTCCCTAAGGGGTAGGCAGAGGTGTACCCAGGACTCAGTCCCATAGTAGATACACCCACGTTTCGCCAGTATGTTATTGGTCCCATGTAATAGGGGGCGAGCCTATTGCCATCTACCGGGCACAGTTCCAGACTCCAGGCAGTTATTGAGATAATTCCTCATTAGGAAAAATCCAATATTTTACATTTTGCCTGACCTGGGGATCGAACCCGGGACCTCTTGATTGGCAGTCGAGCATGCGCCCTCTACGCCACCGAGGCAGTCTAGAGGCGGGTAGAGTATGTTATTCGAAATAATATTCCCAAACATGGTAGCCTTCTTATTATCGCCGAATAATTTATAATTTGATTTAAATAAAGTGAGGTTATGTACTAAGTATTATTTTAATGGCAACGCACATTCCTCATGTTCCTTCATAGTAGAACTAAATTCGTAATAATTAATGGCTATACTAAAAAATATTATTTATGCATATTTGACAATCTTATTATTAGGTCTATCAAATAAAATCAAAATTATAATGTAAGGTCGACGCGGCCCAGAATCCAATAACTCGAAGTCTTTCGCATTTCTTCGCCGTTTTCCTGAAATTTAACGTCATTGCCGTTGTCATAATAACTAAAATCTATACACGGTTTATAATATTATGGATAATAAAGGAACTTGAGACCCCAAGTCCCAAATAAGACAAGACCACGACACAGACCAGGCTATCTTGATTTTAATTGACATAAAGTCTTCTGCCAAGTAAAAACCAATCCGTCGAAGGTATGACCGACGGAAGGACGAGCCACGTTATGTATTTGTTATTCAGTAGAAGCCACTCCGCCTATAAAGTTCCCGGAACTTTTTCCATACATGCCCTGTGGCGTACTATCATCGACGATATACTGAAATAGACCTGACACCTTTATGGTTAAAAAATATAGTTAGAAAAAATCTATAGATAAATAAAAAAATAAAATGTGCTTATTATATTTTTAAACTGTATACATTTTTTTTAATAAACCTCACATTAAGATTATTTTAAATTGTGCCAGAAAAAAATAGTTTAATTGTTAGTTTCCGATTATTTGTGACAACATGTTATAAAATACAGCTTGATACATGACAGCTAAATAAAAATAAATTTTTAGCCATATTTCCGTAAATCAAGTTCTAAGAGGGTATTTAATTAAGCATTTGAATTATAAATTACCTGATATAAGGTATCATTGATGGATCTAATATAAGAAAATATGACCAAAAAATTTTTTGTTCAGCTGTCTCGTAGCTATATTTTATAAGATTAAGTTTGATTATTTTATGGTAGTGAGTGACAAGACGAGCAAATCAGGTATAAAAATATTAGTTGTTAAAACTCGTCATGTCCAGTAATTTCACAGGTAGCATGGCCCTTCAGACCGGAACTGGCACAGGTGTGGTACTTCCCGAGGCGATCCCCTGCAAAAGAGGCCTGAGTGTGGGGAAAGCTATCTAACAATGAGACTCAATTTTTTTTTTCTACGTGTTTGCTGCTTCAGATTATAATATCCATGACATGAATGGTAAATTATTTTAATGCGTTAATTGGTAAATAGTGTCGTGATATTCAATAAGACTTTAGAGTCTAACTTATCATAGACTTCATGCCACTGGCATAATATTTATAAACTGCAGTGCAGATAGGTACGTTGTCATATAGCGTACAAAGTACGTCTTAAGTTTGATAATATTATATACGAGCGCCATCATTAGCTTTTGTGAATGAAGTCATGGCGTTTTTATAGTTTACGATGATTTAGTATTCATATCGCTGCTTAATGATTCATTTTTTATTTGTGTGGCGCCACTTCTTTCTAGCGTGGGCGAGTTCGGTCACTAATATTACGTACCTATCTTTATATCAAGCGCATCGTCTAATTTAATTAAAAATTGCTTATAAATGAAGCCTTAAAAACGTACATTTAATAGTACTTTTGATAGTTAAGATCACAAATAAGTTTACTATTCCATTCCTCTGCTAAAAATAAACATGGAGGTATATTCTTTTCAACTGTCAGTTTTACATTATTTTGTTTGATTTTATATATAAAATATATTATTTTATATTTTTTGCTTGAATTATTTTGCATTATTTTAATCGTTTCTCGTGGGCTATTATCACGAGAAATGATTATAATAATGCAATGCGCTGTGAGCATTTAGTCGTGTTACTCTACTATGAAAACCATGATTATAGAACCTGTCTATAGTATTGTAGCATCAGCATCCAAGATCCACCGGAAAAAATTCAAATCAGGAGCTCTGAGTTCTAATTCAATAATACAATTAGTCGATATATCATAAAGGGCAATCGTTAGGTCACATCGGCTTCGTCGGAAGCTTGGGGACCTGATTCTCTAAAAATAGGTGGGCTTCATAACCCATAGTACATTGACTCAAGCAGTGTAATTTGGGTAATATTTTCTGTTGGTAATAAATACTAATTAATATGGTACTTATAATATTGGACACTATGTTTTTAAACAACATTTTAACTCCACATTGTATGCAGTAGGCAATTGTTTTTGTCCCTTATCTGTGGAATTCTCTGTATCTCCTTACGAGTCCTATTACCATCGTAAATGAACAAGCGATACCAATTATCCCGTCGATCTATTCTAACGAGATGTTTTTATCATTGTTACCAGGAAAGGCCGTATGTGGGTAGACGCGTCGCACGGGCTCTCGTTACAAAAACTACTTACGCATATACGAGATACGGGTTCTGCTTAACGGACGGATATGATTCGATATTAATTAGGTGTTTATATCGGGCGTGATCAGTTATTTATGTCAATTATGCTGATACCTTTGAGAGCTTTTTTAATGAGCGTCGTGAAAATGTTGCCGTTGAGGATTTGTTAAACAAGTTCTAAGTTTTATTTTTATAGACTAAGCGAACTATTCGTTGGAAATAAAATATGAATATGAGAAGAACAATTTCACACACGAGCGGGATTTAAACCCACACCTTCCGTACCAATCCGCGTGGTGGGCACTCTCTACGGTAGCTCAATTGGTAGAGTGGCGACTACGAGGATTGTTGCGGAAGGTGTGGGTTTAAATTCCGCTCGTGGGTAAAAAATGCTTTTCTTCATTCATATAAGTTCTAAGTTGTCACATGGAATTACAGAATGAACGAAAACAGCGTGACATTCACTCAAAGGTGATGACAGCCTCGTTGGCCCAAATGATAGTAACTCTGCTTGTGCCGCAGGTTCCGGGTTTGATCCCCGGCTGGTCAAAAATTTGTGAGTATGAACATGTCTGTTTGATCTGTGTCTGGGTGTTATAAGCTTATATATGTATGTATATCAGTCATCTGGTTACCATAGTACAGGCTTTTAGCCTAGTTTGGGACCAGATTGTGTGGAAGTTGTTCCATATTATTATTAAAGGTGGTCTCTTAACGTAATATAACATCACGCCTTTTCCCCTGAAGTGTTAAGCGAAGGTATCCATACTCATTCCAACAGGTACCACCCATTATTCACCAGTTATATCCCTTAGTCCCATGTAATTAAGGCTCGCCCTCTGCGACCCTTTTGCCATCAAGCGACAAATCCAAACTCCAGCCTGTGAAAAAAAATCCTAGAATTCCTAGGACCTAGGATTTTATGCTTAACAGTACCGCTTGCGCCCACCACCCAGCGAGGCGGTCTTTTATTGAGAGCATTTATCGGTACGTTACTGATGTATTCCTCAGTTAATTGAAATGAAATGAAATAAAACGATTTATTTGTGTAAAACTCGTAGATAGAGCTTGTTAAAACTTCAATATATATGTACAGCATGTTTTGCCAGTTTCTCTGGCGTACAAAATATAAGAAATATAATGTTAAGATATAAAAATTGAGATTGGATTTAATATCAATATTGAATTATAAGAGGAATTGTATTTGTTTATATTTAAGCGTAAACATTACCTAAACAGTACTTGCAAATATTATGCCCCCAATAAAGCATAATATCTTATCAGGTTCAATTTGATGTGCCACAATAGCCTTAATAGAGAGCCAATAAACAGAAGCTAGATGTGCCACAATAGCCAATAAAACAGGCCTTTACTTGTAAATGTGAAGCACAATGATCATTATGCTAAAGTAGGGAGTACTCAAAACATTGCTTCTGTGACGCAAATCAATTGAAGTGTTTTATTAGAATGACTTGCATTGGTACAGTTATGTTGTACGTTGTCTAATAATTCATAACTCACTTTAACTAAACTACTTGTTTAAAAACTCATTCAATGATGTGTAGAGTAGAAGGCGTTAATTTTTTGTAATTTATTAGTACAAAACCAGCCTTTTTACACGCGAATTAGGGCGCAAAAATAAATATATATAAAAAAAGTACAGTTCATAAACACAGGGTAAGGTAGTTAAAACGTTAAGGCGCGCTGCTAAACTAATTCGCCCTCACGCTCACACGTACCCATTTTTTGAAGATATAAAAATACTACATGTAATTGCGTAAAATAAAGACAACCAAGAATTAGAAAATACAATACAAAGATTCAGTAAAAAATCCAATTAAATCCAAACGAGTTTCCATGTATAAAAAAACCTGGACAAAGAAAATAATCTCAGAAACATAAAAAGGCACTGAAATATGTTTGGATTAAACTAGATTTCTTACTGAATCTTTGTATTGTTATTTTCTAGTTGCTAGTTGTCTTTATTTTATGTAATTACATGTATTATTTATTTTATTTCTTCAAAAATGTGGATACGTGTGAGCGAGAGGGCGTATTAGCTTAGCACCGCGCCTAAGGAGTTCCTCTTCTTAATTTTGATGGCACAAGAAATAATATTTATTTAACACTGTGTTAGTTGCCCCCTCCGTAGACGCCCTCGCAACGTCCTGGACGACCTGAAGATCTCTCAGATCCATCAGATCGGTTAGATTCTCTCCAAATTATCAAACAGATCAAACCATTGACAGGGCCCTAGGACACTCTCCTTCTGGGGTGCCAGGGCAAGTCTGACCCCACGTATTCTGGCGACGGCCCAAGCCGAGGTTCATACCGTCTAGGTGCCCTTGTGCTAGTCACCCTTAAACTTTGGGTCGAGCGTCTCCTGCGCTCACCACTGCCCGGTAAAACTGTAGACGCCATCTGAAGTCAACAGCATAGGTCATTTAAAAAAAAATGTGTTGGCTGGATTACGTTGTAATACTGCCTGGATTACATTAACCCACGAATGTGCAGGTGGGCATTAGATTATCCAAGGATGGTACACTGTCTATTACTGTGTACAGATACTACACAGTGATATTAGGGAGAGAGTGCTCACGATTACACTTGCAAACGTTAGGTACATTCTGTGCAAAGGTTCTTAGAATTTTTTATTTATAACCTACAAGTATTTATTTGTACCTATTACCAACAAATATCATCTAATGTGTTCGATGGAACTAATTTCATAGTTAAACGTTGTAGGAGTCATAGTAAACAGCCATTTATTTAAATAATGACTGCGCTCTGCAGAAATAGAGCCTTCCCAAGGCCTGCGGTAAACAGTAGCTTATTGATGTGAAGGGAAACCTGCCTGCCCTAAAGGTAAAGGTGAAACAGGTTGTTCTGTAGCACCTATATTCTTATAAAACGTTGAAATTAAACGTCTCAAATTATATTGTCTTGCGAATTTAAATAAAATAAACTTTGTCTGCCGTAATCTTTGTTTCCCGAAGGGCTAGGCAAAGGAAGGAGCAACCCAGGACTCAGTCCCATAGTACGTACACCCACATTACGCCAGTATGTTATTGGTCAGTTTATTATATTCGGCAGAAATAGAAAACCATTTTGCTGGAAGCTGAAATTGATCGAATGGTATCATTGACTGAGGAAAGTGGACATAAGAACAGTGTATTTCATAGGCAGTAAGGTAACTACAGCTTGCATTTTATAAACACTAATGCTTTAATTTCTAGATAAGCATTATAGTAAACTGGCTGAACCCTGCGGTTTCACCCGCGTAGTCCTCGTTCCCATGAGAATTTCGGGATAAAAAGTACTTTATGTGTTATTTCAGTGTTTAAGCTATCCATATGTGGATAGCTTAAACACTATGCCACTATGCCAAATTTCAGCTCATTCGGCTCAGTAGTTTTAGCGTTAAAACGGAACAAACATACAAAAAAATAGCCCCAGATGGTCCTGGGGTCGAGTCAAGAACACGCTAGCGTTTTGTTTACCTGTTACATACGAAACTTTTTCAAATTGTACTGAGATTAGAGATTTATAAATTTATATTATTAATGGGATACAGGATTATAACAATTAATATTTACCTATGCTACTCACAGAAATTAGACATACGCGTTTGTCCGTGTTGCCTATTCATTTCAAAACTACTGATTGAGGTGTGGGTAGCTTAGACCCTAAAAGGTAATTCTTTCCAGCAGTTCAAACTGTGGAGCACTGAGTTGTGGAGTACAGTTAACAGTAGTAAACATAAACAGACTAATAACTAAGAGTAACTGGAGATTATGATAGGTATGCCGAGCGACATTGTGCGATGGAGCGCTGCCAACTCGCAGCGATGCTTTGCTCTGATAAATGGATTTCAATTCCAGTCGTAATCGGCGCCGAGCCGTCTGTCTTTCAATCTAAGTATTTATGTATATTATATAATTAGTTCATTAGTCAATAATAGCATTTATTTTAATAAATATTCATTTGAAATGAAATCAAGGATATAACACGTAAACCCTCCATTAAACTAAAATTTAAACGCGAAAGGGTATGCGACGCGTGCGGTAACTTATTCACGCCAAAATGACTGAGCCGATCTGGCTGTAAAGTATACTTATTGTAGGTTGTATCAATCCCGGAATAAGATAATCATAACATCATGCCTTTTTCTCCGAAGGGGAAGGACCAAGTTACATAATAGATACATCGGGGATAACAGTATGTTATACATAATATATAAGTACGTTGTTTAAGAAATCTTTCATATAATTAAATCGCCGGGCCGGGCCTTTATAAAGCACGCTCTTTGCAAAATTGCAAAAATAACTCAAACACGTTGAAATTTCCATTTTTGTTAACAGAAATGGAAATTTCAACGTGCTCCAACTTTATTTACGCGATCGTGAGCGTAAAAGTACGGGACTAATTTAAACATAAACGTAAGAATACGCTTAAAACTTCTGGGCTGTTAAATATTAAGAACCCTTAAAGCTTAGGAAGCTTAGAGAGTGCATTTGGCATAAAAAAAGAGTTAGAAACTTCAGTTGTAGAAATCTCTATTTTCGATCACGAGGTCCCGGATTCCATCCTCAGGTCAGGTAAAAAGAGTTATTGGAATTATCAATATCAATGAGAGCCAATGGAGTTTGGAACTGTGTCCGGTAGATGTCAATAAGCTCGCCCCCTATTACGGAATTAAAAACTTAACTGGCGGAGGGTGGAAGGACCTACTATGGGACTGGGTGAGTCCTGCCCCTTTGGGAAAAACCGTTATGTTATGTAGTAACCACAGTAGGAACCTACTTCTATAGACAAGATTTACGTCTTTCACCATACTGTAATAGAGATATAATCTCTATTTTCGTGTTGATTGGATTTCGCGTTATTCGAAAAATTATAATTTTTCCGTTGATCACATATTTGCCAAAAACAAGAAACGATAAAAAGCTGCTCCACACATATCGTATATAAGTATACCATGCAGTCATATTGCGGTGAAGCCTTGTTCATGTCAGGCACTTCCGATTGATTTTGCGCCGAAGCTGCGGGGCTTGCTCCGGATATCACGTTTATTGTACTTCCCGTTCGTTTACCTTCCCTTTTTTGCGTAAGAATTGCTCCTATATTATCGCCCGGAGACTTTTGCCGAAAGCCGGGATGTAGAACTCTTGGGTACTACTTGACATGATCGATCACGGAAACGTGTAGACGTTTAAATGGTGTTTTCTCGGGACTTAATTCTGTAACTTTAATAAGTTCGATGGTGTCTGAATTGAGTTTTGGTAGGATGTCGGTCTAATATCAGTAGTTACATTGCACCTTCTCTCTTTATTTTATTAAGAGTGTATATTCCTCCCTATATTTTAAGTGGAAAAAATTGGAGCTACGGTACACATTTAGGACCAAGTATTAGAATACATTATATTAACTCCATCTACGATGGTGGTACTCGACTGAGATATCATTGAACTAATTTATATACTTAGGTATAGAATTGAGCCCATGATTCGTAGACATAGACTGTTTAGCACTAATAGCTATCTATATTATTGTAATGAAAATGTCGAAATGTAAAAAAAGGTCGTCACGTCTCCGTTGTGTAAACAACCACTGCGTTGGTGAGAGGTTTCAGACGAGATAAAACGCTTATTGCAGTTTCTGTCGAGACGGCTAAGGATCGACAGTAGAAAACAGTGTTACATAGCACCACTTTATGTACTATTAAATATCCTATCATATATAATTGTTTTTATTTTATCTATGTTTTCAACTGACTGCCTCGGTGGCGTAGAGGGTGACTGCCGATCAGGAGGTCCAGGTTGAATCCCCAGGTCAGGAAAAGTGTTAAATATTGGATTTTTCCATTAGGAATTATCTCAATAACTGTCTGGAGTCTGAACTGAGCCCTGTAGATGATAATAGGCTCGCCCCCTATTAAATGGGATCAATAACTTACTGTCGAAATGTGAGTGTACCTACTATGGGACTGAGTCCTGGATATACCTCTGCCTACCCCTTCGGAAAAAAGGCGAAATTATATGTTATGTTTTCAACTGATGATGAATATCTTTTCATTTGAATGGAAAGCACATCTAATTATATTTTTGTTTATTTTCCAATTATTTATTCAAAATAAAATATAATTCAAAGTCGTGACCGATGGACTGACACAATCACTCAAACCCTTGGATCTAGAGGCCTGAAATTTGGCACAAAGGTTTCCATTATAATGTAGACTGTAGACAATAAATAAGAAAGGGATTTTTGAAATTACGATAACGAAATGGCGGGAGTTACGCTAGTTTATCTATAATAACGAAGTGCTGATCAACAATAAACAGTCTTTGTAGTTGAAGCAGTGAAGGTTATATATATCTAGAGCCTAAAAGCTCACTTGAACATCTGTTTTATGATTAATTCAAAATGTTCCAAATGTTTATTATACCAATATTTTTTCATCAAATGTGTCGAGTTTATGTACTGGCATTCAATGTTAAGTTTAAGGGATCAGGTGCTGCCACCGAATAAAGATCAACGACCAGCTTCACGTTGCTCGGCAATTGGTGACACCTGATGCCTCATTCAGAGGATTCTCTTGTTTAGAGGTCTTTGCCCGAGACTCGTCGCGTTGAGTTCGAGGACTAAAGCAGGAAAATACAAAGTATCTATTTATGAATACGTACCGTCACAGATTAACTTACAGTTCATTACGGCGTCAAGATTTTAATAAGACCTGTGTCAATGGATCATTTATTATTGTCGTAATCCACCTAGGTCGATTAGACCCACTCAGGGATAAGAAAAGAATCTCCGAAATTACCATGGAATTAATAAACTGTACTGTGTATAAACAGTAACATCTTATTGTCTTGTTTCCTCCAAGAGTTTTAGTATAGAGGTGTACAGTCACGTGTGACGAAATGTAATCATCAACATATTTTAGTGTTTAAAAATATCTATAAAAAATCTATATTATACAACCCATGCTTCAAAATAAAAATAAACTTTACAACCCATTCTTCAAAATTATCTAACCATTATGATTAAGTCGAATGGTTAGATAATTTTGAATCATGGGTCGTACAGTTTCTTTTGTCGTGCATTGTGTTGACATGAATTCCAAAATCCGTTGGTGTTTACATTTCAGCAAACGTGACTGTACATGCACCTCTTATAACTCTTGTAGGAAACAAGGCTTGATGTTACTTTATTTCATCATATTCCATGATAATTTCGTAAATTCCTTTCTTATCCCTGAGTGGGCCTGATCGACCTGGGTCACGACACTACAACAAATAATGATCCATTCACATAGGTCTTATTATGAAAATCTTGACGGTGCGTACTATTAAATAGATACTTATTCATTTGTATTACATACATACATACATACGTCAGACATTGTAAATATTTTCCTGCGTTATGTTTTCACGTAGGAGTAAACAAGATTCTAAGTTCCTTATGCGGCGTGTCAAGGGTCCTATTACGAGATAAAGTCCGCACGTGCCGTCGCAGTAAACACTGTTTTGTTCGATTTTACGGTTGTTTTGCTCGTGGGACATACCGTGATAAAATTGGATACCTTATAATAAGGTAATTAGGAATCCTAAAGGCTTCGAAGTTTTTGGTTTCATAAAAGGACTAAGGTGTGGGAATATCATTTAGGTGTAAATTATGGTTTACTTACTGTCCTTAGGTGCCTCACGGTTTTACCCTTTGCGTTGATAAATATGTAATAATTTGAAGATCTAAACCACTGTACCTTTACACACTAGGTATACACCGAAATCGGATTAATAACCGCACACATGTAACGTACCTATTAAAAAATTCGTATTTATTATATTAACTTTAGTGAAATTTCTCAACATGGTTATAATGTAATATATAACACAACATCAAGTCACGCTTTTTTCTCAAAGGGGTAGGCAGAGATGTTCCCAAGACTTAAGTTTCATAGTAGGTACACCCACATTTCGCCAGTATGTTATTGGTCCCATGTAATAGGGGGCGAGTCTATTGCCATCTACCGGACACAGTTCCAGACTCCAGGCTGTCACAGAGATAATTTCTAGTGAAAAAATCCTATAATATTTAACACTGCTGCACCCGGCTGTAACATATTTAATGCTATTATTATAATTTGCATCTGCATCTGTTATATTTTAAGGTTTTTTTTCAATTAAATGTGTAAATCAAATTTTAGTTATAAGAAAATTCTGCTTACACTCCCATTATAATCGAGGGAGAACGTCCTAGTTGTAGAAACGACTACAAAATTAGTAAGTCCTATTTTTAATTAGTTATTAAACAAAGTCCTCCTATAAATCGGTTCATAACTCGCTGTAGATTGTAGAATATAAAGAGCAGACAACACAGTCATGTAGGGTAACCAACATTGAGTAGCTTGTGTTTTTTCGGGAGCTAAGTAATTATTATTCATATAGGATTTTTATGCAGTTCGTCAATTTTATGCAGTTTGTGATTACATGTATTTAATTACTAACCATTAGGCCCACCTACATTCTACACGCCAATAAGGGTTAAATAAATATATTATGTGAGTTTGGAAAGTCTGGGTTACATACTTAACTAAAATATTTGGTACAAAATGTTGATATCACAAGATTGATTAATTATTAAGCCCTATGTTTGACATTACAAGTGGGCTTAATGGAGTTGTTTGGGAATGATTTAAGACTAGATAAAATTACATTCAAAACTTATAGTCACCCTTAGTAACACAGGGCTAGCAGACGCGTGCATCGATCCGTCTGCGACCGGCGGCAGACGCCCGCGCCGACCTTTCGCTTTGATAAGCTTCGCAGCCAATGACCACATAGCTATGTTACTCCTTTGATCTGGTCCACCTCTTCGTTTATTAAAACTTTGATTGACACTCTCAAAAAGTTTATGTTTATTTTAATGTGGAAATAAAATGTTACAAGTGTTAATATCATGGGTTAGGCACGATTTACTACTCGTACTTATGTTAATAATAGCAACACCATAATTTTGTACTGGGTGTGCGCCGCGGTTTTAATCATCATCATCTCAGTCATAGGACGTCCACTGCTGAACATAGACCTCCTCCATAGATGTCTATCCAGTCCGGTTGTAAGCGGCTCGCCTCCAGCGTGTTCCTGCCGACTTTATCAGATCGTCTGTCCACCTGTGGGTGGACGTCCAATCTGGAAATATCCAATATTTAACACATTGTCTGACCTGGGGATCGAACCCGGAACGTCATAATCGGTATTCCAGCTTGTGCCTACTATACACTACCGAGGCAGTCCAGTTCATCACTGACATGATTATCATTAACATCTCAATATTAAGATCTACCTAAGAGACGTGCGTGGGACCAAAGTCAACACGTAGAGGTCCCTTTTGACAATAATTTATCAACACAGAAATTCTAAATCATAAAAATCATTTGGCGTATATTGTTAATTTGCTATATCGGAACTTTAATTAGACTAAAATATTTCTCCCTTTGTAAAAACTTAAATAATTTATCACCAAAGTCCGTCTTTATTGTCGATAAACACAAGTCGTTTAAAGCCTAGTTCATTATTTACTCAAACAACTAACAAACAAATTAGATACTTGCCTTTCACGACTGAGCCCGTTTAAAATGTTTATTATAGGTAAAGAGCTTTCATTCAAATGGTTTTATAGGTAAGGCGAATACAACAGTAAAATTATTTGATTTTAATACCTAATATGATAGAAATAGTTTTGTATGTATTCAATAATCATTAAATTTGTTTCATGAGAGTGCTCTCTATAGCAGTACTTAAATATCAGGCAATATATTAAAGCTTATATATTATTAAAACCCATCAAATCTAAGAAGTACGTTGATAGTTCTTATTTTTGATTAAGAATATTTATTGTATCTTATAATAAAATTCATAATTTCATGGTTTTTCATAACATACATAACATAACATACATTCACGCTTTTTCCCGAAGGGGTAGGCAGAGGTGTACCCAGGACTCAGTCCCATAGTAGATACACCCACATTATGTTATTGTCGCCAGTATGTTATTGGTCCCATGTAATAGGGGGCGAGCCTATTGCCATCTACCGGGCACAGTTCCAGACTCCAGGCAGTTATTGAGATAATTCCTAATGGAAAAATCCAATATTTAACACTGTCTGACCTGGGCATCGAACCCGGGACCTCTTGATTGGCAGTCGAGCATGCGCCCTTTACGCCACCGAGGCAGTCAGGTCAGGTCGAGGTTTTTCATGGTTTCATAATTTTATTGAAATTGTGTTAGTTACGCCTATGAAAAGTTGTCCGGCTTGACAATTGCTTGAAAATATGAAACGTCAAATGATAAAGTCCTAGATTTGATGGGCTTTAGGTAGGTACTTATGAAGTAGAAATCGTACAATATGTAAGTACGTAACGGTTAAAGCTTTTTGTAACTTTTATAACTTTCAAAAACAACTAGCGAAATGTGAGTCTACCTTAACCTCCTATTAGACTGAGTACTGGATCTATTCCTAACCCTTCGGGGTAAAGGGGGATAGATAGTGTAGGGTTGATGTTATTTTGTGACGCGCATGCTACGGATTCTGTGAACGTTTTGGTGGTTTTATGGAAAGTATTAATGGCAACGTGTGATTTCACGGAGATCTATGGCATGTGCGAGGGCGCGATGGCAACACAGGGAGGTGGATGCCAGCGCGACAGATGATTGTAGAGCGAGATTGAAGATGGTGGCCTTGAAATAAATCATGTAAAATATGCTGAAGTGTTCGAGTATTATTTAATGGAAAAGGCACGTTTACATCTCAGTTATTTTGTGACGCGCATGCTACGGATTCTGTGAACGTTTTGGTGGTTTTATGGAAAGTATTAATGGCAACGTGTGATTTCACGGAGATCTATGGCATGTGCGAGGGCGCGATGGCAACACAGGGAGGTGGATGCAAGCGCGACAGATGATTGTAATGTTTTCTAAATGGTTTGTCTGTGTAATATTTTGTACAATAGTTACATTATACTCTGGCCTTAGTGTAGGGTTATTATACGAGTATAATGCGTGTATGGGGGCATACACGTTGTCAGGTTGGCCGAGTGTAGGGTTGATGTTATTTTGTGACGCGCATGCTACGGATTCTGTGAACGTTTTGGTGGTTTTATGGAAAGTATTAATGGCAACGTGTGATTTCACGGAGATCTATGGCATGTGCGAGGGCGCGATGGCAACACAGGGAGGTGGATGCCAGCGCGACAGATGATTGTAGAGCGAGATTGAAGATGGTGGCCTTGAAATAAATCATGTAAAATATGCTGAAGTGTTCGAGTATTATTTAATGGAAAAGGCACGTTTACAATAGATAGATTAACTCTTTATTATTATTACACTACAAACATGAAACCTTAAATTTAAATATATGATGGGATGTTACGTTGTTGAATAACTTTCAAACATTAGAGACTATAATATTCCAAGTGTAGGTACACGACTCTGGTCCGCAATATAGACCGGCATCAGGAACCCTTTTTCTCTAGTATTCATTCCTAGATGTAGGCTTATTTCCCATCATTATAACATATAGATCGATGGACTCTTTATACCACAAACAAGAAACCTTAAATTATAAATACTTATTATAACAACTGACTGCCTCCGTGGCGTAGAGGGCGCATGCTCGACTGCCAAGCAAGAGGTCCCGGGTTCGATCCCCAGGTCAGGCAGTGTTAAATATTGGATTTTTCCATTAGGAATTATCTCAATAACTGCCTGGAGTCTGGAACTGTGCCCGGTAGATGGCAATAGGCTCGCCCCCTATTACATGGGACCAATAACATACTGGCGAAATGTGGGTGTATCTACATGGGACTGAGTCCTGGGTACATCTCTGCCTACCCCTTCGGGAAAAAGGCGTGAACGTATGTTATATGTTATATGTTATGTTATTATAACAAATAATAGTGTCTGGGTGTTATAAGCTTATATAAGTATGTCTACCAGTCATCTGGTTACCATAATAGCACAGGCTTCTAGCCTAGTTTGGAACCTGATGATCGTGTAAAAAAAAAGAATAAGTATAACAATATTGTCGCTTGTACATTTAAGTATAGTTTCTCTGTATCCATTGTGTTGGTTTTATAAGTGTGGTGTACAATAAAGTATTATCTATCTATCTATCTATTGTCGGTCTTTAGCTCAGAGCGATATCTTCCACACAACCGTGCAGGGAGAGGAGAATACAGTACCACAACCACATTGGCACTACTAGTTTAGTTTTGGCATGAGCAAGGGTATAACATCAAAACAAACTTTTAAGTCTACCTACATTCCTGCTATATAATATTTTTGCTAGATGGGCACTTGCCTTTACTAAGAAGGTCTTATGGATAAATAGTAAAGTATCGAAACCTGTCGTCACTAACCCGCAGGATTATTTATTTATTTGGCGAGGATGTAATTACACTCCCTCACGACGCCACGACGCAAACAGAGCCTGTCCAACAGGTCTTGTTCATATTAATCTGATTAATTATAATGCCAATATTTAAACTACAATGTTGGCTTCGTTTTTAGATACCACTGGCGGTATCATTTGTGTAGGTAGTTGGTGTTTGTTACTCGTCGACTTTGCTTGTAACAGCTTTTGCGGCGCCATAATATTGGTTCTTATGAATATTGCATTTTCAGAATAAATTTTGAATCTGTTTACATATAGGATTGTCGTAAATTTGTACGAGTATGTTATAGGTATAATAATAAAAAAGGAAATTGGCTTTTTCTTCTTGCTATTAGGGTAAACTCAAGCTTTATTGGGTAAAGTTTCGAAAAACCACAAAATTTAATTGTAAACTACCCGCGTAAACTTAGGTTTACGAAATACTGGCTGGTAGTTTACCGAACAATATTGTATTATTATGAAAAATAAATTTAGATGATAATGTTTTCTTTGCAAACGTTTTAGTCAAATTATTGACCATGATAAAGTTAGAGAATGTGTCTACAAATTATCACACTTGATGGCACTATTATCTATGTCTGTCCCCTACCAACGTATCCCGTAACTCACCAGAAATGTTATGTAACTTTTATTACCATTTACGACATATCTATAAACGGTAATACAGTTAGCGGATACTATAAAAATACCCTAAACCATGTCGTTGCGCAAATGGGCCCGGAAAATGGAGGCGGACCGAGTGTCGTTCAAATTACTGTAACACGCATAATAAAACGTGGATGTTATAATTTTATGTGCCTATTTTGGGATGAACGCGAATATAAATTAAAACAGGTGTAGTACAAAAAGATACATCATGATCCTGCTTTGGATCAAACTGACTTTCCCAAAACTCAAACTCAAACTCAAAAAGATTCATTCAAATAGGTCATAATCTGAAATTTTTTTGACGTCAATGATAATAAACAGTACTGAGTCTACCGTGCGTTCGGAAAGATACCTCTACAAGACGAACGCACCAGAAACTTGTAGGGCTTAATTTTTTCAACATATAATTTCACAATATTTAGTATGGTTACATCAACCCCCTCGTAGTCCAAGCCTCGAACTACTCGATAGTTCAAGCTGGAACTCCTCCCCTCCGTAGACGCCCTCGCAACGTCCTGGACGACCCGGACGACTCTATCGCCGCCGTCACATCGGCGGCGCTAGGTTCGCCCAATCCTACCAATATACGCAACAGACGCTCCGTTTTCGGTACTGGTGCCGGATACCAGATCCACCAACTCACACAATCACAACACCGACCTCACCGGCGAAGTCGAAGATCTCTCAGATCCTTCAGATCGGTTAGTTTCTCTCCAAATAATCAAACAGATCAAACCATTGATAGGGCCCTAGGACACTCCCCTTCTGGGGTGCCAGGGCAAGTCTGACCCCACGTATTCTGGCGACAGCCCAAGCCGAGGTTCGTACCGTCTAGGTGCCCTTGTGTTAGTCGCCCTTTAACTTTGGGTCGAGCGCCTCCTGCGCTCACCACTGCCCGGTAAAGCTGTAGAGGCCATCTGAGGCCAACAGCATAGAAAACTTAAAAAAAAAAAAAAAAAGTATGGTTACATTCGTTTTCTTTGAAGGTGCCACGAAGCGGCTATGCAGAAGTTTCCAGGCATCTTTGTCCTCTATGTACTTTAATAAGCCTTCTTTAGTTAAGTAGATTTTATATAGGTTTTGAATTTACCCTCTGAGAGCCCAGTTATTTCTTTTGGGATTTTATTATAGAAACGTACACTATGTCCTAAGAATGTCTTTTTATTTGTTTTAGATAATCTAAAGCTAGGTACAGCTATTTTGTCATTATTCCTAGTATTAAAATTATAATGAATGTTAAAGAAATTACTTTACACTCGCAACCAACTCACACTCAAACTTGAACTTATACGTATCTAAGTGGTCAAGCGTCACAAATAGATTAACGTAAAAATAAATCCAATCGTAAGCCGCTCGCGATAATTGAAAGTCAATTTAAAACGACGCTTTCAGGAAACATTTACTGTATGAACGAGTATTTCGTCGTAATTCGCTATAAACAGCGGCAGACAAGCAGGTGCTCGTGGTTTACGGCTGTGCCATTAGACAGACATTGCTGTATCTTATTCATGGATATTAAGTGTGGCAGCGCAGGACATAAACCTGAGATAGGTGACCCATCGATCCTGACACTGACACCTCTGCTTTATCTAATGAAATTCCTTTCACTATTTCCAATGCAAAACGCCGCGCCGCCTGAAATGCTGAGATATTGACGATTGTGCGCAAAACGAAAGGTATTTTAATGTATCTTAAAGCTTAGTTCAGTTGAGCGTGAAGTGAAGTTATACGAGTATTTAACAACTACACATAATATTATGGCTGGTAATATCCTCTTTATTACTTCAATATACAACCTACTTCTAAGTGGAAACGCAAGAATTTATTTCTATAGTGATTATTTCAACTTGTAGAAGTTACTGGTTCAATCTAAACCCGTCAACTGTTTGTTTACCAACAACTAACAAAGTTTAATCAATGTCCTATGTTCCACCGTTCTTCTGATAAAAGCTGAAAAAGTAAGACAATCAGAGGATCGTAAAAACTTATAGAACTCGTATTACTTATTTGTCTTGTGCGTGTTCTAACGAATTACTTTCAGAAGTAGATAGGGGCAGAATTCAGTACAGGGGCTCAATCCAGTACAGGGGCTATTACACCCCTTGATATTTTTTTGCAATTATAAAAATAAGAGGTTTATTTAAACTAAATGATAGATTCGTTCGACATAGGTAAGTAGCAGAGGTCTTTTTATATTTCTTATTAGAGCTACTTAAATTATTTATACCTGCTTATTAAAGCCTTTATCCGTCCTCGTAAATCTGCTTTGGTCTCCGAATATACGCAAACAACTTCAAACGAGTTCAATCATAATAGCTTCTGATAGTATTATAAGTAGATATAACTTCACCTAAATATGAAAAATAAATAAGTTCATAATTCAAACACTATAATTTTGTAAAAAAAAACGAGTTTAGAAACTTATTATTTTTACACTCTGGAAAGTAGTACACGCTTCTTTGATACTTGGTTCATTTAACTCTAACAAAGGCAAACCAAAAAGGTTTGTTATTATAAAATTATAACATATGAAAATGTTAAGTTACAAAATAATTGGTATACCTTGTCACATTAAATTTTTTCATGTAATAATATTATGTGTTTTTTTACCCCATAGGTGGCAAACAAGCAGACAGGCCGCTTGATGGTGAGCGGTCACCGCCGCCTATGGATACCTGCAACACCAGGGGTATCGCCAGTTGGTTGCTGACCCTTCAACACTATTCACTCTCCTTTTGAAGAGCCCCATGTTGTAGCTCAACGGGAAGACCGCAGCAGGGAGATCATTCCACAGTTTGCACGTATATGGCAGAAATATAAACGGGAAAATCGAACAGTGTAGCGAAGTTCGCGTATCTATTAAGTATATGCTGATGAGCTCTCAGGCGATGAAGGCTAGTGCGGTAAAAGCGGTATGAAGCTGTCTATTTTCTTCAAGGCAAAATCTATACGTAAAGGACGAAATTCTACATTTTTCAGTAAGAAACAGATGTAGGTTTCAATAAAAAGTAGGAATTAATTTATTTGTATTTTTGAAAGCAGCTGCAAAATACTCTATAATTCTACGGCTTCAAGTAAGTGCGAGTTTAAACTAAGTTAAATCGTAGAAATATTCGTAACAGCAGCAAGAGTAATTGCTTTAACACCGGTGCCTCATACACTTAAGGAACTGATTGCCACAGATATGCAATCTTATATTCTACGTAGCAGAGTTCAAAATTAAAAACCACAGTAAAGTAAGTTACGTTATATTATCTGAAGATAGAGGAGAAATGTAAAATGCTCAGAAGTTAGGTACTCATTAGGGCGAGTATTCAGATGATGCTTCTCTATATGAAACACCTCAGATAATATGAGATGCTCTAAGTACTTTGCACTTTACAACCTTTTGTAATACAGCTCTAGAGCTTAACTGCAGACTCAGTTAGTTCCTGAAGTATGGGAGTGGCACTGGAGTGGTGACATCCAAACTGTCTCGCTATATGTACCCCTTCCATATCCCATACCCATACTCTACTACCCCATTCATACCCTATTACCCCAGGATCAGACTCTGGATTCACATATCATATAATATACATAGTCCTATAGTCCCACATAGACCCAAAGCCCCACAACGGACCAAATAAGAGGATAAATGCGGAAAAGGAGTCTACTTTACATAAGTCCCATAGTAGGCACACCCACATTTCGTCAGCACGTTATTGGTCCCATGTAATAGGGGGCGAGCCTGTTGTCATCTACCGGGCACAGTTTCTGAACTGTGCCTGGGTTCTTCATAACTGCCTAGAGTCTGCTCTAGGCAGTTATTAAGAAAAAAGAAAATTTGGATTTATTTATTTATAAATTCATTCATACAAGCTACAAGACTCGGGACAGACATGTAGTTTATTTTATAAAATATTTATAGCTCGACAGAAAACAGTAGAAATGGAACTAATTTAATTTGTATGTGCTGATTCAATTGTTTTTATATTGTAAAAGACAGTGGCGCCCTATTTTCTACTCTTTTCTGTCAAGCTGTAAATTAGTATAGTTATAAGTACATAATGTGATTTACTTTACATGGAATACAGAAAAACCTATGAACTCATGGCCAAAAACTATTTAAGTACACCTTAAGCAGAAACGGGATATTTGAAGACAGTAAAAAATTAAAATGATTCATAATATTATGGAAGTGGATTGTAAACCCGAACGGCGACTACCGTGCGAAATATTACGTTATATTTTTATGAGCACAATTAATGGATGTTTTCCGACGTTTAAGGTGATCCGCAAAAAGATCGTTTACAATTACAAGTTTTTCGTTTTATTCAATTATTAAGTTACTTCTTCACCTGTTGTTCACATGACTCTACGTAATTATAATCAACTTGGGTTTTTATTACAATTTTTGCACGAAAAGAAGGCACGAAATGTTACCTCAATAGGTCGTATTATGACATCATTAAATAATTATCTAGGTAGGATAAAAAACATACATAATAAGTAATTATTTGTAAGTTTTATTATAAAACTAATCAGCAAAGTAGGTACGTACGTATATTCAACAGCAGCTTCGCAAAAGCGGCAACTTTCAAATGGTAGTGTGCGTAACACAATGCTAGTGTGCGTAAAAACAGTATGCAGGGAGTGCTAATGTATGTGAAAAATTGTGTTGGACAGGCTCAAGAACGCCGATTTCGGTGTAGTTTGAGTTGCCGCATTTGACAATAAGTATGAAAGCGGTATCTACATGGAGTGCGCGCGGAGACCAGTCAATAATCTAAAGTAAGCAAGTATAAGTTTTTTTTTTTTTTTTTTTTTTTTATGTTAGTGAGTGACAAGACGAGCTCATCAGATGCCTGATGGTAAGCATCATGATTGCCCATATCAGACACAGTGCCACCCAGTATTTTAAAATTCAAAATTCTGCGCGACACTGCACTGCGCCTATCACCCTGAGATATGAGTTGTTGAATCTCATCATGCCCAGTAATTTCGCTGGTAACATTGCCCTTCATACCGGAACACAGTAATGTTTGGACATTAATTCTTGGCGGATGAATAACTGGCAAAGGTGTGGTACTTCCCCAGGTGGCCTCCTGCAAAAGAGGCCTACCACTACAAAAAAGTGTTTGGTAGTTGAATACTTTATGTGTGGAGTTAAATAACCTTTGACAATGTTGAGCTAATGAAAACTTCAAGTCTAGAGTTTCGCTATAAACTTAAAATACGCATTACTTAAGTAGGTAAAGTAGGAAAGTATATACAATAATGAATGTCGTGAAGTCATGAGCTAGAGACTGCAACTTTCGACTGAATATATTATAATATAATAATAATAATATGGGAGAACTTCCACACACGGTCATCTAGTCCCAAACTAGGCTAAAAGCCTGTACTATGGTAACCAGAAGACTGATATACATACTTATATATAAGCATATATGCTTATAACACCCAGACACAGATCAAACAGACATGTTCATGCACACAAATGTTTGACCTGGCCGGTGAAAAAGCAGCCAAAAAGCAGAGTTACTACCGTCTGAGCCAACGAGGCTGTCAATATTACTTAATATTGAATATAGGACTTAAAGGGACAAATATAACACTATTTAGTATTAAGTCAGTTAAAAGTAACTTAATAATGTTTAATTTGAACAAATTGTGAATGGTTTGTATCACCGACTGGCATTTCACGACCAAGGAAATGTTCAGACAATGACAAGACACGATTCTGGTGATAGTAAAAAACATAATCTGTTTCTTCTGTGTACAAATTGTTAGCTATTTACAAATAAGGCGAGTAAAAGCATAGAATATCGACGGACAATTGGCAGTAAGGTAACTCTACACGACGGGAATAAAATTAGAGGATGCCTTAGCATCCTCTAACAATGTACTCTTAGTATAGAATAGAATAGAAAATAATACTTTATTTGCACTTAGTTTATTGGCATTCACGCCTTTTTTTCTAAAGGGTAGGCAGAGGTGTATCCAGGACTCAGTCCCATAGTAGGCACACCCACTTTTCGCCAGTATTTTATTGGTCTCATGTAATAGGGGGCGAGCCTTATTGCCATCTACCGAGCACAGTTCCAGACTCCAGGCAGTTACTGAGATAAATTGCAAATAATTTGCAATTGTTAAATGTTAGATAATGTATTGCTGATTATTATGTTTGAATTCTTTTGATTATGGTATGATTATATTATTTTAAATTATTGTATCTGACATGTATAATTCGTATTTTAAATTCATATCTAGTATAATTGTATTATAATGTAATAAATATTGTACGTCCGTCCTGGGCAAACTGTTGCGACATTTTATGACACCCTAATCTATACTTCTATACTAATATTATAAAGAGAGAAACTTTGTTTTTTTGTTTTTTTGTTTGTAACGAATAGGCTCCGAAACTACTGGACCGATTTTAAAAATTCTTTCACTTATGGATAGCTTAATTCAGTGTGAGTGACATAGGCTATATGAGATATTGAAAAAAAATAGGGATCCGTAAGAAAACTGCAATATTGTGAACCAAGGTGTCACATAATATAATTACCATATTCATAAATTTGCGTGCGCTGTGAAATCAATTGATGGTAGAATAATATAATGTACTAGGGGTTTGTAGTACTTATCAATATCTACAAAATAGTCCATGGAAATTTTATCCATCCATTTTGGTTTAGTCACAATAATCGAAACAGACATTATATGCATGCGCTATGAAAAGTATTGGTGGTAGAATAAAGTAATGTACTAGGGGTTTGTAGTCATTATCACAACCTACAAAAAAATATACATATATTATATCCATCTTTTTTTTAGTCACAATAATCGAAGCAGTGATTATTTTTCATGCGGTGTGAAAACTATTGGTGGTAGAGTAAAGTTATGTACTAGGGGTTTGTAGTACTTATCAATACCTACAAAACAGTATACATAGATTATATCCATCTTTTTTGGTTTAGTCACAATAATCGAAGCAGTGATTATTTTTCATGCGGTGTGAAAACTATTGGTGGTAGAGTAAAGTTATGTTATGTAGAGTACTATGGTATGGTAGGTAGATATAGTACTACAAACCCCTAGTACATAACTTTACTCTACCACCAATAGTTTTCACACCGCATGAAAAATAATCACTGCTTCGATTATTGTGACTAAACCAAAAAAGATGGATATAATCTATGTATACTGTTTTGTAGGTATTGATAAGTACTACAAACCCCTAGTACATAACTTTACTCTACCACCAATAGTTTTCACACCGCATGAAAAATAATCACTGCTTCGATTATTGTGACTAAAAAAAAGATGGATATAATATATGTATATTTTTTTGTAGGTTGTGATAATGACTACAAACCCCTAGTACATTACTTTATTCTACCACCAATACTTTTCATAGCGCACTAAACCAAAAAAGATGGATATAATGTCCGTGGACTATTTGGTAGATATAGGTATGCCTATATCTACCAAATAGTCCACGGACATTATATCCATCTTTTTTGGTTTAGTCACAAAAATCGAAGCAGTGATTATTTTCCATGCGGTGTGAAAACTATCGGTGGTAGATTAAAGTAATGTACTAGAGGTTTGTAGTAATTATCAATACCTACAAAACAGTATACATAGATTATATCCATCATTTTTGGTTTAGTCACAATAATCGAAGCAGTGATTATTTTTCATGCGGTGTGAAAACTATCGGTGGTAGATTAAAGTAATGTACTAGGGGATTGTAGTAATTATCAATACCTACAAAACAGTATACATAGATTATATCCATCTTTTCTGGTTTAGTCACAATAATCGAAGCAGTGATTATTTTTCATGCGGTGTGAAAACTATTGGTGGTAGATCAAAGTAATGTACTAGGGGTTTGTAGTATTTACCAATATCTACAAAATAGTCTACGGACATTATATCCATCTATTTTGGTTTAGTCACAATAATCGAAAGTCATTATATGCATGCGCTGTGAAAAGTATTGGTGGTAGAATAAAGTAATGTTCTAGGGGTTTGTAGTACTTATCAATATCTTCAAAATAGCCCCCGATAACTTTATACAAGTGATAAGATTTGGTCATTGTAACAGAAATAGTCATTAATTTGCGTGCGCTGAGTAAACCATTAGGGTTATATCTATTAAAATACAATGTATCACGAATTACTCCTGTTAAACGTTCACTATACCTACTTCTGCTAACCGTGCCCGAAGCCGGGGCGGGCCGCTAGTGTTATAATAATTGAAGACCCTCCTGACACAGTTTATACAATAAATTTCATTTCATTTCATTTCAAGGAAAAATCCAATACTTTGCCTGACCTGGTAATCGAACCCGGGATCTCCTGGTCGGCAGTCAACCTTGCGCCCCCTACGCCATCGAGGCAGTCTACCAAAAACACTTATAACGCTCATATATAGAAAAAATTAAAACTCCTTGCTTAATTTCTTACAAACAACCTTAACAGGAATGAGTACCTCTTAGCAGTTTGGCACAATACTATGGAAAATTTACTGAATCCTGATATTTTAAAGATGAAGTAAAGGATGTCTCTATCATTTTATTTTTGTTTATAAAGCTAGATTTTTTTGTAGTGACCTTCCAATCACTAGGATTTTTGGAAGTTTACTTTGAAAAAACCAAGGGTTTATAAGAAAAATTAAAATGACAGGGACACAGGTTACTTCACTACTTGAAAATGATATAATGATATTAAGGAACGTAAAACTGTGAGAAAGGTAGATAATACTAACACTACTTATACTGAGCAGATATTTACAATATTTTTAAAAGCATTCCCGATGAGCCTAGTTTTGATATTCATTACATTTTCAAGCTGTTTTCATAAAACGCACTATTATTATTCTGAAACCAAAATAAGTAAACAAAAGTAAGCTAAGGGATGCTAGAGAGAGAACATAAAATGTACATTCGCCATTTGCCATTTCCTTTTTGCATTTTTATATAGGAGACGTGTTCCGGATAACAAGATTCAAGATATTAAAGTAAATTTGAGTTTTGAAGTCGGGAGGAAATATGTTTTCGGTGCAGGAACTTTTTAGTGTAGGTAAGGTACATTGTTGTTACTGAAATCATATCCATTTTAACGCGAGATATTTCTTATTTAGATTCCACTGGACCAAAATAGATTATGTTACTCTCGATTCAGGATGCGAAGTCATCCGTCCCAAGCAAACAGCCGTCGCGTCGCCAAAGGAAATAAATAAGCAAAGCATTTTAGAAATGTTTGGTCTCTATATCTATTTCAAAAAGTGTTACGATCACAAATCAAAAACGTAAATATTATTTCTAATTCCACGTTTCCGCTTAAAATGTGTATTATGAACGAGCTGTTAATGTTATTCTATTAATTATATCTTCCTGTGGGTTGGACTCGGTCGTAAAATGCGCTTAGGTTCTGTGTAGGGACATCCGAAAATAAACTACATCTGTTTATGGTATCAACACATCTTGGCTAGTCGCGTAGCATTCCTTTACTGTGCGGTTATGCATGTGACTGTGCTCTCTGAAGCTTTTTAGATAAAGCTAATTACTGCAGTGCATAAATAAAAATACCGACATTGTTATCAATTATGTGTCATCAGCTAAAAATACCAGAGCAAGATGATTTTCCTTTTCAAACGCTACGACTAAAAACTTCATGACTGCCTCGATCTTTATGTTGCACTGAACAATTATTAATTGTCTCTTATAATGTACAAGACAATGTTAGAGTTATGTAATCAACTGAGGCTTGACCTAAATTAGGTTCACACTTGAATCAACGTACCCCGTAATGGTGTCGAAACTCATTGTCACGAAAACAAAGACTCGAGACAAAACGAGGAAATAGCAGTCGCGGTGTTAATCGATCTACTTGTTTACAGTTTACTTGAAACCTGTCTTGCCCCAAATTTAAGAACCAAATCAGTTTTGTGTACATTTTACGGAAGAATGACCACAGTTGATATCTTGGGAATGCGACCAAACCACATGAAGCTTTGATCTGTTATTTAATTAGGTTATTCGCCGTGGGATTACCGGCTCGAGAATAGCCCCACCCTCACCCGTGGTTGCCGTAAGAGCCGGCTAAGGGTTAACAGATCCAGAGGACGGGCAGCAGCGTCCTCTGCGTAAAACTATAAAACTGCGCTCGCTAACCTGCCAAACGTGCCGAGTATTGGCAAACCCTCCTCATGGGGAAGCCAATGTCCAGCAGTGGACTTTCCACGGCTGAGATGATGACGAACGATGAATTAGTTAATAACTATTATGTCTCAATTTATTAATGACAAGCTTGCAATCTGTTTGAATCAATTTACTTTGCACTGAACCAATGTTGAAGAAATCTCCAAATTATCCCAAAATGACTGATGCATCATGCTCAACACGGTTTCTTTACTACGAAAAAGAGTTTAGATCAGTAAAAATGCTAAGTAAAGATTCCTTTGAATATAATAATTTATCTATTAATCTCGTATTTACGAATACATTTGCTACGTAGTAAATTGCTGCTTTAGTGGCCGCTTTAAAAACATTTCAGCTTATCGTCAAACGAAATAATAATTAAATACATAACACACACAGTAAAATGTATTGAGAAACTGCTATCAACATTGCAAATGCACAAGAAGCAAAGATCAGCGATAAATATTAATTTTTATTAGGGACAAAACTGTAGCATTACCTCCCATAAAGATAAGCTAATACCTTTATTGGTCGTAAAATCGTTTTTACCCACATCATTTAAGATATACGATGGTTAATATAATTCTGAAAACATTTCCTGGGTCCCACATTTTAGAATATTCCTTTATTATTATTAATAATTTTGCAGTTTTTGGCATCTAGAGCGCGCAGTACAGTTTATTTCATTATAAATTAATTCGGATGTAAATGCTCTTTTGTTTAAGTTATCAAATAAGAGAATTGAATATTTTATATTAAAAATTTAATATAAAATTCAACATTTATAAATAAAATAATGAAGTTTGAACTTCATTTTATTCTATATAAATGGTCTGATCACCAAGCCAAGGCAACAGGAGTGTTTTATTGTGAACAAAGTTCTTGATGACATTTGGCTATTCGAAAACACTCGTAAATATTATGGTCAAATTGCGGTGAAATGTATCCTATAATAGTGTAACAAGATTTATAATTGTGTAGCAGCATTTAAACTTGTTTGGTGAGAGGCGATTGTTTCGCTGTCCTTTTGATGCTCTATCTATGCCCTTTGCCTTCTCTGGCTATTTGTGAGCTTCGTGCGAACAGGTGAGTTGGACCAAGAATCAGGATACAGTGTTAGAAATAACTCAAGACTTGGTATTAATGTTTCAACAAGAAAAATAGCTTCATTTATTAATTTCACTTATATGGACTGACCAGTGGCGAAAGATTTTTCCGACGAAGGGTGGTTTCGGCGAATCATGCTATCGGAGAATTATGGTATCGTCAAAGAAGGTAGGCAGAGGTGGACGCTTAAATCCAAAGAGAGAGCCCCGAGATTCGAACCCTCGCCTTTAAACCGTAATCCAACGCTCGTACAAATTTGGCCACGAAGGTCTCAACCTCAGTGACAAAAATTTGATGCGTATTTTACCCTTTAGTCCCTTGCGCAATGTATGGAAACATGAAGTGAAATGGCGATAACTTTTGATTGCGTTAACTTAAAAGTATGATTTTTCCAGCCACAAGGGACCGCAGACCTGAGTATTTAATATCAATTTCAACTTGATACCTTAGACACAACTACAGACCTACTACAGGCCTCTTTTGCAGGGGGCCGTCTGGGGAAGTACCACACCTTTGCCAGTTATTCATCCGCCAAGCGGTAATGTGCAAACATTACTGTGTTCCGGTCTGAAGGGCAATGTTACCAGCAAAATTACTGGGCATCACGAGATTCAACAACTAATATCTCAGGGTGATAGGCGCAGTGCAGTGCCGCGCAGAATTTTCAATTTTAAAACACTGGGTAGCATTGTATCTGATATGGGCAATCATGATGCTTACCGTCAGGCTCCTGATTTGCTCGTCTTATCGCTCACTATCATAAAAAAAAGACGTACAGATAGACAGACGGACAACAAAGTGATCTTACAACGGTTCTTTTTTCCTTTTGGGGTGCGGAACCCTAAAATGCGCTTTTCTTGCCTATTTAGTAAATGTGTGAAAAATATTTATCAGAACGAATTACTATTGATTTTGGATATCAATAATATTTTTTACAAACAGCATGTTGCTGTTTGAGCCTTAATAACATATATGTATGCTTCCTAAACAATAATACAGTTTCTTTATACAGGTTCCTAATAATAATAATAATTCTTTCAGTTATTTAAAACCTAGTATTAATTCGGGGACAAATGTCTCGCAACACGTGTAGATGTTCTTTTACTTAGTACACTAAGGTCTCCATAAAAACACCTGTTAATTGTTTCTTAACAATTTTAGACTTGAAATGTATCTGCAAATTAACTTTCGAAGAGAACTATGCAATCCCGCGCCCACCGTTGATATTTAGGTCTCCTTCGTGACCATTCGTAGAAGGTTACGCCTTACTCAAAGGCCTAACCCACATTTTGACAAAAGTTTACTCATCTGATGTGGTCACATTTAAACTCAACCAGATATTTTATAATATTATAATAAGTAGCAATATTAGAATATAAAGTTATTTATCAAAATGGTTTAGGTAGATAAATTGAGATACGCATCGATCAATAAGTTGAAGCTTAAAAAAACGATTTGCTTGAAACATATTTTTATCTGTTCGCTTCGGCTTTTTTATCTAGAATTAAATATTACTTTTCCTTTTATCTGGATGTTTGGATAAGGTAAAGATGGAAGTTTTTTGAATACAGAAACCAGAAATCGTTAATAGCCATCCCAAAACGACCCCTGAAACTTGAATCTCCAACCACTTGCTGCTGCCTTACTTGTTTCAAAAGTTTACACTAACTTCACTAATCCAAGGTAACTTTGATTGATCCTCCTGGAAATCTTTGTGAAAAGTCATGTCCTTAGGGCATTAGTGGTAGAACAGATAACAATTTAAGGTATATAACTATAGAAAATGATGTACGTCTTGAAGAATTCTTTAATTAGGACTTATGTAGGGCGTCTACTTTGTTAGCGTACCCTGATTTTTTTGTTGTGCATTTAATATGTATATACTGCGATATAGGTAGTCCCAAATACCACAGTAATTTGCGGATACGGAAAGGCGTGAAATGCTACGATTTCCACACAAATGCAATATGAGTTCCAGTGTTGTGTATAACATTCCAGCGCCGAACTATAATTTGGGTTTCGCCAGTCGCCGCCGGAAGCAAACTATAGGCACGTAAAGCAAATCTATTAGTACGATCTATTGCTACATAATAATCATTTAGCTTGCTAATGCTATCTTAAATTCTTTATACATTATTGTTCTACAATGTGGAAAAATTTGGTGCTTCCGCTAGGGAATATTAATTAGTAGAGATAACCTAGAATTTTATGAACGTTTAGTTTTCAAACCGTTAGCATGTTCAGGCATGCGTATCTACGAAATATGAGGTGCTATTTTGACACATATTATGAAGAAATGTTATGCACTGTTAAGTTTGTTTTTTATAATCACATAAACGTTGATGAGCGATTTTCCATGAAATATTGCTATACCAAAATGGAAAAACAAGCTTATAGCCACAACTTGGCTACTGGTGCTAAAATAATATTTTAATAATTATTTAAAATATAAGACGAAATGCATAAAAGTCCGTAGCTACTATTCTCATAAAAAATGGAATAATGAAAACTGGGTCAATAATTAATTTTTATGTAAACTACGATGATGCAATAAAAGAGCTCATTCTAAAGTCTGTTCTTTATTCGGAGTCAAGTATGTGTAGATGGTTCCGCGATAGACTTAGAGCTGGTTCATCATTGCACTTAACTGTAATCCTTTCACTTAGACTGGCCAGTTGGCTCAGCTGGTAGTGCCCTTGCCTTCTGAGCCGCAACTCCCGGTTCGATCCCCGGCCAGGTCAAACATTTGTGTGCATGAATGAGCATTCTGAGCATGTCAGTTTGCTTTGCCTAGTTTGGGACCAAATAACCGTTTGTGAAAAAATCTGGGTAAGCATAATAATTATATCTAAGGATCGTTATTTAGTTACTGCCTCGGTGGCGTAGTGGGCGCATGCTCGACTGCCAATCAAGAGGTCCCGGGTTCGATCCCCAGGTCAGGCATAGTGTTAAATATTGGATTTTTCCATTAGGAATTATCTCAATAGTTGCCTGGAGTCTGGAACTGTGCCCGGTATATGGCAATAGGCTCGCCCCCTATTACATGGGACCAATAACATACTGGCGAAATGTGGGTGTATCTACTATGGGACTGAGTCCTAGGTACACCTCTGCCTACCCCTTCAGGAAAAAGGCGTGAATGTATGTTATGTTATGTTATTTAGTTAAATATATTAAAATTTGAGATAAATATCACTATTTTTATCTATCCAGAGTAACCAGAGAACGCGTATACATAGGTAATATAGGTAATATAAAGAATTTCAGATAGGAATGCCTAATTTCTAAACAGTGACCAAAAAGAGGTTATTTTTAAATAAATTATTAGGAGCGGAAAAATTATTAAGAGTGGAGAAGGATGGACATTTAATCATTTTTGAAAACCAATTTCATTAATACGAGTAGAATGGTAAAAATTTCTTTTAAAGTTCAAGGAAATCTTCAAAGCAACTTATTTTACCTAAGATGACACAGCTTAAGACGCCAGCTCCTCGTCTAGAATGCAATAACCATGCCAGTGCGTATGGAACGTTGCGGATGACTTGACTGATTGCCGATTGCGATCGTTTTATGTGATGTTGTAATTACTTCGAGTCGAAATAGCTATCGGTTATGACATGTGCCTTACGACAAGTTGTGATCGGTTACTTGAGTGATGTATTTTAATGATACGTTACACAAACATCTGCTTAATCATTTTTATGTCATAGGTGCCTGAATAAAATCAGTGGTACGTATGTTACCTTTGATGATTCATCATTGTTGTTGCTGTTGAAATAAGAACAAATTTAGGGACTTACCTTTTGGGACGTCTACGATTTGTTCATAATTCCCCGTAAACTTTTACATAATCCAGTTTTATTACAACTTATCATCAATAATACCAATAAAAAAAATCAAACTTATCATAATATTTACCGTGGTCTTCAAATTTCCCTATTTCCAACCAAAGGATAAGTAGTAAGAAATAGGATACAATATCAATAGAATCGTATATTTTCCCTGTGTAATCAGGTCAATGTACCAATTTTCGATACGGAGTTGCAAAATCGATGGGCCCTTCCAATCCACTTTTCGCGAGCGGTCGTTCTGACATCCGTTTGGATTGGAACTGAAACTTTCTGAGGGATTAAACTTCTGTTGGAACCATACTGCGGAGAATAACGCAATATCATCCGAAGTTTTTGATTGAGGTTCAATATGTATTTGAAAAGTTGATCCGGATGTTACAAGCTCTCCAATTAGGCCTTTATAATGCTCAGTTACCCTGTTATTCGTATTGTTGAAAGTTGTAGGGTTTACAATTATATTTTCACAATTAAAAACATAGTAGGTACATAATATTTTCCAATGGTATTTTAATTTTTTTACTTTGGCAAGTAGCATTTTTGATTGGATGTATTATTATGTTTATATCAAAGGAATTTGTGTCATCACCTACCTATTATTTGATACGACATTTTTTACTGAATTTGAAGATTCTACCCATTTTATGTATGAAACAATTTCTAAATGACCTGAAATATCGCTTCTGGAACTCCCCACGGCAAGGAGTGGTGCTACTGTTCTAAATAAACACAAACTATAGACCGTAAGTCAAGGCCACGAGGGCAGCTCATGGTACTGTGACGAGCAGCTATTGTTGCCCTAGTCGTTCCGGATGAGCACAAATTGACCCGATGACTTGGAAATTATTCATGTAGAAAATGTATTTATAATAGGTAAGCAAGTGAAAACTGTTTATTTGAGATGATGGTGTACACACATTGTGTAAGGTTTGTGATGTCCTACTGTAGGCCAACAGACTCTTTTTCCTGCTTTCTTATCTCTTTTTGCAGTTTGGGACAATTCTTTCCGGTTAAAATCCAGCTCACTTCTCATCGTATTCCGGGTTCAATTGGTGGGGGATCCAAAAAGTGCTAGTCCATGCCTACAATTACTTCGACATGCGATAGGTAGGAAATATAGGTAGTATGTCAAAGCCAATGTTATTATTTTTAGGCCTCTATGTTTAACGGTTTTCGTGTACAGAACTACATACAGCAAATAGCTATTGAAAATCTTATTAGATATAATAAACGACGAAAACGACCCTGAATCCGTTTTCGTTAGTGCTATAATTACTTACACTTATATACTTACAGAACAAATAGGAGAAAAGTCTCAAGTTCTATTAACAGAACTACAACACTGAACTATTGGAAATATATAACAATAATTGCTAACTAAGTAGGTACATCAAATACATTGAGAAGTCGAAGTCGAGGAGCAAAAAGTTTGTCAAGTCACCAGCTACCTTTAAAGCTGTTATAATACTTGTGGCCCATCATTTATCCAGCAGAATGTCGCTAATAATGTCCTAACATTACGACGGCTAATGTTCCTCTAATGCTATACAATTTCCTTTACCGCCTGACGACTTCCCCTGACATCAGATATGTGCCCATCGAGTAGTGATTTACCAGTTGCCAATTTATTTTCAACCTTAATATAACGACATACGGTTGCAATAAAATATTTATTAAACAATTCTGTGATACGTTACTGGGAGCAAAAAGTAGCTCTGGTATCAATTTATTATGTTTACCTTGCGCTTGTTGCAAATTTTGACAAACTTATACTAACTATATCGATCCTATCATTTCGTAATATTTATGTTAAAACTATTATAAAAACTAACTAATTTAAGTACCTAATTATTATGAATTTTAAGCGGCAGTTACATATTGAGACGAGCATTCACTTACATTTCATTGCATTATTTATTACTATAAGTATATTAAATTTGTTTTCATTGCGCACTTTGTTTTACAGGTAAAATGGGCGATTATAGAATTGAATTATTTCTATTATTGAATATCTCAATAGTAATAAATTTAACTTTAAGCTGGTTAATTTTATATAAAGTTTAACATTATATTGAAATTTATCATCTATATCTGATTAAATTTCAATAATATCGCTCTCATCGTGACCATCATTCTCAAATTAAATATTTGAGTGATCAGTTTCTTATTGCGTTTCTCTCACCTATCTTCTTCTTTCTTCTTTTCAGAATTGTGTTCGACTCTGATTTGAAATGGGACCATATTTTTATAAAACATTAAGTGTAAGAAAATCGTTCCCAAAGGGCATAATTACAGCGGAAAATCAAGTACGCGTCTGAAGTAACGTATTGTACGAGATAAGCAGTGAGAGTTGTCTTGGCCCATTAAAGTGTTCTGCACGCTCTGGGTTGCCATTGTGTGTTGACAATGCACTGACAAACCGTACCTTTTGTTGTCACTTGCCTTGGATTGTGGCCCGATGTATATGGTTGACCTATTTAATCTTAAGGTATACCTACATACAGGTTGATTAAGTAAAGCTGACGCAAACACCACATTGACGAATAAAGGCTTGCGCATATTAGGGCGGGTCGGGCCGCACCGCATCGGATAACAAACATCCAGCTACATAACTTTCTTACATATTATATGAACTATCGTACACTACAGTGGGCCGCACCGGGCCGCATCGTCCGCCTGTGGTGTTCGGCGTGAATAGTTTCTCTGTCTCTTATTGCAGGCAGTCAATGATGGAGATGGTTATTGTTTTGTTTTAGTAACAATTAATTGATATTTCAATAGCGTGAGTACTTTGAACGAGCCAGCTGCTGTCTTTTGTTAACCAACATAAACTACATAATGTATATACGACAAATACACGACTATTCCGGAAACAGATTTTTTGCAGGTTTTTCTTTCAATTTATCATGAATCTAGTCACAATTTATTTTTGTTTTAGAGATCGTCCAGTCCACTTAATGAAATGCCCTTCCTTCCACAAAACGTAGTAAGAAAAAAAGAAGGTTTCCTGTAGTTTGTCGGACTCCATATTGATCATGAGTCCATGAAAATGCAGGTTCTTGTAACAAGAACTTTGTGACAAAGTCGTCATGGAGTTATCTCGCACCACTTTTGATTTTTCGATACATTCTAAGTTAACTCGTCACAAGCACAAAAATATGAGTTAAGTCGTCACAGGTAGGTAAGGTGCGTGCCAAGAGGTCATGTTAGAAACGCTCCATTAGTTTTCATACGCAGGGGAATTCTGGACGATATCGCGAATATAACTATAAAAGGGGAAGCTAAAATATTTTTGACTTTAGTTCAATGTGCGTTCATAATATTTTTTATGTTTTTGGGTTAATGTCATTTGTAGCGTATCGGAAATGTTACTCCATACATATATTTTTCATGTTGGTACTCAAGAAGAGGTGGACACCCTCAGTGGTGTAGTGGGCGCAATTTCGACTGCCGATCATGTGGTCCCGGGTACGATTCCCAGGTCAGGGAAAGTGTTAAATATTCGATTTTCCATTATAAATTATCTCAATGACAGCCTGGAGTCTGGAACTGTGCCCGGTAGATGGAAATAGGTTCGCCTATTACATGGAACCAATAAAATACTGGCGAAATAAATGTGGGTGTGGGTGTACTAAGGGTCTGAGTCCTGGGTACACCTCTGCCTACCCCTTAGGGAAAAAGGTGTGACTGTATGTTATGTTATGGTACTCAAAAATACGAAGAAATTATTTGTACCTAGTACCTACCCATTGTAACGTAGTATTAATTATCTGTTTTCTGCTATTCTACAATCGAGATCAATTGGTTTTCATTAAAAAATTATAAAACCTACTTAATAATAAATATATTATAGTATCTAGTACCTATCCTATACATTAAATAATTTTAAGTTTTCTTGTCACGTTCTTTTGACTGAAGTTGTGGGGGCTGAGTTTGGAAAAAGAAACTTAATGGGATGAGACGTTATAGGATGAATACGGAACAACCTTTTTTAATATCTACCGATATTTTAAAGCAAGATTGACTTTTATTCGTCATTATAAATAAATCGAAATCGTATTGCTCTCCGGGGCGAACCTGTTTAATTTCATTTAGCAAAGGTTGGTTGAGTTTTTGTTTATCTGTACTTATCCTGCTTGTAAACCTTAACATTTGCATCAATACCCATACTGGTAATCCAACCATTTATACCAAATAAATAATATCTGAAATCTCTATCGAATAGATACATTCCGGTTCATAAGTCCCATGGAAGTGGAGGCAATATCGCGGTGAGGACACGTATTACGCCTCCAGGGCTAGTGAAAAGGGTTGCTGCCAACTTTATGATCAAATATGTGGAACTTTTAGATGATAGGTAATATGGAAAAATATCGGAACGATTTTTATACTCGTAGGTATCTTTAGTAGGTATACTAATATGTCAACAGGCGACAATCTATGTCTTCTAATACTGAATTTAAATCGACTTGGCATACTGATGCGACGGAAAGTACCACAGTCTAACGATACTCCTTATGAGATTGTTATATTATGGGTAACACTGTAAGTAGAGTAGGCCAGTATGAAAAGTAGCTGATGAAAAATGTATTTAAATTTCGAATATGGGACTTTTTGGAGAATCTGAAATTAATGTTGCTTAAAGTCATCTGTTTTTGAAAATTGGCAGCACATTTAAAATTTTTATTTTGACGCTAAACAGACACTTTTTAAATTGCTACCAATATGAATTTTATACACATTACAGATTCCCAAATAGTTCCTTATTCGAAATTTAAATACATTTTTCATCGGCTCCTTTTCTTACTGGCCAACTTTAAAAATTTACAGTGTGTCCCTTGTTTTGTCTTGTATCTGTATTGTATTCATAAAACGACTTGACTGTTGATATTACGTGGAATAAGGTTTATTCCGATTAAACTTTCGTCACGCACTTACACGCTCTACATTTGGTTTAGAAATAGATCTTAACTCTAAAGTCTGCGTTAATTAATTTAATCTAGTACTTCTGCAACATATTTTATTAAATTTTGTATATCATTAAAATGGAACGATTTGGGGTTTGATTATATTATAACGAAAGTTTCGTAAACCGCTCTTATCACAAGTTAATCTTACATAATATTTGTAAAGCATCACCGGGCGGTGTCTACGTGTAATTTCTTCTCTCCAACTATGTTATCATCACTTCGCTATCAGGATGAGGAAACGCAATGTGTGTACATGATAAGGATAATGTTAACGAAAGAGTGTCAACGACACTATTCAGAAGCTTCCTGGCACGTGTTTACGATCTTTGACCTGACTTTTTTTTATGATAGTGAGTGACAAGACGAGCAAATCAGGTGCCTGATGGTAAGCATCATGATTGCCCATATCAGACACAGTGCCACCTAGTGTTTTAAAATTCTAAATTCTGTGTGGCACTGCATTGCGTCTGTCACCCTGAGATATTAGTTGTTGAAACTCGACATGCCCAGTAATTTCGCTGGTAATATTGCTCTTCAGACCGCAACACAGTAATGATTGCACATTGACTGCTTGGCGGATGTCTGCTTCTAGTGCCACTGAAGTTTGTGCGTCTATGTACCTTTTTATAAAAGTAAAGTATGTCTATATAGACATACATCATATGGTTAACTAGCTGTGCCCCGCGGTTTCACCCGAGTAGTCTTCCTTCCCGTTCTCTGTAGTTATTGTCTCGCATGTGATCAAGACATTGTCTTTACTAGGTAGTCATCACAATTTCCAAGGAAATTCCAAAGAATGGAAAGAGTGAAGATTGACGACAGACCCGTCACGCCACGATTATGCTTCCTGACCTAAAAGTATTATACTATGGACGAATTTATACTCTGACTATGATGATAATGAATATGGCCATAAATTTAACTAGCATTGATTCTTAATAAGTAGCTGCCAAGATGCCTTTTCACATTGACACTAACTCCCTCCCCCACATGATATAGACTAAAGATAGGCTGTATCTCTGCACGCTATATCCATTGTTTCTATAAAACATGGAAAGTTTCACACAATTAGAACGGGAAACGGGGAAGTGAAAGATAGGTGACAATAATGGTGCTGTAATGAGTGAACTAATGGATATCATACTTAGACCCTCACAAAAACGAGCTTATAGATGGATGATTAACTTGATCTTATCTTATTGACAAGCACTTTGTTAAGGTAGGTATATAAAGTTTACTACCTAACCTAACCTACCTAACTTAGTAGATAATAAATATTATAGTAATAAATATAGGTATTATTACCTACCAATATGCTATTGAGAAATTGCCATTAAAATTTATATTTCAAAATAGCAGTAGGTAAGAATTTTATGAAATAAGGGTACTACGTCTGAGAGGATCAAATTTAAAGGCCCGCGGGCCATTTGACCGTATACGAAAATCGAATATTGACGTGCAAAAGTGTCTGATTATACCTATTTGAATAAATCTTTTTGAGTTTGAATTAAAAAATAGTCAAGGCAATATAAAAATAAATTATTAATACAATATAATATTATCATGTATCATAATATCAACGCAAATAAATAAATTGTAAATAGAGCTAAGTAAGACGAAGTTGATAATTATTTTTACCCCCCTACCGAACTTTAAACACTCCTTGTGTTATGAGTTTGATGTGTCTATGTATCTGAGTGTCTGTCTGTGCGGCAACGTAGCTCCTAAACATGTAGACCGATTATGATGCAGTTTTTTCGAAAGGTTCGAAAGCTGACATGATCAAGAGTGTTTTTAGGCCTACTCTAAATCTGTGGTTTATAGGTATGTTTCATGAAAATTAGTTCAGCCGTTTAAAAATAATCTGCTCTTTCTTAGCGGCTGAAGGGATGTCAGCAACTACCAGTGGTCCGATCGATTCGAAATTTGGTATCCTGATATTGATACTCGACCAGACCAGACTTCTCTTCGACCAGATGATGGAGCATCAGGGTCAGGGGGGTTAGTAGTCGAATACATTGTATTTGGGTTCGTTGGGATTCTCTCAATGAGTATGTTTCATAGATAGATGGTGACAAATCTGATGATGGAGCAGGAAGAAGAGGAGGAAGGATTTTTTTATTTTATTTCTTAATTTACACTTGTAACCTAGTGACGTCCATATTCTTTAAAGTAGGACAAAATAAATGAATTTAGACTATTATTTATTTTATTTCGTCTTGGCTAAGTTGCCTCTTTATCCCAAGTCAGAGCTTTAAAATACTATCAGCGACATCTGTATTCATAATAATGAGGCCACAACATAAGCTGTTTACTCTGTGGCAAAGTTACTTTACAGTTGGAGCTGCTCAGTGTTGCGAAAGCTTGCACTTTACAAGATCGGTGCATTTTAGTTACAGGTAGTTCCAACAGATGGCGCTGAAAATTTTTCTTGACTAGATGGACCATATTGAGAATGTTTGTTTTGTGAATTCGTCATTATGAGACTTGGTCTTCCTCAGTCTGTACTGATAGATAGATAGATAAACTCTTTATTGATACACTATAAACAAGAAACCTTTAAATTAAAATAAATTGAAAACAAATAATGTGACAATTGGCAGTCTTATCGCTATGAGCGATCTCTTCCAGACAACCATGCAGGGAGAGGAGAATACCATAATTCACATTTATTCGGATTTTGGTACTGATAGAGAGCTGGTAAAAATAGGGTAGAGCGAAGAAACTTGTAGCCATGGATTAGAGTAATAATAGGTTGACTGGTGATATTGATTTATAAATATTATATTATCTGAGGCCGATGATGATGCTGATGATGATGATGTTGATGATGATATTATCAAGTAATTACTTTTGGTAACTAAGTACATAGTAGAGGCACAAGGTGTCAGGTACAGATTATAAGTATAGAACATCCAAATTAAAATGCCGTATATAAAGCAATAATTTTATTTTTTATTTGAGAATAAATTTATTTACTCGAACCTATAGGTGAGCCACGTTACTCTTCTATATTATTCCATTGACAAGAAGACATCTATATAAACTTAAAACCTAAAGGTAACACCTAACTAACAACTATCACAGTAGACAGACAGATCAAAACATATCGAATTTTTAATTTTATTGCACTTTACATATTATATTTTTACAATAAGACACACTTAAAGATTGAGCAGAGATAACGAATAGAAAAGTAGATAAAAGTAATTATTAAAGTATCGCTCATATAAAAATGGAAACTAATGATAGACAATAATATTTATAAGAACAGCATATGTACGAGTAAGTACTCTACATTATCATAACTACGATAAATAACAATCTAAAATATTATAAATTCTAAGCTAGGAAGGACAGTTTAAAATACAGAAACACCTAATTCATTATCTTTGGGATCATCAGTTTTAGGCATTCACTAAGTTAGAGCTGCATTTACGTCAGTATTTTCAGGTACAGATTTGAATTTTGTGTTAGGTATTTTAAATTTATTGATTATATATTAATCAGATTATATTTTAATTTACGTGCATTATTAATTATCCTAAAAATGGCACAAACTGCTCGATGTACCTATCTTACATACTAAAATAAATTTTATAATGCGCTTATAACTGCACTAACAGAACCAATTTAGGTATTATCTTGATGTAGCTATTTGATTACTAACATTTTATTCTCGATTATTGCAAATTTTAGTAAATATTTCATAGTTCAACTGGAAAGAGTAGAAACCGAACTAATATAAGGTGTAAGTTGATTCAATTTTTATTGTTGAAATATATAGTGGCCCCCAATGTTTTCTACTCTTTTCGATCAAGCTACTTATATTAGTTAAATCGTCTTAACTACAAAATCTATAGTAACCATAGCTGAAGAACATCCATTGTCATAATATTTGATTCGGTTAATATAGTTAGGTACATGTTTTTATATATCATTTCATCACGATTCTACTGAAAAGCCATTTTATATAAAAAATCCATAATATCACTTTTATAAATAACTAAATCAATTCAATATTTTCCGCTGTACAATAATTTAGAATTTCTAATTAAAATCGCCTGCTCTTGATTGTTAACATTATTATTATAAAATAGACTTTTCCTAAACCTCGTTACTGCTTATTTCTTCTTTTACAATAAAATAATTAAAATTACATTTTTATGAATAATCTGATACAGAGTTTTGATCATATTGAGATAATTTAATATTGACTTCTCCGTTTTCGCTTTTCCATGAAACAATAATAACACAATAGTTAATTTTATTATAAATAACTCGATCAATCCTCCTCTTGAAAGGAATTTCATAATTCATTCATTTTGAGAGTACCAGTAAATAATAATGTTCAAGCAAGCATGCAAGTCGATTAATAGGTGCTTCAATTTCTTCAATAATCTTTACTCTTCGTCGTTCAGAAGATCTGTGCATGATTTAGCTTTGGTAGATCTGGAATCGAAAAGAAATTATGTGATTAAGGTCATGTACTCGTATTTATGTATAATATTATAAAATGTTTAACTCTTATTATTATTTTAGTGGGAGTTGGGATCGATGCGACGCTGCGATGGTTTTATACATATATAATTTTTTTCTTTATAAACATTAAAGTTACCTTAATTCGTAAGAAGCCATCAAAAGAGGCATCAAAATGTTCTTCCACGTACAAAAGTTTACTCGTGAGTAATATTGTTAATAACTTACTGTGACATCTTGACCCTTCTACAGACTCTCAGCTCTATGGGTCCACTCCTCACTGCTTTGAAGAGAGCCAGAGCTTCTATATGAGCTAGTTCATGGCACGCCTGACCGTTCACCGCCAACACCTCGTCTCCTGAAAATTAAACAACAGCAGAATAAAATTTCCCCATCATACAAATAATGTAGAAAAAAAATGTGGATGACCTTATATTGTTTTGTCATTAATTAATAAAATTTTGTCAACTGCCTTGATATTTCGAAGTGCATGATAATACGAATGTTATTTATTATAATGCAGTGTGCAATCAATGTGACCTCAATTTGTTATGGTAAAATTACTATAAATCGGTCCAATTTTAAATAAATTAAATTGTGATCATATATTTATTTAATTATGATTTAATTATGATGATATCGTATGACTGCCTCGGTGGCGTAGAGGGCGCATGCTCGACTGTCAATCAAGAGGTCCCGGGTTCGATCCCCAGGTCAGGCAGTGTTAAATATTGGATTTTTCCATTAGGAATTATCTCAATAACTGCCTGGAGTCTGGAACTGTGCCCGGTAGATGGCAATAGGCTCGCCCCCTATTACATAGGGACCAATAACATACTGGCGAAATGTGGGTGTATCTACTATGCGACTGAGTCCTGGGTACACCTCTGCCTACCCCTAAGGGAAAAAGGCGTGAATGTATGTTATGTTATGTTATGTTAAATTATGATGATCCTCTCCCTGGATGATTGTCTGGAAGAGATCTCTCTTAGCAATAAGACCGCCAATTGTCACACCATTTATTTTTAATGTATTACAAATTTTAAGTTTTCATGTTTGTGGTGTACCAATAAAGAGTTTATCTATATGATGCTCCCAACTTCATTTCCTAACTACATTTACGAGTTATTGTTGATCTACTATTGTTGTCAATTTACACTCATTAATAATTTTTATTAACAATAAATCGTATGTAACAGGCATAACAAACATTCGTATCAGGGCTGATGTCCATTCCAGTCACAATGGCCTGGCAAGTTGATATTACGCTCTTTGTTATTATGCCACTTCGTCGAACGACCACAAAGCGGCTATATCCTTATCAAATAGCATTCCTCGCCACAATTTACGAGTGAAACTATATCATGCAATGTAGATACAAATAGTAAAATAATGCATTTATGTCACGTACCTGCTTTGAGTCTCCCGTCCTCGACCGCCTGTCCTTGTGGAAGGATGCTCTTTATAAAGATGCCAAGAGGTCCTCGAGGTGAGTCTCGCCCTCCGACAATGGTAAACCCGAGAGGTTTTTTTCCATGTCCCTTCTCGAACGTTATCGTATGATAAGTGTGTGTCGGCGCTCGCGGTCTCCGGGGAAGCGTGCAGAAATTCGCAGCATTAGGTGTTTGTATTTCACATTCGTCTTGTTTATCTTTAGTGCGGTCGGTAGCGTCTGGCGTATCCACGTCGACGTCACCGGCGCAACTGAAAGTGAGGCCGTCCTTGTTGGCACCACCGTAGCTAACGACCTGCCGGCGCAGCAGCTTGTTGTTCATGCTGCTGTAGCTCGCGTTCTGGCCTTTGAGGAAGTGTGAGTGAGCGGGTGGCGCGGGCGGCGTGGCGTCGCACGTCTCGTCCGCAGCTGATAGCGCGCTGCGATTACACGACATCGACACCGCCGCCGACGCGGACTCATCCTGCGACACTCGCCGCTCTATTTTGACGTCACATTTATCGCTACGTTTGTCCTTTCCGAGAATGATAGCGTTTTCATAATCTACAGAACTTTCGCGCATCAGATTTATTCGCGCCGGGTTTCTTTGCCGTGCATTGGGAGAAGTTTTGTCCCGTTGCCTGCATATTACAATGTCAATCTCAGATGTACCAGATTTCAGGGCTTCTTTAGCTTCAGACATGGTAAGATCTCGTAGTCTTCTACCATTTACGTTAAGTAATTCATCTCCAATACGTAATGTTCCCTCTCTGTAATATAAATAGTAGGTTAGTTACATAAATATAGATCAAATTAAAGTATACGTAAAATCAAAAAGTAAAAATTAATAAATCATACCGTTCAGCCAATCCTCCAGGAACAACATGAGCCACCAAATATCCCACGTGACCTTCATCAGATAGCTTTATTTTAGCAATAAATATTCCTAGTTCTTCTGAAGGATTCCGTTTGATCATTTTTACGACTTTAAACTCAGTTTTATCTTGTCTATGGCCTCTTGCAGGTTTTCGACAAGGTGGTATTGGTGGAATACCACAATCAACTAAGCTGGCGTCTCTTTGCCTCATCTTCTGCTTTTCAGTAAGTTGTAGGTATTGTGGTTCCTCATAATCTGTCTTGTTCTTTGGCATACGCCTAAGGATTTCTTTTCTGTCCAGAGATAAAGCTCTTTGGGTGTGTCTGGGTCTAGGTCTTGGACAATCCTTCCGATCTCGACTCATTCTTCCTGATGATCGCTTCATGTAACTTTGGTCTCCAGATACGCTCCTACCATGACAGGGTACTAGATTATTGATTTGTGATGCAGAACTCTCACATCTCGATGAAATTCTATCACTATCGAATAAAGAAGAAGCAGCTGACTCATTGACTAGAATACCAGAATCCGCATCTTCGCAGTCTTGTATTAAAACATTTTCATCGTCGCACGATACTTGATAAATTTCATCGTGAAATACGGAGTTCTTTTGAAATTCATCCAAACCAGGCAAGGCTCCGTAAGAAAAACTTCGTAATTTAGCCTTCACTCCTCCTCTTTTCTTGCGGCTTTTGCTTACATTATTTGGTTTCAGAACGTTATCATTACTGCCGCCGTCAACCTCATCTTCTCCGGTTTGCTTATAAAGCTTAGATATAAATCTATTTGTAGAAGATTTAAGATACCTATCAGACATAGCCCTTATTTTAGCTGAAAGACAAGAGCTCGGGCCAATAGAATCCTTTCCGTCTTTAATTTTAAGCTTATCAGTCTTTTTTTGAGATTTCAGAGCAATCGGTGCATCGTCATCGTAAGCTTCGTAGTCTTCGTTAAATATCTGATCACTGGATTTTGATAACTTTGCTCCTACTTTAGGTATGGCGTGATAACGATCACACTCTGAACCAGAGCTGTAACATCTCGTACCTCTGTTGAGCATTTTGCCTTCTCTCCATGGACATTCGACCGGACTAGTGACACTTTTTGCATAGAAGACTTCGTCTTCATAGGGAGGCATTTTTACCCACGGATTATGGTTTTCGAATTCAATGTGTGTGTCAGGATAATTGGCTGCGTAGCGGCAATTAATGTCCTCTACGTGTCCGAAACCGCTGCAATCGCTGCCGGAGGTCGAAGCCGCATCGTCACCGTGTCGTAAAGGACCGTTAGATTTAAAACACGACAATTTAGTGTTCTTAACTTTATCGAGCAACGGGTTTCGCTTCTCTCGGTATACCATGTAGTCTTTCTCTAAAGAGCCTCCGCGGTTTTTACGGCTTGCACTGTAATGTTCGTGTGGTGAGGCTGGACCGTTGTGCAAAGATATGCGCCGTGTGGCCGGTGGCTCCGGGCCGCGCTGACTACGATGTGGAGATTTTTCCACGATAATGATTTGGTCACTGAGATTATAAAAGTTGGTTTCCACCGAGCTGCTGCTACTCTTTCTGTTAGGGTAGCGGACCGGTGACATATTATCTGAAAGCGAAACACATATATAGTTAATAACTGCTCGAGTTACTTTCTAATAAAAGAAAATGGATTGAAAGTATGATCACGCATAGATGAAATTGATCTATTGAGAGCAGCAGTTAACGTTTCTTTGGATTTCTCTCTATAAACCTACGTAGATACTCGTATAATATTATAATCTTCATTTCAATATATAAGAAATACTTATTATATTAATGTTTCTATTGTATAATGATTGTAAGGAGGGATAGACTAATTATATAAGCGTTTCCTCCTTTATAGTCTTGTATCTTCTTGTATTTCCTATGTGATGTTACGACTTAACTTTCCACTTATAAGATCCCTTATTTAGACATAATGTTACGTGTGAGTGAGGTATTCGGTTACCGATGTTCGTTAGCAGTTAGAATGGACAGTTATTAGTTCCGAGAACTTGATGTCGCAGTGTTTGTAATGGGATATGTTAACACCTGCTTCTGTATTGTTTCGACGATATTAATTTTACTACTTTTACACTATATTTTATCAATCTTCTGTTTCATTTAACAACTTTACGTTTACTTACCCACTCCCCACAATTTTAGATGTGCTTACGTAAGACCCTTCAAATTATTAGTTGTTAAATACGTAGTCATCGGGGTGTTGCTATAAAGGTACCTAAACCTCCTAACTCAAAATTCGGTCCATGAAACCGTGTAGTCTTAGAACTATACTTCAAAGAATAATAACTATCTACGTATACATTAAATAGGTAAGTTATTCCATCATTTTATTACACTATAGTTCCAGTCTTTTAATGTGGTTGGGAGGTTACTTTTACTGTTACTGTTTGAGAAACCAAAGCTATATTTACCTTTTGCCCTTAATATAAATGCCTTGCAACGTGAAAGGCATTACATAATACTAAAAACAACTTTAGAGATCGCATCATAAGAGTCAAAATTGTTTAGAGAGTATGGAAAACACCAAACCGCGGATAGAAATGATTTGTCAATATTACTGTACTTCCTAATTTCACTGTCCTACCATTGCATAATATCTGCGTAACAATTGCATAAACTGCATATTGTTAGCGACAATAAATCTCGTAATGTGTTACATTGGGTGTGCGTGCTGCTCGATACCGCGAGCATAAATAAATTATGCCATAAAATTAATATTTAATTAACTCATAGATTACTTAATGTGCCATAATTGGGTTTCAATAAATAATATACTTATTAAATGATGTTTGGTCACAGTGTGTAGTTATCACTAGTGCACAGTTTTAACACCATCAAGGCCGTAGAAATGATATCGAAAAATATAGATAATAATAAATTCGGATTGCACCTACCCGAGAAATTTCCGTAATCTATACGAGAAGTAACGGTCTCATAGTTGGTAGAGCTAATATCACTAAAAAATAATTAAATATATTGTGTCAATAATAAGAATGAAGGGATATAATATATAATTTGTAGTTATAACATTTAAGTGATTTTATAAAGTATACCTACTTAGGTAAATAAGTCAAGCAAGTAGCTTGACTTATTTAAGTCGCAGAGAGTCTGTAGTTTGTAGGTACACGGTGTCTTGTCTGTGTGTTAATCTATTTAACGCCAACACGTTAGTTTAGTAGGTCAGTTTGAATTTGGGCACTAAATCTATCTATATACTTAAAAGATTTATGATCTGTCTGTAGGCAGTAGCAGTAGACAATAATAGGCATCAGGACGACTATGTAGGTGGGCAGAATTCATATCCAGATTTACATAAAATGTACCAATCAAAGCGAACTAAATCGATACATTTTGGTAAAATAGAACAGTACCATCACGTTGGACTTGAGTAGAGAATACACAAGATTCGGGATCCCGGTCGTTTACTGGCCTCTTGAATCCCGGGACTGTACTTAGCAAATCTCGGGATTTTCGGGATTGCCACAAACAGGTCTAATCAGCATTCCGTAGGCCATTGCGCCTTGACCTTGACCTTGCCTAGATTATACTAATAGCATTTATTACATAATTGACAAAAATATCCCTTAGATACGCCGTACGATACGTACTACACAGGTACAGCCCTAATAATATGTTTGTCGTAGAACTTAGACGGGACATCCCCGCTCGGAATACTATTCCTCCAACCAGAGTAGAATCTGAGCGAGGGTTTTCAGCTGCTGCTTATGTTGGCAATAAACTACGATGCAAGCTTGGAAGTCAAACATTGGATGCTTTGATATTTTTGCGATTGTACTTTCAAAATTCAAAGTAGTTTTTTTGGATTGTCATTTTGATTTCTTGCAAAAGTATGTTTTTTTTTTGTGTTTTTTCTTTTTTCTTTTCTTACTGTATTGTGACTTGTATTGTGCAATGATAATATTAAAAACGTTTTTTAAGAGTTTTTTTTTTTCATTTGAGCCCAATAAGAAACCACGTAGTTTAATCCCACGTAGTCTAACGCACGTAGTCTAATCACGTAGGATAGCCACCGGATCTCGGGATTACGCATCAAAAATCCTGTAATCCCAGGATTGAAAAACATGATCGGGATTGTATTGTCTAGACTTGAGTGACCGATATACTTTATATAATTTTAGGTACCTACTAAACAATAATGCGATTTCTTATTCATAAATTCTACCTAACTTTGTTGATCTAGTTATGGGGAAGATTGAAATCATTGGACCAGCATTTTCATAATAATATGTAGATTTATGAAGGAAAGTTCGTTCAATTCGCCTCTGAATGGTGTAGGGGTCGCAAGGGCTACTGCCGTTCATGATGTCCCGGAATCGATCCCCAGGTCAGGAAAAAAGTGTTATTTTATTGGATTTAGGAGTCTAGAGCTGATAATAATATCGGCAATAAGCTAGCCTCCACACACATGGGACGTAAACACATGACTGGTAAAGTGTAAGTGTAGTACCTACCATGGGTACAGTAGTTAATAAATTATTTATTCTGTGGCATGGGGCTGGGTCCTGGTTACACTTCTCCCTACCCTTTGGGAAAATGGAGTGATGTTATGTTACATTTCTTCAAAGATATTGTACTTAAAAGGTACAGCTTTCCTGTTTCGTACACTTATAGGTGTGAGATACTCATATTATCATAATAAAATGAATTCTTACCAATTCTAGAGCGACGTGCGGATCTGGACTCAGTGTCCGATGAGACAGCGAGCAGCCGCGGCGGCTCGCCTTTCCTGAACCACCGCATCTCCTCAGTTCAGAGGTTCAACCCTTCATTGTAACCTCACTGTAACAAACAAATATCGAGATATATTCTGGGTTCAATATTGAAAATATGGTGTTATGGCCTGCTAGGAATTTGACACAATCCTATGAAAATTTTACCAAACCGATGTTTTGTATTCCCCTGTTTCCTCCGAATATAATAAACCCATTCTATAAATTTTTATCCTGATGTGTTTATAGTGAAGTAACCTATTATATCCTTATAAATTATTTAATAAATTATAGATGAGTATAGTAGTTTTATTTACAAGCTTTCATTTTACTTGCAATGTTTATTCCATAAATGGCAAATAAGCAGACGAGCCGCCTGATGGTGAGCGATTACCGCCGCCTATGGATAACTGCAACACCAGGGGTATTGCCAGCATGTTCAAATCTATTCACTCTCCTTTTGAAGAGCCTCAAAGAGTAAATCGCAGCAGGGAGATCAATCCGCATTTTGCATTTTGTGTAGGTATGCGGCAAAAAAGAACGGGAAATCGCAAAGTGTGCGACGTCCACGTATCGATTATGTGCGGATAAGCGCGCAGCTTGAACGTATTAGCCACCGTACTAGGCGTGCAGACGATGGCGGTAGTAGTAGTAGCAGTTAAGACAGAAAGACAGATATGTTTCCAATTAGATATCGCGGGTCAAATCTTTGTTATTTATTCATAACATGACATTGACTGAACCGACAAAGTTGGGACGAAAATTGTGGCAGGCTTCGTTTACATAATATTCGTGCGATGTTTATCCATATCTGTGTGCAAATCATAGTTTGGTAGGAGGTGCTTCTTATTTATAGGTTTCCAATAAGTAACCCAAAATGAGTCACATGATCAAAAGGAAAATAAATACCGTAGAATAGTAAAAACTGCATCTTTAACTGGTTAACTGGAAAAACTGGTTACTAGTAATATGGGTAAGACATAAGACCATAAAATATAACCAGGTGACTGTTAAAGGCAAACAATGCATTAAAATACATAAATATGTTTCTTAATTAAAAACTCATTGGTGCTTATTAAAATAATAATATGAAAAACCTTGAGATACCATTGCGACTCATTCTTGACCAGTTTTTGCCCGACAGATATTAAGCGGTATGTGTAAACACCATCTTATAAGGAGAAGAACTGGTCTTAGGCCTACATTTATAGTTACCAATAAAGGCTTAACTACCTGATAACTCCATATGATAACGTATATTTAATAAAATCTTTCATGGTTCGTACTGCGCTAGAAAAATTTAAATAGTAACACTTTAACAAATGTCTAAGAATTGTTTTCAAAACATTTTTTTGGAAGAAATAGGTTAACTAGGTCGGAAATTAATTTAATTTCCTTCAATATCACCATCAAGAGATGCTTTTTACCTACTTACCTTCGTTATATTCATCATCAAAAAATCTTAAAATATCTACTTAAATAATCAAGAATTTTCGCGCGCCTTCAATTACACCTCTACACATTAGAATTGAAAAAAATATGCAACTAGGAACATTGTTATCTACTAAGAAGAATAATATTACCAAGTTACTCTGGTTATAATCATATAGTAAGTACTCCTAAGGCCTATAAATAGGGGTCTCAAGTCTAAAACCAGTCGATGCTTAACGACAATAGTGGTGGTCAATGGTTACCACTTAGAACTAAGCGTTGCAACATGAAATGCTGTCAAGCATGTTTTTGCGAATCAACCAAGAACTTGCCACTTAATATTATTATTGGCAATATGGCATCTATTTGGATGCTATTGTATTAATTAGTTACCAAGTTTCAACAGGTGCGATCGCTTTTCGTTTAATTATAGGCAAAATTAATTTGAAACAAGTAAGTTAGTATCGGGAAGCGGTTATGTGAGGAGCGGAGCATCCTAAAAAGACATGAATGAACGGTGAAAAACTGTGTGTGTATGTGTGATGAAAACCTGTATAAAATCAATAACTTAAATAAAGAAGGCATAAAAAAAAGTGTTAACGGATAAAGTTAATTAATTGTTAAACGTGTAGATTTTGGTTCTCTGTTGTGCAATGAGAGTAATCATATAATATATAATCATTGCATGCCCGGTGCATCTTACACACAAATATGTGATAAGATTAGGAGTAGTGCTCATACTATAGATAGTAATACAGTTATTGTCATCTTAATAGGACAAAGTATAGGTATAGACAAAAGGGAGGTTATTAATAACATAACCTCTCTCCTTGAAATAAATTGTTTTAAGATTATGCTGTGTGCCTTACCATATTGTTCATTGTTAACTTCAACTCAAAATAAACACACACATATGATAAACAATTTATTTCATAATCTGACATCTCGTCATAGTGACAAATTAATGTTTTTCGACATGAATAAGTTTATTAAAAACTTTCAACTGACCCCGGACAATATTATGTACTGTTCGAAGAAATGCATTTCGATGCTTGCTACATTGGTAGCTTATAATATTAATTCAGTTATAGGTAATATAACGGTGTTAAATAATGACTCCACAGTGATTAGTATATGTACTAAAAATAACACTGTGGAAAATAATTTAAACTAATTTCTAAGACAACAGAGAGTGGTACTTGTACATTATCTTTATTCTATCAAAATATAAACCGCTTCTCTGGCAAAATTAACGACATTGAATTACTTGTAGATAAATATAATTATGATATTTTATGTTTCTGTGAAACTTGGTTAAAAAATGATAAAATGTCATTTAATGTTAATAATTTTCAGGTGGCCAGTAAGTTCAACAGAACATCTGCTGAAGGTGGGGGCTCGATTATACTTTTAAGAAAATCAATTAAATATAAAGAGCGAAATGATATTGTCAGCTGTTCTGTGGAACGAACTTGCGAGGTGGCTTGTGTAGAAGTGAAAAGGCACATAATCTTATGTGTATATAGGCCGCCGAACTCGAATCTCACTTCTTTTATGTCCTCTATGGAAATAATTCTAAACAAAATTTGTAAAAGTAATAAACATGTACTTGTATGCGGTGACTTTAACATTGATATTTTGTCAGATTCTCCAGATAAAACTAATTTGACTAGTTTATTTAAGTCCTTCGGTTTGAGTTACCTATTCTCTGAGCCCACAAGAGTTACAGTTACCTCATCGACCTGTATTGATAATATCTTTACCAATTTCGAAAGTAGGAAGTTATCAATAACGGGTGGAGTTAGGTCTGACCACAAGGGTCTCTCACTAGAATTTATAAGTGAAAAATCAAAAGAAAAACCAACAATTGAACATAGGCCCCTAACAACATATAAACTCGAAAAGCTTAGGAATAATATAGAATCAAAACTGGAAAATGTCGCTGTCTCTGAGGAAGACCCTAATTTCAATTATGAAAACATATTTTCTGTAATAAGTAAGGAGTTCAATGAGATATGTCCCAAAAAGAAATTACACTCGAATGGGAAACTAGAATTTAGTGATTGGGCTACCAAGGGTATCAGGAAAAGTAGAGATAATATGTATGAGTTATATAGGGATAAAGCCCATTCCAATTCAGAATCACTTCATGAGTATGTTAAATGTTATTCAAAAATTTTTAAAGCTGTGTGCATCCAAGCAAAAGCCATAAATATTAGAGACAAAATTCGCAAATCAAGTAATAAAATTAAGACGGTTTGGAAAACAATAAACGTAGAAACAGGTAAAGATAAATGTAGAGATTCTGAATATAAATTATTAATTAATAATGAACACATTACAAATGTTGAGGAAGTCGCTAATATTTTTGTCGATTTCTTCTCTAACATAGCCCTGAACGCGACCAAGTCACTTGATTCATCCCCAGACTTGGCGGAGGCTTTTCTTAAAGAAAACTTCCAACGCACCATACCTGAATTTTCGTTTGAACACATCTCATTAATTGATATCAAAAAGACGTACAAGAGTTTAAATGTTAAAGCTACTGAAGATCTATGGGGTCTATCTGTAAAAATGCTAGATTCTATAATAAACACAATTGCTCCTTACTTAGCAGACTTATTTAACCTATGCATAGATAAAGGCACGTTTCCAGAACTAATGAAAATAAGTAAAATCACTCCTATCTTTAAATCGGGAAGTAAGACAGATCCCTCAAACTATAGGCCAATCTCTGTTTTGCCAGTTTTAAGTAAAATCTTTGAGAAATTGATGCTAAACCAACTGCTGTCACATTTCAATAGAAATAGAATATTGCATTCAAACCAGTATGGTTTCACCAAATGCAGATCAACAACCGATGCAGGCTGTCATCTCATGACTCTTGTCTTGGAGGCTTGGGAGAGTTCACAGGATGCCATTGGAGTGTTTTGTGACCTTTCCAAAGCATTCGACTGTGTAGAACACTGCACGTTACTGCGCAAGTCAGAAGTATATGGAATTCATGGGAATGCCCTGAACCTGGTGGAATCATACTTGTCTAGTAGGCAGCAGAAGGTTAGCGTCAATGGTATCACATCTGCTAGTTCTCCTGTCAAGATGGGAGTCCCACAGGGATCAATTTTGGGTCCTTTCCTGTTTTTGGCATATATTAACGATTTGCCTTACATGGTCCACGGTCTAGCAGATATAGTTCTATTTGCCGATGATACGTCATTGATTTTTAAAGTTGATAGGAAGGATACTTCACTAGTACATGTTAATAATACTTTAGCAAGTATATCCAGATGGTTCACAGCAAACAATCTGTTATTGAATGCGAAAAAGACTAAATGTTTGAAATTTTCGTTGCCTAACGTCAGAAGTATAGAACCAATCATAGTTCTTGACGGTGAAAGACTCAATATTGACAATGCAACTTTGTTCCTTGGCATAAATATAGACTCTAAACTGCAATGGAGCACTCATATCACCGAGCTCTCAGGGAAACTAAGCTCTGCAGCTTACGCGGTTTATAAAATTAGGCAACTAACAGATGTAGCCACGGCGAGATTAGTGTACTTTGCATATTTCCATAGCTTGATGTCTTATGGGATTCTGTTGTGGGGGTCAGCTGCAGATATAGAAACTATCTTTATACTACAAAAACGTGCGATTCGTGCCATCTATGAGATGCGTCTACGCGAATCCCTGAGGGAATTATTTAAAGAAATAAACATACTGACCCTACCATCCTTATACATTTATGAGAACATCATGTATGTGCGTAAAAATTTACATAAATTAAAATTAAATAGTGACCTTCATAATTTTAATACTAGGAATAAAGACAAAATAGCTGTACCTAGCTTTAGATTATCTAAAACAAATAAAAAGACATTCTTAGGAAATAGTGTACGTTTCTATAATAAAATCCCAAAAGAGATAACTGGGCTCTCAGAGGGTAAATTCAAAACCTATATAAAATCTACTTTACTTAAGAAGGCTTATTATAAAGTCAACCAGTACATAGAGGACAAAGATGCCTGGAAACTTCTGCATAGCCGCCTCGCGGCACCTTCAAAGAAAACGAATGTAACCAAACCAAATATTGTGAAACTATCTGTTGAAAAAATTAAGCCCTACAAGTTTCTTGTGCGTTCTTCTTGTAGAGGTATCTTTCCGAACGCACGGTAGACTCAGTACTGTATCTTCATTGACGTACAAAAGTGTCAGATTATGACCTATTTGAATAAATCTGTTTGAGTTTGAGTTTTGAGTTTTGAACGGTTTCCAAAGAGCTACTGAAAGAAGCATGCTAAATATTAAAAAAAGAGAAAGAAGAAGAATCACAGATATCAGACTATTAACAAAAATAACAGACGCTATCGAGCTTGTTTGCAGGCTGAAATGGAGATGGGCCGGACATGTCGCAAGAATCACAGACAACCGATGGAGTGAAAGAATACTGCACTGGTATCCAAGAGACGCAAAGAGACCACGAGAACGACTTCACCGTCGTTGGGCTGATGACATCAGTCAAGTAGCTGGACCCACTTGGACACGTCTAGCCAGAGTTAGGGATGATTGGAAGGGGTTAGAGGAGGCTACGCCCAAAAATGTGTACCCCACATAAATAAGTAACTTATTTAATTGAAATTGTTTGTATAAATGTGAAAAATTTAATTATTGTATGAGTGGGAAATAAAGGCTTTATTATTATTATTATTATTAAAGGATAAAGTCAATCAGTACATAGATAAAGACGCCTGGATACTTCTGCATAGCTATCACGCGGCACCTTCAAACAAAATAATACAACCAAATATTGTAAAACTATCAGTTAAAAAAATTAAGCCTCAACAAAATTCTTATGCGTTCTTCTTGTTGAAGTATCCAAACACACGGTAGATGCATTACTGTTAATATTCACTGACGTGCAAAAGTGTCAGATTTACGACCTAATTGAATAAATATGTGTGTTTCAGTTTGAGTTTGTGTGAATATGGATATGTGCCAAAAAGGACGGAGTGCAGTCAGAGATGACGGATGACGGGCTGGAATGGCGAAAAAAGGCGTAATGTGCCGACGCCAGTTAGTGTGGGACAAGAGCAGGAAAATGATGAAATTAGTATATCGGGTCACCCTTATGTACGTAACTATTATACAGGTAGGTATCGACACAAGGAACACACAGTATGGACATAACTAGTCATTATTCTATTAGTAGAAATAAAGACACAAAAAATAAATAGCCACGTAACATCTAACCTTGAGTCGCAGACTGTTATGATACTCGCTATTATAGTGACGAAATTACTTTTGTGCAACCAATATTCACACTTTAACTATTGAACTATATTTGTGAATTTATTTTTACTGAGACTTTTTGTAATTTCAGATTATAGGCTATACTGTGGTGTATCACACATTGCAGCGCATCCGCTGCGGAGTGCAGGTCACGCGCGCGGTTGCAAAGACGCAGATATCTATATAGCTTCGCAGCCCCACGCGAAATTGCGGTGCTAATATCGACAAGGTCTCAGGTCCCGTCAGATTTTAATTATATTAACTCGTCCCCACAATATGCAGCGTGATGCGAGGTGGTGTGAGATTCGCCTAATATAATATTATGTTTACAGCGCGTGTAGGTCCCAGTAAGCTCTTTGTGGAGGCGTAAGTAACCAGAATACTGGCTTGTATTTTGGCCAAAGTGTAGAAGGTAACGGGGTAATGGTGCTGGCATTCTGGCCACTATTCTCTTAAAAAAGGTATAGGTATGGTTCTGGTTAATTTTTATTTCCAATTTTAAAAATATGATGTTAACTATATATGACTATGACTATTTTTTCTTAAATCAATGAATGAATTAAGCATGTGATTGCTAATCAATGATCTCCTACACAAGACAAAATGATTGATTTATTATAAAAACGAATTTTTCAAATTTATGTTTCCACATAAGCCGAGCAGACTCATAAACACCTTATTTGTAAGAAGACTACAATAACTCCTTTAGACAGATATTCTTAAAATCATTAATTTTATTCACACTTACAACATTGTGGATATCTACATACATACGATTATTTACCTATTATGTACCCACACAGTAAAATTACAATACAGAAAAGGCCCTAGAAGCGGATGTCTAACTTTAGATAATGAATGATAAATACACAATAGTGACTATTAATTTCTAAGCATTATAAAATACGATTTAAGTTAATTCAGGTAGAGTAAACTAAATTTTAACTATATAAATGAATATCATGGTAATTTTTTTTTACAAGGACATAATATTAAAATATGTAACATAAAAAAAAAGATCAGTCTCGCTGTGTTAATGTTGCATCAATCTCTACTCAGAATACTTAAAAGAAAATCAATGACTCTGAAGTTGACCTACTACACGTTCTTTTACCTGTGATACGTATTCTACAGCGGACATCAACGTATTTGCCATGTTTTCCGCATACTTATCACTCAGGAAGCGGCGAAGAGGAACTAAAGAGAATATGCCTTTTATGCTAATGTCGGTCTGCGAAATGATATTTTGACAAATTGACTCACGTACACCTGCATGTTTGTTTACCTACTGCAAATATAAGGTAGATTCATCAACTAAAGAAACTTAACAAACGCACTTTTCTGACAAAATGAACTTACATCTTAAATACTAAATGTCGACTACGAAAATAAATGAATCTTTAGTCTGTTATCACACAAATCATTCATACAAATCAAACAAGATTTAAGGTGTGACGGATAAACATGGGTGTAGGTACAATTATAATACTTAATAACATAACCCTTTATTTTCCGGCTTTACCGCATCCTTTAAAGATCAAGCAAACTAGGAAATTAGCGATGTGACTGCCAAACGTGACAAAGACATCAAAAGCATTATTCACAATGCAATTAAAAACACAAGCGCTACCGTTAATGGCTTTACAAATTACCTCGGAACAGTATCTCATTTGGGCTATTATAATTAAGCAATGAATTGAGTATAAAATCACACGAGTCGAAAACTTTCTCATCCAACTTAGCTATTACATAAGTTAATAAAATATGGTCCTAAATGGAAATCTGAGCTAGTTTGGAAAATATGGGAAGAGCTAGCTTATGAATATGTTATTAGGAAATTATATAATGGAAAGTGATGAAAATCAACGGGTTTTCCAATGAACATTTTTTAACATAATTTATTTATTTAACTAAACCAGCGTGTGCCAATTACATTGATTGAAATTTGAAATATTGATTAATGTAAACAAATGAAGGTTATAAAAAGGTAGTTATAATTAGGTTACAAAAGTATTTATAGTAAAAAAAGGTTTAAAAACAAAGGAGTACAGTACAGGTTACAGTTCTCAAAATCACGTGACCGCATGCGGGTGCGAGTCGCTGTGTGGATCGCGTAATGTTTAATGTATACATAGATGCTAAGATTACCTATATGATATAATATTTAACATATGTATGTAATACGCCATTTCATAATTTACGTGGGTGTACGTGACTTCAATGTTGAGAAGATGGATGGGATACTCCTATTACATAACAAACGTATGAGAAATGTCTCTAGGGTCTAGGGTCTCTTTGTCATCAAAACACCTACAGAAAAACGGTGTATGATAAGAAAGTTTCTATACTCGCAGATATAACAAATCTTTTGCGAAAATAGAGGTAAGATGTTTTCTAATAAATGTCTAAGTTTGGTAAAATATTTAGAGTAGCGGAATAACGAAAAATCTGGGTGCAAATCCTGCAGATTGTTTCCTATTTTTTAATAAAATCCTTATATTCCAAGCAAAGGCCTAGAATTAAATCAGCCTGAAATTAAATTACAAAGGACTTAGTAATATTACAAGCAAATTGCATGATGAAAACATCCAAAAAGAATTTGAATACACACTGAAAATCTATATAGTACTTACTTGTACTTTAGCAAAATCCTAGAGCTCTTAAAGTATCAATCATAGCATGTAAAAGCAAAGAACCTTCGAGTTTTTTTTATTTTTTTTTATAAAATAGGCTTAAGTTTGACCTCAATCTCGCTTGATGGAAGGCGAAGATGAGGCCTAAGATCGTACACGTTTGCCTAGAAGGTGTCTGTTCACTTTGGCCTTAAAGATGTCCAGATTATAGCGTTCCGGAAATACCGACCTCGGCAGAGAGTTCCACTCCTTAGCCGTCCGCATAATGAAGGAAGAGGCAAACCGCTTCATGCGTAATGGTGGAATGTCTACAACATAAGGGTGAAACTGCTCGCCGCGCCTAGTCGTTCGGTGATGGAAAGGGGAAGGGGATATCAGGTTATGCAAAGTTTTAAGCTATTAGGCCACTATACTAGGGCGATTAAAGGCCTTGAGCGTCAAATAATAGTCTTTTTATTGAAATGTATGAGACTACATCCACTAGAACTTTTCGGGACGTGACAGACGTGCTGTGCACGGCAGTTAGCTCTCCATTATTTCTATAAAACATAAACATACAATCACACCTTTTTCCCGAACGGGTAGGCAGATGTGTATCCAGGAATCAGTCCCATGGTAAGTACATACTCACATTTCGCCTGTGGGGGTGTGTGCCTGTGTGTGTCCCATGTAAAGGCCTATTCAGACCTAAGCGTTATTCGCTACCTCTCTGGGTTACCGTACATCCAATTTCGCTCTAACAGCGGACTGCATAGAAATACCATTCAAAACCTCGCGAAACCCGTGTGGTATTTTCCGCTACCTAGAGCGGTATAGCGAATAACGCTTAGGTTTGAAAAGCCATAATAGAGAGCGAGCCTATTGTCATCTACCGGGCACAGCCAGACAACAGGCAGTTAGTATGATAAATCCAATTGTAAAAATTCCAATATTTAACACTTTGCCTGACCTGGAAATCGAACCTGGGACCTCATGATCGGCAGACAAACTTGCACTCACTACGGCACTACTAAATAGAAATGTTTATAAATAACCTATGCCTAAATAAAACGTAGATAAGTTATAATAATATATGTTAGACGTTTTATTATGCTAGATGTTTTATTTATGAAGCATTTCGCTAATAGTAGCTTAACAATGTACACAGAACTTTATCATTTAACTAGCAGTCCCAGTTATTCAAATAATCTCTTACCCGCATTAGCCTAAACATAGCATTTTATATTGTATAAATTCTCAACCATAAATAACATTTTGAGTTAACCTAATTAATGTTATTAATAGTTATTATTTGTTATATACTTAAAAAAATACTTTGTTACCAGCTTTAGTACCAGCAGTGTATTTACGCATTTGTTTATTCATAATCAATAATAATGTCTACCCGAAAAGTTATTAAGATTTAATGAGACTTGTAAACTTTATCCTTTTGGTATTAAAAGTTTAAAAAAAGTGCTCCTAGCCTGTAAAACCACTTAAATTAAGTTAGATATAACTTAGTATTATCGCTGAGTTGTATATTTATAAGTTTTTATGACAATAAAGAATTTTAAAAATCAAAAAAATAAAAAACTCACTACGGCGCCGAGTCACCGATTTCTACTCTACCTACTAATATTATAAATGCGAAAGTTTGTGACGATGGATGGATGGATGTTTGTTACTCTTTCACTCCAAATCTACTGAACCGATTAGGCTGAAATTCAGTATGTAGATAGTGTAGACCCTGGAATAACACATAAGATAGGTTTCTTTTATCCCGATAATCCCACGGAACGAAAACTACGCGAGCGCAGCTAAGTAGAGTACATTATAATGGCAAGGTATAACCATTCCGTATCCATCGCCTGTGATACGTTCATATGACGGCCTAATTATCGACCGGTATTATGGACAAACATCTTAAACCATCCTGCGTAATCCAATCAATGAAACCCTGGTGCGTGTTATAGCTGCACTTGATTTGATAACTATCTCTTAATTGCCCCTCTTGTCAGAATCTCTGCGATGTTGGTGGTCATTGGTCATTGACATCTTAATAGCAGAACCACTGTTCAACGCTGATCAAACTTGTCAAACAAGAAAGACTTTTCATGTTTTAACTTCACCGATTTTGCTTTTATCTTTAACGTGATTTGATCTCTTATCATTTACAGGATTACTATTTAGTGAACAGGAAATGCGAATACTTAGCAATACTGTGGATAAATTACCAAATCGATGTTTTGTATTCTCCTGATTCCTCCGAATCTATCTTCGTATCAGGACAGAAATATTGCTTACGATCGAGTTACCTTAGACGCAAGATGCCATGCCATGAAGGCGTTTACCTAAAAAATAATAACATATAGCTATACTATTATAGCCATAGAAGAAAGACGCTATGTGTAATATTTCTATCCTGATATTTTGAAGAGTAGAGAAGTAAACTAATATCCCTGTCATTTTATTTTCTTTTATAAACTCTTCATTTATTTTTGTAGTAAATGTCCAATCACGCTAGGATTTTTAGAAGTTAAAAAAAAGTTTATATGAGAAACTAAAATAACAGTTTACTTTATTTTAAAATATCATGATATATGGAATGGGTTTATAAAATATTCGGAGGAAACATGACAATACAAAACATCAATTTGTTAAATTTTTCATATATTAATAATATATGTTTTCCATTAAACAGTGTTTTTTTACTTCTGAGTAAAAAACCCTATTCAAAGAAATTTATTCGATGTCTTTGACTCAGTATTTGATTTAACTTTATAATATATATAATAAAGTGCTTCTTATAATTACAATTAACACCTTATTTACTTGATTTGAAATTCTATAAGTAGTTATGTTGTCTTATACCCAAACTACGATTCCAGCCCAGCACTAACAAGCGAAGCCTTAAAGGCTTCGCTTGTTTAGCAATTTGTTAAGCAATTTAAAATAAACGAGCACACTCCGCTTTACTGTGCTTATTACGACACCCTTTAAGTGCCTATGTTTACGATATCTATAAGCTGTCACACGCAGATAAGAGCGTAGGCAGAAGGACCTATGCATGAAAATCATGGAAGAAATGTGACGTCATCACCTTAAAATATGACTAGATCTTGCGAAATTTGAAGGCTTTAAATTCCTCCTACGGCACCTCAATCTAAGATTGACTACGATAGCCATGGCTGTTGCTAGTAGACTTGCATAGCTCCTTGCATGTGCCACCTTACTCGTATGTGTAACTTCTACGTGCCAGTGATGAGCTTCCATGCTACTGTTCCATTTTACAGGCATGTGTATCGTTTTGAACTATAGACACTCTTTAACCGCATATTTTTTATTGATGGAGGCTTCAAATACATTCAATACTTTATGTATGGAACACATATCGTAATAGGCACTTATACTATCGTAAAGATTGGTCGTAATTTGGAACCGCAGTCTTTATGTATAGTTCCCATGGAGCTTACGATTTTTAACCCAGCTACTAAGTATATATTTTATTATGTTAGAACTTTAGTTTTATGATCTGTGGTTAGAATGTTGTAGTTGGGAAATACGAGTACGTCTGAAATATAATAAAAAATAAAAATAATTCGAAATTACTGAGCAAAACGAGTTTCAACAAATAATAGGGTGACAGGCACAGAGCAGTACCGCGCAGAATTTTGAATTTTAAAACACTGGGTGGCATTGTGTCTGATATGGGCAATCATGATGCTTACCATTAGGCACCTGATTTGCTACTCACTATCATAAAGAAAAAAAGTCTAATACCCACTGGTAACTGGTAATATAATGTAACGGTCCACAGTAATGATAGATATCATTACCGTGATAATGTTTAATTCTTTGTTTACAAAATCTTCTTTGATAAAAACACCAAGTAGTTTATCTATTTACAATTATTAATTAATAACAATAATAAAATTATTAATGAACCGGTATTCAACTAATATGACATGAAGATTTATCTGCGCGACCTACTATATACTATTAATCGGAAACGTTGCTATAAAAGTAATCAGTTAAAATGAAGCAATCTACAAACAAGAAATAAGTAGCCATCATCAGAAACTGGGTTCTTTTTAGAGAACTTTTATAACTTGGATCTTTTATTTGGAAGTCGGTGAGATTTGTGAGCCAATGAAATGTGAATGTGTTCCCAAACGTTGCGTGTTGACAATGCTCGTGTTGATAGCTTCATTCGTTTTGGTTTTCATATGTGAGCTTGATAGCAACAAACTTGCCTTCAGAAAAGTTGATATAAGTAATAATAATTGTGGAGACGATAGGATCTACTTACAGTTAAATAAAAAAATTATTATGTAACAATATTTTCATTCACATAATCCACTTCAAAATCCTTCTTATATTGTAAATGCTAAAGGTATTGCATGTAAATTTTTGTTACCGCTTCACGCTAAAACTACTACGATTGAGATGAAATTTTCTATACCCACTGATAGATATGAGAGCTAGGAACACGACTGAAACAACCCGTGGCTAGTTTCGCACTGACTCTTTATTACGCATCGCGCGTGCCTTACATCTCAGTAGGTATGTATATGCATATACAACACCTCCCTCTAGTTAAAACTAACTCTAACAAATATATACTATAAATAATAAACACATGTTACATTATCGCATTAACAATAGACCCTGAGTTCATCTCTTCGTTATGGGAGCAAGTGTAAGAGAGAGTACGTACTACTTGATTACATACAAGTCTCGTCATTCTCCCCTTCTTGGGATTCGTCGGAACCGGGCATGTATATCAACTGTCCTCTCCTCTCCGCACGTGACAAGGGCACGTTCACAGGAGTCGTGAACCCTGGTGAAGATTCTGAGTGCGGAGACTCCGTCTCTATGGTGATTGGCGATTGCTCATAATCGTCATCCCTAATCTGTGCGGACGATAGTCTCGAAGTTGACGGTGTAGTCGGCGGCGTGGTCGGCGGCGCGGCCGACTGAGGCAGCGGCGACGGCGACGGCAGCGGTGACGGCGGCGGTGACACCGACGGCGACGGTGGACTAGGACATGACCCAGGTACGTACGTGTTTCCTTTATTTTTGTCAACATTATTTGTCCCTTTATATAACACAATTTGATTTTTGTGTCTCTTGATAGAAGCTGAACTGTCGTTATCATCTTTAATGAGATACAAAACTTTACCTAATCTTTTAATGATAATGCCTTTACACCATGTATAATTAGTCTTGTTTGTAAACCTTTTGTACAATACATTATCATTCTTTTGAAAATGTTGTGTTTTATTTAACTCCTGCCCCTTATACTGCGAACACTGAGACTTATTGGCTAAGTTAGGTATTGTCAGTGTCGAGGGTGACGATGGCTTAGGCGTGATCAGGTCTAACCGGGACCTTAACTTCCGGCCGAATACCAATTGAGACGGTGAAAAGCCCGTAGCAGTGTGAACAGAGTTCCGGTAATCCATTAAGTATCTTAACAATTTAATGGATGCCTCCTTTGCGTTTAAAGTCGACATTAATGATGATTTTATACCTTTTTTGACAATTTTCACAAAACTTTCCGCCTGTCCGTTACTTGCCGGGTGATATACCGGGGAAGTAACGTGCGCTATGCCGTTTAATTTACAAAAATTTTCAAATTCCTGAGAGCAAAATGCTGTGCCGTTATCGCTGACCACAGTGTGAGGTATACCAAATCTCGAAATAAAATCACACAATTTATTTTTAACTGCAGCTGTTGTCGTGGTTGTATTCATATTGTACACTTCTACCCATTTAGAGTACGCATCTACTATGACTAGGTAGGTACAATTCCTAATCGGGCCTAAGAAATCCATGTGGATCCTACTGAATGCACTAGCCGGGTATCGCCAGGGGGCGAGCGGTGCGCGGGGAGGTGCGGGCCGCAGCTGATTGCATACATCACATGAAGCTATCATGTTTTCTAATGATTTATCGATTCCTGGAAACCAAAAGCGACACCGAGCATCAGCTTTTGTTTTTACAATCCCTAAATGTGATGAATGTAATTCCTTTAATACAATCAGGTGTAGGCTTTCCGGTAACACTATTTTGTGCCCTCTCATAATACAATCAGCTTCCACCGATAGCTCAGTTTTACAGAGAAAATACGGTTTCAACTTTAAGTCGTTACATTTACGTGGCCAGCCGTTATTAATGAAGTTTTTGACTTCATGTAGTACGACATCTTTATTTGTTTCGTCTCGTAACTTATCTACAGTTATCGGCATGTTACCATCGGTGACGAAACAAATGTAAGTCGCTCGATCGCACCCTATCTCTGTCTCGGCGCAGCGTTGTTCGGTGCATGTGCACGAGCGCGGCGGCGGCGGTCGGCGCGGGGCGCGCGGGCCCTGCGACCTCGACTCTGGCGCAGGTAAGCTCGCACGAGATAGATAATCTGCTGAATTATCGCCGCTACGTATGTACTCAATAATATAATTATAACTACTGAGAAACAATGCGTACCTCTGCAACCTGTTCGCCGACATTTCAGGTATTCCTTTGTATGGACCGAAAATAGATAACAAAGGTTTGTGATCCGTTCGTAATATGAACGGCTCCGCTCTGCCGTAAAGATATTGGTGGAATCTACGTACCCCATAAATAATGGCAGTAGCTTCCTTTTGGATTTGTGCGTATCGTGTTTCGGCAGCATTAAGTGTGCGAGATGCGAACGAGATGGGTCTCTCGACGCCGTCTACGTCGACTTGTGACAGAATAGCCCCTAGACCTACCGGTGACGCATCTACTGTTAAAATGACTTTTGCCTTAGGATTAAAATGTGCTAGTACCTGGTCTGACGTCATGATTCTCTTTATTTCTTGAAAGGCTGACTGGTGTTCGGTCGACCAGGTCCATTTGCATCCTTTTTTTAATAAATCGTACAGCGGGCTAAGGATAGTTGAGGCGTTAGGTACGAAATTCCTATAATAATTTATTAACCCCAAAAATGATTGTAATTGATGGACGTTTTTGGGTACTGACGCGTGTGTCATCGCTTTTACTTTCTCTGGTGCTTTTTTAAGTCCATCCTTAGACACAACGTACCCTAGGTAAGTAATCTCCGTTTGGAAAAAGCTACATTTATCTCTCCGCAGGGACAACCCGGCATCTTGCAATCTATTGAGTACCATTTTTATATTCTGTAAGTGCTCGTGGTGGTTATCCCCCCCATAAATTAAAATATCATCAAGCAAGCACACTACCCCGTCTATACCTGTCAAGACGCTTTCGATCGCTCGCTGAAATATAGAAGGAGCACTGGACAGTCCGAACACCAGTCTGGAAAATTTATAAAGACCCCGCTGGGTATTTATACAGGTTAAATTTTGTGAATCTTCAGTCAGTTCTAATTGATTATAAGCCATAGATAAATCTATCTTTGAAAATATTTTACCGCCATGGATTTTAGAAAACAATTCACTTATAGTGGGTAGTGGGTATTGTTCCACTAACAATTGTTTATTAATTGTAACAGAGTAGTCGGCGCACAGTCTCACTGTTCCATCTCGCTTTAACACCGGTACAATCGGAGATGCATAGTCTGAGTATTGGACTGGCTTTAAAATACCTAGACTGACTAATCTGTCTATTTCTTCTCCTACTTTATCCTTTAAGGCGAACGCCACAGAACGGGCTTTAAAAAAAATGGGCTTTGCATTATCCTTTACTTGCAACTGGACTGAATATTTATTAAATTTACCTAATGTGTCGGCAAACAATTGCGGGTATTCGGCTTGCAATTGCGTAGTTATTTTGTCCGTATCTTTATCGTTTGTAATAGGCACCTGGCAATTATAATTAATAGGTAGTAGGTGTAGCTTAAATTTAGCGATAAAATCCCTACCTAGCAAGGGCGGGCCACCGTCTTGTATCACGTGGAAGTCTATCGGATGCGTTTGTCCAACGTAACAAACAGGTAGACGTGCCATACCTATACAACATATATGCCTACCATTATATGACATCAGCTGTTTATGGGTCGTAGATAACGGCACATTTTTAAAGTGAATATTATAATATTCCTCCGAGACTACTGTCACTGACGAACCACTATCAATCTCGAATCTAAACGGTAGGTTATTGATGGATACGGTTTCTACCATGGGCTCACCACACACAGAACGTATATGATACAGCTTACCATCATCGCCTGCGCCATCGTCATCCTGGTCACTGCAATCCGTTACGTAATTCACACGGGGGCACATTTTACGCAAATGGCCTATTTTATTGCACTTTTTGCACTTGTATTTCGCAAATCTACATTCCGCCATTTTGTGGTTCGAGTAACCACACACACTACACTTTTCCTTTTTCCTGTCACTCCCTTGGGATTTCTCGATTTTAAACACCTGATCCTGAGCGACGGGAACTGTTCCGCTAGCTACGGCCGCTGCGCGCGCGCAACTGAGGTTCTCGGCGATTTCGACGACTTTTGTCAGCGTTAGGTTTATTAAATCCTGAGCATAAAGTTTCTCCTTCTCGTACCCTGAGCGCATTCCCATAATAAACCTGTCGCGCAATGCCTCCTCCACGTTAAGGAACCCACAGCGCGAAGTTAGGCCACGTAGTCTAGCCGCCCATTGTGAGTGAGACTCCTCCGCTTCTTGCGTTGCTGCGTAGAACTTATGACGTTCGCCGAAGCCGACCGTAGTTGGTGTGAAATGATTGTCCAGGAACGTGATTACATCCTGGTAGGGCACCTCTCCTATCTTCTTAGGCAACACTAAGTCCTGTGCCAACTTGAAGGTACCCTCGGCGAGTGCGCTGAGAAGAATGGCTCTCCTCTTCTTGCCTGTCGGATCCGTCTCATCGTCGACATCATTGGCAATGAAATATTGCACAATGCGTCCCTTATATGTCTCCCACGTCTGTACATGATGATCGAAAGTAGATAAAACGCCGAAATTAGACCGAGACATTTTTTTATTTTTCTCTTGTGGGTAGATTGCGGATCGTCGCCACTGATAGATATGAGAGCTAGGAACACGACTGAAACAACCCGTGGCTAGTTTCGCACTGACTCTTTATTACGCATCGCGCGTGCCTTACATCTCAGTAGGTATGTATATGCATATACAACACCCACATATAGGATAGACCATGGAATAAGGACATAGATCGGATAATTTTCAGCTGGTTGCGGAGCTAGGTGTTATTACAGCTAGTAAGACTCATAAGACACCTAGTGGTAGGACAAAGTGGTAATACTTGTTTCGATCTAAGTGAACTCCATTATTATTTTAACATAACACACAATTACGCCTTTTTCCCAAAGGGGTAGGCAGTCGAGCATGCGCCTACTACAAAACTCTTTATAGTCGTAGAAATATAATTTTATCACGTAACAAAACTCAGTTTATTGCCATTATTTATAAGGGCACGACAAGATGTCTTCCCTATAATAAAATACATCCAATATAGGCAAAGATATTTGCAACGTTGTTGCTTTTATTAATAAAGGCTGGGGCATATTATTGTTATCATGGAATGAGATGAACAGAATTGCTAGCGAAGAGAATGTGATACGATAAAGATGTTTACATCATAATTTTGTTGCTCTATATATTGTTTTTACATATTATTAATGAATTTTGTTTATGTAGTAAGACCCTTATAGCCCTTAATGAAAAAACAAAAAGAAATACTAGGGCTACCATAACGAACTTACCTTAATTTAATAAACTACTATACCCATATTATATACTTGGAACACTTTAAAATTCTTAATTATAAATTAAATATAAAGATAATGACAGTAAATGAATGAAGTAAGATTATTTAATACTTAATATGAGATTTACATATTCTTAATGTAATTGAATTATGTTTTGCCTACATACATAAGTATACCTATGTATTAACGACATTATAAATATACTATTATGTACAATATATATTATTTTTAATGCTGGCTAGATTTTATTTGGATTTTTTAGTTAAATAAATGATTTCCATAAAGTTATCGCAAGCGTTGAAATGTTGAATCAAAAGTCTGTGATATAAAAAGTTTCTCCGACGTTAATGACTTGAAACGGCTATAAAAATTTAATTATATAATAACATCTATATAAATTTTCAATGTTGTGTTTAAAATAGTTTTTTTCACTAAAAGTTTATGAGCGTGCCAAAACACTATGATTTTATCACCTCTAAAATAAATAGGCAAGGTTTTATAAACACAAAATCGTTTGCAATAAACCTTAGAATACATTAAAACTAAAAATAGGAATAAGTGTTTATTAATGGTAAAATAAGGAATTCATTTCGACAGCGAAAAGAAATACTTGAACGGTACAAAAGATTCTGAGTATGATCAAGAAAGTGTATTCTGTTTCAAAGGTGTCACGGGTATTTTAAAAGATTTGGTTTTACCTAAATTTAATTTAAAAAAACAAACATATAAGTATATATGTATGATATTGGCGAAACCTAGTCAGATTTGCCATCTTATTATAATATAGACTATTTAAGGCAAATGAGTAATTTAGTTCTAACTTAATTATATTGTGCTACGTGAATATTTATAACTAAGAATGTTTCCTTTAACACGTTTTGTTACTGTCTCTATTAAGGCGAGGTAGACACTTTGTTCATGTGTACTTGTTTATAAGCACAACACCAATAAGTATATTTCAGTAACATTATCATTGCACTAACTCGGAAGGTTTAGTCCTTTTAAGTCGTCTCACTAGATCCGTGTTGTCCGTCCGTGTTGTAGATGATGATGGAGCTTGACGTTCATGAGCTCCGGCGAACTGTTCGATAAAACTAGTGACGAGGTCCACATTTAGGTGCTTAATTTAATATTAATTTTAAATATTTGAAGAAGAATAACTTTCCAAAACATTGTACGACATTCCTTTTGATTGAATATTCAGAGTGTCTTCTCGATTCTAATCCTGCTTCAAGTGAAAATGCCCTGTTTGGAGCTGAACGTCACGTTTTCTGATAATCAATATTGAGGTCGCGACTCGCAACTACAGAACGTTGTGTTGTATGGAATACGAATATGCTTGGAATAAGGATGCGGAATAGTCGCGTAATATATTGGTTGTAAGTACACTGTCTACTATGATGACATCTAACTCTGGTCCAAAATGAAACTACAGATTTAAGATTATATAAGGAGTTTAATTTTTGGCCAGATGATCAAGTGTTCCTGCCAATTCATCATCATCATCTTCCTGCCCTTGTCTTACACTAGTTGGGGTAAGCACAAAGTAAAGTAGAGGAGCAAAAGTCGGAGAGCAGACCCTGACGGCCCGGGATGATTGCTAAGAAGAATAAGACTTAGCAATATGACCGAACCTTGCTACCAAATATATTATTAGCAATGAGCTAGACTTATCAACTTTCCTTGCTGACTGTACACCCCAATTCGATCTTGTAACAAATGTTCGAATATTATTTTTACAAATACAATGGACTTTAGGTCGATGAGAATGAACCGGCACAGCATGTCATCTTTCGCCATTCCCGTCTATCTCATTCCATTTCCACGCATATCCTCATTCACACAGTTCATCTAGGTCATTTGAGGACGTATCCTCCTTCCATAATTACTTAAATTCATCTTGATAGTCTTTTTGGCTACATGAATTTCATCCCTCCGCTGACTCCTAACTTCCTTGCTCTGATTCCTGCAAATTCGTTCTTGTTTTATTTTTTATCTAGTTATAAGAGGAACTCTTTGGAAAGAAGACTGTAAACAAAACACAATAACTAACGGTGATAATAGTAGGTAGGAAAAATCGCTTACAGATGTTGATAGTAAAAGTTAGATATTTTATCCATTATCAAATTACTTCATGTTAATAAAATTAACCTAGTTTGAGTGGGGAGTGGGGACGATAGGATTAGTCTGACAACTGATCAGTGATAATAAACTGATAGTGAATTTGACCCATATTGTCCAAGGACACCAAAATAAGTAGATCATTCTTAGAATGGAATATAAATCAGACTAACGTGTTTTGCTCATATAAAAAACTTATACTCGTGTACCTTTTAGCAACAAATAAAACATGGTCATAATCAGGTATAACCACCGTCCTTTCAGTATATGCCTTTCCTCTTTTCGAATGGTTGTCCGGAAGAGATCGCTCTGAGCGATAAGACCGCCAATTATTGTTACTCATGTTTTAGTTTTTTTTAAGTTTCTTTTTGTTAATTTTCTGTATTGTGGTATCAATAAAAGTGTTATCTTATCTAATCTAATCTATACTTCTTCCGAACCCGAGATGTACCTACTAAGTACTAAGAAGGTTCTTAATTCGCACCAAATTCTTGTACACAGTATTATACTGGGTATTAGGTATGTCTAAATTAAAATAACTAAATTCATAATGAGAGAAATTTGAAACGTGTATACATGAAGTTTTCTCTATGTTTACAGATGCGATGGTAAAATATTCTATGCGCAACAAAAACGATGTTTTCGCTTACATTTGCATAAATGGTTTATGTAAAATCGATGTAGTAGACATTGGTACCTGTCGATGCTTTGCACGGGTCTACAATCTATGGGTAATACCTGATATTTCAATGTTTCTTAAGCGATAAGGCCAAGGTAAAATATTTAGTCCTCAGCAATATATTGCGAAAAACATTGTTCGAAGGTCAAATAGAGAAGGAAAGACCAGTGTCAATTTAATTCAGGATCAATATACGTAGACAATACAGCCTGTTTTTAGGTTGAGTGGGTCCGTTACTTGAAGCTTGAAGGTGAAACTTCTGTAGAAAAAGGACGCGAAAGAAAAGCTCATAAGCCGTTTTTGTGATAATGTTAATACAAGCAGTGTCTCGCAGTTTTTTTTACGATGAAAAGCACCCTAGTGCTATTCCAGTGCTAATCATATTATTACCTAACCTAATCCTTTTCGATAGTTTTGGTGTAAGCAGGTGATAAAATACACTCACCCACATCCATACAAACATACACACATTTAAGAAGACCAGAACCAACACACTTAGATATAGATATTATTTTAAGTATAGAATTTTTGTAAGTTATAATTGTCGTTAAGGTGGATGGGCTGACATCATTTACCATACAAACTTTGAGGAGGAACCAATGACGATCATAGAAGAGATGTAATTTCTTCATAAGTGTTTTATTTTAAGTACTTATCAACTAACCTTATAGTGGCATTTATCCAGTTTACTACAAAGGATCCATTTCAAAACTGCAAATAGGTATAAATATTGGAATAACAGAATTCTCATGAAAAGACTTTAAATATCTATTTGGAGTTATAAAACGTATTTTTGTAGTTTATTCGGATAAATGCCACTTTATAACTAGTTTTACACTAATGAAGCGGTCATATCTCTTCTATCATCGTCATTGATTGGTTCCTCAAAGTTTGTATGGGAAATGATGTCGGCCCAACTACCTTAAGGGGAGCTCTTAATAACAGGGTATATCAGAAAATTCATTAATTAACACCAGATAACAAATCAGAGTCACGAGGGTCAAGGTGCGTCATGACAGCTCGATGTCTAAGATTAGCACTGACGCACACACCTCGGTCAGTAAACTTAACTAGTCATTTAACTGCTGAGGAAATCGTCGCGTGACTCTATTTTAAAAAATACTTTGTTGTTTTACAACTTACAGTTATTGTATTATGTGCTATGAGGTTTTAAAAACGTAGGTAAAAAAGTTTCTAGTTGCAAATTCCAGATTCCTGATGATGTTAAAATCAATTCTTAAAACTATGAGAAGGTATTATGTAGCTTCTCATTTAAACACTATTCTGCGAAGCCTTTTAAAACCAGCTTCAAAAGCGTTTAAGAAAAGTCTCTCCCTACTACCATAAGACCGGATATTTTTGTATAGAATCTACTAACGTATAGGCTATTTGCGACGGAGGTTCTCTTTAGAATGCAACCGGCTTAGGCTTTCACAAGACGGAACCTTTTTCTTCCCAGCTTTACTTCGCGAGAGCAATTCTATTGAGTGTCGGGACGCATTGTGATTGAGCTTCAATGAACTGCGCCAGTCAATAAAGTTACAACTGTGAATTGCAAGAGAAGCCATCTCCGCTTTGATTGGTTCACACGAGAATCAATTGCAATTTATAGGAATTGAACCAGCATTTCTACGTCAAAGCTATGTAACATTCTATTCAGTCGGGGATTTAAAGGATTGTAATAATAAATGCAAAATTACGTATTTTCCACGTTTTATATTTCTCTTCTAAATTGACTTGATGGGACGGAATTTCGTTTTACGATTTGTTCCCTTTTCAAAAAATTTCATTCTAATCCGAATTTTCCTGTTTGTTTTTTCAGGTAGATATTTTATTGTCCGGATTCTTTCTGTTGTCCTATAAATGAAAAAATTAATGACTTTAAAACGACCTGTTATGTTTGAGATAATTCGTTATTATAGGTATCTGTTAATATCCGTCGTAGGCTTGGTGTTTGTAAACTTATTACGCAATTTTAATTAGCTCTAACTGACATAAAAAGAAAAATATGGCGAGCTTTAATTATAACTTTTATAACTCTGAATTGCAAATTGCCACGAGAAGGCATTGTTTAATACGAACGTTTTATGATAACTTTGTAGGTAAATATACACTTGTATAAGATTTCACACTGTTCTGTATTATGTCATTTGAGAATAAAGATTATATCTAAAATTATGTTTACGTGTCTTCATTTCGACCTACTGTTTTGAGTTATGAATAGGATATAAGGCCAATGCCCTTGAAATGATCTTTTTAAGTATTGAAATGGAAGATGAAGATGAGCATATAGGTCTATGAAAGAGTTATTTGAGTCAATCAACAACAATTTCTGACGAAATGTAATCTACTCTACTCTCCTCTCCCTGCCCAGTAGTGTGGAAGGGATCGCTCTAAGCGATATGACCGCCAAATATTCTACTAATATTATAAATACGAAAGTTTGTGACGATGGATGGATGGATTTGTTACGTTTTCACGCAAAAACTACTAAACCGATTAGGCTGAAATTCGGTATGTTGGAGACCCTGGAATAAAACATAGGGTACTTTTTTCCGATATTCCCACGGGAACGATGTCTTCTCGGGTGAAACCGTGGAGTACAGCTAGTAGTTAATATATTACATTGATACGTTTTACTTTTACGAATTCTTTTATTTGGTGTATAAATAATGAGTTTAAGTATATATCTAGAATGTATGTAGAATTTTGGAGACAGTAAATATATTGAAATTTTATGTAGGTACTATCATCTATTAAGGGCTCGTCCAGATTTGGTAAAAGCGCCGCTCGCGCAGGCATTTCGAGAACATAAAATGCACGCGAGCAGAGAGCGCGTGAGCGGCGCGCGGGCGGCGAGTTAGCCAGATCTGGATGCGCCCTAACTTTTATTAATTATTTATTCATTCATCATGAATTTATAATATCAATAGACACTTTTATTAAAATGATCTGGTGTAACCAGTTGCCAGTTACTGTTACCATCACGCATCATTTCTTATTCAATCTTATTCATCATGAATATTCAATTTATTTGTGAGCCCAGTTTTTTTTAAAACTTCGGAAATTTCTTCTATGGACATATTTAAACAAAAAACTTTAATATTCACGAGACTCTTTGTTTTGAAAATTGTGAAACTTGACGGCGAGCATGGCAATTTACAAGATAAAAGAGCTTATGTTTCTGAAATGTAACTTGTTTGCGGTGTTAAAGTGTACCGACAAAGGACCTTACCGTCGTAACGAACTTTGCAAGTTTATGAGGGCTTGAAAAGTCAGCATTACCTGTAAAAACATGAAAATGTAAAATTAAAGACATTATAAAGCAATAATATTATACTTCCTATTAAGTAACTACTATGTTAAAGAACGTTAATTAAATGATGACTAGCTTCTCAATTCGTTAATTTTTTTTTAATTATTTTCTTTTGGCAAGTTATTAAGTAAGGTAAGCTTTGAATTGTCTCTTACTAGACTTTAAGTGACCGACATGTCATTTCGCGTTTTGTAAGTAAATACTGGTATTTGCCTTTTAGGGTTCCGTACCTCAAAAGGAAAAAAGGAACCCTTATATAGGATCACTTTGTTTTCCGTCTGTCGGTCTGTATGTCTGTCTGACTGTCCACACGGATGTCTTGACTTCCGTCAAGACATTTTTTATCGGGAACGCGTGGAGTCATCAAGTCGTAATTCATATCCACCACTCAGATCTGCGGTCCCTTGTGATTTTAAAAAAGTTAACGCTATCAAAAGTTATGCTTTTACTGCATATTTCCATATTTTGACCAAGGGACTAAAAGCTCTATGGTACTTCCTCCATGTTTTCTGTAGTTTACAACTAGATGGCGTTGTATGTTCTCAGTAGGCGGATTATTTTTGAGATTGGAAGCGTTTTGTTCAGATATCTAGGTATTGATGAACCCTATACTATGCATACTTACATACGTATGCCTTAACATTATATTTTGTATTATGTCGAGTGTTTTCTGAGATTCTATACAAACGCTATCGATTTAAAATCCTATTAAGCATGCATCATAAAACGTCTCTCCATCGTCATACATTTACGACTCCTAAACACCGTAACAAAAGATAACTTTGTTCTTAGCAAACTTTTTTCTAAAATCGATTAGCTGATGATATCTCGGTCATTTGATGTCTCTGAATAGCGAGTTATAGCTTCAGTAAATTCAATTTTTTTTTTTTAAATAAAAAATAGGCTTACGTTAGACCTCAATCTCGCTTGATGAAAGGCGAAGATGAGGCCTAAGATGGTACACGTTTGCCTAGAAGGTGTCTAATTCAATAAATAAAGTTGTAACTTCAGTTTAGAAAAATCTTCGAAATTAGTTAGTTAATCCACCATTTATAACTAAAAGCTTGCTTGGCTTTTATGCGTTCTAATCCCATACATGGTTAAGAACAAATGGGGAGAGCGAATGAGCATGGAGTAAAGGTCATTGCTCCTTGAATGATATTAAAGGTGAAATTCGACAGGTATTATAAGTATAAGTCATTAGAGCTGGGTGAATATTCGTGTATTTAGTATTCACAAAAAAATTTGAATAGCTTAGGATACTTATTATATAAGTTGCCAATTCTGTAGTCTTACGTAGGTTTATAGGTAGGTTTTTCTAATAATCAATGGAATTTTATATGATGATACTTTTAGCATAATATTATTATCTTTTTATACACAGGTTTATTATGTAATAAGTTTTAGTCACAGATTTTTTACGTATGATAACTTATCGATTTCGATCTTCAATTTATGCAGGTGCCTCGCCTTTTATTTTTCATGAGGACGTGAACTTAAATTCATCTCTAAATATATGATAATTTAGCGACGCATTTTTATAGTAAAGTATGTTATTCTACACATTTTTGTAATAATCGTACGACACGAAATATGCAACCTATGGATACCTATTATATTTGGGTACATATTTATTATCGTATACCGTTATTAACACAACTGTAAAATGTAATATTGTATTGTATAATACTTGAACATCTGTGTTTATAGAATTGATTCAAATACTATTCAAATACTGATTACAGTTAAAACAATGAGTTCCGGGCTGTCAGCACCATAGAGTCAGCACTTGCAGCACTGACAAATAAAAAATATATTTACTAAAACGGCGCTAGTTTCTATGTGTCAATGAATTCAGACACGTATTGGCTTTATATGTTTTATAGTCACACCATCTTGTCTGTTTCAGCGTCGCCCTTCGCTAGTGAAGTATTTGACAAATGTAATAAAAAAAATATATAGGAGTGTTTACCAAAATGACGTCAGCCGTCATTTTGGTAAACATTTTTGGTAAGGTCGTAGTTCATATTTTGCCTACTTGCACAGCTTTGGGTCGGTTCTATTGATGCTTTTTGCCTTCATTTAAAGACTTGACTGTACATTCGTTTAAAATTATTCACATTAAGCGTACACAACACCTGATAGGTATGGGCATTATAACAATATTAAAAATAAACTCAAATGTTTATCCCTTATTGCTTAATCTCTGTGAAGTCCACTAAAATTAAAACTAGGCTAGGCTAGACGCGGACAGTTTTAGACCAGTTCGATTCAACCCAGATTGTTCAATACTAACAACTGAGAATAGATAAGAAGCGGCCTTATTTAATGTCAGAGATTAATATTTGCAAGAGTTAAAAAATGTAAATGTTATAGTTTTAACTTACCAAGATAATTATGTACCCATGTGCATAATAATATAGAACGATAATTAATTTGCTGATTGAGCGGAAGTTTGGCCCCTATTAACGTTATTATGAATTTAAGATGGTGACTTGACCGAGTGGTTGAGTTCTTCGCGGTCGAGATGATTACCAACTCTTACAACTACAACTTTAACATGTAGTAAAATTATAATACTTACGTTATAAAAGGTAGGTAGGTATACGTAATGCAATGTCGATACAGTAAAATACATAACAATCTACTGATAATAGCTGCAGATAACAAGGAATTACATTATTTGGTTATTTTTTATCAATTGTTCATTGACACGTACAAATTTTATGAGAAAAGAAAGATGCAATACAATATGGCCTTCGTAAATTGGCTATTCTTAAGATATAGGTTCTGTGAACTTAAGCACATGTATACTCGTGAAAAAAGCTGTTATTATTATGATTGTACTGAACTGAAAATTACATTTACAATACACATTTATTGTTTATCTGGCAACAATAGTTTTCTACACTTTATATGCGCTAATTAAGCAAATCGTAGCAAAGCATTTCAGAATAAATAAATTGTTAAGGCATACTACGAAGAACATACAGCGCCATTTATTAGTTACTTGCGCAAAGTATGGAAATAATTATGTAGTAAAATGGCCATAACTTTTGATTGCGTTAAATTAAAAGTATGATTTTTTTACAGTATAGTAGTATATATCAAATCAACTTGATACCTCCACGCGTTCCCGTAAAAAAGTGTCTTGATAGATTGACAGACAGACAGACAGACAGTCAGACAGACATGCATACATACATACACATATACATACATATATACATACATACATACATATATAATATATACATAAATACATACATACGTACATACATACATACGTACATACAGACAGACGGACAACAAGGTGATCCTATAAGGCTTCCTTTTTGCCTTTTGAGGTACGGAACCATAAAAAAGTGTTACTAAGTATACTCGTGAGATCTGTAAAATATTCTAATACGACTTGGTGATGCTTTTATCGCTACCATCTATCCTAAGTGTATTGAAATTTGTGTATTTTTCACGCCAGAGCACTTAAAGGAACAAGGAAAGTAAACATACACATACTCGTACTTTTTGATACATCGTCTCTAGTAAAATATCCAAAATAGCCAGCTCATGCAAGGTCAAGATCTTTAGCACAATGTTTAGATTATAATAATATTTGGAGATATTTAATATGTATTTACTTTACCGCAATGCAAGGTAAAAATAATCAGTCGTGCTAGTTCACATGTAAATAACATAAATGTTCAATCTGAGCACAAAGACTAGATAATTTGAAAATAGGACTGACCTTAAAACCAAGCTAATATTTTCAACAGCCTACCGAATTGGGTTAATATGGTACCTAATAGGTATAAGACTCATCATGCGGTCTCCCAGATATAAATTAGATAAGCTCATAATATTTGGACGCATAGAAGACAAGCGCGCCATGGGCAGAACACCTGTTAGATGGTCAGACGTAATAAAGAAGGCGGATGGTCACAGTCTATATCTCGTGTTCCATGCCACCCAGGACCGAACACGATGGAGGAACATAACATTATGTGGTCACGATCCTCAGCGATAAAGAAACGACAAGGAAGAGAGAATTTAGAAATGAAATGAAATAATTTATTTGCTAAAAATGTGGTAGGTGTACAGTTGTTGCGTTATTTTTATAGTTCAACACGACACTTTGCCAGTATAATCTCTAGCATGCAAAAACTTCTAAAGTAACTTTTAAATTAATATAATAATGTCATAATTAGTTTCGGATTGAAAATTAATTAATTAAATTGAAAATTGTGTAGTACAATTACAATTTTTTAGGCCGATAAATACAAGGAGTTTATATATCTGAAACTTCAGTAAAAGAGTAGAACAACCGTTCTAAGAGCCAAGATTTAAGTTTACTTATAAATTTAGAGGTAGGTAAGTCTCTAATATTATCTATTCCACTTTGTGCACCCAGGTGAATTCACCCAGGTGAACAAGGTGGAATAAACCATCTACACATATCATAGCATTTTTTGTGATATAGTACTGTTTTGGGAACTCTCTGCAAAATTATTCTATTTGGATTTCTAGACATGAGCTTTTTTAAATAAATAGCTGCTATGCTCCTTAACAAACTTTACACACTCACATGCAGGACAAGGGGAGTATCTCGACTTCCTTAAAAAGAGGTTTGCAAGGTGGAAGTCTAACCAAGCCTGGTGGCCATGATTATGGCTCTTTCCCAGACATCCAAATTCATTCAAAGCTGCCAATCATTTTCTGTGGAAATTGTGGATTGTGCTTGTTTCTTGGAACTTTATAATAATTAATGCAAAAACATCTTTCTAGTAAGTTTAAGGCCTATTACTGTAGGGATTTAATTACGTTATGCTAATTAAAAACAGAAAGGATTTTTATTTTTTATTTTAATTATAAAATTTATTATTTTTATTCATTTGATATAGGTAATATAAATTACCTATATTAAATGAATTATTGCTTATTTCGATCACATAATGCGCGACATCCCACTTGGTTACTTGGAAACGTTTATGACAAAAGCGGAATTCCGTATCTATAAAATCCCAATCGAGTGACAAATCGAAATTACCTCAATAATAATTTCGTCAATGAATTAGGTGCTTAAGTCGATATTTATTTTTCCTTTTTAATAAATGTAAGGTAGATTATATAGGGATGTGTTATTTATAGATGACTACTCAAATGTTATTAAGACATTATGTTAATCATCATTTGATGCTCTGTTCACTGTAAGATGGTGCATTTGATATTGGAAAAATTTTGATATTCATAATAAATTAATTGTATATGTCTGCTCAAACATAACATGATGGGTGTAAGTTAGAAATTATTGCTAACTGCAATATGTCACGCGTAATGTTAAATAATCACAACACTACGGGCACCATCTTACAGTGAACAAAATGTAGTTTGATCGAACATTTTATACTGTTATACATAATTTAGACAAATTACACGATGGAACCAGCTCTGAATTCGCGAAAAAAAATCAGCTTCATACTCGTAGTTTCAAAGATAAATTTCTTTGACCTAACTATTTATTCTCGTAAATAATAATAATAATGTAATGTGCAAACAATACTGTGTTCCAGTCTGAAGGGCAATTTAGCATAATATTATTATCTTTTTATACACAGGTTTATTATGTAATAAGTTTTAGTCACAGATTTTTTACGTATGATAACTTATCGATTTCAATCTTCAATTTATGCAGGTGCCTCGCCTTTTATTTTTCATGAGGACGTGAACTTAAATTCATCTCTAAATATATGATAATTTAGCGACGCATTTTTATAGTAAAGTATGTTATTCTACACATTTTTGTAATAATCGTACGACACGAAATATGCAACCTATGGATACCTATTATATTTGGGTACATATTTATTATCGTATACCGTTATTAACACAACTGTAAAATGTAATATTGTATTGTATAATACTTGAACATCTGTGTTTATAGAATTGATTCAAATACTATTCAAATACTGATTACAGTTAAAACAATGAGTTCCGGGCTGTCAGCACCATAGAGTCAGCACTTGCAGCACTGACAAATAAAAAATATATTTACTAAAACGGCGCTAGTTTCTATGTGTCAATGAATTCAGACACGTATTGGCTTTATATGTTTTATAGTCACACCATCTTGTCTGTTGTCAGCGTCGCCCTTCGCTAGTGAAGTATTTGACACATGTAAAAAATATATAGGAGTGTTTACCAAAATGACGTCAGCCGTCATTTTGGTAAACATTTTTGGTAAGGTCGTAGTTCATATTTTGCCTACTTGCACAGCTTTGGGTCGGTTCTATTGATGCTTTTTGCCTTCATTTAAAGACTTGACTGTACATTCGTTTAAAATTATTCACATTAAGCGTACACAACACCTGATAGGTATGGGCATTATAACAATATTAAAAATAAACTCAAATGTTTATCCCTTATTGCTTAATCTCTGTGAAGTCCACTAAAATTAAAACTAGGCTAGGCTAGACGCGGACAGTTTTAGACCAGTTCGATTCAACCCAGATTGTTCAATACTAACAACTGAGAATAGATAAGAAGCGGCCTTATTTAATGTCAGAGATTAATATTTGCAAGAGTTAAAAAATGTAAATATTATAGTTTTAACTTACCAAGATAATTATGTACCCATGTGCATAATAATATAGAACGATAATTAATTTGCTGATTGAGCGGAAGTTTGGCCCCTATTAACGTTATTATGAATTTAAGATGGTGACTTGACCGAGTGGTTGAGTTCTTCGCGGTCGAGATGATTACCAACTCTTACAACTCTACAACTTTAACATGTAGTAAAATTATAATACTTACGTTATAAAAGGTAGGTAGGTATACGTAATGCAATGTCGATACAGTAAAATACATAACAATCTACTGATATTAGCTGCAGATAACAAGGAATTACATTATCTGGTTATTTTTTATCAATTGTTCATTGACACGTACAAATTTTATGAGAAAAGAAAGATGCAATACAATATGGCCTTCGTAAATTGGCTATTCTTAAGATATAGGTTCTGTGAACTTAAGCGCATGTATACTCGTGAAAAAAGCTGTTATTATTATGATTGTACTGAACTGAAAATTACAGTACTGAACTGAAAATTACATTTACAATACACATTTATTGTTTATCTGGCAACAATAGTTTTCTACACTTTATATGCGCTAATTAAGCAAATCGTAGCAAAGCATTTCAGAATAAATAAATTGTTAAGGCATACTACGAAGAACATACAGCGCCATTTATTAGTTACTTGCGCAAAGTATGGAAATAATTATGTAGTAAAATGGCCATAACTTTTGATTGCGTTAAATTAAAAGTATGATTTTTTTACAGTATAGTAGTATATATCAAATCAACTTGATACCTCCACGCGTTCCCGTTAAAAAGTGTCTTGATAGACGGACAGACAGACAGACAGACAGTCAGACAGACATGCATACATACATACATACATACACATATACATATATATATACATACATGCCCTGGAGTTACCGGCTTTAGAATAGTGCTCCACCCTCTCTACCCGTGGTTGCCGTAAGAGCCGGCTAAGGGTTAACAGATTCAGAGGACGGGCAGCAGCGTTCTTTGCAAAAAAAAAACCATCGAACTGCGCTCGACAACCCGCCTGCCAAGCGTGTCGAGTATTGGCAAAACCGCCCTTTATGGGGGAGGCCTATGTTCAGTAGTGGATTACCAACAGCTGAGATGATGATGATGATACATACATACATACATATATAATATATACATAAATACATACATACGTACATACATACATACATACATACGTACATACAGACAGACGGACAACAAAGTGATCCTATAAGGCTTCCTTTTTTCCTTTTGAGGTACGGAACCATAAAAAAGTGTTAAAATATTCTAATACGACTTGGTGATGCTTTTATCGCTACCATCTATCCTAAGTGTATTGAAATTTGTGTATTTTTCACGCCAGAGCACTTACTTTTTGATACATCGTCTCTAGTAAAATATCCAAAATAGCCAGCTCATGCAAGGTCAAGATCTTTAGCACAATGTTTAGATTATAATAATATTTGGAGATATTTAATATGTATTTACTTTACCGCAATGCAAGGTAAAAATAATCAGTCGTGCTAGTTCACATGTAAATAACATAAATGTTCAATCTGAGCACAAAGACTAGATAATTTGAAAATAGGACTGACCTTAAAACCAAGCTAATATTTTCAACAGCCTACCGAATTGGGTTAATATGGTACCTAATAGGTATAAGACTCATCATGCGGCCTCCCAGATATAAATTAGATAAGCTCATAATATTTGGACGCATAGAAGACAAGCGCGCCATGGGCAGAACACCTGTCAGATGGTCAGACGTAATAAAGAAGGCGGATGGTCACAGTCTATATCTCGTGTTCCATGCCACCCAGGACCGAACACGATGGAGGAACATAACATTATGTGGTCACGATCCTCAGCGATAAAGAAACGACAAGGAAGAGAGAATTTAGAAATGAAATGAAATAATTTATTTGCTAAAAATGTGGTAGGTGTACAGTTGTTGCGTTATTTTTATAGTTCAACACGACACTTTGCCAGTATAATCTCTAGCATGCAAAAACTTCTAAAGTAACTTATAAATTAATATATAATGTCATAATTAGTTCCGGATTGAAAATTAATTAATTAAATTGAAAATTGTGTAGTACAATTACAATTTTTTAGGCCGATAAATACAAGGAGTTTATATATCTGAAACTTCAGTAACAGAGTAGAACAACCGTTCTAAGAGCCAAGATTTAAGTTTACTTATAAATTTAGAGGTAGGTAAGTCTCTAATATTATCTATTCCACTTTGTGCACCCAGGTGAATTCACCCAGGTGAACAAGGTGGAATAAACCATCTACACATATCATAGCATTTTTTGTGATATAGTACTGTTTTGGGAACTCTCTGCAAAATTATTCTATTTGGATTTCTAGACATGAGCTTTTTTAAATAAATAGCTGCTATGCTCCTTAACAAACTTTACACACTCACATGCAGGACAAGGGGAGTATCTTGACTTCCTTAAAAAGAGGTTTGCAAGGTAGAAGTCCAACCAAGCCTGGTGGCCATGATTATGGCTCTTTCCCAGACATCCAAATTCATTCAAAGGTATCACCACATTCAAAGCTGCCAATAATTTTCTGTGGAAATTGTGGATTGTGCTTGTTTCTTGGAACTTTATAATAATTAATGCAAAAACATCTTTCTAGTAAGTTTTAGGCCTATTAATGTAGGGATTTAATTAAGATAAGCTATCTAAAAACAGAAAGGTTTTTTATTTTTAATATTAATTATAAAATTTATTATTATCATTCATTTGATATAGGTAATATAAATTACCTATATTAAATGAATTATTGCTTATTTCGATCACATAATGCACGACATCCTACTTGGTTACTTGGAAACGTTTATGACAAAAGCGGAATTCCGTATCTATAAAATCCCAATCGAGTGACAAATAGAAATTACCTCAATAATAATTTGTCATTGAATTAGGTGCTTAAGTCGATATTTATTTTTCCTTTTTAATAAATGTAAGGTAGATTATATAGGGATGTGTTATTTATAGATGACTACTCAAATGTTAATAAGACATTATTATGTTAATCATCATTTGATGCTCTGTTCACTGTAAGATGGTGCACTTTATATTGGAAAAATTTTGATGTTCATAATAAATTAATTTTAATATGTCTGCTCAAACATAACATGATGGGTGGTATGTAAGAAATTATTGCTAACTTCAATATTTCACGCGTAATGTTCAAAATCACAACACTACAGGCACCATCTTACAGTGAACAAAATATAATTCGATCGAACATTTTATACTGTTATACATAATTTAGACAGATTACACGATGGAACCAGCTCTGAAATCGCGAAAAAAAATCAGCTTCATACTCGTAGTTTCATAGATAAATTTCTTTGACCTGACTATTTATTCTCGTAAATAATAATAATGTAATGTGCAAACAATACTGTGTTCCGGTCTGAAGGGCAACGTTACCAGCGAAATTACTGAGCATGACTAGTTTCAACAACTAATAACTCAGGGTGATAGGCGCAGTGCAGTGCCGCGCAGAATTTTGAATATTAAAACACTGGGTGGCACTGTGTCTGATATGGGCAATCATGATGCTTACCATCAGGCACCTGATTTGCTCGTCTTGTCACTCAATATCATTAAAAAAATGGATGCTAACCGAGCACCAGTAGGTAACAGTAACCCTGTCTAACAGATAAGATATTCAGGTAATGGTAATTAACAAATATATGATCACAGCTAGAAGTGAAACTGAAAATGGTCTTCCATATGGAATATCAATGGAGTATCAACGCCAATAATAATGAGTAATAAGCAAGCTGTGATTTCAAGTAGGAAAACTATATTAAGAGCAAATAGTGATTATAATTCATTCTTCGTATCTTATTCTTTAGCAAACTATGAATCACATCTTATTGCAAATGACCTTCGTGACGTAGTCAGGCAAGCGATGAACTCATCTTTACTCGAGAACGTGTAACTTTATGATCTATAGTCAATAAATTGGCTTCAACACGACAACAATAGGAAGATGTAAATGAATGTGAACCATTGGAAATTAAAGTAAAACCAATGGCCGAAGGTGCAGTTGGACTCGCTGAGCTATAGGTATAAACTTGGAGAATGAAGGCTAAAAAGTGAGGGTAGAAAATATGCGAGTTTTTTTATTATTGCAAAACAACTTTAGTGCAGTTAGTTACGCATTTGTTTTTATTTTAAACCAAGAATGCACCTTTTCGATTAAATATTTCGGAAAAACCAAATACACAAGAATGTATGCAATTTTGTAGATACTTTGGTTTTTGTATGTAAATTAATTAGGTATATCTCTCGATATCTGATCTCAAGTGAAAAATAAAGAACAGGTTTATATAATTCAATTTACCGGTGACCGCGGCTAATTATAAGGTATGGAGCATAACGTAAAGCGATCTCATTCAAACAGACGGCTTGAGGGCTTGAGGTAAATATTTAAACTTCTAAGCTATGTGTTCTGTTTTCGTTGATTTAGGCTTTGTTGAATAGTAAATTATCTAAGGAATTCTAAATTCGTTTTGCTAGTTAGTATGTACATTGTACATTATAACCTATTTAATTTTTTTGTTGCTTTTTATGAGATCAAAGCCAAGACAAGAGCAATTTTACAACTAGTATTATCAAGTGAATTAATTTAGAATTAATTATGTTTACTGTTCACAGATCGAATATGCACGATGTTTTGATAGCTAGAATATCAACAAAACGTTCGTAGCTGGGGAAGCACTCCGTGGAACTAAGTTATTTCGTCGAGCGTGGGGACAGCGCGAGCTCCAACTTTGTGACACTATCATACTACACAATATACATTGCCTTTTATATCCATACCAGTCTGATCTCTTGCTTCTTAAAACCAGCAATGTATATATTTATGGTAAATTTGTAGAATAAAATGTTTCATGAGATGAGGCGGTCTCGAAGATACATTGTCAAGCGGGATTTCTTGCACGTGAACAAATTTGATTCAGGAATGAGTTTATGGTTCTGGAGAAATTGTGGACCGCAAATGTGAACCCGTCGCATAAACGTTGTGTATAAAGGAAATTGTTTTTAGGACCCTTCAATCTAGTGAAAACACTATTTATTAATTTATCCATTTATTTATTACGAAATAAAGACGAAAAAGAAACGTAGTCGGAATCTAAGGAAGCTGGGCCCAGAAAACCTTACACTGTCTTCCTATATTGCCGGGAAGATAATGTAATTTATATTACACTTATCGCCGATTAATTTATAATTTGCCTCGGTGGTTTAGAGGGCGCATGCTCGACTGCCAATCAAGAGGTCCCGGGTTCGATCCCCAGGTCAGGCAATGTTAAATATTGGATTTTTCCATTAGGAATTATCTCAATAACTGCCTGGAGTCTGGAACTGTGCCCGGTAGATGGCAATAGGCTCGCCCCCTATTACATGGGACCAATAACATACTGTAGAAATGTGGGTGTATCTACTATGGGACTGAGTCCTGGGTACACCTCTGCCTACCTGATGTAAATTGAAGAGCAGAGCGGAGTGGATCGACTGGTTAAATGCAAACGGCAAGAACTCTTGGTATAAATAAAATATAATATATCCGAAAAAACACAAATTACATATTAGACACCTTGACTTTTCTTGAACAACAAAAGCACATCAATAATAGACTAGGATATTTTCTTTTTAACTAGTGATGTGAAACCTAGTCTATATAAACCGATCGATTATCAATTTATTAGTGATGTGAAAGTTACAAAGCAATATTGATTTTTCAACACTACCCCTTCGGGAAAAAGGCGTGAATGTATGTTATGTTTAATTTATAATTTTATTTGAATAAAGTGAGGTTAAGTACTAAGGTTTTTTTAAAGCCGACACGCGTTCCATTTTTAATAGATAATTTGCTTAATTTGTTGTAATTAATGGAGTAGAATAGCGAAGCTAAAAATTAAAATCTTATTATTAGGCCTATAAAATAAAACCAAAATTCATGGCACTAAAACCAACAACTTCTTTAATATGTAACTAGGTATTGGTAACAATAAAACCCATAATAATACGTAATATTTCTTATGGTATTTTATAAAACCTATTTGAATGAAGGTAGCACCGCAAGATGGATGACTAAAGCACATTAAGGTTCCAGCGGTCCGTCTGGCTCATAAAGTTAACAGAAAGCTCTGAAAGCTGATCCATTACCATAATGTCCACTAAGAATAAAGAATAACAACACTCAATCATCCCTTGGGACTTGGTACGTGTTAGCTGTTTTGGATAATAATTATATTATGTATATAACGTTTGCAATCAGATTAGAACGCGCCGAATTTCATGCAAATTCATTTTCAGGAAAGCTTTTAAACTCGGGTTTAAGAATATGTATTTTTTTTTTTATAGAATATATAAACTACATGAGAAATAACTTTATAGTAGCAATAATATTCTGGGCTAACAGTGGGTAGGTAAGATAAGATAAGATAACGTTTATTGATATTTAACATGAATTTTATCACACAAAACAATGGTCCCCAAACTAGGTGTAACCTGTATCTTGGGGGCCTTCTTCCCAATGAACAATATCAATTATGAATAATTTTCACAAGTAACGTTATATACCTAAAGCAGTATTACAATTAAGATAATAAAAGATAATAAATTTATACAAGTAGGTAGGTTATACTAAAGAAATTAGGTGAGTAATGAAATAGTTGAAAATAAGATTGTGTGTTGTGCCACTAAGTATGTTGTGTGAGTGTGTGTGGTTGTACAAAGGTGAGTGTGTGAGGGTGAGTTGAGAGAGGGTGAGGGTGTGTGTGTGCAGTCTCTGTCACTGTCGTAGGTGGTGTGGGAACAGTAGTGAAAATGGTTTTAATAACATATAGATATTATAATTTTATATACGCCAAAAAAGATTCTGTATGTTCATAGTTTAACGTTAGTAGCCAATTATATATTTTATTTTTACATTCAGAGAGCATGAGACCATGGATATTTAATATATTATTTACTTTATTATACATAAAGTTAGACATGTACTTGGTCTGGTGTTTTAAATAAACTGTACGGGTAGCCACATTCACACTTACAACATTTTTCCTCCTTCGTTTTGAAGTTTGTTCTTGATAAGGTGTTGTTCTGTGTTTCCTTAATATTGTATGTAATATGTAAGTTTGTCTTATGGTAAGTAGTTTGCATTCAGTATAAAGTAGTTCGGTGGAGAATCTGAATGGTTTAAATAACATTACTTTAAGAATGCTTCTTTGAGCTCTTTCTATTTGCAGTAGATGAGCTTTAAATGTTCCCCCCCATACAGATATACAATACTGAAAGATTGATTGACAAATAGCTTTATAGACCATGATAATCAATTTTTCTTTTGCTACATTTCTTAGTTTCTTAAAGATCCATGATAATTTACGCACTCTGGTAGTAACGAGTTCAATGTGAAGGTTCCATTTACAAAGATCATCAATTATGACGCCTAGATATCTTATTTCCCTGGTTCTGTTTATGGAAATACAGTTACATGAATGGGTTATATTTCTATTACAACTACTATTATGAATTTGAATCTTAACAAACTCCTTATTGGAAGATTTGTTAATAATAAAGGTCATAAATTTAGTTTTATCAAGGTTTAGTGTGAGCAAGTTATGATTTAACCATTTATAAACATTTTCAAGGCCTCTTTCAGCAATTAAACTCACTTCGGTCCAAGTCTCGCCCTGAAGGATCAGTGCCGTGTCATCAGCAAAACTAAATACCGACCCTTTTGATAATTTCATATTACACAAGTCATTGATATAAATCAAGAAGAGACTTGGGCCGAGTACACTGCCCTGGGGGACACCGAACGTCAAGGAAGAGTCACTACTAACATAATCGTTTATCTTTACACGTTGGGATCTATACTGGAGATAGTTTATAAAAAGTTTTAAAGGTATACCTCGTATGCCACATTTTTCCATCTTCTTTACAAGGACGGGAACAGAGACAGTATCAAATGCCTTTTTTAAGTCAAGAAACACCCCGATTACTTTCTGTTTTCTGTCAACAAGACCAGTGACATGTTCTACTAAATTATTGACGGCGTCTTCAGTGCTTCTGCCCCTTCGAAAACCAAATTGTCTATCTGAGAGTAATCGGTATTTTTCTAAAAATTTTATTAATTGTTTGTTAATAATTTTTTCTAAGATATTTGAAAGGACAGGTAGCACAGATATTGGACGATAGTTATTAATTATATTTCGGTCCCCATCCTTAAAAACTGGATGAATAAGAGCTTTCTTGAAGACCTTGGGGAAAACACCTTTTTCTATACAAAGATTAATAATTTTGGTTAAATATGGAACGATGACGTGTCTAGCCTGTTTAACAAACGAGGTTGGTATAGCATCCCATCCACAAGCACTACTAGATTTCAGATTAAGGATAAGTGAGTTAACTTCAGCTTCAGTAGTTTCCAGTAAGACCAGAGAGTTACAAGCATGAGATGAAGGTAAAGTTGTTTGTACTACGTCTGGGATACCTATGGGAGTTATGGAAGCTTCAATTACATGAGCTAGATTCTTTCCAACGGATGCAAAAAAGTCGTTGACCCTATCAACAGCATCATTAGGGCTAGGTTCAATGGAGAGTAGTTCTATTGGTGACGAATTATTTTTTTTAGTATTGGTTATATTTTTTATTTTATTCCACATTTGTTTAGTATTATTACCAGCTTTTTCTAGTTCAGATTTTTCATAAGCAGTTTTTAAATTCCTCAAAGTACAATTACAATAATTTCTATATCTCGTGTAAGTTATTTTAAGTATTATATTGTTAGGATACTTTTTAACCTTTAAATGCATACGATCTCTATTTCGAATACACCTCAATATACCAATAGTGATCCATGGTTTTAATATTTTTTGATTTCTAGGTATAGATAAAGTTCTAGTATTAACTTTTATAGAATTCATTATAGCATAAGTTAGGGTTTCGGCAGCTATATCAGGGTCAGAGGTTTTATAGATAATACTTAGATCAGTGTCTTGTAGCTGAATTATAGCTTTATCATAATCAGTTTTTTTTATTATTCTTCTATCTTTTATTTTCGGGATATCACTAATACTGAGGAGCACTACTCTATGGTCTGTTATGAAAGTATTAAGTACCAGGCATGTGCCCATATAGTTTGATTTAATAAAAATGTGATCAAGGCAGTTCATCTCCCTAGTTGGCAGAGTGTGTGCAGGCAGAAAACCCAAACCATAAAGTAAGTCCAGATAAGATGAGCTATTAGTATCAGTATTTCTAGGTTTTATTAATATGTTTATATCCCCGACTATGCATATGTTTTTATATTTATTAAGGCTCATAGTTAAAGATTCTAGTGAGTTAATAAAATTGGTAGCCACTCGTATAGAAGGAGATCTATAAATAGAAATGATGGCAGAGTCTTTATATTTAATTACCAAGCAAGTCCCATCAATAAAAAGTGGTTCATCAATGGTACAGACAATATGTTCACTTGCATAGGCAACTATACCATCATTTTGGTTTTTGGACGTTTTTGTGAAAAAGCAGTTGTAATTAGTCATAGTCGGGGGTGGTTTATGATTTTCCAGCCAGCATTCTGTCAAAATAATAAATTGAGGTTCTAGTCTACATATCTGAATTAGTGCCTGCAATTGATCAAAGTTCTTATACACACTGCGTATGTTAAGGGTCATAATAATATTGTTTAAGTTATTATTACCTAACAATGAAAGACAGCTATCAGGATCACATGAGATGGCACGCGTTAGATTTATATGATTGTCTAGTTCGGTAGATATATTACTAAGTGTACTATCCATTTATGTTTAGAAGATCAATGGTGGAACAATGTAAAAAGATTTCCTATGTAATTATTAATTACTCCGGGGTGTGGTACCGTAGTTCGGTGAGAGTAGCTATATAGACTTGTACATAATAGAGTAATGATAATGCTCCCGTAATGAGTGGCTGTGTAGAAGTATTTTGTGAGGGTTTTACTGTGTGAGTGTACCGTTATACAAATAGTAATTTTACAATAATTATTTTCTACATGCATTTTTACAAGTAATAAGTAAATAGACATGAGCACACAAATAATTAAGCACAATAATTTCCAGTAACAGTTATTATTGTCTAGTCATGTGTTGTGTTTGAGACGTTCCAGGTCATTCTCCTCAGCAATACGTATGGCCGGGTGGCCATCCCCTTTGCGCAGATAAACAAGCCCGTGAGATGTCCAGCAGAAATTGTAGGAGTTGGATTTTCCAAAGTCCCGGGCCAGTGTGAATAATCTTCTAGTTTTTGAAGTTAGCGTCTCTGATATAAATACTCTTGTGTTTTGTCCCTTAATGCCAAAAGATGATGACTCCAGCTGACCCTTTCTGTCCCTTTTAAATTTTTTGAGCGAATCCAGAAGTTCTTCCTTTTTAATCACCGATGTAAGTTCAACTATAATAGGCTTGTTTTCACCCTTTGACTTAGTTCTAAAAATATCCTTAATCTCATGCTGCTCAATAGGAATATTTAGTTTTGCTCCTATTTTAATGACAATTTCTGAGAGGTCCTTCTTTGTTTCACCACTATTTTGTGAAAAGTTTCTTAATTCGAGACCAGAGGCTCGAGCATTCCTTTCCATAGTTTCATTTTTGTCCTCTAAGGCTTTCACATATAAAAGCAATTCCTTCCTTTCACTATCCATTACAATGACTTTCTTCTTTAGATCTATATTTTCTTCCATTAAAAATTCCACAGACTTCACTATATTTTCGTTTTGTATTTTTATCTCTGAGACAGCAGACATCATGGCAGTGAGCTTGGATTCCTGCTTCGCCATCGTCGAGGTGAACAGCTTATTTAATGTATCAATGGAGTGTTTCAATTCATCAGTCTCTGATTCATGTTTCCGTTTATTAAATCTATGTAAACGTGGCGTACTTTCCATTTGTAGTTTACAAGTTCCGACTGTAGTTAGGTCCGGCGCGGAGTCGGAGTTAGAAAGAAGTAGGTGAGATGCCGGCATAGTCAATGGAGCTAGGGAAGATGTTGGAGTTTGAGGCGCCGTCGCTGGTGGAGGAGTTCGTGTTACTCGTGACATTGTGTAGTTATTCAAATAGTAATGTAATTATTGTCAAATAATATTATTGTAGGTACAAGGTGTGAGGGGTCTTCGTTCCGTGGTTGGTATCGATAGCCTGGTACAATTTCACGAACTGTCCAGCCTAAGTTGATCTCTGGATAGCTGCGTGGTTGTTATTTGAAGGTTATGATATTTGTTTACGTGTATTAATCACAGTTCTACGAAGAATATCGGTCAACTAAGTAAATTAAAATGTTTTGGTATGTTTTATCACAACTTCACATAAGTTTAAAACACAAATTGATCACTTTTAACTGTGCAATAGATGGTAATACACGCGATGGTTAGTCAGAGCGTCCTCCCCGCGCGAGTAGCGTCAGCAAAACTAATAACTTATATTATGACTACGTGGACACCAATCTAAAGTAACAGTTATTGAAAATATATTAAAAAATGTAATAATATATATTATTATGGTTTTACAAACAAAATTACTATATCTAGACCGCTTAATTGAGTCCTCGCCTGCGGGGTACAGGGGTGGTGGGAGGCGCGGAGGTAGACGTGAACGGCGCCATAACTATAAATCTACCTATACGTCTACCGTATAACGTACCGTACCGTATACCGTCTACCTATAAATGGGCGTAGAATAATAAATAATGAATACTATTGATGAGATAGGTACTGTCTTCATACGAACCGGGAGGACTGTCATTATTTACATGAAGGAATATAGTTTGGGAAGGAAAGTAATGATTCGCACATAATTTCCAACAATGTATTTTGGAAAACAAAATGTTTTATCTCGGTCAGTAGTTAGGAGTACTACACCTGATAATCAAAACCTATGGAGCTGGGATGTGCTAAGAAAACTGCGTTCAACCATTTCTTGGTATCACTAAAGTAGATGACTGAAAGATATCGACTAAACCAAAAAACCTTACCATTATGCAGGTCAGAAATCGATTAGGTACATCAATATAATATCATTGCTGCGAGCAATCATTGCTGGCCCCCTGTTATGGAGGAGGCCTATGTATGACTTACAACGGCTGAGATGATGGTGATGGTGATGATGATGATGGTGACGATGAATAGGGGGTGAGCCATTATAGATAATTTAGAAAAATACATTACTTGTGAAGAGAGCAACATTGGAGTTATCCTAAAAAATTACAAGTCTACGAGACATGCCCTTTAAATAACTGAAATTTTTTTTTTCCTCTGGGATATGGAGTCATCAGCAATCAGCCGGAATTAACGCAGGTTTTTTTGCGCTGCTAACAAAGCCTTTCCACTCATATTGAGCTCGAGATAACGAGTAAAGTGTGAAAGGCTGTAGAATAAAGTGCGAGGGGTTATTGTGTCCACTCTTCCGCAGGTCACTTCCTGGAGAGAGAACCGTCCAATCCGATTACCTGCTCACTGCCTATCGATCCTGCTTTACCGGCAACTCAATGAGGATAATGTTATGAACGAGGTTGGTTATATTAGTTATATACAATATACAATGTCTCAAATAACATTATTTATCTTAAATTGGATCTTTTAGTAATAACTACTCAATAAATCTATACTATTATATAAAGAGAGAAAGTGATTCACTGACTGACTGACTGACTGACTCATCAACCCAGAGCCAAAACTACTGGACCGATTATGATGAAATTTTGACAATAGATTATGTTTACAGTCTAGACAAGTAATAAGAAAGGATTTTTCAGAATTTTACCCCTAAGTGTATTAAATAGGGGTTGAAAGTTTGTATGGAGTAGACTTCATTTTTCAGCCGATTAATTTCAAGTTTTGTAGAAACATTCTAAAATGAAAATAATTAAACACGTGTTTCAGCGTTTTCAAAAATTTCAGCCCTTTTGTGGAAAAATACAGTTTTAAAGTTTCTTATGAATATTTTAGTTCCAACAATGCTTACTAGATGGCACTACAGAAAAATTTCAATATTTTCTTGCAAGACATAACTACCCTAAAGCAACATTTGTAGGTAATTTAGTTCCAACATTGCATAATAGATGGCGTTCTGTAAATAATTAAAACGCGCTTATGACTTTAAAAAAAACATAACAAAAACATACATTCACGCCCTTTTACCCGAAGGGGTAGGCAGAGGTGTACCCAGGACTCAGTCCCATAGTAGATACACCCACATTTCGCCAGTATGTTATTGGTCCCATGTAATAGAGGACGAGCCTATTGCCATCTACCGGGCACAGTTACAGACTCCAGGCAGTTATTGAGATAATTCCTAATGGAAAAATTCAATATTTATCACTTTGCCTGACCTGGGTTTCGAACCCGGGACCTCTTGATTGGCAATCGAGCTTGCGCCCTCTACGCCAAAGAGGCAGTCGCTTATGATTTCGCTTCTCTTTATCATAGCTCTATTAAACTGGGTTGCAACAACATCGAATTATGAATGCTCTTCTTACTGTTTTCACTGTTTCCGTAATCCGTATATGTCTCCAGATTATTCAATCTATTACCAATACCAATATCATAGTAAGTTTAAAGTGAGAAACTTTATTTTTTATTTGCAACGAATAGGTTCCCAAACTACTGGACCGATTTAAAAAAATCTTTTACTTATGGAGAGCTTAATTCAGTGTGAGTGGTATAACATAGGCTTCAAAACCTCGTAAGGTTTTGAAAAATATTAGGGATCCGCAAGAAATCTACAATATTGTGAACTAAGGTGTCACATAATTACCAAATATATTCATTAACTTGCGTGCGCTGTGAAATCTTTTAATGGAAGAATAATATAATGTACTAGGAGTTTGTAGTACTTACTAATATTTACAAAATAGTCCACGGACATTATATCCATCTATTTTGGTTTAGTCACAATAATCGAAACAGTCATTATATGCACGCGCTGTGAAAAGTATTGGTGGTAGAATAAAGTAATGTTCTAGGGGTTTGCAGTACTTACCAATATGTACAAAATAGTGAACGGACATTATATCCATTTATTTTGGTTTAGTCACAATAATCGAAGCAGTCATTATTTTTCATGCAGTGTGAAAACTATTGGTGGTAGATTAAAGTAATGTACTAGGGGTTTGTAGGACTTATCAATATCTACAAAATAGTCTACGGAAATTATATCCATCTATTTTGGTCAGGCCCCATTATCGAACAGTCATTATATGCATGCGGTGAAAACTATTCATGATAGAATAAAGTAATGTTCTAGGGCTAGGGGTTTGTAGTAATTATCACTATCTACAAAAAATAGTCCACGGACATTATATCAGTCTGTTTTGGTTTAGTCACAATAATCGAAGAAGTCATTATTTTTATGCGGTATGAAAATTAATGGTGGTAGAAATAATGTACTAGGGGTTTGTAGTACTTATATATCATCAAAATAGGCCTCGGAAATTGTTTCCATCTGTTAAGGTTTGGTCACTGTAACAGAAATAGTCATTAATTTGCGTGCGCTGCGTAAACCATTAGGGTTATACCTATAAAAATACAATGTATCACGAATTTACTCCTGTTAATACTTTCACTTCTACTTCTCCCGTGCGAAGCCGGGGCGGGCCACTAGTTATATTATATAAAGTTTACGTAAACATTGTGTAAGAATTATGTTTGGTACTTATGATGGTAGTACACCTACCAGTCAAACTGAACAACTTCATTGTACTTTTTTTTATGATAGTGAATGACAAGACGAGCAAATCAAGTGCCTGATGGTAAGCATCATGATTGCCCATATCAGACACAGTGCCACCCAGTGGATTAAAATTAAAAATTCTGCGTGGCACTGCACTGCGCCTGTCACCCTGAGATATCAGTTGTTGAATCTCGTCATGCCCAGTAATTTCGCTGGTAACATTGCCCTTCAGATCGGAACACAGTAATGTTTGCACATTACTGCTTGGCGGATGAATAACTGGCAAAGGTGTGGTACTTCCCCAGACGGCCCCCTGCAAAAGAGGCCTACCACTACAAAACTTAAGTTGGTTGGGCTGAAATCATTTCCCACACAAACTTGGAGGAACCAATGATGATGATAAAAGAGATATCATTTCTTCATAAGTGTTTTATTATTATAAAATGGCATTTATCCAGTTATACAACAAAAAGGACGTATTAAATCTGCAAAATGGTATATAAAGTCATTCTATAGGAATACCATAATTCTGATAAATGATCTGGATATGGAACTGGATAAATGCCACTTGATAAAACATTAAAGAAGAAATTTTATACCTTTTATCATCGTCACTGGTTTTTTAAAGTTTGTACTTATAGGAAATGATGTCTGTCCACCTTAATTCAAATAATTTCAAGATACATGAAAAAAAATTCCATAAAAATGTATCAGCTGAATTAGGAAACTCTGTTTTTCTTTAAAAAATTCGTAAAAGTGGGAAATGAAAATAAAGAAAATAATTTGTCCGTTCATCATTCTTTATATCAAAGTAGGTAGCGGAAATTAGAAACGGAAAGTTAACTCGACTCATTGAGAGAAACTCAGTTGGGAAAATATGTAGAAAAACTAGGTGAAACGACACTGCTTATAAAGTTAACGAGAAATCTCGGCACTAACTTAGATTGTTCTATCCTATCGTAGAACTTGTTAGTGGTGAGTAAAATGTCGGAAAGTGTTAAAGGAAATTCCTTATTGGACATACCAGATCTGTCCAGCTGAACTTGTTCTGTTCACTATAATTGACTGACAATTTGGTACAAGAGTACAATTGCGAGAGGAACGGCCTTTAGGAATGCGCTCTAAGGTATATATTCGATAGTAAGAGATAACAAAGTACCTAAGTACTAAATAAGGTCTTGAGTCTTGATAGAGCTGAGATAAGAAAGATAACTTGTAATACTGTACCTACATAGTTTAGAAATAAGTTTTTATAAACGTTGTGCAGTGCAGCAAAGTTGCAGAATAGTCTAAAATGTATATCCATAATATGGTTTTTATTAAATGGGCAGAGTGTCTATTGAAATAATATATTATAGCATACGATACCTAGATACCTGAACAAAACGTTTCCAATACCAAAAACAATCCGCCTACTAAGAACATACAGCGCCATCTAGCTTCAAACTACAGAAAACATAGAAGAAGTACCCTAGAGCTTTTAGTCCCTTGCGTGAATTATAGGAAATATGTTGTAAAATTACCATATCTTTTGATTACGTTAACTTAGAAGTATGATTATTTTACAGCCACGAGGAAACGCACATCTGAGTAGTTGATATCAATTTCAACTTGTTACCTCCATGCATTCCCGTAAAAAAGGGACTTGACAGACGGACAACAAGGGTTCCTTTATGCTTTTGAGGTACGGAACCCATAAAAGACTAAAAAATACAGCTATCTTCTTACTGTCTGCCCTAACAAAAACACTATGCCTTAGAACACTTCGACAATCCACAGGCAGACATGTCATCTTATAGAAAATATAGAATTTCTTATTTGATTCAATACTTACCCAAGTAAAAAAGTTTACGTTTATTAATTCGTTTAACAAACAATACAATTACTATTATATTATATTACCTAAAACACCACTTTATTACCTACAATTAAAATGGGTTATGCTCTCCACTCCCCGTCTATTGTTTTCAAATGAGTAAATGTAATATTTTTTTCAAATGAAAAACGCAGTTCCACTGCGCTCCACCAATCATCCATCCACCAATCAACCCTCCAAGCTGTTAAGGATTTTAGCGAGAGAGAATAGAATAGAATACTCTTTATTATCGCCATGTTATTAAACAGTTTTGACACCTGTTACAATATCGTGGCTCTACGGGATTGTGGCTCTAAGAAACGAAACCATTATATTGTATCTACAGCAACTAAATAAAACAAGTTGTATTTCAAGACGTTTTAAGCCAAGCTATAGATTTTTTGTGTATCAGCATGTTATCAAACAGTTTTGACACCTGTTACACTCAGTTATTACACGCGTCAGTGCTCACAGTTGGTTGGAGCTGTGTGAGAATGAAAACAGACATGATCGTTACAATGTTGTTTTGGCAAAATGATCCAGATTAAGAAATTAAAACTAAATTTAAAATACATAACGGTTCTTTAATACTTTTTTATTTGTTTAATAATTGCGTGAATGGAGAATGCTGACTAGAAAAATAAATGGGGTGCAAGATGGACAGATACGAGTACACATACATATAAATCTGTGGATAAATACTATTATTATCATGTAGGTGCTAAGCGGGACCAGTTGGCCAAATAGCAGTACAAAGCGGCTCAGTTGACTAAAATTATGAAATTATTGATTAGGTCACCTGATCAGATTGGGGCGGCCTCATTTGATGTACCTAAGAGTCTGCTCTATTCGCGTAATTCTTAAAATTAAATTTTTTTAAATTGAAAAATTTTAAGAATCACTTGAATATTATTATTAGGATTTATAATACCTCAAATGAAAAGTGTTAATAATATTATAACAGTATCTAAGACAAGTAGTTTTTATATTATTCCGTTACAATCGTACGCTATAAATTTTCCTGTGAATCATTTCCTACAAAAACACAGGTTTATTGAGATTGAATGTGTAGTAAAAGGTACTCGTAAACCTTTTATTTTCTACTCAATCAATTCAGCAATATTTCTGTAGCATGTAAAGTTATATTATTGAATATTGATATCCTCGTAACATTTGCTACATTAAACAAGTATGATCGTTTTTTTTTTTTCAATAAAGGCTGTATAATATTAAAATTGCGCTACATAATGACTTTATTAAATTAGTAATGTATATATATATTTTTTTTATAATAGTGAGTGACAAGACGAGCAAATCAAGTGCCTGATAGTAAGAGCATCATGATTGCCTATATCACAGTGCCACCCAGTGTTTTAAAACTCTAAATTCTGCGCGGCACTGTACTGCGCCTGTCACCCAGAGTTGACGAAACTCGTTATGCCCAGTAATTTCGCTGGTAACATTGCCCTTCAGACCGGAACACAGTAATGTTTGCAGATTACTGCTTGGCGGATGAATAACTGGCAAAGGTGTGATACTTCCCCAGGCGGCCTCCTACAAAGAGGCCTACCACTACAAGGAAAATAATAATAATATCAAGTCTCATATCAGTAGTGTCTGTCGTAAATAAAACGCATAAAACCTTTGTTATTGGGCTTTACAACCCTAAACTAAGCGTATTTAATCCACTGATGTTTCATGAACTCTTCACTTTATACATGCGTCGAAATAATTATTACTTTATTACCTTTTATTAAAATAGTAAAATAAGATAGTAGATGAATAGAGAAGAAGCGAAAGTCGTAAGTGGAGGTAAATATAGCCTCTGCCTACCCCAATAACGGAAACAAGCCGTGACTATGTAATTATTAATATCATTCATTCATGTAATAAGATAGTAACTAGATAGTGTCATAATAAAAATGTAATGTTTAGGTATACACGTAGATTATCATTAGGTGTTGAAAAGGATGAATATTATATAACTACCTTTTTTGATCAACTCTCGTAACAACTGATAGAAAAATGTCGTTTTTCTTAAACAAATGGAACAATCAGATATTGAGACACCTATCTATTATTTATTCTGTGCGCATGGATAGTTTCCTTCGACGATCTAGTGAATTTTGCAATTCAATATTTTTAGTTCAGCACAGTTATTCGGTTTAATCAGGCATAGTAAATCGCCCTGATTTGGTAAATTACCAACATTAACAATCTGGTCGGCCTCATTGCCTGCTTAGGAGAACTACCAAAGATAGCCTAAGGAAAGGAATTTTCATTGGTTTTTAATTAAACTAACTTGTCTATACATATATCTATACGTATAAGTTAATATATATAACTTACTCATAAGTCATAAGTAGGTATTGAGTACGTACATACAAGAATTACTTATTTCTTTAATGTCTGCCCCGTTGTCCCCCAGTCACGTATTGACCCGATCCGTTCTCCCCCAATTCAGCTGTTTATATCAATATTTTTGTCACTTTTGCGTTAATTAACATTAAGTACCGGCGAAAACTAAAGTGCTTTCGAATTTTATATTTAAATTATTTAAATTTAAATTATGTAGCACTAGAGATTGTATTAGTTCTCACTTTTCACTCTCGTTAATTTATGTGTTAAATCAAGTTCGAATATGAATTATTTTCTAGTACCAAATTACACACTGAACTGTCTCAGATAAGAATGTTAAATTTTGCTAAAGTGACACATAAAACGCTTTGGAATTTGGAATATAAGTAAAATCAATCAGCCAATCCAACCAAGCCAAACTTTTGCATTAATGCAACGCTGATTCAGAGATTTTCATAGATTTATTAAACACGGTTAACCGGAACAACGTGTAAAAATTACCTACATATAATAATTTTGCTCCAATCCGCTAAAAGTGTATTTCGTCCAACACGTAGCAAAATGACCGACTTTGGAATCAATTAGAAAATGTCAAATCGCAATATATATTATAGTAAATAATTTGCGCTAATTGGTGTTAAAAATGTAGGTATGTATATCTTCTAATACCATATAATCTTACATATTCTAATTCATTTATCAAAATAAATAAATACCGAAGTGTTTCTACTTTACCTAAAAACACCTTATTTGTTACTCTTTATGCTGTTTTAATTTTAAACCCAAGTGTAAATCTCTACACCTTATTGTCCTTACAAGCAATCAGACCTTATTCTGAGACAAACATCCCACATAAGTGTATTTAATGGAAACTAAAAGCAGCTTTTAATATTCTTCTCTGCATGGGCATCTCAGCGAGTTTAAATTAGACCAATATATCAAGTTAACGCGAAGGTAGGACGTTTCTCGATGGACATTTTTAACCTGTCCGGTCCTTGACACCTCAAGGATACTAACTGCATTATTAATCGTATTATATTCAAATGTGGCACTGATGTATTTGGTGTGAAGAATGTTATTGTCCCGCAGATGTTCAGTAGCTCGGTATTAAATTATTTTGATTGTTATCAGATACCGTAGGCTTAGTTTGAGAAGTGGTTGATTTTTTAGGTAATCATTATCGATGTTCATCACCATCATTTAGGCAAGGAAAATAAATTGTTAAGGCATACTTACGTATGTATACATAGTATAGGGTTCCATACCTAGATTATCAATAACACAGAGCGCCTTGTGCAAAGTGTGGAAATATGCAATAAAATGGCCATAACTTTTCATTGCCTTAACTTAGAAGTATGAATTTATTTACAGCCACAAAGGACCGTAAATATGAATAGTTGATGTCAATTTCAACTTGATACCTCCTCGTGTTCCCGTTAAAAAGTGTCTTGACAGATGGAGAGACAGACAGACAGACAGACGGACAACAACGTGATCCAATAAGGGTTCCTTTTTTCCTCTTGAGGTACGGAACCCTAAATATAGCAATAGACACAGATATATCATATTGTAAATTTTTTAACATTCATTAACTTTGAATGGACTTGAGTACTTGTAATCTTGCCATTTAATTCCCGTGCCATTATATCCTGTCTACGAGTAGATACATCTTATAGAAAATGGTCGAAATAAGGAGTCTATTCTACGTGCAACAGTTCACCTTTCTAGGTCCATAGACTGGACGGACATTTACTTATAGGTAATATATCAGTCAATACACTTTGGTTTTTTATATTCAAGATATAATCGCCCCTTAGCGAGTCTATTGTCATCTACCAGGCAGAGTCCCAGACTCCAGGCAGTTATTGAGATAATTCCTAATGGAAAAATCCAATATTGACTACTTGAGCCTGACCTGAGGATTGAACCAGGGACCTCTTGAACGGCAGTGCGGCCACCACGCCAACGAGGCAGTCAAACACTTGAATTATTTAAGGGAATAGAGCATAATCGCATCCAGTTCAGTAATTAACGCAAACAGTCGTTTTGCTATAATTATGCCATAGTGGCATAGTAGTGCATTGTGTAGAGTTACTGAACTTATGAACAGTATGTGGAATTAATAATCGTCTGGTACCAGGTGCAGGAACCGCGGGAACTTGGTGCCGTCTGTATTTATTGTTACAGTTAGTTTAGTTCAAGTTATAGGTAATTCAGTATTTTTGTTCGTTTTTATTCTTTGTAGGATATATCAGTGCCTTAAAAAGCTATTCAGTATCTATTTCTCATTATATATTATACTAGCTGTGCCCCGCGGTTTCACCTGCGTTGTCATCGTTAACGTGGGAATATCGAAAAATAAATGAAAAAAAAAACCACATTTGGTGGGGTCTAAGCAAGCTACATACCAAATTTCCGCCTAATCGGTCCAGTAGTTTTGGCGTGAAAGAGTAACAAACATCCATCCATCCATCCTCACAAACTTTCGCATTTATAATATTATTAGGATTATATCAATTTAATTTATTTATTTATTACATGTCAATTTTCGAAGTGGTCTTTAATATTGTATATTGTAATAAAAATAAAGATTGTAAGAAAATAGCTGTTTTTCCTTTATTTTTAAAAACGAATGTTTTTTTAATGACGAATTTTGCAGAAAATATATCTACTTACCATTTTTACGGTGTTGACAAAATATTGGCCCACCTCCAATAATGTCTAATTGTCTTGTACATTACATAGTCAAATCTGTTTAAGGCTAGTGATCTTGCGGTAGGTTGAGATCGGTCAAAGCAATCTTAACATTAATAAATAAGGGTAAGAATACCTTTAAAGATGAAGACAATTTTATCTAAAGAAAATCGTAGTCAGACCTATAGAATGACCAGAACATTTATAACTCGTTAAGCAACTAAATTCCTGCGGTTTTGAATATTTAGTTTACAATGAACGCAGTAAATAGTCGTCATTAGGGCTGAGCGTCAAGCACCATTATGCTTGGATCCTGGTTCAACGCCGCACCAGCCCTGAGGGTTTTTGAAATACTACTTGCTAGGGTTTTTACACTAATTACTTGGCACTTAAGTTGTACCATATTTACTTTAAGTTAAAGTAAGTAAAGCTTATATATATACTTGAACTGTTATATATTAAAAAAAGTAATTTAGGGATATAATTATTATTCTAAAGAAACATCGAATAATGGTCCGCATGAAATATTAACTTACGTGAAATAGATATTAATACAATATACAATTAAGTAATTAAAATATAGTATAATTTAATTGCTAGAAAATATCACAAAATCAACTACCTCAACCTGTTACGATTTTCTGTTTGCATACGTGCATACTGTGGAATGGTATGCCTGCTGCGGTCTTTCCGTTGAGCTACAATATGGGGGGGCTCTTTAATGGGAGAGTGAGAGATAGAGTCAGAGTCAGAGAGAGATAAAGTCTTGAAGGGTTAACTATGGTAACATACTACGGCAACATATTGGCAATACTCCTTGCGTGTGGCAGGTATCCATAGGCGGCGGTAACCACTCACCATCACCCGTATGCTTGTTTATGGCATTACAAAATACTTTTTAATATTTTTTTTCAAGCCTTTTATTAGCATATGGCTCAGTGCTGCCCAAGGCATCTTGTAAACTGACTCACTCCAATTCTGAAGACATTTATTGTCCTACATGTTGCCTCCAATTTTTCCTAAATGGACTTTCGTAGTCTTCTGACCTATTGCAAAAATCATCTTTCGTTTTAGGACTTATTCAATTTGCGAGATAAAAAGCTTGTGTTTTTTAGAGGTGATGAATTGATAAATTACGATTTTTATGTCAGTAACACTACATATTATAACTTGCTCTGCCTCACGGTTTCACCCACGTAGTCTTCGTTTCCGAGGGATAAAAGTAACCTTTGTATTGTTTAGCCTGACCTGGACATTGAACCCGGGACCACATAATCGGCAGCAGTACCGCTGGCTACCACAACTCTACCGAGGAAGTCACCCAATGATTTATTTGTTTTAAAGATTTTCTAAATTAGGACCTACAAAAGCACATCAAAGTCGTCATATTATTACGACATCAGGAAGTTATAGAAATGTATATTAATTATTTAAATCTGAGACTAATAATTAGCTAACGACTGATAGGATGTTAAATTAAGTGGAGCGTTGCCTTTTGACTTTGAACTTAAAATAGTATCTAATAAGTCCATAAGAATTTAAATATAGCCACGACTGCGCACCACGTAAAAGTGTTGTTGGATTAAGTGGAGCATATACATAATGGATATAATTAACAATTTTTTCTTGAATACAAGTAGTATACAATATGCATTAGGTATAATATAAAGTATATGTATCAATATAATATGTAGTAGGTATAATATAAAGCTAGCAAGCTCGAAATAGGTACCTATTTTACATTAAATTAGTAATATTCTTGGAATAAAAGTGTGACTTTCGCGAAGTACCTAAATTGTATTTTGGGTCAAATAAAACAAAGTAATAGTAGCCCTAATCTAACTCAAGACGTTACATTTTTATAAGAAGTAGGTACACAGTATTACATATTATTATTTTTGTAATTAAAACATTTAAGAATATATACATTTAAACGTTAATCTTTGCTCAATTCCGCTTGGTTTCTGATAGAAAATTACGCTGCTTATCGTTCCACGCCGTACAAGAGCTAAACGGTCGTCTTCATCGAAAACCAATTACAAAGCAATTTCTCGTGTTATTACTTCGATGACTTGCTCAAAATACACTAAGTAAAAAGCGTGTTAAAACAACTTCAAAATTATGAAGTTGTGTACATTTTTGTCACTGAGGTTCTGGGAAAAGATTTCGTAATTTTATAATGTTTGTGTGTGCCGCCGAAGCTATTACGTCTATGAGTAAGGTTAAATGGCAGGTTTGAGAGTTAAAATGTATCTACATATCACGCGATGACTATCACAAGAGTTGAAACTGTCGGAACTAATGGCCGTGTGAGTGAACCTCAGGTGCGGACAAAACCACGCGCTCTGCAAAGTTCAGTGATCCTTCTTGAACATCTTATGCACAAGCAAATATGAACTTTATTACTTTTGTATAAGTATCAAACGATTAAGATTTTCTCTATCATTTTTATCCTGACCAATCATTACACAAGGAACTGAGACCACCTTTGACAATTACTATCGGAGACCACCAACCTTACTTACCACCAACATGGTTCAGAAAACTGAAGACAATCGTTTGTTAATTATCTAAAGTACTCGTGTGACTAGAAAGGTCAGTGATGGCAAATGAGGTGCTAACAGAAACCGGGCGGCATTTCGCCACGCTTATGTATTCAGTTGCTGGGACTTGAGTCTTGTCTCGGTGGCGCAAGCAGCATAAATTTGACATGAGAATTCCGGTCTTGCCGAATATTGCAGCTCCAGATTCAAACTAAGAACCGCAGTATCGCACGGCGCACCTGTGCCTTCGTTGTTTTGTATCCTCCGACGATACTTTACGTGATTCTATTGGTTTTCCTGGTATCTTTGTCATGGCAGTCACGCAATCACTGTTTTTAAAGTTGGAGTTTTGTCGTATTTCTGCCGCAGCTGTTTTACAAATAAGCGCTATTTCAAGCGGACCTTTTATATCTCAATATTTTAACGTAAATGAAAAGGGGATATTTACATAAGGGCTTTAGACTTAATGAAAGCTCGTTAAGGCAAAGCACGGTAGTCATTTTAATGCTGTTAAAATATATCAGGTCCTCGTTATGCCCGCTCCAGTCGCTCTTCGTGTCTTTATGGTAAACATTATATAAAATATGCGAGTAGGTAGCTGGTTAATCAAGCTAAAAACCAGGACTTTTAACAGACTTTTTTCTTTTGAGCATCTTATCAAAGTTCCTTGGAATATTGGGATACTTATCCCATATTATTGATTGATTAAACAGTAATGTGAAAACATTACTGTGTTCCGGTATGAAGGGCAATGTTACCAGCGAAATTACTGGGCATGATGAGATTCAACAACTAATATCTCAGGGTGACAGGCGCAGTGCAGTGCCGCGCAGTATTTTGAATTTTAAACCTGATTTGTGCGTCTTGTTACTTACTATCATAAAAAAAAATAAAAAAAATCGTGCCTAAACACTACACTGGCAAACAAACCCACTTCACATATTATAATGGACACGTCTCCCGTTGTAACTAGTGACCTTTGAATAGTTTTTAGTGCATAATCGTGAAATTAAACCGAACTAACATTCCTATTACTTAGGTACTAACTGACATTACTATCACCTACTTATATCTCGTATTGCCTCTATTTTTCTTCGCAGTTGCAACCTTCCCCATCACAAACTTAGCTCTACTTCCGATATCCGATATTATAATGGTCTCGTCGAATCCATTTGGCCATTGTTCAAAACAAACAGAAAATAGCAGGATTGTGTTGTTAACCCAATTTAACTAAATTTTATCCTAATATCCTATTAATATTATAAATACAAAAGTTTGTGAGGATGGATACAAATGTTTGTTACTCTTTCACGCAAAACTGGTAGGGCAAATTTTATCCCGATTCCCGCGGGAACGAAGAATACGCGGGTGAAACCGCGGGGCTTCACTCGTATGTAGGTACGGCGGTGTGGCGAATTCATGTGCTGGAGTCATTATGCCACGCAAAATGAAGTCCAGGGCCCCCGACCTTTTTTTTTTTTTTTTTTTTTTTTTTTTTCCCAGGAAAAATGCTTTACGCATCGTCACCCTGCGCCGGGGGGCGGCAGGGCGGTATGTGGGACTCCCCCGCCAAGGTGTAACGGCGGGGTTTACCCACTAAAAAACCTGGGGGTTATCCAGCGGGACGCCATGTGTCCGGACCACGGGTACGCCGAAGCACTCGTCCGCAGCCCGGACGGCGTTCGGTCCTCCGTAGAGGACCCCACCGCGGGGGGCGAGGAGAAGTTCTCGCCCCCGACACAAAAGGGGAGCGCGGGATACCGCGCGCGCCACCTCGCGGGTCTAATCTATTCGGCAGTGGGTGCCCCCGCACTCACCGCCTAGACCCGTGTTATGGGGGATGGAGAAGGGCGTGGAAGATCCTTCTTCGACGCCCTGGTCTCCGGGCGCGCATCGCGAGGTCGGTAGTGGCCTCGCGATCACGCTCCGCGGCCTCTTTCTGCGAGATGACAGTCTCGCAGAATTCGACCGCTGCCCTCCACGAGGTCTCGCTCTCAACCATGGATCGAACCATGGTTGCTAGCGAGAGCTCGGCCCCCATAACTGTGACGAGGGTACGACGCTCACTGGCCCATGCTGGGCACTCCTCCAGTGTGTGCTGCGCCGTATCCACGTCACATCCACAGTGGTGGCAAGCGGGGGTCGGTTCCCTACCGGCTATGTGGTGCAGGTACTTGCCGAAGCATCCGTGCCCCGTAAGCACCTGCACAAGCCGGTAGGTAATCGACCCGTGCTGCCTTTCCGTCCACTCCTGGAGTAGTGGACGGACTGCCACCACTGTCCAGCTGCCTGCTCGAGGGTGGGCCAGGCGCATCCTCCACCTCTCGAGCAATGCCTCGTTGGCCGCCTCCTTCCACTGGTTCACCTCCCTGGGGGCAGGGAATTCCCCACGGAGACGGAGTGCAGTGCGCCACTCATACCGAGCGGCGCACAGCTCCGCCTCCAAGTCCCAGGGAGGGGAACCAGCCAACAGGCATGCCGCCTCATAGGAGACGGTGCGGTATCCCCGTATTACCCCGACGGCCATCACCCTCTGGGGTTTCCTCAGGTGGGCGATGGTTTGCTCCGTCAGGGCATCTACCCATACGGGGGCCCCATACAGGGCCATCGACCCTACCACCCCCATGTAGAGGCGGCGGCAGCTGGCCTTGGGTCCACCAAGGTTGGGCAGCAGCCGCTTGAGAGCGGCCGCAGCCCCCATCAGACGGGGAGACAACCGGGAGAAGTGCTCCCGGAAGTTCCACCGCCCGTCGAGGACGAGTCCAAGATATCGCATCGAGGACTCGACCCCGATGCGGACCCCTCCGATAGGGATGCTCGAACCCCCGGGTGGGGCTCTCCGAGGCCCGTGAAAACAAAGGGCCTCGGTTTTATTGAGCGCGACCCGGAGTCCCAGCCTCCCTATCCGTCCCACCACCTCCCCCACCGCCACGGTGGCAAGGCGGGCAGCCTCCTCGAATGTCCCCCCCGGGGCCATGACGAGCGTGTCGTCAGCGTAGCACGTCACGCTGGCCCCAGGGGGGAGATCCCCGCGCAGCACCCAGTCGTACCCGATGTTCCACAGGAGCGGTCCTAAGACCGAACCCTGTGGAACACCGCACGACATCTCCCTTCTCAGCGACCGTCCCTCCGTCCCCGGATAGGTTATATACCTATCCGAGAGGTAGGCCCCGACAATTCGGCATAGGTAGGGAGGCACATTGTGGTATTTAAGTGCCTCCCTGATGACGGCCCACGGCATTGTGTTGAAAGCGTTGGCGATGTCTAGGGACACCGCCAACATAACACCGCCGCGGGCAACTACCTCATCCGAGTGGGCCTTGACGCTCTTGATAGCGTCAATCGTCGACCGGCCCACCCGGAAGCCGAACTGTCGCTCCGACAAATCCGGGCCCACCCTTGACAAATGTTTGACGAGGCGGCAAGCCACCACCCGTTCGAACAGCTTGTCCGCCTCGTCAAGCAAGACGATGGGACGGTACGCTGAGGGGGAGTCTGCTGCGCGTCCCTCCTTCTTGAGGAGCACCAGGCTGCCCGTCTTCCACCTCGTGGGGAACCGCCCCGACTCCAGGCAGGCGTCCATGAGCCTCCTGAAGCGGTCCCCCAGGGCGTCTAACGCCAGGACCCATGCCACGCCGGGGATGCCGTCTGGTCCCGGTGCCTTGCGCTTCCCGCGCAGGCGGGACACGGCATACCCCAGCTCCACCTCCGACACCTGTGGCACCACCCCCTGGTCCTGGCTCGCCCTCTGCGGCGGCGCCATCTCCGGGGGCTCAAACTCCTCCCCGGAGGAAAAGAGCGTGGACACCACCTCCTCCAGTAGGCGGGGCTCCAGAGTCTCTGTAAGTGGGGGGGCCCATGGTCGGAGTTTTCCCCTGACCATCTTATAGGGCCGCCCCCACGGATCCCGGTTCAGAGACTCTAGGAGTTCCGCCTTGGCCCGCTCTTTCGAGTCACCGATCAGCAGTTGCAGAGCCCGTGTACGCTCCCTGTACACGTCATACAACTGCTGATCGGCCTCCTCCCGCGCACGTCGCTCGCGCTCGCCCACCTGCTGACGCCTCCCCCTGAAACGACGTGTGTACTGGCGCCGGGCCTCCACGCAGCCGGAGCGTTCGGCTGCGATTTCCGGAGACCACCAGTACACACTCGTCTTTTGAGGATGAGACCTGGCCCGGGACATGCCTGCGTCGCAGATCTGCGACATGGCATCCCGGAACCACTCGGTCTCATCCTCCACATCCAGTGGCCCCTCCTGGGGCGTCAGCCACGCCTGAACTATTGAGGCCTCTATTAGGGCCTCCTCGTCCAGGCTCTTCAGGGCCCACCTCGGCGTCGACGGCGTCGTCCTCGGGCGACGAGGACTGGAATTTGTGGAGACACTGAAACGGATATATAAGTGATCCGACAGTGTCTCCACATCCTCCACCACCTTCCAGTCCTGAACACGGCGTGCGATAGCTGGGGCGGCAAATGAGAGGTCCACTATGGACCCCCCGTTCCGCCGCACGCACGTGTTCGCCGACCCGTGGTTGAGCACCACCAGGCCGGCCGCTGTCGCCCACTCCTCCAGAGCCTCGCCACGCGCATCAGTCCTGGGAGATCCCCACGCCACGGATTTGGCGTTGAAGTCCCCCATGACGAGCGCGGGACGGGGTAGAGTCTGCCCAATGAGGGCCCCTACCCCGTCCAAGAACGACTCAAAGTCGGCGAGGCTCCTGTTTGGCGAGAAGTACACACCTACGAGGAGGTACTCTCGCCAGAGGACCGCTACATATCCACTCCCCCTGGCTACGACCGAAGGGGGAGGAACGCCGGACGCCGTGGACATTACTATGGCCACCGAGCCACCACTGTCTCCTACCCAACGCTCCGTGGGAGGGACGAAATATGGCTCGGAGACCACCGCCACCTCGATGAACCACTGCGCCATGCTCTGCACAAGCAAATCCTGTGAGGCGGCGCAGTGGTTGACATTCGCTTGGAGGAGACGATGGGCCATATTATAGGCCGGCTATCTCCATCGCCTCCTCTACTCCCCCCTGGCCCTGACCTAACCAATCCATATTTTCTGTACCCTATAGCATATCTTCTAGAAGACAAACGGGCCTACAGATTAATGTATCTTCATAACCATGGAAGCGCCCAGATATAAATAAATTAAAATATTGCGGTTAGTAATAGGGCCTCGGCCGTGGCAACGTACTGCAACTCGGTCAGCAAATGGCCCGGTAACGTTGAAATTAGCTGAGTATTTATAACACAGTCTCAACTGTCAGGTACCTTTGGAATGTGTTTACTACTCGGCCTTAAAATTGAAGCCATTTCTCATAGTTAAAAGTGGTTACAATCAATTCGAAATTTTGCAACCACTCGGTACTAGCAATTATTTATTTATAATTCAGCACTGCGCTAGTACTAACTTAATGCTCAAGTAGCATTTTTTGCCAGTTATCCTGGAAACTGGAGAAAATGTTACATACAAATCGGTTGGGGTACAGACAAAGGAAAATGTTTGAAGACAATTTTGTTAGCGATGGTTAAAATCAACGCTGTTCTTAGATATAATTTAGATCCCACTTACTCATGTTTTTTTAATGTTTGTATTTTGTGCACATTTCTTTTTTTTATTGTAAACTATTATTGCAACAAATATGAACTTTGTTTTAAATTAAGTTTCATAGATTATAGAGCTAGAGGGTTTCACGAGTCTCTTCCTTTTCTTCTTTGGATAATATAACAATATTTGAAATTCATAATATTATAAATTATTTTTACAATATCATTATTATTGTAATTCTTTTTCTATTTTTATAAATATGCTTATATATAGGTATTTTAATTACCAAGATTGTTAAGATCCCACTTACTATCGAAGGTTTCCAACATATCTAAAGCGTTTAATTTTACGACTGCCTCTGTGGCGTAGAGGGCGCATGCTCGACTGCCAATCAAGAGGTCTCGGGTTCGATCCCCAGGTCAGGCAGTGTTAAATATTGGATTTTTCCATTAGGAATTATCTTAATTACTGCCTGGAGTCTGGAACTGTGCCCGGTAGATGGCAATAGGCTCGCCCCCTATTACATGGGACCAATAACATACTGGTGAAATGTGGGTGTATCTTCTATGGGACTGAGTCCTGGGTACACCTCTGCCTATCCCTTCAGGAAAAAGGCGTGAATGTATGTTATGTTATGTTTTAATTTTACGAATAAGTAAATAAAATATTTTGATGTCGCACTTCCAAGCCAGGGGTGTATAAATATGAAATAACTATGTAATGATGTTTCGCCGGATGTCTCAGACTGTCCTTATCGATTCACCCTGTCCTGTAGACTTGGTGTATCAACTTGGGCTATAATTGTCTCGGGGCCGGAGCCAACAGTGAACGGCTGACACAGGATGTGATAACGTGGCACTTAAGTATCAGTAAAGGATACGGAATATACTAATTGTAGTGATCAATATAGTTTACCTATCTTATTTTATATGGGCGTTGAATTCTGTCCACAACATAGCCTCAGAGCTTTATGTTCAAAATGACTAAGTAGCAAATCATCCAATGACTGCTACTATCATCCCGAGGACCGGTAAGGAGTGGAATTCTCTACCGGCGTACGTCTTTCTACCTAAATACGATCTTGGGGTCTTCAAGAGAAGAGTAAATAAGTATCTTCTAGGAAAGCCTGCTCCATCTTAGACCTCATCCTCACTTTCCATCAGGTGTAGTGGTAGGCCTCTTTAGCAGGGGGCCGCCTGGGGAAGTACCACACCTTTGCCAGTTATTCATCCGCCAAGTAGTAATGTGCAAACATTACTGTGTTCCGGTATGAAGGGCAATGTTACCAGCGAAATTACTAGGCATGATGAGATTCAACAACTCATATCTCAGGGTGACAGGCGCAGTGCAGTGCCGCGCAGAATTTTGAAACACTGGGTGGCACTGTGTCTGATATGGGCAATCATGATGCTTACCATCAGGCACCTGATTAGCTCGTCTTGTCACTCACTGTCATAAAAAGGTGAGATTGGGGTCAAACGCAGACCTATTTAATATCAAAAATGACTGACTACTTGGAAGAAGATCTATAAAACAGAACTTCTCATTAATTTCTTCCTCCAGTCTTATTCCAGTCCTTTCCATTCGGTTTCCTGGAAGAAAATTTTTCAGCGATTATTCCGCCACTTGTAGGTACTAGCCAAACATTAACATAAGAAATTTCTTCTTATTATTTTCTATGTAAGACGTACAATAAAGTATTTATCTATCTATCTCCGTGGCAAAAGTCACTTTTGCCACTGAGATAGATAGATAGATAAACACTAGATCTACTATCTATCTAGATCATAACTAGATAAACTAAAAACCATGTTTATTTTATTATTTGTTTTTTTTTAAAATAGTCAGGATATATCATTTCAAAGTAAGATTAATGTAAAAATCACGTATACAGCAACAGAAGAATAACATTTTAATCATTAAATATCGCAGTATTAAAATTGAATCAACAAACATTGCTTTAAAGAAAAGTGGAGATAGGGTATACATTCTCTCAGCGCTTACTCAATAACTGGCATGTGCAATTTGAAACAACAAAGATAGAAAGACGTACCTAGAACCGAAGTGCGAAAGCGATAACAATTAACTTTCTTGACGTACGTGGACATAATGGGACCTAATTTGAACTTTCCTTTTTCAAGAAGCCAGTACCTCATCTCCCCTTTTCTTAAATCAATGGTTACGATGATAGTGATAATATGGCATCATCGAACACATGTTTACCCGCTTAAAAGCAATTACTGAATTTCCGATCGGCACTAAAGTAAACACTGTATTCCGGTAGCTCTCGTTATCGCAGCTTAATCATATATTATTGTTTGTTGAATATTAGATAACTGTAACTGTTAAAGTACGTACGTAATTCATCATCATCATTATCATCATCATTTCCACTGCTGAACATAAGCCTCCCCTTTAGATTTCCATCCAGTCCGGTTGTAAGCGGCCTGTACATTTTTAATTCATCTAGCTGTGTTCTGTGGTTTCATTTTTGTAGTGTACCATAAATTTAATTTTAAAATAAAGGTAAGCATTAGCTTTATCAAATTTCAATCCAATCAACCTAGTAGTTTTGGCATAAAGAGGCAATAAACACACATAATACGTACATCCATTAAAACTTACTCGTATTATATAGTGTTAGTGGGATGAAAGTGGCAGCGAAAAGTGAGAAAGGTCTGTTTAAGTGATAATATGCCTGGGTTTATGGAGCTTAAAATGTTAAACAAGAAAAGTTAACCTTTGAGTTAATATCTGAGTGAGTATTGCTTTGAAAAGATATCAAGAAGGATTAACTTAGGTAATGAGAAAAGTTTTGATAGATAAGCTAATACCTACCATCAAAGATCAAATAATAAAAATAACTTGTCGATATTTAAAAAAAAAAGGTAAAGATATTACATTTTATGATTATTTTGTATAGTTTCCTATAATATTTTCCGTACCTTATGTGTCATATCATAACATCACGCCTTTTCTCCGGAAAGGTAGGTATTTAGGCATGGTGTACCCAGGACTGAGTCCCATAGAAGGAAAATTCACACTTCGTCAGTTATGTTTTTCCCTTGAAGGGGGCGAGCCTAGTAATTGCCATCTTCCAGGCTGTCAATAAATAATTCCGAGTGAAAAAAATCCAATAAATTTTTGCCCAACCTTGGGATCGAATCCAGGACCTCATGACCGGCAGTAGGGCTTGCGACCACTACGTAAATTTAGATAAGTGATAATAAATTATGTGGTGTTGTTTAACAAGGACAATGAAGAAAAAACAGAATTGTGATAAGAAACACATAGATGAAGAAACACATCATAAGATGGTATTTCGACTAGAATTAGCCAAATAAATTAATCTTCCCCTATGTAGCAAGCTATAAATGTCTTTAAACCCGAAGGAAATCTACCGGATTCGCTAATAAGCGAAGCGAAGATTGAATTCTAATTAATGGAAAGTGTCACGTGGAATAAGTTCTTGATGATGCCGCATAATATATTTTATGTCTATGTCTATAAGCAGAAATAATTGGAAAATTTAACAAAATAACGTGATGTTAGCAGTAAAACAAGTACTTATGGAAGTAATCGGAATAATTAGTGAACATTAACTTTAAAAGGCTAAAATTTATGTGATCAATTTTAACAGAACAGAAATAATATAAACCATTAGGTAGGTACTTACCTAGTAATCAGTCAGTTAAAAAAGGATAGATTTATTTTTTCATGCTATGTAATTAGGTCCTGCGTAAATAAATAGGAAGTCGAATACCAACAAGGCTATGCCACGCTAAAAATAAGCTAATCAGACTACCTTTAAAAAATAGCCTTTTTCTATTGAATGATATTTTTACTAGATATTTTTACTTTCAACTATTCTAGACAAAATTAATTCCGTGGCGCAAATCGTTTAACCAACACGATTAATTAATAACCGTTTGATGAAAGAATTTATGTTATCTTTAACGATAGACTTGAGAAAATAGACTGGGTGTTTTACGATCTTCAGGTAGCAAGTAGCAGGATATTAAATAATAAATCATAATAATCTAGTTTGAAATTGACGACGGCATTTCTGAGGAACTGGTTGGCTTAATAGGTATACGTGTACTTCTGGAGTGCTCGATGGATAATGGGTAGAGATTTATATTTATTGAATTACCTTTATATATATACAGTTTATATATGATAGGAACTTGCTTACGAAAGCATACACATACATACACACATTCACGCCTTTATCCCGAAGGGGTAGGCAGAGGTGTACCCAGGACTCAGTCCCATAGTAGATACACCCACATTTCGCCGTATGTTATTGGACCCATGTAATAGGGGGCGAGCCTATTGCCATATACCGGGCACAGTTCCAGACTCCAGGCAGCTATTGAGATAATTCCTAATGGAAAAATCCAATATTTAACACTATGCCTGACCTGGGGATAGAACCCGGGACCTCCCGATTGGCAGTCGAGCATGCGCCCACTAAGCCACCGAGGCAGTCGTACGAGGCAGTACGAAAGCATAATATTGGTTTATTTTAACATAGGATTGCTCTCGAAATACTTCATAAACAAGAGAGTAAATTTAAAATGGCTATTAATATTACTCCTCAAATGCCGAATGATACAATAAGTAAAATTTCCTTCTGCCCAATGCGAAAAATTTTGTTCGAGTACCTAAGAAGGGCAAACATCAAGTAGTATTATGTTACATTTCTACGAACTACTCATAATGATTAGACCAAATTATTATTGACTATTCATACTATATAATACTTATGTAATAATTCTACTTATAATTACTTTTCATATAATTTTTATTCATTTAATATTGACTTTTCATATAATTTTCATCCTCGTTCTCACATCATGGAAAACCAATACCAATAATAAAGACACGTATCTCATAAAATTGAATAGATACGTCATTATGTCAGCATCGGCAGTGGATCCCACCATCTACCGAGATCGGAGGCAAAAAATAATAACAAAATCATCTGGTTGGGAACAGGTTCTGAGAGAAGCTCGTATGAACCTTCTCGTAGATATAAACGCGAGACACAAAACTTTTTATTGCATCGCCGATGAGGATAAAGGTACGAGTATGATTGGAGGGAGTGACTTATACAGTACCTAGACAGTAGTAGTTTTGCAATTGGGATTCCATGAGAAATGCGGAGACGGAAAATTCAATTTTAATGTATCCAGTTAAAATCCTTAGGTCTCGTAAGTAACATTTAGTAAATACGTGACCATAGCACCGACGGAATCCTTAATACTTTAGCAGAATCAATCACACAGCCTTTTGATTTTTAACCTCTGAACTTTGAACATTCTTAGATACGCATAACCAGATAGGTAAGTGCCTATCTTATTTAATAAATATCTTAGTGGCACCTTCTGATGTAATTTGAACACAAGCATGGTTGTGTTCGAATATATTGATACGGAAAAGAATTATGAATTAAAATTATAATTTCGGAATATGGCATCACTCGGTCGTGCCCATAATAACCATTTTTTCGGTTAGTTAGTTGCTAAGCAATAGTAGCATACACATACTGTACGCTAATGTGGACACGTACTTTTATGCATCTTCATTACTCAGCATGATGTCATTCGTTGCTTTAAACCAGCTTAAAACCTGATATGTTTGACACTAAATCATTGATTGATAAGTTATTCTTCTAAGAGAATTGTAGAAACTAAGGCAAATTATTTGCAGAAAAAATCGTTTTCTATTACTGTTCTATTGTAATTTTTTTTTAACTTAAATATTGAAGTATGATGCACAATTATTTGGCTCACAATAACAAAATTAACTTTTCCATTATTATGCAAATTATTACGAGAAGTATCGAACATGAAAAAAAAATTTTGCTTACCTCCACAAACAGCTATTAGTGCCGGCGAAGAGCGCAAACAAAAACAAATAGTTGATCCACAGTTTTCTGACAGAAAAATACCGGCGTTTTACATCCAAACTTGATTTCACAGCTATTTTACAGTATTTATTGGAATTTTGCACTCCACTTGCAGTCACAGGGATATGGCGAAGAGAGTTATTAGATAGTTGAGTTTACAAGCCAAGCCGGTAATACGTACACCGGCAATGATTCTCGGGAACCGACTGCCGACGGCCGACAGCCGTCTGCAAAGCAACCGTTGAGTTCCGCCGGACTTCACTGCGTGAGACAAACCTTTGGTAATTTTAATTAGATTCCTGTTTTCCAGACTGATACTAAAATTCTTACAGAAAGTTTGTCGGTATATGTGCGTATGTTTTTTAGACGTCTTCACGCTATAATTACTGAACAGACTGGTCTGTTTGGTACACAGAACAGATAAAAGAAGTCCGCTTTTATCTGTTTCGTGGCTTGGTATGTACTTACCTTAGATAGCTCAGACTCAAACAACACATAGGGTATAAGTACTTTTAACCGGATATATCCACGGTAACGATGATTACGATTCCAAATGTTTTATAATTTACGGTTAGTTACATTATCTTATAATTTAATATCGAAATCTAATATCAACAGTTTGATTGATTAGTTTTTAATGTAGGGTTAACCAAACTTTGGGACATTTTGAAGTTTTGTCATTACGCCTTCAGTGGTCGGATACGCCAACCCTTATCTCGGTTAATTTAAAATAAGTTACAAAGTTATTTGAGGCTATAGGATAGGATGGCAAGCAGTTTTATGAAGACATCAAACAAAATATCATTATGACTGTAATGGCTGTACGTAATTAGTACTTAAAGATAAGATCAATATTTATACATCATACCTAAACATCGGTTTCAAAACGATTCAAATAGGTATTTCATGACCTGACGAGAGACAGTGAACAAAACACAGGAAAACATATTCCTAGGCTTTTTCTAAATAAGAGATATTTTTTAATACCCGCATAATAATAAAATTATTTAACCTAGAGATGTGGCAGCATCTGACGTCTTTCCGAACGTTATGGACAGATGCAGATAACTTATTTTAGTTACATTACTGTAATAACGAGCATATGCATTGGATTGACGTAAATAAGCGCAGTTCAATGAGCCGGGACCGTAGATTAAAGAGTTTAATTAAAAATCAAATAATGTCACTAATTCTTAAGCTAAAGCAAAAGTTTTAATCGATGAACGAGTATATTACACAATCGAGTGGACTGTTACGTAGGTAGCTTTAATGGAATTAACATATAGGGTACTTTTGTGGGTGAATCCATGAGGCGAAGCTAGTAAACAAATAACAGTCATACCAATAACATACTGTGAAGTGTAGGTACCTACCTGTACCTACAATGGGGCTGAGTCCTGGGTACGCCTCTGCCTATCCCTTCAGGAAAAAGGCGTGATTGTAAAATATTATGTTATGTTTGTGTAAAAAGGTGTTGTGTTATGTTTATTAAAACGCATAACATTCGTACAGTATAATAATATTGTATAACTCGATATTATTTCGTTTATTATAATAATATGTACCTACAAGATATTGTTCACACTTCTGAAAAAAGTTACGAAATTATCAGTTAAATATTCTATTTTTTTGAGAATGCTATTGTCAGCTAACAAACAGAATGTGCCAGGAGAGTGTTACATTCATGGAATACCAATCGTAAAGATTTATTACTATACTATCTTTGTGTGGTCAACGGTAGATTTAGTGTTTATTGTAAAGTGCAAAACTATTTGTCAACAGCAAAATGTGGCATACCTACTGTATATTCGTGACTGCGTTGAGTGGTTTTCATTATTACAGTTGCGATTTTGTGAAATATCCAACTATTGCATTGCAAAATTCGATTCAATACTTGACGTGTCTTGTTTTATCAATATTGCGTCGCCAAACTGTTGTTACTAGAAATCATTTTTCTTCAATATTTCTTGCTAATGTCTATTTGGGTTTCTTTCTGTAGCACAAAATGGACCAACGGATTTTAATAACTTCTCAATAAACATAAAACTCCCACAGAACAGAATAACCATCAATAAAAGCTTCCTTTCTATGGCTTTCATAGCTCAAAGCTGGCACCAACGGTTCTGCCGCCATACTGAATTTCGTAGAGTATTTTTAACCGTTTTACTCCATTTTTACACAGTGTGCTAACTTTGTAGCTTTTACTGTTGGTATTCCATATTTGATGAAGCAAAGATTGAGGTCAGGGAGCGAAAATATTTTGGTAGATAAATTGCTAAAAGAAAAGTATGGCCCGGAGATAAGCAATTCAACATCATTGCCCGGAGATAATTAAACTTTGATGAAAATAATTACATAAACTTTATGATTCTATTTTAGTGCCTTAGTTGATGTTTTTGAGTAAATTTAGAATAACTAAAAAAATCATGGTACCTGGCACCATAGACAAGTTAAACAAGGATGTGCACGATAATGATCATGATAAATAAAAACCGGTTTCGAAAAAAACTTGTGTGTCCAGTTGCAATTAAGCACATCTCCACAAAAAAACACAAAATAATAAGTTTAACACAGGTTGTTTATCTAAAAGTATTATGAATACCAAATAAAGTGACAATAGTCGATGTTAGACTTGAATGGAGTTGAAACAAAAACACGGATGCTTCATCAGGAAATCTATAGGGATTTTACCTCGCATTGTTTGAGACTACTGACAAAAGATCTGACTTGAAAATAAATTAAGTATGATCAACTAACTGCGCGCTGTTTTACTATTAAACTTCCTAAGTTATTTCTTTCAGGAACTGCGAAGCTGTAATACCTATATATATATACATTCAACATTTCAACCGAGTCAGTTTAAAATTCAAAGGCGTAAAAAGGAACAAAGCGTTAAAGCTATGGCAAACTTATTATCGGCGGTTTTGTATTATAATTTTATTTAATTTTCCATGAACTCTCAAATTTTACTTCTGAAATATGTATTTTTTGTAGATTCATACGATGCCTTGGATGATACGAAACATTCACAGACACTACATGGAAAATTATCAGATTTATATATTGTGCGAGTATTGTAAATATTGCATAAATATTGTATATTTTTAGTATAGTATAATTATATAATATGATATTTATAGTATAGTATATAGCTTTATGTGTTGTATATACGCAAGTTGGTAATAAAATTTTTAGTCTATATAGGGAATTGCGAGACATTTCTTTCTTCTACTTAAGAGTAAATTGTATTTCTTTGTAAATAAGAACTTTACTGAGTATAATATGTTATAGTAAGATTATGAACGATTTTACTGAGAAAGATGGGCTGGTGCTCGATTGCGGATGGATTCAATTGCCATCGATCGTAAAACGTTTTAATTACACTCACAGATATCTCAATCTATCCACTTCACTGGATAACTTGATGCATAGTTGCGGACTGAACAGAATAAAACAGTGGCCAAGATTACAAATATACGAGTAAAGGTAATCATTTTGTAACCATTTAAATAAAACAGTGAAATTTTTACATATTTTTATTTTGATAATTTTATAAAAGCAAAACCCTTTGGTTTGCCATGGTAGGGTAAAATAAAGTATCAAAACTATAATGTGTAGTAATTTCCCGAGTGTAAAGATAATGAGTTTAAAAACTAATTTTTGTAGTGGTAGGCCTCTTTTGCAGGAGGCCGCCTGGGGAAGTACCACACCTTTGCCAGTTATTCATCCGCCAAACAGTAATGTGCAAACGTTACTGTGTTGCGGTCTGAAGGGCAATGTTACCAGCGAAATTACTGGGCATGACGAGTTTCAACAACTAATAACTCAGGGTGACAGGCGCAGCACAGTGCCGCGCAGAATTTTGAAATTTAAAACACTGGGTGGCATTGTGTCTGATATGGGCAATCATGATGCTTACCATCAGGCACCTGATTTGCTCGTCTTGTCACTTACTATCATAAAAAAAAATAAAAAATCTTATTTTTCGGTTGTTCCTTTAAGCTTAACTACTGATTTAATTTATATAGGTTCTTAAAACTTACTTGTTTTTTATTTTAAACTTTTTATCACTTCACTTACTGAAACTTACTATCTAAGTATATGAAGAAAATAAATGGTATCAGCTATTGATCATGATATGATTGGGTTGTGTTTTGGCGTATTAGCTAGTAAGATATGCATAGTGTAGGTGTGGGCCATGGGCTAGTGAGTTTGCAATCGAAATTAAATGCTATGCAGACTGAGTACTGCTAACGAAAATATTGAACCAAATGGTATCTATTAGCCCGTCCAGTGAAGCGCGGGGATCGAGAAAACTTCGTTCATGGCGTGGCTGCTACGAGTATTATAGATTTACTATGCCTTATAATCTTGTTGTGCATGTTTATAGTAACTAGCCTACTATTATAAACTATGAACACTTTTTTTATCGAGCTGGTGTATAACCATGAAGTCTGAAAAGCCTTTTTTAACATGACCTATCGCTTTTGTCGAGTGACGTGTCGAGAGCAACGGCTCTACTTGCATTTAGAAATGGATTCGTTTTTAGAGCCACGATCCCTAGAGCTACGTACTAGAGACTCTAAGTTACTCCGGTCACGGTAAAGATATACCGCGTGCTTCTGTGGTGGATAAGAAACGAACCTTTAGAAATACAGTAGGGACTAAAACCATCACACAATAATTACGGTTACGAAACTCCGGTATCGTAGACGGCCGAAGGGAAATGGTCACCTACAGTAGACTGATCTAACGTTGATAAGCTCTAGTGATGGATCAAGAATGGCCGGGTTACGAAGAATACGGTTTTTACTAAACAACACTTTTGTGAGTGGCAGCATACTCTGATGTGAACCATTTTCTCATTGAGGAGTGGCTTTGAGATAATGCAAAGAGAATGCATGCGAGGTGGAAAGTTTTATGTGATGTAGTTTCCCATAAGATTATAATAATATTGGGACATGTGGATTTGTTGTCCCTTTAGAAAACACTAAAAAATTACGTAGAGAGTACATAAAGAAACAGACTAAAGAGTATCCGCAATTTTCTTCATTTGTATGAAAAACTATCTGTGCCCCGCGGTTTCACTCGCGTTGTTATCGTCCCCGTGGGAATATCAGGAAAAAAGTACCGCATGTGTTATTCCAGGTTCTAAGGTACCTACATACTAAATTTCAGCTTAATCGGTTCAGTAGTTTTGGCGTGAAAGAGTAACAAACATCCATCCATCCATCCATCCATCCTCACAATTTTTTGCATTTATAATATTAGTAGGATACGCATGTAATTTTTGACCGTGAAAGTGGCAGGTAACATCGGAGCGTTGACTTATTTCATCTGCGCTACAGTAAAAGACAACTTCACTCACTTTTGTCAAGCATTTTATCATGCAGTTTATTTAGGATTCATACTATTATCTATGGGATAGAAAGCGATTCGCGACGTACTAATATAGTGATCTGTTCAAACTCAAACTCAACTCAAACTCAAAACAGCTTTATTCAAATAGGTCATAATCTGACACTTTTGTACGTCAATGAAGATAAACAGTACTGAGTCTACCGTGCGTTCGGAAAGATACCTCTACAAGAAGAACGCACAGAAACTTGTAGGGCTTAATTTTTTCAACAGATATTTTCACAATATTTGGTTTGCTTACATTCGTTTTCTTTGAAGGTGCCGCGAGGCGGCTATGCAGAAGTTTCCAAGCATCTGTGTTCGCGACTCCCATGCTGTTCCAAATAAAAACATGTCAAATAATGAATTTTCATTAATTATTTATTAACGCGACAGTGCTAATTACACTTACATAAATAAACTATAAGATATTTTATGGTATCGTAAATGTAAGATGTTTTATAGCGGTTTTTTCGTTACTTTTTATGCTTTTTCTTGTAAGGAGAGCTCCGCGGTTTACGACAGTGTGTAAAACTCTCATTAATCTTGTATTGTGATTCGGATCGAGTCGTGACCAAAATAAGATGGATATAAATGGGGAACACGTGTTAACTGTACGATTGAACTTTTTACTTTGGGTTGTTCTTTATTCAAGTGAAGGTGAAGACGGATTTAACGGAATAACAGCTTTTTTTTTGCCCTTTAGGACCGCTACGTTAAGTTTAAACGAATACGAAAGACGATTACAAAATGTAAAACCTTTTACTTGGCTCATTGACGATAAGGAGCTCTTTGATTGTATTCTTTGATCCGATAGGTTTTATTTTAACTACTGAAAATAATATAGTTTTGTTTAGAGGAAAATAATTGAGTACAGGCTCCGCCCGCGATTTTGTTGTGTAAGAATTTCCTGGAAAATCTGAGTTTGACGACTTAGGTTTAAAATGTAAAATGACGAAGTAAAATAATCATCATCATCATCTCAGTCATAGAACGTCCACTGCTGAACATAGGCCTCCCCCATAGATTTCCATCGAGACCCGTTGCAAGTGGCCTGCACCAAGCGTGATCATGCTGTCTTTATCAGACAGTCTACTCTTGCCAGTCCGTGGTCTCCATTCGAGAACTTTACAGCCCCATCGGCCATCAGTTCTATGTGCTATGTGCACTGCTCATTGTCGCTTCAACTTTGCAATCTGCTGGGCTATGTCGGTAATTTTCGTTGGTCTACGGATCTCCTCATTTCTGATTCGATCTTGCAGAGAAATCCCGGGCATAGCCCTCTCCATAGCTCGTTGCGCTATTTTGAGCATACTGACAAGGTCCACAGTAAAAGACCACGTTTCAATAATAATGCAGAGTATATTAAAGTATGACAAATTATATAAAAATCTACAGAGATTCTAAAAAACTAAATCCAAGTCAACTTTTTTTTCTTCTTTTATTGGTCAGTTAAGACAATGGAAATGTCTTTATTGATCAAACAATTAGTAATTCTAACAGTAACTAAACCAATCAACCTTGACTCCTTGACACATTAGACGGACTCATAAAACTGCGCAATTATTGCTCATTACTTTCATTACATAAGATTTATTTATTAACTTGACCTTTTTAACTGATTGCTTAGCCGTCTGCTATCAGCATGCATAAGGATCGTGAGTCAACCCGACCCCAATAGATCCGTCTGGAGAAAGTAATGTATCGATGCTGGGCCGTTACACAATCTTATGTGATCTTTTATGCTCACTGTTCTCGTTAGAATCTCAGTTAACAATATCGTTACATTGTGGTAGAGTTGAGCATTCCAAAGACGGAATGCATAATACAATTAGGTTCTCGTATTCAAGAATGCGCAATTGATTAGAGGCTCTAAACATTGCGTTTTTTATGATCGCCAATGACGCGCGTCTTATGAACGCGTTTTTACAGCGCTGTAATTTTGAAAATTAGTACTGGATTTAGTTCGATTTCCGTTTTAATCGAGTGCAGCATAGCATTGCCGGCGATGATAAAAACCCCAATGTGCATAGGCTCCTATTAAATTTATCGTAAATCGTTGCAATGTGCTTCTATACTCCAACAGAACCGGTTTACCCAAGTTAGAAATTCCTACTAGCATAGATATTGAAGTTTTTAGGTCGCTTCCAACAGGACCTAATTACTGCAACTTGACTTATCTAACCGAAACTAACCGAAAGTTCCGCTACCGTGTTTTGCTCGTTATAGGTATACTTTCCTCTTCTGTATTCTCAGAGTACATTTCTAATAGCTCGCCTTATTGTATTTTTATAACGAATCATTACTCAGAGCTAATCTATTATGTAACAAAGTAACAATTTGCACATAAGTAGTACGCATTAATTAGTCCAGAATTGTTTGAATAAAAGCAACATCAATTTGTGAAAACTATGTCTCTCACGGTAACTTGCGGAACTTCGTAAAGTATTACCTATTAACATGCTAAAGTAAAATGACCTTATGCAACCTATTGGAGAATACTTAGGTACTATGGTTACGTAGATCAGGAAAAGAGGTTAATTATTCATTTTAATTCATTATTATGACCTCTTTTCTTTCTGCTACTCTCCCCTATCTCTTGCTATTCGCATTCAGCTGCTTCCTGCCACTCTTTTGAAGTCGTTGGTTCTTCGCGCTATGGACAACCTAGATTTATCTGTCCCAATCTAGGCCATCACTCTGTTATGGCTGTATACTACCCACTATCACCACGTCTGGCAACGTATCCTGCCCAACTACACTTGAGTTCCATCACCCTATTTACTTTGTCTTTGACCTTAGTTCGGTATTACTCACTTTCTTTGTAGTTCAAATTTCTTGAGAATATTTCCGTTAACACTAATTAGACAGTTTAGATGTAGTACAATGTGTGTGCGTTGTGTTTGTTACCTCTTCACGCTACAACTACAGGACGTAAATTTTCTTTTGGATTGTGTTCTTTATCGGAAACAAATAACCGAAGTGCCTAGTGAGCTACCTAGTTATGTACTTCGCCATTTTTTAGCTTTAATTAATTAATAGTATCTATCGCCATGAAAAGTTTTATATTGCTTAATATTGTCATATATATGACAGCAGGAACACGTTGGATGCGAGCTGCTTACAACCGAACTATATAGAAATCTATGGAGGAGGCCTATGTTTAGCAGTGGACGGCTGAGAAGATAATGAATATAAGTATATTCATTATCATAAAAATCTCTTGTATACATATACAAGATATTTTTATGTCAGTCTCCGCCTCGACTCAAGTTCTGCGGCTACAAGAATGCATATGGCTTACATATCCGATTTTGGCTTGGAACGTGTGTGCGTGAGATGGTTTATGAACGAACTACATTACAAAGCAGAATATCCTTCGTCTCTATATCAATTTACCCGAGGTATTAGCCTATTCGATACCCAGCTATGTCAACTGCGGTTGAAAGCAGTAGATAATGTACAGGTACAATCAAAGAGCTGACTCGAGGCCTGCAAACAAATACCGCCAGTTGGATTCCTGGCACTTGTGTCAATGTACACTATAAAGCAGTACTATAATGCAGCACTATACAATAAGCTCTACCATCTTGGGATACAAAGCAGACTCATTCTATTCTATCAGATAGTCATAGCGTAAGTCAAAATCACAATAACTTGGTTAAAAACGCTGTTTTGCGTTGGATGCGAACGGCGAGAAACCTCCCTTTGGAGATTTCTAGCCGACTGGTGTGGTGAGTGTAATGTAGGTGTAACTACAATGGGACTAAGCCCTTGGTACGCCTCTGCCTATCCCTTTGGGAAAAAGGCGTGATAGTATGTTATGTTATGGTGAGGTAGTTAAAAATGGAATTTTTCCGACTAATTAAAGTCCTTTTTTAAAATATCATCTCATCAGCTATGTCTGTTATTGATACTTACCTTACATAGTTATTATTACTTTAGGTCTAAGATTTATTACGGGAAGATAGGCCTCGTCAGCGTTGATCCGCAACCTATCTAGGGAAGGAAAACTTGAACTAACCCGGATTGGGGACTACGTCAGGCACGAGTATTGTGAAACCTGAAATAAGTGGCAGTCTCCTGCAACCAAACTGGCTCCGCACGTATCGACATGTCTTTCCTGCGGACTCACAGCCAGTGAGGTCGAGTGGGTGGTGTAGGCTCTGGGCAACCTACGTTTCCTTAAGTCGTCCCAAGCGACAAATTGTCTGTGCAGTGTGTTGTGAAGAGTGCTCTATACATACCTAATGTTTAAATCTTCTGCCAAAGACGCCAAGGCTAATAAGGAGGAAGCCTAAGAAATGTGCAAGGATTTGGTGGGAACTTTATGTTCTGCAATGGTTTTCCATTACATTGACATACCTACTTGTAGTCCTACTACGTTCAGATATTGCTATGGCTTCAGGCTGTAACCCAAAACTGCATAGCCGCCTCGCGGCACCTTCAAAGAAAACGAATGTAACCAAACCAAATATTGTAAAACTATCCGTTGAAAAAATTAAGCCCTACAAGTTTCTTGTGCGTTCTTCTTGTAGAGGTATCTTTCCGAACGCACGGTAGACTCAGTACTGTTTATCTTTATTGACGTGCAAAAGTGTCAGATTATGACCTATTTGAATAAATCTGTTTGAGTTTGAGTTTGAGTTTTAATAAAAAACTATTTTTCAGCTCCTTAGATCTAAAGATTGGTGTTGTAGTCTTTGCATTGACGAGTGATTGTGTCAGTCATTCATTTAGTTAGACAGTTCAGGACTTTGATTTTAATTTATAGAGAATGTGCTGTGCCCCGCGGTTTCACCTGCATAGACAGTGCAGGTGCAGACACAAAAGTGTCAGATCATGACCTATTTATTTTTTCAAAACTTTGAGTTTAAAAAAAAAAAAAAAAGACTTCGTTCCCGTGGGAATATCGGGATAAAAATAACTTTTTATGTTATTCCAGGGTTTAAACTATCTATACACCGAATTTCAGCCCAATCGGTTCAGTTGTGACTGCCTCGGTGGCGTAGAGGGCGCATGCTCGACTGCCAATAAAGAGGTCGATCCCCAGGTCAGGCAGTGTTAAATATTGGGTTTTTTCATTAGGAATTATCTCAATAACTGCCTGGAGTCTGAAACTGTGCCCGGTAGATGGCAATAGGCTCGCCCCCTATTACATGGGACCAATAACATACTGGCGAAATGTGGGTGTATCTACTATGGGACTGAATCCTGGGTACACCTCTGCCTACTCCTTCGGGAAAAAGGCGTGAATGTATGTTATGTTATGTTATGTTACGGTTCAGTAGTTTTAATGTGAAAACGGAACAAACGACAAACATACATAAAAAAAAAACAGTGTTGTTTTTTTGTATTATCTAGATGGCGATGGAGTTAAGTTAGAACTCGGTAGCGTTTTATTCACTTATAAAAGCTAACTGTTTTAAATTGTACTGAGATTTGATATTTTTATAATATCAGTTAGATAAAACTTATGCATTATAGGTGTAGTAAGGTAGGTACGTATGTAAGTTTGTCAATAAGTTTAATTAAATAACTAAGTACGCATTAACATGCGCGTAATATCAATAAACTGTCTTAAAATGCCGTTATAAATGGCACCAAATGTTAGTAATAATAAAAAAGTTCTTTATTTATTATGGGTGCCGCGACGAGCATGTAATTTCGGAGGGCGTGGTGTACCTCCGGGCCAATGCAACGCGATCGATTTCGGAGGTCAACCGATAAAAGGTATATCTTATTCGTGATCTGGGCCATCTTTAATAGGTTGGCATGTTGACCGTAAGAACACAAAGAATGTGTCCGTTATGTCGAAAAGACTGCTTATACTCGTATCGTATTATCCTGCATAATATGAAAAAGTGGACCTATTGAAAGTTGAAGATACGAGTAGGTACGTGAATATTATGAAAAATAAAGCGATCATTAAAATTGTCGAGCCAAATTTTGCTGATCACTTGGAAATAATAAAGAATCGTAGGGAAAGGAGTGTAGTTGAGATGGCCAAGAGGACGTTGACCAGCTTGCTATCTCAGGCACCCTTGGAAGGATGACAGAAATCAATCTTTTCGGGTATTACTGGCGGTAGGTGTGGTACTGAATAGACCGAAGTATCTTTTCAGATGCCAAAACTCAGTTTGCGTTCACGCACCTAGCAATTCAAATATTATGCAAAAAGTTGAAATTGGAAATGATTTGTTACAATCTCTTCTTATGGTCACCCTACATGTCTATCTGATGATAGACATGTAAGTAACGATAAGTGATGCAGAGAAATGCTCATTGTCGAAGAGCATTTCCTTGTAATGTACCATTCTTGTGAGTACTCACTTTTCGGCTCGCCGAAATGCTCACGGTTAGAGACCATTTCGGCGAGCCTCGCGCTCGATAAAATTGAAAAACCGCGAATGCTCAATGTTCAGCTCGTGGAAATGCTCAGGTCTATCACCTTTAGATTATCGGTCGATTTATGCATACAAGTGTGTGGATTCGATAGGCAACTGTATATTCAAAACCTTTACCTTATTGCATAACTTCAATATCTCTGAGGTGAGTAACTTTTATCTCGAATCTCGACTAACAAGTTCGCAGTCCGAAATAGCAAGGCGAACGTGTCAATTTAAATTGTAAACAATTTCGTCGTAACTGAACCGTGCTCGTCAGTTATAACTGGTAACCTGCGGTTGGTTGAGCAACGTACCCTTACGTTGTTAGGCGGATTCGGTAGCGGTGGGAATTCCTGAGTCCATGTTTAGCCCCTGCCCTTTTTTGTAATGCTTTCGCCACTTCACGTCATGCAGTGATTGGATCTTTGTGATAATATAATACTTATGAAAGAAGTTATGAAAATTATGATAACGTGTAAACAATGTATTGTGATAAAAGAAACGAAATTGAAATTACGGCGTCTTTTGGTTACGTTTTTGACTTTTTTTGTTTGATGAGGTTGATGACTTTATTCTGCTTCTTACTTACTTTCTACTGGCTTTATTCTGCATCTACCTCCACCCTAAGAAATGGATTACGCCATAGAACACTTCAAAAATCTATGGGACAGATATGTCTGCCTATAGAAAATTCAAGTAGGTACTCTAAACTACCTATCAGATCCCACCCACTCAAGGTGTACCCAAGGTGCTAGCGGCATTGCAATACTTATTACGTTGTTCAGTATGTTATACCGCACGTACCTAACGTGCGGCATAATTTAATAATTTTACTAACTGATTTATTGATAGTAAATCGAAAGATACAAGAAAATATTATAAGTATAGGCTATTATAATTATTTTTATCTACTTACTTATTTATAATAAAATATAAAATAAAAAAAGAAAAATCACTTCGTTTATATAATATTTAGTCATCATTATATAAACAACTTTCAATACCTAATGAATAATATTTTCTTGCAGGAATAATCTGGCAAACATTCTAATGTTGTTTTTGCATAATTTCAGACTTAGGTACTGTATATTTTAACGGTCTATTCAGCTGTGTAAAATTTCGGAAGCCCAAATGCTGAGCAAACACACGCCTAATTAACTGGGACAGGTTGAAAATCGCCCATTTGCATGTTATCGCCGCGAGCCGGTGCGTGTTGAATGAGTGTACGAGACTGTAGCTAACCTACGCGACTTAGGGCAGTTATATTGTGTGCTACTGCGAAAGACCTAGAAGTTTTATTTGCCATTTTAAATATACTACAGAAGGAAAGTGAGAACTGGAAAGCATCGCATGAAAATTTTGAGGTAGACCAAATAAATGCACTATTTTAAATTTGTAGGAGGTTTCACGTTCAACTGCAGGTTCCGGCTGTTTTATAAAAGATGGGAATTTGTTTATAAAAAAATATATATAGTTTTATAAAAAATTTGGATTTAAGAAAAATGTAGGGGACAGTCGTTAGGTTAAGATGGAGGCGTTGCAGAAATCTTAGCGACCTGAAACTTTAACAATATGGGTTGACCACATAACCCTTCTGAATTGACTCTAGAAAGTGGGGAATTTCGTTTTGAAAGAATTATAAATATTTATTGTTTAAATTAACGCCTACAAGCTGGTAAGACTACAGTGTTATTGCAGTAAACTTATAGGGAGCCCTTAAAATATGGAGCTTCTTTTTTTGTAAAAAATGTACCTACAATTGTACTTTAAAGTTTCCTAAAAGCTCTCATTTCACAGTACCCCTTCGGCATGCATGGTCGATCACCTAACGCCACCGTTACATGCGTCAGCTTGCATGTGATCGTCGCATGTCGCATAATGTGTCGCAGCCACTCACACCGCTAGCATATGCTGCATACAACAGATGTTTGATGAGCAGAAACAAAAACAATGTTTATTCGAATCGACGTACCTACTCATTCGGGTTGTTCCATATTCAGCCTTTGAGACTCAAAGTTATCAAAATATTCAATTTTTTCACAATCTGACAATTTTGTAAGTCAACGAAGATAAAAAAGAATCTACCGGCTACTTAGGTCTATACGGGGTAAAGGTAGGACCGGAGAGGTGCAGGTGGGCGCCAGTGCCTGACGCCCGGCCTCCGTTCACATCTACCTTCGCGACCCCCGCCGCCCCTGTACCCCGCAGGCGAGGACTTAATTAAGAGGTCTAGCTATAGATATCTAGAGTCCCACTATGATGCCACTGTGATGTGTGTCGCAATGGGACTCTAGATTTCAAATGATGCTACAGGTCAAGTGTTCTTACTATACCTCGTTGGCACAGATGGTAGTAACTCTGCTTTCTGTGCCGCAGGTTCCGGGTTCGATCCCCGGCCAGGTCAAACATTTGTGTGCATGAACATTTCTGTTTGATCTGTGTCTGGGTGTTATAAGCTTATATAAGTATGTATATCAGTCATCTGGTTACCATAGTACAGGCTTCTAGCCTAGTTTGGGACCAGATGACCGTGTGTGGAAGTTGTCCCTATTATTATTATTATTATTATTATTACCTAATCTTTGACGTAACAGGATTTCAAAATTTTATGAGCAGAATAGTACAAGCTAATAAAATCCTTTTATCAGCTAGAAAAGAGCTGATAATCTTTAAGCGGCTAAGCCGGTTATCTTAATACAAAATGGAATAGGTGTGATACAGACGTAACTGCCAATAAATTAGGGTTACAAACCTAGAAACTCCGGTATGCGTCCGCGCAAGCATGCAACCAATAGTTACCGATCGCTGTACCAGATTATACAATAGTACACAGCCACACAGCCTTGATCAAGGCATCCCGCTCAGCTGCTCACCGCAAAATGCATAACCAGTGCGCAACTCGTGCGCATTCTGTGCCCAGGAATTTTGAAAATAAAAGATCTGCATGCCTGCTAACAGAAGGTTCAGGTATTTTGATTGCTACGTACCTACTTAATTAATAAAGTAGTATATTATATACTTTTACTCTCTCTATATAAAAATAAAAGTCCTGATTGACAGTCACACTAACTCATCAACACTAGCCAATACCCTTGGACCCAGAGATCTAAAATTTTTGGACTTAGGTTTTTAGTTTAGTGAAGACTAAGAAGTCTACAAAATATGAAAGGAATTCTTGGATTCTCACGAAGTCACGGGATTATTTATTTATTTATTGATCGCCAACACAATATACATTTTTAAATTCAAATAAAAATTAAACTATTACTTACATGATTAATGTTTTCGCAATTACAGGCAAAGACAGCATTTAATATATTTATATTGGGCGAGTTACGTGTAAGTAAAAATTTAGCAAAAATAAAAATTATTTAAAATTCTATAAATTACGGATCACAAAATCACAAACGCCTTTAAATTGTATTCTAAAATGGTATTGATGTAATTTGTGTCCTACGGATATTACTACGGAAACGATGACTATGCGCATGAAACCGCGGGGCATTAATTAAGTAGGTAAACTTATTCCAATCAGATTGTTTGTACCAAATTAAAAAAAAAACGGGGTTTTGAGTTTATTTTGTTTATCAACTGATTTAGGAAAAACTTTCGCGTAAGAAAAGCTTAATTATCTGTCATTTTAAACATGTTAATAGGTCATTTATGATAGGTCACCTCACTGATTATGCGTTGTGAGACAGCAAGTTTTATTTTAATAAAGTGAAAATCCCCAATATCAACTCACGAGTGGTTTTTTAGGCTCTAGAATTTAATTTACCGATCTGAGATCGTTGATACAGCACGGCACTCTTCACGCAAGTGGTTAGTTAAGTAGGTATACTGATTTTGATGACATAGCCACAGAATATACCTAACTAGGGACCAGCCCTCGCTTCGCTCCAGGTATCATTGTACCATTGTGAGAAAGGTTAAGAGAAGAGGAACCTTTCTCTTCTCTATAATCTTTCTCTTCTCAAAACCTTTCTCACTCTATCTATTGATGAAAACTGCATTAAAATCCGTTGAATAGTGTAAAAGATCTAAGCGAACAGACAGAGGAAGCGACTTCATTTCATACTACCTATGTAAAGCTTCGAATATTATAAGACTTACCAGTGGCTGCAAAATACTTTGATGGTTTTCTAAAATTTCACACTTTCCTTATGGTGTAAAATTTCCTCAATGACAGCCTGGAATCTGGAGCTGAGACCGGTAGACTGCAAAAGGTTTGCCATGGGACATAAAAAATAACCTAATTAACTGGCGAAATGTGTACCTACTATGGGACTGGGTCCTAGGTCCTAGAAATCCTCAAAGATATATTAATATTAAGATTATGATATTCATGAACTTTAATAGCATCAAGCAGTTACTGTTATCATCAATATGTTTACTAAAAATACACTTTTTCAGTATAAGTAAACAGTCCAGCTATTGAATTGTTGAGTGTTTAATGTATATAATACCTATTAGTATTTTACCTAAGAATATTGTTGTTCAGGATAGAATTCATTGTTTATTGTAAAAGCTTTGCAAGGCTTGCCAAGCAACACCCTTGTTGGGCCTTCCTAAACAACGTGGCCTTGCGACACAAACTGACTATTTTCGGGTTAAATAGATATAATATTACTTATCGTTAATTTCTATGTAATAATCTTTATAATAATGATTAAATGAACACTTAACAGAGATCTACCTACAAATTGCGGTATAAATTGGTAAAAAGTTACGATTACCTAGTGGCAACAAAAATTAGCAAAATGAGTGGCCGTGGCCGAGGTCAGCGAATAACTGGGAGTCTTCCTATGGTTCTATTACATGCGTGCTATTACGTTTTCACGGATAATATGTATTTTAATCGGTTTTCTGCGCTAGGGCCTTACAAAACGGTGGGCCTTATCACTTGGTTATAATACCCTACTTACCACAATATTAATTTACAATCTTATTATTTTACAGTTTTCTTAAATTTATAAAATAAAAGAATATGAAAACAATGCAATAAACCTAAACCTAGAATGCCTTCGGCAGCGGGGCGGGAGGCCCAAACTACCGCTGGTTAGGGCCGCAGTGTGAGGAACCGTCTGACGATAAGTGCCTTGTCAAGGAGATTATAAAATTATAAAAAAAAACATACTATCACGCCTTTTTCGCGAAGAGGTAGGCATAGGTGTACCCAGGACTAAGTCCCATTGAAGGTACCACCCACATTTCGCCAGTAGTATGTTATTGGTCCCATGTAATAGGGGGGCGAGCCTATTGTCATCTACGGGGCACAGTTATTATTATAATAATATCCTGTTCTTGGGGAAATATTCCGTTATTATTTGCAGTTCAATTCCGTATGACCTGAGTTACCACAATATTGTGTGAGTAGTTTTGTAGCGCCATCTATGTTTTAAGCAACACAACGTTTAGCAGGTACTTTAAGTGATGAACCTTGTAGTGAAAGTTGTGTGAAAAAGCTTACATATGCGCTACTTTCTTAGTAGTTTGAGAGCAAATTGTTAGATGGCGCTTATACTAATATTTTGTACATAATTTTCCCCAGATTTTTTCTTGTGTATAAATAAAGCCGGGTACCCTACTTAAGGGAGCCTCGGCCTGAGCAAGTGGAAATAAAAGAATAAGTAGGTAGGTACCTACTAACCTAAGTCTACCTACAATCAACAATCCGCTATAAGTAGGTACCTACTCACATAAAGTAACTACGTGAACGTTTTAAACTGATTTACGTAGCTAAAACGAAGCACTATAAATGCTTTATTCATAATAATTAAAATAAAATCAAGCCCTCATTTGGTATGGGTGGTTTGTAGAGCTCTGTTATAACTGAATAAATAACATTTTACTATGTATCGTGAAATTAATTGCGGTGCGTGCTCTAGAACCACAGACAATTCAATCATAAAGACCGGAATTCATGATTTTTTTTAAGCTAAATATTGTAATATGTAAACAAAAGCCAATTACAAGCTTTCACAAAATAGCAGCGAGAAAAAAGATAATATAATCAGATTAAATATTATAAAAACCTATTTAAGCGTTCGTCCTAACTGTAGGTATAGATAGTTTATTAGGATTAGTTTTGATATAATGTGTGATGTTAATCATTACACAATAACTTTCGTTTTACTTATTACTAATGAGCTATTAGCTTTTAACTAGTCAAATGTAGCGAACTAACATTTTTGACAAGAACATCTCCAGCCGCGGCCAAACTACTATTGAATACCGAAATCAATATTACCGAACTGTTCAGGTTTTATCATAAATGGTTAAATAATATAGAAGAACGGAATAAGAAAGATTTTTTTACAATAGTTGGTGCGCGAGGTTATAGTGTGCTATTATGAAAATAAACTCGCCAATACAGTACGAGGGAGCCAGGTCTGCTAGTTTTTATTAGTTCAGTTTAATCGTTCAGACTTCAAACATAGGCAATGTTCATGTCGTGTCATGCGCGAAATCATTGAATTGAATGAAAAGTGAAATGGCTAGCGGTTATGCAGTAAGTTACACGGCATAACCTTAGCGAAAGCATACTGCCCTGAAGTGTCGTCTATCAGGTTAAGTTGGCTGTGCATTTAACATATTGAGCTAATTGCAAAACCCATTCACATTTAATAGAATAAGGTAGGAATAGGTACATAATAATGTTAAGTAAGTCCTCGGTGACGTAGTGGGCGCACGCTCGATTGTGGTCCCGGCTTCGATCCCTAATCCGGCAAAGTGTTTTTGGATATTTCCATTAGGGATTTACTCAATGACGGCCTGGAGTCTGGAACTGTGCCCGGCAGGTATAGCAATAGGCTCGCCCTATATAGTACAAAATACATATAATACAAAACCAATACATATAATACACCCTATATAACAAAACCAATAACATACTGGCGAAATGTGGATGCACCCAATATAGGACTGAGTCCTGGGTTTTTTTTTTTTTTTATGATAGTGTGTGACAAGACGAGCAAATCAGGTGCCTGATGGTAAGCATCATGATTGCCCATATCAGACACAGTGCTACCCAGTGTTTTAAAATTCAAAATTCTGCGCGGCACTGCACTGCGCCTGTCACCCTGAGATATGAGTTGTTGAATCTCATCATGCCCAGTAATTTCGCTGGTAACATTGCCCTTCATACCGGAACACATTAATGTTTGCACATTACTGCTTGGCGGATGGATAACTGGCAAAGGTGTGGTACTTTACCCACCCCTTCGCAAAAAAGGTGTGATTGTATATTAAGTTATAGGCACCTACATTATAATATTATTATTAAGTAGGTATATACTTTTTAATATCATTGTTTAGTGCTCTACCAATGTTGGTACTCCCAAATCCTAATGTTATCCTGTTAATCCTATCCTCGCGTCGACAATGACTGCCTCGGTGGCGTAGAGGGCGCACGCTCGAATGCCAATCAAGAGGTCCCGGGTTCGATCCCCAGCTCAGGAAAAAGAATTATCTCAATAACTGCCTGGAGTCTAAAACTGTGCCCGGTAGATGGCAATAGGCTCACCCCTTACATGGGACCAATAACATACTGGCGAAATGTGGGTGTATCTACTATGGGACTGAGTCCTGGGTGCACCTCTGCCTAGCCCTTCGGGAAAAAGGCGTGAATGTATGTTTTTTAATCCTATCCTACTAACATTATAAATGCGAAAGTTTGTGAAGTTGGATGGATGAATGGATGTTACTCTTTTCACGCAAAAATACTGAACAGATTGGGCTAATATTCAGTATGTAGATAAAACCCTGAAATAACACATAGGTAAGGTAGTTTTTGTTCCGATACTTATTCCCAAGGTAACGATGACTACGCGGGTGAAACCGCAGGTCACAGCTTGTACCTACCTATCTAATATCAATTATTTTATTACCTCGTATTTTGTAAGCGAAATGGATGTTATGTTATGATTTTTGTTACCAATCGTACCTTTTCCAAACGTTCATTACCGCTAAGTACGAATGCGGGCTTTTATCGCATGACAGCCCCAAATAAGGAAATTGCAAGAAAGTGGCTGAAAGGAGCGGATAATTCAATTCTCGACGCGGCTAATAGCTGTTTTTACAAGATTAAAGGTACTCGTACCTATAACAAACATAACGAGAAAGCTCTTTCGATTTCCGCTTTATGGAACTGAAATAGTACTAAAATAGAATGTTTGGAAACGTATAATCTGTAGTAGATTAGGTACCTACCTATTATTATTCATCAAGACAACATTATTGTAATATTTATATCATTTAAGTAAAAATAAAATACTGTAAGTTGACAGCGTAACTCGGTTAGGGTGACTAGTTTGGAACTCGCTAGGTCACAGAATATTAAGGGAATATTCAAATAGGTCACAATCTGCTGACACTTTTGCACCATTTCAACATCGACATGTCAATGACGATAAACAGTAATGAATCTATCGTGCGTTCGGAAAGATACATCTACGAAAAGAACGAATAAGAAACTTGTAGAGCTTAATTTTTTCAACTGTTAGTTTTACAGTTACTTGGTTTGGTTACATTTCTTTGTTTGGAAGTGGCCGCGTAATGATTCGTAATGATAATTCCAGGCATATTTGTCCTCTATGTACTGAAATAAATAGGCCTTTTTTTGTAAAATAGATTTTATATAGGCTTTGAATTTACTCTCTGATCTGATCTCAATTTTATTGAAGGTAGGAAAATGTTCCGTTCTTTCTCATTTCTGTATGTATATTCACCTCGACTGGTATAAGCAGAGGAAATCAGCTCACGTATTGGGGTAATGCTAAATAAATATTTATTAAAAATTATGTACCAGCCTTATATATATTTCAGCACTCTACTCCACTGACGTAACCCTGTGGAGTTGTAAATCACTGGTTTTCTCCGTGAAACTAAAAAAACTAATAAATTTTTGTTCCGCTTCTGGTGGCTTTAACATCACTTATGCATAGAAAAAGACCACCTTTTCTTTAAAAAACAAAGGGAATCGAAAACCACCTTAAAATTTGGTACTCGTTAGGACTATAAAAAAAAGAAGTTTAAAAAGAATTACCATGGTAATAGAATGATAGTACTGGATAAGAACATATTTTCTACAATGTGTTACAAATAAATTGCTAAGGCATATGTTGTATGTATGCATAATGTAGGGTTCCTAGATACCAATCCAAGATACCTAGATACCAAGAACATACAGCGCCGTCTATTAGTTTCTTGCAAGAATGGAAATATGCAGTAAAATGACCATAACTTTTTTTTAAATGATAATGAGTGACAAGACAAGCTAATCAGGTGCCTGATGGTAAGCATCATGATTGCCCATATCAAACACAGTGCCACCCAGTGTTTTAAAAATCAATTCTGCGCGGCAGTGCACTGCGCCTGTCACCCTGAGATATGAGTTGTTGAATCTCATCATGCCCAGTAATTTCGCTGGTATCATTGCCCTTCAGACCGGAACACAGTAGTCTTTGCACATTACTGCTTGGCGGATGAATAACTGGCAAAGTTGTGGTACTTCCCCAGGCGGCCCCCTGCAAGTGAGGCCTACCACTACAATTTTAATTGCGATAACCAAGAAGTATGATTTTTTTACAGCCACAAGGGACCGCAGATCTGCGTAGTTGATATCAATTTTAAGTTGATACCTCCACGCGTTCCCGTTAAAAAGTGTCTTGACAGACGAACAGACAGACAGATAGACAGATAGACGGACAAAGTGATCTTATAAGGGTTCCTTTTTTCCTTTTGAGTGTAAAGTACTAAGTGTAAAGTAATACATAAGCGGGTGCATCTACTCTTTAAACAGAACCGCATTCAAAAGAAAGATTTGTAAATTCGCAATAAAAACAATTTTGACTTCCCATAGAATATTTTATTTTGAAATTGTTCTGTGTGTCTAAAAAACAGTAATTAAATATTATGATCATAGTTGGCTTTACTTTGTTGGTAGGTATATTGGTTTTAAACAAGTTTGCTAGTCTAATTATGGAGATTACAATATAATTTTTCGCCAGAAATTAAAAACAAATTTCTTTAGGTAAGAGAAGAATGAAGAGTATTCGAATGTTTTTTTTTTTTAGTTTGTCACATACACTAGGTATTTATAGTATATATAACCAGTTATTTCAATGTAAAACCTCTAAGTATACAAAAGTATTTTTACACAATGTAATATGATAAAACATTTCATTAGACGCCCTGATCCAGTAAAGCTCTTTCTGATCCCTTTTATGAGGTTCTATGCTGCTTATGAGCAATGAATGTCACATGGAGACGTTGTTATTGCTATAATGTAAAAAATGATATGCCTAAAGTGTGCTTAGAGGTGTGTGGCATTATATTTTATTTGTGAAAAAGATGTGTGAAACTGTGAATATCTTTGTCTTTCTGTATCACATCGCATCAAAGCGTATACGTGGATTATTATTATTTAACAGGAGAACGTAAGTAAACAAAAATTCTAGAAGTAACAGAGTTGTGGAATAATTTTGAGAAGCTTTCCTATAGTGTAAGAACACATTACCAACCAAACCACCTCACATCACCAACCAAACCAACATCACCATCAAAAAACCATATTTCATTACATGCGTTTTATCGTTTCTTATTTTTGAATTTTTAGCTCCTATGAATTCGGATCCCAAACGCTCGTAAATGTTATGAAGGTCAGAGTAATAACATCACATTATACGATAGTACTTGCAAGTAATAATTAAGTCAGTTGTCTATTTAATATGTGAAAATAAATACTATCATTACGAATATCGATCCCAAACTTTCAAAAATAAACATAAATTTTAAAGTTTTTTAAGTACTTATTGTGAGTTTTAAGCATTATTTATGAGTTCTTTTAAAGATATGAAACGTAATGGCTATTGACGTCACTTTACTTTTCAGTAAAAATGGCCGGTTGCAGAAAATTATGCTTTTATATTATTGAAAATCTTAACCCGCCATTTATGGCATATATGTCTGAGAGACCGGGTATTTTTTTTTTTCGTGTCATCGAATTGAGTTATGGTTTTGTGTACCTTCCTGATTACGCGCCCCCCGTCGTTAGTCCACCGCACCAGCGACGCGGGCACGTCTTGGAGTTTTGGAGCCAACCCGGTGCGTGAAACCGGGGTCACAAATCATCATAACCACACCATCATCAGAAATTTTCAGGAAAGGAGGTTAGCATTTTTTGTTTATAGTGTCACATAGGACTGATAAAGGCTGATTTAAGTATAAAAATATTTTTTTTACCAGATATGATATTTTAGAGTAAAAAACTACGTGAAAAACTACGTGATTTCTTGTGTTTCTTTTCGATGAATATTAAGTATAAAAACGGGATGTGATGTATGATATATATTTGTTTTATTATTTTAAAAACAAATATTTTTAATATTTGACCAAGTGAAAGTAGCATGGAGTATTCTTTATTAGGAAAATCATAGGTTGTAACACTCAGTGCGTGAGACCGGCGTCAAAATGTGTAAGTCAAATTCACGTCACAAGTGGCGGGTTATTAATCTCACTGGTAATATCAAAATTGGGTTTTTTTTCGGAGCCTTATGGCAAAGATTTTATCAGTAACCATTATTCATTGATTCTCTATTTTATCCACAACCTATTCTGTCTTATTCTATGAATTGATAATATATGATGCATCCGTTTAAAACAACCAACAAATCAGTAAGAGTAGGTACTTTCTTTTAGAACTAAAACAAAATAATTCTCAGATTCTCCGCAAAACTTTTAAAGCGTAACATTTTCATTAAAATCTATACAAAAATACACTATAACTATAACTATTGTATGCCTTTTACTAGAGGGATCTAATTTTCCGCACGAAAAGCTTCTGAACCAACACAGCTCTGGATAAACCTTCTTACTGAGGATAAACTAAAACTGATGCTTTTAGATCACCGGCTCTTTTTGAGATTCACTACAACCCGTATTGGGTATTATATACTGAATCATTTTGGAGTAGTTTTGAGCATAATATTACTTGTGGATATTGATTCAAATTTATATTCGTAGCGTCGGGACGGATTTTAGAGAGGAAGGTAATTTGGACATAAATGGGCTTTTTTCAACTGGTCGTTCTGACTGAAAACTTTTACTGGAAGGATTCATAAAAATCAAATTTTAATGATAATATGAATAATATGATATTTGCCGTGGGGAGCCGGCTATAAAATACTACCTCACCCTTTCTACCCGTGGTTGCTGTAAGAGCCGGCTAAGTATAGTCAGATCCAGAGAATGGGCAGCAGCATCTTCTGCGTAAATTTGACCAAACTGCGCTCGCCAAACCGCCTGCCAAGCATGGCAAGTATTGGCAAACCCCCCTTTTATGGGTGAGGCCTATGTACGGTAGATGGCAATAGGCTCGCCCCCTATTACATGGGACCAATAATATACTGGCGAAATGTGGGTGTATCTATTATGGGAGTCCTGGGCACACCTCTGCCTACCCTTTTGGGAAATAAGGCGTGAATGTATGTAATGTTTACAAATTTTGAACGGATTTGCAAATTCATTAATTTTTAATGTGATTGGTTCTATCGAATAAAATCTACTATATCCAACATGCATTTTAAGGCGATGTGTGGATAAAAAAAAAATAAACAAAGTGGTTTAGAACCAAATGTTTTCCGTCTTCAACACCAACTAAATACCTGATACTAAAACGCACATTATGAGTCCTCAGTCACAGATGCGAAGAAGTAATTACGTCGGCAGTAAAGAAGTATCGCTCGTATAAGGCGCAGTAAAATAAAGCCATCCAACTATGATCAAGCTAACGGCTCCGTCTCTTGAGGAACCTAATTTATTGGCTTAGCTGTTGCAAGAAGGTGAATTAACGGGAAACTCCACTTCTTAGCAATTTGACACAATTCAGTGGAAAATTTGCCAAACCGATGATTTGTATACTCCTGTTGCCTCCAAATATAGTAAACTAATTTGGTACGTTATATATCCTGATATTTTGAAGATAAAGTAAATTATATCTCTATCTAACTATAACTATATCTTTAACACTAATTTTTTTTGCAGTGAACGTCTAATCACGCGAGTTAAACTGTAATTTTTAGAAGTTCATTAGAAAAATCACTGTGGAATTACCGGCTTTAGAATAGTGTTCCACCCTCTCTACCCGTGGTTGCCGCAAGAGCCGGCTAAAGGTTGACAGATCCAGAGGACGGGCCTTAGCGTCATCTGCAAAAAACCATTGAACTGCGCTCGACCACGCGCCTGCCAAGCTTCTCGAGTATTGGCATGACCCCCCTTTATACCAACGGCTGAGATGATGATAATGATGATGACTACAAAAATGCCGAGATTTTATAGCAGAAATCTGAATATAAATATACATCGTGTTCCAAAAGGGTGTATTTACCCGTCAATCTTAACAACTTGCAAAAGAAAGACTTACTAAATTCGAAAAAATTGGGCCCCCCATATAAATTGGCTGATCAGATGAGATCCATTTTTTGTGGGAAGTCGATATTATATTTTCAAATCTTGTTATTCTTTATTTTGTAGGTTGACGGGTAAACGCTAAATAAGAATTTAAAAGTTTAAAATTCATTTTAATAATTTAATTATTTTTAATATTTATGTTTTTTAATTGATATAAGAACATTACTAAACTTGTAGCTATATTCCTGTAAAGCTATAAAGCTATTTCGCTTTAGATTACTCGCGGGCGTCGTAATTGTTTCTCCTGGTTTTAGTTTTAATAACCAGCAGGCCTCAGAGAGGCCGTTCATATTTATTACAAACACAGCTGTAATAATCGCGTTTACTCTTAATGGTTTTCATTTTGAAAGTTACGCGAAGGTGAAATATGATTAACTTGGATATCAAAACATTTATTATAAGTACCTATGTTTTGTGTAAAGTTTCCAGACTGATTGATTAAAATTTACTGATATCCATTAACGGCCAAACGAAACTTTATACCTCATTATTATTAGAGATCTCCATTGTCTACCAATAATTACTTACTTACTTTTTTTATTTATAACTTTTATTACATATTGAATCTGTATGTTTTATATTGAATGAATGAATGACAACTTTCTATTTCTATCACAATAAAACAGAAAATAACAAAGAAGAAAAATGTTAAAGCTAGAAAGAAGTAACACCTGGCGGCCTTATCGATAGCGATCTCCTCCAGGCAACCATGCAGGCAAAGGAAATATATATACTGAAGGGACGGTGGTTTCAAACACATTATACTTAAATAAAATACTTACAAAATACTTAATAATATATATACCTCGTCATATTGGTCTCAATAAAGAGTATTTTATTATCAACCTCAGATTATATCTCGAACTCTTTCTAAACTGAACCAAATGATAAAAAAATAATCAAAAAACTAAAGATTTTGATTATTTAATATTGACCCAGCATTAAATTATCTAAAACAAACAAGAATAAATTCTTATGAAACTACGTACGTTTCTATAATAAAATCCCAAACGAGAAAACGGACTCTCAGAGGGTAAATTCAAAAGCCATATAACATCAACTTTAAAGAAGGCTTATTAATAAAGTCAATCAGTACATAGAGGACAAAGATGCCTGGACAAACCTCCAATACCATCAGCCAATTTGCGGCACCTTCCAAACAAACGAATTTAACCAAACCAAATACATACTGTAAAACTATCAGTTGAAAAGCTTACAATAATTATAAGGCTCTTGTGCGTTCTTCTTGTAGAGGTATCTTTCCGAACGCACGGTAGATTCATTACTGTCATACTGTGACCAAATTGATGAATAAATGAATTTGAATCTGCAAAAAAATTACAACCCAAGTTTTTTAATTAATTGCAATTTGAAAACATCACCCGTCTATCTCCTTATCTATCCCTCCCTACCTTTTCATTTAGTGTTTTTATCTCTATTGTTAATAGTTACTAACTTAACCATATTTATATAAATGAAGGTATTAGATATTGTCAATAAAAAAGGCGTTATTTAATTTGAATCACTTGCCTATAATATTAGGGAAGTTTCTCAAGTTATTTCATTTCTGCTACCTTAGGGATGAAAGTTTAGCTCAATCTCGAACTAATATCAACAAAATAATATCGGCTTATCCGATATACGAGTAGTGATACTTTAATATTTTCTCATAAATATAGGTAATATAATACTATTATGTCTGTACAAGGGATTTGTTTTGTGTTATTTATGATTTATTTGGAGAATTTGTTATTTTTGTTGTTGGACAAATCGGGTATTCTTCTGGTACTGCTTAAATAAAATTAGAAAAAATATTTTTCTATGTTAAAAAATTGGCGTGAAATCATTTTGTTTGATAGATATAGATATAAACTCTTTATTGCTACATCAGAAACAAGAAATAGCCTTAAAAATAAAAAAATATACTAGTATAACACAGTATAACACATAACACAAGTATAATAAAAAAAAAGTTTGCTGTATACCTTTCAGAAAATACAACTTACCGACGTGATTTTTATGATATACTCATTTGGTAAAATTAATTTGGACTGAGAATTTACCACCTGACTTCAGCGATTTATTTTTTATTAATATATATTATGTTTTGGCTCATAATATTTTATAACCATACAATGATTTTTTTTTTAAATGACCAAGGCTGTCGACCTCAGATGGCCTCTACAGCTCTACCGGGCAGTGGTGAGCGCAGGGGGCGCTCGACCCAAAGTTTAGGTTTAAGGGCGACTAGCTCAAGGGCACCTAGACGGTACGAACCTCAGCTTGGGCCGTCGCCAGAATATGTAGGGTCAAACTTGCCCTGGCACCTCAGAAGGGGAGTGTTCAGAGCCCTGGCTTGATCTGATTGATTATTTGGAGAGAAAATAACTGATTTGAAGGATCTGAGAGAAATAACTGACTATTGCGTATATTGGTAGGATTGGGCGAACTTAGCGCCCCCGATGTGACGGCGGCGATAAAGTCATCCGGAGGGCGTCTACGGATGGAAAGACAAATAATCGGTTCATATCCTATGTTAAAAGTCGCCAATAAGTGACAATGTGTGGGGGTAAGTCAGCTAAAGAAACATGTGGAATACGCAAATAATTAATTTAATTAATAATTTACATAAATTCAAATTAATTAGTGACCTCCTACCGACCTAGCTTTAGATTATCTAAAACAAATAAAAAGACATTCTTAGGAAATAGTGTACGTTTCCAAAATACCAAAAGAGATAAGTGGGCTCTCAGAAGGTAAATTCAAAACCTATATAAAATCTACTAAAGAAGGCTTATTACAAAGTCAACCAGTACATAGAGGACAAAGGCGCCTGGAAACTTCTGCATAGCTGCCTCGCGGCACCTTCAAAGAAAACGAATGTAACCAAACCAAATATTGTGAAACTATCTGTTGAAAATATTTAAGCCCTACAAGTTTCTTGTGCGTTATTCTTGTAGAGGTATCTTTCCGAACACACGGTAGACTCAGTACTGTTTATCTTCATTGACATGCAAAAGTGTCAGATGACCTATCTGAATAAATCTTTTTGAGTTTGAGTTTGAATGAGAAGTAAAAAGGGGCGGGGCTAGGTATTATGCAGTATCACTGCATAACTCTGGCTATATCACACCATATCTAAAGCGTCGTCATGAGGATTGATTGTCTGTGCCATAAAAGTAAACAAATATTTAATATTCATTAAAATAATCAGAATTTAAAACTTGTTACTTTAGACGATATCTTTATTATTCAGGTAGCGTGGGTGCCTGGAGTTCGACATCAAAGATGAAGATCATGACAAATTCATAAGACATTCATGAAATATGTAGGTAAAATAATATCAGGTGCTCGCAGACTCTCAGATAAAGCAAACAGTAGGTACAGTCTATGTTGACAAACTATTTTTATTTTATTTACAACGTTAAAAATAGCATGTGCATGTGCAACTCGTGTTTATTTTAAGAGGGTGGTGTATGCAGGTGCTGTATGCAAAAATTATGTAAAAGGTGTATTTTTAAACTAAGAAAAAACCTAAATATTTTAGTTTAAAACACTCTAGGTAGGAAAAATCTTTTTTGACCTGGAGTAAACGAATAGAATTTTGAAAAATAATCTGACTTCTTTAGAAAAATTATTATACAAATTTCCTTTCAAAACTAAGGTTTTATTTCAAAAGCACAGAATTATAAGCGACAACACCCAATTATTTTTTATGAATTATATAGTCGGACTATAATATTATAATGGAGTAACCGACTACTTTTCTCTTATTTATTGTTTATATATTGAGTAAAAAATAAAAACCCTGCTAATAATGAAGATCGGAGTTCATAGCCCTCTACTCATCTTCAACTGTGATATGCAATATTCGACTTTAAACAAAGCAGCTTAGATAAAAAGTTAAATGGCAGTGTGCCATGTCGCTGAAGCAAAATTTGCTAGCATTAAGCACACCTTTAAGTGTTTGAAAGCACCATATCTTTCCACCACCAACTAGCACCAACTTGATACCTCCACGTGTTCTCGTTGAAAAGTGTCTTGACAGACAGACAGACAGACAGACAGACAGACAGACAGATACACGGACAATAAAGTGATCCTATAAGGGCTTCTTATTTCCTTTTTAGGTACGGAACCCTAAAATTCACTAAATCGACGTTTTGTACTCACCTGTGTCTTTCTAATGTTATAAATCCTTTCGATAAATTGATCATATACTTATATTTTCAAAATAAAGTAAACTATCCGTCTATAGCCCAGGTTTATAATTATATTTTCTTTTATAAGCTCTTATTTTTATTTCCATGAAAACTCCCAAATATACAGCCAGAGAATGAGCTCAAAATTCAGATCAATTACTTAATCGTGACGTTCCCATCTTCGCTTTTCTAACTCTTGACTGTAATGTGAAGAATATAAAAATATGACCAAAAAGGGTTTGTACGATAAATCATTTCATCCCAACACCAACATAACAACGGAAATGTTTACAAGATCAGGATACAGATAAGGATTCAGGGCAAATTTTGGGTTCAAAGATGTAGAATGTACATGAATAAATTGTTGAGGGATACGTATGTATGGAAACCCCTCGTAGTCCAAGCCTCGTCAACTCCCTCGTAGTCCAAGCCTCGAACTACTTGATAGTTCAAGTTGGAACTCCTCCCCTCCGTAGACGCCCTCGCAACGTCCTGGACGATCCGGACGACTCTATCGCCGCCGTCACATCGGGGGCACTAGGTTCGCCCAATCCTACCAATATACGCAACAGTCGCTCCGTTTTCGGTACTGGTGCTAGATACCAGATCCACCAACTCACACAATCACAACACCGACCTCGCCGGCGAGGTGGAAGATCTCTCAGGTCCTTCAGATCGGTTAGTTTCTCTCCAAATAATCAAATAGATCAAACCATTGGTAGGGCCCTAGGACACTCCCCTTCTGGGGTGCCAGGGCAAGTCTGACCCCACGTATTCTGGCGACGGCCCAAGCCGAGGTTCGTACCGTCTAGGTGCCCTTGTGCTAGTCGCCCTTTAACTTTGGGTCGAGCGCCTCCTGCGCTCACCACTGCCCGGTAAAGCTCTAGAGGCCATCTAAAGCCAACAGCTTGGTCATAAAAAAAAAATTTTTGGAAAGTGTTGGGTTCCATACCTAGATACCTGAACAAAACACTTCCAATCCCAAAGACTATCCGCCTAAAGCTTACAGCGCCATCTAATAGTTTCTTGCGCAAAGTATGGAATACGTGGCAATACGTGGGACTTAAAAAACATAAGTGGCAAAAGGTGGGTATACCTACTATGGGACTGAGTCCTGGGTACACCTCTGCCTACCCCTACGGAAAAAAGGCATGTTATGTTATGTTATATTTTAGGATAGCTAATATAATTACAAATTTTTAATACAAAACTAATTACTTTTTTGTAGTGGTTTTGTAGTAGTTTTTTTTGTAGTGGTAGGCCTCTTTGCAGGGGGCCACCTGGCGAAGTACCACACCTTTGCCAGTTATTCATCCGACAAGCAGTATTGTGCAAACATTACTGAGTTCCGGTCTGAAGGGCAATGTTACCAGCGAAATTACTGGGCATGACGAGATTCAACAACTTATATCTCGGGGTGACAGGCGCTGTGCAGTGCCACGCATAATTTTGAATATTAAAACACTGGGTGGCACTGTGTCTGATATGGGCAATCATGATGCTTACCATCAGGCACCTGATTTGCTCGTCTTGTTACTCACTATCATAAAAAAAAAATATTAATAACTACATAATATTAAGTTTCAAATAAGTCGAGATAATAATAATCTTCAATGTCAGTTTTTAATTAATTATTCATAAACCAAGGTTCTCGGTCTACTTTTTGGTTACTATAATGGATTTGTGCGTCAAGTTTCACAAAAGCATTTTTTCATAGTAGCGAATTTTCACATCGCGTTCTTTCATGATATGAGGTATCTAAAGCAATATGCCCAATCCTTGGCTCCAACCCTGTCCCAGAATAGGGACGCTCATCCACAACAAAGCAATTCCGAAGGATGAACCCATCAAAAATGACAGAGGATCAAATCAAACTGAACAGCTCATTGAATATTGTAACTGAAAAATTTTACCTTAATTAAAAAGGCAGGTACTGTATGTACACTTAAGATCTAAATTGAAATCTCGTCCCCTCCTTTATTCTATTGTCTGAGATTATTTTACACAATAATTTGTTAGATTATTATCATAATGGAACAAACTTTTGTTGAACTGAATTTGCCTTTATTTTTCTTGTGCTGTTTTAATACAAATTATATTTCATGTATAAAAACCTGCACAAAGAAAAAAATTCAAAAAAATAAAATAGCACTGATAACTTGTTTGGATTAATTGTGATTTTTTACTGAATCATTGTATTGTTATTTTCTAGTTTCTAGTTGAGTTTATTTAACGTAATTACATGAAGTATTTTTTATATCTTCAAAAACGTGGGTACGTGTGAGCGAGGGGGCGAATTAGCTTAGCAGAGCTCCTTAACAATTTATTTTATACACAAAAGTGTTTATCACGTTATCAAAGCTATTTCAAAGCTCATAACAAAGTTTAAACACCCCACTTCCATTCAGAAAAATCATAATACCGTTGCGCCGCGCACGAAACTCATTCCACTTCTGTGTAACTTTCAAACACACATTTGCCCGGTAAATCTTTACCGTTAATAATTGTCTTACTCCCTCGTCCTCTCTTCCCGAAGCTTAGTTAAAACACTAAAACTTTTTAGTATTCTCCCAAGAAAATCTTTAAGTTGTTAGTTAAATTCAAATTGGAAAACTTGGGAAATTTATGTGAGCAGTTTTAAGACACCTATTATGTCCCTCCCTGGTTACATGTAGGAAGTTTTCTTTTTATATCGAGAGGCTACACTTGCTCGATTCGATACAAGAATTAACTTTGTCCAAACCTTGAGAAAGTGAACTCGAAGAATACCCCAGTCTGCTTCATGCGCGGAATAGCAACTAGTAAATGCTTTATAAAATACACAGAAGTAGGTACTCCAGCTATATCGCTGAAGTGAAACAAAATAAACAATTTATATTAAAGTTGATTTTTCACTCGTGAAGTTGCAATGCTCTTGTTTGCGCAAATTAAAAAGTTCTGGATAGCCATCAGCAGCAAAATATGAGCCCAATTATAGCATTCGGGGTTACTTTCTGTCGCTCGTAGGTGTTAAATTACTCTTAAGTACCTGGATGACCTGGTTTTTTTTTTTTTTTAAATAAAATGACTTTTTTTAAAAATGATCCCTAGCTAGATCGATTTATCGCTCCCGAAACCCCCTATATACTAAATTTTATGAAAATCGTTGGAGCCGATTCCGAGATTCCAATTATATATATAAGAATTGCTCATTTAAAGATATAAGATATATGTCTGTATATTTAATAAAGTTTGATATAATGTAAAAGTAACGCACTTTACACAAACAAAAACTTTATTTTTCAAACTTTTATTAGCTAACTCTGCAATTACATCTAAACTAAACGTAAACAATATGCTTTCAGCTCAATAAGTTAATTCAGTTTCAAGCTTTGACCTCATGCAAACATAGCAAGATAAATAAAAGCTTGTAATGAAATACTTTTATAAATTAAATACTGGACCTTTACTTCACCTTTGTACCTTTGGGTCGCTTTCTTGTTAAGGCTTCATTAGGTTTTTAATACAATGATAGTAGACCCACAAGGACTACTTTTCGGTAATGAAGACATTATGTTTCTTTATTTAGGGCATTGTACACATTGTCTACAAGCTTGGATTATAATAAAAAAGTTAGTGTAATAAACTAAGTAACTGTACCTAATCAAATCATCATTTTTTGTGCTACCAAAAGCTTTGTTATTATAATATAATATAATATAATATCTTTGTTATTATTAAAATATCACAATACTAGTATTTATTTTATTGTTGTTCATTATTTTATATTTGTTTTAATGATATGTTTTTATATAATGTAATGTAAATTTAATAACTTTTTAATGTAACAATAAGATAATATTTTAATAATTGTATTTGTAGAATTTAATTTATTTAATTAATTTTATAATTGTGATAAAATTTGTGAAAAAAAGATAATTAATTGTGTGTAATGTTTCTTTTTTTTATGGGTCTATGCAACCTGCAATAAATGAATTTTAATTTAATTTTAATTATTCTTTACTTTGTTATAAATAGACAAATTAAGGTAGATCAAACCAAATAAAAGCAAAAGTTGCTACACCATAATATAAAAGTTGTATCGGTCATGAAATCATCATCATCATCATCTAAGCCATAGGACGTCCACTGCGAAACATAGGTCTCCTCCATAGATTTACATCCAGTCCAGTTGTAAGCGGCCTGCATCCAGCGTGTTCCTGCCGTCCTTATCAGATCGTCTGTCCACCTTGTGGGAAGACAACCTACGCTGCGCTTGCCGGTCTGTGGTCTTCATTCGAGAACTTATCAGCCCACCGGTCATTAGTTCTACGTGCTATGTGCCCTGCCCATTGCCACTTCAACTTGTTAATCCGCTGGGCTATATTATATGTCGGTAACTTTCGTTCGTCTCCGGATCTCCTCATTTCAGATTTGATCTTGCAGAGAAATCCCGAGAATAGGCCTCTCCATCACGAAATGTATAAAGTTATTTAATACTATCGTAAAGTAATTGTAAATCTGTAAGATTCAAAAGACATTATTCTAGTTAAGTGTAATTTAAACTTCTTGCCATAAGTTGAGACAAGAGGCAGTACTATCCGGGCTCGGTTGTCACGCTACAATGTTGGACGCTACTGAGACTGATCCCACTAAAAATGTACCAGTTCTTAATTTATATTGGTCGTTGGACTGTTGCTTGCTTGATGAGGATACTTGTTTCGGTTAATAACGTCAAGCCAATGCTCTCAGAGTACAATAGATAGATAGATAAACACTTTATTGGTACACCACAAAAGAATAAATCTTAAAAAATAAACAAAACAGTATGTTAAATAGTACAACAATTGGCGGTCTTATCGCTAAGAGCAATCTCTTCCAGACAACCGTGCAGGGAGAGGAGAGTACCGTAAATCATATTTGGTCAGTGGTGTGACAAAAGTAATAAATATGACTTAAATTTACTAAATTAATACTAATAAACATAAACTACAATAATGACTATTAAATATAAAATATAATGACTATACATATTTAAATAACATATTAAATATTATATATTTTATGATAATGAGTAACAAGACGAGCAAATCAAGTGCCTGATGATTGCCTGATGATGAAGCATCATGATTGCCCATATCAGACACATTGCCACCTAGTGTTAGATTAGATTAGATTAGATAACACTTTTATTGATACCACAATACAGAAAATTAACAAAATAAATTTGTGTTTTAAAATTCAAAATTCTGCGCGGCACTGCACTGCGCCTGTCACCCTGAGATTTAAGTTGTTGAACCTCGTCATGCCCAGTAATTTTGCTGGTAACATTGCCCTTCAAACTACTACTATTAAACTAATAAACATAATGATACATACTAATATAATAATAAATACATACATACATGTTTATTATAAGCGTATAGGTACTTAATAAAACGATACGTGACCTTTTTTATTTTTTGAATTTGAGAATAGAAAGTGAAGAATAAAGAAGAGGTGGAGCGCCTAATTTCGATAGGTAAGGTATTCGAATGGCCTTCACCGTAAAACACTTGTCGTAGAACGCGCTGCTGTGTCCTGAAAACCTTAACAGCAGATTCTCTGACAACCTTAACGGGCGAGAATGGAAAGCATGGAGAAATAGAAAGCGTTCCTGAAGGTAATGCGGGGAAGATGAGATAAACAAGATGTTGTACAAAAGCAATAGAATATGAGCATCCCGGCGACGGCGAACAGGAAGCCACTTAAGCTTGGAGCGAAATTCGGAAACATGATCATATTTGCGAAAACCAAATATGAATCTTATGCATAGATTTTGAAGTCTCCTTAGTTTATTCAGCAGGTCCTCGGTAATATCACGGTAGCTAGCGTCAGCATAGTCGAGAATCGGGAGCATGAGAGATTGAGCGAGCACAATTTTAGTGGCAGTCGGCAAGAAATTCCTTAGCCTACGCAGAGAACCTGCGGTGACAAACATCTTGCGGCTAGTAATCGCTAACTGTGAGTCCCATGACAAGGTACGATCAATGGTGACACCTAATTTTAAATTAAATTTAACACTAATTAAATTATATAATTAACTACTGATAAGATACTCATTAAATTAAATAATGCCGAGATGCCGGGGCGTCTGGACGCCAAGCATCGGGATCTTAAGCGATGGGACGATGGGGCGTTGGGACGCCAAGGGTCGGGACAATAGGCGTAGGGACGTTAGGCGTAGGGACGTTAGGCGTCGGGACTTTAGGCGTCGGGATGTTGGGGCGTCGGGACGCCGGGGATCGGGACGCTGAGACGTCGGGACGCTAGGCGTAGGGATGCCAAGCGTCGGGACGCTAGGTGTTGGGACACCAAGGCGTCTGGGCGTCACTGATTGCAACTCTTTTACCTTGGTATAATAAATATAATTATGGTTATTTTAGACCATTCCATTTACATTTTACATTAGACAGTCGTTGGCTCAGATGGTAGTAGCTGTGATTCCTATCACCAATTTTTTTGCAATCACCCATGTTAGAGACATGGGCCATTCCCTATAACTATTACAGAAAGAGTTATGAAATAGTTTAAAAAATTGGCAATAAAAATTTAGTGAAGGCAAACTGCGCTTTAGCTAACTTTTTATTTGTGACGAGTTTAGATTCTATCTCATATAAGGCACTTGACAAAAATTGGAACTAATAAATATTTCTATAAGTCTAACCTAACGTCCGTTTAACGTAGTTTTGATATAAGCTAACGCCACGTCTCAAGCAGGTAATATTGAACGGATTCTACTGAAATTCAAAGCAAAATAAAAACTCGTTTGAGGTAAAAGGGTTTTAGTATTAGGTATGAGAGATATTTTAAAATGAAAAGCACTTGCAACAGCGGGAGATAATGCGTCCGTTAATGGAGTGTCGCCTTTGCAGTTTACGTTAGTATTCGTTATTAAATTTAGACTTTTAGTCTTTGAATTAAGGTCTAAAACAGAACGCCTTATTTTTACATACACTGGAGGCTTCTAACCATTAACTGGATTTGTAAACGCGAAAATAACATTATGCTTCAAGCTTTTTAGTACCTATTTAATGTTATGTCTACTAACGTATCAAAGAGATGTTTGAAAAAGCCGGATGGTGTTCTGCAAAACAATGTCTAATTACAATAATTTTCCAATAGAACGGACTTTACGGTAGATAATTAAGGAAAAACAAATATTGCTTTCATACGTTTTGCATAAAATTGTTTTATGGCTCTCAATGTCAGCTGTGACTCATATCCTGCCTTATAATCTGCGCACGATGTTCTCAAATAAAGTTTCGCTTTCTCTTAAAAGCTATGTACTAAACATAATGTAGCAAAGAGGACATGTTATTATAATGATATTTTCAACCAAAATATATTACGTTTCTACCGAAGCCGTACCTGGCGAGATTTACATTGGTAGTCGAGTTTCAGCATAAAATTATGTCGACTTCCCACGCAAACCATTAACCATATTACCGGATGGGGCGAGAAATAGAGAAACAGTGCCGGTGTTATTTGCCACCGAAATGGCAGCATTAATTATTTCTATTTTACTGCTCGGTATAAATACGGAGATAGTAAAACATTGTACCTAATAATTAATATTGTCTATCATAATGGCGGAAAAAAGAAAACAATGGAGGCGCGCCGACGTACGGTTTCACACGAAAACAATCGAATGAACAATAATTATTAATATAGATTTTTAAAACATAAATTATGACACCTAGTTTCCCCATGTAGGAGGAGGTTCTCAGAGGTGACATAGGTTGACATAGAAGGTACCAGATACGCACATTTTAGCAGTTATGTATTTGAAGTCCCTTGATCCATAACAAGGGACTAAGGGACAAGGGGCGAGCCAATGGCCATCAACCGGGCATAATAATGCTAAGCTAATCCAGAATCAGGAGTCAGAGATAAACAAAAAAATTCTAATGTAAAAATTATATAAACATTTTGTCCGACTTGGAATTGAACCTAGGACCTCATTTCAGAAGCCCCTTTACCCTAATAGAAGTAAACTAAGACTACAACTGTAACAGTAAGGCAGGCGAAAGAGAAAGTTTATTTGAGTTATTTTTGAGTTTTTTTTTGCCAAGGTGTATCAGTAATCTTCTATTGGTGAGATTGTTTGCTAAATAACTTTTTTATCCCACTACTAATATAAGCTTTTTATCCTAAAACTATATATTGTTAAGGCATACCTCAAGTAGGCTTAGTGTAGGGTTCCATACCTAGATACCAGAACAAAACGCTACCGCATTCTAAAACCTCGTCATCTAGTTACAATCTTTACTGCCAACTGTTTATAATAATAATAATATTCATTTTATTTCAGTCAAAAACCATACATTTTGTTACGTAATACATTAAATAATAAAAAAAAAAAAAATATAAAAAATTGAGAGTAAATTAAATTAAGTACAAAATCGAATTAAAGTTATAATAAAAACTAGCTAAAATCTATCTGTCCAGTTAGAATTTATAATCTCTTTTTTTTTTACTTTATGGTCTTGTAATTTATTCCTTCACTTGTGATGTGAAATTTGGTAAGAATCAAGATCTTCTTGCTTCTTACCAAATTTCTTGGTGCTAGGCCAACGGAAAGTACCCTAGAGGTTTTCAGTTCGTTGCGCAAAGCATGGAAATGTGCGGTAAAATGGCTATACATTTTGATTGTGTCCATTTAGAAGTTTGATTTTTTTACAGCGCCGCGGTACAGTAGACTTGAGTTGTTGATAGGTATGAGTTTCAATTTTATACTACGACGCGTTCCTGAGAAAAAGGGTCTTGACAGACGAACAGAAAGACAAAAAGACAGACAGACTTTCCTTTTTTTCCCTTTTTAGGTACGGCACCCTAAAAAGCTGATCTTATTTTTAAAATATTAAAGAATTTTTACAAAAAACCATACTCGTAGTACTCAGATACGTTAAGAGCGTACGGGGCCTTTTACGAATTTGACACAATCCTATGAAAAATTTATCAAATCAGGTTTTGTATACCCGTTTTTCCTCCGAATATTATTCACAAATTCTTTAAATTGATATTCTGATATTTTTATAGTAAAGTAAAATCAAAAATAAAAGTAAAGTAGAGTAAAATCCTAGATTTACTCGCTTGATTGGACGTTCACTTCTAAAAAATTTAGATTTTATAAACAAAAATAAAATGATAAAAACATATGTTTACTTCATCTTCAAAATATCATACATTCACGCCTTTTTCCCGAAGGGGTAGGCAGAGGTGTACCCAGGACTCAGTCCCATAGTAGATACACCCACATTTCGCCAGTATGTTATTGGTCCCATGTAATAGGGGGCGAGCCTATTGCCATCCACCGGGCACAGTTCCAGACTCCAGGCAGTTATTGAGATAATTCCTAATAGAAAAATCCAATATCCAACACTGCCTAACCTAGGGATCGAACCCGGGACCTCTTGATTGGCAGTCGAGCATGCGCCCTCTACGCCACCGAGGCAGTCAAAATATGTGGATATAAATATATTAAATAGGTTAATAAGGAAACAGGGGAATACAAAACATTGATTTGATCAATTTTCCATAGGATTGTGTCAAACTGCTAAGAGGTTCTCTTTACTGTTTCCTCAAACGTCGTCTTATAACTTCAATAAACTTACGAATAGATTAACCCATTAAACGCCACAAATCCGATCCTAAGCATTAACTTATATCAATGTCAAATCTTTGCACGCCGCTCACTTGATCGGGTAATCTCATTACGTATTCGTGTAACCCTTCACGGCAATGATCATATTTAAAGCTCCGCTAGATTTCGACTAAGCTCTTTGAAAAACCCCTCGGGGGAAACATGGGACCCAACTGGGGAAACATCTAATTTCGTTGCTATGTATTTGTGATATTATGTGTACTCGTATATAAATCAGGATTTCCTCACGATTTTTAGTTAGCTGGTATTGGAGTTTAGGAGTTTATGCTAGTAGAATTTATCAACCGTATTCTGCATAGTATATTATCTATTATAAATATTTCTCAGAGCCACTGCTCTGTGAGCATAGCACAGTGAATGCAACGGGATTGTCACATCTGGCGATCCTTTAGTCCTACTTATAACATAATATATGTGAAAGTTTGTGAGGATGGATGGATGGGTGGATGTTTGTTACTCTTTCACGACAAAACTACTGAACCTATTGGGGTGAAATTTGGAATGTAGGTAGCTTAGACTCTGGAATAACACTTGGGTTTTTCCCTTCCCTTTTTCCCCGATATTCCCACGGGAACGATGTCTACGCGGGTGGAACCGCGGGGCACTGCTAATATAATAATAATTTTGTAAATACAAAAAATGTGGCATGGAGCAGTGTCCATAGTGTGTAATGGATCTAAAAAGCCGTAAAAGACGTATTCCGTGGCAGTTTTTATTCTTGTGCAATATTGAACCTTGACATAAGAGAATGCAAAGTTACTAATTAACTGGTCAAATAATGAAGGGTTCCTACCCACCATTTACCTACCTATTTTGTTAATTACCTAGTATGAGGTATAAGAATTTATTCTTATTGCAGTAATAATAGTCTTATAATACTCGTATGACAATTTATAAGCCACGTTACTTGTATTATGAGTACCTTTAATTATGAACTTTATCTATTTTTTTGTTTTAAAGGTACTCTCCGTACAAGTATTGTGCTTATGCTTATGCATACATTGTGAAAATTATTCGACAATACTATTAAGGTTTATGAGATAGAGCCCTGGGACAGACGGATGGACGGACAGTGGCTTAGTAATAGGGTTCCTTCGGCACTCTTTGAGTACGGAACCCTTAAAACAAAGTCGAAGTAGAGACGTAAGATTAGGAAGGCCGATCCTATGACCATGTCTGACACATAAGGAAGGTATAGAGAGAGAAAAAGAGAGATTGCACCTTGTCTCTTCCCCTCTCTGTGTGGAATTGCTAAGGAATTGCATAATATTACAGATATTAAATATTGCGAGTAAATATACCTATTCTTATCATATTTTAATATTATAATTCACATGGATACTTTAAAAATTATAATATAAAGATTGCATGAACTAGTATCATTGTTTTCTATAACTTATTTAACAACTACATTCCTGCGAATAAATGATTTGATAAAAATTACAATGACAGGGAAAAATCCATCATAATTTTATAACTCTAAATTAAGAAATTTATGTTACTTCTATTCCTAAACGGATCTTAAATCAAAATAATTTCGAACTAGTTCATATCAGTTTAGCTAAGCTCCGTAGGCCTTACTGAATCGTCCCCAGGAATTCTAAGCAGGAAGAATTAATCCTTACTCCGATCCATGTATAATCTCTCTGTAGGTTAAGTTTCTGTGGGGAGCATTATGTTACATTACACCCACTTTAATCCTCAGAGATACGAGCATGTGGGTTGTAGACATATATTTTGATGTAGGAAAATGTTGCGAAAGTTGTTTGAGTTCTCGCTGAATTTCCTATGTGAGTAGCATAACAATATACATTGATGAGTTGGTTTGTATGCAATTATTTTTGACATAATTATTGATGAAATTGTTTTTAGATTTAAATGATGTATTTATAATCCGGTCTAATTAGCTTCAAATACAGGGGTAAGGTTACATTAATTCGCACCTAGCTAAAAATTGGCATGGATAAGGGGATCCCGTGGGGGCGAAAAGTGGGTTATGGATAGCCACTTTGCTACGTTGAATGTGAGGGGAGGTATGAATGAAAAAGTTGAGGAAGTATGCGAGATGATGAATGAAAGACGGATTGATGTTCTCTGTGTGAATGAAACTAAGCGGAAAGGATGCGACACCACCACGCATGGCTCATACACAGCCTACTGGTCGGGAGTTCCGGAGACTAGTAGAGGCTGCCAGGGTGTTGGTGTACTTCTTTCTGCCAGAATGAATGAGTGTGTGACTGGCTATGAATGTGTGAACCCAAGGCTCCTTTGGGTGAGGTTAAAGGTTGGCCTTACGCGCATCTTTATATTGGGGGTTTACGCTCCGACCGATGCAGGGCCAACCTGTTCCTCGAGAGCCCAACAGATGAGGCAAGAGTTTTGGGATAGCGTGAAAGATATTTTGAGTGGATGCAAACAGAATGAAAGAATAATAATGTTAGGAGATTTTAATGGTTGGGTAGGAGTGAAACGAGATGGATATGAGAATGTATTAGGAAATTTTGGGGATGACAGAGTGAATATGAATGGTGAAAGGCTGCTTGAAGTGTGCATGGAGTGGAATCTTTTAGTAACAAACACAATGTTTGATCACAAAAAGATCCACTTGTTTACGAGAGAAGAAGGAAACCAGAGAAGTATGATTGATTTTGTTATTGTGGATGAGAGATTAAGAAAGAATGTATTAGACACTCGGGCCTATCACGGTGCCGGGATTTACACAGACCACTTTATGGTAGTATGCCGAGTAAGAGGTCTGTTTAAACAGTGGCGGCATCGTGAAAGTGGGTCTGTTAGTGTATTAGAGCGCATAAAAGTTGAGAATCTGCAAGAAGAAAATGTGAATGAGGAGTTTGCACGTAAGCTGAAAGAAAAGTTTAGCATGTTAGATGAAGCATATGAGATTGAAGAGATATGGAAGCCGTTCAAGGAAGGGATTGTGGAAGTTGCGATTGAAGTATGTGGTATTAGTAAGAGAAAGAAAGGGTGTAAGATACAAAAGGTTTGTGTGGAAGTTCGAAAAGCAGCGTCTGAGAAGAAGAAAGCTTGGAAAGATTGGTTGGCTACAAAAGCTAATCAAAGAATGCAGAAGGCAACGAATGATGATGTAAACATGGCAAGAAATGAGTATAAAAGATTGAAGGATGTGGCGAACGAGATAGTGAGAAGAATGAAAGAGCAAAATAGAGATGAATTTGACAGGAGGTTATCTGATGACTTTCAGAATAACATTAAGTTCTTCTGGAAGTCCGTAAAATCAGCTAGAGGAAAAATTACCACCTCACAGCTGGACAAAATCAGAAACCAGGATGGTAGTATTCTGAATGGAGAAGAAAGTGTGCTGAAGGGATGGAAGCAATATTTTGAAAGTTTATATGAAAAGGAGAATTTGCAAGTACAGGCCCCACCCGGGGATACGAATGAAAGTAATGATGAAAATGATATTAGCATGAAAGAGATTGTGGAAGCGTTGAAAAGTATGAAAACGGGTAAGGCTGCAGGATATGATAGAGTTTCTGCCGAGATGCTTAAAGCTGGACAGGGTGTGGTAGCTAGTCAGCTGTACCGCCTTTTCAACCTTTGCTGGAGGAGCGGCAGAGTACCAGGAGACTAGTGCAAGGCCGTTATCGTACCGTTGTACAAAGGAAAAGGGTCGCAGCATGACTGTAAAAACTACCGAGGCATTAGCTTGTTAAGCATTGTTGGCAAACTGTATGCAAAGATTTTGATTAAAAGAGTGATGAATGAAACTGAAGATAAGATTTGGGATGTGCAAGCGGGATTTAGGAAAGGAATGGGATGCATGGATCAGATCTTTTCCTTACGAAGCATAGCTGAAAAATTCTTGGCTAACAGCCAAAAGGTCTATTGCGCTTTCGTGGATTTGGAAAAGGCCTACGACAGAGTGGCGAGGAATGAACTGTGGTCAACATTGTCTATGTATGGAGTGAGCGGCAACTTGATACGAGCACTGAAATCACTCTACGAGGGTTCCAGTGCTTGTGTCAGGGTAGACGGACCTTACACAGACTGGTTTAACATCGAAAAAGGTGTTAGACAAGGATGTGTAGCTTCACCGTGGCTGTTCAACGTATTCATAGACAATTGTCTGAAAGATTTGAAAGAGAGTACGTACGGGTTAAGAATGAATGGGTTGACCGTCAAATGCCTCCTATACGCTGATGATCAGGTCATATTGGCATCGTCGGAGGAGGAGTTGCAAGCGATGGTTGATATTACGAATGCTGCTTTAACAGGCAAAGGAATGAAAGTGAATGTAAGCAAGACGAAAGTTATGGTTTTTGAAAGAGAAGAAAGTATGACAGTTTGCAATATTCTGATTGGTGGAGAAAAGGTAGAACAAGTGAAAGAGTTTGTATATCTGGGTTCTAAGTTTACAAGGGATGGAAAGTATGATTGTGATATTGAACGAAGAGTGTTGGCAGGGAATCAAGTGAATGGGGCGTTACATACTTTTATGAACAGTCAGAAAGTGTCTAAAAAGGCACGACTGGCTGTCCATGGAGGAGTAATGATCCCTACACTTATGTATGGTAGTGAATGTTGGGTCTGGCAGAAGAAGCATGAAAGTAAAATTAATGCAGTGGAGATGAGAAGCCTGAGAAGCATGACTGGAGTGACATTGATGGACAAAATGAGGAATAGTACGATAAGGGAACGCTGTGGCGTGTTAGAAGATGTAGTGACAAAGATAGAGAAAGGAATGCTGAGGTGGTTCGGGCATGTGGAGAGGATGGATGAAAGAAGATTAACAAAAGAGATTTATAAGGCTAGTGTGTATGGTCAAGTCGGTAGGGGTCGACCTAGGCGTACTTTTCATGAACAAATTGATGTTGTTCTTAGGAAAGGCCAAGTCAAAAGCACCTACAACCGACGAGCATGTATGAAAAATGTCATGAAAGTGAACGAAGCGAAAGGTGTATGTCAGGATCGTAGCAAGTGGAGGGAAATAGTCTCTGCCTACCCCACCGGGAACAAGGCGTGACTGTATGTATGTATGTATATTGGGAACCCTATTACACACAATTTGTCAATTATCCACATCGATCCGAGGTGTGGAAAAAAAATTATTCAAGGTCAAATGTAGCAAAAATCAGTTTTTTGAGTTTTCCAGCTAAACGGTAAGTTTTATCATCAGTTTAAAAATAGGTGAGACAAAATATTTATCATGCAATTATCTATAAAAATTGTTCATACATTATTTTTTGTCCGCGTGGCGACGCTCGTATACCTGCTCCTTTTTCAAGGGCCTAGCTAGATAGAATAGTATTAGTCTCAAGCATTCCTTCGTAGTAAGAACACGTAGTTATTGTTTATGTTTCCAAACAAAATTTGTGCAGTTTTGTGTTTGTAATAGAAATGTCGCAATTGTGCTTTATTTGTAATAAACATTTGGCCGAAAGCGAAACAGTTACTGTTGATCGTGGCCTAAAGACGTTAATTAATGCAAGTATTGAAAGAGGTGTCTGCTTCTGCTCATCAACATCTCATCATCATCATCATCTCAGCCACAGGACGTCCACTGCTGAACATAGGCCTCCCCCATAGATTTCCATTCAGTCCGGTCGCAAGCGGCCCGCCTCCATCGTGTTCCTGCCGCCTTTATCAGATCGTCTGTCCACCTTGTGGGTGGACGTCCTACGCTGCGCTTGCCGGTTCGTGGTCTCCATTCGAGAACTTTGCAGCCCCATCGGCCATCAGTTCTACGTGCTATGTGCCCTGCCCATTGCCACTTCAACTTACTAATCCGCTGGGCTATGTCGGTAACTTTCGTTCGTCTACGGATCTCCTCATTTCTGATTCGATCTCGCAGAGAGATTCCGAGCATAGCCCTCTCCATAGCTCGTTGCGCTATTTTGAGCCTGCTGATAAGGCCCACAGTCAGAGACCACGTTTCAGATCCGTAAGTCATCACTGGTAACACACACTGGTCAAAGACCTTCGACTTGAGGCACTGAGGTATTTTGGACGAGAAGACATTGCGTAGGTTTCCGAACGCTGCCCAGCCTAGTTGGATTCGACGATTGACCTCTTTCTCGAAGTTGGACTTACCGAGTTGGACTGCTTGTCCTAGGTAAACGTATGAGTCAACAACTTCTAGAATCGAGTTCCCAACCGATACTGGGGTCGGCACAACATGGGCATTACACATCATCTTCGTCTTCTCCATGTTCATTTTAAGACCGACCCGTTGAGAAACTCGATTGAGGTCTTCGAGCATCGTGCCGAGATCTTCCATCGAATCTGCCATGACTACGATGTCGTCGGCAAACCGAAGGTGAGTGATGTATTCGCCATTAATATTGATGCCGTGTCTTTGCCAATCCAGAAGCTTGAAGGCGTCCTCCATTGCGGCAGTAAACAGTTTCGGAGATATGACGTCTCCCTGTCTTACGCCTCTTTCCAACGGGATCGCCTTCGAACTCTGGTCCTGTACTCGAATCGACATAGTGGCGTTACTATACAAGCACTTCAACACTTCGATATACCGATAGTCAATATGGCATCGTTGGAGAGACTCGAGCACCGCCCATGTCTCGATCGAATCAAAGGCCTTCTCATAGTCCACGAACGCTAAACATAGTGGCAAGTTATACTCTTCGGTCTTCTGTATAACTTGACGCAGCGTGTGGATGTGGTCTATGGTACTGTAGCCTTTTCGGAAACCGGCTTGCTCGGACGGCTGGAAGTCATCGAACCTGCGACTGAGACGATTCGTAATGACCCTTGAAAACAACTTATAAACATGGCTCAGAAGCGAGATGGGTCTGTAATTCTTCAACATGGTGTTATCACCTTTTTTGAAGAATAGGACCACCACGCTTCTGTTCCATGCTTCTGGCGTCACACCTTTGAATATGACAGAGTTAAAGAGCCTCTGGAGGACTTTAAGTACCGGTGTTCCACCCGCTCTCAGAAGCTCTGTTGTAATGCCGTCGTCACCCGGCGCCTTGTTGTTTTTAAGTTGTTTCAGGGCCATCCTAATCTCGTACAGGCTGATGTCCGGGATATCTTCGGTATAGTGTCGGGTCAGCTTGGCTCTTGGATCTTTGGCCGTGCTGCTAACAGGCTTTGCGACCGAAGCGTATAGCTGCCCATAGAACCTCTCGATCTCCTCTAAGACCTCTGATTTTGTCGACGCTATGCTGCCATCTTCTCTCTTCAGCTTTGTCAGCTGGCTTTGCCCAATAGACATATCTCTTGCGAACACTTTGGAGCCCTTTTTCCGCTCTATTGTCTCTTTGATATTATTAGTATTAAAGAGACGGATGTCGTGCCGCAAGGATTTGGAAATTCGTCTATTGAGCTGCCTATATGACTTAGCATCATCGGGAGATTGCAGCCGTAGCGAGCGTCGTTCAGCCATGAGGTTTAGGGTGTGATCAGATAATTTTTGAGGTCTATTTGTACGGCGGGGTTTATAGAACTTAGAGCCCACCGTTTGGACAGTTTCTACAAGCCTGTTATTAATTTCGTCCACAGACGCATCAATATCCTCCAGGCAATCGAAGCGATTAGAGAGTTCGAGTTGAAAGCTTTCGGGGTTTTGTATATGGGCGCGAGTAGGTCGGAGCGTGGACTTCATCAGGCGTGACCTCTCATGTACATCAACATCTATTTCGGGTATATTATCAAGTTCAAGTATGGCTCGGTAATAAACTAAACCCAGAAGACTAGGGTTAGAAGTTAATTGACAATATATTGGAACCAGTTCAGACTTTACTCCCTCCTGCACCGGAAAAACTCCTCAATTCAATTTTTAGCAATTGCGAAACGGGGTGTAATGCTAAATGCGGCTGTAAAAAAGTTGGGTTGTTTTATTCATAAGCATGTATCAGTTGTCGAGGCCAATCGTGCTCCAATGTTCAATCGCCAGTAGAAGAGATTCTTACGATATAGGCGAGGATACATCTGATGCATCGCTCTTTGAACAATTTTTGTAGTGGTAGGCCCCTTGTGCAGGAGGTCGCTTGGGGAAGTACCACACCTTTGCCAGTTATTCATCCGCCAAGCAGTAATGTGCAGACATTAATGTGTTCCGGTATGAAGGGCAATGTTACCAGCGAAATTACTGGGCATGATGAGATTCAACAACTCATATCTCAGGGTGACAGGCGCAGTGCAGTGCCGCGCAGAATTTTGAATTTTAAAACACTGGGTGGCACTGTGTCTGATATGGGCAATCATGATGCTTACCATCAGGAACCTGATTAGCTCGTCTTGTCACTCACTATCATAAAAAAATTATTTGTACCCAGCAAGAAGAAGAAGGAGAAGAAGAGCAAGACAGTATGGATTATGTTTCATTAGAAGAGTATCAATCAGGCGAATAATTTTCTCAACTTACTCATTACTTACACCGCTCTTGTTATTTACAATATTACCATTTTCAATTTAATACAATAGCTTTTTAACTCAACAGAACCACAATAGATCGTGGAATAGGCCTACTGGAGAAACCACGTAAAAAAAAACGTGCCATGTACTACCTCACGGGTGGCGCGGAAACGTGTGCATATTATGAGTAACACAACTTTTTCAACATTTTCCATCGCTATATCTCCGAAATGGTGATTCTTAGGAAAAAAGTGTATGAACAACTTTTATAGATAATTGCATGATGAATAATTTTTGTCTCACCTATTTTTATGATAAAACTTACAGTTTAGCTGGAAAACTCAAAAAACCGATTTTTTTTCCCACATGTCGGATCGATGTGGATAATTGACAAATTGTGTGTAATAGGGTTCCCAACATTCATGCCAATTTTTAGCTAGGTGCGAATTAATGTAACCTTGAATGTCTATCTTGACCGGGTCATTAATATTTTGTTTAGCTCTCTATTTAAAATTAATTTTAAATTGTACGTTAATACCTTGTAATTTTATATACGATCCAAGATTATTAATGAATAAGTAAATGAAATTAATTAATGCTTATAAAAAATAAATCGCAATCTTCCTTAATTATGTGACTGTGTGAGTGATAGAGACTAGCCCCGCAGCTTCATTCGCGTGGACTTCGTTCCCATAAGAATATCGAGATAAAAAGTACCATATGTGTTATTCTTGAATCTTAGCGATCTTTAAACCTAATTTCAGCTCAATCGGTTCAGTATTTTTAGCGTGAAAATAAAACAAACATACACGCAAAAATCAGCGCTAGAGCTGTTTTATTTTGTGCCATCTAGATGGCGCTGGAGTCGAGTAAGAACTCGCTAGCGTTTTTTACCTGTTACAAACGCAACTTTTTTACATTGTGCTGAGATTTGAGATTTATAATATAAGTAAGATAGTAAATTATGGACTCCAAAATATTATCATCAAACACGTTTCAAGATATTTCTAAATAAACTCAGAAATTCCCTTAGAGAGATAAATATTGTTGCAGTAATTTCACATAATATAAGTATGATTAAATTCCTAAGCTATTAGGAAATCTATTATGCTATATTTTAAGGAAATAAACCATATACTAATTAATTAATATTGTTTTTTAAACAATCTTACAAAAGACAAGCCGTAATAATACTTAGCTCTTTTATTATGAATGTTTATTAATTCATAGTTTAACTTTAAACATTTATTTCGTAATGTGAATGACTTCAAACCCATTTAATTGGTTTGACATTAATCTACATAGTGACAAAACATATTAAGTAAGTATTCCATTTTCATTTTATAAGTCCTCATATTGATTGTATGCATTGCCGTTGAAATACAACGAGAGTAAGCTTGTCTAGGATATGGAGAGCTGAGCAAATAAACGCGTTGGAAAGTCTTTGTTTATGCGAAACGAACGTATGGGTAACAATGCAATATTGTGTTCCAGATATACTACAATTAAACCTAATAGTGGAACTCAAGCTCCTGAGGGAAACCAGGGATAAAATAAAACAATCTGTAGCCGTGTTTACGATTGCTCGGCGAGGCAGCCTTGCGAATTGAGTTTGCTTCGTTCAGTGTGGACACGCCTAATTTAAAAAGTTGGTCTCCGTGTATGCCTATCAAAAGACCGGTATGGTTTTTACAAACTTTGTGATTGTGAGCAATGCAACAATCTGCGGTGCAGGTCTTTTTTGTAAAATCTACGTATAATACAGTTGCATTTGAAAGTAGTAGTAGGTATTTTCACAATTTACCTACACCTGTCACACTGCTGTTGCAAAATAATCCATGCCGGTATATACTCGTAGATAGCTTGTGTTTACGAGCATCTTAATAGGTTTCCATACAGAAAAAAAATGCGTGTTATAACGTTTCAAATCTTGTATAGAAATATGTATTTATCGATTTCCCCATAAATCCAGCAAGAACTCTTTGAAGATCGGAATTTTATGAGATAACTGTGATATCCTATAAAGTCATATTTACATCATTTCACAAATCGTATCCTCGATACAAAGAACGTTATATTCAGAAGGCGTCACAAAGAATGGATTTATCAGAATATTTGGCAACGATCAAAGAAGTTCGGAGATTTCACGTATTTATAACGATCACCAAAAGTGACAATAGTGGCCATTTATTGCTTTGATCATATTTCGGATCAGATTGTATTGTATGTCTGTTTTAGAAAATGTATCAATGTATGTATGTGTGTAGGTTTACTAGATAAAAGTTACAAGTAAAACCCGACGTAAAAATATTTGACATAATATCACGCCTTTTTTCCGAAGGGGCTGGAAAAGGCAGTAGGTACACTCATACTTTGCCACTCATACTTTTTGTAGTGGTAGGCCTCTTTTGCAGGGGGCCTTTGCCAGTTATTCATCCGCCAAGCAGTAATGTACCAACATTATTGTGTTCCAGTCTGAAGGGCAATGTTATCAGAGAATTACTGCGCATGATAAGTCTCAACCTAGGACGATTTAATCACGTTTCAACAATCTCAGGGTGACAGGAATCAGAATTTTGAATTTAAGAAATCTAGGTGGCACTGTGTCTAATATGGGCAATCATGATACATACCATCAGGCATCTCTGATTTGCTCGTCTTGTCACACTTCAAAAATACTGAGAATATTATGTATCAGGTTGCCAAAAGTGAAAAATGTAGAAATGAAACTCTAATTGAAATGATTTGCTCGTCTTCTTACTCAATATCATAAAAATAGCATGTAATTCTGGAGATCGAACCCGTGAATTCATGATCGGCAGTAGAGCTTGCGACCATTACGTCACCGAGGTTATTATGCTTCAATCATAAATCATGATTGAAATATAGGCCTCATTTTAATGACTGGACAGAAGAAGTCGTCGTGAAAGTAAGTATCAACTCTTAAAAATGAGCAGAAATATTACACCCGCGGGCGGGATTCGAACCACGCACCCTCCGCCTTGAGCCAATAGTTATCGGCAACTATCCCATCTAACTAACGCCATTAGGGACATGCTTTTTTCCATTTGCATTCTACCTACCGTCGAGTCTAGTTTTACGATTAGAATTCATATCCACCCTTTTTTCACACCTATTTTAAATAATATTTTTTTTTTATCTTGCCATTTCAGATTATACCAATAATATATTTATGCGATTAGGCCGCTTAGTCCATAAAAAAAATTATTAAGAATCGACTGAACACACAAAATCTTAGGTGCTGTTATACCTACTTCAAGAAAAAGAACCCACCCTCATTCTATTTTCATCCGAATAAAATTAAAAGCTCTGAACTGAGCCTGAACACAGAGTAAGATCATAATATTATTTCAAGAGCTAGTGCCAGAATGTGGCTGGCGGGACAGATAACGCTGTAAAACGTCAATCTCTGGTAGCTCTACTCCATTTCGGAGGGATCAAAGTTCCGGGCAGGGATTATAAGGGTCTAAGATAAGCTCATTTTCCAAAGCCTAAATTTGCGCGCACCTACTTCCTTTGTTGAAACGCTGACGAGTTGACTTTTTTGTGAATAATAAGGACACGGGGTTAATGATAGCTGTAATGCGTCCGGAGGTAATGAGAATTTGCTTATTTGAAGGATCGCGTTTGATAATGATTCTACTTTCCACTTTCCACATACTTTCAAAAAATATATCGATATAAAATTGGTCTATTTGAATTACACTCAGTTACAAATATATGACGTTAACATTAATACGTAAAAGGTTTTTGGAGAGAACACGTCGTCTTTATCTCATGATCCTCGTCAACAGTAATTTTGTTATGAAGTAATTAAATTCGCATTCACCACTACAGCCTTGAGAACATAGAGCACAGGAAATGTAAAGTGCTACTACTAGATACAATTTTTTTCTGACGGTGAAAAGTAGGTGCAGCACACATTTACACGTACGTGATAACCTGGTATGATTATGATCATAGATGGCTATAATCTTATTAGTATTCTGTGCTATAATGCAGAAAATGAATCGTAAACAAACAAACTAAAACAAGAGAAAGCCGCACACAAACAATAAATAAACAGACATCTGCCTGACTGAGTGTCATACTCTCTCATCAGCGCACAGCCTCAACCCTGGAACCTATAGAGACTTAAAAACTTTCACACAAGTTTCCTTTATGATATGTAGATAAGGAATGTACAAAATTCCCACAGGAAAGGAGTCGAGAGAATCACGCTAATAATAATTAAAAAAACGACATGAACAAGCCTTCGCTTAAAAAACTCATGTTCTGAATATTCTATGTTATAGCAGAATGACTTTAACTGAGCTTACAGTCATATTGGTTGTGGTTAAAAATGGAAGCAACGTTTCACCATAATGTGTGAATATGTTTAAATGCCCTAGCGAATAGATTTTAGCGCCCTCATTCATAAATAATAATAGACAAAAAGAACTGTAATCCTACTGAACTATTTTAAAGCACCACTTTTTTCGCCAAGGACCAGACTATTTCACAGATCGTTAGTCCTCTCGATCTGTATTTAAATTCATTCGCATTTTTATTATGGCGGCAAGTTTCCCGTTTTCCATCCCCTGGCTGTCGCATAAACAAAAGAAATGAACCGTTTCGCGTCCCCAACGCGCCCATTTGGAAAGGTTCTCGGAGGCCGGTTGCGTATTCAATGAGTTAAGGTTTTAATCGTCTGCTGGTTTCAGACGGAAAGGGAAAGAAAGGATTTTTATCAGACTTTTAAGCATTTTCTACCTGATTTGTTCTTGTGCTTCAGGCATTATACTTTTAACAAAATAAGAACTAACATTGCATAATCATAATCATAATCATTTATTCCCAAGATTTAAGGTTCATATAGTTCACATTTACATAACAGGTTCAGCTCAAATCTGCCTTTTCAGGCGTTGGACATTTATATATTATGTTATACAATTTATTAATTACCTTTACATAAAATATTAAGTATTTGAATAATCATTAAATAATTGGTATTAAATCTTATAATCAAAAAATTCATTCAAACTATAAAAACATTTTTCGGCAAGCCACGTCAGTAAATTATTCTTAAATCTATTAAATGTCATATCTTTGAAAGAGTCAGGGATTTTATTAAATATTTTAACACACATTATATTACAATTATTCGATGTCAATGTCAGTCTAGTACTTTCACGAAATAATTTCTCCTTAAACTGGGCCCGAGTGCCATGGTGGTTACTCAAAGTGCTGGCTAGCTGAAACATGTCTTTATGTTTAAAAACAAATAAACCAATTTCCAGGATATACAATGAAGTCACAGTTAGAATTTTATGTTTCCTAAAAAATGGTCGACATGAATCCGTCTGTCTTATCCCAAATATTGCACGGATACATCTCTTTTGAATGAGAAATATTTGGTCTAACTCAGTACTCCTGCCCCAGATTATAATCCCATAACGCAGTATCGAATTTACACATCCATAGTAAGCGATAACGGCAGCTTCCTTTGTCACAGTTTGTGAAATTCGTCTTAACGGGAATACAAAACTATTCAGTCGGGGACACAAGGACTCAATGTGCTGCTTCCAGAAGCAATTTGCGTCTATCGTTATACCAAGAAATTTTGTGCAACTTGTCTTCTCAATGGGCTTATCTTTATACATTACATTTAACTCTGGGGGAGTACTATTTAAGGTGTGGAACTGGACTAATTTTGTTTTCTCAATATTAACCTGCAGGTTATGAGCTGTTAGCCAATGAATAGCACCAGCCACAGCTTCATTGACCTCCTTCTCATAGTTAATCTTATCCCCTACATTCCCTTCAACTGCTATTGTTGTATCGTCTGCAAACAGTATACACGGGTGGCGTAGTGCATTTGGAAGGTCATTAATATATAATAAAAATAGAAATGGCCCCAGAATACTCCCTTGAAGGACTCCAAATCTATTAGGCAGGTAAGTCGAGGCAAATGTTTCGATAGTGTTAGTTTCTTTATTAAGACTACTGATTTGCACACACTGAGTTCTCTCCGATAAATACGATTTGAGCCAGTGGTATGCAGGTCCCCGAATTCCATACCTGTACAGCTTCTCGAGCAGTTTACTGTGACACACAAAATCAAAGGCCTTGCTCATATCCATAAATATGACTGTTACTGGATGCTTTCTTTCAAGGCCTTCCATAATGCACTTCACCAATTTAAAGGCAGCCAAAGCCGTACTTTTATTTTTCCGGAATCCCTTTTATCCTCTGCTATAATATCATATTTCTCCACGAAGTTGTTAAGTCTTTTTAACATAATTTTTTCAAATATTTTGGAAAAAATGGGTATAAGCGTAATCGGTCTGTAATTATTCATTACTGTTTTATCGCCTTTTTTGAAAATTGGCTTTACCACCGACTTTATATATATAAATAATATAGATATAAATTTATAGATATAAATAAATGTTATAATGTTCTTCTTGTAATAGTAAAGTATATATTTTAGTGTCTATATATTAGAAATTTAGGTACTTTATGTTTATTTAAATGACAAATTAATCATCTTCATCGAAATTATTTATTTAATTTAGAGTTCCTCACCTCAAAATAAAAAAAAAGAAACTCTTATAGGATCACTTTGTTGTCCGTCTGTCTGTCTGTCCGTCTGTCAAGACACTTTTTAACGAGAATGCATGGAGGTATCAAGTTGAAACTTATATCAACTACTCAGATCTGCGGTCCCTTGTGATTGTAAAAAAATCATACTTCTAAGTTAACGCAATCAAAAGCATATTTCCATTCTTTGCGCGAGGAACTCAATGATGGCGCTCCATGTTCTTGGTATCTAGGTATGGAACCTTACACTATGCATACATACGTTTGCCTTAACAATTTATTTCTGAATATATTTTCATCGAGTTTAATACACATAATAAAGAAAGGAAATGTACGGGAAAGTATGAAGGTTTCACTAATGACTGAAAAATGAAAGAGTAGAAAAACTAGCCTGGTATGGACATGTTATGTGGAGGGTTGAAAATCTTTGGCCAAAAGGACTATGAAGATGAATGTAGGTGGTTATGTGAGGAGGGGGCGTTCTAGAAAGTCCTGGATGAACTGTGTGAATGAGGATATGCCTGAATAAGAAGTACAAAGTGCCGAGATGACGGATGATAGACTGGAATAGCGAGAGATGACGTGCTGTGTCGATCGCACTTAATGTGGGATAAGGGGGGAAAGATAATGAGTTTTATACACATTTTATACGTTTTATACAATATTTTGGTTCCAAAACTGTCCGTGGAATAACCCAGTCCATGTTTATCTCCAAGTCTCTTTCAAAAATTCCCTTTTAGTGCAAGTTTTATCTCTGAATGAATTTAGTATTTAGTACTAGCCTTGCTTTTGATGTTCGCGAAGTATAAGAGACACTGCGTGAATAACTTTCTCTAAAGTTAGTAAAAGTTGTTAGTGCATGAAATATTCAGTTCACTCGTCTACTTTCCATAATATTACCAGCTCGTGAACTGGAAAGCTAATAACTATTTAGGTACTAGTATACGACATAGTTATAAGCATCATGTGCATTATTATAACATTAGGTATCTATGTGCAATCCTAATCCTAAATAATATAATATAAATCTCAAACCACAGTACAATGAACAATGAACAATGTAAAAAGTTACGTGTTTGTAACAGGTAAACAAAACGCTAGCGAGTTCTAACTCGACTTTAGCGCCATCTAGATGGTAAATAAAACTGTTTTGTGTGTGTATGATTGTTTCGTTTTTCACGCTAAATCTACTAAACCGATTAAACTGAAATTTGATATGTAGATAGCTTAGACTCTGGAATAACACGACATAGGGTACTTTTTATCCGGATATTCCCACGGCAACGAAGACTACGCGGGTGGAACCGCGGGGCATAGTCAGTATTGTTATATTTATCGAATGTCTTTTCTATCCATAATTGCATCAGTTACAGCTCACAAAAAAAAAATAGTTCAGTCTTGATTTTAATATAACGAGTTTACCCAGTTATATTATGTAGGATATATATTTTTGTTATACCTACTATATCAGTATACCCACTCTTAGAGAATTACCCCAAATTAAGGGCTCTTGTTAGGCCAAAGATTACATAATATAATCTGAGTTCTGAGTCGGTGGCTTCGAGTGGCATAATCCCGCCGTAGCTGCGGCATTTCCCTTGAAATGTCGCAGTAGGTAGATACACATGCCAGACAGTATACAGCTTTAAGTGTTCAGTAAAATCTGCTTCTATTTAGCTTAGCCATTTTCCAGTTGCTTTTTGGATTAAAATTCTTGATATATGTTGAGGTATTTTGATGTCTACTGATTGTAAAGTATTTCGCGCCGTTCTTTTAGTCTATCTGCCTGTTCGTAAATAAATTTTAATACTTCTGAACGATCCTTATATGTTTTCCACTTGGATTTACATCAATGCTCGACTGCCGATCATCAGGTCCCGAGTTCAATCCCCAGGTCAGCAGTGTTATAGGATTTTTCCATTAGGAAATATCTCTATGATAGGCTGAAGTCTGGAAGTGTCCCCGGTAGATGGCAATAGGCTACCACTATTACATGGGATCAATAACATACTGGCGAAATGTGGTTGTACCTACTATAGGACTCGGTACACCTCTGCCTACCCCTTTGGGAATAAGACTTGATTGCAAGGCACTCAGTTCATTCAAAGCGTAGATTTTGTTTTTGGATAAAATTTGTTGTAAGTTAAAGGTCGAAAATGGCCTGAACTGCTTTGAGAAAAGGATTGCTCGATAATGAATGTTGGAGAGATCGGAAAAAATCACGCCAACTGAGAGCTTTATTGACAATACATAACATAAAATCACGCTTTTTCCCGAAGGGTTAGGCTGTTGTACTCATGACTCGGTCCCACAGTAGGCAATGTTTCGTCAGTATGTTATTGATCCCATTTAATAGGGGGCGAGCCTATTGCATCTACCGAGCACAGTTCCAGACTCCAGGCAGCTATTAAGATAATTCCTATTGGAAAAATCTAATATTTAACACTTTGCCTGACCTGGGGATCGAACCCGGAACGTCTTGATTGGCAGTTGAGCTTGCGCCCACTACGCCACCGAGGCAGTCGAAATTTATTGACATGCGCTGTGTAAATCATTACAGTTAGGTACCTAATTGAAACTCAATAAAACTATATATATAGTTACTTATTATACTTATATTATACTAGTATTATATAGACATGATTGATAAACTATGGAATTTATTCTCTTCACAGATAATAATGTTATTTTAATATTTAACTATGCTTTGTTGATATCCATGTGAAGCCGGAGCATATATTATAAACTCACTCCGGTTTATATAATATCATATTTACAAAATAAAAAAATCCAAGATGATGGTTATGCGGTGGAAAATAAACACCCCTCTTTGCGTTTAAAATTATCGGTGAATATTTTTCCGCTTGATTGAAAATTCGTTTCAATCTAACGAACGAGCGGCGCCGTAGTCAACAAGAAATTTAATTTGTCGTACAAATTTTGCGTTGATTTTTCTGGAAGCTTTGAGGGAAAATTGTCCAAAATTGTTATGTTACGTACCTATAGGACTATATAACGATTTAATTTTTAATACAATTAGTAATTATAACGAAAAGGTGTAGTGTATTACTACACCTTTTCGTTATATTTCTTAAGGGGGTGTGTCTATTGTGTATCCTGCTCATCAAACTGAAAAAGAATTTTAAAATATAGAATTGTGAAGTTCGCAAAAAAAAATATTTGAATGCCCCATTGATTTAAAGAAAAGAAGGCAGATAAGGTACGTTCTCCCAGCGCTTACTCAACAACTGGCAAGTGCAATTTGCTCAATGTGCAGTTTTCACAGTGCAATATAATGAACGACAAAGGTAGAAAGACGTACCTATGTACATAAGGCCGAAGTGCGACCGAGACAACTATATTAGTCGCCAGTACGACCCCACTTTACTGACGTATGCTGACCTAATGGGACCTAATTTGAGCTTTCCATTTTCGAGAAGCCACTACCTCATCTCCCTTTTTGTTTAAATCAATGGTTTTATCCGGTCATTTGATTGGCGTACACGGATACCATTTTTAGTCAAACGTGCGAGGCCTCTTTGAGCTGTAACTTATAACTTTTTTATGGTTATTATTACTTGTTACGGTAGTACGGTCGCTTGCACATCAAGCAGTTCGATTGCTGGCGTGAACACCGTACCGAACGGTACGGCTGAACCATGTTCGATCGTCTATTCGTAGTATTAGATAAGAAAGATGATGTAGTGAAAAATTAAATAGAAAATTCAAAAATTCATATTTTATAAATTTAGGTCAACCAGTTGCCAGTTCCGTGCATCGTTAACACCTTTGAAATTGCATGATATGTGCCACCGACTGCCACGTCATATTCAGCTAGGTCAATATTATAACAAATATAGTGCATACAGAAGACCAAGTGCAAGTCGTAATAATATTTATTTACATGGAAAATCGACAATCAGAAATCGGTGAAGGCATAATATACTGCACTGCTGATCTGGAGATCCCGGTCCCCAGATCAGGCAAAGTATTAAATATTGGATTTTTTCACATTATCACTATAACCTGAAGTTTGTAACTATGTCCGGTAGATGGCAATAGGCTCGCTCCCTATTGCATGGACCAATAACATACTGGCGGAGTGGGTATGCCTACAATAGGACTGAGTCCTGGGCACTCCTCTGTGTACACAGGAAAAAGAAGTGATTGTATGTAATAAAAAGAGTGGTCTTTATAAACAAAAGTTTCTAATACGGAGCATTTTCTAAGACGCCGTGTCAGCTATAAGTACCAATCAATAACAGTAAAACTAATAAAAAAACAATCAGAACGAATCAGTGGATGTGGTCGAGAAATGGCTAGAAATAGCCATAAACAAAAAATTATGTCATATTAAACAAAACTGAAGTAACCTAAAATCGACTAAATAAGATGGATTTTTTTCTTTTTTATTGGCCAATTTAACCATTAGTAACCAATTAATAGGAACAATATAGCATTGCCTTTCATCGTGAATTTCATATGGCAGCATGGTAAACGATTCTGTGGCCATGATGCGCCTCAAGTGATTTTATGGCAATGAGCCCCTGGTATTGCATCCAGGGTATATTAGTGCCTATACTAGATTCGGTGGGAAGCATCTATTTTCAATATCCTGTGATATTGGTTAATTTTCAAAATTTGATAATACTGACATGAACTTAGGAAAAAAGGCGGATGGAGTCTTCTAAAACAAAAAGTGAAGCATCATAGTAAGCCAGCTCGCTTAAACAAATATAACAGAACGCTCTCATCCATGAATCTAGAAAAATAGTTGTGAATTTGTAGGTGCACACAATCAGTTAGGGGTCAGCTTACGTGGTTACTGATCGAGATTTTGGTACAAAAATCCATTTTTTCCTGTAGAAGGTAGACCTCCCCAAACAGGTGTTTCTGAAGACTCCATCCGCCTTTTTTCTAGGTTCATGCCTGACAAAAGCAAACGCGCGTAGGCAATTTTGACCGTCTAATTTTATTACTTTCCTCAAAACGACAAAAATAACCTGATTTAAAAAAGGGTTTATTTGTTAAAAACAAACTAATCTGTCGACTTAATTTATTTCTGAAAATATTCTAACTCTAAAACCTTGATTTGAAGAAAAACTTAAGGGAACCCTTATTCAATTACACCAAAACTGTACCACAAAAGGGTTGAAAGTTCAAGGTAAGTAATTAAACTGCTTATGAATACTAAAATAATTAATTAAATTAGCCTATCTCGTTTGCCCAGCTCTCTTGAGGTTTTTGTTTGTGATTTTATTATCTTGAAGGTTAAAGAGAAGTATATAAATCCTTTTTATTATATTTAATATTATTCTTTTGTAAATGTCACTATCAAGATTAATTTGAAAACTTCAAGCGCAACTAATCAATAATTATAGTGATCTGTGAATCAAGGTGGACTTTCGGAGATATGTTGAAATTGAAAAAGCTTTTGCCGAACGTAAGTTTATATATATAAAAAACACGCGTCGAATTCCCATCCATTAAAAGTTGTCGAAAACCACACATTGTATTAGGTTTGTAAACACAGCAGCGTTTGTATTCCGAATTTGGCCGCTTCTACTTTGACATTTTTCATTTCACTTTATTAATGTGTTTTTCAAAGACTAGTATTTTTATTGTTGTGCAGTAGCACGTATAGTTTCAGCTTAAGCGGGTAAGATATTTAGGGATAATTTGGTACAGGTTTTAGTACCAGGAGTAAAATATTATAATAACTTACTATGCGAAAGTTTGGTGTGTATATTTTTGATGCATTTTCAAATCTGGTAAACAAATTGAGCTGGTAAGTATGTAGATAATTCATGGAAAAACAAAGGGTACTTTTCAATAGGTGAAACTGCGGCCACAGCTAGTCTTAAAAATGCTTTACCTATTTTATCCTAAAAAGAAAACAAGCCTACCGTACCTAATCATAAACTGTTAGGACAGCAAATACGCGAGGAATACACAAGTGTGATACACTCGCGCTCCCTAGGCTCATTGTAATCAGGAACGGGTCACGCATTCGGCAGAATCACTTCCTTATCCAGCCTTATTCTTTGTAAAAGTCCTCCCAACTTTGATAGGGAGGCTCAAAGCTGAGACTTGCGAATTTTATCACAGAATGATTAACTAATGCCCTTCATTTTGCTTTAAGAAAATCAATTTGATTAAAGGAAAAGTTTTCGATTCGAAATGACTTTAGATGAGTCTAAAGTCATTTCGAATCGAAAACTCAGAACTGAGATTCTTTTTTCTTTGGCTTCACGGACTTTTGATTGAATGAAATAACAAATTTCTTTTAAACCAATTAATGAACCTGATTACGCTAGAGTTACAAGGGGCGGATTAATTTTAACATCTCATTGGTAACTGTGTAAAAGCGGTTTCACACCACGTCCGAAACTTATCCGATACGGTCCGAAGTAGTCGTAAAACTATTTGTGTGGTAGTAAACGTTCTAGATACGGTTTTCGCCATCCTATTTCTCTATACGATATTTGACGGACCGAAGCAGCCATAGTTTGATTTTGATGAACACTCACGCACTGCATCCGGACCAAGTCCGATCTAAATCCGTGATATATCATATATCCGAATGCGGTCAGTTTTCCGAATAACGGTTTCGGATCGGAGTCGTTACGGACGTAATGTGAAACTGCTCTAACCGTTGACGATAAAATCGAAAAGGAAGAGAATTTAATATGTAAGGATCCTCTATTGTGCCTTAACTATTAAATCTGATTTTGATTAGTATATAAGGTATCAACTAATTCGTTATTTTGGTGTAAGTCGTAAGTGTCATTTTAGGCTACATTTCGTACTTAGGTATATTCTTGTGCTTAGGAATATAGTATAGTTAATATATAATATAGTTGTAGCTCACAATTTTTCAAGCTTCTAATTTTTATTTATTATCTTTTTTCCTTACCTACACATCCCATTTCTGTTCCTTGTTCATCCTGCAGAAGTTTATAGATTTTTTCTCTTTAATATTAGCATTCTACACTTGCATTGTTTGTATCTATGATCTGCATAAACATCCATATAAGTTATACATTAAAATATTAACATGCAATGTATTATGTGTGCGCCCACGACACAGTATATTCTAGTGTGGGGTCTAGGGACTCCATTATAGCCTGGGGATTGTTCTGCATTTGTATTATTCTTAATTAATTTCACCTTTATAATATTTATTAATGTAAAATGGTTTTGTATAATACATAGCGGATTAATTTACCTAAAAGCTAATGTACACCTATTTTTTTTGGGAAATATTTACAAAATATTTTTATTATCATAATATTATGTTCAAGTTTAATCCAGCAACTGAATTTTGAAGTAATAATCCTGAACTGGTTGATGGGAAACTTTGCATAGGTACTCGGTTTGTTTGAATAATAATGCATGGTTAGCTAAGTAACATCATTCTAAATACAATATGGCAGCCTTATTATATATTTTGTGTACGGTCACGATTTAAAAAAAGTCAAAGGACTTCTGAGTAGAATACAAAAGAGATTGATTTTTTATTTAAATTAATTTATTATCTTTTTATGTTGTAGGTTTCACGTCTCGCCTACAGAAAAATTACAACTACGAGTTCTTTGACTAGCGACGAGCTCAATGTGCACAGGGACACTGCCATTAATAATTCAAAGACTCCTTTTGAGTTCACCGAAGAGAACTTGACGGTAAGTATCTATTAAATGTCTACTTCTTCTCAACTGCCTCGGTGCCGTAGTGGGCGCACGCTCGGCTGCCGATTAGGAGGTCCCGGGTTCGATCTCCAGGTCAGACAAAGTGTTAAATATTGGATTTTTCCATTAGGAATTATCTCAATTACTGCCCGGAGTCCGGAACTATGCCCGGTAGATCGCATTAAGCTCATAACAGGTAAAATTAAATGGTAAAATTGGGACGGAGGCCTCGCTATTACATGGGACCAATAACATACTGGCGAAATGTACTGTGCGAATTTCAGCAAGGTCTAGTGGTTGAGGCTGCGCATTTATGAGTTTGTGTGTCAGTCAGTCAGAACTTTGGTTTTTATAAATACTTTTTTATATTACCTACATAATTCTTAAACTGACTTCCTATTCAATCCTATTCGTTGAACGGTGGCGTAGTGGTGGAAAGCTTTACAGCTGTTCGTAAGGTCCCGGGTTCGATCCCCTGGTCGGACAAAGTGTTATTGGATTTTAGGAACTAGTGGAAGTTGTCCCATATTATTATTATTGTTATTTTCTGAGTGACAGCATTGGAGTCTGGAACTGTGGCCGGTAGATGACAATAGGCTCGCCCCCTTTGCACCTTTGCCCTTTGGAATAAAACCGTGATGTTATGTTATAAATCCTATCTATATATCACTGCTCCAATAGATCTGTTTTAAAGTTATTGTATTTAATGTAAGTAAAAGTTCCTCAGAGCGTTTCACGGCATTCCTAACACACTCGCTGTACCATATGTTAAAAATAATAAAAATTAAGATAAAATTATAAAAAATGGAATATATGTTAAATAAATAGTAAATGGAACTGCTTTTTCCGTAGAAGTATCTCTCTAAAAATTAATATTTAGATGAGACTTCGCGAATTATTTATATCGAATCAAAATTAGGCAATCGTGTTTCAACTGCCATAACTTACTGTAAAGTTGCTGTTTTATTGCCTTAACTGATTTGCCGTACAGTCCAAAGCGTGGATTTTGGGACTTACTTCACCTTAAAGTACGTATAATTGAATAAATAAAAGTTAGTAGATTATATATAAAAAAAATAAAAACACGAAAATATATGTACTATCTATCTATGTTAGGTAACATTTTGTATTTATTAATGTACCTATTAATATATTCAAGAACAATTAAAATTGCCAGGGGTACGTCTTGGCCAAATAAAATTCTAAAAAGCATTTAATATTAATAAAAGTTTTTAGTCGAACATGAATCAAAAGACACAGTTCACAAGGAAAGTAAAATTCATAATAAGATATGTCCTTTTCAACATTGAAAAGAGAAATTAGACAAGGAAATTAATATGAAGCGGGCGTTAATTTACCTTTTCTGGAAATAATGAGGAATATAATTGCCTTTATATAATTCTATTTATGAATTTCAACCTTCGTAATTCATTTGGAGTGTTTACACGTTTTGTAATTCAGAAAATTGTAACAAATTATGTTCTCTCGGCAAACAGATGTTATCACTCGAGCAATGACTTCTCTATATTTACTCAACGATTTATATTTAATTGATTCAAATTACAATTATTTTATTACTTACAGGTATTTCAAATGATTAACGAGGCCTTTTAAGTATCCTATTAGCAGTAACTACTATTTTCTTTGCTGTGACAGAAGTTTTATGATTTAATAATGTTTAAATTATGCGCTTCCAGCCGTAGCAAATAATCTAAATTTATAGTAACTTCTGTGTTCCAGAAGGATTAATAAAATTGTGATTGTCGATATTCGATATAGTTAATGAATATTTTATTTATGATTATCATTTTCCAGTCCTCAGGTCCTGTTATAAAGTGGGGTCGAAACACCACTTCTTCAGATAAACAGATTAACCATATATTGTTCATTTCTTAAACAATTTCAATTTCACATTCATAAAAAGATAATAAATTACATACATACATATAACATACATTCACACCTTTTTCCCAAAGGGGTAGGCAGAGGTGTACCCAGGACTTTAGTCCCATAGTAGATACACCCACATTTCACCAGTATATTATTGGTCCCATGTAATAGGGGGCGAGCCTATTGCCAACTACCGGGCACAGTTCCAGACTCCAGGCAGTTATCGAGATAATTCCTAATGTAAAAATCCAATATTTAACACTATACCTGACCTGGGAATCGAACCTCGAGCATGCGCCCTCTACGCCACCGAGGCAGTCAGAATATCAAAATATAAGACATGTATATATTATAACCATAAAAAATAACATATCATTAATTCATCAAATGTGTAAAACGATTTCCCAACTAGCCAGTTTTTTTTATTTCATCTTAAAACTAAGTGCTTTCCTAATAAGCTCTGGCAGACGATTTTCTGTCATTCAGTTGGCAATCGATTGTTGTAGTGATTGTGTACTGTCGGCCCCATCACATCTTCTCGCGCCATTGCAGTCCCATATGTGCACTTAACTTCTTATTTAATTGATTTAAATTCTCATTGCAGCGTATAGCAGCCCTAATCAAAAACTACCCGGAAGGGTCACAGCGCGCGGTCTTGAGTTCAGCGCTAGACATTGTCCAGAGGCAAATAGGATGGGTCCCGATCTCCAGCATGCATAAAGTGGCACAAGTGTTGAGCATACCCAGAGTTAGGGTGTACGAGTGGGCTACCTTCTATACTATGGTTAAAAGGTGAATTGTTTTATTGAGCTGAAGTGTACAGAAGTCAAGCTACATACAACGCAAACTTGAGCACCGCACACATATACATCAATCATAGACACGATATCTCGAAACGGTTGGGGAGCGAATTGGGATGGATAGGGCAGTGCGAGTGCAAGTGCCATTCGCTTCAGACATAAAAATTGAATTATGTTAGTTATTATTATTAATATAAATTTCCGTTCTGCCTGTTTTATTCTCAACAATCAATTAACCAACTAGATACGAGTGCCACTATCACGATAGTTTATTCGTTATACGAATAAGAGCTAGAGTTAATAACACTAGCGCGACCGCCGAGCGTAGGTATGAACAGTGAGGTACATACATGAACTTGACTTCTGTACACTTGTTATTTTGTAGTATAATCTTGTTATAATGGCACAAAGCATCAATTCAAACTTTGAGTTTTCTGTGCCCTATCGGCATGATTTCTCTACAGACATTTCAGAGGCAAGTATCACGTGAAGGTCTGCGTTACAACACCGTGCATGATCCGTGGGTCTGATTCCATCCTCAAGGCGGTTGAAGAGGCGTGTTGCTGTTCTGTCGGTGGTGTGTCTGAGGATGGCATCTTTGGAGTAGATACAGTGCAGTGTGCTGGTGCTTGCGTCAATGCCCCCGTTATGGCTATCGATGATGATTACTATGTAAGAATAGGTATTACATTAATAAATTCACTATACAGCGTGTTAAAATTGGGTAGTTATTAAATACAGCTTGCAAAAAAAAGAATTGCGAAGTTAGCAATACAAAAATACGACTTTCCATACTTCGATGATCAGCTGATCTTATTTATATGAAAAGTATTTTTTTTTAATTTCACAATTCTTTCTTTTGCAAGCTGTTAAGGTTGACGGGTAGATGTACCCTTTCAAGTATCACTACGCCTTTTTATAACACGTTGTATATTACACTCGACTACTGGTTTAGTAGTCTCCAAATTGAAGTAGCATTGGCAAAGTATGTCCTATGGCTGAGATGATGATGATGAAACAAACTTAGTCTGAAACAAACTTTACAGTAAATGTAGGAGGTGACTGACATAGACATATACATGTCATTGTGTAATATTATGTGTGTATGTATATCTACGAGTTAAAACAATTTAATGCATACTCTATTTAAGTAATAATTTCGAAACATAATTCAGATTGAAAGATTTTTCACTATAAGACCGCGCACTAAACGTTATGGTCTGTTTTCTATATAATAATGTGTAGCGTGCGCAGGTATTTGGCGAGAACTTGTTTTACACGTATTTGCCCGGTTTACATTATTCCAGTCCAGCGATCAAATCCAGCACTGCAACTGCAACTGGAATAATGTAATCGGGCACTAAAATATACCTATTCCAATAAGTGACTGGATTGCCGGTCTACTTTTCATTCCAGCCAGCTACTTTTCGAACTAATTTCTCTCAGTTATATTAAATTACTGTAATAATGTAAACGATTAATGGACTGTACTGTACTGGACTGTATTGATTCGCTGAATTACTGGACTGGAATAATCTAAACCGGGCATAATGTTGTATAATACTCTATGGTATATCACCTCATTTCGTAAAATTCACTAGTTTCATTCACCTATTTGCTGTAAAATAAATTAGTAGTATTAATGTGCGGGAAAATTCTAATAATCTTGCATTATTCGAGAAACGTGCCGAATAAACGCGAGCGGCGCCATACATACTCATTTTTGGCTAAAGTTCCCCAATAATGGAAGCCAAGATTGTTAGAAATTGTTGACCAACTAAACTATCATATCAGTCGTCTGCTGACCAGTACTGCTTATTTTTTTTTATGATAGTGAGTGACAAGACGAGCAAATCAGGTGCCCGATGGTAAGCATCATGATTGCCCATATTAGACACAGTGCCACCCAGTGTTTTAACGTTCCAAATTCTGCGCGGCTCTGCACTGCGCCTGTCACCCTGAGATATGAGTTGTTGAACCTCATCATGCCCAGTAATTTTGCTGGTACCATTGCCCTTCATACCGGAACACAGTAATGTTTGCACATTACTGCTAGGCGGATGAATAACTGGCAAAGGTGTGGTACTGCCCAGGCGACCCCCTACAAAAGAGGCCTACCACTACAACCAAGTCTTGTCTTCAAAAGATGCCATCAAAAATAGCTCTTAACTGCTCCTTACAGAAAATGTATATTTAAGATTTTAAATCTATCATATCTCGTATCTTGAAAAACTTTCTAATACTAACAATCTATTTCTTCTACCTACTACCACTTCCCATAGTTTCTATGGAGTAGCTGGATTCCACAGAGGTTCTCTTTTAAAAACTGCATGCAATGCATTTTAATAACTGATGAATATTAAAATTTAATTTTTTTTTTTCGACTAAATTACCTCGCGCTTCGTGACAATAAACAACATGTTTGTTTACATCGATATACGCTAAGTGACTAGCTAGAGCTAGACTAGGCGCCAAGCGCGCAGTGCGGCCAGTCGCGAACATTCAAGAACGTATGTTTTACTAAGCTTCTCGCTAGGTGAATCGCTAGGCTCTAGGAGCTAAGCAACCCGCCTGTCTGTGCGAACGTTGCCTTGTATGGGTTAGTTAGGCTGGGTGTTGATGAGTGAGTTAGTAAATCAGTCAAACTTGAACTTTACATATTATGGGAGATTTATTGAAACGTTCGATTCAATAATTATTTAAGCAAATCTATAAGCTTTATCGACATCAGTCTATGATTTTGTGCTCAAATATCCTTTGGTAATAATTTATTTCATATACGAGTAAGTTTACATTATTACGTGGGTAGTTCCAGATAAAACGATAATCAACACATTGTCAGTGCCCAGAGCTCCATCAGTATAAACGTGGTGGTTTCCGTGAACTGGCTGATTGCCCATTGTCGAATTGCAGGAGGATCTCAATGAATGCGACGTGCACAATATTATCCAGACTATTCGATGCGGTGGCATCCCGGCGCCCGGCCCTCAGTAAGTACTTACTAAGCCACTGATTCACTAGAAGAGACTAGGGAGAAACTGAGCGATATGTTGCGGAACATGTTGCTTAGTGAAACCGTGGCTTTACGTATTTAACTATTTGCGGTTTAATTATAATCACAGACAATTAAACTTCAAAGACACTACATAGAAAGAAAAGGAGAGATAAAAGTGGTTCATGAATTTTAGTATAAAAACAAATACGAGGCGGGGTGTTGAGAGGTTGGCTAGTTTTTATTGGATCGTCTAGATTTCAAATGTCATACTTAGTTCATGTCATGTTATGCGCGAAAATTGAATCGAATGAGAACAAGAAGATACGGTGCCTGCTGTTATGCAGTGCCATCACATAATCTTGGCGATAACACACCCCTTAAGGTGTCTTTTGGGTTTAGTTGCCTATGGTGACAATGCAAGGATGTTAAGTTACGAATTATTCATTAAAATATTACGATGTTTCTGTTTGTCAGACTCATATGGCGTTGCGTTTTACAGACATTATGATGTAGTTTGGTTTAAAATAAGCGCGTGCTACCTATGTGTTTTGAGGCACAGATGATAAGTGACTAAGTTCATTAATAAATTTAGAAACGCGAGTTATAAGGTTTACTGACAGTCTGTGACCAGTATGACAGACCAGCATGCTGCTTATTAGCTTAAATTTATGCTAGCAAATAGCAAATACATATTTGCATTATGGTATATTTATTTTTTATTTATTTGGTATTTCATCATTATCATCATCACTTCAGCCATAGGACGTCTACTGCTGAACATAGGCCACCCCATAGATTTCCATCCAGTCTGGTTGTAAGCGGCCCGCCTCCAGCGTGTTCCTGACGTCCTTATCAGATCGTCTGTCCACCTTGAGGGTGGACGTCCTACGCTGCGCTTGCCGGTCCGTGGTCTCCATTCGAGAACTTTACATCCCCATCGGCATCAGTTTTGGTATTTAAAACGATCTCGAGGCAGACCACCGGCCCGATGGGGAGATGGTCTAATTTGTCGGAAGTCGAGGGATGATACACGCACAGGACCGGATAGAGTGGTGTAACCAAGAGGAGGCCTAGACCCATCAGTGGGTGGACACAGGCTGATTAGATAGATTTATAGATCTGATTTATGCTGATAGCAGACTAGACAGTGGAATGATGAAAATAATTCGCCCATGAGCTTCTATAAAAATTTTATCCAAAACTGAGATGAGGCTGATGCTTAGAATTTTAAGATAAAATGCACTTGTGAACTTTTTACCGTTTGATAGGCTATCGGCGTAAGCAGATAAACAAAATAGAATTTCTATTTGCAGCGCGCTACTTTCACAGCCGCAGGTCTGTATATTTAAGCTAGGCTTAATAATTTATGCGCTGATAAAATTTTTCTAATTTTCGTCACAGAAATGGAAGATTCGCATGTGAGCCTATAAATGGACTGACTAGTCTTACGTCAGAACCTCCTACGCCGGGCTTTGGCATGCAAGCCTCATTAAAGCCGAAATGCTAAAGAATTATTGAAGAGGTGGGTACTTTGCTTACACGATATTAATAGAAAACATTAGTTTTAGTAGGTATGGAATAAAAACATCCAGACATCAAATTTATATTCACTTGTAAACTAGTAATATACCAATACAAAATAACCATTAAAATTATCAGCTTTGTTTATTCATTTCTGAATACGAATAATCATAACCTCACACTTCTAAGAACTAACATAATAAGATAAAATCACGCCCAAAAGGGTAGGCAGAGGTGTACTCAGGACCCAGTCCCATAGTAGGTACACCCACACTTGCCAGTTATGTTTTTAGGTTTCGATCTACCGAGCACAGTTCCAGAGTCCAGGCTGTCATTAATAAAATAAATAACTGAAAAATGCTTACACTTTTTTCCTGACCTGGGGATCGAACCAGGGAAACGAAACCTCATGATCGGCAGTAGCGCTTGCGACCACTACGCCAGTCTTAAAACTATTATGAGCATAGTGAAGGTGCACCTATCTTAGTGATAAAACATAATAAGTTTGTTTAGTAGAGATCAAGTGAGGTCAACAGCATTAAATCTCCCTTCCCTCGAGATCGGATATCAACCCCCAGGATATCCCTCTCTGTAATTAAGTACTAGCGATTGCAACCGATATCAACCCGCCGCAAACTTTAATTGCAGGTGAAAACTGACGGATTTTAATGGAGACGGAGTGGTTCGGTGTTTTAGTCCATTGCAGTTAAACAGTAACGATAAAATTAATTCAAGCCAATGAAATAATGTTAGAACTATAGCAAAATATTGTATTTTCTAATTAATAAATATATTGAATTGAATTGTATGAATGTAATATATATAAATATTGAAAAAAATCTTATTTGAACTCTAAAAAAGTGGTCCGATAGTTGTATAATGAAAATTATTGCATTTCTATTGCAATGTACTAAATTTTTTTATTTTCAAATAACATTTTATATGAAAATGTAATCAACATAGATTACTATGGCTGGGTCACACCAACTTGCAACAATAACTAATACGAACGTATCCTAGTTACGACAAGTCTAAACTCTCAGTGTTTTCATAGTGAACTTCTAAATATCCCAGTTTTACTCGCGTGATTAGACGTTCACCACAAAAAATAAAACAGTAGAGTAAGGTATAAACAAAAATAAAATTATAGGGACTTTAATTAATCTTAAAACATCAGGATGTAAATATGATATGAAATAAATATACAATCTGAGAAAACAAGGGAATACAAAACCTCGATTTGGTAATTTTTCCATTAGATTGCGTCAAACTGCTAAGAAGTCCCATTTCCTGCAAACCGACCGTCAAATCTTTGATTAGCACAATATTACGCGTCGCATGTCTGCAACGCTTAATACGAGTATTTAACTAACCTGAGATTTGACGGCCGGTCAAGCATTGGTTAAAGTTTAACTTTGTTTTGACTATTTATTTTAATTTAATTATTCAAAAAATGAAAGCAAGTGAGTAGTAGAGTAGATTTAAAATGTGAATATGCAATGTTTAGCGCAGTAGTTGCGGAATAGTGTAAATAATGAAGTGGTTTCTTTCCTCAGTCGGTGTTAAACTTTAATTTTGTTTGTGTAAAGCAACCCCCGAGGTAATAGCGGTTGTTTCAGACCGCCACGGAGCGAATAGATAATGGACGTGTGAAAGAATGTGAATGTAAGTTTCTGGAATCGAATTAGTTCATTCGAGGCTTTGTTACATTACCTACCTATATATTTTTATTAACTAGCTGTGCCTCCCGTTTTCACCCGAGTAGACATCGTTCCCGTCAGAATATCGGGAAAGAATACACCTTGCGTTATTCCATGGTCTAAGCTACCTACGAGTACATACCAAATTTTAACTCAATCGATGCAGTAGTTTTTGCGAGAAAGAGTAACTTTATAATCCATACAAACTCTCGCGTTTATAATATTAGTAAGATGTAATATTATGTATGCTGTACCTAGATCATATTATTAAGAGCGTACATGGCCTTATAGGAATTTGACACAATCCTATGAAAATTTTACCAAATCGATGTTTTGTATTCCCCTGTTCTCTCCAAATATAATAAACCCATTCTATAAATTTTTATATCCTGATATTTTTATATTAAAGTAACCTATGTCCCTGTCAATTTAATTTTTTTTTAAACATTTGGTTTTTTCAGTGAACTTCCAAAAATCGCCAGTTTTACTCGCGGACGTTCACTACAAAAAAAATAAGAGTTTATGAACAAAAATAAAATTATAGAGACATACTTTACTTCAACTTTAAAATATCAGGTTATAAATATATCAAATAGATTTACTGTATTCGGACAAAACAGCGGAATACAAAACATCGATTTAGTAAATTTTCCATAGGTTTGTGTCAAACTGCTAAGAGGTTTTCTTCCCTGTTAATAACAAGTGAATTTGATAAATGCTTATGATTAACTATGTGAGCCGGTGGGAGAACCGGTTGTAGAATAGTACTCTACCCTACCATTTATAGCAACTACGCATCGAATAGCAAAACAGGTAGACCTTTGGTTGCTGTAAGAGCCGGCTATATGACCTGCGGTCGCTATTGGTATGTAACAGTTTTATTATATACTAGCTCTGCCCCGTGTTTTCACCTGCGTACACATCGTTCCTGTGGAAATATCGGTAAAAATCCCTTTGTGTTATTTCAGGGTCTAAGCTACCTGCTTACCAAATTTCAGCCCAATCCGTTCAGTAGTTTTGGCGTGAAAGAGTAACAAATATCCATCCATCAATCCATACATTCTCACAAACTTTCGCATTTATAATATTAGTAGGGTAAGATAGTAGTAAACTGAGCTTATTCATACGAGTAAAGCCCGTTAAGATCGGCATTAACGATAAAAACATTGCTTACCTTTCCTCATGTACGAGTAAAAATGCCGGCAAATGTTTAGGACAGGCTTCGTTATCCGTCATAATTGAATTTTCTTTACAATCATGTTAACTGATTCTCGACGGTCGACGTCAATCGAGCTATACGTGTAAACGGTTTATTAAAAGCGTATGATTTATGAATTTAAAAAATGGAGCTTGAACGTATTACTTGTGAAAAACATTGTTTGAAACGTAATATAGAACTTTGGGCTACTCTGGTCTTTGGTATCTTTAATTATGTAATGAATACAATACGTTGGTCTGCTAAGATTTGCAAGCATGTCTTGGGTTTCTTCCCGTTTGTTCACCTGGGTGTCAAGTGGGAAAATAATTTCCCATCAATTCACTTATGCATCAATTCACCTGGGTGAATTGACCTAGGTGAATTAATGGGAATTAAAGTAGTTGCGTTTGTTCACCTACGCACTTGTTCACCCAGAGGCACACATAGGCGGCTTTTTTATTATTTTAGTGACCATTATAGCAGAAACATAGAAAAGAACAAATTTTACAAACGATTTCCTCGATTGATCTGTATGGATATACAAGTGACCCGCTCTGGCTTCGCTCTAGGTGCCATTAAACATATTATAATAAAAAACAACTCAGGGCTCTATTGTCTATGTGTATAAACATTTTTACTATGTCAAACAGATCATAATCCCGCCCCAAATCGTGTAGTCCCTAAATGACTACAAAATGCTAACTGTACCATTTAATCGTATGTTTTAAATAATAAGTTTCTGCTCTCCTGGTACTTAAAAAAAGATTATACGTGTTTCTTAGCTCTTATTATCCACTTTTTAACCCCTGACCCCTTCCTTCTATCCCTCCTTCGGTTAAAAAAATTAAAATTCCTCCTCCTTTTCTTCCTGTTCCGACATTAAACCCTGGTTTACCATCTATCTGTAGCATATTTATTTATTGAAACGATTGCAATGGGCCCAAATACGATATATATTTGACTATTATTGGTCTATGGTACTATCTTTAAGCGTGACAAAGAATATTGTAAGAATTATCATCTATTTTAGTAATACTGTTTTAATTTTTTTATGATAGTTACAAGACGAGCAAATCAGGTGCCTGATGGTAAGCATCATGGTTGCTCATATCAGACACAGTGCCACCCAGTGTTTTAAAATTCAAAATTCTTCGCGGCACTGCACTGCGCCTGTGACCCTGAGATATTAGTTATTCAGACCAGAGCCTGTGATCCTTCAGACCGGAACACAGTAATGTTTGCACATTACTGCTTGGCGGATGAATAACTGGCAAAGGTGTGGTACTTCCCCAAGCGGGCGGTTTTTGTTGATTACTTGTTGTTTTGTGGATATCGGCAGCTGTTATTACCCGACATATATTACCAAAATAATTTAATTACAGTAATCAATAAATACCCACACCATTAAAGGCTATTAACGATATTATCCAGCAAACAGAATGAATATTCAAAACATTTTATTATTGTCCGAGCAATTATGACCAACATCGATGGGAAATAAAACGTCCAAATATTTGAAAAGAGTAAAGAGAAGCAACGAGATAATGCGGTAGTTAATGGCGCGACCGGACGTCGTGGTCGTGTTGTTATTGCTTTAGGTTCCCTTACACCGTCATGCAACTACTGGTAAAACTACACGCACCTCCTTCTTTGATATTGATGTTTTCCTTGTACGAGTACATTAAGGAGTGCTTAAAAAGAATAAAGTGATATTTTTACAAACAGTTTTTATTCTCGACTATATTCCGACGATATGCGAGTCCGACAAAACCCGAATAAATGACGTAAACGGAAAGAAAACATGTTTTTTTTTGTTTCCACATTAGCTACGAGTGCATGTTTGCTTAGATAAGTAACTACAATCGTAGGTATGTATGATCAACTTGTTACTTGTACAGGGAACTCGTGTCAGATAGATAATGCGTAATCAGTTCTTAAATACTAGCGTTAATATAAATATTATTATTCCGTAAGAAAATATTAATCTCTATCTTCTGTAGGTCCTATTAGCAAAAAAGGTTTAAAATTAAAAAGTGAATAGAGAAGAGATTGGGATTTTATTTAAATTATTTCAGTTTGTATTTTAAACTCTAAAACTACTGGACCGAATCAAAAAATTCTTGCACTCACAGAGATCTCAAATTATTTTTTAAATTTATTTAATGCACAATACTCATTACGACCACATACATATAATAGTACTTAAAAACTAGAAATTTAAATCTTGATAGTAACGTAAAACTATGTGCAAACAGCTAAACTAAAAAATAATAATAAAAGGAACACTAGCGTACTATGTCGCGGAAAACGTGATCAAAAATACTAACAACTAACAACATATGCATATTATCTACTAGCGATTATGTAAAACTATCATTCATAAACTAACACTTTTTAATTTCTCCTAAGTCACTCTGACACGAGTCAGAACTGGAGAGCCCAGCTATTAAACAGTGTTTTACGTATAAAGCCTGATGTTGCAGTTCGGTGTGACGGTCGGTTCACCGCTTACCCCGAGGCCAGACGCCTGATCGCGCCGTAACCGTAAAATGTTCAAACGTACAAATGGAAAAACAAAAATGCAATAATATTTCCCGAGAATTGTGATTTCAGTTGATGGAAATACGATTTTTATGCTGTTAAATATATTTAACTGGTTAGTGAAGTCATTATTTTTCATTAACGTTGTTTTTTGACTGACTATTTGCGGCACAGGAATACATTGAAAGGAATGCTAGAAAACATTAATTTAAAGAAAAGGGGAAATGAGGTACACTAGCTTCTCGAAAATGAAAAGGTCAAATTAGATCCTATTAGGTCCTCATAAGTCAGTAAATTGGAGTCGTACTAACGAATAATATTGTCTCGGCACAGTATCTTTTTTAATAGGTAAGTCTTCTGTTATCTTCTGGTAACCATATTGCAGGCTTATAGCCTCGTTTGGGACCAGATGACCGTGTGACCATGTATAATATAATATACCTAGTCTTTCTCTCTTTCTTTTAATAGCCACTTTTTTTTTTTCTTTTTTTTTAATCATAGTAAGACGAGCAAATCAAGTGCCTGATGGTAAGCATCATGATTGCCCATATCAGACACAGTGCCACCCAGTGTTTCAAAATCCAAAATTCTGCGCGGCACTGCACTGCGCCTGTCACCCTGAGATATGAGTTGTTGAATCTCGTCATGCCCAGTAATTTCGCTGGTAACATTGCCTTCAGACCGGAACACAGTAATGTTTGCACATTACTGCTTGGCGGATGAATAACTGGCCACTTAACCCTTGAATGAGTTTATAGTTTATAATACATAAACAAATTGTCTTTTCGGCCATTTATTGGCTTCATTTGACTGGACATTAAAGTAAACAATGGAAACAGTCTGGTCACTATCCTCACTGTCTAGTATCTAAGTAGTATTTCACACAAACACGGACTTCTAGTTAGGTAAAGTTAAAAGTGGTCAGGAAACGTCAAGTCCTCTCCAAGTGGATCAGAGGCTTTGTGCCAGTGACATAGATACACTTTGTTTGGGGCTATTTGATAGGAGCACTATTTATTATAATACCCACGTATTACAATATTAATCAGCATCATCATCTCAGCTATAGCATGTCCACTGCCGGCCTGCATCCAGCTTGTTCCTGCTGTCTTTAACAGATCGTCTGTCCACCTTGTGGGTGCACGTCGTTTGTGGACGAGAACTTTGCAGCCCCATCGGCCATCAGTTCTACGTGCTATGTGCCCTTTGTTTCAACTTGCTATGAGCTATGTCTGTAAGTTAAGTTACATAATAATAATAATATAATAATAATCACCATGAGACGGAAGTGGCAGGTGACGGAGTCTCTAGCAATAGACCGGTTACCATCCATCTAGAAATCAAACCTATAGCCAAATCAAGTAGTTTCCATCCATTCACAATAGTCTTTGTAACTAGCGGAGGCTGTCTTTGAGCTCACCAAAAAAAAAAAAAAAACTGTAGAAGGTTTCAGAGATAGACCTCGATAGGTGCTATACCTACATTACCTTTAGATTAAAAGCTCAAAGGGGCCTCTGCACGTTGGACTTGAAAAAAAATGGTCTCCGTGCACGCCTTTCAAAAGACCGGGTATATCCCGTGTTTTCGAGCGATAATATAATAATAATAATATGGGACAACTTCCACACACGGTCACCTGGTCCCAAACTAGGCTAGAAGCCTGTACTATGGTAACCAAATGACTAATATACATACTACATACTTAAATACGCTTATAACACCCAGACACAGACATGTTCATGCACACAAATGTTTGACCTGGCCGGGGATCGAACCCGGGGCCTGCGGCACAGAAAGCAAAGTTACTACCGTCTGCGCCAACGAGGCTGTCAACACATTAAGGTACATTAAGGTGTAAGTTGCATGATATACTCGTATACAACAAATTGCAACTTTTCCATAAAGAATTTTCTCAATGACAGCCTGGAACTGTGCCCGGTAGATGGCAGTAAGCTCGCATTCTATTAAATAGGAATAAGAAAATCAGGCAATGGGTGTATCTACTTATGGGACTCGGTCCTAGGTACACCTCTGCACCTACCTGTAAAGACAGTAGTTCAGTAGTTTGTACAATAATATTTGTCAGAAGTATTATTGGCAAATGTAAGGATTTGTGGATTTAGTCTGTGGCTTTGTCGCTGTCAACAAGAATATTGACAGTGACAAGGTTACTGGTTTGATATATGAAGTAGTGAGATGTAATATACTCTATGGAATAGGCAGTTAAGGAGAAAACTTGTATATGTGTTCTGTGGGAGAAAATATGGCGGCAAAGTAGTGATAATGGAATATGGAGTAAATTATGAGAAGAATATATTAAAAGGAGGTGTACGAGGCATATTATAAGATTTAATATTTTTTACTCGTTAAATATTATATTTAACCTATAGAGGTAAACAGATTGATAGCAAAGTGATAGCTTGATAGTGGAAATAAGTAAATTAATAATATTGCAATAATATCACTGTCTTAGAATTATTAGTCGAAACAAGATAATATGACTGCGTCTAAGTATATAAATAAGATTACCTGACCTTTTGGCAATTATTTGGAAGGTTAAAAATATAAAATAATCATGAGTTCTAACAACCGTAAAGTTCCGAATTGGGTACAAACGTACCTACCTAATAGAAGAATATTTTTTATCAACGTAGGTCCCACGCCGCATGTCGGCCACACTTGTACTACGTAAATTATAGCACGGCACAAACGCTTCGAACAAACTCGGTGAGTATTGAACATTCGTGCAGACAGTTATTGAACTCTAGCCATATGTGAATAAAGTTCAATGTCCAACCCGCAACTAATATCCATAGGTACATAGTAGTTAGCTTAAATCAGTGATAATAATATAATAACTACTCATCTGTATAGACTTATCTCAAAGTATCATTAGGAAAAAGAAAAACGAGTCCTTTCTCTTGCTGAAAAAAAGTTACTTATATAAATTGAATCAATTGAAAGCGCGTAATTTATGTACACCTACTGAAATAATAATGTGTATCCTATATTTTATGTAAGTTTTTTTACAAACTATGTCACTGACTTTAATAATAATGTGTATAATGCCGCGCCGCCAGTGAAACTTGCCGTTTTTGTTTCAAAGATTAACGATGAACAACGGCCCTCGAAAAAACGTGTCACAGAAAACGGATATTGCCCAAAACTTTACGGTATAAATTTTCTTTTGTTCACTTTTATGGCGTTTATGTAAATAATAATACAGGCCGGTTTACGGCTTGCTTTTTGTTGCGCAGCCTTCGCTAGAAACTTTATGTTGGGCATATTTTGTGCTTCTCTGAGAGTCAGAACGAGGTACTTTGATTTTATTAAGATTAGTTTTCCATTTAACCCTTCGCACAATAGCTACCCTTGCTATTCTTAAATAAATAAAAATCTTCAAACGTTTACCTTACTGAGCTTACAATCGTGCAGCTCATATTTTTCTTCACAGGTATTATCCTAAGAATTATAGACCTAGTTGGTCAAAAGGCCGACATATGAGATAATATTACACTTAGGTAGATTGTTTCAGAAGATTATAAAGCAAACATCAATAATTAATATAACTGTTTAGAATTTCAACTGTATGGTTCATTACAACTCTCACGAGATCAATAGTTGATGTGTAATCTCATACCGCTCATGTTTAATGAACAGGAAGGGTTGACTATTCCAGGCTTCCGAGCAAACTGTTCATAATGGCATTGTTTATTCTGCTGACGCGCCGAGCCACCTTGTGGAGGAATCCTCAATTAATTTTGAATCACTGACGGACGTAGGGTAATGCCTGAACTAATGGTGATTCACAGTAGAGCGCAACTGCGCTCACGTAAGCGCTTTATACATTATGTAATTCGATTAGGCAGAGACGATATTTTAGTAAAACTATTTAGTAAGTTACAAAATTATCATAGACTTTCTGATCTGAGAATTAATAAAGGTTCTTAAACATGTACGAATTAAATCCTTAACTGGATTTTGAAAAGGTTTTTATTAAAAAATCACCTCTCAAAAAACGAGAAAATTATACTTATCGTCAATGTAAATAAGTGTTAAATATTATTGGATTTTTCCATTAGGAATTATCTCAATAACTGCCTGGAGTCTGGAACTGTGCCCGGTAGATGTTAATAGGCTCGCCCCATATTACATGGAACCAATAAGATACTGGCGAAATGTGGGTGTGCCTACTATGGGACACTGAGCCCTGGGTACACCTCTGCCCACCCCTTCGGGAAAAAGGCGTGAATGTATGTTGTTGTTGTCAATGTAAATGAAATGAAAACTTATTATTATTGAGTTAATATCTATGTACAAAATTAAATAGTGCAAAAGCCGTACTTGGCTTCGCATGGAAAATGTGTTGTTTGCCTTTGCAGAATGACAGTTCTAAATGCTAAATGCACAAAACAGTGGGCTATGAAGGTCGTGCCGTGGTCAGGCTGCATTTATTTGTTAACAGACAGACAGACAGACCGATGACCGTGTAATTTAACTCTGTTGATTTTTGCTGGTTCGTTGAATTTTGTGGGTAAAGTGGTTTTAGAAAATTACAAGTAGGTATATACAGTATGCTACCTTTTAGTTTAATATATTATATAGTACTGCCTCGGTGGCGTAGTAGGTGTAAGCTCGGCTGCTGGTGAGTGGGCTGGTGGTGGTTAGGTCCCGGATTCGATCTCCGGGTCAAGCAAAGTGTTAAAAACATTGGATTATTCCATTGTGAAATATCTCAATAACTGCCTGGAGTTTCGAACTGTGCCTGGTAGATGACAATTGGTTCGTCCCATATTACATGGGACCAATAACATACTGGCGAAATGTGTGCGAGTCCTGGGTGCACTTCTGCCTACCCCTTCGGGAAAAGTGCGTGATTGTATGTTTATGTTTATACAAAGTAATTTTATCATACGGGTACAAGGCAAAGATGTCACAAAAATAATGTACATATATTCATCTACATACATCACCTACCTACATACATTCACCGACATAATAAATTATTTATTTTAGAACATTAATGGGATGAGATCATCATTGTTTCTGTTATTTTTTTGGATTTTTCTGACAATTGCACACGTGTCGAATTCGTATCATCGTCTAACTCCATACATTTTTGGCAAATACAACGTTTGAATATTTGATAAGATTGCGATAGTAAAAAAACAATTCCTGCTATATAATAGGCCCTCTGTTCTTGTATTTTAATTTCTTTCATCTTCTTTATTCTTTCCTTTATTTAATAAATCTAAAGTGACCAATGAAGTTGTGTTTAGCACGTATAAAAAAATTTTTAACACAAAGCCATCCCCACTTGTAGGTACACATTAAAGTGCAAATGCGGGTTCCAGCTGAAAATTGATGGGCTCTCGTACGAGCTATCAATCAAGATTTGCAACGTACTCCCTTTAAACTTGAGTAAGCCGAGTAAATTGAATAAAAACATCCGTTATTGAGAGTTTACTGGTGCTGACAAATGGGAACATAAACAATATTGATGACCAATCTGGTTAATGAATACGGCATATAACACATATATTTTTTCGTAACATAAGTGTAGAGCCTAATCTGACATTGACACCTTTCAATAAGACTTTTTTTCGTGCATATTATGAAATATATATTACTTAAAGCTGTGCTTAAAGTTAAATTATATAGATAAAAATCTTAGATTATTGAACTTCTGCATAGACTATAAAATATGACGCCGTCTGCGTACTTGTCAAAAGCTACAAAATACTTTTATTTGTTGCATAATTACTATTTACGTATTTTTTAAATTTGTATTTATGTTGTAATTTTGTGCAAAAAGGCAGTAAATATTTTTTCTATACCATTCAATTAACAAATTGTAACAAAATATAAAATTTGTTAACATTTAGCTTCCTCGGAACATAACTCCAAATTTCAAGCCAATGTCATATTTTCAAATGTTATATATGTTCGTAAACATTTTCCATCAGTGTAGGAGCACTTAAAACATCTAAAAATTCCTAACATTTGGCAGTGAATGTTTTAGTGTTACAAATTTTTTGTAGTGTGTGAGCACCTTTATTAGGTTAGTTGTAAGCAAGCATAGGTATAGATATTATTTCCTAAATTTTGAATAAATTAAAGTAGATACGTGTATGAATATAATAAAAATCAGGTAAAACGTGAGTGTCAGCACGAATGAGATACAATAATTTTAAATCTTCGCCCCGTCAATTTCAAAGGCGTGCTCGCAAGTCGGCCGACTAATCCTGTTACTTCTGCGTCCAACAACAAAGAGCCGAAAATCAGAGCTCAGCAAGAATTTCAGTCGATTTCGTAAAGTGATATAGGCGGCATAGACATCGTCCGGCGTGATGGATCGCGGTAAATGGACCGTGCTCTCTGTTACATGCAATTTTGCGAGACCGAACACCTTAAAAGGTGAAGAATCATTGGAGAATCATAATCAAGTCTTCTTGGTGTCTGAATTGCCTGTGATTAAAGAGGTCTTTATATTTTATAATTAAAATAAATAATGATAAAATATCGTTATTTCAGACATAGTCCATAGAATTACACTTTTACAAGCTGAGGTCAATTGTAGTGGTAACTAATTTATTATATACTTTGACTTGGATAACTTTGGATAACTGCATGCTGCTATCAGTAAGTCTATTGTGAAGGAAATTCCCAGTAGTTCAACCAGTAAGACACAACTGACCGTAACGTAATCTGTTACGGTGCGCGTAGAGTTAAGAACATTCAAGTGGAATATTAAATTGATATTTATTTTTATATGAAAGTAAAATCTAACAAATTAACAAAACTCGTAGAACAAATGTTGTTGTTTATGGTTTTGGCTGCCTGCTTCTACGAGGTTGCTGGTGTTTTAAGGTAACCCTGTATATTGGGCACACTTCCTCGGTAATGTTTTATGTCCAATATCCAACCGGACACAAATACAGAATCCACTGCTACTGACATAACTTATAATGGAATAATCACATAACACTTTTTTCCTGACTTGGATATTAAACGTGTTTCAGTACCGCTTCTGACTACAACAACGAGGCAAGAAAGAGAGCTTTTTAAACCTTTACAAAGATTCTAGATACCACTTTGTATTCATAAACAATACAATACAAATTCAACAAAACCAAATAAATTGGTATCGGTTCCGTGCTTGAATCGTAAAAATGACGAATATTCGGATGCCATCATCTCACGCAGTAGTTTTACGAGATGCAGCTTTCGTTATTTCATTTGCAATAAAAACAAGGCAGCCCCGAGCGTAGTACTGAGTACCGATGATATTCCTAAAATATACATACCAATAAAAAGGAAAGTGTTTGAAGACGCCGAAAATGTGGTCGCATCCGGACAAATTTGGGGCGAACATAACCTCGAATAGAGAGACTGAATAGCACTTACAACAGCAATATAAGATCGAGAGGACACCTCTTTTTCCAATATTGAATCGAACGAAAATAAGTGGACACGTCTGATTATGGCCCTGGTATTTTGTCGAGATGTCTTGACACGTGGATTTGTGCTTTCAGCTTCATACATATTTACGTGTACCGTTTATTTATTTTATGTATTTCCTTTCCCTGCGTGGTTTTCTGGATGAGATCGCTCTGAGCGATAAGGCCGACAGTTGTTATTTCTTCCTAGTTTTAAGTTTTTCTTCTTTGTTATTATCTGTTATATTGTGCTGGTACTAATAAAGAGTTTTCATTCATTCATTCTTTCTAAAGTAGCGCTATATGTGCGTAGTATCTATCGTTCATGATTCATGATATCAGATAAAATAACATAAAACATCACGCCTTTTTACGCCCAAAACAGAGGTAGGCAGAGCTGTACCCGGGACGTGCAAAAGTGTCAGATTGTGACTTACAAAAATATAATAATACTAAAATAGACAAAATGGGCTGAAATATTTTTCCGTTTTCACGTAGAATAAATAAATAGAACTAGACAGAGATAACACTTAATTTGCGAACTAAGCACTTAGCTTCAACCAAAATATGTTGGTGGAAACAGTCAATTTGCAATAAGCTCTGTCAAGCGGTGCGGACTGGCGAAGCGGTACATTTTACCAGACTTTGTTAGCTCAAATATAAATCATTGTCGGTTGATTTCATTCCCTAATTTAAATCCGTCGTCTCACACAGTTACAATAACGAGTCACCGAACATTGCAACTTTTTTGTTCGAAAGATTAACGACAAAGTATGGGGTCGCAAAAAAGCCCAGTCAAGTACGGAAATTGCCCAAACTTCGTGTCGAAGCCCGAAATTTACTTGTTCTAAATGTCCGTCGTAAATGAAAGATTGTTCTTTTAAAATCTGGAAAGAAATTAGGAACAGACGTTTTTGAGATTACAAGTTTTGTAACTGAAAAGTTTTAGGAATATTAAAACTAAGTCGTTTTGTGGAGAAGTGGAAATTTGTTGATGGAATATTTTAACACGATGACTGTGGTGAATAATATAAGGCAATGCCTATCAACGTACGGAACCGTATCTTGTTTGGTTATAAATTCGAAAATGCTTTTTCTTCTCAGCCGTAGCAAGTCCACTGCTAAACATAGGCCTGCAATTCCCAAAATGCTTCAAGAATGTGAAACTGTTTTCATTATTTGTTCGTTTTTTGTGTTGTATGCCAAAATTTATCGATTCGATTTTCCTACATACTTCGATAAATAAATAATGTTAATAAAACATAACATAACATACAATTACGCCTTTTTCCCGAAGGGGTAGGCAGAGGCCCAGGACTCAGTCCTATAGTAGATACACCCACATTTGGCCAGTATGTTATTGGTCCCATGTAACAGGGGGGCGAGCCTATTGCCATCTACCGGGCACAGTTCCAGACTCCAGGCAGTTATTTAGATAATTCCTAATGGAAAAATCCAATATTTAACACTGCCTGACCTGGGGATCGAACCCGGGACCTCTTGATTGGCAGTCGAGCATACGCCCTCTACACCACCGAGGCAGTCAATACTGTTAATAATTAGAAACAAAGCTAAAATCACAAACTTTTTCTTTGAACTAATTTGTTTTCTAAATCTAAGTGATAACCTAAACCTACTGATATATCCTAATGAACTATTCAATCTTAATTCACTAACTTTCAGGTATTCAGCTATTCATAGAAACCTAAACAAAATCCACATTTCATCCATTAAATTAGACCAAATTCCGCCATCCTGGCTGCTGATCTCATGAGCCGAAAAGCAGTAGGCATCCCTTTCAATTCATCCGAGCACGCTCACCCTACGTGCTGCGCCTGGCAACTTGATACACCCGGTGTTACCATGTCTTTGATAGTATTTTACCATTTATTTATTTAGATTTTTTTTAACTTTATTTATTTATTATTCAGCACAACGCTAGGACTAACTTAATGCTAGTGCAACATTTTCTACTAAGTTATCCTAAGAGAGAAAATGTTACAGAATGATTTTAAAGTGCATTTAATAAATATATTCTATAAACATGGAAAATTGGTCTTACTAACTAATGTGAATGATTATCGTAACAATAAATTATTATATTTTGGTACTTGATTTATCTTATTCAATTCAACCAATCCTGACGAATTCGTATCGTTTATGTATAGTATAATCTTTGATAATATGGATAAAATTTTAATTGGGTAAAAAATCTTGTGTTTAACAAATAAGACGTAGTAGATAGAGCTCTAAGGATAACTCAGAGGAGGATAGCTCAGAGGATCAGAGATATTTTGTGTAATTTTTTATTAAATGCATTGTTTAATTTTGTTACAAACAAATGCGGTACCTGCGCATTGTATTATAATACTAGCTGTGTACCGCGGTTTCACCCGCATAGTCTTCGTTCCCGTGGGAATATCGGGATGAAAAGTACTTTTTATGTTATTCCAGGGTCTACCTATACACCGAATTACAGCCCAATCGGTTCAGTAGTTTTAGCGTGAGAATGGAACAAACATACATACAAAAATTACAGTGCTAGCGCTGTTTTTTTTTGCGTTAACTAGATAAACAGTTCAGGTAACGGTTTATAAAAGGAATCTTTGATCATTTTTAGGGTAAAATATTTTTCTAACAAATAAATAGTAAAACCAATTTTAATGCGATGGCAACCCTGCATACACATTACCGCCCCCTATAAATATGTATGTATGATATGCTCCGCTTCTGCGGAATGGCGACATTATAATATGGACCAAAACGAGGCTCCGTACCTACTCGTAAACGATATCAAGTTATGTTATAGCTCATCGATTATAGAATATTTAACACCCATTGGAAATTCAGATGGAAATTTTTGAAGAATTCAAATTGGGAATTAAAAGTATGTTATTAAACTGTTCAGATGATTGGCATAGATTTTGTGTAAGTTCTTCAATATTTTTCTTTGCCCATAATTTACATAACATCCCCGTTTATGCGTTTGCCCTATTATTAGGTTTTTTTAATTTTAATATTGCTTACCCCACCGGGAACAAGGCGTGACTTTATGTATGAATGTATGTAATTTCAATATTTTTATTAATATCCGCTTTATTAAAAATAAATACTGGCGCCTACGTATGTTCATTTGCGTGAATATCATTTTGGGTTTTTAGACTTTTATATCATACTGTTTTTCCCACCAAATGATATTCTGATTTCCGAATAAAAATTCGTAAAAAGCCCAATTTAATTTCCGGCCAATAAAGAATTCGCATACCTATTCGAATGAAAACATGCTCTATTCCCAACGTTCAAAAATAGCATTCAAAAATTTCATATTTCAAATTAAACTACCAGCGAAAACCCACATGCCAGTGTTAAAAACACGAACCGAAAAAATCGCTGCAAAGTTATGCTATCCGCTAAATCAAGCTCTACACATGAAAAGTTACGCGGGTTATTTGGAAGAACTTCCCTTTGGCCAATGTGGCTTTTACCCTGCTAATGACGAAGCCAGAGTAACAATAATATCTCGTAGTTAGGCGCAGAAATCACGGCGACTCGTGCGCTTGATTAAGTTTTCTTTTCCATTGTGCTTCCATTAACAGAATAGCCTCCCCTTACGGCCGACGGGGAACGCCATGTGTTCGCGGAAAATTATATCAGCTATTTTTCTTTCTACGCGGGCGATGGCAAGGATTATGGAGTTTGGTTTTTACTTAATGTTGTGTTATATCTTTTTCTTCTGGCTCCCTCTGGGACTGACTGTGATCGAGTATGGTTTTCTGTTATCTAGAGGTAAGGTAGGAAGAAAAAGAAACGTACTCAGTGTTTCTTTTACAGGTGTAGCAGAAATCGGTATAACCTGCTAATTTTATAAATTTTAAATTCAGTAGGTACAATTTAAAAAACTTTTTAACAGGTGAACGAAAAGCTTGCGAGTTCTAACTCACCTACAGCGCCATCTAGCGTGATTTTGGTTAGATTGATGGATGGATGGATGTTTGTTACTCTTTCACGCCAAAACTACTGAACAGATTAGGCTGAAATTTGGTATGTAGGTAGCTTAGACACTGAAATAACACATAGGGTACGGTTATTCCCAATATTCCCACGGGAACGATGTCTACGCGGGTGAAACCGCGGGGCATACCCGCTATTTTATAATATAGTTATAGTTTAAAGTTAGTTTATAGTTTATAATAATTAAAGTGATTCTTTTTTGACTCGTTAAAGAAAGATGAACTTCAAAGATTAATACGATAAAATTATATTTTGAGCAATTTCCAATTCATGAATTTTCTTTCTAATAATTATTGACTAAAATGATTGTTATCGAAATTGAATATAATTGGACAATATTATACGCTCACCACAATATTTAATTAGTGGTTCTTATTTAATCTAAACAGAAATGAAATTCTATTATTTTCAGACCACAATATTTAATACTTGTTAGATAGAACTTTATAAAAGGAATAATTGCGTTAACATTAGTAAAATACGTTTGAAAAAACAAAACAATGTACAGGGTTTGTCCCCATGGATAACAGGATCAGATTGAAATCGCTGATACCGGGATCAGTTTCCAACAAAAAACAAATAAATATTTAAGTGTCCATGTGTACCTGTGGATTCCAGTGGCAAATTAATTGTCCACTGTGGATCCAGATGGAGAAAATAGTGTGCATGGATCCATATGTAGAGCTGAGCTGTAGATCCTAGTGGTAGGAGCCTTTTTAGCCACTGATTCCGGTATCCGTAGCTACAAATAATTCGTTTTGGTCACAATTTCATACATAATTTTTTTTTTATGATTGTGAGTGACAAGACGAGCAAATCAGGTGCCTGATGGTAAGCATCATGATTGCCCATATCAGACACAGTGCCACCCAGTGTTTTAATATTCAATATTCTGCGCGGCACTGCACTGCGCCTGTCACTCTGAGTTATTAGTTGTTGAAACTCGTTATGCCCAGTAATTTCGCTGGTAACATTGCCCTTCAGACCGGAACACAGTAATGTTACTGCTTGGCGGATGAATAACTGGCAAAGGTGTGGTACTTCCCCAGGCGGCCCCCTGCAAAAGAGGCCTACCACTACAAACATATTATATAAAATAATATATAAATATTATAATATAAATTATATATAATATAATATCTTGAATGTTAATGTACTTAATTATCAAAGAGACTTACACTTAATGATAAACTTCAGCACAGCCCTGTTGTCTTTACAAAAACGACGCATCCCTATTCTCCACCAATATTTTTGAAAACTCAATTAAGTATTGCAAGAAATTAAATTCTAAGGTCTAGCCCTCAGAAAGTGTACGTAAGCTGGAGTGCTCTCGCGGAGCTCCTCTAATTAACGACATATCTAATTACACCATCGCCGTGCTAGCGAAGAGAAGCAAAATTACGTGTTACGGAACGCAATTAGGTACACTTTAGGGAATGCTATGATATATCGGATATGATATATTTATATATTATAAATGCAATAACTGAAAATTACTGGCCAGGTAAGACTATACTTTGTCTCGGATTTTGCAATGGGCCTTCTGATCCACATAATGAATATTATAAATGCGAAAGTTTGTGGGCAGGATGGATGAATGGACGTTTGTTACTCTTTCATGTCAAAAATACCTACTAAACCGATTGGGCTGGAATTAGGTACGTAAATAGTGTAAGACTCTTGAATAACACATGAAGTAACTTTTTATATCGATATAAAAAGTAGAAGACTACGCAGGTGACACTACCGGGCAATTGTTTTTATTTTATGATAAGGAGTGACGAGGCGAGCAAATCAGTTGCCCGATGGTAAGCATCATGATTGCCCATATCAGACACAGTGACACCCAGTGTTTTAAAATTCAAAATTCTGCGCGGCACTGTACTGCGCCTGTCACCCTGAGATATGACTTGTTAAATCTCATCATGCCCAGTAATTTCGCTGGTAACATTGCCACTCAGACTGGAACACAGTAATGTTTGCACATTACTGCTTGGCGGATGAATAACTGGCAAAGGTGTGATACTTCCCCAGGCGGCCCCCTGCTAAAGTGGCCTACCACTACAAAATATCTTTTAAAATATTTTATAAATAAATGATTTTCTATTTCTTGTACATTATTAATATAATATTATTGAGCTTTTATTTTCATAATATAGTATTATTGCCTATGCGATGTAAGAAATAAAATACATTCGCAACACTCGATAAGTACATATTTACAACCTGTCTATGGGAATTGATTGAATTTGGCGATACTTTTCTTAACTTTATTGTAGACTTCTGGAACAAGAATCTTTAGTATTTAGTTCCGATTTTTAGTATCAAAAACAACATGCACAGTGCACCGCCCGCTGCATGCAATTTTGCGGGCGGGAGGGCGGTGCACTGTGCATGATGTTTTTGACACTAAAAAAGATCCTTGTTCCAGAAGTCAAACTGTCTACAGTTAAATTCAAAAATTAGTAAGTATAAGTATGTATACTTACCTTCGTGCCATTATTACTATTCAAATAAGCTATATTTGCCATAGTCGAATTTAGCTAAGTAGAAACATTTGAATTATACCTTACACAAAACATAACATGAAGATAATACAATTTAATTATTGTTATACCGTATTTTCTTAACTAAAACAGTAACTTATTGTTGTAATACATAAAATCACTGTAACAAGTATTATAAGAAGGAGCATGTGACGTGAATCCTTTGTGCTAGAGCAACAAACGTAGTACAAACCCACACTGTAAGTGCTTTTGTCTTGCAAATTCCGAGAGGTACAATTCCGAGAGGTTTTGTACTCTGACCGCTAAGGACTTCAACCATGAGACAACATCTTGTAACTTGTGCTTAGTATACCACTGTTTGAAAACTGAACACATTTCTCATGCGGTAGTGCGGTAACTGGACAGAGCGCGCGCGGAGTTTTATATCAATTATCTAAGGTTAAAGCATTTCTTGGCATTTTTTAACTGATTGCTATTTTATCCTCGGTGGCGTAGGGGGTGTAAACTCGACTGCCGATCATAAGGTCCCGGGTTCGATCACCAAGTCTGGCAGCGTTAAATGTTGGATTCTGCCAGTGTCTATCTGGAGTCTGAAACTGTGCCCGGTAGATGGCAATAGGCTCGCCCGCTATTACATAGCACCAATAACATACTGGCGACATGTGGGTGTACCTACCTACTACATATTTGGAACTGAGTCCTTGCCCTTCGGTAAAAAGGCGTGATTGTACTTTGTCATGTCATATTTGTCATACGTATTTACTTAACTTTTATTTAGATTTAGATATACATAATAATGTTGTGCAATTCATTGACATTGATAGAAGGTAGGCACCTACATTTTCGGTGCCCGTTTAGGGGTTTGGAGTTTACAGTTTACATAAGGAAAAATAAGCAAAAAAAGGTTGAACACACGAAGTGAGCTTAATTTTGGTTTCCAAATTACCGACGTTACGGGCCAGCGAGTACCCCTTTCATGCCATCTCCCTTTCTAATTGTTACTTAAACCAAACAAAACGAGTAACTTCGAAGTCTCTTGAATACAAGAATCTTTTTTACTTCACTTATATTTTTAAAAGATTCAAGCTTTGTTCTGGGTTGTTTTTCTATGAGATTTCATTCCATTATTAAGAGCGTACGCGGCCTTCTAGAAATGTGAAACGATTCTACGAAAAATTTACCAAATCGACGTTTTGTATTCCGCTGTTTCCTCCGAATATATAATAAATTCATTCAATAAATGTATATCCTGTTATTTTTATAGTGGAATAATCTATGTCCCTATCATTTTAATTTTTCTTATAATCCCTTGGTTTTATCATAGTGAACTTCCAAAAATCCCAGTTTTACTCGCGTGACTGCACAACGTTACTACAAAAATAAAATGATAGGGACATACTTTACTTCATCTTTAAAATATCAGGATATAAATATATCAAATATATTTACTGTATTCGGAGGAAACAGGGGAATACAAACAACAAATTTTCCATAGGATTGTTGTCAAACTGCTAAGAGGTGATCTTTCCTATTAAAAAAGAAATATGTAGTAGAGTAGAAAATAGTAGAGTAATTTGAACCATAAAATGACGCTACGAGTATACAATGTATTACAAAAGGTGTAGTAATAATTAAGAGGATGCATCAACCCAAAGAACTTGCAAAAGATAGAATTGCGAAATTCACAAGAAAAATTACAACTTCCTATACAAATTTTCCGATCAGCTGATCTATTTTGTACCTATTATCATCATCATCTCAGCCATAGGACGTCTACTGCTTAACATACTGGGGCCTCCCCCGCGGCCCGCCTCCAGCGTGTTCCTGCTGTCCTTATCAGATCGTCTGTCCACGCTTGCCTATCCGTGGTCTCCATTCGAGAACTTTACAGCCCCATCGGCCATCGTACATCGGCATCGGCCATTTGTACCTGAGGGAAGTTGATTATTTTTCTTTGTTTTTTTTTTAAATTTAATACGTATTTTATCCTTTAGTTCCTTGCGCAATGTATAGAAATATGCAGTATAATGGCCATAACTTTTGATTGCGTCACTTTGTGTTCATTAAAACTTATGAATTTACCAATTCAAATAAAAGTCTTCCCATTTTCATGAGATTCTAATATAGTACCTAAAGGTTTTTGTGTATTCTATCCGCACTGTCGAAGATTCATCAAAGTTTTGTGATGGATGAGTCTTTATAATGGCGTTTATTCCGAATACCATAATTTCCTTTTCGGATATTCGGCTGCCATTTTAAAATAAATATTCTCTCCTATGACTTCTTGATTTGAGAACTTATGTAGGTAAGTTATGAAGGGGGTTTTTAATAGATTCAATTTTTGCTGGCGTTGTTAACAACAAAAATTTATCTTTATTTAGTAAATTAATTCGTCAAAATGAGAGAAGTATTACCTTTCATTCACAAATTCAATACATTAAGTGCCAGGCCACACTAGCGGTTTTTCCCGCGACTGTTTTAAAACCACAGCTAGCTAAAAAATCTTAGCTAGAAAATACCGCGCCATTGTTTGTAAAATTAGTACCCAAAAGACGCGCCCGCATTAGGCGGCTAACCGTGCGCAGTTACTCGAATTTTTTTTAGTCAGTGTTCGCCAGACCATCATAAAGACCATAAATGATGAATTGCCTGTATAGTTGTCATCCATTAAAATTGTCCTTGCATTAAGTGGGGTTGTAGATGATTTCAGAGGAGACGCCGATTGCCCCGTGGTTGCCGTAAGAGTCGGCAGCGCTGCGCTTGCCAACCCGCCTTCTAAACGTGGCGAGTATTGGATAAGCTCCCCGTTATGGGAGAGGCTTATTTCTAGCAGTGGATTTTCAACGGCTGAAATAACAGAATTATCTTTCTAATCGTAAAAGCCCTTTAGAAATTTAAAAAAAATATTTCCAAAATGATAGTGCATACCTATCAAAAAACCAGCTATGGCCCGTGAGTTTGAGTTTGAGTTTGAGTTTGAGTTTGAGTTTGATAGCGAGCAAGGGAATGCATAAACCTAATAATCCTTTTTGACATACTGAACCCGCCCCCTTATTACGATCAGCAATAGAAGTGTGGATAGCGTTTAATTGCTTAATGTCTGCTGTCAAACAGCATACAAAAAATGACGTTTGACAGCAAAATTTACTGCTTTTGTTACGCGTTGCATGTTCGTAATACCACCCCCGTTCTCACGAAGGCTACGCAAGCAGTGATAACAAATAAGCGCGATTTTTAATCATAGTGTGGTTCTAGTACTGTGGTTCTACGGTTCTCGCTCGCGGTAAAAAAAAGCAGTGCGGTCTCACCCTTAGATCTGAAGACAATTAATTGACAATACAATAAAAAATATTACTTGTTGATGTTAAATAGGTAAGTAGGTCACCTATTAAATTTTTTCTGGGTGCAAACACTCTTTGTCTCGTAATATTTTATATTGTATAGAGTAAGCGTCTATTCAAATTGTACTCTTTGTCTCAGTTTTTATTCCTTCAAATCTCATTAATTCCATTTTTAATCAATGCATAACAATACCGTCGAACAAGTAACGATAGATTTTAATTAAAAGATTTGGAATCGGCTGCTATTGTATTTTTCGTACTGTTTGATTAGATTTTGCGACTCAATGTGTAAGGGACAGATAACAAATTGGCTTTAGTAAATTTATGTGCCATTTCAGGTATATTACTGTATTGTTTCAAATTGAATGAATACACATATCGAATCGGGATTAATCAAGAATTCAAATTAAAAATAACACCTACCCAAAAATAATGAATACTTACTTTTATTTTTGAAGCTCAAAATATCATCAAATATTCCCTGATATTAGTGTACTGGCCTGGCCAGATATATTCAACCAAGATTTCCTAACGAATTGTTTACTTTCGAAGTTAAGCATTCTAAAATAATATTAAAACTTTCTTTCAGGAAAGTCTGTCGTTTTGAATATAACTTCATTATTTTTTTAAAACCTTATCCTTAAACCTTATCCTTGTTAATTGAGGTTTTATCACCTGACCTATTATTTACTTCAGATAAAGACTTAAAAAAATTTCAGCATTTCTCTAGAAGACCGAGATTTTTTGCATCGGAACATTATGACCAAAATAAAGATTAAGTAATATGTAACACAAAAGGGTTGAATTAATAGGTCATTACGGATGTGTATTTTACCGTCATTCTGATCAGCAATTAATTTAAATTTTAGTAATATTATCAAATTGTAAAGCATTTGTAAAGCTTTAGGCAATATTTAGTCATTTTACTTTACTGTGCAAGCTTTAGCGAGCTTTCAGATGAGCAACGCCGCCGTGTGTATTCAAATGTTCTTTTTCATACAAATTAGCGCACGACCACAACGCCCCGTTAAAGTCACGTTGATGTTGACGTTACGCCGACGTTCGTCTGAAAGCTCGCAAAAAGTAATGGGATATTACAGTAAATTAATATTACTATGTAACTTTAGTCCTTACTTAGTCTAAAGCGAATGCTTCCTTTGTCCTAAGCTTTGATCATCTAAGCACGTACCTATATATTAATCTATATGCGTCAAATATAGTCGACATGTTTGTGTATCAAAGGAATATCAGTCACAAAGCTGTTCCATAGTGTCTCTTATCTCAGAAGACTACATCCTATTTAATTTATGTAACGGTATTACGTAAAGCTGTTAAAAGCTTATAATATTATAACTAATAGACTTGTAGGACTATTAATGTTATGGTGACGGTATGGTGATGGTTGACTGCCTCGGTGGCGTAGAGGGTGCATGCTCGACTGCCAAATCAAGAGGTCCCGGGTTCGATCCCCAGGTCAGGCAATATTGGATTTTTCCATTAGGAATTATCTCAATAACTGCCTTGAGTCTGGAACTGTGCCCGGCAAATGGCAATAGGCTCGCCCCCTATTACATGGGACCAATAACATACTGGCGATATGTGGATGTATCTATTATGGGACTGAGTCCTGGGTACACCTCTGTCTACCCCTTCGGGAAAAAAGGCGTGAATGTATGTTATGTTATGTTATGTAATGTAATGGTATAAATTCAGAAGTTTGATACTTCTTACTAGAACTAAATCAATTGGGCTATTTGGTACCTATATTATTAGAGTTTCGATTCTACATTTTTCAATTTTGGCAATCTGATACATAATATTCTCCGTATTTTTGATATGTGTTTAAAATAAAGATAATCCAACTGATATTATATTTTTTTTATGATAGACGAACGAACAGAGAGAGAACAAGACGAACAAATCAGGTGCCTGAGGGTAAGCCTCATGATTGCCCATATCAGACACAGTGCTACCCAGTGTTTTAAAATTCAAAATTCTTCGTGGCACTGCACCTACTCGTAACACCCTGCGAGATATTAGTTGTTGAAACTCATTCATGCCCAGTAATTTCGCTGGTAACATTGCCCTTCATACCGGAACACAGTAATGTTTGCACATTACTGCTTGCCGGATGAATAACTGGCAAAGGTGTGGTACTTCCCCAGACGGCCCCCTGCAAAAGAGGCCACTACAAATAACCTACTACCACTACAAAAAATAAATCTCAAATGTCAGTACAATGTAGAAAACTTGTTTTTAACAGGTGAACAAAACGCTTGCGAGTACTAACTCACCTCCAGCGCCATCTAGCGCGTTTTTGGTTAGATTGATGGATGGATGGATGTTTATTACTCTTTCTCGCCGAAACTACTGAACATATTGGATTGAAATGTGGTATGTAGATAGCTTAGACCCTGGAATAACACATAGGGAACTTTTCCCGAGATTCCCACGGGAACGATGTACGCGGGTGAAACCGCGGGGCACAGTTATTAGGTAAAAAAGAAGTCTTTCCTTCGTAATAGCTCATAGTCCCACATTATTTTTTATAAAAATATTCCAACCATTTTAAATCCTCCACTCTCATTTCTCACAGTGTAATGCTGTCCAGAATTGTTTTATTATAAACTTTTTAGAATGTGGAGTTTTTAACATTCCGCAGTTTCGTCCCGTAATCATGAATTAATAAAAAAACTTTTCCTCTTTATTTTTAGGCTGAAAGAAGTTATTAATGATGTCTGTTTACAGGAGTTTATGCGATAAAATTTAAAAAAGCCGAAGAATGGTAGGTAGGTATTTCTATAAATTATTATACCTAATTTGTTTTAAGATAAAAAAAATTATGAACGAATTTCATAACATACAATCACGCTTTTTTCCCGAAGGGGTAGGCAGAGGTGTACCCAGGACTCAGTCCCATAGTAGGTACACATAGATTTCACCAGTATGAGCCGTGCACGGCGCTTTAACTCTCCGTCATTACTTTATCTAAGAACGGTGTAATACGTTTTAGTGGGGTTATAGTGGTACACCATTCCGTAACTGTTGCTGGTCGGATTCATTCATAAAAAGTACCGGTTAAATGGGCAAACATCTTTAATAACACTGACTTGGTAATACATCGGTAAAATACCTACTTAATAGGAGTACAATATTAAAATTAAAATAAAAGAGTTGGGGGGGCCCCAAATCAAATAAATATTCCAGTTTATGTAAATACATATTATACTTCCGCAGTTATGATTTACTGAGCCTTTGCCAATTTCCGATGAAGCTGTCATTATCTATAGAATATTTAACGCGTTTTAACGATTATTTCAATATTAGCATTTATGCTCACTGGTATTTGGAACAGCTTAGCCATAGCATATTTATTAATAGTTATAATTTATGCAAACCGAAATAGATACGCCACCGCTTTTTTCAGAATATGTAGCTAACTCTTTTTGTTTTTGTGAAATAAATCGGTAAACTACTAGTAAGAGTTAGTAATATTGTTGTCATACGAAAGACAATAATATGTTAGTTTTTCTTTTTCTTGGTCGTAACTTCATGACTGAGGGTCATTGATTAATGAAAAGGGGAGATGGGGTACGTTCTCACAGCGCTTATTCAATAACTGGCACGTGCAATTTGCTCAGTGTGCAGTTTGAACAGTGCAATATACTTAATGAACAACAAAGATAAGAAGGACGTACCTAAGACCGAAGTGCGACCGAGACAACAATATTAATCGCTAGTACAACCCTACTTTATTGACGAAAGTGGACCTAATGGTACCTAATTTTAGCTTTCCATTTACGAGAAGCCAGTACCTCACCTCCCCTTTTCTTTAAATCAATGGTGATTATATGTTAAGACCACCATCTCCCTTCAGAGATTCCTGTGTTACGCCATCTGTATAAAGGTTTGCCTTAGTGGTAGCATCATGTGCCTTAATGTGTTCATCGTGTAGGAGAGCGTTCTTTGTCCCTTTTTATGACACATTCAGTGATCTTTATAGGCTGTCAGGGCTGTCCGAATAATATTATATTCATAACATTCAGCAGTAAATTTACTTAATTTTATTAATCATAGTTAATCACGTTAATTTTATTGTAAGTTTTTTAATAATTTTTAAGAAAACTTACAGCTAGGATCCAAGTAGAAAGATACACGAGTACAGAAGGTCAATTACAAGTTTTCGCTTTTAGTAATTATGTTTTTAGTTATGTTTTGATTTTGGGGTTCCACAATTAATGCCAGCGATCCTAAGAGTAATTATGTGCCTAAAAATATCTACTTACTCTACAAACCATAACAAAATGATATAAAATTACAATTTCCAATGAAAAACATATGTTCATAACAACGCTACTTTAACGGCAGCCCTCCTGATAGGGTTTTGTTAATTGACTTTTATCGATTCCTGAAAACCCGTCACGTATAAAGCGAAATGTTTACATCCCGTATTCCATTACTGAGTAAACAGAGATGTCGATATATAATATGTTAACAGTATCTCAGATTCCAGTTATACCTCTGATATACAGGATGATGACATAAAGTGGGTCTTTAGTGCCTTATGAGTTATGGGGTTAACAGTAATCTTAACAATTATACACTGCCGGTAAGTAAATGGGATAATTTTGTATAAACTCATACTAATCACTTTATCATTCCTGCTATTAAATTATTTTGTTTTCAGATAAGTACCGTTAAATATATCTATACTAACATCAAAATAATACAAGTTATGATAACTTATAGCTTATGACGTGGAGTTAACGGTTTTAGAATAGTGCTCCACCCTCTCTACCTGTGGTTGCCGTAAAAGCCGGCTAAGGGTTAACAGATTCAGAGGACGGGCAGCAGCGTCCTCTGCAAAAAACCATCAAACTGCGCTCGACAACCCGCCTGCCAAGCGTGTCGAGTATTGGCAAAACCCCTCTTTATGGGGGAGGCCTATGTTCAGTAGTGGATCACCAACGGCTGAGATGATGATAACTTATAGCTAAGCGGACAACTACTCCACATAAAATAGGTACCTAATACGTAATAAATGTCCGTTTTTGTACATTTTTAAAACACAGAAAAACATTTGGGGTCATTGCAGTTCATGTACTTATAACTTATAGTCATAGAACTTCCTTGGTTCAGCCGAAAACGAATACAGCTATATTCGCTATTGATAAAACTACAGAACTCGTAATAGGACATAGAGGTTACATACACGCGTGACCTCTTCGCGTGTTTGTGTAAGTACTAATTTCGGTGCAGGATTTTTAGGCTTTCGTAGCTCAAAAGGGAAAGAGGGACCCTTATAGGACTTTGTTTTCCGTCTGTCTGTCCGTTTATCAAGACACTTTTTAACGGAAACGCGTGGAGGTATCAAGTTGAAATTGATATCAACTACTCAAATCTGCGGTCCCTTGTGGCTGTAAAAAAAATCATACTTCTATGTTAACGCAATCAAAAGTTATGGCTATTTTACTGCATATTTCTATACTTTGCGCAAGGGACTAAAAGCTCTCCATGTTTTCTGTAGTTTGCAACTAGATGGTGCTGTAGGTTCTTAGTAGGTGGATTGTTTTTGGACAATCCCAAAAACAATACGCTTCCAATTAAGCGTTTTGTCTAGCTATCTGGGTATGGAAAATATGCCTAAACAATTTATTTATTGTACAATACACATGTCACATGCACCATCCTACAGCGAACAGAGTATTGTAGTTACAGTATTTGTAAAAAAAGGTGACGGTGAGGTGGCGACAGTCTTTTCGTATGAAATGTCTTACATTTCTAGGTCCGAGAGTTCTGTGGCTAGAGCTGACTGCCTCCATTAGCATATTTTAATAATATTTATCTATGATTTTCTAGTGTTGAAAGTTAATTCTCTGTACAAAATATAACACAGATGCAGTGGATACGCCATTCGCCGTGCGCCATGCATAGCCGATCGAAGTGTCTTGCATAATGCACTCATGCGATTCCCTGCATTTGCACATTTATATGTGGAATTATTTATCTGGGGAACTTCTGTTTACAAAAGGTTTATTTACTTTAGATTATAATTGAGAGGTTATTTAGTTACATAACATAACATCACCCCTTTCTCTCGAAGGAGTTGGTAGGTAGGTTGGTGGTAGTCCTGAGAATATCCAGGATTCAGCCCCATAGTACACCCACACTTCGCTAGTTGTGTAATAAGGGGCGAGCCTTTTGCCGAGCACAGACTGTCATTACTTTGGAGCCTTTTTTCCGCTCTATGGTCTCTTTAATATTATTAGTATTAAACATACGGATGTCATGCCGCAAGGATTTGGAAATTCGTCTATTGAGCTGCCTATAGGACTTAGCATCACTGGAAGAGTGCAGTCGTAGCGAGCGTCGCTCAGCCATGAGGTTTAGGGTGTGGTCGGACAATTTCTGAGGTCTATTTGTACGGCGGGGTTTATAGAACTTAGAGCCCACCGTTTGGACAGTTTCTACGAGCCTGTTATTAATCTCGTCCACCGATGCATCTATATTGTCCAGGCAAGCGAAGCTATTAGATAGTTCGAGTTGAAAGCTTTCAGGGTCATTGAGACAACCTAATAGAAAATAACTAATGAAAAAGTCCCGGGGCCTCTTGATCGGCAGTAGCCACTACGCCATCGAGGCAATTGCATGATGTTACAACCGAATCAAAAGCCAAATTTCAAACTACAATATCTTACTTCCTACTAATATCATAAATGCGAAAGTTTGTGAGGATGGATGGATGTTTGTAACTCTTTCACGTCAAAACTACTGAACCGATTGAGCTGAAATTTAATGTGTAGGTAGCTTAGTCCCTAGAATAACACATAGGGTACTTTTATTCTCGATATTCCCACGGGAATGAAAACTACGCGGTTGTAACGGGCACAGCTAGTATTATATTTTTGATGACAATATATGTGGAATATAATAATTATCGTTTGTGTTGTTTACATACAAATAATTATTAGATCACTAGCGCCGCAGTTTCATTCGCATAGTCTTCGTTTCCGTGAAATTATCGGGATAAAACGTACTCTATGTATTATTTCAGGATCTAAACTATGTACATTCTGAATTTCAGCCCAATCTGTTTAGTAGTTTTGGTGTGAAAAGGTATCAAACATCCATCCATCCATTCATCTATCCTCATAAACTTTCACATTTATAATATAAGTAGGATAGTAGGACTATGAAAAGCACATTTTCATTAGAATCTACATTGAAACAGTCTCCACAGCTATAATTTTTGACATAATCACAACAAATCCTTCCTATTAACTCCCTAAGCCCCAACCATAAACATACAGGAAACGAAGCGACGCGACGCCGCTATAATCCGTTTTAATTCGAACCTTGATGGGCTTACTAAAACCAACCTGTAATTGAATATTATATAAAAGAAAATTAAAGCCATCATCCGTAGCCCTAAATATTAATAATCCTGTTGCCTCAGAGAGTTAGACCCTTATAATCCAACCCTTCAGTTTCGTACTGAACCTTTGTGTGATTGACGTTTCAGCGGTGATTATTGTTGGGACTCTTGGACCTCCTTCATAACTCTGGAGTCCGGATTACGACTCCACACTTTTTCAACCGTATTATGAAGACAATCTCGAACCATTCCACGGTTTTCTCTCATTCGAGAGAAGGTTCCTAGTCGGACGCAATGAACCGCGAATAAGTAGGTATCGTAAATTCGAAGGTTCTAATAATACACACATTTGGAATCAAAGCGAGGATTTCTTGTATGTGAACGACTTTTCCAGCGCTCGCGTTTGAAGTGCTATCTTGCTGTTCTGGAAATAGACATGAAAGAACTGAATATCAGAAAAACGGTTAGGTCTCTTTTCGATCTCCAATCTCCGTGCATGACAAAACGGAGAGTTTTTATGCAAATCCTTTTGTATTAAATAACATGTTTACAGAGGTATGTTTTATACGTATTGACATCTACATAATAATTATATTTTTATTTATTAACCATTCTCCATCATCGTCATCTCAACCATTGGAAGTCCACAGCTGAGTGGGGTTTTTCCAATATTCCACGTTTGGCAGGCGGGTTTGCGAGCGCACTCCGTCGTTTTATCTGGGTTATGCCACTCCACTCCACGAAATCGTGGAAAGGGCTCCACGGGCTTTTAATATTATTATGAACTATAAAAATCCAAGCCAGTGCATTTTTTCCTCATATCTCCACAAGGATTCACAAGGAATCTGCGGCTGAATACTGCAACCACGGATAGAGAGGGTGGGGTACAATTCTAAAGCCAGTATCCCCACATCATAAAAATAACATAACATATATTCACGCCTTTTTCCCGAAGGGGTAGGCAGAGGTGTACCCAGGACTCAGTCCCATAGTAGATACACCCACATTTCGCCAGTATGTTATTGGTCCCATGTAATAGGGGGCGATCCTATTGCCATCTACCGGGCACAGTTCCAGACTCCAGGCAGTTATTGAGATAATTCCTAATTGATTTCCTTGTGGCATCATTGTGGCATTTTATAGGAATACATAACTTTCCATGGAAATAGAGACTATTAAATATACATAATTAAATATTGTACGTACAATGCGCTATTATTAATATAGATCACACTAAAGCGAAGAATTCGGTTATAATAAGAAATAGGTTTTCTTTCATTAGGTATGTCTCTTGATCAGGCCGACCCCATTTTCTTTCGTGTTCAGGTGAGATCGTTACAAAACAGAGATAGTAAACGAGTGTCCAAGCCGACCGGGGAATAAGGCTACAATTCGTTTTGCAATGCAAACATCGTAAACATACGAAGATAGTGTTTTAGCCGCCAGCTAGATATTTCTGATTCATACACAAGAATATGGTACAGTCTATTTGGAATGCAATTTGGTTGGAATTTTATAAAATTTTGCACGCAGTGGGCCAAATAACAGCAAAGTTTAGTACATATCATTAACAGACTGCTTAAACGATGACTTAGTTTTCATTGAAAACCAATTGAAAAGCTAATGATTAACAATTCTCTAAAATTTAATATCCATTATGGATTCAGGACTTTGGCATTTGAATAAAATACTACAATAATAATTTAGAAAGTTGTATGTCAGGATCGTAGCAAGTGAAGGGAAATAGTCTCTGCCTACCCCACCGGAAGCAGGGCGTGACTGTATGTATGTAATAATTTAGAAGTAAAAATAAAATGTTTATTTGCCAAAAAGAATTTACAAACAGGTGTTAGTAAGCCTTATTTAGACACAAAACAATATTGAATCCGCACATAGTAATTATAATATTATAGATAAGCATAGCTCTAACTGGTCTGTTTATGCCTGCAACCGCGCACATTGGATTTACTAGTCTCGGACTAAGCGTGAACTTGTATATCGGGTGGTTGTATTATCTAAATCTAAAATCTTAGTCTCAGGTTATAAACAAAATAGTTTTTTTTTTATTTAGTTGTTCATATTAAACAGTTCCGAAATACCTATTACCTACCTCAAAATTTCGCAGATAATACGTTAATTAGCTCTTATTAGCGGTAATGCTTGCACACATTCATACCTGGTTATGATGCAGATAGGCTAATACCGCCGAGCCATTTAACAATACGTTTCGTGTTTCTGTTTTAGGATAATACCATTGCATTGTTAGTTATGAAGCTTATTAGATGTCGATTTAATATACTTTGGGTATTATTCAAATATTTTGTCATATGGTCAGACTAGCGTGCAACAGATCAATTAGTAATTGACTACATTAAGCCGGGATTAAGCCATGTTATTGTGATAGATAACACAAAAACATGCCACTGCGGACCCGGCTTAACATGAAAAGTGGGCGTGGCTTTGGTGTTATTTAACAGAATATTGTTATATAACACGCTAATACGTAGCTGTAGTCCCGGCTTAAGTAGTGACTTTGACTTTTTAAGCTTTGTTCACTTGCTTAAATGAATCTAACTCATACTGTCGAAACTGAATCAGCGCAAAACTCAATTGTAAATAATTTACAGTTGTAACTGGTGGTCAACTCCGCTGTAAAACCGATTATGGAGTCTGCAAAAAAGAAAAAATAAGCTCCATTCTACATCCGTCAAAAATACATCTGTCGTGTGTTTTATCTGATGTAAAGAAAAACGACACTTTAACACTATTGATAAGCCATTGGGGTAATGATTGGCAACACAATGAAGATATAATTTTAATTTAAAATCCTATTAAATGACTGAATTTTAAGTGTATAGTGAAGTTGGAGATAGTAAAGAGTTGTGCGAATTGCAGGAAGAAATAGGTGACATGCATGTTTGTTTTTTTTTTAAATAAGATATCACACATGCATGTCACCTATTTTATACATGATCATACAGAAGCTTAATAGTTGTAATAAATTGTAACCTAAAAAAAAACCGTTACTCGTATTTCAATCAACGTGTAAATAATAATATGGGACAACTTCCACACACAGTCCTCTGGTCCCAAACTAGGCTAGAAGCCTGTACTATGGTAACCAGATGACTGATATACATACTTATATAAGCTTATAACACCCAAACACAGATCAAACAGACATGTTCATGCACACAAATGTTTTACTTGGCCGGGTATCGAACCCGGGCCCTGCGGCACAGAAAGCAGAATCACTACCACCTGAGCCAACGAGGCTGTCAAGGGGAGGATTTTGATACCTTTGCTTTTATATGACTCTAATTTCAACGCCTTTAGATTTACCTATATAAGATAACAAACGACAGTTATTATATACAATTATTTATATATTATATAATAATTAGTTGATATAATTATTATTCTAGAAAATTCAAATGTCTCTGATCGTAATAATATTTGTCTCAAAGCGATATTAATATCATGAGACCACCTATGTATTAGAATATCTTATGTGAAGAGATTACCTACGGCGGAATATATAAGACAGTAAGGCACGTGCTCTACAGAAGTCTCGACGTATAAACCTATTATGAACGTCTCATGAACAAACCACAACAAAGCCGTGAAACTCCACTAAACTCGACAATATCTGCTTATGAACCTCAGGCGGAAGCCGCAAAACAGGTAATATCTAATCATTGACAAGAAAGTGCAAATATATTCATAGACAACATATTCTTATTACGTGGGGATAGGAGTGCTAGGTCGACGACGCGCATAATATGTTACAATGTGTTCCGAGGTAACAACCTGGGCTTATAACGCTCTTGTGGTATCACAGATAAGGCACGCCTGAGGCTTTGTGGAGGTGCTTGTACGATGTAATAAGGCGGCCAGGTGAAAGCCACAGAACAATACCAGTAGGGTATTCGAGCGAGCTATTTCGATAAGCTTACTAAATTGAATTATCGTAATGAGTTTCGCTTTTATATTATGTATAGTGTTTTCTATTCTGTTCTGGTCAGCTATAGGACATTTATTTTCAGTGACAGTTTAAGACTGAGTTGCACGAGATAACTTTAACATTAACTATATGCTTGACCGTTAGTCAAGTCTTTGGTGAAGTGGCTGCTCCGACTATCATTTCCCATTCAAACTTTGAGGAACCAATGACGATGATAGAAGAGATATAATGTTTTCATTAGTGTTTTATTTTAAGTATCAACTAAAAGTGGCGTTTATCTAGTTATACTACAGAAATAAGTTTTGCAGAAAATAGCTACTTATCAGAATTATGGATATCTTAAGGTAAAACTTTAAAAAATAACGTTAAAATTAACGTTTAATGTTTATTATTGTTTTAACTAGAGATTTTTTTGTCCCAAACTAGGCTAGAATAACCTGTACTATGGTAATCAGATGACTGATATACCATACTTATATAAGCTTATAACACCAAGACACAGATCAAAAAGACATGTTCATGCACACAAATGTTTGACCTGGCCGGGGATCGAACCCGGGGCCTGCGGCACAGAAAGCAGAGTTACTATCATCTGAGCCAACGAGGCATTCAAAATTTAAAGGTTGGTCAAGCGTAGTCAATATTAAATTAAGTTAGGTGCAACTATAAACCGAAATCAATTTAGACACATCCGTTAAGAGAATCCAACCATCTGTCGAGCAAAAAAGCGGCACGGTCGTACCATCTTTTCTCGAAGCAGTAAGTGCAGGCCATATTCGACCCCCTATAACTTCGTTGTGGATAAAACTAGAAGCCTGAATTTACAGTAACCAAGCAGGTATTGTATAAACACGGTATATTTCAAATTTTATTCCATTTGAACCAGTAGCTTAAGAATTATAACTAGTCAAAATTCTTGCCATCGCCAAGCCAATCTATTTTATTTAAAACATAAAAGATTTTTAATATTGATATGGTCATTATAAGATGTTGTTAGGTTAGCTAATTACGTAAAAACATAAGACAGAAGTCCCTTAAGTAGGGACTTAATACAGTAACCGACTTGGTATAACATGAATCTCACAACTTTTTACGGTAGAAGAACTGAGTTGGGAGACTTGGTTTTATGTTATAAGTTTTGTTTTTGATGGCATTATATTTTATGTACCTTAGAAATTATTATTATTATTTTTAATGATAGTGAGTGACAAGACGAGCAAATCAGGTGCCTGATGGTAAGCATCACGTTTGCCCATATCAGACACAGTGCCACCCAGTGATGTAAAATTCTGCGCGGCACTGCACTGCGCCTGTCTCCCTGAGATATTAGTTGTTGAATCTCGTCATGCCCAGTAATTTCGCTGGTAACATTGCCAATCAGACCGGAACACAGTCATGTTTGCACATTACTGCTTGGCGGATGAATAACTGGCAAAGATGTGGTACTTCCCCAGGCGGCCCCCTGCAAAAGAGGCGTACCACTACAAATTGTGTGTAAATGTCAAATTAAATCAAATTATGCCGTGTAACTGTGGTACCGCGGGTCAGTTATCTATTCACACATTTTATTAACAATGTTTACGCGCAGCTAGCAGGGCCGCGCTCGTTCTATCAAGGATGCAATTAGTCCCTGAATCATTGTTGTTTTTCCACTTCCTCACATGAATCTAACGGGCACATAACAACACACTTCACGAGCACTCTTCAAAATTCAGTACAATCCACCCCGTGAAAATAATGTAAAAAATTACGCTCTTTTTGTGCATGCCTATATGCCATAATAATAAAAATTCACCACATTTTTTTCTGCGGATTTATGTACGGAGTTTTAAACATTTTATTCATCTCATAACATTTTACATGAAAGTATTTTCATACGTTAGTAAAGTTATGCGTGTACGGTAATGATACAGTAGCTGAAACGTGTGGAGTAACGAGTCCGTTTGTGTGCACTCCAACATAATAAAAGTGTCCTCAAACTTTGTCAAAACCGGAGATGTGAAATAGAGTCGTTGTGGGAATTTCGCGAGCGAAATCTCAACACCTCTTAAGCAACGGTTTTTTAGTAAATGAAATTATTTGAAGTCTATTCGAGATGCGCCATTCATTATAGCCGTAGTTGCTAGAGCGGGGCGCGGTGGAATAAGAGGCAAGTTTTAATAATGTAGGACGGTTGGCAAGGCTGCTGCCGTTTCCTTCCATTCATCTCTCCCCTTTCCGGTTGGCGCAATTAAAGCGGCGGCTTGTTCCGGCACTTAAAAAACTTTTAAAGTATAGGCACAGACAATTTGAACGGTATCTACGTATACGGGAGTTTTGTTGCAAATTACGGGAAGAACGCTTACAGCGAAGTAATTTGCGCTGAATTTCAAACTGAAATTTTCCTCTTTTATTTTATTACCGTTATTATGGTTCTAATTTTTATTTCGTGGTTAAATTATTCATGTAAATTCAAATTATCAATGACTAGTTGTGCCCCGCGGTTTTACCCGCGTACCTAGCCTTCATTCCCGTAGGAATATGTAATAAAAAGTTCCCTATGTATTCCAGTTAATTATTCCAGGGTCTAACATGCCAAATTTCAGCACAATTGGTTCAGTAGTTTTGGCGTGAAAGGGTAACAAACATCAGGATCAAGGTAAGGATTATAATTTGGCATTATATTTAAGCCATATGTCTAATAAAATGCTCAAAAAAATTTTAGTAATAAGGAAAAGCGCCTGAGCAAGCTTCGATAAGTCAAGAGAAACGCGTGACGAGCAGAACAGATGCTGTGAACTCAATATCGTATTAGATTTATAAAACAGACTATAATAATTTGGGCACTTCAAGTGTTGCTCAAAGATACGAGTATTTTTGAGTGTATCTATATAGGTATTATAAGGTAAGTAAGGGTAATTATTAATCTTCGTTAGAAGTAGGATCCGTTTTCTGACAGTCATGTAAGTATCCTTTACTTACGATGTTCTGTATGTTGTTAGCTCAAGAGTTACCAAGAAGAAACCTGGGTCAGTGAATTATAAAACCCTTTATAAAACTCTATAGCTATCGCCATCCGCCATAGTTTTATAATGGGTTACTTCTAATCAGTTAGCATCTTATACTCGTCATTTTGGAACGAATTTAACTTATTTTTGTAGTGGTAGGCCTCTTTTGCAGAGCCCACCTGGAGAAGTACCACACCTTTGCCAGTTATTCATCCAGCAAGCAGTAATGTGCAAACATTACTGTGTTCCGATCTGAAGGGCAATGTTACCAGCGAAATTACTGGGCATGACGATATTCAACAATTCATATCTTACGGTGATCACAGTGCAGCTGCGCAGAATTTTGAACTTTAAAACACTGGGTGGCACAGTTTCTGATATGGGCAATAATGATGCTTACCATCAGGCACCTGATTTGCTCGTCTTGTCGCTGACTATTATAAAAAAATCTGTAAAACCATTAGCAAAACAAGTTAACTGTTTCATTAATGCTGTTAAAAGTCAAGGAACCTTTTTAAGAAACGTTGAATTAGCAAAACAGCAACGTCTTAGAATGTGACGGTGCCTGGTGACAGCACCTTCGATCGTCGCAGCAAACGTCTGAATCATTCGCGTGTGGCTGAAGCAATTCACCGCTATGTTCGAGTTCCGCTACGGTTGATTAATGGTCCCGCGTTCCCTCGACATTGTGTTTTTGTGATGCAAATAACTCGAGCCGTCGGAACAAGGAAAATTGAGTGGGAGGACCGAGCACCACCGCAGTTTCAATTGCTTCGCCGCTGAATACTGATGAACCGTTTCGGTTAAAGGCATTATCGCTGTTGCAGTGTTTAAGGCGGGAGCGGTTGACATAAGCAATGCGATTTGTAACTGATGTAAGCCGATGGATTTAGTCCATTGCCTTTGGGACTGTTCCATTTTCAGCTGCTGCAAAGCGCTATGAAGAGTATCCAAATAGTGAATCAATCACGCCTATCTATACAATAATATTTATTACCATGACTTAAAACATGAAGTATCCTTTTTTATTTATTATTATTATTATCATAATAGAAAATGTACAAGTGGAAATATATTTGGCCTACATTTTATAATTTTCTTGACTGTGAAGGAATTTGGGTCTTTTAGTGAATATTCATAAGGCTTTCTGGCAAAATAAATGGAAATCTTTTGCAGCTAATATTATGCTCATTTAAATAAATTAATTTACGATGCACAATTTCTAATCTTTACCTGTAAACATTATGATGGACCTTACTTATTAAGAACCTATAGATCTACAATTTAACGATTATTTTTAAAGTAAGTAAGTGGTAAGCATCATGATTGCCCATATCAGAAACAGTGCCAACCAGTGTTTTAAAATTCTGCGCGGCACTGCACTGCGCCTGTCACCCTGAGATATAAGTTGTTGAAACTCATCTGTCCAGTAATTTTGTTGGTAACTTTGCCCTTCAGATCGGATCACAGTAATGTTAGCACATTGACTGCTTGGGGAATGAATAACTGGCAAAGGGGTGGTACTTCCCCAGGCGGCCCCCTGCAAAAGAGGCCTACCACTACAAAAATCTCTATTCGTTCTACAAAAGTTTGTGTTACTTTAAAGTTGCATGGCGATCGCTAACTATGCATACTTCCCTTGCCTTTCTTCTTTGTGATGCGAAAACAATTCGTGTCGTCGTGGGAAGACGGTCGCTACAAAAAACCCTTTGTAAGTAATTAAGAAGTTCGAGAATACCGGCTCATTGGCACTGGCATCATTGGCATACTTTCAGCTTGTAATACGCAGTTAATCTCGGCAAAAAACTTGCCTCTGACGTTATAATTCACGAGGGCCCGCCTGACGCCAGCGACAAGGGTGAATTTCTTATGAGGACGACGTGTATTTGTCACAAAAATCTATATGTATATTAGGCGTGCTACGTGCCTCGCGATACTTCTCGGCTGACGGCTGTTATTGCCATAGTCCGTCGACGTTTATATTTCTTTTAACATACGCTCGCTGAGGATATGAAGCTATTCAGAAGCTCTTAGCACGACTGAAACGCGATAAACTTAGCAATATTATCTACCACGCGGGCGCAGCTGAGCCTCGCGGAGAGAACATTTCATTACGATTATTACCGAGTTAATGATGTCTCACTAACTTTACTGAGTCGACTCGGGGTGAGGTATGCTGAGAATTCAAATAAATTCAAGCACACACAGGGTAAGTTACGACTCACTCGCACAAACGGAGCTGGTGCTATGTCGCACAAAGAAACGTCAGTAATTCACCAGCTTAGTGCGATCCACTCTTATCTCTTTCAGTTTCTGCGAGCGGCGGCATCGCTCTTAAATCTTACTGGTACTCGAATTGTAGGTGCTCACTCAAGAATACTTACAAGTCTTTAAAATCTACACAAATTATTGCTTTACCGTTACACAGCTCAGTCGTATCCGGATAAAACTTTGTTTAAGCCTTGGTAAGCTCTACCAAAACTTCTCATGATCATTGTTAAGTCGTGATGTTTCGCTTTTATGTTCTACTTATTGCGTCGTATGTAGATGTCACCTTTCAAGTGACAAATATGCCATAACCGCAGCTCTAGCGAGCTCGCTAGTAACCCGACGTATAAAAAGGGCCCGAACTCGACCCAACTAATACCCTTGTCATGTCGAGATGAAATTAGTTCAACCCTGCAGCTGCGTCGCTGAAAACCCGCTGTTTGTCCGAAATTTAATCTGGCATAACATCGATATATGAACCCCATAAAGCCTCAAGATAATGGAAATTGAACTTAGCCGTGTCAGAGTGTCAGGACTGCGTAGTCATTGAGATCTTATGGAGATTGTTTGTGAAACTTAAGTAACGTTCATAAAATATAAAATTTTTCTAAGTATTAGTAATTTTATATAAAAATCTTAATTTGAGTAATTTATTATCTCAAAATTATGATATATAATAATAAATGTAAATTAACCCATAAAAAAGTTTTAACGAACGTTTAAAATGAGTTACTTTGGCTACGGCCGCTACAGCTATCAGAAAAAAATTAATGTCGAAATACTTGTAAATTATTACCAGAACAGCTGTTACATGGCAAACAAGAGGTATTCGTTACGAAGATTAACGGTAGGGCACTTGGCACAAAAAGTTAAATGATGAGATCGTGTAAAGGCGCGGCGTATGTATAATCTGAATACCCGAATATACGGTTATGAATAGAATAGGTGGATGGTCATTCACTATATAGTATAGTATAGATAGACCATAGTCCAGTGTGTCCTGCCTATAATAATGTCCTTTAATTAACACAGGGGTAAGACACAAATCCGTATTATTTAATCTCCGTTTATTCGCAATAGTAAATGCACCTGCCTACGCGGGGGGGCCGAGTGCGACTGACTGATATAATTCGTTGAAACTGCATCGATAACTATTGTACAATCTATGTCCCTACATCGAACTAGGCGTTTTGGGACAATTTTTTCTTAAATATCATAATATTGTTTACATACGTTAAGTAAGTGCGCGATCGATCCCCATGCAATTTGTCTGCCTGCAGTATTATATGAAGTCGTTATTGCTGCAAATCATAAAACAAATAATAATTAATATATTATAAACAATTACCTCAATTGGTTTAAGCACCGTCAGTTTCAAATTTGGCCACGACTCAAAAGATTTTTATCATACTGTTGTTTCTTACTTATGTATTTTACACTCGTGTGTTTCATCTTCCTATCGTATCTATTTCAGTAATAATAGAGAAAAAGATTTTATATACCTATTATAGCCCATGAAAACTTAGTACCTACTGTTTGACAGTTCTTATTTTGTTTTTGAATTTAGTGATTAAAAATAATTGTATATCTTGTGATAATGTTCATAATTTCATTGTTTTACGGCGAAAATTAGTATAATTGTGTTTTACGCCGACTCACAGACGAGCGACGTCACGAGTTAGTTTTCGAATATATGAAAGTATGAAACGTCAAACGATACTCCTAAGATTTGAAGGGCTTTATTAAAATTTATAATAGATGTACACTGCTGAACATATACCCCACCATAGAACGCTAAGAGTAGCGTTCTCACCGCGCGTTAAGAGTACCGCGCAGAGGCAGGGTTGCTCGCCGCCTGAATCCACCGCGAGCTTGCGATCCAGACCAGGTCTCGTCAGATGAGAGGGGTGGGCTTACGCTTCGTCTTCCAGTCCGTGGTCTCCACTCGATAACCTTTCTTCCCCAACCGTTAACGTTTCTGCAAACGATGTGGCCTGCCCATTGCTACTGCAACTTGCGTACACTGCGAGCTATGTCAGTAACTCCGATCCGTCGGTAAATCTTCTTATAATAGAGCATTATTGTGAATACTTTAAGTTACCTAATAAAGTTTGTAGTGTGACCACTGATTATCCTTTAATACGGAATGCATTGCTAGTTTTACGTGACATGAATTAATTTTAAATCAGGTAATTTATTTGCAGCGAGTTAACTACGAGTGGGTCTGTGGATATTGTTGATATTGGTAGGTATTTACAACATTATGCTCTATTATCAATTAATAATGAATAAATGAAAATAATATTTGCACAAAATATTTTATGTTATTTCCATAAACACAATAATTCCTATCTACAACAAAACTTATAACAAACTTTCAACTTTACGATTCCTACGACACTACCGTCTCATAAGCTTTGAACTCTCTATAGAAGCTCGCAAACTCATAAAACTACGCAAAGAATACTTAAGGGACATCGAACCGTTCATTTCTGCCGTTATTAATAATATCATCCAAGAAATATGCCCCTCCTGGGCCCCATTACACTAACGGCCATATAAAAGACAAATGAGGCAAGAGTGCTATAGCGAGACGCCTCTAATTTTTATAATACACTTTATAGAACGCCTTCTCCCAACCAACGTTCCGCAACTGTAATCTTTTTGTTTTAGAACATAATAAAGAACGTTTTATTATCGTTATTATCTTAATTCGCTGCGAATGACGCTCCAGCGTTCCGTCATATCTTCGCTATTCAAAGAATTTTATTCAAAAAACGTTTCATATCTCCAAGGGGAATGATTTGAAAGTATGATTGATGATACAGAGAAATGCTAAATCGAGGTAAGTACCACTTCAGTGGGTGTTTTAAATTGTGCCGCGAGGTGGCCGTTTATGTGAATTCTGAATTATTCAGCCTTCATTCAATGTTGACGAGCATCAATCTACTTTTAAGCGAGAAATTGAGAGCTATTCATAATTTTATGGGATTTATTTTGGCTATTGTAAGGAAAAGATCAATAATGTATTCTGCCAATGAAAATGAGGGATTATTACATGGGACCAATAACGTAGCGTCCGTGGTCCAGCGGGAATATGCCCGGCTTTTAAATCCGGAGTCCTTGGATCAAATCTCACCATGTGGTCCCCCTGCTCCCTCTGCCCTCTGCGACTCACTGAGTACGAGTCGCAGGAGGGGGAGCAGAGTCAGCAGCAGAAGGCAAGCACAGCAAATATGCCGCCTTGGAGTCGGCGTACGAGTTTGTCCCGTTTGCCATCGAGAAGGCTGGCGCATGGTGACTGGAGGCCAAAAGGTTTGTGTCGGACCTGGGAAGGCGTATGCAGGAGAGGGGCAAAGATCGCCGGTCTCGACAGTACCTCCTCCAGCAGATCTCTTTGGCCATATAGCGGGGGAACGCTGTCAGCCTGATGAGTACCTTTGGACATGGGGGTGCACGGGGCTGCGAACGGGAATAGCCAACCAGGCTTGTTGTGGATTAACGACGATGTTACTGGTTGTAGCGTAAGTGTTACTGATTGTACTGTAAAAAACTAAAAAACCCATTTTGTATTATAATGATTATTATAATTATAATGATTTCTTCTTATTTCTGAAGAAGGGCATTGATGTCTGTAACACAGTTTTTTTACTGCAGACATCATCGTTTATCATATTATATTACCTCCAAATTTTTTTTTTGAATGTGTTTGTCAAGACGCGCAAATCAGGTGCCTGATGGTAAGTATCATGATTGCCCATAACAGACACAGTGCCACCCAGTGTTTTAAAATTAAAAATTCTGCGCGGCACTGCACTGCGCCTGTAACCCTGAGATATGAGTTGTTGAATCTCATCATGCCCAGTAATTTCACTGGTAACATTGCCCTTCGTACCGGAACACAGAAATGTTTGCACATTACTGCTTGGCGGATAAATAAGTTGCAAAGGTGTGGTACTTCTCCAGGCAGCCCTCTGCAAAAGAGGCCTACCACTACAGAATAAAGATTATTTGAGATTTGAGATTGAGTAAAAATCTCAATATTCCGGTAGCACTGAAAGCCCACTTTGATTTAATCCTCCGCATTTTATTTGGCCTGTATTTTGTAGGGAGCCACTAACAAACAACAAAAACATCATGAATACTGTATAAAGATTACGTACCCTAATACTGGTGTTAGTACCCTCGCGGCTTAAAGGCAGTTTTTTAGAGATAATGCTTTTTGTAAACCATCGGTAGAAAATAAAACCTAATGCTTACTATATTAATATGTACCACTGGCAACATTTTAGTTCCTTTTAATAAATAATTGATGGAAAATGTTCATATTTAGTAATTTATTGCTTCTTTTTAAAACACTAATACAAGTTTGCTATTTGGAAATAAAGTTAATAAATAAAACTACTTCGAAACCACAGATTCATATTTTGATTTTTTTTAGTAAAGTATGTTGCTATAAATTCATTTTATCTTACAAACTCTTCATTTTTTTAGTGAACATCTTTAAATCACAGTTTTATTAGCATGCTAAGAAGTCTGCAAAAAAATTAAGGAGTTTTTAAAGAAATTATAATAAGAACGACATAGTTTACTTAATCTTAAAAATATCAGGATTTCAATGGTCAATTTTGTTTGGTAAAATTTTAACACGATTGTGTTAAATTGCTAAGGTGTCGTTACCCCTTAATCGGTTTTCTAATAAAAAAAAGATACTTAAATAAACGCGTGTGTGATTATATAAACTACAAAAGTGTGTTCATAGGTGTGTGTGACACAATCATACCACTGCTGAAATTGGATTTTAATGGAAAATTTTGGCACAACAAGCCCATCTCGTTAAAGAATCTGTGCTACATCTGTGTGTTAAATTGGAATATATTTTTCTTGGCGTGTTTTCTACTACGTGCAAATAGAAAGAATATCCAGTGACTTTCTCAGATTCTAGTCATTCCCCGCGGCTATTTGTACTGTGACACGGAAAAATGGTCCGCCCTTGCATTTTTCAGCGCAACACATGAATGCTGAATGTCTCTTTTTCATCGAATTCTTTGAGCACATTGGTGTGTAAATAATAATTCATATGCTCGTAATATAAAGCTTGCTTGAGGCATAAAAGTGACTTATTTTTTTACGAGTTCATGTTACCTTCATGTGCATGTTTTGACGCAAAACATGGAGTTTATGTATCTTCATTACAGTAAGTAAATAAAAGAATAATATGAATTCAAGTAAACTTTAATGTAAATTACTTGCGAATAGTCCCAAATAACCTTTCAATGGTCAGAGTGAGTATTAGGAAGACAAATGTTCTACGTGACTCAGTCAGTGAAATCCGAACTTCAGTGAAAGTTAGTAACATACACAATTACTGTTATTTACTAAAACAATAAATGTGTTATGTTCTGAAAGTTCTTTGAGAGTTCTTCGCGTTTTATGTAAGACTAGTGTGAGAACAGCGGCTTTGCTCGCTCATAATTGTGAAATATGGGAGTTTTCTACCAAAACTTTGGCGCCCTTTTTTATAAAAGAACACCTTACATAATATTATGAGAATTTGATTGGAATTAAACTTAACAAGAAACGCAACCTCTTAGCAGTTTGACACAATCCTACGGAAAATTAACCTTATCGATGTTTTGTATTCCTGTCTCCTCATCCTAAAAATGTCAGGATATAAATTTATTGAAAAGGGTTATAATATTTTAAATTTGGAGGAAACAGCAGGATACTATACTATATTTCAAAAAGGTGTCGTTTCCTCTGAAAGTTCCTTTAAACTTTTAAAGAAAAGTCGGAGAGGATTTATATCGCCTAGTAACTAGACTAGACAATCTGAGTGATTTTAGATCATAACTATAAAAAAGGGGACAGATTAATAGTTAGTTGACATGTAAGATACTGCAGTCTATGAATATTATTATGTAACATTAATGACTTTTTTCATTGGGTCTTTGTCGATATTTTTCTGAAAAACAATATCGCTACTGAACTTAATGTTTCACACCTACGAAGTTGGCGTAACCTTCGAAATCGAACAAACATCAACTACTAAATCCAATCGCTGACGTTCACGCAGACATAATGAAATTATTAATTCCGTTTGCGAAGTACGCTGATAATTTTGCAGGATGCTAGCAGTGTTTGACTTTAATTAATTTGAGGCTTGTCAACGGTTGATGTAATATGCGTCGGGCTGTCTAAGCCGTGTGAGTGTGAGTCGTTACTGTGATCGTAATGTGTTGCCGTTCTGTTGATGTGCTCCACGTCTACCAGAATATATTATTTTAATAACATGGTGATGTGAACAACATTTATTAGATTTGGTTTGTAAATAAACACAGTAAGCATATTGAGGAAATAAATCAAGTCGGAACAAAATGAGATATATATATATATATATATATATATATATATAAACACCTCCCTGGGCACTTAGTTGATCCAGCCACGAATCCGTGCATTATAGACTCCACCTTTAGGCGCGAATAACTTGACTCCGTTTGTACCTATTGCGACCGGAGTGGCAACGTCGCCCTCTGCCGCGCGATGTTGCTCTTTATATTCGTTGAAAACGGTATATACTCCATCCTTTTAGTGCCCGAATTTTGAACGGAACTGAATCCGCAACGGCCAAATTTTTTATACCCAAGAGAACTTTCTGGCTCCGGAATATACTTTCTTCTTAGAACACATTATTGGCTCCATCGATATAAAATGGGATTATATTCTTAGCATTGGGTAATAATTTGATCCATTTACATATATAAAACCGTATATACTCCATCGTTTTAGTGCCCGAATTTTGAACAGAACTGAATCCGTAACGGCCAAATTTTTTTAACCCCAGAGAACTTCCTGGCTCCGAATTATACTTTATACCTAGAACACCTTATTGGCTCCATCGATATAAAATGGGATTATATTCTTAGCATTGGGTAATAACTTAATCCAATTACGTATTTAAAAACGGTATGTACTCCATCCTCTTTGTGACTGAATTTTGAACGGAACTGCGTCCGTAGCAGCCAAGTTTTTTTATACCCAAGAGATCGTTCTGGCACCGAATTATAATTTGTTTCAAGAACACCTAAGTGGGTCCATCGATATAAAATGGGATTATAAAAATCCATAAAATCTATTTTATGGATTTATAGTATAAAGATGCATACTTAACAGATCTATGACCCCAAATTGAGTGCTGCAACATTCGTATAATTGCAGTTCATGAAACTCTCATTGTGAATCTAATCATCCAGGAATAGGTAGAGGTGTACCCAGGACTCAGTCTCACAGTAAGTACACCCACATTTTGCCAGTATGTTACTGGTCCCAGGTGAGGTGAGCTATCTACCAGGCACAGTTCCAGACTCCAGGCTGTCACTAAGATAATTCCTAATGGAAAAATCCAAATAATACTTTGCCTGGCCTGTGGTTCGAACCCGGGACTTCATGATTGGCAGTCGATGTTATGATAATATTATCTTCTTAAAATATATTGAAAATAATTTCAATGCACACTTGCATCACTGATCTGTTTTTGTGTTTGGTTCTGGTTTTGTGTTCCTATAAGTAAAATTACGGTACTTAATCAAAATAATGAATGTAACTTGTGAATAATAATAGAACCTTTGTGGTTCTTTTGTTGGTTAGAACTACTTTTGCAATGTTTCATTTCACACATAATGACATACCTAATAATGTCAAAAACTAGTGGGAAACATAATGTGACCATTTGTGACGTATGACTTATTCGACTCGACGCTCTGGTTTTATTACTACCTACTATTGTCTGTGTTTGATTATATTAGACTAATAATTGGCACTTAGTGGTTCCGTTTTATATATAATTTTTAGGACAAACTCGTACTTATTTGATCCATTTTAATTTATATTCTTAACACTCCCAACATTGTTTGATCCACTTCTTACAACAATCTGAAGTAGGAATGGTTCGCAAAGGGAGGACTGCCTCCCGAATCCCGCGCTCTCCTCTATCGCTGCCCGAGCGCCGCCGTTCGTTTCGTGATTTATTCCGCATCGATTACTAGTGATATTGAATTACAGTTTTCTCTTTATTTTTGTATGATTTTGGTCAAAACAGTTTTTTTATGTAGTACAGTTTTTAAATATATTTTTGAGCTCAATACTTCACTCTTACACTCGAGGTTCTTTTTTTAATTGTTTATTTGTCAGTGATCATTATTTAATTGTAAGTTTTCGATATTATAATTTATTATCCATTAAATTTTACTTTATTGCAATATTAAATAAATATGAGAAATTGTGTAAAATGTCAATAGAAAAAAAAAATTTTTTTACTTTGGTATTGATTTTGGTCATATTGCATACAAGTTTATCTTATGTTTGTAAAGTAAGTTTTAAAAGACGGCAAAGTAAACGAGCCCATACTCGACTATATTAGCACTTATCATAAGGTAGTTCCAATGTCGACAAAACGAGCCTAAACTTGACTATTATTGCAGTTTTCATAAGGCAGTTCCAATAGTTATCTTTCAGCTCCATCATGAGACCCTCGTCATCATGTGGAATGAAAAGTCACCATAACAACAAAACAAACGAGTCCAAATTCGACTGTCTTGGCACATTTCGTAAGGCAGTTCCAATGGATATCACTCGACTCCATCATCAGACCCTCGTCATCATGTGGAATGAAAAGTCCTCATAACAACACAGCAAACGAGTCCAAATTCGACTGTCTTGGAACATTTCGTAAAGCAGTTCCAATGGTTATCTTTCGGCTCCATCATCAGACCCTCGTCATCATGTGGAATGGAAAGTCCCCATAACATCAAAATAAACGAGTCCAAACTCGACTGTCTGGGCACATTTCGTAAGGCAGTTCCAATGGTTATCTTTCGGATCCATCATCAGACCCTCGTCATCATGTAGAATAAAAAGTCACCATAACAAAACAGCAAACTTTTTTTACTATGAGGACTTCCCATAGCAAAGAAGCAAATTAGTCCAAACTCGAATGTCTTGCCTCGGTGCCTCGGTCAGACTGCCTCGGTGGCGTAGAGGGCGCATGCTCGACTGCCAATCAAGAGGTCCCGGGTTCGATCCCTAGGTCAGGCAAAGTGTTAAATATTGGATTTTTCCATTAGGAATTATCTCAATAACTGCCTGGAGTCTGGAACTGTGCCCGGTAGATGGCAATAGGCTCGCCCCCTATTACATGGGACCAATAACATACTGGCGAAATGTGGGTGTATCTACTATGGGACTGAGTCCTGGGTACACTTCTGCCTACCCCTTCGGGAAAAAAGGCGTGAATGTATGTATGTATGTCGAATGTCTTGGCACATTTCGTAAGGCAGTTCTAATGGTTATCTTTCGGGTCCATCATTAGACCCACGTCATCATGTGGCATGCAAAGTCCCTAAACAACAAAGTAAACGAGCCTAAACTTGACTATTATTGCAGTTTTTGTAAGGCAGTTTCAATGGTTATCTTTCCGCTCCATCATCAAACTCTCGTCATCATGTGGAATAGAAAGTCCCCATTACAACAAAATAAACGAGTCCAAACTCGACTGTCTTGGCACATTTCGTAAGGCAGTTCCAATGGTTATCTTTCGGCTCCATCATCAGACCCTCGTCAACATGTGGAATGGGAAGTCCCTAAAACAACAAAGCAAACGAGCCTAAACTTGATTATTATTGCAGTTTTCGTAAAGCAGTTCCAATGGTTATATTTCGATTCCATCATCAGACCCTCGTCAACATGTGGAATGGGAAGTCCCTAAAACAACAAAGCAAACGAGCCTAAACTTGACTATTATTGCAGTTTTCTTAAGGCAGTTCCAATGGTTATCTTTCGGCTCCATCATCAGACCCTCGTCATCATGTGGAATGATAAGTCCCCATTACAACAAAGCAAACGAGTCCAAACTCGACTGTCTTGGCACATTTCGTAAGGCAGTTCCAATGGTTATCTTATGGCTCCATCATCAGACCCACGTCATCATGTGGAATGAAAAGAAATTATTAAAACCTAACATTCGAGCCCAAATTCAACTATCTTATCAATGGTCATCGCGGATTTCTAGACGCTTCATAATGGCTCCATTATCAGATCAGGTCAAGAGTACCATAATATTGCATTGTCACCGGACTTTTATATGTATGCAAAATTTGAGCTAAATCGGTCGTCATGTGGAATGAAAAGTCCCCATTACAACAAAGCAAACGCGTCCAAACTCAACTGTTTTGGCACATATCGTAAGGCAGTTCCAATGGTTCTGTTTCGGCTCCATCATCAGACCCTCGTCATCATGTGGAATGAATAATAAGTCCCCATTACAACAAAGCAAACGAGTCCAAACTCGACTGTCTTGGCACATTTCGTAAGGCAGTTCCAATGGATATCTTGTGGCTCCATCATCAGACCCACGTCATCATGTGGAATGAAAAGAACTTATTAAAACCTAACATTCGAGCCCAAATTCAATTATCTTATCAATGGCCATCGCGGATTTCTAGACGCTTCATAATGGCTCCATCATCAGATCAGGTCAAGAGTACCATAATATTGCATTGTCACCGGACTTTTATATGTATGCAAAATTTTAGCTAAATCGGTCGTCATGTGGAATGAAAAGTCCCCATAACAACAAAGCAAACGAGTCCAAACTCAACTGTTTTGGCACATCTCGTAAGGCAGTTCCAATGGTTCTGTTTCGGTTCCATCATCAGACCCTCGTCATTATGTGGAATGAAAAGTCCCCATAACAATAAAGCAAACAAGTCCAAACTGGACTATCTTGGCACATTTCCTAAGGCAGTTCCAATGATTATCTTTCGGCTCCATCATCAGACCCTCGTCATCATGTGGAATGTAAAGTTCCTAAAACATCAAAGTAAACGAGCCTAAACTTGACTATTATTGCAGTTTTCGTATGGCAGTTCCAATGGTTATTTTTCGGCTCCATCATCAGACCCTTGTCATCATGTGGAATGAAAAGTCCCCATAACAGAAAAGCAAATGAGTCCAAACTCGACTGTCTTGGGCACATTTAGTAAGGCAGTTCCAATGGTTCATCAGACCCTCGTCTATATGTGTAATAAAAAGTCCCCATAACAATAAAGCAAACGAGTCCAAACCCGACTGTCTTGGCACATTTTGTAGGCAGTTCCAATGGTTATCTTTCGGATACATCATCAGACCCTCGTCATTATGTGGAATGGAAAGTCCCTAAAACAACCAAGTAAACGAGCCTAAACTCGATTATTATTGCAGTTTTCGTAAGGCAGTTCCAATGGAAATCTTTCGGCTTCATCATCAGACCCTCGTCATCATGTGGAATGAAAAGTCTCTAAAACAATAAAGTAAACGAGCCTTAACTCGACTATTATTGCAGTTTTCGTAAGGCAGTTCCAATGGCAAGTTTTCGGCTTCATCATCAGACCCTCGTCGTCAAGTGGAATGAGAAGTCCCCATAACAACAAAGCAAACGAGTCCAAACTCGACTGTTTTGGCACATTTTGTAAGGCAGTTCCAATGGTTCTGTTTCGGCTTCATCATCAGACCTTCGTCATCACGTGGAATGAAAAGGCCCTAAAACAACAAAGTAAACGAGCCTATACTCGACTATCATTGCAGTTTTCGTAAGGCAGTTCCAATGGCAATCTTTCGGCTTCATCATCAGACCCTCGTCGTCAAGTGGAATGAGAAGTCCCCATAACAACAAAGCAAACGAGTCCAAACTCGACTGTTTTGGCACATTTTGTAAGGCAGTTCCAATGGTTCTGTTTCGGCTTCATCATCAGACCTTCGTCATCATGTGGAATGAAAAGACCCTAAAACAACAAAGTAAACGAGCCTAAATTCGACTATCATTGCAGTTTTCGTAAGGCAGTTCCAATGGCAATCTTTCGGCTTCATCATCAGACCCTCGTTATTATGTGGAATGAAAAGTACTTATTAAAACCTTACATACTAGCCCAAATTCAACTATCTTATCATTTGTCATCGCAGAGTTCCAGTCGCTACATCATGGCTCCATCATCAGATCAGGTCAACAGTACCATAATATTGCATTGTCACCGGACTTATATAAGTATGCAAAATTTGAGCTAAATCGGTTGAGTGCTTCAAAATTCAGTTGCAAGATTTGTACCGGACATACATATCGGTACATACATACATTGCAAATTAAATAAAAATGCGAAATAGAAATATCTCTCAAGGTGAAACATTCACAATTCTTCTAAAATTAACTTTTACATTGATGAGAAGAGCTATAGTATTGTACTTATTATGTTTCTGTCGAAGGCAACCAATGACAGAAGCTTGTGAAAATGGTGCGCCCCCATTGGCCCATTTGAATTGGAGCAACAACTGTCTGAATGCCAAAAAGGTGGATTCGTATAAAAACAGCGTAATTATTATTATTACTCTGTAGATTCAGATGGAGCCACATGTGTGACACGTGTGGCTCCAGCTGGATCCACAAAGTCATACACAACTGGCAAAGGATCAAGTAATACTGCCCCGGATCAACTTATGAAAACGGATCAAATAATAACTACTTCTACGACCCGCATGATCAACTAAGTGCCCGTGGGGATATCTATATATATATATATATATATATATATATATATATATATATATATATATAATCAACCTTTCACGGTAAATGTTGGTCCAGTGAGAAGTTAGAACAATTGTTGATCCACCTATTTTACGTGTTTACTCAGCTCTGCGTCGTGCAAACTGATATACTTTGATCTGTCCTTGATGCGCGTGTGACGTCGGTGGATCTGCACTTACAGGTTTTCAACATACTCGTCATCGATTTGACCAACATTTTTTGATCCATCCAACGGTCGAAAAAATCACACTGAATATGATTACTTAGATCCAGAGTATATTTAATTTATATGCGACATTTACATAGATTAAGTGGATCCGGAGCCAAAATTGACGAATAGGTACTCGAACACAAAGCGGCAACGTCGCATTCTTCGTGTGACAGAGAACCCAGTATACACTACTTCGTTAGAGTAATAAGGTAAGATATATGCGTTAGCTGCGGCGTTTGAGGATCAAACTTTTATTCCTTCACTCGTGTTTGGCAGATTTTATTGCGTAAAAACGTTTGCGCATGTTTTTGGTATCGTGTTAGTGAATTTGTGTTATTTTGTTTTTTGTCATAGACCAATCAGAAGATGATGGTGAGTATTTTATTATCCATATGCATTTTGATTATCTATCAATTTGGAAACATGATTTTATGAATGTTTTACATTAATAAATTAATCTGGCCGTATGTGATCCCGGCTCAAATGAATGGGGTAGGGGGGAAGTAGAGACCGCTTCAGTGGAAAGGCACCCCTCATCCATGTTCGATACGTATGGTTATAAATAGGTACCTATTCACATTATGATACCTAAGGACTAACTTAACTACCTACCGGTTTGTAACCTCGGACGAAAAGGAGTTAGTTAGGAGTTAGGAGTTAGTTATGTGTACATTCTTAATATGCGTTTCAAATAACAATAGGACCAGTAAAGACGCTATCTTTTCACCAATGCTGCCTGCAAGAAGTCAAATCAGAATAATAAAATAGATAACCAATAACTATATGACTGGCCTTTTGGCTCTGTGGTTAGTAGCTCTGATTGCGGATCCTGAGGTAGTGGGTTCGATTTTCAACCAGGACAAACATTTTTGTGACGAACGCGGATGTTTGCTCTGTGTCTTGGCTATGTATTTCTCAGGCCTCCATACCTAGTACAGTAGGTTTTGCCTAGTTTGAGACTAGGGACTTATGTGCGAAATGTCCAGAACATTTATTTATTTTATTTAAGTACGTAAAAAGACCAAACATCCTTCTGATATTATAAATTAGAAAGTTTGTGAGGATGGATGGATGGATGGATGGATGTTTGTTACTCTTTCACGTCAAAACTGTTGAACCAATTGGGCTGAAATTTGGTATGTAGGTACCTTTGACCATGGAACCATGACCATGGGCCCATGACATTAGACCATGAGATAATTTTTTTCCGATATTCCGACAGGAACGATGTCAACGCGGGTGGGACCGCGAAGTACAGCTAGTACCTACATATTTACAAAACCAGTGACCCGCCCCGGCTTCGCACGAGTAGCGGGTAGCATATGTATACCTAGAGAACGTTTGAACATGAATAATTTCGTGATACATTGTATTTTTTTTTTATACAACCCTATTTTTTACGTAGCCAATGGTGTACTTATGGGACTGAGTCTTGGGAACACCTCTGCCTACCCATATGGGAAAAAGGCGTTATTGTCTGTTATGTTTGGTTCACGTAGCGCACGCAAATTAATGACTATTTGTGATAGAGATAAAGACTGCCTCGATGGCGTAGAGGGCGCATGATCGACTGCCAATCAAGAGGTCCCGGGTTCGATTCCCAGGTCAGGCAAAGTGTTAAATATTGGATTTTTCCATTAGGAATTATGTCAATAACTGCCTGGAGTCTGGAACTGTGCCCGGTAGATGGCAATAGGCTCGCCCCCTATTACATAGGACCAATAACATACTGGCGAAATGTGGGTGTATCTACTATGCGACTGAGTCCTGGGTACACCTCTGCCTGCCCCTTCGGGAAAAAGGCGTGTATGTATGTTATGTTGTGATAGAGTGATAAAATCTTAATAACATAACATACAACCACGCCTTTTTCCCGAAGGGGTAGGCAGAGGTGTACCTAGGACTCAGTCCCATAGTAGGTACACCCACATTTCGTCAGTATTTATTAGGCCCATGTAATAGAGGGCGAGCCTATTGCCATCTACCGGGCACAGTTCCAGACTCCAGGCAGTTATTGACATAATTCCTAATGGAAAAATCCGATATTCAACACTTTGCCTGAACTGGGGATCAAACCCGGGATCTCATCGCCAGTGAGGCTTGTGCCCACTACGCCACTGAGGCAGTCCTAATAGATGGATGATATATTATCCGCGGACTACTTTGTAGATATTGATAAGTTCTACAAACCCCTTGTACATTACTTACCTTGTTCTACCACCAATAGTTGTCACAGAGCAATAATTACTGCTTTTTAACATAACATAATATCAACATATGATCACGCCTTTTTCACGAAGGGGTAGGCTGAGGGGTAGCCCTGGGTACACCTCAGGGCTCAGTCCCATACTAAATACACCCACATTTCACCAGTATGTTATTGGTTCCATGTAATAGGGGCGAGCCTATTGCCATCTACCGGGCACAGTTCCAGATTCCAGGCAGTCATTGAGATAATTACTAATGGAAAAATCCAATATTTACCGGGATCTCATGACTGAGAGTCGATCATACGCCCATTACGCCACCGATATAGTCACTGCTTTGATTATTGTGACTAAACCATAATAGATGGATATAATGTCTGCCGACTATTTTTTAGATATTAATAAGTACTACAAACCCATAATACATTATTTTATTCAACCATCAATAGTTTTCATAGCGTACGTAAGTAAATTAATGATTATTTTGCTGTTTTTTACGGATCCCTAATTTTTTGCAATTTCTTTTATAGTCATTGTTACTCACAACTATACTAATATTATAAAGAGAGAAACTTTGTTTTTTTGTTTGTAACGAATAGGCTCCGAAACTACTGGACCGATTTTAAAAATTCTTTCACTTATGGATAGCTTAATTCAGTGTGAGTGCCATAGGCTATATGAGATTTTGAAAAAAAATAGGGATCCGTAAGAAAACTGCAATATTGTGAACCAAGGTGTCACATAATATAATTACCATATTCATAAATTTGCGTGCGCTGTGAAATCCATTGATGGTAGAATAATATAATGTAGGGGTTTGTAGTACTTATCAATATCTACAAAATAGTTCACGGAAATTTTATCCATCTATTTTGGTTTAGTCACAATAATCGAAACAGACATTATATGCATACGCTGTGAAAAGTATTGGTGGTAGAATAAAGTAATGTGCTAAGGGTTTGTATAGTAATTATCAATACCTACAAAACAGGATACATGGATTTTATCCATCTTTTTTGGTTTAGTCATAATAAACGAAACAGTGATTATTTTTCATGCGGTGTGAAAACTATTAGTGGTAGAATAAAGTCATGTACTAAGAATTTGTAGTACTTATCAATACCTACAAAACAGTATACATAGATTATATTCATCTTTTTTGGTTTAGTCACAATAATCGAAACAGTGATTATTTTTCATGCGATGTGAAAACTATTGGTGGTAGAGTAAAGTAATGTACTAGGGGTTTGTAGTACTTATCAATACCTACAAAACAGTATACAAAGATTATATCCATCTTTTTTGGTTTGGTCACAATAATTGAAGCAGTGATTATTTTCATGCGGTGTGAAAACTATCGGTGGTAGATTAAAGTAATGTACTAGGGGATTGTAGTAATTATCAATACCTACGAAACAGTATACATAGATTATATCCATCTTTTCTGGTTTAGTCACAAGAATCGAAGCAGTGATTATTTTTCATGCGGTGTGAAAACTATTGATGGTAGATTAGTCATGTAGGTACTAGGGGTTTGTAGTATTTACCAATATCTACAAAATATTTTACGGACATTATATCCATCTATTTTGGTTTAGTCACAATAATCGAAAGTCATTATATGCATGCGCTGTGAAAAGTATTCATGGTAGAATAAAGTAATGTACTAGGGGTTTGTAGTACTTATCAATATCTTCAAATGAGCCCACGATAAATTTATACATGTGTTAAGGTTTGGTCATTGTAACAGAAATAGTCATTAATTTGCGTGCGCTGCATAAACCATTAGGGTTATATCTATTAAAATACAATGTATCACGAATTTACTCCTGTTAAACGTCCACTATACCTACTTCTACTACCCGTGCGAAGCCGGGGCGGGTCGCTAGTTCATAAATAAAATAATGTTTTAAACAAACAAACATATAGAGAAGCGTGCAATTTGTGCAGTTTCAAGATACTTTAATTCATTAAATATTGAATTTTTTTCATACAAATTTTCAACCCTTATTTTTGCCCTAGGGGTTGAATTTTGATAAACCTTATTAAAAACGGATTTAATTCAATACATTTTTAAGTTATTTTTGCTAAGGTAATCTCAAAAATAAAACTTTCACTATTTAATTTTTGAATCCCTATATTTCGCGCATAGGGTTGTTTTTAAAGAAACCGTGAAACACGTATGTACTTATTTATTAAAACGAGGCTTCATGTAGAATTTGAAGTAAATCAGCTGAATATATTTTTATTTTTCATACAAACTTCCAACCCCTATTTAACATACTTAGGGGTGGAATTTTGAAAAATCCCTTCTTGTTACTTGTCTAGGTTAATAAAATAATCTTCTGTCCAAATTTAATCAACATTGGTATGGTAGTGTTGGCCCTGAGTTGATGAATCAGTCTGTGAATCACTATCTCTCTCATTATATAATTCTACTTATAGAAGTATAGATTTCAGAAGTTTTGTTTAGTGAGGTACCGATACTGTATTATGCGGGGTTAATTTTTATCATCCCGAATAATCTCTGACTGCCTCGGTGGCGTAGAGGGCGCATCCTCAACTGCCAATCAAGAGGTCCCGGGTTCGATCCCCAGGTCAGGCAGTGATAAATATTGGATTTTTCCATTAGGAATTATGTCAATAACTGCCTGGAGTCTGGAACTGTGCCCGGTAGATGGCAATAGGCTCGCCCCCTATTACATGGGACCAATAACATACTGGCAAAATGTGGGTGTATCTACTATGGGACTGAGTCCTGGGTACACCTCTGTCTACCCCTTCGGGAAAAAGGCGTGAATGTATGTTATGTATAATTTTAGAGATTTTCCTACTCATGAAAACAAACAACTTTTATTAGAGAACTAAAGATGAGATCGCGAAAAATTGCATCTGTTCCATTCAAAAGTGCTAAAATATTTAATCAAAACGTACCTATATATAACAGCTGATATTTTTCGCGATTTCAGTTTTGGTCCCACATTATCTGGGGTCAAACTCAAACTCATTTTATTCATAAAAAATAATTACACGTCTTGTTTTATTTTATAGTATTAAAATAATCTTCATTATTACAATGTCAAAAATGATATTAAAAAAAAAAAGTCTGGTAGAACTAGTATTAAAAGCATTCAAAATGAGTTAATTGATAGGTATACAAAATAGAGAACATCATATACCTATATCCTACATAATATCCTACTACGGTCCTAAATAACCCTATATTATTAGTTTGGGACATGTCCTGTATGATTTGATTGAACCAATTTTGATCGTTTTTAGGGTTTCGTACCGCAAAAGGAAAAAACGGAACCCATATAAGATTACTTTTTGTCCGTCTGTCTGTCCGTCCGTCCGTCTGCCTGTCAAGACCCTTTATTTCTTTATCCCTTTATCCACCACCGCCCACCGACCCCACTCTCTCCGCCTCCACCACAAACTCAGCTTGATCCACCTCCTACCCCGTTCTTCCCGCTTCCACTATCTCCGACTTCACCACAAATTCCGCTCCGCCTCCTCCGCTTCCGTTTACGTTACCACCTTCACCACAAACTACGCTGTCTCCGTTCTCAGACTTCTAGAAGTAGAATTATATAATGAGAGAGAGAGAGTGATTCACAGACTGATTCATCAACTCAGGCAAGGGCGTCGCCAGCCGATGATCAAGGGGGGGCTAGACAAGGAATTTTACCCAAATTCACTATAGATATACAAACGGTATTTGCCTGTATACAATTTACAATTACAAATTTCTATGAAACAGAAAAGCCATACAATTTTGTAGTTTTTTTTTTTTATGAAATAGGGCCAAGATGGTTCTGTATTTATGAATACGTGTCTATATGGTATGGCGGCACTTGAATGTCAACATAGACAATAAAGGCTAAATTTTCTCGATCCCCTAGGGGGGGGGGGGGGCAGCAGCCCCCCCCTGCCCCCCCTTGGCGACGCCCTTGAACTCAGGGCCAACACTACCATACCAATGTTGATTAAATTTGGACAGAAGATTATTTTATTAACCTAGACAAGTAATAAGAAGGGATTTTTCAAAATTCCACCCCTAAGTATGTAAAATAGGGGTTGGAAGTTTGTATGAAAAATAAAAATATATTCAGCTTGAGTGTGTTTTAGCCACACTCGCCAAATTCAAGTTGGTGGATGTCAACTTTGATGGTCTCCGACTACCTATAAGGTGCTTCAATGTCAGCCGGGACCGATGGCTTAACGTGCTCTCCGAGGCACGGAGGAAACTCGTTGTGTAAATAACTGCCACCCATCCAAGTGCCGGCCGTACCTAGTGTCGCTTGACCTCGGTTACCGGCTGATACCTACTAGTAGCCGCCATTTGGCCACGAGCGCCTCGACTACATTTCTCACACATACATTCACGTCTTTTTCCCGAAGGGGTAGGTAGAGGTGTACCCAGGACACCTCTACCTACATACACCCACATTTATGTTATTGGTTCCATGTTTTTTTTTTTATTATGATAGTCAGTAACAAGACGAGCAAAGAGCACGAGTAAGCATCATGATTGCCCATATCAGACACAGTGCCACCCAGTGTTTTAAAATTCAAAATTCTGCGCGGCACTGCACTGCGCCTGACACCCTGAGATATGAGTTATTGAATCTCATCATGCCCAGTAATTTCGCTGGTAATATTGCCCTTCATACCGGAACACAGTAATGTTTGCACATTACTGCTTGGCGGATGAATAACTGGCAAAGGTGTGGTATTTCCCCAGGCGGCCCCCTGCAAAGGAGGCCTACCTCTACAATTTCAATAATACTATATTATGTACCTATTACCTATCCTATTGCCATCTACCGGGCACAGTTCCAGACTCCAGGCAGTTATTGACATAATTCATACATACATACATACATACAGTCACGCCTTGTTCCCGGTGGGGTAGGCAGAGACTATTTCCCTCCACTTGCTACGATCCTGACATACAACTTTCGCTTCGTTCACTGACATAATTCCTAATGAAAAATTCAATATTTAACACTTTGCCTGACCTGGGGATCGAACCCGGGACCTCTTGATTGGCAGTTGAGCATGCGCCCTCTACGCCACCGAGGCAGTACATTTCTGTGTAGTTATTTCTAGTTTATATTTTATTTTCATATGGGCTGGCATTAGTTTTTCCTACAGGGGGTTCTGAAAAGTGAGTACAACCGATATACGAGAATGTTATAATAAATGTCTTCGTAGTCATAATGATATGACAAATTAGTATGACCACCTGAAATCCGCTATTAGCCGTGGTGTTGTCAAGTTGTTGAATTATCCGTTTAATCTGTAGCTTCATAGCTTGTACACACGAAACGGCAACGTCGCGGCTGCTTTTAGCCAATCCGATCGTTTGCTGTGCTCTGATTGGCTCATTTAAATAGGATCAACATTTACCGTAACCATCGCACGGTGGATTTGTATATCGGATCAACTTCGACGAACGCGAGGAAGCAGTCACGTGAGTGTAGATGTTGATCCGGTTGGAGCCACATTAGTTACTAGAGATGCATATTAGATCAACAAAAGGCGCCGGATCAACATACATTTTTGGATCAACAAAATGCTCGCGTGAGGTCGCGTGAGATCAACATTTACCGTAAAGAGATCTCTATATATATATATATATATATATATATATATATATATATATATATATATAAATAATATGTATATAAATATTTTTAAAGATGGTATGTACTTATTTCGACAATTTTTCTGCTGGTTTTATAGAAAATTTAACTATGATAAAATAACAATAGCTGAAAATACCTGCGCCGATATAGCAATAAAAAATTGGACGAAAACACTTTTTTTTTGTATGGGGAACTATGTAGCGGAGTAACAACAACCCATCTGTCACACCACCGACTCTCATATCTCTGCACGGTTATATGGAAGAGATAGCTTTTCGCGATAATACCGCCAATTGTTACACTGTATAATAATATTATGTATTGTAACTTCTTAGTTTTATGTTTGTGTGGTGTAATATTATAGAGTTTATCACTATTTATTATAAAATCCTAAATGACTCACTGACTGACATGTAACGCCTGATCCATGAAACGTGGAATGTAGGTTCTTTTTGTTGTCTGGACGTGTGCTGAGAAAGGATTTTTGAAAATTCTCATTCTAAGGGAAGGGCTATTCTCTTATATTCATTCATACTGCGCAAAAGAGCGTCCTCCATGATGTCGCGGCTGCGGACCAGCAACAACAGAATTCTGAGTGTGTTTGGGGCACGTACTGACGACCCCTTTATGTGGCACTGGGCTACTATGCATGGAGCGTGCTGGTCCAGTGCCAAATAATAATAATATTGGCTCGATTTTAATTTTAATTTTATTTACTAACATAGATTTTAAGATTTTTTTTGTTACTAATATAATATGGACACTGTCTGTTTTAAAATTTAAATAAATAAAAAATAAAATAAATAAATAAGGGGTCCAAAAAGAACGACAAAGTTTTGCTATAAAACTTCCATGGTTCGCAATTGTGAGCGGGCAAAGCCGCTTTGTTTACACTAGTTTATCTATATTTTTCAAATTGCGTCATTATATTGGATTTTCCAGGATTTTTATAAAAAGGTAAAGGAAAGTAGCTGATGCGAAACTGTGCCCGGTAGTCATCATGTTGCCATTTACCTCGCCTCCTTGGCATAATATTATGACATAATAATAATAATACATCTCTGCCTACCCCTTCGGGAAAAAGGCGTGATGTTATGTTAGATTACGCCACAAAAATACAAATATATATTTTTAATTTATGGTGTTAAGGAATATCCGTGATGTCACCGAAACAGGTACCAACGGAAGACCAGCGCAGGTTGTACGCAGCAACGTGCTTATGCTGAGTTGGTACCTTTATGCGGCGCATGGAATATTAGTATTTCTAATATTTTCGTGTGTTGGAATAAATATTCTTTCTTTCTTTCAAATGAAATTATATCGAAGGACTACGAAATACTCTTAAGTTCAATGCTTTTTGATACGTGAAAACCGATAGGTAGGTAGACTTCGAAGCTCGGAACGCAACACTGAGCCGAGCCGAACGGAATCCCGACCATATTTCATGTTATCCACGTTATGCGCTTTGTGAAAGAAAATACATTTTTCACTATCTTTAGAGATTTCGTAGTGTATTTCTGTTGTTTGTGCCTTTCGGTGAACTGATCCGGTTAAAGGATTTGTGAATGAAATGCGCGAGAACTTACATTCGAGTAGCTAAGCAAAGTTTCTTGAAATATTTTATGACGAGTTACAATAGAGAATATTATGATCTTTCGAAAAGTCACTCTTATAAAATATTTTCTGAATGTTTGTAAACTAACAAAATATAATATTATTTAACAAATAGAATTTCCAATGCTTTCCCCGAAAACATTAATCAACCCAGTCAGCGCAGATTCTGTGATAGACAATCAACGCGCAACATTTGGGTCAATCATTTTGACACGTTGAAAAAGCGAGCGAACGGAATTGGAAAGCGCTCGAACGAGCACCCGCAGAATGATTTCTCGTTCACTCAGTACACTGTAACGATTCATTTGAGAAACTCATTTGCACGGAGCCTCTAGAAACGATCCTCATTTGCGTTTGTAGTGGATCTGAAGCGGTTACTTACAACATGTGGATCGTTAAAGGCGCACACGCTATTCTTGCTAATTGCTACCTAATGATTTATCGTACCGCTGTCTTGGAGACTTGAGACGTTATGTATGCTATTCAGCATAATTATTTAGAGTGGGAAGAAGCTTCATGATCAGAATTTATAGGAAGACGGTTATTTTTGTGAGCGGCGTTTGGTTACGTTTTGACGTGGTTTTTTACTGGCGAAAACAAAGATTGAGTGGAACAAAAATGTGTTCATGTTGTTGAATGTATTAGTGTAGAGGTCGTTAGCACTTCTACTGATTATGAGGTTCTGGTTTGAATTCCTAAGTCAAGCAGTGTTATTGGATTTTTCCATTAATTGCAGCAGTTGATGACAATAGGCTCGCTCCCTATTACAAAAACATAACAGGCGAAGTGTGAGGGTATGTGTGTGTGTACTTTACTTACTATGGAGGATATACTTTCGAAGAAAGAGGAGTAGAACATCATAAATAAGCTTTGCATTAAACATTATTATGCTATTTCAAGGCCTTCCTTAAACGCTTCATTCGCCAACTTTTGTAGAGTTTGTGTACTGTCGCGTAACAACAAAAGGCTGTTGAAAATCTGCACTCGTTTCACATCACGAGTCAACAAGAATGCTCGACATTTGGAGTGCACGGGAGCAACGAAACACTGACATCTTCCCACTTAGCGTCCTTGCAGAGACAACTTCTCATCATTTAAAACAAAGGGTGAAATTGCCCCAAGGCAGCGTATTCTGCTACTCCCTTGTACGTTGACCGCAGTTGAGGGCACTGTGGCCACAGTTTCATTCGCAAAAGCAACTTTTTGCACACTAACGAGTTCTTTCACCGCATATTTTATAAAGCGATTTTTCTGCGATAGCTTTATTTTTATGCACATTTTTTTAGCTTTTGACATGACCGCACAATGTAATTGTCGTACAAAAACTGCTCTGTCACGCGATATATAATTAATTTCAAGTAGCGCAATAAGCATTTTTCAACGTAGATTAAAACGTGGTTGACATCGCGTCCTGGTATCCCCATGAATATTCAGACGTTGATCCCGCCGTTGAAGTTTCATTTGAAGGCCGTCCGATGACGAAGTATTTTTTATTATTTCGGTGAACGCTAAGTAATATTAACGTCAACAAAAAGGTCTGAAGTGACCCAGCATTAAAGTCAGCTTATGACTGAGCGTGATAGATTACCGCACGCTGCTCCCGTTTATTTTTTATTAAATGCCCGGCATCTGGCATCAATTGCGGGAGCAGGTTTTTATTAGCGTACCATGTTTACCCTAGAATCTTGTTATTTAAAGTTTCGTTGTAAAGGAATAAGTGGCGGTAGTTTCCCGATGGTTGGTCGTGGGTAATGAGACGTACAAATGAGTCCGTATTTTTTCGGTCGAGCGAACCTGGTTAAGTTTGTTTAGACCCGTAGCTGTTTCTGTATTGATACGATGCTGGTTTGCTCGTCGTCGTTCTTAACTATCCCTTGATTCCGCGTATAATGGACCTTTCAATAAATCTTTACTTGTTCATAAAATATAAGTGCAATATACCAGCTGAAAAATCACCTCTGTCCTGTTCTGGGGTCTAATCTACATACCAAACTTCGGCCCAATCGGTTCACTAGTTTTAGCGTAAAGAGGCAAAACATACGTTGTACCCATACACGAACTCTCATAATCATAATATATCGTCATCCACATCTAATCTTTGCTGGGCTTAGGCCTCCTTCATAACATGCCACTTGACGCTGGCCTGTGCAAGCCTAGTCCAGGTACGAGCCGCCACTTTTATTAATGTTGTCTTAGCAACGTGTACATATATAGGATAAAATATCGGAACCGTCTCGATATCATAATTTATTTCCACATACAGATTCCAAAGTCTCTACTTATATCATACATAAGCACGCTCTTCAGTAAGTAATCAAATTTTGTCATAAACTCAGCATTTTTTGTGCGCTAGGCAAACTTATCATAAAATATTCTCTAGCTTCAAACCTTGAAGGCTCACGATCACAAATGCCTCTTGAAGGTAAATGACACGCCTAAAACACAAAGTCCAATGAAGCAGAAGTGAATGATGCGCAAGTATTTTGCGAGGCTAGAGACTTACATAGTTCGACGTCGCATTTTTATTTCACTGACAGTAGAAAAACACCTTACTAAGGATTTTTTGCTCGGAAAATATGGCTGCGCTTTATTCGTGATACCTCGATATTAATCTTACGTACGTTTACTTATTTAGATTGCGTTCATAATGTTATTATTTTTTCTCTTTTAAGATACTTTGTTCATTAAACCCTCCCATGGCAAACCAAAAAAGGCGGTTTTATCATATTTATATATAACATTAATAAAATATGAAAATTTTCTTTTTTACTTAATATTTACTACCACGGCCACAAGTACCTCCACGCGGAATGGTGCGGAGGGTGCGTGGCTCAAATCCCGCTCGTGGGTGAAATTTTTCTTTCAATATTCGTATTGTATTTCAAGCGAGTAGACCGCTTAGTCTATAGAAATATAAAATATTAATAAAGATTCCTTCCTTTTATAGAAAATTCAAATGTTAATCAAATAAATAACAATAACGTATTTTATTAATATAAAAATATTATTAAAGTCTGTCGGAATGCCACAGACGAACGGAATGGCAATATTAAAATGTCCAACATACCAGCGACAGAAATCTCGCCGGACAAAAATTAGACGTGTCCATTGTTCAGGCGTAACCGCAAATTCTTCCGCTAAAGTTGGTCCAGTGACTAATGTCAGGGGCGTACTTCTCCCAGATACGTTTCGTTTTAAACCCAGCGACCCTAAAGCGACGTTGATAAGTGAACGATGCGACACGTCTCTATTCCATATAAGATAGCAGCCGAAATCGGAACTAGCGCCTCAATAATACCGTTGATTTAGGTGGCGAAATGATGCGACTCCTGATCGGCCGGATGTGCCGTGACAGGCACATGTCGAAACGCTTCCTCGAGCACTTTCAACAAAGACATTGTTATCGCAGTGCGAAGTCGGAACGTGAGGCACACAAATCAGACACTCGCTGGTCGAGCACGAGAATTCCGTCACCACTAAAGCGTGTGCCTTCCGTCTAATCGAGTAAATGTTTCCAGCCCAATGGCTCGGACACGTCGCGTAGAGCAGCTACGAGCCTCCGAGCGTCGTAGCACCCTAGATGTAGTAGCAACGTTCCGTCTTGAGCAAACATTTGCGTAGCAATCCGGCTACGTCTGATGGTTACATTGAAAATGGTTTTCTTGATCGTTCTATATACATACTATACATACTGTATTCGTATAAAACCCTTAAAATTTTCGTATCATATTTAATTTAGCTAATGTGTTTTACAAGTAAATATTTTCCAACTAAGGCAGGCAGTCGCGTACAGTTTTAATGACTGCATCCCAATTGCGTGGTAAACAAAGCCGAAATTAATGTTGCCGTTTGGTGATTAAGGTCACCATATGTAAATTATCGGATATTGGATTTGAATAGCCATAAATCCTGATTAATAAACAACATTGTTGGTAACCAGGTAGAAATTATTATTGTGGTTGTAATTATTTATTTTGTTATGCATTATTTATATTTTAAATACACACAATTACTGAAATTGTGCTTTTACTCATATATTTTTTGAGGTACAGATTTATCAGGAGTAACGAAAAAATATGTCATCATCATCATCATCATCTCAGCCGTTGGTAATCCACTACTGAACATAGGCCTCCCCCATAAAGGGGGGTTTTGCCAATACTCGACACGCTTGGCAGGCGGGTTGTCGAGCGCAGTTCAATGATTTTTTGCAGAGGACGCTGCTGCCCGTCCTCTGGATCTGTTAACCCATATCTGGCTCTTACGGCAACCACAGGTAGAGAGGGTAGAGCACTATTCTGAAACCGGTAACTCCACGGCAAATGTGTAATATTTAAGTTATTGACAGGTCTCCGTGCGTGCTCCGTCTAGATACTGCTCTCATACTTGTCAAATGCGACAACTAAAACTACGCCGAATGGGCGTACCCGAGCCTGCTTAACACAATTTTTCACACTAGCACTCCTTGGAAATTGTTTTTTAAAGTACACTAGTATTGTGTTACGCACACTACAATTTGAAAGTGACCATGATGCAGTATCTGGTCGGAGCGTGCACGGAAATTTATTAATAAAAAGTGTTTATAGATTAGGTAACAAGCGAAACGTGTTGAAAACATTATTCTCTGATTAGTTATAAAGTTTATTTATTGATACAATATATAGAATATTTTCAATTCGAGTATTTAATACTCAAAAAATATTTATTCAATAAGGTCGCAATCTGACACTTTTACACGTCAATGAAGATACGAGTAAATAGGTCTACCGAAGAACACACATAAAGAACGCACAAGAAACTTGTAGGGCTTTATTTTTTCAACTAATAGTTTTACAACAATTGGTTTTGTTACTTTCGTTTGTTTGGAAGGAGCCGCGTGGTGGCTATGCAGAAGTTTCCAAGCATCTTTGTCCTTTATGTACTGATTGCCTTTGTAATAAACCTTCTTTAGTAAAGAAGATTTTTATATAGGTTTTGAATTTACTCTCAGAGAGCCCTGTTATTTCTTCTGGGACTATATTATAAAAACGTACGCTATTTCCTAAGAATGACTTCATTTGAGTTTCAGATAATCTAAAGCTAAAGGTACAACTTATTTTTCTTTATTTCTAGTATACAAGTATACAGAAATCAGACACCGATCCTCCATTTCTCAATCCATTTGAAAATTATTAAAATCCCCACAGCGGCAGCGCTGTCGCAAGTTCTACAAACGCTAACCGTTTGCTATAAACTTTTTTGATATTACTCAGCAGCCGGCACACGTAAATCTGCCCTTACAGTGGTCCCGGTAACTTTTTCAATTTAACAGGTAAGGATAAATCGTTGATTCTTTTTATTTCAGCATAGAACCGATATAAACTCCCGAAAAGTTAGCAGCTTGGATCCCTGCACCCACCCGTTATTGTTTGTTTCCCGTTAACTCTGTAAATCTTTTTTGGTGAACTTGGCTTGCTGATTTCATTTATTTTGCTTCGCGATGCGATAGGTTACAGAGCCTGGCGTTTGATTCTATAATATGTTATATAATATGTAGGCACTGTTGCTAAAAAATTTTTAATAAAACTCTTTTACAATCTATGTGAGGTGCATGAGCAAAGCTTCCCATACAGAACTGTGAAAGTATTAAATTTTGATAATATTAACACAATAACTCATGCATTGCAACATTTAGTTCCTAGCATTTGATTACTGCTACGGTACTAGACTTAATGTGAAACGGAGACCTATAACTGGCCTACATTCCTAACGCAGCGTGAGAGCCGTACCTTACCGCAGACAATAAAGTTTAGCTGTAAGGTATAGGTCATAGGTGAATGTGTTCTGTTATACAAAAGGTAGGTATACTCTACTCGCAGGTATTAATTAAGACGAACTCAATTATATAAATTATTTCCCTAGAATCTAGGTAAATAGTTTATGTAATATCTAGGTCCTAGATGTCTTACTAATATTATAAATAATAATAAATACGCAGGGCAGCTTATGGCGAGCTGTTGGGGAGTAGCGACCCCAGATACCTGAGTGCTCCCGGGAGACGGTTATATTCTTCATCTCCGGCTTGCCTTCACCGGCTGGCCGGAGTGAACACTGACGAGGAACAGTCCCCCCACCTCTGTTTTGCCTTCATTGGCCGGCCAAAGTAGAGTCGCGAGAGCCTCGTGCTCGAGGGAGGCTGTGAAGCTTGGGTGGCTAGTGGGCGAGCGTGATGCGACCCGAGGGTAACGCAAGTGATCGCCGTTTTTAGTCCAGGGACACCTCTCGTACCCTTAGCCGCTCACACCAACGTTGCCCCTCTTGTCGCCTTTATTCCCTTGTGGTAAGCGGCCTTTATGGGGGGTCCGTTTAGTGAGCGGCGAGTCTTCGCCTGCCGTCATATTTCACCATGAGACTGAAGGGGCAGGTGCCGTAGTCTCTAGCAACAGCCCGGTTACCATCCATCTAAAAATCACACACAGTAGTTTCCATCCATTCACAATAGTCCTTTAGCTACTGTAGATGGTTTCAGAGATGGGACCCGGTAGGTGCTCTTTAGATTAAAAGCTCAAAGGGGCCTCTCCACGTAAGACTACTAACTACAGTTAATAATATTATAAAGGTTTTTATAATAAATGATAACAAATTAATTCTCTGTTTCAATTATTATTTCACATCCAATCAGCATGCGATTAATAAAATCATTAAATACGCGTTAATTTGATAACAATATACAACATAACATATGTACATATTATGTATAACATATGTACAAATGTATAACATATGTAACATAATATGGGTATAGAAATAACAAATTACCATTACTGTGTTTAACATAATAATTATTAGGAAGGTAAATGCTATAAAGGCTTTAATAACGACGATAAAATTTTATTCGGACGAGGTGTTAAAGCTTAATCAGCTTTATAATTATTCGAAATTTTAACTAATCGAATTTGAATGGTACTCGTATATCAATTAAAAGGTGAGCGAAGTTTTTCAATCGAGAAGTTTTCTTATCTGTAAGCTGCGCTGTCGTCCAGATGAAGGAGCGCCGCGATCGCATCCTTTATACTCGAATACTCTTAGTCATTAAAAGTTTTATCTGGCACAAATGCACTGCCACCGTCTCCACACACCTATATAAATTACAGTATGGACTGTTGAAATTTGTACGTACAGGTTAAACACACCGGTGGCAGGTACGGGATGAGCCATTAATTGTAAAATTCAAAGGTACAGTTGGCATTGGACTGGGAGTAGGTACTAAAGACGGGTCTAACTTATATGAAGCTTATGAGAAACAATACCAATAGAGCGGATACGGACTTTCAGTGTGATATCTTTAAAATAAATATTCCGTCACACTCTCAAACGGATCTGCGCCTGTCATGGGACGGTTCTCTTTATGTATAGGTCTTAAGATAAAAAGTTAGATGTCGCAGTGATAGTATACACTTGAAACTGTTTAAATTCCATGTAAGAGGCTTTCGGTTTTTAGGACCGGATCTTATGTTGGACTGGAAGATAATCTAAAAAATATCGGTCTTGCGGTAAGGCCGCCTATTTCTAGTTTTTTAATTTTTGTGAGTTTTTAGCTATATATCTAATAATAATCTACTAAACGAATCTTAATTTCATCTTTTCCCAAATTAACTGATTTTACTTTTTTACAATTTATTTTACCAATGATTAAGAAAGCCTAAAAACAGATATTTATTAGTTTGCTATAAATTTTTTTGTGAATGAGTCGCAAAATAAAAATCTTTGGCAGATCACCCTAAACACAGTTAAGGGTAAGTTCTTTTCCCCACTAGGTATGCCTATACAGGTAAAACTGAATACATTCTACGAAAATAGCATAAATAGAATAGAATAGAATAGAATACTCTTTATTATGACCAAGGTACACCGAATACAATCAACTTACAAATTAAATTATTCTTATTGGCATAAAGTATTTTCTTCGCAAAATATTTTGTTACGTTACTGTTTATATTATTATACAGTCGAGCTAGAGTTTATTGTACACAGAGTGCTTTCAAAGCGCAGAACCATTTGAGATAACGCTTGAGAGTGTAGATGCAAAACCTATGCGGAAATATCTTACCGACGCTCGACAATTTTTTTTAATAATATTTCTGTTTCAAAGCGTTTCTTGTTGCATGAGAAATGATTTAGCGTAGTAGCATTGAAAATTATTGTGTTTTGTATAGGACTATGGAGTCATCGCAAGGATTTCCCCTCTGCTATTACCCTCTAGTGCACAGTAATATACCTACCCATATTATTATTATCAGCCATTGTTGTCCCACTGCTGGGCAAAGGCCTCTCTTCCATCATGCCATGTGTGTCTGTCTAATGCCATTGAGCACCATTCCGGACAGTGGGAGTCAAGCTCGTCTCGCCATCTCTTCCTGGGCCTGCCACGACGACGTCTTATGTTGTTTGGTGACCACGTAGTTATGATTTTGGCCCATCGGTCGTCGGTCATGCGGCAAATGTGTCCGGCCCAGTCCCACTTGAGGCTAGCGGCTCTATGTCCAACATCAGCAATCTTGGTTTTGGAACGTAGTATTGTGTTTCTTATGCGGTCTGACAACCTGACTCCCAAAATACTACGCTCCATGGCTCGCTGACAAACCCCGAGTTTGGATCTTTGCAGATCTGTCAGAGACCAAGTCTGGGCACCATAGGTGAGGATGGGGAGAACGCACATGTCCATGAGTTTTTTCTTAAGCGTAAGAGCTAGTTCGCCTTTCATGAGTTGTTTCATCGACCAATAGCTCCTCCAGGCGCTTTCGGTGCGTCGAGCAACTTCTATGTCTTGTCGCGCCTGGAACGAGACTATTTGGCCGAGGTAAATGTACTCATGGACATATTCGATCTCAATCCCCTCGAATTCAATCCTATGTTTGGTGCCATTTGTCATGAGCTTGGTCTTCGACATGTTCATGCTGAGTCCAACCTCGAGACTTGCGGTGTTCAGTTGTTGGATCATAGAGCCTAGTTCCTGAGCTGTGGAGGCGAAGAGCACAATATCGTCGGCAAAACGTAAATTAGTAAGGCGTCTTTCGCCGACCAGTATGCCCTTGTTCTCCCAGTCAGTGGCTACCCATATACGTTTTCAAAAACTATTTCACGTGCAATCGCTGACATAAAGTTTACTGTATTTGTTTACGTGATTATACGCTCGCGCCTTGCTCGCGCACGTTAGAGCGGGCCGAGCCACAACACATCGCATAACGAAAATCCGCCTACATCACTTTCGCACCGGGACGCATTATTCGCCTGTAGTGTACGATAGTTCATATAAAATGTAAGAAAGTGATGTAGGCGGATTTTTGTTATGCGATGCGGTGCGGCTCGTTCCGGCTGTAGTCTGCGCGAGCTTTATGTGAACTTTACTGCTTCGCTATACTTGTTTATCTCACCCGCAAAAATACCAAAAAATGGAGTACTGGGAGTAGCGTAGGGCCATTCCTTATTTTATAATCGTTTATTTAAAGTTATGGGTGCTAAATATTTATTATTGATATGAACATTTTTGATATAACGTTAATTTGATTTAATTTCACTTATTATAATTTCATTTGATAACATTGATATAACATGACGTTTAATTTAATTCACTTGATATGATTTTTTTTGATTGTTTGTTTTTTTTTATAATATTCATTTGACATAACAAACTTTTGATATGAAATTTAAATGGTATATTTTTTATTGGATGTAACATTCATATAAAAAAAACAAACTACTAATATACTACTTAGCTGATATAATTTTTATTTGTAATTAGGTAAAAGTTTTAACCTCTAGATGACAGAATGTTTCGAACTCTATAATACAACAGAGTCGCTTCTGTCTCTAAATATTATGTTTATATCAAATGCAGTAGCATACCAAATGAAAATAATATAAAATAATTATTATATTATATATGTTTATATAAAATGTAGCAGTATACCAAATGAAAACTATATGATATAAAAATCTACCAAATATATTGATATCAAGTATAGCAGTATACCAAATGAAAATTATATGACATAAAAATTATACCAAATATGTTTATATCAAATGTAACAGTATGCCAAATGAAAATTATGTCAAGTGAAATTGTATCATTAATTTTTATGCCAAATGAAGCGCACCCTAAAGTTATTGTGAGAATTCCTATATTATATATGAAAATAATTGATTTGTAATAAAAGTTTTTATTCTACTAGATTTAAGAATTTTTTAAGAAATTGTAATTTTACCTTATAAATTATAGTAAATGGATATGTAAAATGCGAAATAAGTAAACTTTTTGGTCATATTTTCTAATAGACTGAAATGGTGTCAGATAATTTATGATTCAAATGATTATTAAAATACTGTTTAAGATTTTAATATACGGAAATATGGCCAACACATTGATTTTCGTTCAACTGTTACGTACAAAAAAAAACACATACATTCACGCCTTTTTCCCGAAGGGGTAGGCAGAGGTGTACCCAGGACTCAGTCCCATAGTAGATACACCCACATTTTGCCAGTATGTTATTGGTCCCATGTAATAGGGGGCGAGCCTATTGCCATCTACCGGGCACAGTTCCAGACTCCAGGCAGTTATTGAGATAATTCCTAATGGAAAAATCCAATATTTAACACTGCCTGACCTGGGGATCGAACCCCAAATCGAAAGTTATTGAGATAATTGTTACGTAAAAAGCTATATTTTATAAGTTATAATGTTTATATTTTGTTAATTTTAGGCATAGATACTCATATCATGTACTCATAACAACTTAAATTATTGCTGTACCTCTGAGATGTGATGCAATCAGTTTTGTTTGCTATTAAATAAATATTTAAATTCCTCATTGAAAAAGCTGCGTTGAACAAAGATCATAAAGTTATACAATTCAATTTCAATTTACATCTCTGAACCCATATTGTATTATTCAAAATATTATTATTTTTGGTAGATAAAAAGTCACTGTTATGAAGAGCTATTTTCCAGTGGCAAGGTACCTATTAAGCTCTCACAATACAGCCTGTCGTTGGACGGAACCCCATTGTAATATTCGGAAGCCATTATTGACATTTTCAAAGGGCTATTAAAATATTTTTCATTGAAAATCGTTTACGTACATTTTTTGGGCGCCAGGCTATAATTCATCGGTGTACCTACACCACAAAAATGATGTTAAATTATGACAAAAGATGAGAGAGTGTATTTTGAGCGAATAATACAAAATTTGATTTAGATTCGACGATACTGACAAAGAAATTTCTCGGACAATTGATTTTGATCGAACTTCGTATTTAGAGTTTGTTAACACTGTCTGAAAATTCAGAAAGCAATCGGCACGAGAGTCTCTGAAGAATTGCCTTTTCATTCTGAAATGGAACTGCGAGAATAAAATATTTACCTCCCTTCTTCAGATTTTTTCTTGGCCTTGTGAAATCTCACTGATTTATTTTTAGGAAATCTTTTATGGTTATAACTATAATAGTAATAACTCGTACCGAAACTTCCAAGTTCTCATGCCTATTATCCAATAATAATAATATGATCATACACACTATCAAAAAGCCAAGAAGCCATAAAGTACTAAATCCGAGGCAGAATGTCCCGGCGTGCTTTAACCTCGTCAATTTATTCGGAAAATCTGAAATACGGCGTTTCATGTATGAAATTGCGAAGAAATTGCACTATAATTTCCACTTAAGCCTCTTACACCGTGCCCCTTACTACTCTTACGTAGATGGCGTGCCTACGTGAGCACTTATGTGAAATTAGTCACACGGTCCACACCTCACGGACTACACAAAACGTTTAGAAAATATACACGAGAATAACCTTCGTAACTGCTTTGGTAGCTTGGGGCACTGGACACGATTTGCCATTTATTGTTTTGTTCGGTTTTATGATTCGTCATGTTTTATTATTGTGACAGTACACCATTTAAATTGCAAGGCGATGCTCACAAATGTAACAGGTTATTATCCATTACCATGGCGTATTTGTACAGCATTTTATTCGCCATTCTCGTGAAGTACATTCGAACCCGACAAGTTTTCAAAAATTGTGTAGATAAAATAGATAAAGGTTTAAAGTTCGCGCACATTAGGGCGGGCCGTTCCGCATCGCATTGCATAACAAAAATCCGCCTACATCAATTTTGTACATTAAATATGAACTAACGTATACTACAGACGGACGATGCGGCCCGCTGTAGTATACTATAGTTCATATAAAATGTACAAAAGTGATGTAGAATGTAGGCGGATGTTTGTTATGCAATGCGGTGCGGCCCGCCCCGCCTGTGCAATGTGCGGCCTGTTGCGGCTGTAGTCTGCTCGAACCTTAAGGGTGTTGCCCCATTAGTGCGCTGCGTTGCGTCGCGTCATCGCAACGAATCAACGCATTGTATGCCACATCTACGTTGCATCAACAACGAACAGCTTAACGCATGAGTGATGCCGCTTCATCTCTTATCCATCGATCCGTTCAAAATGCATTAATGGGGCATATCACAAAATATATTTGAAAAAACGCCACGTCAACAACGCTGTCACGTCATCAAATGCGACGTCGCAGCGCAACGCAACGCACTAATTGTGGCATCGCCTTTAGGCGATCTTACCAATCAAAAACGGAGTGGATACAAAGTCATCTCTAAACTCTTCTTAAAATGAACAGATTCACGCTACAGTGTAAACAGTGTCAGTCAAACAGCGTACACGGCTGTGATTAGACACTCCAGTCACTGATGAATCTAGGCACCATGCGTGTTTACGTGTTTACGTTGATAGCTCTTTGATCGGAGAATATCGCTTTATGCCTCTAATGAACAAGTTTAATAAATACACTGTAGTATGTGACAAATTTAAAGTTAGCTACGAATAATTACTTTGGTAAAAATTAGGAGAAATAGCTATTTGAGGATGGGGCGTCTTTAAAAGACTAAGAAATAAAAATTAAAAGATTTTGAACTCCGTGAATTTTTTTTGATGACTGTCTCGGTGGCGTAGTAGTTCGCAAGCGTTACTAGGTCATGCGATTATGAGGTCTCGGGTTTGTTCCCCAGGTCAGGCAAAAAGTGTTATTGGATTTTTCCATTTGAATTTTCAATGATAGCTTGGAGTCGAAACTGTGTCCGGTAGATGGCAATTGGGTCGCCTCCTATTACATGGGACTTATAAAACCTTAACTGGTGAAGTGTGGGTGTACCTACTATGAGACTGAGTCCTAGGTACACCTCTACCTACCCCTTTGGGAAAAAAGCGTGATATTATGATAATATAATAATAATATACGTGAATGAGGACAATAAGTGTTAAAAGATAGTGGGCGCAAGAAGGAAGAAGACGTGCTGTGCCGACTCCGCCTAGTGGGATTAGTGAAGGACGTAAATGTTGAGTTTGCTGCTAAAAGTATAATGTATCGTTATGTGTACAAATATGTGTGTTATGTATTGTAGGGACACAGATTGTAATATAGTTGACGATGCAGTTTCAATGAATTATATCAAGCAGTCGCGCACGACCCCGCGCGGAGGCAGGTGCATTGACTATCATATTAATATTGCGAATAAACGAAGATCAAAGAATACGGAATCCGCCGTGGAGTTACCGGCTTTAGAATAGTGCTCCAACCTCTCTACCCGTGGTTGCCGTAAGAGCCGGCTAAGCGTTAACAGATCCAGAGGACGGGCAGCAGCGTCCTCTGCAAAAGACCATCGAACTGCGCTTGACAACCCGCCTGCCAAGCGTGTCGAGTATTGGCAAAACCCAAAAAATGGGGGAGGCCTATATGTTCAGTATTGGATTACCAATGGCTGAGATGATGACGATGATGAAAGAAGACGGAGTCGTGTCTTACCCCTGTGTTTGTTAGGACATTATTATAGGCAGGACACACTAGACTATAGAACAACCTTATTCTATCCCGTATAATATGTATGAAATACTTACATTTAATTCCGTTCTAATGACGGAGTAATAGTTATTATTTTTTGGTAAAACCTTACATTAGATAGTAATATTCTACCCAAATTGTGTTACATTTTCTCTAGTTTAAGAATAACTGGTGGAAAATGCTATTTGTGCTGAATTATAAATAAATAAATTATTGCTTTCTGTAATAATAATTATGCAATATATTATGAAATAATTGTACCTAGACAAGGTGTGTATAATGAAGGTTTACTATTTATAAGTAACCATATTATGTTAAGCGCACAAAAGCCGTGGCTGTTGTCATGAAGTCACAAAAGGAAGGCTTTGTTAAACCGAATTTTAATCTTTATCGAATTTATCGAAAAATTGCGCGGCATTTTTGTCACAAGCCTCAATGTGTTAGCGGGGTTTTACTAGCGAGTAAAATATTCTGTAGTCTAACAGTTATGTTGCAGGCAAGCGAAAAATCAGATTTATTTAAACTAAATTTAAAAATACATTTTTCAATAGAATATTTTTTAATTTTCCCTAAAAATACTCTATTTTTTATCACGGACCACCGTAAACATAACATAACGTTACGCCTCCCGTTCTCGGAGGGGCAAACAGAGGTATACCGAGGACCCAGACCCATAGTAGGCACATCCACTCTTTCTCTCTCTATGTTTTAAGTAAATATTATCGATAAACCTTTATATCAAGTTGAGAGGCAGAAAACAATCATTATCATATATTATTATAATATATTGTATGAAAGAAAAGAGACTTAAACGCGCTAATAACATTTTTTATTTACCTCAACGTTTTGACTGAGTTGCATCAGCCGTGATCACGAGAAGACTCATTCGTCTTCACATCGTGGTCTTATCGCGACCACGGCGAATATAACTCAATCCAAACGTTGAGATAAATAAAAACGTTTTTAGAGTGTTTAAGTCCTGTGTTTTTCATAATATAGTATCCATCGTGTAATACAAGATTAAGCTCCATTAGGTTATTCAAACAAGCGGCTGGGAAAGCACGAGTATGTACTTGTGTAAATATGTATACGTATATAATATAAGCTCTCTCGATCTGATTGATTCGTCAGTGGCCTCTACAACCCATGCCTCCATTGTCGTGATCTAAAGCCTCTTGTCGCAGGCTAGTTTGTTTGATAGATATTAATCGAGTTTGAAACTACAAGTTTAATCGGTAGTCGGTAGCTGAAAACTGAGAATTTGGTTTGGACCTCTTTGACTAATGTCTTTTATCGATTTAACATTTATCACGGTGTCTTTACGTCTAATAAGATAATTATTTATTAAGAAGTGTTCTGTGCGTGTGATTCTAATGTTTATTTTTAGTTTTTTCAATGACATGCTGCTTGAATTTAGTTATGGCTTATTAAGATTATAATTATTTTTATTAAATGGTATTATTCAGCTGAACCTTTTTTTGTTCATTGAAAAAAAATAAACAGTAATTTGAATGCTTATACCCTTTCCTGTTGGTAGTAGTGTATTTTTATTTATATAATTTTTATATTCATAAAGAAATGGTTATGACCCGGTTTCATGATCTCTTATTCGTTAAACGTTGACTAAATTTAAGAGAACTCTCTGAGCGATGATCTGATTTTTTTTCAAGTTTCACTTTGTTAATTTTCTGTATTGTGATATCAATAAAAGTGTTATCTATTCTTATCTAAATTTACTCTAAGGATTAAATAGGTAATAAGAAGTTTCCATAAGGACGGAGTATATAATATAGTCAACGTTTATTAATAAAAGGGATGGAGTTTAATGGACGCGTTTTAGAAAATACTAGAGGCAAACGAGTGTCAGCACGTAAGTTGTGAAATGTGTGTGAAAGTGAGGGAAATTAACCTTTAAAAAATTTTTAAAAAAGTTGTAGCAACCCTTAAAAGAGTGCATCTACCAGTCTTACTTTTTTTATAAATAACATGCCTAGAATGAAATGTCATCTAACTACAATCTAGCCTTTTGAAGGCTAATAAGTAATTTTATTTCACTTAATAATAAGTAAATCTTTAACTTAAACTTAAAGCTAGATAAACGTTAAATCTAAGAATGTGTCTATTAACACCTATTCTTATTGTCTCTATTAAGACGAGGTAGACACTTTGTTCATGTGTTCTTTATATGCGGCACTAACACCACATTTCACTAATTGTTCAAAACACTTAAACTAACTCAAAAGGTTTTTATCAGTCTTACTTTAACATTTCGATTTTGAAAATAGATTAGCTTATTGGCAACAATAATTTCCATATTTCCCATACAAATGTGGGAAATGTGGAAATTATTGTTGGCGCATTTCGCATTTCGCACGCCCAACCCCCTTAAGTAGCGCTACACTTTTTTTAATAAGCTTCTTTCTTCTTACCGTCCAACTGGCGTCTATCGTGCATCGGGTCGATTATTATTCTAGGTATATAATTTATTATTGAATTTCTTACAATTTTATATCTTCAACTTACTTATACCATAACTATCTTTGTTATGGTTATGATGCTATACTATAAATTACTTGCCTATAGTAACAAAGTCAAAGTTGAAATAAGACAAAATCTCTAATTAATATATTATCTCTCACTATAAAGTAGATTAATCGCACTCGGAACTAAACTGCGAAACATAATCATAATTATCGTTTTGTTGCGAGCACAAAATGCATATTGCAGACGTGCTGAAAGCTTTCCCATGTTAGATTAAAACAAACGTTTTGCTAGCGAAAATATTGTAAGCCAATCCAATCAATATTGCCCACATTAACAAATGGCTTTTGTTTGATATAAACTATTGTATCGTATTGGTTCGTTAAACTACTGTTGCACTATGAAATAGTTTAATCGAACTGGCAACCAGATGCAAAAGAATTTTGTGAAATTATAATAATTTAAAAATAATTTGAATTTATTCTCTACCAGAATGGGTTACCCCAATTACACTGCTTGAGTCAATTTATTCGGGTTATGTGTACAACCCGTATTGTCAGAGTTTCAAGTCGGTAAGATTCCTACAAGGCCTCCGACATGACCTAACGACTGTCTTTTTAGGAAACAGTTGGGACCTACAATTTAACGTGCTATTCGAAACACGGTAGCGCCCAGGTGAAAAGTCCACATGGTAAGATTCGAATCCAAGGCCTCCAGATTTAAAGCTGGGAGACTATTTTCGCTGACCACGGACGATATTAATATATAATATGTATTTATTAATCTAAAGAACATCGTAGTTGAGAAGATAATAATGTGTACTCAGCAGGAATAGTAGAGAAAATAAACTATTTTTATTATTATTATAGTATAGTATACCTATACACTATACATAGGAATAGCACAGTCAGAAGGACAAATAAGACGACATTTTCCGAAATCGCCAAGATGTATGAAGTCATTTCAGAAAGATAGACGTTTTGTGAAATGCACATAATTTAAGAGATTCGGAATTAAACAGAGTGTGGACATTAAAATTTTAGGAATTGCATAGTATATAAAAAATCAGACGACCCGTATAACATTATCCCATTTTAGGTGACGTTAGCGCAGCACGTCCACTTCCGCATCATCCATCTTCTCCTCTCAATTAAAAAAAAATTAATATGACAAAAAAAATAAGACGATACGAAGTTTTCCGGGTCATTTTAATAATAATGGTTGATTAGAATTAATATGACATAATTAAATTCTGATATCAATTCTCTACAATATCCACTTCAATATCTACGATATCAAACCTATGAATATATAGGTCAGTGATTAGTGACTAATATAGGATCAATAATTTAATGAACTTACCTTAAGTTAGCAATCTTGGACACTAGAGCTGTTTACTATCGATAAACTTATCTATAAATATCATAGTTCCATAACTATGGGATGATGGATCTGTTATCAATGTATACGACCACAAGATAGATATTTTCTTGTGTCGCTCGATGACCCGGTCTTTTAATAGCCATTTTGTAGTGGTAAGCTTCTTTTGCAGGGTGCTGCCTGGGAAAGTACCACACCTTTGCCAGTTATTCATCCGCCAAGCAGTGATTTGCAAACATTACTGTGTTCCGGTCTGAAGCGCAATGTTACCAGCGAAATTAACTGGGCATGGCGCGTTTCAACTACTAATATCTCAAGGTGACAGGCGCAGTGCAGTGCCGCGCAGAATTTTGACTTTTAAAACACTGGCTGGTACTGTGTTTAATATGGGCAATCATGATGCTTACTATCAGGCACTTAATTTGCTCGTCTTGTCACTCACTATCATAAAAAAAGGACGCGGAGACAATTTTTTTTAAATTCTCATGTGCAGAGGAGAATTCCTTTGAGCTTTTAATCTAAAAGTAATGGATAGCACTTATCTGGGTCCATATCCATAAATAAACCATCTACAGAAGATGAGCTCAGGTACAGTAAAAAGGTACAGTAATACTTCATAGCATCTACTTTAACATCTTGCACAAACTTCTGACTTGCAGACATCACATACAAATTTGCCAACTTTTTTAAGAGCCTTACAATTTTATTAGCGAATTTAGCAGTTTTTGCTTTTGAAACTTAATTAGCTTGATAGGTAGATGCTCTTTTTATCACACTGTTCAAGAGTATTACAATTTGTCATAAAAACGTAGAGTAATACTTAAGAAAGTGAATTTAAAATCAAAGAGTAGGTATATGAAAATAAATACGTGTTTCGCGAAAAAAAATTCTTCCGGCCATTAAAAATAAATTAACTAATACGGAATAAATGTATTGGAATTCATAAGTTTTTGTGCGAGTCTTGCAGTTTTCTCTTGCAAGATTTTTTGATCGATGGGTAAATGAGGAGATCTGTAGACGAATGAAAGTTATTATTAATATTTTTTTAATGACCTATGCTGTTGGCCTCAGATGATGGCCTCTACTGCTTTAGCGGGCAGTGGTGAGCGTAGGAGGCGCTCGACCCAAGGTTTAAGGGGTCACCCTTAAACCTTGGGTCGAGCGTCTAGGTGCCCTTGTGCTAGTCATAGCACAAGGGCACCTAGACGGTACGAACCTCGGCTTGGGCCGTCGCCAGTATACGTGGGGTAAGACTTGCCCTGGCACCCCCCAAGGGGAGTGTCCTAGGGCCCTACCAACGGATTGATCTGTTTGATTATTTGGAGAGAAACTAACCGATCTGAAGGATCTGAGAGATCTTCGACCTCGCCGGCGAAGTCGCTGTTGTGATTGTGTAAGTTGGTGGATCTGGTATTCGGCAGCAGTACTGAAAGCGGAGCTACTGTTGCGTATATTGGTAGAATTAGGCGAGCCTAGCACCACCGATGTGACGGCGGCGATAGAGTCGTCCAGGTCGTCCAGGATGTTGCGAGGGCATCTACAGAGAGGGCGAAATAAAGTTACCGACATAGCCCAATAGATTAGCAAGTTGAAGTGGCAATGGGCAAGGTAAAAAGTACGTCGAACAATGGCCGATGGGGCGATAAAGTTTTCGAATTGAGACTACAGACTGGCAAGCGCAGCATAGACAATCTTCATACCCGTCGTTAGAAATTACCATTTTTTTAACAACTGGTATATAAAAAAGTATTAAAATAAAAAGAGTGGAACCACTCCAACATTGCCTTACCCCAAAACTCGACGCACTACTTAAGGCAATAAACAACGTAAAAGAGATTTCTTTCTCTCGCTGCAACTCGGTTCGTAGTTCAAATGGCAAAGTTTTGGTTTGAGACAAGCCGACCTAAGTGCACTTTGTCACTTAAATTGGAAAATATTGTTGCGAGAAACACTAGAGTTCCTAACGGTTTCAGACTCAATGTCACTATTATTTTATTACACAACTAGCGTAATTCTCACGAATTGGTTCCCGTAGAATTTGGAAAATTCATCTCTTATTTTATATGATAACATCAATGAACTTATTAAAATACAGACACGACTAACACAAAATTTTTAGGTAGGTATGACATGTAATATATTATGTTTTTTGCGAGTTGTTAATAACATCAGAGATATATAAATAACAGTTATCAGAAAGAGATAAATACAGGTTTACAGCTATGTGAGCAGCAAACCTCATACGTGTAACATCGGCGCAATACAGGGTGCAACTAACATGACTCAAGTCAATTAGCTTGACTTTGGTTGCTCGCTACGCAAAGCAGGGTAAACCGCATCTACCTCAGTTTACATAAAAGTTCATTGAATTAAAAAAAAATGTTTTTTTTTATGATAGTGAGTGACAAGACGAGCAAATCAGGTGCCTGAAGGCGACCATGGTCATGATAGCCCATACCAGATACAATGCCACCCAGTGTTTTAAAATTAAAATTCTGCGCGGCACTACACTGCGCCTGTCACTCATCATGCGCAATAATTTCGCTGGTAATATTGTCCTTTAGACCGGAACACAGTACTGCTTGGCGGATAGTAACCATTGATATATTTTACAAGTAGTTACTTATCTTTTAACGAGGGCTAAAAAGTTCTTTTTGATCAGTAAGTTCAATAGATCGAACGACCTATGTGACCTAAGGACATTAGGTCAATCTGACTCAACAGACCAAAATCAATGAGTGTCTCGTGATTTTGATCTGATACTTATTTTTGCGCAAGTTAGAAGTATATGGAATTCATGGGAATTTCATTTTCATTTATTTAATTCATTAACAATCGGTATTGTATTTGAAATTACATAATAATATAAATATAAACAAATTAGACAAAATAATAGACAAAATAATTAAAAATTAACTTAAAAATAAAACATTCAATAATATTACTTAATAATTAATCAATATAAATGTCAAAATTCGAATACCTATTAAAAATGTCACAATTCATTCAAAAAAATAATAATCATTAATATGTCACACCTATTTAAAATTGTCACATGTCATTATATTTACATTTTATAAATTCTTGCACTGAATAAAAACACCCCTTCAACAATAATTGCGTCAGTTTGTTCTTAAATTGGCGTTGATTATCGATTTCCTTTATATCAGACGGCAGAACATTAAACAGTTTTACCGCCTGATACCGCGACGCATGTTGAGCTACCTTGAGCTTAAGACAAGAAGTGAACGCTAGGTCTTTACGTCGTGTATTTAATCTCTCTTCTCTCTGGTTATTAGTTTCATATTTAAGAGGGTTTTTAACGATGTCCATGAGGGTTACTAAAATAAACAAACTTGGGACTGTCAAAACGCCTAACTTCTTGAAATAATCCTTGCACGATTCCCAAGGTGGAATGCGCACTATAATACGAATTGCTCTTTTCTGCAAGATAAAAGCTCTTTCCATATTATATGCGTAACTGTTACCCCAAAATCTAACACTGTATCGTAACTTAGACTCTACAAGAGCATGATACACTATTACGAGCTGTGCGACAGTCACCTCATCTCTGAGAGTTCTAAGCGCATAACATGCTGAGCTGATAGAATTCTCTATATACTTTAACTCGTCTTTCCAATTTAATAATTCGTCAATATGCACTCCTAGAAACTTAACACTCTTAGCAAGTTCTAACCTCTCCCCTTCACATGCAATAATATCAATCGTCTCACGCTTATGTACTGTGGTCTTAAATAGAATAGCCTGTGTCATTTTAATATTTAATTTCAAATTATTGACATGAAACCATAAATTAAATAATTCGAGAGCCTCATTAACTTTAATTTCGAGTTCATTAATACAGTTTGCGGGTACTACTGCATTGGTATCATCCGCGTATACAACGAGCTTAATATCTGCGATTGAATTAGTCATAAAATTAATAAGGTCATTGAGGAAAATTATGAAAAATATTGGCCCCAAAATTGAACCTTGTGGGACGCCTCGTGTGACATTTACCACCTTCGACTTTATAACTACTTCCTGCCCATTACCTATTTCCTTCAATTCTACAAATTGCTTCCTGTTGGCTAAGTACGATTTAAAAAGGCATAGAGACTCGCCTCTCACTCCGTAAAATTGTAGCTTAGCAAGCAAAATCTCATGATCTACTAAGTCAAAAGCAGATGTCAGATCTAAAAATATACCAGCCACTTTTTTTTTACTAGACAAATTGCAAACCACATCATTAATTAAGAAATCAACGGCATCAGTCGTTCCAACACCCGTTTTATACCCAAATTGTTTTTCATTTAAAATATCGTATTTCTTTAAATGCACCACCAATCTATTTTTAATAATATTCTCGAAGATCTTTGACAGAATAGGTAATAAAGAAATAGGTCTAAAATTTTTCGGGTCATTTTTTGCACCTTTCTTGTGAACTGGTATGACTCTTGCAATTTTTAGTTGTTCCGGAAAGATACCAGAGCATATACAGCTATTGAAAAAATTAGATAAGGGTTGAGCGAGGATATCTATATTTTCCTTAATAATTGTAATAGGTATCTCATCGTATCCATAAGAATGCTTGACCGCCATTCTTTTTACAATCACTCTGATCTCCGTTTTATTAGTAGGTCTGAATTCCATGTCATTATTTACTCTGTTACAATTATTTTCTAAAAATGTCAATGCCTGTCCTTTGTGTGTATTGCAATAAAGATTATTAGTACTATGGTAAAATTCATTCAAAAATATGTCAGCTATGTTTTGTATGTTGTCAATTATTTCATTATTAATTTTAAGTCTATAGTTTACAATAGTCCCTAACCTACTTTTATTTCTTTGTCTATTTACTATGTTCCATATTTGTTTTGAACTATTCTTAGCTGTCTCTACTTCGCGTTTGATGCTATTCCGTTTAGATATGTTTATAACTTTTCTATAGAGCCTAATATAATTGTTGCGATACGAAATCATTCCCTGCCCTGAACCTGGTGGAATCATACTTGTCTAGTAGGCAGCAGAAGGTTAGCGTCAATGGTATCACATCTGCTAGTTCTCCTGTCAAGATGGGGGTCCCACAGGGATCAATTTTGGGTCCTTTCCTGTTTTTGGCATATATTAACGATTTGCCTTACATGGTCCACGGTCTAGCAGATATAGTTCTATTTGCCGATGATACGTCATTGATTTTTAAAGTTGATAGGAAAGATACTTCACTAGTACATGTTAATAATACTTTAGCAAGTATATCCAGATGGTTCACAGCAAACAATCTGTTATTGAATGCGAAAAAGACTAAATGTTTGAAATTTTCGTTGCCTAAGGTCGAAGTATAGAACCAATCATAGTTCTTGACGGTGAAAGACTCAATATTGACAATGCAACTTTGTTCCTTGACATAAATATAGACTCTAAACTGCAATGGAGCACTCATATCACCGAGCTCTCAGGGAAACTAAGCTCTGCAGCTTACGCGGTTTATAAAATTAGGCAACTAACAGATGTAGCCACGGCGAGATTAGTGTACTTTGCATATTTCCATAGCTTGATGTCTTATGGGATTCTGTTGTGGGGGTCAGCTGCAGATATAGAAACTATCTTTATACTACAAAAACGTGCGATTCGTGCCATCTATGAGATGCGTCCACGCGAATCCCTGAGGGAATTATTTAAAGAAATAAACATACTGACCCTACCATCCTTATACATTTATGAGAACATCATGTATGTGCGTAAAAATTTACATAAATTAAAATTAAAAAGTGACCTTCATAATTTTAATACTAGGAATAAAGACAAAATAGCTGTACCTAGCTTTAGATTATCTAAAACAAATAAAAAGACATTCTTAGGAAATAGTGTACGTTTCTATAATAAAATCCCAAAAGAGATAACTGGGCTCTCAGAGGGTAAATTCAAAACCTATATAAAATCTACTTTACTAAAGAAGGCATACTATAAAGTCAACCAGTACATAGAGGACAAAGATGCCTGGAAACTTCTGCATAGTCGCCTCGCGGCACCTTCAAAGAAAATGAATGTAAGCAAACCAAATATTGTGAAACTATCTGTTGAAAAAATTAAGCCCTACAAGTTTCTTGTGCGTTCTTCTTGTAGAGGTATCTTTCCGAACGCACGGTAGACTCAGTACTGTATCTTCATTGACGTACAAAAGTGTCAGATTATGACCTATTTGAATAAATCTGTTTGAGTTTGAGTTTGAGTTTGAGTTTTAGAATCTAATAAATCTAAATAATAATCTTTACCGATGCAAATCTTAACAAAAACTGTTTTTTTATATGATAATATTTTACTGTTTAATGTTACGAGCTTTACTAAAGATTAAATTAATTTAAATAATTTTAACGTTTTTATGAAAAAAAAAATCAAATATTATTGGCATAATATATGCTACGATAGACAAGAACGTTATTAAAAAATATTTGCTCAAATTCTGTTACTTAGTTCATTAAAGTTGCGTTTATTTATTAAGGTCAAATACGTTGACAATAGTTTGTAATCAAATCAAACGAAAAATAAATCCTCGATTTGTTTTCCCGTAATATTAGCACAGCTCAGTACGCGTTCACACTGCATGGATGTCGAAGCTACACTAAAGTAAGGTGCACAGATTGATGTGCACTTTAGTCGAGCAAAGTGAGTGTTCGAAACGCGAAATATAGTACTTAGTACATTAATATCGTTGGAAATTAATTCATATTTTTGATGTGACACAGATAGGGTTCACGAAATATACGTAGTCCTATAGAGTCTTTATATATTTCGTGCCGTTCCACGTACACGTGCGTTGTCGCCGTTTACATACAGTGACTAAAAGCTATACTTAATATATTATAAATACGTAAAGCAGAAAAAAAATTAAACGTGGTTGCACTATTTTATTAATTTATTTATATTTACCCTTTATTAACAAAATTCACATTTTCATTCCAGCCTTCAACCTATATATTAAAGCCCCACTTTCTCTTTTAAGTAGATATGACAGTGATAATTACCTACAAAATGTGTCACATAGGTACGTAACCAATCGGGAAATAAACTTATTGAATGTGTGGGAAACAATAAATTTACCTAGAGTAACATAAAATGCGTGTTAAAGGTGTAGTAGTACTTAAGAGTGCGCATAATGCTAGCAAATTTGGACTTAAGCGACATAGCACACTGTCATTCAAATTTTTATATAAACAGCTTTGTTTTAAAGTTGAATATTGCATATCATAGTTGAAGGCGAGTTGAGGGCTGTGAACTCCAATCTTAATTATAGCAGGGTTTTTATTTATTTACTCAAAGTACTATAAACAAAAAATAAAAAAATTGGTCGATTCTGGATTATTATATTAGTCTGGCTATTTAATTCATAATAATAATAGGGCATTGTCGTTGATAATTCCGAGCATTTTAATAAAACAGTAATTTTGTGGGTGATTTGAATTTAGTTTATTTTTTATAGTACTCTTATTATTTTTCAAAATTATATCAATGTCAAACTCAAAAAGATTTATTTAAATAAGTCACAATCTGACACTTTTACACGTCAATGAAGATAAACAGCACTGAGTCTACCGTGCGTTCGGAAAGATACCTCTACAAGAAGAACGCACTAGAAACTTGTAGGGCCCAATTTTTTCAACAGATAGTTTCACAATATTTGGTTTGGTTACATTCGTTTTCTTTGAAGGTGCCGCGAGGCGGCTATGCAGAAGTTTCCAGGCATCTTTGTCCTCTATGTACTGGTTGACTTTATAATAAGCCTTCTTTAGTAAAGTAGATTATATAGGTTATGAATTTACCCTCAGAGAGCCCAGTTATCTTTTGGGATTTTATTATATATTCGGTTACTCCTGTATTGCAGGCATTTGCCCTACATATTAACTGAATATATGTTTTAAAAAAACGCGTTTAAAATACGCCTTTTGCTCAAGTTTTGCATTCAGCGCCCTCTTAAGGGATGCATCTAGCCGTCTACCTAAATAACTTGTAAAAGAAAGAGTTATGAAATTAGCAAAAAAATCTACTTTCCTTACAAATTTACCGAATAGCTCATCCAGTTTGTATGGGAAGTCGAAACTTTTTTTCCAAATTTCGTATTCCTTTCTTTTGCAAATTGTTAACGTAGACGTGTAGATGTACCTTTAACACGTTGTATAAATAAGTTTGTGCCATTAGAAACTTATGTAAACATAACTACAGCGTCTGTATCTAGCAATGTGAGAGCGGAAACAAAACCAATCTCGCAACATACTGTTTGTTCGCAATTTACAAAACTAACACAGAAACAGCTTAATTGTGAAGTAAGAACTGGATTCCGCAATAGTAACAGAACGGCTTCGGTTATTATGAGATCTAAAAATAACAAATATGTCAGGAATTACGACTCATACATTCACGCCTTTTACCCGAAGGGGTAGGCAGAGGTGTACCTAGGACTCAGTCCCACAGTAGATACACCCACATTTCGCCAGTATGTCATTGGTCCCATGTAATAGGGGGCGAGCCTATTGCCATCTACCGGGCACAGTTCCAGACTCCAGGCAGTTATTGAGATAATTCCTAATGGAAAAATCCAATATTTAACACTGCCTGACCTGGGGATCGAACCCGGGACCTCTTGATTGGCAGTCGAGCATGCGCCCTCTACGCCACCGAGGCAATCGATTATTAAATTACGACTCATGGGCTTGAAAGCATCTTTAGATAAATATGTACAACGTTTATTATATGTATAAGATTTTACCATATTATGACAAATATTAACATAAAGGTTATTGTGGCGTTAGCAGTGGCGAAGAGTAAAAACCTCGTAAGCATTATAATATATTTTTATAGACTAAGCGGTCTATTCCCACCACGCGGTTGGAGTGGAGGGTTCAAGGCACGATTGTACGTGAAATTTTTCTTCTCATATTCATATTTCACCTCGTAAGAGTCAAAGTAATTATTTTATTTTTTATCATACTAAATCATCTCGAGTTCAATATTAACCGATATGAGCATATCGCTCTTCTTCTTCTTTCTGCCCTTATCCCACATTAGGTGAGCACAGCACAGCACGTCCTCTTCCGCCACTTCAGTCTAACATCAGTCATCTCCACACTCCCTCCTCTTCACTCATATCCTCATTCACACAGTTCATCCATGTCGCCATTCATTATATCACTTATCATACTGTTGTTTTAGAACGGCCGCCTGCCTGATCTCCTTGGGAATGCTGTTGTTGACATATGTTGGTAGCCTTCTACTACACCCACGGGAAGATATGCGGTGTATAAGCATATCGGTTTATACAGTAAAAAAAAGTAAGGTTACAGTTTGCGGTGACATACTTGTTAAGCAGTTCATAATGTATTATTTTGTAGGCCTCTTGCAGGGGGCCGCCTGGGGAAGTACCACACCTTTGCCAGTTATTCATCCGCCAAGCAGTAATGTGCAAACATTACTGTGTTCCGGTGTGAAGGGCAATGTTACCAGCGATATTACTGGGCAGGACGAGTTTCAACAGAGATATTAGTTATCTCAGCGTGACAGGCGCAGTGCAGTGGCGCGCAGAATTTAAAATTTTAAAACACTCAGTGGCACTGTGTCCGATATGGGCAAACATGATGCTAACCATCAGGCACCTTATTTGCTCGTCTTGTCGTCACTATCATAAAAAATATTTATCTGCTAATAAAAATATGTCTTCAACACGAAAACATAGATTTTACAAAATTTCCCCTCGTCTAATGTTCTTACACTGTAAGTTGGCAATGTATTTAGCACGGCGGCATCAGTAATTTGGTCTATGCATAGTTAATGTGGCCCACTTTTGTTCGGTCGTGTAAATGGGTATGAGTAATTTTGTAAAAAGGCAAACTGATCCCTTGGGTTTCCGCTTTTCGGAGTGTGGTTTCCAATTTCGTGTTTTCATGGCAGGATTTTTTTTTGCCTGAATTCAATTAAACTTAATGTTTTGTGATTTTAAGGCGCAAAGTAAAAAAAACCTTTATACGTAATCATACTCGTAAAATATAATTTTATACCTACCTATATTAGAGCTTCAACTATATCTATATCACATAACACAAGTATTTGTTTAGTCGTGACAAGATTATGGAAGCCCAGCAGTAGGATGTGGTAAGTTGTGGATGATGATGATGATGATGATAAAGAATTGACAGATGATATGAACCATATTTCATCACTCATATCACTAAAAACAAACCATTCATATTTGAATGAAGTGATTTGAGAGTTAAGTGATATTTATTAATATCACTTAACTCTATCTAAATCCTCTTAACTCTACACTCTACAGTTCTATTTATGCCTCCAGTCAGTAACATTCGTAGAATCCACTCAGTAGTCAACTTTTCATCCAAAAGTCACTTACTTCAACACCTTATGAGACTCCCTAAACAGAGAAACCAATTTGATCAAGTTGAGACCGTTTGGGGAATAGCAAAAAATGAGAGAGGCATTTTAAAAATGGTCCCACCCATTGTCCCTGAGTTGACGGTTAACCCGCCGGCTCAAAGCACTACAAAAGGTAAATAGGCTCTGCTTCTAAACTACGCCAGTAGTTATTATGCTTTACTGCATACGTACTGTACCTACGAGCATTGTTGCTTCTTATTACAGTATGCATAATAATATGACATTCATATCTGACACCGGGCGCGGTTCTGTTTATTAAAACCGAGCTAGAGTTTATGCCAACCTCTTTTGAATGGGTAATCGAGGTGCTTATTTGCTTTGCGTACGAGTACAGAACTCGTTTTGTGAAATTAATTCCCGTGGACAAATATTGATGTTGTGTTTTCAACTTTTAGCATGTGATGTTAACGTTTTACGAGTTGTTATGTATTAAGTTTTACTGCCGTATTTTGAATGGTTACATTTGCCTACACCACTCCGTTATTAAAAATGTTGTGTGTGTGTTACTTACACATTTGATACCTATCACTTTCTGGCTTAGTACCCCTTTGGTGGTGTTGAAGAAATCCATAACTCTCTTCTCTAATCTGCTCTGTCGGTGAAGTTGTCATAAAATTTATGAAAATGATTCAAAATACATTCTACAAACATATCATACACATACTTCGACAAAACACTTTGAAACATTTACCCACTAGTGGTACGAAAAATGTTGAAGACTTGTGAAGGAGCCTCTTTGTGCTTATTTTTTATTTATGTAAGATCATCTACATTGTGTACATCAATTCTTATTTCATTAGTGTTTCATAGTACATTATTCATTATCTTAAATCTAAATGTTACAACATTTACGGATTACCCACACATTATAATAATAATATAAATAATGCTGTCTCTATTAGCAATATCCCGGTTACCATCCACCTAGAAATCACACCTATAGCTAAATCAAGTAGTTTCCATCCATTCAAAATAATCCTTGCACATAGCGGGGGCTGTCTTTGAGCTCATCTTCTGTAAATGGTTTCAGAGATGGATCCCGATAGGTGCTATCCATTACATTTAGATTATAAGCTCAAAGAGGCTTCTGCACGTCAGACTTAAAAAAAAATGGTCTATTAAAAGATCCGCGTGCTTATAACAAACAGCAGTAGAAGTGTGGAATGCGTTTAATTGCTTAATGTCTGCTGTCAAACGGCATACAATAAATGACGATTGACAACAAATTTTACTGCTGTTACGCGATTGCAAGTTAGCGACCCCGGTTGATGGCAATTGGCTCGCTTCCTATTGATGGGTATTGGCTCATATCCTATACTGGGACTTAAAAAACATAACTGTCGAAGTGTGGGTGTACTTACCATGTAACGTGTACACCTTTTTTTAACGCTTCGGGAATAAATCGTGATATTATATTAATAAATCCGTCGAAGTGTAAATTATCACAAGTAGCTAAAGTTAGTTTGGTAAAGTATAACACGTGAAAATAAGACGCTATACGTCTTCGCGCCGCGTGTTCGTGATATTGACGGATAGCTTTCAAGGAAGGAATTCATCAAGTCAAACGGCGATGGTTGATTGAAACTGTTCATTTCCAACGCTGTTCTAAGCAGAAGAGTATTGATTTCTGGTGTTTTTGCTTGAAGGTAATAAATAATTATTTTTCTAATAGATGCTCTAATATCCCGCTAGCCACATTAATAAATATATATTATCAATGCTATATTTAAACTTTTAAATAAAATTTTACATAAAATATTATCTTATATTTTATGTGTACGCATGTGTGTTACCTACTTATGGTAACAATGCTGAATCGATTAAGCTGTAGCAAATATTTAGATTTTGAATGAGCTTAGATTTTGAAATTATACAAAAGGTACCACTTTCTGTTTGACATTTTATAGTGAAAATAAAACCACATATCTTCTGAACTGATGTTAAAACAGATAATTTTAAACTTGGCGACCTCATCAATTAATCTCTGTCAAATTATAATTTGACATTATTATCACATGAAATTTGAAAATGCATAATATACCTAGGTTATTCTTATCTATCTGTTTCCAATAAAACATACGTACGAACATAGGTAAAAAACGAACAAAAAAGATGAATCCGCGACACACAAAATAACGCGAAAGTACGACCGGAAAACTCATAGATAACGTTTCCCTCGGTCAGTGCGTAAAAGAAATGTTTATGAATCCGTAATACGTTATTTGAGAGAGATTTTTGATATGTTTACCCCATTTCACTTCATGTGTATGAAATCTCTCAACACAAATGTGTAGATGACAATAGAATACAGATAGCGTAAACAAATATTGTGTTTGTTTACCAGATATTGTGTATTCTCTGAGTAAGAGTACGTAATACCTCTTACATAATGTACTTTCCTATTCCTTGCTACCGTCTCGTTTGCCATACGTATTTACGGTATTTACATTCGTAAATTAGACAAAATGAACCACATATATATGGATATCACACGTCACAGGAACACGCTCACGCTACTATTATCTATTCGACATTTAAGCCAATAAAAATCCGTTAATGAATTATAGATGAAGGAAATACTCCATCATTGGTGAAAACCGTACGAAGATCCGAAAGATTTTAAGCTTATTGCAATCACACAGATGCTGCGGTGGGGCATTATTTTATTAAGTATTTCAATAATATAGATAAGATTTTAATAAAACCAAAATGTGTGTACATAACACAAGCACACCCAGCTTTTAGTTTGGTAAACAATCTCAAGTTTGACTTGGAGCTTCGATCTTCAATAGACGTTATTGCAAAATGGATATCCCAGACTCTAGACTTGATAAAATAATATTACTTCTTATTAGAAACATAATCTTATACTTTTACATTACATTATTTTATTTTGATACCTTATAATAATGTTATTTAAACCCAAAAAACATTTTTTTATAACTGGCCCCCTTATAGACTTACGGCTTCATTTGGCATAGCACTGGAAATGTGCGCAGGGATCATAGATAAAGATATAATAATAATTCATTTATTTCAGGCAATAGTGCGTATAATAAATTATACGCACCAGAGGCCCATATTAATAAATACCTTACAGACTAACATACATAAAAATATAAAACACTTAATTATTATGGCTTAGGGATATTATGGTTCGGTTTCGCCTCCCTGAAGCGACGGAAAACGATGCCTTCAGGCCAAAATTGTGGATCCAGGAACGTCTCCTTGTATTTCGCCGGAAACCAGAGCACGTATGACTTGAAAGTCTGCGTCCGCGTAGCCTCCAGCCTCGACAGCGAAATCTTGAAGAAGTCCTTTCCCGGAGCTCGTTCAGTGCGCTTTTCGTCGATGTAGCGAGCGATCTCCTCACCGGATGTGGTTTTATCAAACCGGGAGAGATATATCGCCATCGTGGGCTCTGCGACTCGGATGACTGTAGTCGCAGCGGGAGCAGTGCCGCGTTGGTTGCGGGCGGGTCGAGGTCGAGATATATCAATAGACGAGATAGTAAGAGAGGAGGTTTTGGAGGAGTGTGGATATGATGTACCTATCACAAGCTTAAAAAAGATTACTTCTTATAGGTTTGATTTCTTTTTGTTGTTGTATTTACCTTTTCAAATAGAGCACTGGATGTCATGTTAAATGCAAGCCTCCTGGTATACAATCATGGAAATTTTTCAGGAAATTAAGTGTCAATCCTGCTAATATTATAAATGCGAAAGTTTGTGAGGATGGATGGATGTTTGTTACTATTTCACGCCAAAACTACTGAACCGATTGGGTTGAAATTCTAATATATATGAATAAGGGCCTCTTTCACCATCCTCGAGTAAAGTGTAGTAAAGGAAAACTTCTCGTCTATTAAGTGGCTAGTAAGGCGCAGTGCTAATTTCATAATGTCCGAGAATGCTAATCGGCACATAGACTGGCCTTTTTTGTGAAACTGACAAAAGTTACTTGGGAATTCTACTTACCGAGTAGCACTAATCGACGAGTAGTTAATCAACACGTTACCTACTCGTGTATGGTGAAAGAGGCCCTAAAGTATAATAAAAGTCGTCCTATAGTAAAATCATCGAACCTGAGCTCGCCAACCTGTCTGCAAGCGTGGCGAGTTTTGGGAAAACCTGGAGTGTTTTGTTTTGGTGGAGGCCTAGCAGTGAACGATTTCCTATGGCTGAAATTTTTTATGATAGTGAGTGACAAGACGAGCAAATCAGGTGCCTGATGGTAAGCATCATGATTGCCCATATCAGACACAGTGCCACCCAGTGTTTTAAAATTCTAAATTCTGCGCGGCACTGAACTGCGCCTGTCACCCTGAGATATTAGTTGTTGACTCATCATGCCCAGTAATTTCGCTGGTAACATTGCCCTTCAGACCGGAACACGGTAATGTTCGCACATTACTGCTTGTGCGGATGAATAACTGGCAAAGGTGTGGTACTTCCCCAGGCGGCCCCCTACAAAAGAGGCCTACCACTACAATGATTATTAATAATGATGATGATGATGATAATATTAATTAAAGTAAAATAGCTTATATGTAATATAAGAAAATTGTGCGTGAAATAAAGCCAAAGCAATTAATAATTCATTTTAAATTTCACAAATTATAATTGCTTTAATTTGGTACAAATTGTGAAAACTACCAAAATTGTTCACGAGCCACCAACCCTGCAGTCCTAAAGCCACCGAACTGACGTGCCAGCTCTAATCTGTTATAAATAGGTCAGCCATTAAATCGTTTATTAACTGTAATAATGCTCACTGGCACAGAGTTAATTTGTTTGGTACGCGGGAAATTGGAACTTACCTGCGCTATGGCTTACAATACCATTTTGTGCCATTCAAATGCGATCTGATTAACGATTAAGTTTTGTACAAATACACGAAATAAATTACTTTTTTTAGCTAAGCCACTATGTACGCATTGGTACCGTAAGCTTATTTTTTTCTTGAGCTAGATTACCAAGACTTATAATGTGAAGAGACGTTAACCAAATTCTATTTTTTTTATGTAAGGGAGTGACAAGACGAGCAAATCAGGTGATAATGGTAAGCATCATGATTTTGAAACTCGTCATGCCCAGTAATTTTGCTGGTAACATTGCCGTTCAGATCTGAACACAGTAATGTTTGCACATTACTGTTTGGGGGATGAATAACTGGCAAAGGTGTGAAAAGTTTTGTCAAGTTATCTTGAAGTTATTTGCCATAAGCGCACTTTGACTCGCGTCTTTTTTAAGCGCTACATTTTCTATGATTGCAATATAATGTAACCATTTTTAATGGAAATATATTGGCTTAGTATAAAGTCTCGCTATATAAAATATGAGATAAAAATTGAAATATATGTAACATAGAAATAAGTTTCTAAATGCAATTGTGCTTGATATAAAAAATTTCATTAAAGTCTCTTTATTCACCTTATATGTTGCAAGCCTCGATGGTTCAAATAGTAGTAACTCTGCTTTCTGTGCCGCAGGCCCCGGGTTCGATCCCCGGCCAGGTCAAACATTAATGTGCATGAACACGTCTGTTTAATCTGTGTCTGGGTGTATAAGCTTATATTTGTATCGTATATCAGTCTTCTGGTTACCTTAGTACAGGCTCCTAGCCTAGTTTGGGACCAGATGACCGTGTGTGGAAGTTGTCCCATATTATATTATATTATTATTATTAAAATGCACAAATTTTTGCCGCGTGATTAGACACATTAGTAATAACATAATACTGTGCTTGATATATTATCTATTTTAATTCATAGTGGTCTAGAGAGTCTAGACATTGCATACCTACATATCGATTCTATTGTAAAATGTATTAGCAACTTCAGCAAGAGCAGCGTCATCCAATCCTTTCCCAGGCAATTCTCATCTCGAGGATTCCATCCTTCGAACAAATACACTCGTGTGTCCAACGATGGAACTCGTTCAGAAAATTGAATTGTACCGCACCGTAAAGCAGCTTGTGCGACGGGTTAAAGGTAACAAAACGCTATTGTATTTTAAAATAAACATTTCGGAATTTGGAAATTGTAAAAAAAATCTAAATAATGAATGCATTTAGCGTTTTGCGGAATTTTTTTAAAGATAATTATAATTTTCAATACTGCATACCATATTTCAGCCCAATTCTGTTCAGTAGTTTTGGCGTGAAAGAGTAACAAACATCCATCCGTCCATCAATCTAACATAAACTGCGCTAGATGGTGTTGGAGGTAAGTTAGAACTCGCAAGCGTTTTGTTCACCAGTTAAAAACGTAAGTTTTTTACATTGTACTAAAATCTATAATTTTTATCATTAGCAGGATGTATGTCAGTCTTCTGGTTACCACAGTACAGATTGTGCTTAGTTTAGTACCAGATAAGCGTGTGTGGAGGTTGTGCATTTTTATATTATATTATTATTATTTTGTAAAAAACGTAGTTTTAAACTTGTGACAGAAAATCTGGAGAGTAGTTATACGTAGTTTTGATATCTTGTTTATTGCACACACTCCCATGGTTAACCAAAAGGGTTGTTTTATGACATTATAAAATGATTACTATATTAATAATACCTTAGTATAAGGTATCAGGTTTAAAAATCTCTTCTTTTATATTTTTAAATGGTTATTTAATAATTGGTATATGTACTCGTACTTTGTTATTATAATTATAAGTCTGATCTGTCCCACTGCTGGGCAAAGGCCTGTTAAGGTACTTATAACATGATTATACATATAAGTCAGTAAAATCGTAATTAATACGGCTCAGCACCGTTCTCACCCGGTCCCGTTTTCACCCGATCCGTTTTCTCTCGAATTGGTTTAAGTATGATAATTTTTTACCAAAGCAATTTTTTTATTAAATTTACTGACAGGCACAAAAGGGTTTGTTGTAATTAATGTAAAAGTAAAATACGAGTAGACGAAAACAGACGTATTAAATTTATGTCCCAAAGCATAGAATACGATTGGACATTTCCCGTTAGGCGTAGATTCACTAACGATCTCAAAAACTACCGATGGATGTTTCATGACGAGAAAAAATACAACGCAGTGACGAGAGGCGTGCTATAAAGAACATTTATCGTCACTTTTCGAAGAGACCGTTGCAAATGGTGCTTCGCTGTAATTTTGAGTGTTGAAGCTAGTTTTTGCTTCATTCGATAGAATCAAAATGACTTCAGAGACCTTCATGAAATAAAAAAAATACTAGTTAGTATATTCTATCCATAGTAAAACAGATAATAAAACAGTAAAACAGAACAGGCGAAAATGCAATCACGTAACAACAGCAGTAAATTTTACTGTCAAATTTCATTTTTTGTGTGCGTTTGACAGCAGACATTAAGCAATTAAACGCTATCCACACTTCTACTACTGTTCGTAATAAGGGGGTCGCAGGACTCCGCGTGGACTCTGACCAGATACCTCTATCATACTCGTCAAATTTGGCAACCAAAATTTCGCCAAATCGGCGTAATCGAACCTGTCTGACACAAATTTTCACGTACACTGACACTCCCTGCGAACTGTTTTTTTACACTAGATAATTACCGCATTTTTGAAACTGTTCTTTTTAGGGAGGACCCCATGTAATCTTAGCGCCAGCGAAGATTTTCCATTTAAATTTTTCGGTTTTCATTCATCTGAGTTTATGACGATTTATCATAATTATGGAATAACTAAGGGACTATAAAAATAACAAAAATATAATCAATAAACATTTTGCATTTAAAACAGATATAATCGTATAAAACTGCTTGAAATTATTGTGAGTGAAGTTAACAAACGAACGTGACCTTATATTTCCACTGAAATTAACACACCGTAAACATTTACTGCGGTCCAATCTTCCGTGCATTATTATTTTTCATTGTGGCCTGTTATTGCGGACGCGAGTTGGGAACAGAACGAAATAAAAAAATCAATCTATTTCCCTTGCGAGTGAACATGTCCCGAGCTAATCCAGTTTGTTCGACCGCGCAAGGGTTGAATCGTCAATGAGCACCAGTCCAAATGTAAAAGTGTGCCACTCGGGACAAAGTATCGAATATTGGCTCTTCGCAATGAGAACAGCCTTCTGAACGAGATCAGTATCTATTTGTAATCCTCCTTTTTGTTCAAGGGCTACCCTTACCCACTTATTGTTGCCGTTAGTTCACTATGAAGCGAACTTGCTGAACTTGTAACGTATATTACGATGACTGCACTACGAAGCCCCTTTTAGGACAGTGACATAGAAGTTTTCGAGTAAACATTTCGGTATATTACCTTTAAGGGTTCCGTATTTTGTGCAAGGTACGCAAGTATGTAAGTATCTAAATGAACTATGACGATGAAATTAAAACGACGTCTTCATCCCTCGCTACATAATGTTGCTCCACGCGGTTTCAATAGTTGAGCGATAGGATTGGATGTGAACCATAGTTAGTCAACCTGAGGAAGAAAAAGACGCATTAGAACTACACTAAGTAGTATGTATTTTCTTATATTCTGCGTTTATTGTGATAGAGCATTCCCACTGTCTAAAAAATTCTTCTTTTTTTATATTATTGCATTCCAAGCGCTTGGAAAAGCATGCCTTTCTCATTCATCGTAACTTACATTAATTTGTTTTACAAGCACTTCTGTCTGTTCCTTCACCGGCTTTGTGAGTTTAAAGCAATTTCCTGAAGGTAAAAACACTAGAAGGGTGTTTGTAATGTTATAACTTGTTCTTTTACCTACAAGCATTGATCTACATGAACTACAATAATTTTAATTTGTTTTTATCAAAATAAATACAATAACTGCGTTATTTAATTTCTGTTATTATATTTTTGAAGTTGATATAAACCACAGATACTTACAAGTGCGCGTTAAACGACTAAATTCCTCAAGAAAGCATTTTATTTAGTTCACCAATGAATGTAAATACGACCGCGATACTCAGCCTTTAATTTAAGCATATTTACACCAAAAAAATCACGTAAAATTTGCATTTTTAACTTCAAACTCATCACAACCGAGTTGGATGCTCCGACTGCTGTCTTTAGAGCAGAAAAACTTATGAATAAAAAATGAATTCCTTGGTTTTTAAATTAGCATTACAAAGAGAGGGTAATTCTCGTACCTTTGCGCCTTAAAAAGAAACGTATAAATGTGGCTCTTGTCGTTTTATTTTAAGTGGAAAAATCAGCGCTTTATGCAAATTGGGCTTAGTTTTATGGCACGAGGCGGTTACGATGGCACAAGTTATTACGTTACAACAAAGCTTCATTTGTGAAGCTTTCAATTAAGAATTCATTAGCTCTAAAAACAAAACGGTTGTTATTTTTCGTAGCTTTCTCATCATACATTCAATTATAAGGGCAGATTTCATTATCTTAGGCTTTGATAAGGCTACAGTTGAAGCCATGCCCCAGGCGGAGGCTAACAAAAACACTAAGTACACTGAAGAAACAGTTACGCTACATTAAACGCACAAGTTACATGCAAGTTAATATGGACGAGCGATTGATTCAAGTGGCAAAATATTTTCTGCCTTTGTGTTCTGTATTTTTTTTTTGAAGGAAAGTAATGTTTAAATTATGTTTCGTTTTATTTTCATAATTAAACTAAATAAAAAGTGAAAAAGTCTGCGAATAAATAACAAATATTTACTCATAAGTTAGCATTATTTTTATACCTCTGCATCTATTACGAGTCCAGTAATTAAAAAATGTCGTAGATTATTAATTGTCAGAGTAATTAAGAATAGAAATTACGGTTCGTTTTGATTATGGTCACGCAAGAGTCTCTCATTTGTTGGGTCGCGTGCGACAGGACTGTTTAGTTCGCATAATTTTTGCGTTACTGCCATCAGCCATCACATTGGTACTGGTTTCTTGTTCGTATTGTCGATGAAACTGCGCTGGTTGCAAATTTCCGAGGAAGTGGCTTTGAATGCTGTGTAATAAGGCACAAGGAAATAATACCACAAGTATTAGTGTACGTTAGAACGTAGTTACTTACACTTAGTTAACATTTTTTAATGATAAAATTACACTCGGTCTACGATCATAAGTAAACCGGTCAAAAATGGAAACGATGTTTCATCGTTATTAATAGCTATCAAAAAACTTCTTCCTCGCTCATACTCCATAGGATCACAAAGCTACACGAAGACTTTGATATGATTTCGCTTTTCAGAATTACTTCCTTTGCGTTTTTCCTCTTTCTTGGGATAAAAACTGTCATACGTTTGATCGAATACAGTCTTTTTAATTTCTTGATGGCCAAACCTGACCCTGTTTAGTTGTCACGCATCACTACCATCATCGTCATCGGCTTTTATCTTTTAACTACTAACTTTTATCTACTAACTTGTTTTCGCTCAGTATACATTGTTTCAATTTGAAACATATTTTCCGATGAGAAACTCTGAACTCTTCCTGCTCTACAAAACTCGACGAGTGACTTTAAATTTATGGTTTAGATCGCGTATCTCCTCCATAAGTTATTACGGGTTGGGAACATGCTTTTCAGCGTACAGAGTACCGTCAATGATGAACCTAGCCATAATGACTAATGACTGATCGTCGAAGTTGCACCGAAAATTTAAGGTTCCTCTTCGATAAAGCATCAATACATGCATATTTTTTACCAACTGGCTAATATATTACGGCACTCTGTAAGGCAACGATATGCGTCGTTTTAGTGAACAGTACAATTTTCTTTCATTTCACTAGAACCTTACTTTCTTTTTTTGTTATACCTAGTGATGATAGCGTACACCTCATATATTTTTGTTTTTTAAGCCATATAAAGAACTGTATCGTTGGTTAGCGTTTTGAAGCTTTTTTGTGAAATAAACGTCAGTACCTACTGAATTACAGGAAAAGTGACGTAAACAAATGTGATCTAGGGTGGATGCCGTATCAGATAATTGCATTACATGAAGCGTTGTGTACAGAAAATAAATTGCTAAGGCTTAGTGTAGGGTTCCATACCGCCTTCTCAAAACATATAATGCCATCTCGTTGCAATCTACAGCAAATATGTTAGTTATCACATTTTTTTAATAATACGGTGTTCGGATTTCTTCCTTTACTTGTGTAAGATCTTACTGAAATTATGTATTTATACAATTTGGCAAGAATATTACATAAAATTGAATTATTGGGAAAATCGTGTTATAAAATCCTATATTATGTACAAAATAAATTCCAAAAAGTTATCACTTGCTGCGAAATTCGATCCTGCCTATAGCCTGTGCTATAGCCTAGCTCGTAATCCAACGGCTCGCACATCGGGCCAGGAAGAAATCGATGTTGATGACAAAATTTTGATTTGATGCAGTAAAATGGCAATAACTTTTGATTGCATTAACTTAGAAGTATGATTTTTTTACAGCCACAAGGGACTGCAGATTTGAATATTTGATATCAATTTCAACTTTATACCTTCACGCGTTGCTGTAAAAATGTCTTGACAGACGGACAGACACACAGACGGACGACAAAGTGCTCCTATAAGGATTGATTAAAAACATCTACACTTTGTACGTTCTAAAAAAATCTATAATAATCTATAAGCAATATACATATAATAAATCTATAAATAAGTGAACATAAAAAAAACGTTTATAGTAATACCTACATCAAAAACGCATTAGGATGATTAAAACTCCTAGAACAAGAATATTTAGTTTTTAGTTCCGATTTTAATCGAAACTAAAAACTAAAATAAAACTAAAACTAAAAACTAAATATTACTAATAGGACCTAATTTAAGCTTTCCATATTTGGGAACCCAGTCCTCATCTCTCTTTTTCTTTAAATCAATGGATGTACATTATGTATTATTATTCTATCAAAATTCATACCTACTCTATACTAAACAATAAAAATTGAAACGAGGAGTAACCAAAATTCCAAACAATGTTTTGAATATTACCAAAGTGTAAAACAACTTTTATGTAGATAGAAAATTTTACCATAATACAAAAGATGGTATCCTCTTGGCATAATCATGAAAATGTTATCGCTCTGGCGCAAAATTGAGCCCTTTTGCGGATATCACTCGGGCACTACAATGGGATCGAGATGCGATCGACTTTCCCTCAGGGAAATAAAATTGTCAATTTGTATGAAAATTTCAACAAATACAGGTGCCGGGATGATATTGTTAACGGCTTCAAACGTTAAATAATAGGCACTTGGAATAATTTTCGTATTACAGTCATTGAGCTCGTTGACTTTCCAAAGCACAAAATTAATTTTATTAGCTGCTAAGTATCTGTTACTTTTGGATATAATAATGTTTTCATAAACGTACTCGTATTGATATCAAAATTACATATATATTTTTAATAGGTGTCTAATCGTAACGCTGAAAAATACAAAAGTATCCTAAAACAATCTTTTTAGACTCGTACACAATAACCAAATCCCAACCACATTAATTGTATCAAACTGCGTTGAAATATTTCTACTTTGGAACCGTCATACAGAATGCAGACATCGGAATTTCTCATTACAGCTCCCAGCAAGATCCCTATACATCACGATGGAAAAATATCGCTTTTAACATCACCCTACTCGCATTAATACGAGTAGCATGTTATGTACTACGCACTGACTTCACATACATCTATCCAATGAAAGGGGGAAATGTAGCCACGTCGTCTTTCAATTACGTTGCGGTGTTGATTAAAAAATAATAAAAGTTAATGAAGTCGAATCGACGTAAGTAGTATGTAGCTCAACACTCGAGGACGCACTAAACCCAAGCTCTAATTAAACAGAGAAAACATGAACTCTTTGATCTTGTTTAAGTGACATTGATATATAAGAGAATTCACCGCAATTTATGTTGGAAGCAAAACTTACACCTACACGTTTCTAGTATTGAAGCAAAAACATATTTTTAGTTACCAAACTACTAACGGTTATTTTTCCATACAACATGAAATTACACAAATATAACGAACAAAGAGAACAATTTTCCACTCAATTATTTGTGATTGGCTCTTGATTTGGCCTTTATTTGTGGTAAAACATATTTGGCTAGAGAAAACCGTATGTTTTTTTTTATTTATAAAAACATTAATGTAACCTAAAAACTGCTTTTAACAATTTTCATAAAATGTTTGTTATATTTTGCCGCAAATAAAGGTCAGATTCAGAGACAAACAATGAGTGATAAAATATTCTCTCATTTATCTTGTGTAATTTCATTTTGTATGGAAATCAAATGCCCTTAAGAACACTGAATTTGTAAACCTCCGCTCTGTTCTCAATTTCGCCTCAAAATTAAACGCGGCGAAACTATAGGACCAGTGCTTAAACATATCAGCTAAACTATCATCTATAGCTTCAAAACTTTGCCATAATAGAATACCCAACCATCGAAGTCCCGCAACATGTTCCTCCATTAGCTCAGTCCTAATTACGAGCCATCAGTGGAGATATCTGAAGCCAAGTCGGTCACATCGGGCCGTAATCCTCGCATCGGGATGCCGATCACGCTTCGCGTCGCCGTAGTTTCTGCGAGTGCGGTCGTCGTGCAACTTGCTGCCGTCATCCAAATGTTATGGAAGGGTTAGAGTTAATGTGCCGAATAATATGTCGTTGTCCCTAAGGACTAATGAGGATTGAGCCAATGGTTGAGCTTTGGATAGTGTATATTGATAAAGTAAAATATATAAATGACAACTGCTGGCAGTACGCCACGCCATTGTGCTAGAACTTGGCTGACAGATAATAAATAATAAATAATATGAGACAACTTCCACACACGGTCATCTGGTCCAAAACTAGGCTAGAAGCCTGTACTATGGTAACCATAGGACTGCTGGACTGGACACAAATCAAACAGACATGTTCATTGTTCATGCACACAAATGTCGACGAGCCAACGAGGCTGTCAATAACATCACACCTTGATTCCCCGAAAGGTTAGTACATATAGGTGTAACTACTCATTTCGTTAGTAAGTACACTCACATTTTGCCAGTTAAGTTTTACAATATTTCTATTTTTATAGACTAAGCAGCATATATGCCCCTAAAGGTGGTAGTAGGTGGGATAGAAAATATTCGTCGAAGACTAGTACTACCAAGGTAGCTCGTTTGGTAGAGTCCCCGCCTTGCGGATTGGTGCGGAAGATGTGGGTTCAAGTCCCGTTCGTGGGTGAAATTATTCATCTGAGATCCATTTGCATATTGAGTTATTTTTTAGTTATCATGTAACTCAACTGTCACACTATCGTCTGATAACTAATTTTGACTTTATTGAAAGTTAATTCGCAGCTTTAAAGTGTAAAGGAAAATGACGAAAAAAATGAAGCTAATTTGAGCTTGGTATTATTGTAAAAAAGTGCTAGAAAGACACAAAGCTGATGATAAATAAAGTCTTACCACAGTCTTTCTACTAGCATTATTTCACTTGCTAGGAAGCAGAATCCTACGCTTAAAGAGGATCAGAAACTGAGGGCGGCATTAAAACGGATTTCTCAAACAACGAGACCTATAATTCTCTACAATACAATGTTAAAACAGCATCAAGTTAAGCGCTTTGTAGCTTTGGAAACATATTCCTAAACTGCAGCCAATATATACAGAACTTTTCAAGTTTATTTTTGGGGAAACTAATTTGAAAACTCAATCATAATAAATGTTTTCAATGAAACGACGAAGAAAATTCTAAAGGTGAATCGAGCAGTAGTATTCTAGTGATACCTACTTAATGTAATAAAAGAATCTTTTCCTCGACAACACCCTTACTTTAAAAAAGCACTTCTATAAAAAGAAGAAAAAAATAAACCCTTTTCAAAGAAACATCGGCGACGAGGCGACGCGACCGAGCCTACAAGAACTGTTACAAACAAATTCTCGTCCAATATTTATCGGCACCGACAATATTGTTTGTTTACAGTAACTTCTAAACCAATTAAGGCAACTCGTGATCGCCTTGAAGTGGCACTTTGAGTACAAATTAACTAGGAGTGAAGTTCGCCACTCGGGTTTCTAGTCACGATCATGCTGAATTTAGATGAATGTATCAATATATTATTTTGATCAGAGTTTCGATCACGGAGGCCTGAACAAAATATTACCTGCCCATATCTGCTTGATGAAATTGAAGGTTTTGCAGATATCAGATAACGTATTCATAATAATCGGATTGGATATAATATTATCTACCCACTTAATTGAATATGCATGAGGTTTCATCCAAATAAACCTGAATTGCATGTAAATCGTATGAAAATTAACTGGATTTATGTAATCGCAAAAGAAAATGTTTGTTTTATTATTATATCAGCTATATGTTTACACACTTAGCGCTCTGTGACACTCCGTACTTCACAGAATATGCTTGCGGTTAACGCAACGCAACGCAAGGCAATGCGCGCTAGGCTAAGTATTTTATTGTTTTACTTCTTAAGATTTCTTTACGAATTTTTACCTACGTTTAAGTACGTAATAGGTATTATTATTAGAATTATTAGAATGTATGAATATGTTGGGTTCGATAGCCTCAGGCTTACAACATTGTGGCTAGAGGTCTAAAATGCGACAAGTGGCTTATCACATTTGCCGGGGGGCATCCAGCATCCACCCTCTTTCCGTTACATTTACTGCCAGTTATATTTTAGTGGCACTAACTTTGTATTGTAAAAAATATTATGCAAATAAAGTGGTTGCCAAATCGTGACAGTGATTTTGAAGGGTGTATGGGTTTGTTAATGCCGTAGTATGTCCACTTGAGGCAATGTTGACTTCAGAGGCTACATCAAGTGAATATGCGGCTTGAAACACAGGTAATAAAAATAAAATAAAAGGTTTATGTGTTAATATCTATTAAAATATTTTGATCTGAGGAATTTATGTATTGGGGTTTTAAATATAAAATATAAGTTATAAATAAAAAAAAAAAAAAAATATATATATAAGTCAAATACACAATCTTAAAGTAAAAAAGAGATAGTAATTTAGGTATAACATAAAATAGCATACATCCTATATATGTCAGAGGAGCTTTCACAGTACCTTTATGACGTTACATCTTCAAGAGAAAGATTATGAGAGCTAGTAATAGGGCACGATTTTCAAATATTTGTATCAGAATAACCGAAGGAGCAGCTGGTAGATGTTTCCAATATTATAATACGGATGACCCACTCTTTAAGAATTTCAGAAGAATTCATAATGCTACAACTATTATCCTACTTCCTACAAATATTATAAATGCGAAAGTTTTTGAGGATGTTTGTTATACTTTCACGCAAAATCTACTAAACGGATTGGGTTGCAATTGGGCCTGTAGGTAGCTTAGATCCTAGAATAACACACAGGGCACTTTTTTCCTGATATACCCACGGGGGCGATGCCTACGCGAGTAAAACCACGGGGGACAGCTAGTCTTCTAAAAAATCCAGCAAGTATAAAATAAAAATCAATAGAGATATCTCACCAAATGCCTAATAATATGAATAATCCATCCAACTAGGCTAGAACAGCAGCCTCCTAATTTCATAACGGAAGCTAACGGCAACGGACAGGCTTGAGCGAAGGCATATTTTATCAGTTTTGGCGGATAAAAGCTATCAAGTACACCTGAGACTTATTTTACGCTCGACGTGCCAATATTCTACCCCTTGACTATGTATGGAGTACGGCTACCGAGTTAGATATTACCGATGTTGTTGTTATAGAGCTGATAATATGATCACGGTAGCAGGCCATGGCTTCATTGAAAACTCATGAAATTCAGTCATCTTCCTGCCCTTATCCCACACTAGGTGGGGTCGGCACAGCTCGTAATCGTTGTAGTGGTAGGCCTCTTTTCCAGGAGGGGAAGTACCACACCTTTGGCAGTTATTCATCCGCCAAGCAGAAATGTGCTTACATTATTGTGTTCCAGTCTGAAGGGCAATGTTACCAGTGAAATAACTGTGCATGACGAGTTTCAACAACCAATATGACAGGCGCAGTGCAGTGCCGCGCAGAATTTTGAATTTTAAAACACTGGGTGGCACTGTGTCTGATATAGGCAATCATGATGCTTACCATCAGTCACCTGATTTGCTCGTTTTCCTCGTTTATAAAAAATAATCCGTCTATCATTCATTCCAGTCTATCATTCGTCATTTCTGCACTCACTCCTTTTTCACGCGTATTCTCATTCGTACAATTCATCCAGGTCTTTTGAATTGTCTCATGAAATTCAGTACTCACCAGATTTTTCTTTATATATACCTACAAAGTACCTACAAACAAGTACCTACAAAGTTCAGTTAATTTTTAGGATTTTGTGGAAATTCTATACAGGAGTGGTATTACGAACATACAATCGCGTAACAACAGTAGTTAATTTTGCTGTCAAACGTCACTTTTGTATGCCGTTTGACAGCAGACATTAAGCAATTAAACGCTTTCCACACTTCTACTGATGTTTGTAATAAAGGGGCAGGTTAAACAATCAGTTCATATATTTTATTAATCTATAAGATATTGACAACTGATCTCAATAATCCAGTATCCGAAGGAAATTAAACCTCGATGCGTAATCAGTGATCGGACTAGCGATGCATACTATGCCTTCATACATAATATTGTGTTTAAGTGTATGTGGTCATAGTAGGCATAGTGACTATTTCTCTCCATCTTAGACACAGGATAGACTCCAGACATAATATTATGACTATAACTTTTCCATTTGCATTAATGTCTTCATCTATGCTCTTCGGTTGTGCGTTCGCTTTCCATACAAAATGAAATTACATAAAATGAAGAATGAGGGAATGATTTTTTTCATATTTATGTTAAAAATATTTTAAAGTATTTTAGTGTTCTTTTTATAAATTTAAATAAATGTGGTTTTATTTATCGAAATAAGTTTTACCACAGATCAGTGGAAAATTGTTCAATGTTTCTTCATATATCACGGACCTCATGTCTGGAGAATACCTCTGATGTGTGACAGTAAAATATTATCTATGCAGAATATAAAATGTTATAAATCACAGCAGTCGCTTATGTTCGCAGGTACCGGACCGAATTAGCTCTGTAAATTGTGATCTCTTTTGTTGCTCGCCTTAATTTATTACGTTAATTAAAATCGGTGATAGCCTCGTTTATTTCATGTTTCTGTTTTATGATTTGCTGTTCAAGCAGATATATCGTGTTTTTTTTATTATTAATTAATGTTTTGTTGCTTTACTAAGTCGACTACTAATTGTTAAAAAAAAAGTTTTGTAACTCACTATTTTTACACCCAGGAAAATATACGTAGTTTTGATACTTTGTTCATTTAACCCAAACCAACTAAAAAGGGTTGTTTATATAAATAATAACATTAATAGCTAATATAAATATTCTTCAGAGTGGTTACAAAATTATAGGCAGAGCAATAATTTTTTTTCCTAAATTGTTATTATTTTTTTGTGTTAAGGTCAAAAGTACTCACAACCGGTAAGATGTGATGAAATTGGAATAAGCAAAAGTCGTGTCTCAGGATCGCAACAAGTGAATAATTGAATAGTTAATATATGAAATATATGTATAAATCCAAATTATTTACAGTCCGAAATGAATCCGATTCGATTTGGTATCTAACCTTATCAGTTAACACAGAATTTTAACTCGATCTTAGGCGGCACTAAATTCCTCGGTCAGCTTGTTCTAAGATATATAAGGCCATTGATTATGATGAGGATGAGAGAATACTAATAACCACCTGCTCTATATGTACATATCTCTCGATACAAACAAACATAACAATAATCAAACTTCGCCTATATTTAGGTCACTTTTAATTAGTTTGCAAAGACAATGTATCGGGGTATGAGTTAGTTTGCCGCAGTGCGATATGGTGCCGTGATACAGTTTAGTTTCAGAGATTAGTATTTGCATATTCTAGGAAGCACGGCGCAGTTTTACGTGCCAGACGAAATAGTGTATCTATTCTTACAATTAACTTTACAGAAATCTCTAGATAATAGATATAATATCGCGATCATGAACCAATAAAAAACGGCCGACGGAGTCTTCTAAAACAAAATGAGATGAGAATGTGTGCGTGCACAGAAGCAGTTAGGGGTCAATCGAGCTTTTAGCACAAAAATCCTTTCCGTCCACTCAAAGTAGAAATCCCTAATCCCCAAACAAGTGTGCTAGCTGGCTTACTATTGTGCTTCCCTTTTTTGTTTCATAAGACTGCGTCCGCCTTTTTTCTAGGTCATGAACCTAGTAAAAAAGGCGGACGGAGTGAAGCACAATAGTAAGCCAGCTTGCACACTTGTTTGGGGAGGTCTACCTTGGTGGAAGGATTTTTGTGCTAAAAGCTCGATCAGTAACCACTCAAGCTGACCCCTAACTGCTTGTGTGCACGCACACATTCACACCTCTATTTCTAAGTAAATAAATGAGAATGTGTGCGTGCCATCATGTTTGTATTAGTGAGCTGGCATACTATAGTGCTTCACTTTTTGTGTGAAAAGACTCAGTCCAACTTTTTTTCTAGGTCATAATCATAATTTTTACAACTTACGTTGATGCAAAAAATTAAAAGAAATGCAATTGTCGGTTCTATTGTGCATATTTTCGTAAAATTCAATGTAAGCTCTTCTCGGCTACCAGGCCAATAGGCTCAGTCATCAAATGTCTTTATAGTTTCTGAAATATGCATATATTTCATTCAACACTTAGTGGAGGTCAAAAACAAATAAATATAAGATCAATACCATGGAATTTTATTGTGAAAGTCTTTCTACAATAAAATTAACTTAACATTGGTTTTGTGAACAGTGATTTTCCCTCGGCAAATAAATTGAATAAGCGTTAGCAGGCAAAAGATAAAAGTTCTCTGCATTCGGGACATTGAAAGCCTATTTGCTTATCTTGCTTTATTTTTATTTTCCAATAGTGATTGCGAGCACCTGGATTCCGCCATTACTCTTTTAAAATTGCAAACTTTATAGCGTCAATATTTCAGTGAGATCGCAGATTTTTTTAAATGTTTGTTTCGCTTTTAGCTTTTACTTCGGACTTCATAAGTCACGTCAGAGTTTTTACGAAGTTCCTGATTTCTATGCTTCGGTCGAAAATAAAAATGCTAGTTTACTTTTATCTTTTACGCAAAAGGCAAAATTGAATTCAGGTTACCGTTTATGGTTGGTATTAGGTTAGGGTTTAGGTTCTGGTAGGTATTGGATGGAGTTTCTCTGGACTGAAGTATCTTTGTCCAGTTACCTTGTAACAGAAATACTACATCGGTGATTGAGGAAAACCAAATATTACAGTAGGTACGTTTTACCTGTAATGATACAACTTGTAACACCCTCTATTTTAGATGGTTTTGTTACAGCTGAATGCTCGTCATTCAGTGAAGCTATAATATTGTATATAATTATTATAACAAATTCTTCATAAAATACCTTTATAACATATAACCATGATAAAGCAGGTTATAAAGGTATTTTATGATATAATATTACACTCTATTATAATATTAAATGTTGAAATACAATTATTAAAATATTTTTTTGTAGTTGAATGCAAAAATCATATTTTGGATTGTGAAACATTCCACGTGAATGATCTCAGTTAGGGACCGCTTTGACCGAAAATAAATATTGAGCCGTCATTTGTGGGCTTATTGTCAACAAATTAAATTCTACTGTAGCAAGTATACAGTCTGAAAGAAAATGCCAAGAGTAAAGTCACCAAATGTACGAACTAATTTGGGCTACTGATGCTACCAGCACTTTTTGGGAACGGTAAATTAGATCGCTGAGGCGCGTGACCTGTTTTACAATTATCTACGAAACGTAGGCTTGTTTATATTCGATGTAGAAAATGTAATATTGTTATGCTTATAGATATATTCATTCTTTAGATAGGCGCACTGTAATTACTTATAAAAATAAAATCTTGATCATTATTTAAACGCGTGTATATTATTTGCTGTCGTTTTCATCTAGAAAGGAAGAAAGTTTTAGAAAGACTTTGATGAAGTGAAAGTAAAAGGTGTAAGTGCAGACATGAAGATAAACTTGGATTAAAGAAAAGTACACTCTTTGCCGACCGTAAAAAAATGTTGGATAAAGGTCGAAAATGCTATAATTTACAACAAAAAAAATGGACCAAAGGTACTGCGGCCTTCATTATCTCACCCTCCAGAAAACAAATGAGACGATGCCCAAACATTATTACCGAGTAATCCGCATTTACCAAAAGATGTTGCAAATTCTGTAAAGGTGAAAAAGAGCTCAATTTACTTGGATGGGAGAAATGCGTTCGACAAAACAGTAAGGACAAACCGCTACAAATATCACCAATATCACGTGCACTCATAATATTGCTATTTTTTATATATGTTTACTATAATAAACCTCAAAAGTTTTCTGAAGAACCCAGAGAGACTTTAATCAATAGTTTTTTTTAAATATGAGCTTATATTTAGCAAATAGAAAAATCGCGATCGCGATGTCAACCATTAAAAATAAAGAAAAGCTGTATGTACTAATTAAGAACGAAATTTAATTTAAAATTTTGTTACCTTAATATATACCTACTCGTTCTTTTATTTAAAATATCTTAGCGTGTCAATGTATGTGTGTCTAGGTAGTAAATAAACTCCGTCGCCATATATATTACAATTTTTTGTGGTACTCCATTATACAGGTGTTTAAAAACATGGAATAATCGAGCAGATGAACTATTGTGTTGTCTAATTGATCCACTGCTCTTACTGGTAATGTTAGTATAAGTTAGGATGAGGTTTACCTTTATTTTCCTTTTTTATTAATGCTACGCGCGATGCGTTGGATAAGAAATGGTTGTTATGAAAAAAGAACCGCTGTAAACAAGAAATTTAATGTTCTGTTTTGATCAGGCGTTTATGTTTTTGTCTGAAACACGTGACTTTTCTGCAAAACAAGTTAGGTATCTTTTTTGAACTAAAAGGCAACTATCAGCATTTACCATTCACCAACCCTTTTAACTTACTTCATTAACTTTTGTGTGGAGACGACTTCTTGTTTCTAAATTAACTAAGTATGTTATGGGATTCCTCTTCACTTTGGGGGTCTCTCTTCAAACTAATTAGGTAGGTACTGGAAGTAAGTACTTGTTGGTTGACTGCCTCGGTGGCGTAGAGGGCGCATGCTCGACTGCCAATCAAGAGCTCCCGGGTTCGATCCCCAGGTCAGGCAGTGTTAAATATTGGATTTTTCCATTAGGAATTATCTCAATAACTGCCTGAAGTCTGGAACTGTGCCTGGTAGATGGCAATAGGCTCGCTCCCTATTACATGGCACCAATAACATACTGGCGAAATGTGGGTGTATCTACTATGGGACTGAGTCCTGGGTACACCTCTGCCTACCCCTTCCGGAAAAAGGCGTGAATGTATCTTTGAAAGTAAGTTAAGATAAGAGTCTTTTCAATGTACAAAAAGAATAGTACATTATGATACAAGTGTGCTAAGTTGAACATTACGCACGAGGTAGGAATTGAAAATAAGAGATACCGACTAGCGTAACATAGCACACGTGTTTCATACGACGTTTTTCATCACCCTTAGATTAAGATTATAAGATAAGATCGGTAAGATCTTGTAACTGCTCTTCTTCGATAGATGTAGACATTTTTAATAAGTAATATTAATAATTAAAACCACAAGGTGGACAAACGATCTGATAAGGACGGCAGGAACACGTTGGAGGCGGGCCGCTTACAACTGGATTTCCTCATAGTCCCATATATTTCCATCCATTGGGAAGGCCTATGTTCAGCATCCTATAGCTGAGATGATAATGAAAATGGCGCGCTGTTTTTTTTTCGTGCCGCGCTCATACCCGCGCAAATGCGCTGGCAAATACATATTATGAGGTAATAAACACAAAATAATGTTTTCAATACAAAAATTAAGGTTAATTTGTTGTTAAATAAAAATATATAATTAGATGAAATTATGATAAAAATTATTGTTAATGAGTTAATATATTTATAATTCATTCAAATAAATATTTATTGTTTTTGGCATATAAACTCTTTGTGGCGATTAAAAAAAAATAAAGTAAAGAGCACTACAGCTGTAATGTAAAGTAAAAATTAGTAGTGCGTAATACTTATGCAGTATAATGAACCTAAATACGTTTAGGTAACGCTCACGTTACAAGTAAGTGTGCTAAAAATAGTATTATGTTATCGATTATTGTCTCTAAGCAAACAAAAATCTAGCGATTCCAAAAATAAAATAAGAGAGGCATCGAATGATTTTAAATCCACGATTTGTGTGGGCTATCTCCCTCATGAATCGGTCCTACGCAAACAAGATAATCTAAAAGTTTTTTAGACGAGACCTTTTCGATTGATCGCTACAAATGCCTACTCGATATACCAACAGTAGATTCTCAACTTGGATTCTCTTCGTTGGTGTAACCGTATAAAGTGATAAATGGTTTTGTTAATGTCTTCGTATACGTCGTAAAACCTAGTTAACTGGCTGTTTACGACACACGAGGGAGGAAATGCAATGAAACTATTCTATTTCAAATCCTGATAATGGCCTAGTGCCTATTACAATAATAAGTATACTTCTAATGATTATACTACTATCATAGTACGAGTAATGGAGTAAGGTCAATAATTAAAGCACGCACCGGCTCGTTAACAGGAAAAAAAAAAGGTTTGACTCAATACTATTCATTTTCTAGGCAAACGTGTACCATCTTAGGCCTCATCTTCGCCTTCCATCAAGCGAGATTGGGGTCAAACATAAGCCTATTTTATATTAAAAAAAATATATATAGAACCACCTTATCGATATTTTGTATTCCTGTTTCTTCCAAATAAAGTATGTATTTATATCCTGAGATTTTGAAGATGAAGTAAGCTATGACCCTATCATTTTATTTCTTCATTTTATTTTTGTTTATAAACTCTTTAGTTTGTAGTGAACGTCTGAAGGGATTTTTAAGAGTTCAAACTGAATAAACCGAAAGTTTATAAGAGAAAATAAAATAATAATTACTTCACTATAAAATATCGGGATATAAATTTAAAGAATGGATTAAATGTATTTTGAGGAAACAGGGGAATACAAAACATCGATTAGGTATTTTTTTCATAGACTTGTGTAAAATTTTTGTATCTAGGATCCACACTTCCCATTCACATCCACATTCATGTAAACTCTACATCCCTAATGTAGATAGTGTGATAATCAATAATAAATTGGTCTGTATTATAACTATAATTACCTGTTAATTTCGCTAGTAATGGGACTAGCTTATAATAGTCTGAAAACAATTTCACGTCGTTGCGGTAAATAACAGATTAAATAAAAACAACTTTCCAACTATCATAATAGTTAAAGTTTTTCATGACGAGCCACGGTTCTAGGCGACCCGGCTAGTGGCACGATTAATTAACAGGGACTACCCTCTAGGGTAGCGCTCGGAATAATTCAATGTACCTCTTACTAGGGACGCGAATAGCCGGCTGCCCTCTTGGATACTTGTAGCCGGTCAAACTAATTGAAACATTTTGGTTAGGCGAATGGTTCAGAGGTGAAAACTTTACTGTGTCTGCATATTACTTCATAACTCGTGTACATAAGTTGAAAATCATTATGGTCTACATTAAACTTTAAACACGAGTATTCTAATGCAACATGCCGGTCTACTAAATCATATTGCCAGCAAGGACTTTCAACCCATATAAGTTACTGACACTATTTTGTGAAATGGACTATTTTAAATTTTCATTAAATAAAATAAATTAATGTATACAGAAATCGTTTGTTTTATATTTACACTTCTGCCTGTATCAGTACTACTCATATTAGATGCGAGTTAATTGTGCTAAGTTTCAGACACTATTTAGAATAACACAGAGTTTTAGAAGCTTTTACAGTGCTTTGAGTAACCCCACACTTTCTATAGATATTTTTTTGATTGTTGAAAATCTTCCGGCCAAAATCTTACTAAGCAGGCCGGCAATTTTCTGTATCATACTATGACGGGACATCCGCAACGTCTCTTACCCTTTCTGCAAAATATTTATTAACAGTAAACCTAATTAATTTCCCCTTGTAAGCTTGCGTATTATCTAAAGGGAATTCCCGCATTTTTTACTGTGATTTATTTTAGGGCTTTGGTTGTCTGAGAGGGTGTAACAAGTATTTTCTCGTAAAAGTGTGATTTGCTACCGTAGGGCCTGTGAAAATTGTAAATGCGCGGTGCGTGTACAAAATAATTCTAAAACGAAACGAGTATCACTAACTTACAAGCTTTATTTTTTTCAAAGAAAACATGAAAAGTGTAAATAATGTCTTTCAAAACTAATTTCTTTTTCTGACTCTATTTACACCATAATGTGACCTAGCCGTTAATTCTGATCACGTTGGTTTTATGACCAATTTGAATTTATAATATCATACTCACGACTTGCTATGCTAAGTTAATATGTAATTTCATTTTAGCGTAAATTCTGTTATGTAATGATCCTATTTGCGCCTAATGATCATTATCCACGTTGATATCCAAATGAAAATTATTGTTCAGCCTTTCATAATTAACATTTAATATCACCGCAACGTTGAGCATTATGTTTAAAGCTGAATTTAAAATAATTAGCAAGGACCCCTCGAGGGACCAAATTACCAAAATATCTGCTTATCGAGGCGTAAAGGACATACGATCACATCACCATAATTCTGGCCACACATTGTGTAGACATAATGTGGCCTATTTTGCCGGTTCAACCATTTTGGTGATAATGTTCTAGATTTCCTTTATCACTGTATATTATAAAATCCTAAATGACTCACTGACTGATATGCAACGCCTCTGCGTGCCAAACCACTGATCCAAGAGACTTGATACTTGGAATGTAGGTTCTTTTCGTTATCTGGACGTTTGCTAAGAAATAATTTCTAAAATATCACTTTATAAGAGCTCCAAAAAGGGCGTCAAAGTTTCGGGCAAAGCCACTGTTCTTACACTAGTTATAATATAATGTCTATCTGCATCTTGCAGTTTTACTAGTGCCAAAGTAGGTAATATTATGTATGTTAATTATTGTCTATGATTTAAAATACTTTCAGTCTTATCAATTCAGCAATAATTTTTGGAAAAAAAATTTGAGTCAAAAACACACTATACGCTTATGTCTCTTGCGAAGTTGCATAATTTATCTGGGACTAACAGTCATATGTAGTGGTAGGCCTCTTTAGCTGTAGTGGTAGGCCTCTTTAGCAGGGGGCCGCCTGGCGAAGTACCACACCTTTGCCAGTTATTCATCCGCCAAGCAGTAATGTGCAAACATTACTGTGTTCCGGTCTGAAGGGCAATGTTACCAGCGAAATTACTTGGCATGATGAGATTCAACAATTAATATCTCAGGGTGACAGGCGCAGTGCAGTGCCGCGCAGAATTTTGAATTTTAAAACACTGGGTGGCACTGTGTCTGATATGGGCAATCATGATGCTTACCATCAGGCACCTGATTTGCTCGTCTTGTCATTCATTATCATAAAAATAAAATATATATATAAGCTACGAAGCACTAATGAACGGAACGGAGTAAGCTTTGTGGACTATAAAAATATAAAAAACATAATAATATACTGGCGAAGAAGTCGGATTCATAATCCTCAACTGGATCAGTGAACTTTGACACACATCATTGGTAACTTTCGTTATTTTTTCTTTCATAATTTGAAATACTTGCAAAGAGCCATCGAAATTTGCATTGATTTTATTCGTGTATTTTTAGACCACGTTATCAAATCAGTGCGAAATCACAGTACCAATTTACATAATAAAACAGTGGTATTTGTCTGTGGGTCGGACATTTAGCTGGCTCTCATTACGCACGAGGCAATCAGGACCCGGACTCCGGACCGCTTTAGTTGCGTTACTGTGTAATTACCCTGTGGTTTTCACTTCGCAAATACACTGAAAAATACTGACCAATTGTTAGTTAGAATGTGGTTTTTGGCCCAAATGTCATGAATTAGAAAAACATATTTTCGTCATCGCATCACACATATAAACAGTCGGAAGACGTCCACTGCTGAATATTGGCCTTCTCCATAAAACGCCATAAATTATTCATATGGGAGGGTTTTGTCGTAATCACCACACTTGACAGGCTTGGTGATCGCAGTAGATGGTTTACTTGGAAACGGAGATTACTGCTGCCCACTCTCCAATGTGTCCCCCTGCCGGGTCTCGGGATGAGAAGGAGGTCCTATTAAATAGCCGGGAACCACACGGCCAACGTCATCGTCATCACTTCATAAGTAGGTAATATCTCCTTCAAATTAAGCACATTTTTTTTTTCAGTTTTACTCTCCGAACAATTATTATTATTTTATATTAGCCAGGTGCCACAAATTAATGAAACTTACTTGCTTTTGACAACACTTATTGACAGTCTGCAATAAATTAAGGATCTTAACTTTTATTAAATTAACTCCGCACGAACTTTTGTAATTAATGAAAACTTCTAATTTGTAAGAAATACATTGGAACAAAGTTTGTCATGTTAACGGGTAAATGAACAAATTAGACTAACACTTTCATACAACGGTAAACAAAATGATATTACATACAATGCCCACGTTTAATTAAAACTCAGTTATAAATATTATTATAATATTAACATTATCTAACTGAGAGTTATAATAATTTGCGTATAGAATTTATATCCTATTTCTTCAGTGGTTTAAGTAAAAAATAAACTAGTTTAGAAAAATTTAAGGAGACTTTTTAAACAAGCTTTTTACTGCCGGTCATGGATCATGAGGGCCCGAGTTCGATCCCCAGGTCAGGAAAAATGGTATTGGAAAAAGGCGTCTTATGTTATTAGTTCTGAAGTCTCATGATGATTTAATTAAATGATTTATCCATTCTATTATTATTTCTTCCTGTTAAAGCCTTAATAAATATAATTATCGATTTGAGGATCCCATCGTTGTTGAATTAAAGCCCGAGACTGTTGAAATTGAATGGCAAGTATTTACTACTTTAATGTTGGTTTATTGGCTTATCACTTTTGACACCGATTTGGTGTGAAACACTGTTTATTTATTGATCTTTGAATGATTTTACCTACCATTATCTGAAATGAAAAGAGAAAATAAATTACCTGTACCTACTAAGAGCAGTTTCGCACTGCGTCTGAAACGAATCCGATCCGAATCTGATTCAAAACCGTTATTCGGAAGACTGACCAAATTGGATATTGCTTTTCGTACTTTCAGACTCAGTCCAGACGCAGTGCACTAGTGATCATACAAATAAAACTATGGCTACTTCGATCCGTCAATATCGTCTCTGAAATGGAGATTCATGGATGACGCAGAGAAATCGGATGACGGAAATTGTGCTAGAGAGTTAACTACCACACAAATAGTTCTACGACCACTTCGGACCGTTTTTCACGGATTCGGATCGGATTCGTTTCGACTATACGAAAACCGCGAACGTAGTGCGAAACCTGCGAAACAAAAAAAAATTTAGTGTTTTTTTTTTTTCATATTCTCCTTGTTTTTAATTGACAACTAAGTCCCCTTGTTCTACGATGTTAAGATGGTTGGGCCGATGGGAAAAGATGTCGGTTCAATCACCTTAACTGTAATTTTTATACTCGTAGGTGTAAATATAAGTGAATAATAATGAACTAAAACTAGCAACCCACCTGAACGGATAGCAGAACATCATAGCTTAATTGATATTTTAAAGTAGGAATACTTTAAGGCGGGGGACTTCATTTAGGTACCTAGTTACTCTCTAGAATCTCTCTAGACATAGATCTCTTTGCTATGCGTCTGACGTGGTGGTGGGGTTATCGTGGTCCACCTTCCTAATCTTACGGATCCACTTCACTCTATCCTTGACTTCGTTTTCACTAAAGTGTACTGCAATACGTACACCTTACTTTAGTGTAGCTTCGACATCCATGCAGAGTGGACGCGTACGGAGCAGTGCTTTTATTATGGGAAAACAAATCGAATATTTATTTTTCGTTTCTCTCTCATATCCTTAATACTGTTTTAAATTGAATTTGATTTTCTTGATATCTCAATATTTATATATTATTTATAAGGAATGTAATTAGGTACCCGTACGTATAGGACACACGAGTACTTAATTAAATTTATTTACTTATTATAAAATACGTTCAGTATCCAACAATAATATGCCAAAGATCTATTAATATCATTATTATTTTTCTTTAGATAAACAAAATAGTCTATCTTACTCAATAGACCCTCGTTGCGAGCGAAATGGAGGTGGAATGTTCTTATAATGTAATGTTTATGTGAAGCTTAAGCTTCAACCAATTTAAATTGGTTATAGATAAAATCAAGCCTCTAAGTATATCGATACTGAAATTTATAAAAGCCTGTTAGCTGCTAGTGAAGGGCTTTGTCATCATAGTTTTGGGTATTTGCCAACTCGTGTCAACACTCAAAGCTATGTACGAGAACATCCCACGAGAGCGTGGACCGTGGGCACTTCCACTTATTTTCTTAGAATAAATTTTAGATAGAATTTAATATAATATCGTTTTTGATATGTAGGTAGCTTAGACCCTGAAATAAAACATAGGGTACTTTTTTCCCGAAATTCCCACGGGAACGATGTCTACGCATTTAATACCGCGGGGCACAACTAGTTACCTATAATATTTTATAAGTAATCAAGTTATATCAGACTTCGGTTTAATTAACAAAGTCAGTCAAATTAATTATAATTATCTCTTTATTAAAATTGGTCACAATGACACTTTTGCAAGTCAATAGTATGAGTAGCTAAAATAATTTATTTCGGAAAGATATCTTTCCGAACACAAAGGTTAAAAATTTTTTCCACTGATAATAATTTTACAATGGATATACAATACCCACTACGGGCAATGGCGCGGAGTGTGCGTGGTTCGAAACCCGCCCGTGGGTGAAATTTTTCTTCTTATTTAAGATTGTATTTCAAGCGATTAGATCGCTTAATCAATATTAATATAAAATATGAGAAATACACTAAAATCAAATAAAGGTCGATGATATTTTGTTAAAAGAGCTAACAGAATATAAACTATGGTTACTTATCAAAATAAAAGTCCCAGCCCGCCTAGCATGGCACGGGGATAACTCATTTTTCCCACTTTTTGTCTCTTTCTCGCCTGAGCATTGCATATCTGCTGTCACGTTCTAACCTCCTGGGACTTCGTTTTCCCTGGGCTGTTATACTCTATAATTATTATGCGTGTCATAATGTCCATAGAAAAATTGCCTCTATAAAAAAAAATAGAGTCTGATATAATATTTTATTCATATTAAAACCTGTTGTAGTAGAACTTATGTCAGTAGTGAGTGAAAGACCCTTAACAGGAAAGAGTGCCTCTTAGCAGTTTGACGTAATCCTATGGAAAATTTACTAAAGCGATGTTTTATATTCCCCAGTTTCCTCTGTATACAGTAAACCAATTAAATATATTTATAGCCTGATATTTCAAAGTTGAAGTAAAGTATGTCCCTATCATTTTATTTTTGTTTATAAACTCTTCATTTTTTTGTAGTGAACGTCCAATCACGCGAGTAAAACTAGGATTTTTGGAAGTTCACTTTGAAAAAACCTAGGGTTTGTAAGAAAAATTGAAATAACAGTGACATAGGTTACTTCACTATAAAAATATCAGGATATAAATTTATAGAATAGATTCATTATATTTGGAGAAAACAAGGGAATACAAAACATCGATTTTGTAAATTTTCATAGGATTGTGTCAAATTCCTACAAGGCCGCGTAAGCTCTTAACGAAAAATCGAAAGCAACGAAGCACTAAATCTGGCATCAGACCGATAAAGCTACGAGTATGAAATAAACAAACTTATTAAAGATAGATAGATAGATAGTTAAACACTTTATTGGTACACCACAAAAACAATAAATCTTAAAAATTAAAGTAAACAGTATATAGTGCAACAATTGGCGGTCTTATCGCTAAGAGCGATCTCTTCCAGACAACCGTGCAGGGAGCGAGGAGAGTATCGTCAATCACATTTGGTCAGTGGTGTGACAAAAATAATAAATATGACTTAAATATTTATTATTTTTGTACACTCACTTACAATAATAATTATTATCACAGAGCTGCGTTTTTATCGTATCTTATTTTGTGTGTACGTTGTTTAATTGACATTTTCGTAAATAATGGGAAAAGTAATATTTATTATCATCGTATTCAGCATTTTATATAAAAAATACAACCGCATCATGTACCTTTTCATTCAGGATGATTTATATGGAGATATTTTTTTATAAATGAGAGTGCAACGATGCGACTGCGATATCTTTTTACTTGATAAAAATTATTTATGATTTATACTGATAAAATGAACACATTTTTATTAATTATTTTTTTGTCTTGAAAAACGTTACTGAAATCTTTCTGCCGCCCTTATTTCACACTAGATGGGGTCGAAACTGCACGTCTTTTCCACCTATTATTGTCAATCGCCCGTTATTTTTGCAGTCACTTCGTATTCAAGTCTTTTAAAATCCCTTTTCCTTGCATTTATGCTTGCCATCGTACCTAAAGAGACTTTCGTTTCAGGCATTTGTCACAGTACATAAAAAAAGCTAATTCGGCTTTCTAAAATCGCTCAACGGTTTTGGGTGTTGATACTAATAAAGCAATTTCAATTCATATAACCTTCAGCCATTATGGCATGGCGAAGAGTAATACACGAGTTTATGGGCCGCGCTCGGCCGAGGCCACCTCGCACGCAATTTATGGCCAGATGTTTTCGTACATCTCTTGAATACACGGCTTACCGTTTAATTTGGATGTAGCATCCCTATATTTTGCGTGCTTCTAGAAACAAATGGCTCTTTAAGGCAGACTAGCTCTGGTCCGCGGTGTCACCTACTAAAAAGTACCTTATGTACCTTCATCACTATGATCATCATCATCATCATCATCATCATCATCACTATCAGCCAATGATCGTCCACTGCTGGACCTAGGCCTCTCCTATGGCACGCCATTCAACTCGATCCTGTGTTATCCTTCAGGATTGCCCTATTCTGCTCATAATCATCATCATCATCATCATCATCTCAGCCGTTGGTAATTCACTATTGAACATACTCCTCTCCCATAAAGGAGGGTTCTGCCAATACTCGACACGCTTGGCAGGTGGGTTGTCGAGCGCAGTTCAATGGTTTTTTGCAGAGTACGCCGCTGCCCGCGCCTCATCTGCGCCATAATGGTGCCCATGGGGTTTGCTGCGTTTTTTGCGTGATTAAGTCAATATGTACTGTGCCTTTTAACCCGTTCGTTTACCTCAACCCGTCGAAAAAAATTACAGAAAAAAAGGGTACTGGAATGTGGAAAAAGGGTACCAGGGTATCTATCATAGGATACGAAGAAGTACAGCTAGATCGCTTAAATGGGTCCTCGCCTGCGGGGTACAGGCGCGGTGAGGGGCACGGAGGTATACGTAATGGGGGCCGGGAGAGGTGCGGGCGGGTGGTGCCTGCCATCCGCAGCTCTCCAGTCCTACGCACCTTTACCCCGCAGGCGAAGACTCAATTAAGCGGTCTACCTATGGATATAATGTTATGTTTGAACATTATTGTCCAACCATAAAAACTACTCTGATTGTCCCATCACTATTCGATTGATTTCTATTGATTTCGATCATTCATGGGAACTAAATAGAACCCATGATTCTACTGATACACCGTTATATAGATTTGAGTACTTGGGGGTGCCACATGTCCGGAATGCTGGAAGTATTAGTATTAATCTTATCTAATCTCTTTTGGTGGTAGGCCTATTTTGGAGGGGGCCGCCTGGGGAAGTACCACATCTTTGCCAGTTATTCATCCGCCAAGCAGTAATGTGCAAACATTACTGTGTTCCGGTCTGAAGGGCAATGTTACCAGCGAAATTACTGGGCAGTAATGGCATTCTCAGGGTCACATGCGCATTGCAGTGCCGCGCAGAATTTTGTATTTTAAAACACTGGGTAGCACTGTGTCTGATATGGGCAATCATGATGCTTACCATCAGACACCTGATTTGCTCGTCTTGTCATAAAAAAAAAGAAAAAACAAAATTTTATTTTCAAAAGTATTTTGGTATTGTCTACGCTACCATTTTCTGATAAGTTTTTAATCTATAGCTTTCTATTTGTACAGGTTAGATCAGTATACATATTAAACGTTACAAATTCACAATAAAAGAAAAAGAATGTTCACAAGTGGTTTTCATTGGCTAGTTAGACGTTTCTTGCCGCGAGAAATATCCAGGTTTGCCTCAAACTGTATTGGAGTGAGGGCGATTGCCCCGGGCGCTTCTCGAAGCCGTCGCAATTAGCGCTACAAGTATCCGACGTCGATTTATATGAGGATAGTTTGTACATCCCGATTTCTATTTTAAACAAATATTGACTTGTTTAAATTAAAAACTTTGTTTTCAAGCTCAAATAAAATCAAGGGGTACTTGACGCAAGTTTTGACTATTCTTAAAATTTTAGTAAAGCTTACGACGGGCGCCTCAAATTGTTGCGACTAAAGAAAATATAAAACTAAGGTTTTAAATATATGCTACATCTTTATTTCAGAAAGTTAATATTAATTCTAGATGGTTAAATATTATTAGCGATTTCTTTAGACTTTCTCGGTTGTTACCCATGAAACAACTTGTAACTTATTTTGTTCACTTTTTTTTAAGTGCTTTTAAAATTATTGGTATACCTAACTCTTAACATTCGCCCAACTCTTAATTCTTTGACCTAACTATTTATTGACAGCCTCGTTGGCTCAGATGGTAGTAACTATGCTTTCTGAGCCGCAGGGCCCGGGTTCGATCCCCGGCCAGGTCAAACATTTGTGTGCATGAACATGTCTGTTTGATCTATGTCTGGGTGTTATAAGCTTATATAAGTATGTATATCAGTCATCTGGTTACCATAGTACAGGCTTCTAGCCTAGTTTGGGACTAAATGAACGTGTGTGGAAGTTGTCCCTTATTATTATTAATCAAGCCTAAAATGTAACTAACTTGAAACCCAATAAAAAAGTTTACACAATATCAGCATTATTTTCGCTGGGCAAAGAATTTCCAACGGGCAAATATCCGTCACCGGGTAAACCGTAGATAAACTAAAAGGTTGAACTTTTCGAGATCACTTCAAAATCAAACGGGTTCTTATCTTGGATTTTTGGCTAACGTATTGTAGAGAGGTAAAACGCTTTGAAAGCGGTCTGTTGTTCTGAAAATCGCTCACGGCTAGAAACCTTTTTTATAAGTGAAGCAGGCGGATAAGTTCCATTCAAAGGAGTTGTACTATTTCATTGTCGTTCAGGATTCTTTGTCGTACGTTTGATGTTACCCCTAGTATACCTATAGTAGGCTGATGATAATAGAAATCAATGGATAATGATTAAGCTGGCTATACGCTAGGGTATACACGACAGGTTCAAAATAGTTTGAACATTATACCTAGGTAATCCGGGGCATGTACTCGTATGTGAAAAAACTGCGAAACATGTATAATTTTACGTTTAAATGTTTGCGTTAACTGAATACAGTTGCCTCGGTGGCGTAGAGGGCGCATGCTCGACTGCCAATCAAGAGGTCCCGGGTTCGATCCCCAGGTCAGGCAGTGTTAAATATTGGATTTTTCTATTATCTCAATAACTGCCTGGAGTCTGGAACTGTGCCCGGTAAATGGCAATAGACTCGCCCCCTATTACATGTGAGCAATAACATACTGGCGAAATGTGGGTGTGTGTTGAATGAAATGTTTTTTTTTAATGAATACAGTTGATATCTCTAATAACAAATAAACCTGTTAGTATAGCACTTACGTGCATTTCAACGACCTTTAATGGTTTGCGATATTAAACTATCAGGTACAAACGTGTTATTGGATTTTTCCATCAGGAATTTTGTCATTGACAGCCTGGAGTCTAGTATTGTTCCGGTAGACGGCAATAGGCTCGCGACCTTTAACATGTTTGTTACACAATTAAACTTTTCTATAATTTAACCACGAGCTGGTCTTGTCTCAGTTTTATAAAATAGTCCAACCTAGTCCAACTGCTGATTTTATAAATGTAGGTTACAATAAATATCCATTCAATATCAATAAACTGACAGTATCTATTTGTGCAACGAACTGTTAAACATCAGTATTCCGGGAGTGTTTTGACGTAACTCCCGGACCGGCCTGAAAAATAATCTGTTCAGTGAAATTGGCGATTCTTTCCCGGGCCACGTCTAAATTAGGTCTATTTATTCTGTCGCCGGCTCCTTGGAATGGAATATTGTACTGTACATGTACACCTAATAAATATTTACAGTAAGGACGATTCTGAACTACGAGATTATTTTATAGACTTTTGTTACACATATTAGAGGTATGAATAGAAACCTTGTTATATTTATGTTTAGTTTTTTATTATTAGAAACAATGTCCACGAACAATCTTCTAGGTTTAACTTCTAGGTCTATAAAAGGCAAAACCTATCTAAAAAGTTGTGGTTGTGGTTATCAAAAGACTAATAAAAATTAAATGTATTGTCAAAATAATTTTAAGTAACATTTAAAACACTCGCACAGATAAAATAAATTGTTAAGGCATACATTGTTATGTTATAAAATTCCTGACGGAAAAATCCAATAACACGTTTGTGCCTGATGATATAACATCGTAAACCATTAAAGCTCGTCGAAATACACGTAAATGTCATACTAACAGTTTTATTTCTTATTTCAAATAAGTTGTTTTGCCAGTTATCCATCCGCCAAGCAGTAATGTGCAAACATTACTGTGTTCCGGTATGAAGGGCAATGTTACCAGCGAAATTATTGGGCATGATGAGATTCAACAACTCATATGCCAGGGTGACAGGCGCAGTGCAGTGCCGCGCAGAATTTTGAATTTTAAAACACTGGGTAGCACTGTGTCTGATATGGGCAATCATGATGACCATCAGGCACCTGATTTGCTCGACTTGTTACTCACTACCATAAAAAAAAAAAGTAGAGTTGTACTGATCAAAAAGCTACTGCATTCAAAGAACATACAGGGTCATCTAGTTGCAAACTACTGCAAATGATTGGAGTAGTAAAAAATTGTGATATCTAACTCATAGTTATCACATTTTTGTTTTAGTTTTGGGAGTTTTTCCTTTACTTGTCTTCAACGGGAAGTACCCTAGAGGATATCAGTCCGTTGTGCAAAGTATAGAAACGTGCGGTAAAATAGCCGTATATTTCGATTGTGTTGACTTTGATTCTTTTTTACAGTCGTAAGGGACTGCATAGACCCAGTTGTTGATATCAGTTTCAACTGGATAAGATAATTCAAGCGTTCGCGAGAAAAAGATTATGACAGATGAACATACAGACAGACCGTCAGACAGACGGACAACAAAGTGATCCTATAATGGTTCCTTTTTTCCTTTTGAGGACCCACATCCTCATGTCGATCACGGGATCAAATCTAGGACCAAAGGTTTCCATTGTTAAGTGATGGCGATACTGCTATTATCAGTATCATCGCAACGTCGACGTTTGTTCGATAAAGTGTTTATTAACGCAACTCCTGTTTTGTCTATTACGGAACGACAGCTAAGAGTAATTAAATTTATGCTCGTATTACGTAACTGTAAATGCTGTATTGCTTTTCTTTAATTAATTTTACTTCTTTTTACACATCATTTTAAATACGTGGTTATTGCACGCAAGTAAGTTTTCCTGGCTATTGGCTCATTTACTTTAGATAGTTAGGTGGTTGTTTGCAGATTCTACTGTTTATAGATTACTCAGAAATTCTTTTCATTTTATACCTATCTAATGGTTTATCGTACATGTGGTATAAAAACTTACCTACTATGAATAATATACTATAAAAATACCTTCTTTTTACAATAAAATATTCACTTTTCATAACCACAAAACAAACATCGTACCGAACATAATTTCGCATTTCATAGTTTACCATTTCATATTTCATGTCGTGCAAATAATACGACGGCAGATACGCGATTTTCCACACCGCGCTCTTCATGTCACAAAAACAAGCGAGAGCGCGCTTCCCGGCGAAGTGTTTACACAACATCAATATTCAAAGCCGGTAGAAAAATCTGGCGGCGTCGCGTAGTATGGCAAGGAGCTTAGCTGTTCAGTTGCTGGCGTGTGTTTATGCAGCACGAGCCACGCTTCGCTGGTTTCCACGACGACAAAATGCACTCACGTTCGGCCCCGGCCCGCGTGCACTCAGCTACGAATGCACTAATATTGATCGCAGGATCAATCTGTTCCCTGCCTTATGTTTTAGTACTGCATCTTAAAACGAGGTCGCATGGAAGATGCCACTGTATTCGAATGTTTTAACGGCGTTCGCGGTTCACTGGGCTTCGGAAAGTTATTTGGATATGGAAGTCGGAAGTATTCGAGACTTGTGTAAGACTCTTTCGCTTATAGACATGTCCATAATTGGAAAATATGACTATACGTAGTGTATTATGTGTTCACAATAATAATAACAACACTCGTAAGAGCGTAATAACATTAAGTTAATTCACGAAGATCATATTCCTTATTTTAACATTATTACATAATATTGTCGCGTCAAAGGTGCGCCATACCGTACCTGCGAACGTGAGCACTTATCCTGAATTAGTAGAGTCGGAGAGTTTGCGTGTGATGCCACAGAATGTGCGATATTACGGGTAGTTACTACCTCTGAGAGTACCTAGTAGAATAAGGGCACAGCTAATCTGAGCCACTCAGCACCCGACAAGCCCCACCTTGCTTTATGCGGTATTCTTTATATGAAATTGTATGTCACACTTATTACTATAAACTCCGAGCGAGGCGATCCGGCGACGTTACGGATTTAGTGTAGTAAGCGTATGACCATATATTTTCATTTAAAGAATACTAACCGCGAGATGCGAGGTGGTGCTTGGCGGGTGCCGGTGGCTCAGGTTAGCTGTGTCCTTAACTTTTGAAATGAAATGAAATGATTTTTTTTGTCCAAACGTGGGTATATAAATAAAGATGTAAGATATAATATGTCATTGTATCCATCATGTTCTGCCTTTTGGCGTACAAATATTAATAATATACAATAATAAGAAAAAATGACGCAATTTTTGAGTTGAATTACATAGTCAATATTTAATAATGATTATAATTCAATGTCAAATTTAGTTTTACATTCAAAAATTTACGAAGAGAATAGAAGGAAAAAAGTGCAGCAGTAATTTATAAAGTACAATTTTAAATTTGTTAAACGGCAAGTCCTTAATTTTATTTGTTAATTTATTATAAATCTTAATATAATATACATTGTTTTTGTGACTGCCTCGGTGGCGTAGTGGGCGCATGCTCGACTGCCAATCAAGAGGTCCCGGGTTCGATCCCCAGGTCAGGCAGTGTTAAATATTGGATTTTTCCTATAGGAATTATCTCAATAACTGCTTGGAGTCTGGAACTGTGCCCGATAGATGGCAATAGGCTCGCCCCTTATTACAGGGGACCAATAACATACTGGCAAAATGTGGGTGTATCTACTATGACTGGGACTGGGGGGACTGAGTCCTGGGTACACCTCTTCCTACCCCTTCGGGTAAAAGGCGTGAATGTATGTGTGTGTTTATGTGAATATTTAAATGGTAACTAGGTCCAATTAAGTTGCTATCGTACCGTGAGGAGCGCTGGTGTGGCTCATTTTGTTTTCATTCTCTGCTGAATGTCTCGTGAGTCTTTGGAATCTCTTCTCTCTTCATGATTAAACTTAAATGAAATCTAACTTACACATGCGAATATCAAGTAAACCAAGTTTCAATTTACTTATTTAACGAAAAAGTTTTCTTACATTTCGAACACACATCGTCCAAAAATACTACAGTTAAAAAGCGAAGAAATCAAAGTTCTTTTTCATCAGGATCCGTTGTAAGGGAACAAAAGTCTTTAACGTAACGGAGTCTAAGCCTGCTTGTTGTGAGCTTGAGACATTAAACACGAGGGAGATAGAAGTCGGACTACAATAGCTCATTCTGTTCCCCTAATGCTGCAATTAGAACGAGAAATACTTCTGAAAGGATTTGTCTCTCACTAATGAACGACAACTAATTAATTGTGCTCGACAATTTTTTTGCTTTCTGGAAAAGGCCGTCCCTAATTGATATTTACTGTCACCCTCCCCGTGAAACCTTTTTGCGAAATTAAAACAAATATTTCAAACTGTTTTTCGGTAGGTAAGAAAAATATCTCTAAATTACTTATTTATCCAGAACGTGGATGGTTTTATCTCTGAAGATGTTTGTGGAGGTACTAACCGTTTGGTTTCAAAACGATGTTACAGCAAGTTCGGCTTCCTTGTTATCTCAGAAAACTCATTACGATGCAACGGAATTGCAGGCAACCTGGCTGTTAGCTTAAATGTAGGTGAGCCTGCTGAATAGTAATGAACGAATGTCCTGCCGCTAAACAAACAAAACTTCATTACATCTATTATCTATGTTCAACTAATAATTTAATAACTAATTTTATTGATTGCAGTGTTTTAATTAGGTACCATATAATTGATAATATTGACGTTTTTCCTTCTAATAGGAACTGATAACGTGGCCAAATTTGTTACCTAAAAAGTATAGAGGCCAGAAGGTTAGCCCAGAAATGTTCCTTATTCATCCTATGACGTCTCATACCATTAATTTTCCTACGTTATTCCGTATGTAAAGGATTTCTTGTCAAGGTGGTTGGGCCGACATTATTACCCATGCAAACTATGAGGAACCAATGACGATGATAGAAGAAATATAATTTCTTTCTTAGTGTTTTATTAAATCCAGTTTTACTACAAAAAATATGCTTTAAAACTGCAAATAGGTATTCACAGGAATTATGGAATTCTCAAGGAAAGACTTTAAAAAAAATATTATAATAATATTACAGTTTCAGTAATATCTGTTCGATGGCGGTCCGTTTTATATTATACAGAGAGATAAAGAGGTAAATAGAGGTATACTTTACGAACTCCTTCGAACGATTTCATAAACCAAGGTAAATAAATTATACGTCTCTTTGAAATAAAGCTTAGCCTTCCTGGTACTCGATCGAAATAAATTCAACATGTGTCGGTTAATTAAAAATGAACGAAGCCGGTACGTTAACGGTAACAGTAAAAACCAACTTTGCGTTTAATTAAAACAGAAATTTATTTGCTTATTCAATAATGGAAATGCATAAAGGATGCTAAAAGGCAACCATTTATAAACCTATTTCTGGGAGTGGGACAAAGAGACGGAGTGGATGATTAATTAACAGCGGGTCGGCCGCAAGTAAGTGAAGCTTCTGCCAAGGAAACTTAATTACTTTTCTCTGCAGAATCATAAAGTTGAATAATTCATACAGTGCCACCCGGAGACAGTGAATGTTGGATGTGTGACAGTGATGAGAATGCCACCTAAACTTTAATTGCATTACCTGAACAACAGACTTAACAATGAATACCACAACAGCTTCACTGAAATTAATTGACACTGAATTTTATGATTATATGTTTACTTTTTAGGTACCTAACCTGTGCCTAAAATAGTCTGTGTGTTATTCCAATATACTTTATACCAAGTTTCAATCTAATAAGTAGTAGTAATTTTGGCTTAAAGAGGTTACAAACATACTGACCAACTTTCGCGTTTATAACATTAGTAGGATGGAATGGTGCAAATGAATAGTCAAACAAAATTTTATAAGCCACAACATTTTACTCGTGTATTAGATAGAATAAAAAAATTAACATACTTGTTACAAGCGAGAAATAATTAAACAATATTTTATTCATTTTATTTTGAAAGCAATCACGCCTTTTACCAAAGGGTTACCCATGATTCACTCCCCTAGTAGATACACCCAAATTTCGCCAGTAAGTATGTTATTGGTCACATGGAATAGGGGGCAAGCCTATTGCCATTTACCGGGCACAGTTCCAGACTCTAAGTTGACATAGAGATAATAATTCCTAATTGAAATATCCTATATTTTAACACTTTGTCGGACCTAGGGATCGAACCCGGGCCCTCATGAAGTCAAGCTTGCGCCCACTACGTTGCACACTACATCATTAAATAATTGTGAACTATAAAGCATACAATGACTTTAGTAGGTACTTACTCGTGTATTCTAGCTTGATATAGTTAATATTGCCATTTTATAAAAGTCCAATAAAAAAAGTAAAAATCCAGCTATCAGTGCAACCACGATACAAACTTGTTGAACCATTTGCATTCATGATAGTAAAAGTTTATTTTTTAATCTGCCTTATTACTGGCTTTATAAAGTTGTTCAGTTTACTGCAGTTGTGGATAATTTACAAGTCAATTAGGTCTGCCCTTAATTATAATGTCATTTAGATTCTTAGTTCTGCAATATTTTAGTATTATATTACGTAGAAAACGAAAAGCCTTTATTTTAATATTACACAACATACCATCACGCCTTTTTCTCGAAGGGGTAGGCGTGGTATAGCCAGGATTCACACTAGTATGTCCACTCATATTCATTACAGTTACCTTCATACAATGTAATACGTTTACTACTCACATCTCTTTGAAAAATTATATCGTTAGCAACAAGTGAAAAACTTATGTAATTTAATAAATTATGTCTTTATAAAACTCTTGAAGGTTTTAAATGTATGCTAAAAGACCACTATTTGTCGCAAACTTAGTGTTCTGATATCCCTAAACATTATAACTTATATTTATTTATTATATTATAGATAAATTATGTATGTATGTTATATATCTATATGTTTTATTATCTGTATATTATATTATTACCTATTTTATTATGTAAGTAATGTTTGTTATATTATTTATTATTCTTGTGGTTATATACTTAATAATTACTGTGTGTATGCATTATAGTTTTTTTATTTTTTTTTATATATTATATCTTATGCAATATATATTATGTTATTTATACTTTAGGTATAAGTATATTATGTATGAGTATGCATAAATATATATATTATAGTATAATAAGATCTTGTTTTAAGAGAAATAAAATGTATACCCTTTCCCATCCCCTACTCATCCTATCTTTCCCGTATCCGTCCAGACTGGTTGCCTGGAAGAGATCGCTTAAAGCGATAAGGCCGCCCATTGTCAACCAAGAATTAGTTTTATATTATTTTAGTTTAATATGTTTTATGTTATTTTGGTGATAATAAAGAGTATTCTATTCTATTCTATTCTATGTTTAAAAATTATCAATTGTACTAAATTTGATGACTTTTCTAACTTTATTAATATTTAAATATTAATCTGGAATAAATACGAGCCTTGCCGTCTTCGCATCGTTGACGATATTTATAATTACAAAATATTCTTTACAAATAACTAGTGCTATCTTCATCAAAGTATCAAAGCTTCTTCTTAGTTCTTCTTTATCTAAAACATAACCCTAAAACCCAGACATCTCTCATACATATCTATTTAAAAAAATAACTTGAGATCGTTTGACATAATTTTCAAAGTTTTGGTAAACTAGCTTTGATACAAGATAATTAATTGGTTTGGGTTCGTTTAACATCGTCTAGTTGATTTTATTTGGCTCTCATTAAAACAGTAAAATATAATAATTATAAGAAAATTAAGTGGAATTACTGGGCATGATGAGTTTTAACAACTAATATCTCAGGGTGACAGGTGCAGTGCAGTGCCGCACAGAATTTTGAATTTTAAAACAAAGAATATAACCTAGGCACTATGTATTCTACTAGCAATAGCTACATACAATGTTATTGAAGAAAGGCTTTTATGTACACATTTAAAAAAGGTACCCACACATTTAGGGTCATGAATAAATACGAGGTAATTTGCATGTTTTTTCTATTTAAATTAAATACATAACATGCAGGACCGACTACCTATTAGGTTCCTGATCAAAGTAAAGTGTAAAGTGCACACGGCGACCGCGTATTGTGGCTTTCTAGGCTAAATTTTCATCAGTAGACCTCTTCCGGCAGATGATGAATTATAATGAAATATAGGCGATAAGCAAACACGTCATATTCATCATCATCATCTCAGCCGCAAAAGGTCCACTAAACATAGGCCTACCCCATAAATTTCCATCATATCCGCCCCCTTATTACGAACAGCAGTAGAAGTGTGTAAAGCGTTTAATTGCTTAATGTCTGCTGTCAAACGGCATACAAAAATGACGTTTGACAGCAAAATTTACTGCTGTTGTTACGCGATTGCATGTTCGTAATTAATACCACCCCCGGTTTGATACACTTAAACATAAATTGTAATAAAGCGATGAGCTAGAAAAAAAGTTTTCATAGAAAACTTGTAACATCAAAATAATAAATGTACTTAACTCGAAAATTTCTTACAAGTACATGGTAAGGTACCTTATACCGACAAAAAGAACTTTCCTACACCTCCGCACGAGAAGCTGAAACTAAATTTTGAAAACTAATTAGAGGCTCGTAAGTGATTCCTTCAAGTTTTCTAATGAAGAAGTTGGACGAGATACCATTTCATCGTAGAACTGGGGATGTAAGGAAGTGGGTACTTCCTACCTTATCAGGAAGTCTTAGTTTGAACTTTTAAAAGTGAAGCTTGCAGGAGAAAATACTTTACGTGCAGATTTTCAAGTGCTTCTTACTGAAAGAAAGTGATAACTACTTAAGTATCTAATTAAAAAGTTTGTTTGAACACAAAAAAATATCACGGTACAGCATCTTTAAGACACTATATTGTTTTTAGTTAATGATAAATAGTGATTTGAAATAAATAGTTAAGCACAAAAATATCAATAAGTAAAAATATATAAATAAATATCGGTTATTTCTTCATAAGTGTCATACATGTTTTTTGATAATTAAATCATAAATTGTAAAAACTTAGACCTTATAGAAGCCTGAACTAGGTTCAACAAACCTGTATTTCAGGCAAAAATTGGCTAATAAGTACAATGGGATACAAATAAATTAACAATAATCTACGTATTGATTAAGTACTGAATCAAATTATTTTACCACTAAAAGTAAGTCCTCTGTCTGTTTGTAAGACAGGGTCTGTAAATATCTATACAATATAAAAGGTTTATTAAAGAACATCTATAACAAATTTTACGAATAGACTAAAATGACAACACTATAGAGTAGTGGTAGTGGTTGAGGTGCGCGCAGGAAACCTCCCCGTGGTGCGCTCTTGGCGTCTGGCAACAGACGTCCGTCTGTTCGTATGTTGCCAGACGCCGGCCGATATCCTGGCAAATGGGATGTGGTGGACTCTTCACCGAGTAAATCACCGCGCCCGGGAGGGGAGCTTCCGCGTGTCCCCTTGAAGTTAGCATGGGGCACAGTGGATGGCACGGGCGGACTCAATTGAGTCCCGCTGAGAAATTTATTCTCTACTTCCCCCTGTGCAAATCCATCCCTGTACGAGAGATCTAAAACTAGAGAATCTCGCTTATTGCGCGCAAACGCCGTCGAGGCCGCGGATGAGTGCTTCGGCGTGCCCGCAGCCCCGACACATGGCGTCGCGAAGGAACACCCGGGGTAGGTAATATAATAATATAATACCGTAGTCCCACATAACCACTCTGCGCTCGCCTGGGCGCGGGTGGTACGCATCTACCTTTCCCCCGGGTAACAAAATTTACAAAAAAAAAAGGACCTGCTATGATTGGTTTTTTGATCGCTAGTCATAGTTAAGCAAACCATTAATTAGCGGTTACACTAACTGTAGTTAAATACTTAACAAATGGTTATCTAGTGTTTAAAAAAACTAGCTAACTAAAAAAATCTAAAACAATTGTTACTGAATTTAAACCATTTTTCAAAAATAAATTAGGTGATGTCTGTCTTAACCAACGATCAAAAAAACCGAGTCTCAGGGTATAGACAGCTTCATAAAACGATACCAGGATAAAATGAAACACGTCCTTAAACTCAATGGAATGTAACCCGTTAACCGTTTCTATTCCCAAAGGATCGCAGACACGTTTCATTCGCTCAGCACTACTGTTTCAACTATTCTCTAAGATAATTGTTCTTTTCTCCGTCTCTCCGAGCGCATAGCATGGCTGCTAGCATGCTGCATAGCTATAACACTTAGTTTTGATGCGTTGTTGGCGGCGATGCCATTGCCTTGCTTTGAAAATATTTTACGTAACAAAATGTCGTAAAAGTTCATTATGTTATAAGTAAAGGTACATGTGAGGTGTATTTTACGCGATCACATTTATTTGTATATTATGATGTCATAGGATAATCGTAAAAGTTGAATCATTACGAAAAACCTAGGGCAAGCCTAGGATAATTGCAAAAAACCCCTAGAGTTGCAAGTATGCATAGGCGGCAGTAACCACTCAACATCAGGTGGCCCGTCTGCTTGTTTGCCACCTAACTATGCCATAAAAAAAACAAGAATTGTAATCAATAGTCTACTCACTGGGTAAGGTTGGTAAGGTAGGATAGGTTGTTAATATTTTGTCCCCGTGAGATGTAAGGGCGATGGCTTCTCGTCGCCCCCCGCGGAGGGGCTGCAGATGAGTGATTCGGCGGGTCCACAGCCACGACACATGCTGGCCCGCAGGACAACTCCCAGGTTTTTTAGTAGATATTCCATCGGACTACCCGGTGGCAAGTCCCACATAACTCCTCCCACTCCCTCGAGTGAGAGGGGTATGCGTCAATGCATTTTTTTCTGGGTCATAAAAAAGGTTTAATTAGGCTGCGGATATGTCCTTCGGCGTACCCGCAGCCCCAACACTTTCCCTCAGGTAAATTGTTGGATTTCTGGTGGGTATATACCTATTAGTTAATAGTTCCGACAGGGAGTCCCACATGGGTATGCGTAACGCATTTTTACCGGCTAAAAAAAGGTTGATTATGTTATCCAATAAGCATTTAAGCACCATTATCATTGTTTTCATTGGATTTACAAAGATTCTAAAAACAGCTAAGAAGATCGCAATAATATTTTTTAGTTTTCAGTTAGTTTACTGCAGCAGCAGTCATCCCAAATTTTTCAGAATGTTCCGTTTTTTCGATTATCCTGTGACATATAATATATACTGAATATCTACTTCAAGAATCAAGCATGGCATTGACCTGACCTGTCTGCGACACAGCATTATCGTGTCATGTGCATACTTAGTTACTGTTGCGCCTCAGGAATTACGTTAATATGCTTTTTGATAGGTGTATAATGTGCATACTTAGTTACTGTTGCGCCTCAGGAATTACGTTAATATGCTTTTTGATAGGTGTATATTATAACTACAGGTACAGGTCAATATAAACTATACCTAGCTGGTGCGTTCATCAAATTCACTTCACCTGTCTGAAAATAAGTCGTCGCAATGTATGCCTATGCATTGTCGATACTGCCTGTCTTTTTCGCGGTGTAGTTTACATGGCTCCTTCGTCGTTTCGTCCCATGACAGGTTCGTCCCATTGGGACGAATCGATGAAACTTAAAATTAATGTATATTTCGTTAGTCGATTCGTCCCATTTTTGGTTTTTTCTTTTAAATACCTAGATTTAGTATATTATCAAGAGGAAAAGTTTTCCATATAAGTTAATTATTGATTTATTTTAGTTACTATTAAGTATTAATCTTATTAACCCGTTGTATTCCACTGCTGGGCAAAGGCCTCTCTACCCTCAGACCATTTATTTTCATAATCCAGTGTCCTAATTTGCCAATTTTTCCAGTGTTGTGTTGTGTTCTCTCGTGACTCATACAAAGCGGTTCAAGTCAACATTTATTGTTAGAACTGCGAAGGAATGGAACACCCTGCCAGCGTCGCTGTTTCCCTAAAAGTACAATCTTGAGGTCTTCAAGTCATGAGTGAATAGGTGTTTTCTAGACAATCACTCCCCATTGTCGACCGCATCGTCACTTACCATCAGGTAAGGCTGCGGTCAAGTGCTGGCCTTATTCAATAATACAAAAAAAACGTACTATATAAAGTTTTTTTGACTTTGATTTTGTAGACGCCTTTTGATACTTTAATCTGGATAATAAACATTAAAGTCCTGATTCAAAAATCTGTAGCTAACTATGTACTTATTAAAAAAAAACAGTAATTAAGTCTCAAAAGTGCTGGCATAAAATCTAATCACCACAACGTCAGAGATCGAATCGTGATTCGCATAGAGTTTCAAAGGGGCAGGGTACATAGCAGCCCTTCCCGCCTGGTTCGGCGTCTACGACAAAATGCACTCACGCCCCGGGCTCACACGAGTGCATTTACATATTGATCTTCAAATCACACTGAATGTCTGAATGCAGAATAAATGGTATATTTTCTGTGAACAGATACTAACCCAATTATTTTTTATGTGAGTCTTAATCAAAGCCTGAGTCTCGCAACCGATTATGAAAAGTATCTTTTAATAATTCGATGCAACTAAGTACACAAAGCCATTACTTAAGGTACCATTCGGTGGTCGACTACATGTATAGCAGCTGGTAAATAAGTTATGTCTGATTTTGGCAACTGCAATTGTCAATTACAGAAATAACTTTTAGATGAAAACAAAAGTCATGGCTAGTTGTCGCCATGTGTAGTCAAATTTATAAATTGCTTATTTATAAAAATAAAAATATTTATAATTATTTACAAATGCATTTAGCTAATATCGATCGATAAATCAACAAAGTAACGTAATCAATTACCAGATCCATTGTTAAAATCTATCAAACGAATGGTGTCGGTATGAAAGCCATTGCACAAATAGGACGGTAATTTCCATCATGCTAGTAATTGGCCTACTTCAACAAAGGCAGCATTAAAAGCCAGGCATTTATTGACATAGAGCATGACGCGCGTAGCCGCTCCATTAGTGGCATAGAATAAAACGCACATTAAATGCTAATGGAGGGGTTTTTGATTCGATATATGAGAGGTGCCGCAGTTGCGAGGTGAGGTATCAGCAGCGTCTGTGACTAGCTAATCGGATTATATCAGCCAATCACAAAAGCCGCTGTCAGTGCAATTGCAATTCGACCTTCTAACTGTACCCAGAGGTCAAGTGGTTAAATGGTCTGTGACTACTAGAGATATCTCCCATCCCCCCAGTATGTTCGGTAAGTTCGGTAAGTCGAGGCTTACAGGCACAATTTGCTATCAGTTGAATCCATCCTACTGATTATGTTGTGTAACATTTGAAGAGATTTTTAAGGTTTTCTTAAAATATTTGTCTTTAGTTTACTGGCGTTAGTCACAGTACGAAATTTTCATAGATCAATGAATGGATGATGCTCTCAAATCATTTTAAAGAATGCACATCTATCCGAGCAGAATCTGTCCGCGTCAAATTGTTTTTCATATAAATAATTCTAATATTCGTATCGTTCAGCGCGTTAGACACGGATTGGTGTGCGTCCAACTAAGGCTGAGTTTCACCAGTTAACATTGATAGTAACTAATGCTTAACCAACTGGCAAATCTTAGTTAGACCAATATTACGTGTTGCTAGTAAATATTAAATTCATTTTAATCAGTAGTAAAAAATTTGATTTTTTTTTTTTTAAATAGCCCATCGGATTAGTAAGTTGAAATGGCAATGGGCAGGGCACATAGCAGGTAGAATCTATGGGGGAGGCCTATGTTCAGCAGTGGACGTCCTATGGCTGAGATGATGATGATGATGAAAAAATTTGCAACGCGTTTTAGATTAACCAAAGATTTGATGTCCGGTCAAGCATTGTTTATTGTCAAAGTTAGTGGTGCAACTCTAAGTATAATAGATTGACTTGTCTATAGAGTTTTAGCACTAGTACGACTAGAGAGTAATGTCACAACTGCAGTTTCTTGCTAAATTGCATAGAGGTCAGAGTGGGCGGGCCTCGAGTAAGCTCTACCGGATCGCTTGTCGAAACTTGATTAATTTACCGTCTCTAGCCACTGTTAGCTCTACAGATACCTCACTGATTCCTATTATTGAGCGACCGCTGAATGGATCTCAATGGGAATTGTCAATAGTTTAGACTTTTGGGAGTTGGAGGGCTTTTGTGAAGATTGTTTGGGGCGTCGATGTTACTTGAGAGTTGCGTATCAAGATCATAGAGAACAAAGGAGCTGTTGACTTTAACATTATATGTACGAGTACCTATAGAATCTGTGGCTTTTAGTACCTTGAATGGCGTACGTTTCTCGTATAATTTAAAAATTTTAACTCAAAATTTTAGTTGATTATAATTAGAGATAGAGAAGATAATTTATAGAATGAGGAATGAGAGTACATTATTGTATTGAGCCTTTGATTTCGCCAACAAAAATTATTAAGTTTTCAATCAGTTCATAAATTGGAACTATGTTATTTACGTAAAAGTTATAAATTGACTGCCTAGGTGGCATAGTGGGTGCAAGTTCGACTGCCGATTTTGAGGTCCCGGGTTCGATCCCCAGGTCAGGCAAAGTGCATTTTGCTATTCGGAACTATCTCAATAACTGCCTGGAATCTGGAACTGTGCCCGTTATATGGCAATAAACTCGCCCATGTTATAGGTAACATGGGACCAATAACATACTGGCGAAATATGGGTGTACTTACTATGGGACTGAGTCCTGGGTACACCTCTGCCTACCCCTTCTTAAAAAAAGCGTGATTTTAGGTTATGTTTGATAAATAAGTTTAACAACAATAGAAAAGGCAAGCCCTTAGAATAATTACTTTTGTAACGTACACACCATTTCAACCGTTTACCCAGTCATAAGTTTACAAAACTGCCCTCTTAAAACCATTACCTGCCCAACGTTTAAGATACTAATTCTAAACGCCCTTCCACCTGAAAGCCTCTGTGTATGCCACGTATCGTCTACGGCATAATTGTACCAGCCGCAAAATTCCGTGTTCGGTTAAATTACATAACATAGCCACCATTTGCGCAACCCAACGTGATTGTAAAGCGTGAATTATCACTTTTATTACTGTGTACGGGAATTAACCTAATATAAATTCCGTTGTTGATACAACTTGATTGAAAAAGGTTTAAATTTAGTATATCAATCACATAGAAAAACAAAGAAAACTAAAATAAAACTACAGTTGTAATAATGGGCATGTCGTGTAAATAAAGTAAATTTTTAGAAGAAGAAAAATTACTTAAGCGTTACAATTTATATCAAATCAGAATTACGACCTACCGAACTACCATTTTATTATTGGCGGAGTACTCGAGTAAAAAAAAAAAAACAAAAACAATATACATTTTAATTGAGAACCTCTTCCGAAGTCGGTTAAAAAGTTGCAAAATATAAAAGTAACGACAATTGGCCGACCTTATTATGCTCTATCATCGTCATCTCAGCCGTTTGTAATCCACTACTCAACATATAGGCCTCCGCCATAAAGGGGGGTTTTGACAATACTCGACACGCTTGGTAGGTGGGTTGTTTGAGCGCAGTTCGAAGGTTTTTGCAGAGGATGCCGCTGCCCGTCCTCGGGATCTGATTACGGCAACCACGGGTAGAGAGGGTGTGTGTGAGGACTCTGTGTGTGTTCCAAATCTATTCTAAATCTTCATCATTCACTATCTGCTATTAAAAGAAACAGACAGACTACAACGATGGACGAATATCACGTCGTAATAGTGAACAATAATCGAACGTTCCAATACCATTCCGAGAAGCGTATTGCGAGCGAGAGGAACGTTCCTGAAAACAAACTGACGGGCCTTCGAAAGGCGACGAAAGTTAATTTCACGGGTTGTGAATACTTCTTCAGAACTCATCTCGCTCGAACAATCCAGCAGCCTCTTACCATTAATCACTGACAAGAATATAGCCAGTAGTTAGTTATGGGACTTGCTTCACCACTTAAAACTCGTAATAGTGTTTATTAATTACTATAACCAAGATGGAATTCAGTTTGTTATCCCATTTCTTGGTTTTATAGATCTGATTTATTATAATAATTGAATCTGATTTATTATAATAATTGAGTGGAAGAAATCGTTTGTCACTATTTCACTGATTGTCCATATTTTATCGGTAGACATAAAATCAAGTTTAAATGGATATGTATATTGTTATGCATTTTTGTTACCTCTTCACACCAAAAGTACTACACCATTGTTCTGTGATTTGGTATTTCCGTCGCAACAAGATTGTATTATGGAATAACTAGCTATACCCCGCGGCTTCACTCACGTAGACATCGTCCCGTGGGATTATCGGGATAGAAGTACCATATGGGTTAAAGCTACCTACAAATTACAGCCCAATCGATTAAGTTGTTTTGGCGTGAAAGCGTTACAAACATCCATCCATCCATCCTCATAAAATTTCGCATTTATAGTTTAGTATAATGTATCCTTATAGTATGTTACCGTCTGAACCTGCGGAGCGCAGCTAGTTATTGATAAAATGTTCAATGGCGTTACAGTTCGTTATTATCTTATTTACCAGATGATATAAGTTTCTTATCATGCTTTTTATGATGTCCCCAGCTCAGGCAAAAATGTCATTGGATTTCATCATTACGAATTTTCTCCATGACAGCCTGGACTCTAGAACTATACCCGGTACATGGTAATAGGGTCGCACCCTTCATGGAACAAAAAAACATAACTGACCAAGTGTGGATGTACTTACTATTGGAATGAGTCCTGGATACACTTCTGCCTATCCCTTCAGGAAAAAGGCGTGATGTAATGTTATGTCGAATTCTATAAATGTCAGCGTATAGACTCATCTGATGATCAAATGGATGCAATATTCATAAAGTTCCCCATCCACATATTTAAAGTAAAAGCTACACAAGAGCGTGGAATGCACTAACGGGTGTAGAGTACATTAAATTTTTATATTCAAATTGTTAAAGTTCCTAGAAAAATTAAACAATGTCTCCATACTCGTAACTCATATCCAGGTCACTCAACATCCGGCTAATGTAAAAAGTTTAAAGTTCCTTTAGAAAATTGTGCGAGAGCCAGTGGATGACATGCGCAACTTTCGGAACTTAGCCTATAAATCATAAGAACCTTAACGTTATGTTGAAATATAACGTAGATATAGGAAATCTTAATCCACTTTTCTTGTAAAATCTGAGCAACTTTGATGTCGTGAAAGAGAGAAAATGGTTAAAAAATAAAATATTGTTTTAATGGTATAAAATATTGTCATTTTCCTTCACATGCCTTCTTTCGCTATTCTTTTTACTCATATTCTCGTTCACGCACTTCGTCCTATGTCTTTATAAGTCGTCCCCTTTCCACATAATGGCATAATTTGGTACCAGTAGGTACGTCCTAAATAAAATATAATATACCTATTATATGTGAATTTATTTATACCTATACCTATACATTCACGCCTTATTGAAGGGGTAGGCAGAGGCGTGCCCAGAACTCAGTCCCATAGTAGATACACACATATTTCGAGAGTATGTTTCTGGCGCCATGTAATAGGAGGCGAACCTATTGCCATCTACCCGGCACAGTTTCAGAAAACATCATTTAACATTTTCCTGACCTGGCGATCGAACCCGAGACCTCATAATCGGCAGTCGAGCTTGCGCTCACTACGCCACCGAGGCAAATAAGACGGTCGTCAATACATTTTAGAAGTTTTTACCTGAAAGCTTCCTATATATTATATACTAGCTGTGCCTCGCGGTTTCACCGGCGTAGTCTTCGTTCCCATAGGAATATCGAAGTAAAACGTACTTTTTATGTTATTCCAGGATCTAAACTATCAATATACCGAATTTTTATCGGCCCAATCGGTTCAATAGTTTTGGCGTAAACGTATAACAAACATCTATTCATCCTCACAAACTTTCGCATATATAAGTAGGATAGTATGATATATTAGTTTCCCGTACAGTCTATACCAGTAACTGTACGTAATTGAAGTAACCTGTTCTGTTAAAGTATACTCGTAAACCAAAATTAAATACCTATAAGGTAAATAGTTTCTAAAACGATCGCATAATAATGACAATATTATGCCATTACCGCGCCGTATTTTTATCGGCTCCAAATGGCCGAGTGTGATACCTCCCGAGGGCATTCAGATATCAATTTATTCGATATCGAAGGACCTTTCAACGGTTGCCATAGTTATTCCTTGGAATAATATTATCGCTGCTTTAATATTATAAGTTGAACCGATACTATCACATATTATATAGAATATTACGTATTATTACGATATGAGGGTGCTAATTTGAGTTTATGATATTCTTTGTTAGGATAGGCTTCTAAGCCTTTTTTGGGACCACACGACCGTGTGTGGAACTTGTCCCATAAAAAAATACGTATACACACTATGAGCGTACCAACGTCTTCATAATTTATGACGCCCTGCATCTGTTATATTGCGAAAATACAATTGAGGAAAATATAATTATTAATAAGCTGCTCCTTCTATTAACGGTATGAAAACTCGTGTTTGGTGTTGATAAGGAGTAGATTTTTTTTTTTTACTGGCCTATACTTTCCCACTGCTTGGCAAAGGCCTCCCCCAAGTCCTTCCATACGTCACGTTCCTGCGCCACCTTTGGCCAGCCCGACTGGTACGCGTCTAAGTCATCACGCCATCTCTTTCTGCGTCGGCCTCGGCGACGATGTCCGTCTTCAGGTGCCCATTCTGTGGTGATCTTTGCCCAGCAGGCGGATTTGAAGGAGTAGATTATGACATAATATTAAAAGTTGATACCTACTCGTTAGGAATATAAACAAAAGAGCGCTAAAAACTATTACCAGTGTTAATAGAATTTTGGAAATGAACCGGAACAATTCTGTTAGACATATAGACATAAAGGTTTATCTTTTATGTCTTCCGTTTTTTGTATCATCTGCTTAACACTATTGTTTTTTTAACTTTTATTGTTATAGGTTGGAATATCATTGGACCTTCAAGCTAATAACGCCTTGTACATGTCGTCTTCGAACGTGGAACTTTGTTGTTTATATTAACAAATGAAGATAATAATATATAAGTATACCTTTAAATAATAAATAGGGATTCTTCCGTTTGACAAAATTTTTTTGGCATAACGTTTTCGCATAACTTTTATGAGCATACTTATAATTCGTATAATAATCATGTGGCATAAAAATATATTGCGATGTCCGAATCAGTTGGTGAGGTAAGGTTAGATTAGTTTTATTATTATTTAATAAGGCTTTTATGACAAAGAAGATTATGTGTATATATCGTTATGCGTCAATAATTTTATGCTTTATATAATTATGCTTCATTACTACTATGCTAATAGTATTTATGACAATAAACATTATAGCAAAATATTTGTGCCTAAAAATATAATGTGTAGTGATCAATAAGCTGAAAGTTGTTATGCCAAAGTATATTATGACAATACATATTATGTGTAAACCTAATAGATACTATGTAACCCATAACCAAATAATTAAGACAGATTAAATATCTCCATTGTTGTTAAAGTTTAATTGAATCTCGACAAACATTCTCGCAGTTGTAGGATTTTCAGTTGAAAGTCTACTCTATTTTACAAACTCTGTATGAACTTGCAACGTATGTATGTACATTATAAATATGTATGTAAATACGTATTTTGGGACTGCTAAAGCTGGTGATCTCAACCGATTTAAATGATATATTGTTTATATTTTTATTTTGGATTTATTTGAAACAGAATATAAAATATTAAAGATTTAGGCATTTAATATTATGATATCTGTATAATAATATATTTTACATTTGTTTAAAAAAGGAGTGCCTATTCTATTCTTTTTTTCTATAAACGATCAAATTGTATTCGTATATTAGGGCATTTTTTTAATTAATCTCATTATGATTTCATAAAGATGTGATGATTTTGACAGACACCTCATAGGATATTCCACAATGGCAGCAGATAGAAAGAGATGGAGAGACGGAGGAGGCCTTTGCCCTGTAGTAGGACATAACAGGCTTATTATTATTATTATTATAAGCCTGATCTGTCCCACTGCTGGGCAAAGGCCTCTCAACAGGCCTACATTAGTAATACAATACGTGCATATTATTATGCCTGATGACATTAAAAATTGAAGGGTAACAAGTTACAAAAATACATTTACTAATTGGCTTCTCACAAACTATTTCTATAGTGTTTGGGAATTCAAGAGTATTTGTAACGTTAACGACTGGTAGGTGTTATTTTATTATATAGGTATATGATTTTCATTGTTAATCTCAACTGTTATATTTAAATATTAGTAAAATTTACATTATTTTTTAGTTAGATTTGTATAATTTTTAATTATAACATAATCACAATAATAATAACAAATTTTTGCACGTCTGCTTGCAGAAAAAATACTTTGAGACTTAATTTACCTAAGTTACTACCAAGAACTACACCAGTAAAAGTATTTCCGCAAATAAACTATTTGATTGATTGATGGATTTCTCCTATTAAACTTACAAAATGTTAAAAATAAAAAGGTGAACAGTGCACCAAACATTCACCTTAACACAAATATAAGTGCTCTATTTATTACGAAAACAAAACACCGTTTGTAATGATTGAAAAGTTGCATGTTTACAGGTATTAAACCGTAGAGTCTCGTGGCTAGGCGTCGTAAGTACGACCTCATTTTCGACAGTTAATGACTGGAAAAATCTTCGTTTTATTACCTTGTAGGAGCTAATTGTTTGTTGTTAATTATCATCGTCAGCCCATATTATCATCACACTGTTGGGTATAGGTCTGATCTTGTGTGTGCCTTTCTCTTGGTATTGTGCGAATTTCATTCAGGTTTCAGGTTTTTTTTGTAGTGGGCCGCCTGGGGAAGTACCACATCTTGACAGTTATTCATCAAACAATACTGTGTTTTGGTCTGAAGCAATGTTACCAGCAAAATTAACTGTGCATTACGAGTTTCAGCAACTAATATCTCGAGGTCGCAGTGCAGTGCCGCCCAGAATTTTTAATTTTAAAACACTGGGTGGCACTGTATCTGATATGGGCAATCATTATGCTTACCATCAGGCACCTGATTTGCTCGTCTTGTCACTCACTATCATAAAAAAAAAGGTTTTCCCGCAATCCCAACGATGTCCTCAACTCATCGACTCTCATCATTTCGACTGTCATACATCCTACTAATATTGTAATGCGAAAATTTGTGCGGATGGATGGATGTTTGTTACTCTTAACGAAAAAACTACTAAAACGATTGGGCTAAAATTTGGTTTTTTTTTTATGATAGTGAGTGACAAGACAAGCAAATCAGGTGCCTGATGGTGAGCATCATGATTGCCCATATCAGACACAGTGCCACCCAGTGTTTTAAAATTCAAAATTCTGCGCAGCACTGCACTGCGCCTGTCACACTGAGAATTGAGAGTTGTTGAATCTCATCATGCCCAGTAATTTCGCTGGTAACATTGCCCTTCATACCGGAACACAGTAATGTTTGCACATTACTGCTTGATGGATGAATAACTGGCAAAGGTGTGGTACTTCCCCAGGCGGCCCCCTGCTAAAGAGACCTACCACTACAATAAAAATAAATGTAAGTAGCTTAGACCATAAAACAACAGTATTTTTTTTCTGACTGCCTCCGTGGCGTAGAGGGCGCATGCTCGACTGCCAATCAAGAGGTCCCGGGTTCGATCCCCAGGTCAGGCAATGTTAAATATTGGATTTTTCCATTAGGAATTATCTCAATAATTGCCTGGAGTCTGGAACTGTGCCCGGTAAATGGCAATAGGCTCGCCCCCTATTACATGGGACCAATAACATACTGGCGAAATGTGGGTGTATCTACTATGGGACTGAGTCCTGGGTACACCTCTGCCTACCCCTTCGGGAAAAAGGCGTGAATGTATGTTATGTTATGTTTATTTTTTTTTCTGGATATACCCACGGGATCGATGTCTTCGCAGGTTAAACCGCAAGGCACAGCTAATAATTAATAAATTGTAGATTCATCATCATCATCATCATCTCAACCGTTGGTACTGAACATAGGCCTCCATTATAAAGATGGCTTTTGCCAATACTCGACACGCTTGGCAGTCGGGTTGTCGACCACAGTTCCATGGTTTATTTATCAGAGGACGCTGCTGCCCGTTCTCTGGATTTGTTAACCCTTAACCGACTCATACGGCAACCACGGGTGGAGAGGGTGGAGCACTATTCTTTGTAATTAATTGTTGATTAAATTTTATTAATAGCTATTGGACTTTCTCATATTCTTAATACTATTATTATTCCATAATAATATATAATTAATGAAAAGGAAATTAACATTATAACTAATAATTAAATAACAACTAGTAATTATGTTTAGAGCATTAAGATGCCAGTCTGTTCCATTTGTGCGCTTCTGTGGGCAAAACATGTTCGACACTTGAAATTATTTACTAATATATTATTATATGCATGCAAAACAGTATTGTGTATGAACCTGTTTGTTTTACGCAGATCAAAACCTTTATCTTTATCGGGCTGCTTGTGCCGTAGAAAACTCGTTCTAGGCCTAGGAATTGCATTTGATTTCGTTTGTATCGAGTATACACGCTGTATTCGGTGATGATAGAAAACGACGCGTGCAATGGCACTTAGTACGTTATAATGCTTCAGTTTTGTGTGCTAAGAAAAGCAAGCGCTTTTCTTAGCGTTTGGTCTCAACGCGAATAAATATATTATCGCATTGTCTTAGCGCGTAGTTTTACGCGTAGCAGATTAAACTAACTTGCTAAGACGTAGTGATGGTAGAACATGGCAGCTTCGTAGCATGTAGACTTTCGTAGCATGTTGACTTTCGTAGCACGTTTTATATACTAATTAAATAATGTGACCGTAGCTCGGCGAGCAAAATCTTATCTAAACACAAAATTTGATGCTAATTGATGAGCTTTTTTCGAGTTAGAGCTGAGTAGTTGATAAGTAAGTGTGTCACGACAGATTTTATTTTTACTAAGAAACAATAAGCAGCTCAGAGAATCAATGAATGAAGCAGTTGATTTTTTCGTTATTATTATTTTTAACTCTCTGATTTTGTTAATAAACACAAAATCAAAGAGAACACCAGCTTAGAGAGAATACACTATACACTGAACACAGAATTAGAACAAGCACTGAATAGAGCCAATAAAAGTAATAATTTGCTTGAAACATAATATTTGAAACCATTAATAGGTATTGTAAGAAAAATTTTCCGCTTGTGGGTGAAATTTTACATCCCATATTCTCAAATTGCATTAAAACAAATATAATAAATTATGACCTCACGATGAAAACCTTGCTCAAAAGGCAACTTTTTGCTGGTTTCCTTGTTAATGTAAAATACGTTCCACTTGATAATGAACTCGATAAGAAAGGGACATTAACATCCTATCTGCATTCCTTTTGTCGTATAACAGCTACAACTTTAACTACCTGATTTCGTTACTTAGATACGGGGAACAATAAAACTCGTTCAAACTACACAATTAGATAAGGCAAAGTAAATTAAAGTTCAGATTGGTTCGGTTTAAATTTACTAGCGAAACGTCTCTAACGCGGTCGGGCTTGTAATAACTACTGTAGCGGATTTTACGTTTCGGCTTAGACTAGCTGTGCCCCGCGGTTTCACCCGCCTTCGCTCCCGCAGGATTATCGGGATAAAAAGTACGGTATCTGTTATAATCGGTCTAATCTATCTACAAACCAAATTTCAGCTCAATCGGTTCAGTGGTTTTAGCGTGAAAACGGAAAGAATATACACACAAAAAACAGCACTAGTGTTTTTTTTTGTGCCATCTAGATGGCGCTTGAATCAAGTTAAAACTCACTAGGGTTTTGTTTACCTGTTACAAACATAACTTTATATGTTGTACTGAGATTTCAGATTTATAATATTATTAAGATTACATTAAAATGGCTCCGCGCGCTTCGACGGCTTCTTGTCAAATGCGGTTACAAATACTACATCGAAGTCAGCGTTCCCAAACCTGTGTAAAGCCTGTGCAACAAAATTTTTCGCGCACACTACCACTCCTTACAAACAGTTTTTCGAACACACTAGAGTTCTATTAAGCTCACTACAATTTGAAAGTTGCCACATTATAGAAACTGTTGTTGTTAAGTAGTGCGGTACGTATTACGGTCGGAGTGCACGTAGAGACTTATCAATAACTTATGCAATTATAATATATTTTATTTTTGTTGTTTGTGTATATTATCGCTGGTTCACACAACATCCAGATTTTTCAAGGACCATATTTTTCGCTCTGGACAAATTCAAATAACACTTTGCTTGACCTGGGCATCGAACGCGAGACCTTATGATCGGCGGTCAATCTTGGGCGCAAGCATCATTGCTATGCACTACTACTACCCTACACTACGCCACTGAGACAGCCCTACTTTGGTTCTTAGTGGGTGTAACTATGTATGTATGGTTTCGTAGAGTTTATTTTCAACTTCCTCGTATTCCTCATATTCTCTTTTATTTTATCTCAGTCGTTAGAAATCCATCGCTGAACAAAGGCTCCAAGGTGTTGCGGTATTTTTAGGTGATTGGTCTACTATGTGGCCGTTCTACTAGATGGCAAGCACAGCGATCCAAAAAGCGAGCGAGAGATAACGATCTCCATTTGAGAACCCATAGGCCATCAATTCTACGTACTATGTGCCCTGCCCTCACCTTGTTCGTATGATCTGAGGCTCTGCCAATTGCCACTTCAACTTGCTAACGCTGAGCTATGTCGGTAACTCGTTCGTCTACGGAGTCTATGGATACTATAACGATAATATAACAAAGTATTCACAAGTAAATCGTTTATACACACACAAGGCATCCTCTTGTTAAGCACACGGTGTCAAAATTTGTTAGTATGCGGCGGCAACGCAAGCTGTGTTCACCCAAGTTAAATACGACTAGGTCCAAGTTCTGAAGCACACAGAACTAAGACGACAGTTTTGGCTGCGAAACTACTCTGCTTTATACCTAATAATACCTAGCTTAATGTTATAATGCTGTAGAGCAAAAGCTGTATGACGTGTTTATTTTTTGAGAATAGAAGAAGTAAAATTTAATGAGTTTTTAAAAGTTTTCGACACCTCTTGGGAATTTGATATAATCCGATGAAAAATTTGCATTAATCGATTTTTTGTACGCTCTAATTTCTCATGCTGGCCGCTTACAACCGGACTAAATGGAAATATATAAGGAAGACCTATGCTTAGTTCTACGGCTGAGATGACGATATTCTCCTGTTTCCTCCGAATGTAATGAATTTATTCGATAGATCAGGATATATCCTTATGTTTGTGAATTCGTATGTAATTTATTATATACACGAAGTTTTATTAAAATAATTTAACATACCAATACCTACAAAACATTGAATTTGTAATTTTTTCATAGAATCGTGTCAAATTCCTAACGTACGCTCATATTTCTCACACCAACCGCTTACAACTGGATTAGATGAAAAATATAGGGCAAGGCCTTTGTTCAGACCTATATGGTCGTATCGGTTTCCGGCGAAATACAAGGAGACGTTCCTGGACCCACAATTTTGGCCCGAAGGCATCGTTTTCCGTCGCTTCAGGGAGGCGAAACCGAACAATAATATCCCTAAGCCATAATTAAATTAAGTGTTTAAATTTTTTATGTATGTTAGTCTGTAAGGTATTTATTAATATGGGCCTCTGGTGCGTATAATTTATTATACGCACTATTGCCTGAAATAAATGAATTATTATTATTATATGGCTGAGATGCTGATGATGATGTTTTGTATTCTCTGTTTTTCTCCGAATTTAACAAACCCTTTCGATTAATCAGGATATATCCTGATATTTAAAGATAAAGTCGTAAACTATGTCCTATCTGTTATTTCGTATGTATGATAATTTTTACATAGGATTGTGTCAAATTCCCAAGAGGTGGCGTATCTTATAGAGGTGCGTAAAGGTATTAATGACCTATACGCAACTTATATGAGTAGTCTTAGAGTTTGCATTTTCATCTTAAAATAAACATACGAGTACGCTCTCACGAAACAACAATTCGTATACTCAATACATATCTATGGGCTACTTCATTGTGGTTCAACTTAGGTGAGTTATATTCGATATAATAATAACGAAAGCCTTGATATTTTATGTATCCGCCTACGAAATAAGCTGGAATTATATGAATATTTTTGCTCATCTCTGGCCTTTTCAATTTCAGGTTTGCTCTTATAAAAATTTTGCGGAGTTTTTTCAGGTATTCACAGGTAAAGAATTAATCGTTTTCAATAACATTTCTGTTTTGAATTCGGAAATTAATTTCATGAGCCTTCGTGATTTTTACGCCGATAGGCATTTGATATTTTTATTAAAATAATATTTATAAAATTACTCACTTTTGGATACCAATTTGAAAAAAAAGGGGAGATGAGGCTTCTCGAAAATGCAAAGCTCAAATTAGGTCCCATGAGGTCTACGTACGTCAGTAAAGATAGTTACTGTCTCCGTTGCACTTCGGTCTTAGGTACGTGTTTCTATCTTTGTTGTTTATAATTGCACGCCTTTTTTAATTAAATCAATGCTTTTGATAGTAAATTATTTTTCAATTATGAATACTGAATTGTAGTTGGTATTTCTATTGTATTTCATAACTAAATTAACATTAATTAACATTATTATTTATTGTTCATTCATGAAAATGATACTTGCCAAATTTCGTCTGTACGTATGAAAAAATCCAATTAGCAATATTAAAAGTATAATACCCCGCGTTAGTTAATTATTCAGTTTGCTTAATCGAGGTGAATACTGGCGGCTCGCTTTTGGGAATATGTGGTATAAAGAACTGAATAAAATTTTATTCGATGGGTTTTAAAAGCTTTTTTCAAAAAAGTATTTTATAAAAAGACTATGAATTTATTATGAAAATATTGTGTTACTTACCTCAAATCTAAAAAGCCTTTAAGATTATGGACATTTATTATGGCCTTGTGTACAAACTTGTAAAGTAATAATGCTACTTTTATCAAAATCGGACCCGAAGTTTAGGTGTTATAGTAGACGAAAGTGGTTGTCTGGAAGTTTTTAGAGATATACGGGCCAATTGTTAAGCTATTTATTGTAATATTTAATTGTTTATCTATCTATTTACTTATTTATATACATAACAATATAAGACACATAAAATTTTAACCCTTATTTCTCAGCTTTGTCGTGCTCTGGTAAAAATGTTGTACCTACAAAAAGGCCTAATCGACGACGTTTCAAATTAAAACCCTTTTTTTGTTTTGCCGTATTTTGGTATAAATGTTTTAAATACGCACAAAAGGGGCTAATTCCAATTCGTAACAAATAGGTTTCCAAAAATGTTATATATCTACCAATGTTACCTTTACGGTCCATTTCACATGGTTTATCTATAAGAGTTTGTTTAACTGTTAACTGAAGAAGGGACGGCTATTACGTCCATTGAAATTGTCCAACGATTGGAGCAGGTATCGGCACGGTGGGACTCAGTAAATTGCGATGGCCTCTCACAATCGCCGTAGTCACTGGGGTGGAATTAAACGATTTATCGTAGTCACGGACTGGAATCAATGTCACTGTACTTCTACACTGTACACTGTATCTACTACTGAAACAGTTTATTACACTGTGGGACATAGATTACTGTATAATAGTTTAATATGCAATTGTTTGGGTAAAAGCAGATTTCAAGAAGCGGAGAAAAATTAAGTCCCAAGGGAAAACTCTACTATTTACCCAAGTTGCCAACTACCTACGAACTAGGGATGTAACAGAGGTTCACCTTCGGTTCCGATACTTTTAAACCGGAGGTTATTTCGGAGGTCAAAGCACAGTGGCACCACCGTAGTGGCTACGATCGATCGCCGAAGTAGCGGTGTATCTTGGTTATGAGACAAGACGAAAATTTATTTAGAGCTGGGCTAGTGGTTAACTGATTGCCTCGGTGGCGTAGTAGGCGAAAACTCAACTGCTGATCATGAGGTTCCAGGTTTGATCCCCAGGTCAGGCAAAGTATTAAATATTGGATTCGTCTATTAGAAATTATCAGAATAACTGCCTGGAGTCTAAAACTGTGCCCGATAGATGGCAATAGGCTCGCTCCTTATTATAATATGCGACTAATAATAACATTTTGCAAAATGTGCGTGTACCTACTATGGTACTGAGTTCTGGGTACACCTCTGCCTACCCCTTCGGGAAAAACGCGTACTTGTATGTTATGTTTAATGGTTACAAATACATTCACCGATGCAGCCGAAATGGTACAAACAAGGTTTTGCATGTCATGTGAGAATATCTCTTTCCAAATTAATCAATCAACTTCAAATAATTCTCCACTTCCGACTCCGCCTCAGGCTCCGACTTTGACTTCAGTTCTGATTCGGAATCAGAACTCCGATAAACCAAATTCAAACTCCAACTCCGACTTCAGGTCCAATAAATCCAGATCCGATACATCCCTGCTGCGAACCACAAAAATTATTCTACTGTAAGTAATATGACATAATCTTGTCATATATTTACTCGGCTCATATCATATGGGTTTCTATTCCTCCGGGAGGTTGTATTCCACTCGAAATTTATCCCCTATCCAACCTTTCTTAACCCTTACTTTTTATTACCCCTGTCCCTTCTTGTACAGAGCTACTAGATTATGACTGTAATTCTAAGAGCTTGTCCATGGTGACTGTACATACTAACTTGTCGAACTTATTTGATCAAGGGATTTTGTCGCAGTAAGTTTAGAGAATCTAGCAAAATAATGATCTATTGAATTTTGAATTTTCTTTCTGCGGTATCTTAATTTTGTATTATATACATGGTAATTTAATTTTGCTGAGACAACTGCTTAAAAAACCTAAAAAATTGCTAAAAAAAAATTACTAATTTCACTTTTGTCAAAGCTACCTATATTGTTTTGCATAATGACTTCTGAAAAAAAAATTAATATAATAATAATAATAATATAATATGGGACAACTTCCACGCACGGACATCTGGTCCCAAACTAGGCTAGAAGCCTGTATTATGGTAGCCAGATGACTGATATACATATTTATATAAGCTTATTAACCCCAGACACAGATCAAACAGACATATATATTTTATTATTTAAACATATATATGTATAAATATGAAGTAATATATATAATATGTGAATCTATCATCATAGATTCCCCATAAAATCATAGATACCCCATAAAATGGGGTAAATAATAAGTTTTGTACCTTTTCTATGAAACACCATTTTTAAACGATCAGATTTTCAATGCACTATTGAAAATCTTAGCATTACAGCCGGGTGTCGCGTCACGGCTTGTATTCGCAACACGTTCAATCCTGCGGAGGGAGACGAAACACAAATCCCGGAAGACGCCACGAATCTGTATACCGTACACCTTTGTCACAAAATACATCTTAAAGAAGGAAAGTAACGTATACATGTACGACGCGACAAAAATGCACACAGAGCACGCGCTATACGAAAAAACTTTATGCAAAACATTGGACGACTCATCATGAGTTTGAGGTAGTTCTTGCGTGGTTGTTTTTCTATCTCACGAGTTCTTCAAATGTATTTCGGTTTAAACTCTAGCGAGATGTTTTTAATTGAAAATCTGCTAGAGCCGACTTTCTGTATCATATTCTTTGCCTTAGCCTTATATATGCCCGATTGAAAGAAAAATACGCGCATGATCGTATGCCATACAAAGGTTACATTTTGTTCCTTTGGGTCGGGAATATGATATTCAGTGTGTGCGCTGAATTTATTCAGAAAAATACTATACATATTGTTGTGAATAATATTGTTCTATATTATTCATATCTATGTTATATGTTTACTCTATGCTTCTCTCGGAATCGAATACAATATGTTTATCTCTGATTCAGATATAACCACATATTACATGTTTGGTAAGCTTTTTTTATGAGCTCCGGTTAGTAAGGCAGGGTGGCCAGGCCTTGAAGCTTAATTAAGCATGTGATGTGTGTGAGTGTGTGTTCTTTTTCATGTCAAGTCGGTCTGCCGCGGCAAACCGTAGTATATAAGTTTTCAGGTCGCCCATAAAACTCGGACATGACCTAACGACCGTCATCTCTGAGGACAGGCGGGGCTAGATCAACGGCTTTACATGCTTCCAATCGGCTTCCAATGGGTCCAGATGTAAATACATAATGATATATCATAATTTAAGATTTAAACCATAGGAGAAATCGAAATCAAAAATAGGAGTATCTCGGAACTCAAGCTGGATACATTCTCAGTAGGCCAGAGACCCCTACTCTATGTGAGACTCATCAAATTAAATCGCATGGTGCAGTTTTACGTAGAACGTAGAACTGTTGGTACCTACTCGTTTTATTAACTTAATTTACAGCCTCGATGGCTCAGATAGTAGTAACTCTGCTTTCTGAGCCGCAGGGCCCGGGTTCGATCCCCGGTCAGGTCAAACATTTGTGTGCATGAACATGTCTGTTTGATCTGTGTCTGGGTGTTATAAGCTTATATAAGTATGTATATCAGTCATCTGGTTACCATAGTACAGGCTTCTAGCCTAGTATGGGACCAGATGACCGTGTGTGGAAGTTGTCCCATATTATATTATTATATTATTATTATTATATTATTAATTAAATTAAAGAATAAATGAAAGTATGTCCATCCAACATCACCTCTTCAAACGAAAATGAAAAGAAGGTTCATCGTTCCCATAAACCTTTCAAAAATTACGTGCATGAAAATAAACCTGTTGAAAAATTTAATTTATCGCGGTGAAGATGTAGGCGAACCTTATGTAAAAGTGTGATTATTACTATTCGCCATGCAACGACACAATTGTACCGTAGAATGAACTTCTTACACCTACAACTGCAAGTAGGTATAACTCGAACATTTAATAAAGTGATAAAACGCTTGCCTCTAACACGCGACGCTTTTACGATTCCATTTCGTTACCTTTATTTTTTATATAGCCATACTTTAGACCTTAATAACTCCGAAACTTTAGGGAGCTGTTACGGCGACTTTGACAGCAACTATCAAGAGACCTAGCAACTTGAATAAATTGTGACAAATACGAATTTTAGGTAGTTTCTTTGGGACTGCCAAAGCTTTGAAGTTATTTTTAAATTATTCGATAGGAACTAGATAAATAGAAAATTGTATCAGCTATAGCTTCAAATAAGTTAATTAAAATTTATAGGCGACTATAAAGTAGTGTTTTTATAAAAGATTAGTATTAATTTGTTTCTAAGGAGTTGTTTATCTTGTTTAAAGTTGCTTTTGAAATGAAACATTCCGCAACAGTATCTACACCGCTTCATTAAATCAGATACAGTGTGAAAAATGAGGTTAACAGTTTTTACGGTTTTCGTCGGTCGTTTTCCTTTCTTGAATTCCCGAATGCCGTTTCACTTTGTAGTTAATATCTACCTATTGCTTATTTTTCCCGTACATAATGCCTCCAGGGAATCCGGTAGGCCGCATGATTTATAGCTTATGCAAAGAATAAGAGGATATTTTCTGCACCATAATTCTGGCTAGTTGAGATTAGAGGCGGGTTTGTGAGGATGATATATCAATCTGTGCGTGCGTCTTACGTTTGATCTGTGTACTTATATAGCATCTTCTGTAGGATTCTATTGTATGCGTATGATTAGGGGTATTATAATGTAAGGATTCTATTGATACGAAAGGTTTTATTGTGTATGAAATCTATCAGACTGGCGACGTTATCTTCATCTATATAAGAAAATCATATTATATTTTAATAGCAAATTAAGGTGCTTTTGCTTAATAAAAAGAGTCACAATGGCATTCGGAAGACGATGTAATAGTGGTTTCTGTGATGAGCTGAAATATTCGATCCACCAATCATAAAAACCGCTGTAATACACTTGAAAATAACTGTCGTAAATCAAGGGATTTGATGATCTTGCCTTCATCCTTGATACACCTATCTACTGCTTTCAAATGAAAGCTGTTATGAGAGCTGATAATAATGATATAACTATTTAATTACCTATTGGCATAGGTAAACAAGACAAAGTGAACTAAACAAATCAGGAAATGCCTAACAAAAAATTGATTTATTGAGAACCGATGTATCACAATTGTTTACACCATCATTAAATTGAAAGCATTCGTGTTCGAAGGTCGTTTGTAATAATCCCACCACCTAAACCCTCATTTGTACAAAAACTTAATGCCGTTTGGTACCGTAGCGAAATAACGAAGCTTTGTTTAACTTCGCCTAGTGTAGTTAAAATGTTGAAACACTTTATTGCGAAGCAGTTCCACAGAAGAAACATATTTGGGGGACTACAAGGGCAGGACACAGCGGCACAGTCCACTAAACAGCTCGTTAATTTATTATCCATAAATTTCTGATCAAGAAGTTGATAAGACACGTCTTTAGAAGGCTTTACGAGTACGGCTCGCGCTTAATCAGGCTTTAGTGAAGTCTCGTTGGATTCAGGTATTTCGGTTGTGTATAAATAGAAGCTTTTATTCATTTAGAGCCTAAACCCTGTGTCGGTTTTAATAAAACACGAACGAATGAGGTTCATTAACGTAAATTGCTGTTGGTACTTATTTTGGCTTAATTTAGTTTAAGGGTTGTGACGGGAATGCCTAGACTGTAATCTATTGTTACTCTAACAAAGCTTTGACAGCCTAGTTGGCACAGACGGTAGTAACTCTGCTTTGATTGCTTGGCGGATGAATAACAGGCAAAGGTGTGATACTTCCCCTGGCGGCCCCCTGCAAAAGAGGCTTACCACTACTATATACTCTGAGATATTTCCTGATCTTTATTGAGCATTTATTTTTGTCGGCGATATAAAAGTATGCAGCGCCGGGCGCCGGTTGTTGTGTTGTTGCTCCAGTATCCGTCTTACGGGTAACAAACTTAATACACTGAACCTCATAAGAAGCCAGTGATGATGATTTTAGCTATGAACTATAGATAACCTAACTATTGATAATAACTACATGATACAATCATTAGCTCTTCCTACATTTACCATTAAAGTAGATTCAGCCGTGGAAACTTACTAGCTTGGTAGAGAAATGTTACTCTTTCTACTCGTATATCGAAAGAATAGCTTACTCGTATATCGAAAATTCCATGTGGTAACAGAGAACGGGCAACAGCGTCATATGCTTAGGTGAGCGTGACTTGTATTGGAAAACCCCCCTTACCCTCACGTATTGGAGTGCTATGTCCGGCAGTGTACATCCTGCGGGTAGTATGATGATATCAATACTAAATCTTAAGTTTTTTATAGATTAAAAATTAAAATATACTTTTAGAATCTCCTTTGAGGAATCAATGATGATGAAAGAAGAGATTGAATATCGTCATTAGTATTTTATTTTAGGAAACAAGAATTATAAAGTGACGTTTATCCAGTTCTACTACAAAAAATTATTTTAAAACTTGAGTATTTAAAGTCTTTCGTTAGGAATTTCATAATTTTGATAATATAACCAATTTGCAGTTTTAAAACGTATCTTTGGTAGTAAAACTGGATAAATGCTACTGTATTTGTTACTTAAAATAAAACACAAATGAAGAAATTATATCTCTTTTATTCATTGGGTCCTCAGAGTTTGTATGGGAAATAATGTCGGCCCAACCATCTTACGTTTGCTCGAACCTGGCCAAAGAAAATTAGTCAATAATTTTCTTTACATAAAGCATTTAAAAGACTCATCAAATAAACACAATGTATTGCAGTCTCATTTTTATTTAATCGTTCTTTTTATTTAACTAAGATAGTTACATCAAAACACACATTGCGTAACAAATTGGAATGGAAGATATGTGAGAACCAGCGATGTGATGTACCTTAAGGATTTTTTTAAATTTTATCGATGTTAGCCTTTACGCCGTTTATTGGGAAGATACTGAAGTGATATGAAAAGGAATTGTTAACACTCACTTTGGGCTCTTACACATAAAAAGTGCGTATTATGAGAAAGCCTCGACCGAAATCAAAACGCGCGCTTAACTTCTGCCATATTCGAGCTGCCGCCCAACTCATATTATGAACAGTCTTTCTCACAACTGAACATTATAGCGGTAGGTATACACTAGGGAATCAAATTGCTTTATACTTCCCAAGTAAACGGTGCAAAGAACCTAACATTTATTACATTTATCTAAGTGTCGTGAATGTGTTTCGTTATCCACGAAGCATGACTAACACGTAAAGTAAGTCTAAACGCCATTTTGTTATACATATTTTAATATTGTCATTTTTTTATTTAATTAGTAATATCTTTTACAATTTCCGCTAGACGAAAGTAGAGAAAACAAATCAGCTTTCATTTAGCGTTAGCGTTATTAAAAATAATATTCAAATAATTATTTTACCTTAGGTAATATTCATTCTAGTCTATTTATAATTTACTATAACATTAAGTAGTTATGTCGAAAAATGTACAGGCTTAAAAATAAAATTCAAATTCGTTATATTTTAATACGTATATGTAACTTAGCTACAGCCCAACTATTAGAGTTAACTTTATATGTTTTATTTATTCATTAATTGATTAATAACTTTATTTTAACACTTGCAAATTTGCTTGTAATTTAACAAGATTTCTGTCTTCTGTGATTATAAATAATTAGGTCAAAATTTTTTATTAATATTTCGAGGATAATGATGTTCTTGTCATATAAGGGCTCTCACACACGACACAGCACATTGCCAACGGCAGATCTAACTGCAACCGCCGATGTGACAACGGCAGCCGCCGACCTGTAGCGGCGCTTGCAGTTGTTGCTTGCTTTGAAGTTGACATATCACCGACGCGTGTCGATGGCAGTTACCTATATCGGCCGTTGGCAACCTGCCGCTCGTGTGTAAAATTCCTATTAATTCACTAAAACTATTCTAGATGATTGAAGAGCAAGTGTTAAAATTTTGTAGACATTAAAATAAGTACCTAAAATGCATGGACATTATTTTTTAAATAGTAAAGCGGCTTGTAAAAAAATCTATATCTAGTCAATTATATACATATATTACAAAATTTATGAATTGCTTACAATCAAGTAGTTAAATCTGTAAAGTAATTAATAATCTCAAAATATAGTAAGAGTGCAAAAAAAAAATACTTTAGTTAAGTACTAAAGTTTAGATAAGTTACTACACATAATAAATAGTATTACTCCTATTATTATGGCTATGTATAAAATAAGTCATCATATTATAAAACGCAATATTTTGGCAATGAAACTAGATGAAAAATGGATTAGTTTACGAGTTATATCCAGTTAACGATCAATGGGTCCATCATTAGAAGTTTTTTTTAAGGTAAGTATTAATTAATGATTTAAATTGCCTTGTGATGAAATGTAAAATAAATAACAAATGCGTCGGCGGCACATTGGATATATACACTAATTAATTTTGGGTCCAATAATACCCATATGTGAGGTGAGAATCGGAATAAAATATTTATGGACTCAACATTCGGTTTAAGTTCGATATCTTTCATGTGTTCATCTGTGTTTCCTGTGTATATAGATAAACCCAGTGTCGTGTACCTGAATATCTAAATTTCACATTACTGTAACGAAAAATTAAATCTTTATTTTATTATTGAATAGTTTGCCTGGTATTCGTTTTTAAAGTTGGTACTGATTATGAATATAAACAGAAAGGGGTTAAATAAAATATTTACCACTGGTAATCAGAATGTTGGTACTGGATAGGAACAAATCAATGCATTGGGCACATTTGGAATGTTAACATCAGTGTGCAAATATTATGTATCACGTACAATGCCTGAATTAAAGTAGATCGATGATATAAAATTAATCTTAAAGTACGTTTAGCGAGTATACAACAAAGAGGTATGTCTAATGAATCGTCTATAACTATACAAATACTATGGCACTGTGACCTTATCTAAAGCTACCAAACTAAAATAGGTATACCACTTTTTATAAATAAATGACATAAAAAACAAAAAATCTCAAGGTGGCCACACATGCTACGTTCTACGAACTGTCCCACCATTTTATCTGTTCGGCTAACAGCGTTACCGATGAAAAATTTATTGGTTCCTCAAAAAGCGGCTACTCGTATTAAGTCGTAGTTCCAATTTTGCCCATATAAGTTGAGTTGCTATGTTGGTAGCGCTCACATAATAAATGAAGTGTATCAATGGACAGATTGCAGTTATACACACATTCAGGCTCTGGTTAATATTTACAATTTAACTGTATATTATATCATTAATTTTCAGGTAATATCCAAAAACACAATTCGCTAGCTTCACGCTTAAGACGCAACCTTTATGGCGAATGCACACTTATCCTTGCCGAACGCGCCGAATCTCCTTGATCAGTGGTGTGTGAGGTTTCATAGGATTTCATAAAATAAAGAATTCTATGATTCGTTTCGTTCGACGCATTCAACGCGTTTTGCTCTGATAAATGTGCGTTCACCTTTACACAGCATTAAAAGGCTGTAGCAAAAAGAAAACAAAATAATACGATTTTAAGAGGCAATGAAAAATAAATGTGTACTTACATTATACAAAGTTTAGTTAATAGTAGCTTTAACCTCTAGTTCGGTGGCTCTAAACAAAGGCCAATAATATCATAATAAAACTAATAAACATTAAAGGAATGCTAAGATATGCAATGGAATGGAATTATTATTGTGTTATATCAAAACTATTCGAAAATCTGGAATGTTGTCATTAAAGCCTGCCTACACGAACAAATTTTCTCAAACTTCTCTATAATTATAATATCATCATTATTAATATAGCGTTTACATGTTTCATCATTTATTTTCATATAAACTATAACTCTAGACCTAGACATAAAGTTTCTAGTAACAACATAATATCAAAGTCATATTACTTTCAGTACGACTGTTTGATTTTGTATTTTACCTCTTCTTCTTCAGCACCGATATTAAAATGATATTTTATATTTGCCTATAAACCTATAACTATAAACGTAATGATATATGGCAACGCATTCTTTTGGTAAAAATATAACGAATATAGAGCTCGACACTCTCCGATATGGATTTTATGATTGGGATAGGATATGTATAGGGTAGGTACATTTATTAAACAGGTACAAAACAGCTAAGCACATAATATTCATCTAGATAATACTATTCGTGTCACACTCCTCGTATCTTCACTTGAGATAAAGCCTATCACTTATTTTGTAGCTATAATATTCGTAATAACTAATAACACGTTACTGGTTATCAGTTAACATCCGCTTAAGGGGTTATTGAACCTACCATAGAAATGTAAATACCAAAGCAATAGAAATATCAAAGTTACTAATTGTATGCTTTTCTGTCAGTACTACATACGCATATTATGTTCAAACGCAGTAACTTAACCAAGCCAAAAAAAAACAGGACTTTATTGACGGCTTCATAGCTAAGTAACTAAGCAACCCTAAGTAAGCTAAGTAACCCTGCCTGCAAAGCGAATGAGTCTTGGATTTGAATCCCAGCCGGGGCAAGTATTTGTGCGATGAGCTCAAAAGTTTGTTCTCGGGGTCTTGGATGTGTGTAGTGTGTATGTGTCCATGCACACTACACAAGCCTGAGACACAGGGATTTTTAGTGCAGGGCTATGACTGTGTAAACGGTTTTGAATTTTCTTATAGATACGCAAAAAATATTACTACAGATGACTAATAAATAAGTCACGCGTTGCAGCGATAAGTTAACACCGGTATGCTACGTCTAATATAACTTTTATTTACATTTCTATGGTATCTACTCATAATTTTTGACAACTTTTAATAGAGATCCAACTCTGAAATCGCGTTAAAATAATCAGTTGTAAATTTATTAAACTATAAAAATGTATACGTATTATACCTACGTACGTACATATGTTATAGCTACATATTATAATATGATAGGCTTACATTCTTATCATGTCTAGTTACAATGTCGCACGGGTGTCGACGGCCGGATAGGTGAAGTTAGATCGAGATGCCTCCCGTTCGCTTTAACGCTCGCTACACATCCACGCAGACCATTATATAAAGACGATGGCAACCCTCGCGGCAAAGTCGGTGATCCCCCTACGAACAAATAAAACCATAAATAAATAAACAAGCCCTATCGATTATTACCTACCTAATACGACTAAATTGATTCTCGGAACTATGTATGGATGTCATCACTCGTATTATGGGAAAAGTTTGGGAAACCTATTAAAGTGAGAGTTACGTATCAGTTCGGTTAACAGAAAATGTATTTCTATGTTTTATTGTTATTTAAGTTTATAGAAGACTCGACATGACAATGTTTGAAGTTTAGCAACAATCGATAAGGTAACCTAGACCTTTTAATGTTCTGAAATCCTAAATACGGGATGCGGTAAGTTGAGTAAATTAGGTATTCGTTAATAACTGACGTCCAATTATAATATAATATAAGGGACATCTTCCACACACGGTCATCTGATCCCAAACTAAGCTAGAAGTCTGTACTATGGTAACCAAATGACTGATATACATATGCAGGCACAGATCAAACAGACATGTTCATGCACAGAAATGTTTGACTTGGCCGGGACCTACGGCACAGAAAGCAGAGTTACTACCATCTGAGTCAACAAGGCGGTCGAAATTTACACATTATGAAGTCATTCATACTTTCATTAAATTCTTCATGCATGCTAGTCGGTACTTTTGACTTTTCTACCAACATGATCCACTCGCTAAATAAATATATATTTTGTCAATAATTTTGCTATACATCTTTTTTTTACATGTCCGGGCCCTTAGATCATTTCTTTCCCTATCTTTGTCACTACATTTTCAAACACGCTACAATACTCTCTTATCACACTATTTCTCCCTTTGTCCAAAGTCATGCCTTAAGTAAATCGATCCCTTTCATTCGCCGATGTAACCATATGACGTGATAACTTCAAAAAAAGAATAATCAGTTACATACCAATCCACAGTTTAGGATTCGCCTTCGAAGGCACCAGCAGCGACTGCGAGTACCCTCTCACTGGTGGAGTATCATCCACTTGCAGCATCGCGAGTCTTTTCCTCCGCCTCATCGTAGCCGTGTGCCATCTTCCATCATCCACTCTTACTTTAGACTCAATACTTTGGAACCAGTCTTCGTGCACCGAGTTGGTCTCTCTAGCGTCAGTGTCAGTGTATATCAACTGCAACTTGCCCTCAATAATACCCAAGCCAATAAAGTCGCGAGGACGTATGCCGATTTTCCGACGCCACATGAGAAGCCCAGAGTCATTGTGAGAGCGAAATTTGATTTCGTACCTAATACCTCGTGCGTTGCTGTTCCTACAATAAGATTTTTGTCAATAATATATGTATATCAAAACAAAGAAAAGACTGAAATAATATATATAACAACCATTGAATTATAAAATGGTTTAAAAAAAGGTTCGTATTTATGATGTTGATGATACTACAAAACATTGAGTTATTATAATAAAATTAAAAAGCTTTCATGAAGTTTAATTAACAATCCAGTTTACATAAAAGTTATGTGTTTAAAACTAACCCACAATAGATGGAATTTATTGAAATCGCATGTTTAAAGTTTAAACTTTAAACCGTAGAACAGTAAAATATTATTATTTTCCAATAAGCTCAATAAAGTTGAAAAATATTATAGTTTTATTCTGAACGCGCAGTGTGAACGGTAAATATTTACGAGTAAGTAAAAGAACAAACACAAGGAACACGGGGATATCTCGAAACTGTATTTCCATTCACGTAGTTAGGTTAACGCTTTTATGTAAATTCGTAAAGTTTTGCCTAACTTATTCGAGTCGACCTGAATTTGTGTATGAACGTGGCGCATTGTTTAGCTGAAGATAAATATGAACCAAACGTTTGAATACTGAAAATGAAATTATTGTGAACTTTGACATTATTATTTAAATGAGACTTAATTATCCTGTGTGGATTTGTTTACATTGTAAATACGGCGTCGTTACAGCTATTTCGATAATATAACTAACTTGTTGTACACATTTTCCGTTTAATAAATATATTTTTGATTGCCTTCATTATCTGAGTTCAATTTGGTTTAATAATAATTTTAAAACGTAAATTGATGGTAAAAATAACCATCGCTTAAAATCGTTTTGATGATAATAAATATAGAAAAGTTTAATGTATAACTGACGACTACACAATGAAAATGGATTGTTACATAGGATTTCAAAGTATAGAAATAAACTAATTATTGTAATGAAATTAAAACATTTCAGATTATTATAACAATATTAAAAGTGGATGTTAAAAAAAGTTAATGTTAAAACAATTTAATGATAAAAAAGTTAATGTTAAAGAGCAATTACCAAATATCGGCAGTGATGTCTTAGTGTTAATTAATAAAGTAATGGTTTGATTCGTCCTTCGAATGTTATCTTACACTGTAATTTCCCAAACCGTCGTTTGTGTTAGTATGCAAGCTAGAAATAGAAGAAAAATTAGTATTTATCTATGAATTTGAGCAAGTGAGAATTAAAATATACATATTAAATTAAGTTAAATTAAGTAATTAAGTTTTATGAGCGAACATTCGAAAAGCTTTTCGGGTATTTAATTAAAATTGAACAGTAAAATGTTGTCATACCAAATTCATAAATACTTTTACGTTTTCTTAAAATAATATATTAGTACCAAAATAAACATGAACACCTAATTGTCCTAGTGTAAAGTCATTAGAAAAGAAAAGGAAAGTATTATAGGTTCAAAGGATAAAAACAAAATGTATCATTTACCTGCGTCCGCCTCTACTTCTGTAAGAGAAGTAATTGTTACCGTCGAAGTGTACGGGGCTTCTATCGTTCAACATTTCTACGTTTAGCTGTATCTCGCAGTTCCTCCCTTGGAAGCCATCTTGGCACACGCACTTGTACTCATTCAGCAGCGGTATGCATGAGCCGTTGTTCTTGCAAGGAGTTAGACCTAAAATATTGACACTATTGAGTTCGATGGACCAAAAATTTTAATCGTTAAGTTTCTTGTTCATACTTCTTGTAGTGGTACGGTAGATTCTATAAATTAAATTACTGCATGAGCGTTTTTTGGGCCTGTTTGAATAAAGTAACATAGTTTATGTTGATTATTTTACATAATAATGAGTCTAAAATTAAACAAAACTCAATCATGCTTCAGAATATTGTAACACAATTACCTAAGTCCCACTTCAGTCCCATCCTTATCAATAACTAAATCAAGTATAAATAAATAATTTCTCTTGCGTCGTCAAGGTGCAAAAGAAATAGTAGCAAAACTCCTAATAATGATGACAACACCAACCTAATAATATAAACATAACAAACAAACACGCGCTTTTTCCCGAAGGGGTATGCGAAGAGGTATAGGACTCATTCCCATAGTAGGTTCACCCACATTTCGCTGAGTGTTATAAAAGGGTCGAGCCTATTGCCATCTACCGGACACAGTTCAAGACTCCAGACAGTCATTGAGATAATACTATTAGAAAAGTCCAATATTTAACACTTTCCCTGACCTGGGGATCAAACCCTCACCGGCCTCACAATCCTCATGATTGGCAGTCGAGCATGCGCCCACTATGTCACCGAGGCAGTCTGGCTAATCATATAGGCGTATAATAATTACTTCTATTTGAAGAATAAAGCTCTAAATAAATAAATAAAAAATACTATATTAATTTCTATAGCGGTTCAAATTATCCCAAGTGTCCCACCATATCGGTGCAATAAATCTAACCGCATAAAACTATTAGACATGTCGCCTAGTTATTCCCGGAGCGCACCTAAGTATCGCGTTGCGGTTCCTTACTGCCCTCCAAGTACCACTTTGCTATGAGATTTCCGTCCAATATCATGAGATTTATGTAACAGTTAGTATTTACGGCCATGATAAATATCTGTACCCACTAACTATTACACCGACGTATTTTGTAAGGCTTTGAAATTTTCAATTTGAAATTTTAGTTCGGCAATATGAGAATGGATCGAGGATTTATGTGGGAAGGAATTGGAGAGGGTTTTTATGTTTAAAACTACGGTTGACCTTTCTTTGTGAGGGTAAAGTAGCCACTTAGTTTCAACATGTAATAGTAACTATTAGAGAACAAAATGATTTCAATGAGCGCGTATTATCTAAAGCTCTTCACAAATAAATTTAATGCTATGAATTTGAACATGATAATTACAAATAACTAACTATCTTAAAAATATGTTATCTAACTTGGAGATTATTAATATTATTGACATTATAGAAAAAAAACATTATCAAACACCATCATCGTCATTATAGCTGCAATACGTCCAGTGATGGACATGGATTTCAATAGAGTTCGGTTGTAAGCGGCTTGCATCCAGCGAATTTCTGCTGTCTTTATTAGGTAATTTGTCTATTTTGTGTTTTTTTTTGCGCTGCGCTTACAACCAAACTTACTAACGGAAAACTCAAAAACGTCCTAAAAATCAAAAATATCCATAAATTGTTCTCACCGTCTCCACAAGGAGGTCCAGCGTACCGCGTGACGCCAGTAGTAGAACAAGGCAGCCTCTCTTCATCTTGAACTATCGCACACTTAGCAGTATCGCCTCCGAACAATGACAACGGGTTTCCGTTCACAAAGACCTGTTGAACTGCTCCTAGGAAACTGCTCGTCACGCCTGACATTTTGTGCGGGCGGATGTATGAGCTACAAGTGAGATCGTTTGTTACACATTTGTGCCACATACTTTTGGATTAGCGTTATTACTTAGTCACCAATATCTCCAACTAATATACTCCACTTTAGTGTGAAAACAAATCGCCAATACGTGTGGGGAAAGTCAGCTATACCTATTTTATAGATCGTTTGTACTTCAAAGTCAAGCGCAAGCATTGTTTTTGATAATTGGTCCCTTTAATTAATAATATGTTCTTGAATTTCGTTTTGCTTCAATCATCAATTCAGCTATACTAACAAACACGGGCCCACACAAGACACAATGAAAATTATATTGTGTCTAAAATTATGGTACCACCAGATATTAAGCAAAAAGTGTTTTATGGAACGTATGAATACGTGGTTTTTGATTTATTTAGATAAGTTGTAAATAAACGCTATGACATGACATAGATTCTTAAATCATATCAAAATACTTTCCTTATATATTTATTATTAAAGTTTACAATATTATTGGCTATACTTACGGTAAAGATCCAATGAATAAAGGCAGAGTCAATTCTAAATGTGTGAGTGGCGGAGAAGAAGATCCTTTCTGTATGGGATAATGGTCAAGTTGCAAGCTGCCGTGACGACCTGATCTGGACACTCGAACTCTGTGCCATCTGCCCTTGGTTATTGGAATGGGGGACCTATACGGAATGATGCAATTAACATTAGAGGAGTAGAATTGATTATAGACCGTCGATGATTTTGTGAATGGTTTAATAGAAAAATTAAACTGTGTTCTTCTATATTGAGTTGCCGTTCCGTGCTAAAATGTTATTCAAGGAGTACATAATGTCCTAGCGCTTTTGCCTTTGATTTAGATCGTAAATTTTAGATAAACAGCTTGTATCGAATGTGCGATTTTGTAGCAGCGCTTTTGGACATTTTTGATAAAAATGTAGGTACACTTCACCACGTTTCTTTGTAGCATACATATTTTACAAAACAATAAACAAGTCTTCACAACATTTTATTAAGTTCTTAGACAGCTTGTTACTTTGTTAAAAATTCGTCAAGCTTTTTCATCTTGTACGTCGTAGGTATGTAAAAGAACAAAACAACTGTGCTCCAGAAAATATAACGAGTAAAGTAATAAGAATAAGAACAAATTAACAACAGCTGTAAACAAAGATTAACGTCCGACTTGTTTAATATTTGAACGAAGTAAAAAAAGCAAATTTTACTGTCAAGAATTTTTCGGTCCCGACATAAAGAAAGCTTTGTAGCATAATTCCATTCACCATTTATTTAAAAGTTAATCCTCGTTCAATAGAAGGCGCTATTACTTTTAAATAGAGAGTACCACTTACGTTATATTAGCGATCCCGCTCCCCAAATTGTATCTAAACTGTAGATAACCATTAACCAAGTTAATCGCAACGAAATCCCCCTTGGCTTTATTAGACTGGCCGGTGTAAAGGAGCATTCCGGAAAATCGGTTCGTTAAAAACCAAATTTCAATGCGGAATGCTTTGCCCAGCCCTTCGAGTGGCGGTAATTCGATATAGCTCGTCCCATTGAATTGGGGAGACCACGTCTCTTGTTCGACGGTTACGTCTGCAAAATTTAAATTCAAGTCAATGAAGGTAAAGTTGGGTAAAGCGAGGAACGTAAGTTAAGCTGGAGGGATCAAATTACTTACCGTTGTTGCAAGTGTTTCCTTCGGTTTCCCCTCCGAAAAGACAGCGGCACACATGTCCCCCTTCTGGTGTGATGTCACACATTAACCCGTCGTCGGAGCCGCAAGGATTTGACTCGCAAGGGTCTAATCTCTCCTCACAATTGCCTCCTTGGAATCCGATAGGGCAGCTACAAGTATATTCGGTCGGTGACCCCTCCACCGTCCTACACGTGGCCCCATTCTTGCACGGAATACTCATGCACGGGTTAGATTGGCACTCTTGAACGTTTTCTATACCGACGACTAATGAGTCCGGTCGGCCCAATTTCTTTGTCACTTGATGACGTATTATTCTTAAGTATTTTATGCAGCCGATAAAACCACTTCGAGTTCCGATATTGTCAAAGACCCTGAATAAAAAGATTGTTGATAACGTAAGTTAGTACGAGATTTCAGTCGAAACGTGTATTACAAACTTGTTAATAAAAAAATTGTTTCCATAGACCTAGACCATAGACATACCTAGAGTAGTTGGTCGGTACGCTGCCCACGTAAGCGTCCTCTGTCAAGTCCAGCGCTTTCAAATGTCCCGTGGATTGTCCCACAACATCCTCCATGTCATCGACCGATAATATTCCATCGCGATGATACCGCTTCGCCGATACTTTATGATATTCATTCAGGGTAATTTTCTCAAGGGACGTCAATATAAGAACTCCGTTACCGAGGTTGTACCTGAATTCGAAACGGGGTCAAATTAATTAAGAAGAGAGGTCGGAAGAAAATGTGGCGCTTCTAATTTCGAAGGAAATAAACAGAGTATTTTGTAGCAATGTTATTAAGATATTTATCAATGTTTAACTTACCTGAACTCTAAGAAGCCGTTTACAAGAGCGAGGGAAACGAAATCGCCAGTGCCGTCGGACTTCTGCTGGTTGTAGACTAAAACTCCGTTCTCGGAGAAGGCTTTGAATTCTATATCGATATTCAATTTATGGTACGCTTTGAGGGGCTTGAGTCTGATGTAAGCCGATCCGTCGAAGGATGGGGTGTCGATGTAGGAAGTCAGTAGTCCATCTTTAGTGACAGTTTCACAGTTGATGCCAGTGTAATGCGCGGGACAGACGCACGTGTATGTGGCCGCGGGTAGATCGATACAAGTGCCCAAATTATAACAAGGCTCCGATAAGCACGCGCTGTATTCTTCTGTCGTCTCTTGAGGCACGTTTTCTGTTAGAAATATGTATTTTTACGTTACAAAAACAGGTATCGTTTATTATGATCAACGTCGCAAGTCTTAAAATGCCTTTACCTTAAAATCTTGGCATTTAACAAATAGGTGTCCAACATTGCCTGACGAAAATTAAAGTAAATTCTCTTACTTTTTCATTTTTGATGTAGACATGATTATTTTAATTATAATTTACGCGTTCCAACTTATAAAAAGGTTAAAGTAATTTCACAGTATTTTTTAATATTCGGATAATTTTATATAGCATATGAGTAAAACGGTAATTTCATTTATAATCTATACTCCGAAGATTCCGTTCGCCTTTTTTTTCTAGGTTTATGGCTACACTCTGCGCTTTAATATGGTTTTTGTAATATGGTGCCGGTGTCGGCATTTTTGTTGTTTTTGATAGAAAAATATTAGTACCTATTTATTTATTGTAAAAAGGATCAGTCTTTCAAATGTCGCAAGCGCCATCCTACAGTTAACAGAGATGCGCCATTGTAAGCACGTGTGCACATAACAACTTGCTAGCTGTTGATACAAACATTTGTGTGCATATGAAGTAACTTTGAACCCAATAATCACGGTGTGTAGCACTACCCACAATCTGTAGCACATTGCTGCGTAGCCGTAGCACTCGTAGCAGGCTCTACGCACTCGTAGCAATTTGTGCATGCTGTTTTATTTTAATTAAATTGACTTGAATAAGTTTTTATACAAGTTTTATTTTAATTAGTATAAACCCAGCGGCTTTTCCCGTTCCAATTACGAAATATGTGAATATTATACCAAAACTTTGACGCCCTTTTTGGATCCCTTATAATATGAATTTTCCAAAATCCTTTCTTAATACACGTCCAGATAACATTCATCATACACTCTTTTCAGTTGAAGGTACTTTTAACTTGACCTTTTTTTACCCCAACGGGAACAAGACTTGATCACGTACCATTTTCCTCCAATTGCTACGATACTGACATAAGACTTTCACTTCCACTTTCATCACATTTATACATGCTCGTCGGGTATTTTGGATCTAAATTTTAATACAACTTAAAGACGATTCCCATTCAGCTTCGGACGATGAGACTTACGGATTTATGCCATCCGTTCATGGTTTAGGTTCCTTCGTCTCGTACAAAGCGGTTCAAGTCAACATTTATTGCTCGAACTGCGAATGAAACACTTTGCCAGCGTCATTGTTTCCCGAAAAGTACAATTTGGATGTCTTCAAGTCAAGAACCTATTCAGTAATAAAAAAAAAGACAATATCCATACCTACTACACTGAAAGGACTCGTATCTATGTAAAGGACACTCACCAATACAAGCCTTCCTATGCACAGTAGGAGTGTATCCTGGTCGGCACTCGCAGCCGCCGCGTGCGCAGTGTGCTCCGGGCAGTAGCGCGCAGTCAGAGTCGTCTGCGCACAGATCGCCTAAGAGAGCGCCAACTGCACCCACTGTCGCTGTCGTTGCTATAAAGTTTTCATATCTATGCAATAGGTATATGGATAAAATATATAATATTATTTTTGTACTTGGTTTTGTTGAAATTTTTCACCTAAATAATTATATTTTTATATTCTGTTTTCTTTTTCGAAATTTCTATACACAAATAAATAAATGGAATTTTTTAAATAATATTTTCTAATATCGAAAATACATTTTGAAAAATCCTGTTTGCATTTGCTAACAAACTTCTTTTTTCAGATACTGACACGTAGATCAACCGGTATGTTCAACTAGTTAAACCAACGGGACGAAAATTTACTTAGGTAAATTTTGTACCATATGAAGGTTTAACCATAGGGTACAACCGTCGGAAAACAATTGATCCTAGTTTCAATTGTTATGACCCATAGACCAACTGAGTATGTAGTTATCCGTAGTAAGTATCCGTAGTAACCTGAAAAAGTTGACAGCTGGGACTAAATTAAAAACTAAATTTCCTATTTTACAAGAGCCAAAAAAAATCATTAAAATAAAGTCATTTTATTCGGTATATTTTATAATTAATACACGTAATAATACAAATAATAAGGCAGTGTTAAATATTGGATTTTTCCATTAGGAATTATCTCAATAACTGCCTGGAGTCTGGAACTGTGCCCGGTAGATGGCAATAGGCTCGCCTCCTATTACATGGGATCAATAACATACTGGCGAAATGTGGGTGTATCTACTGTGGGACTGAGTCCTGGGTACACCTCTGCCTTCCCCTTCGGGAAAAAGGCGTGAATGTAAGTTATGTTATGTTTATGATAATACAATAATATTACAATGTCAAGTATTAATTTCATGAATGCGGGTACCAGAGAAGCAAATTCAAGGCAATGGTTAATATTACAAAGTTATTCGCTAGAGTCTTACAGGAGTTTATTACGTCAATATGAGATTTTGTCTTATGCTACAAAATAGCCATATTTTCAGCAGTTAGTACGCCGCTATACCATCTCTAAAATTGGGCAAAATATTGAAACTAGCAACTGAAACTTCAGTCCAACTATAACGTTCAACAAAAGGTCATTTTATTTACAATGGTTGAAGAGTTCAAGCGGGAACAAAACTAAGCTGAGCTCGTGAATATCAACTATTGTCATTCTTCTTTGTGTAGCCTTTCCCCAATTAGTAGCCGTCTGAGGGCTCGCTTCCGGGAAAGAGGCCCTCCGTGGGCTATAATGAGAGACCCTTACACCTATTGTTGGTAGAAACGAGTTAAATATACCTTGTTAAAACGAAATTATATCAAGCCGGCACCTGCTTATTTATTACGCCATTGCTACATAATTATTGTAACAAAAATGTAATCAACTGTTCCCTGAAGCAAACAATAGCCTATTAAATAGCTCCCATAAAACCTCAGAGGAGTTCGAACAAAGAAAATTATTTCGTAAAAAAGTAGATGTTAAACCAAAATGGTATATTAATATTGAAAATATTATATTTCGACCGGAGCGTGGGAAACAAAAAAGGTTTTCTGTAATTTTGTAGGCAAATCTAAAATCATTATCAAGATTGTTTTTCAAATTAGCTTCGAATCGTGTTGATCTACATCGGAATACTATAATGATTTTAGGAAAACAACACGCAAAGAATTTAGGCTTTTTATTAAATTTGAATAGGTAAGAGGTTAAGAGTTTTAGCTGATTTTTATTTATTTGATTTGCTTTTAATCGTGATACCGTGACAATTTTAGATCAAAAAATTCTAAAATTAATAAATCGCAAAACTAATAATGATGTTTAATATTGCTTAAATTTTTTTAATAAGTACAATAAAAAAGGAAATTTCGTGAACAAATTCTCATACCTAATGAAAAGTTTTTGAGATATATTTATATTAAATAAAACTAAGCGCTTATATTATCCATTTTATTTTATTTCCCAAATAACAAATGTCGTTATTATATATATGTTTTATTTTGTACTTTCACATAACATAATGCGAAATAATGCGAATCATAGGTTTAATCAATCATACTTTTCCGAATTTCTTACACAAACTTTATAATGCTCGTCAAAGCTTTTTGTCTTCGAATTGTTAATGCAATTCATTAAAATACTTAAGATTTTTTTTATAAATTGGTGTTGAAATCTGTATATATAGGTACTAAGAATTTTTGTGTAACAACTTTTTAAAAACTCATTAAAATACAAATAACGACATAATGTTTAAAACGTAATGGCGTACTCAGTAAGTTTTCGTAATTAATTTCGCAGAAAGTTCGTTTAATTGTATTAATTGGATGTTAAAAAGACCTAACTTTTTATACTATACCTATTTTTGGATAATATTGTTTAGGTACAAATGTGTTATAAGGGGAAATTATAGAATATTTGTAATGATAATAAAATTATATTGGTATATTTGGCGTGACTTTTAAAAACTTTTCGAATCTTGTAGAGTTATATTGACTTTTTTATGATAGTGAGAGATAAGACAAGCAAATCAGGTGCCTGATGGTAAGCATCATGATTGCCCATATCAGACACAGTGCCACCCAGTGTTTAAATATTCAAAATTCTGCGTGGCACTGCACTGCGCCTGTCACCCTGAGATATTAGTTGTTGAATCTCATCAAGCCCAGTAATTTACTCACTTGATTTTTAAATTTACTTACGTGCCAGTTTACTATTCGTAAAATTGTTGGTGGGAAATTGGCATGAAATATTTCAACTTATCATTACGTACTTATTGTTTAAATGTAATCATTCTTTCACATAACAACTATTACTGAACCATAAAACAATGTTTGTTATGTATATTAGATCTTGGCATTGGTAACACAAAAGTCTGAAACCGCAGGTGACACTTAGTAATAAAATCCAATTCAAAACTTACCTTTAAATTTCTGTCCAGTCAGCATGTTATCAAAATCACTGGGCGTTTCCTTTCTAGTCCAATCGTATTTGTTGTAATATTTATCTGGGTTGAGCAAATGTCTGGTGGACTTAGACGCCGCGCCGTCATCTTGTTGAGTGAATTGTATGGGTGATGAAGGTCGAGGTGGGCCAGCTGTTCCAGGTATTTCACCCAGCTTGCATGGACCGAATGCTTGGACTACTATATCTTCTTGAGAGCGGCACGCCTGGAGTTTCAGGTGGCATTCGGACTCGTAGGTCTTGCCATCGCTGCCACACACCTATGTTTGTATTTAACAACGTTTAACTACATGGTGCCACAAAAAAGATAACATCTATAGTCACTCTTAAAAAAAATTACTTGGAAATAAGAAATTACTGAATTGTTTTATCGATACAAAATTCGCAAAATAAATAACTTTATTATATGTCTTAAGCCTATACTGGATATAAGCCTCCTCTTGGTTACACTCTATCTGGTCCAATGGGAGTCTCGTTCAGCAATTCCCGACAAAGCGATAGTAAACATTCGATTATCCTACCTATTCAGTTCAGCTGAAAATGAAATGATAATAACTTATTTTTCTTACCAGCATATTAGTATCGCTGTCAGGGCAAGGTGCAGCGGCGCACTCGCATAGAGCTCCGCCTGTACGCTCCGTGCAAACAGCTCCGAAGTAACACGAAAGCTCTGAACATGACTCGGCCACGCCGCCCATTTCCGCTATACAAATAATAAAAAACGTTACATTTGTCCCTAAATCACTTGTACGTATGTAGTTCACACCAACTTACGACAAATAACACATATTTAAATTAGTAATTTATCTTGCACCATCAACATTGAGAAGCAAAACCCTTTTAATTTATTTCATAATTAATCATAAATCTTATTTAATCCTAAATTTAGTGTAAGTGGGTCTTAGGTACTATGGCTTTATCCGATATTCTGCCGTGAGTCGCTCCAGTATTAAGGGCAGAGTAGAAAGAAACTTTGCAGAAAATTGTCTGAAATTCTAATGATAAATATGGAAATTCTAGTCAGTATCATACTCATAGCACTGATAAGCAAGATGCACTTTAGCCCGAAATCGTAGTACTAAATTAACTGACATTTCGACTGACTCAACGATCCGTTGGATTACGTAGACCGTCTACGTCGTATATCGTAGATCACTTCTCGTAGACGTAATTCAAGAGCTGCGTCGGACCATTGAAGTGTTATCATATAATAGCGTTCGCCGTACGTATGTGTGTGTTAGTTTGAGGCTGAGAGTGAAAAAATTCCCCCAAAATATGACACATGTTCATGCTCTTAAATCTTAAGCATAAATACATGATACTGAATAAAACAGGTAGCCCCATTCGTAAAAATGTGTCCAAGGAAAGAATTCACTTGACACGGGTCCGGCGCGGCGGGTCAGCCGGTTACGTAATGAGGATCGCGTCCTAAAATACTATCTTGGAATAGGAAGCGGTTAAAAAAGATTTATGCTGAACGAAGCAAAACTTTAGCTAAGATTACAGTAAAAAGAAAAAATAAAATTCCCCGTGGCCACAAAATTTGTTTTACGAAGGGTGTTGAGAGATAGAAGAGGAGTAGAGAAGATAAGGTGCTGGCAATTTGCCAAGTATCGCAAACTTTACCAAACTCAATAAAAAAAAGAAAATTATCAAGTTATCAATATGGAAATTGCTGAGCTTTACTTTTGTGTAATTCTAAATCTGGTAATATTGTGTCACTAGGCACACTATTTGTTGAAGTGGAATTCAAAAACCCCTAACCATAAATTGTGTACTCATTAAAATAAGAATCATAATAAGCCTACTATATTTACTTATTTGTATTTACTTATTTATACTATATTTACTATACTTACTTATTTGTGTCGAAACGCACTACAGACACATGAAAGAAAATAGCAACTTTTATCCCAACGAATACCGAAATCCCAAGCAATCATTGATATAAAGGAAATATTAGCTTATTATGTTCAAACATTGTAATATTTTGTTGCTAATATACAAAAGACACCCACGTAGAAAAAGTAACTATTACATTTTACATATCTCTATGAAATATACTAGTTGAAAGACTGTTATATTGTAGAGTAAGTAAAAAAACCCGACCTGATTTTTAAAAGTAATTGAAGGTAAACAAGATCAATGTCTTCCCAAATTTAACCATTGCAATATCACTTATGAATTCGATGATCACCTACGCAACACGGTACTGCGTTCGTACAAACGCAAGATAATTTAGACGGCGTTGAATCGACCGTGTAGATGAGTGAGTCAGTCAAAGACGACCGTGTAAAAGTTAAATCCGTTTTTAAGATAATTGAACTGTAAAATGAAACGAGATGAAAAAATAAATGTACTTACGATCAGAACATCCGTTAGGACCTAATCTTCTTCTATGGTCGGCGCAGACAGTGCACTTCTGTCCTTGGACTCCAGTCCTGCAAACGCATCGCCCCGTCATCTGCTCGCAATCTTCTCGTACTGAACCAAACGCTGAGCAGCCACATGCTAAATAACATTTTAAACTTAGGGCCTCTTTTACCATCTTCGAGTATAGTGTTGAGATTAGTGCTACTCGGCCAGTAGAAGCCCCACTTAAATTTTGTCAGTTTCACAAAAAATGCTAGTTTATGTGGCGATTAGCATAACTCGGACATTATGAAATTAGCACTGCGCCTTACTCGCCACTTTAATAGACGAGTAGCTTACTCAGCACTTTACTCGAGGATGGTGAAAGAGGCCTTTATCTAACAAACTAAAACCTGGCATCAGGTGTTCTGTGGTGTAATAGATCTATATGTATAATATATGTATAAGTATTATAATTATATATGTATGTATTTTTATATTTATGAGATAATAAGTGGTAAATAAAATAAAAATATTACGCTATGGACTCCCTCAAGATATTCAAAGTTAGTCCAATAAAAACGCCTAATAATGTAAAAAGTTCCAAACGCTCTTGTTTGGAGATGTTTGATGTACAAATAATAATAAAAAAAAACAAACTAAAACCCAACTACGACACAATGTAGCCTATAGCACTTGCGTCATAAATGAAAATCGATTAACACCTTTTTCATCAAAATTTGATTATTACGAGCTACATTCAAGCAATGGAATAAAAAAGTAGATACGTAGTACCTACCTATAAGACCTACTGATGAAACCATAACTCTTTCTTATCGGCTTTGCCGTAGTCGAGTAAAAATTTAAAGATTTGATGACGGAAGTAGAGGTTTACTGTGACTTGTCACTTTTTATGACTAAAATAATAACAAACTGCTGATTTAACAGTATGAAAATAGGAAAAGAATAATTAACCACGAGTGGGACTTGATCCCACCTTCCGCACCATTCCGCGTGGTGGGCACTTTATCAATAGAGCTACTGTGGAAGTGCAAGTCATCGGCAATTTTTTTCTATCCCATCTACTACTGCCTATAGAGGCGTGTAAGCGAATAGACCACTTAGTCTATAAAAATGTATAATATGCTGATTTTTTATTTGATTTACTAAAACCAAGTCACCCGTTTGACTGAATATTTAACCTCCAATTTCAATAGACATTGTTAATTATAACCACCAATTTGAGCAGAATTATTCAAAGGTAGTGGTTAGTTAACTCGAGAGTTTGGATAATTATACTATCAGTCATGTTGACTGTAGTTAGTAGGTTTCTGGTGGTTATTGAATGGAATTATCGTGTTACTCAGTTTACATAATTCCAGAAAATTTCTAAATTACTCTTATTGTAACAATCAAAATCCATAGATTTTAGTGATAGGGATATGACGGGGACTCAGTTCTGTTACATCGTCGCAATAGGTATCTTTCATTCTAAATGTGGCCGCCCCTACATTGTTTTATTGTTTTATAGTGTTTTACATTGTAACGGAAATTTCAGGAGAACGTCAGGCGTTTTGGAATAAAATATATCTACTTGAATGGCGTGTCAATTGAAATGCTGATAATTTTACATAGACACTTAGACTCTTGGGCAAATTATTGTCATTTTCTATATAATAATAATAATAATAATAGCCTTTTATTCAGATTTTCCTTACAAATTTTTTTACTTAACCTATGTTATACAATAAATAAATCTGTTTGCCCTTTGGCAGAGGCCTCTCCCAACAACAGATAATAATACTACATATAGAATGGACACTCATCCGCCCACCAATCGGGCCTTCCTCACTCCTCAAGCGAGATTGAGCTCACGTCGAGCCCCGCTTTGCTGGAAAATCACCTCACGCACACTCTTGCACGTGTACAAAACTCCATGTGTGCAGTGTCACAGACACTGCACTAGTAGGTAGTTATATCATGACTTTTGTATGGAATTAAATTGAGTGTCCGGGGTGTGTTGATGTTCCAAAGTTCTTTTATTAAGAATCCTCTAATAACAAGTTGATCTGGTGTAGTTCCTTTGAATATAGATAAATCTTTTATAGGTGTTATGCCCACCTTTGCGTTTTACTTTGCTCATTGTTTTGTATAGTTTCACTAGTAAATCCTGTTATTATAGTTCAGTATGTTTTACTCACAGTTATTGTTTATAAATATAATATTCTGTATTTAATTTCATCATTTTGGCAAAGTGTTTTAGTCTTTGGGAATATGGAGATTGATTGGGAGGTAGTGGTCATCTTCCCCCACGGTGACCGGCCGGCTTGGGGTGCATTTTATGTGTTAATTTAGATGTTATAGTTATGGTATTTTATATGTTCATTTCCGTTCCTGGTGGTAATGTTAGTTACAATTTCTTGAAATATCAGAGACTGATGCTGATCTGTTCCTTGTTACATAGTCAAGTATATTTGGTTTGATGATATCTTTTGCAGGTTGCTTTTGTATATATTTTCTTAAAAGTTGGTGATTTTGTGGATCCTGTTTCCTCTCTTTTCCTTTTTCTCTATTTATTACATTTGGTTTCCTAATTATTAGCTTGTCATATTTTATGAAAGCTATATTGCCTTTCTTCCTCTCTTCTTCTAACTGAGGCTGTAGTTGTTTCCGCACTTTTAGTATCTCCTTAGGGTAATCTTCTTTGACATAGATGCCTGATGGTAGATTTGACTTGTTTCGCATTATTTGATGTTTTTTCCATGTTGTGGTGAAGGTGACAACTATGGGTCGGTTCTTATTAGTTGGTGCCCCAATCCTGTATACATTGTTAATTTCTTGGCATACTATGTGCGATCCTGATTCTGCTATCTTCTCTGTTATATTGTCCACTAATTCGCTTTCGGTTTTCCCCTTCTCTTCAATTCCGAAAAATACCAGATTATTCTTTCTGTTAGCAATGTCCACTTTTTCAAGCTTTTGCTCTAATTTTGCTATTTTAATCTTAAGGTTGTTGTTTTCTTCCATTATTGTTTTTAATTTTTCATCTAATACTTCCATTACATTGTTTGTTACTGCTGTGGTTATACTCATAGTTTGTCGATTCAGTTTTTCGTCTATTTTAGACAATAACAACTCCATATTTAGTTTCATTTTTTTTAGTTAAGTTAGAGTAGGGTAGAATATAACAGTCCTGACAACTCAGATTAAAAAAGAAAAAAAAGTCTATGCCGAATAGATAATTAATGTCACTGTCAGACTGTCAGTGTCTTTTTGCGTTGTAGTTGTTAGGTTGGTACTAAGTATTACGATAATGGCGGAGGACTTTTTTCTAGGTTAACTTTGATTTTGGAACATGATATTACGTGAACCCTTGGATTACGCACTATATTTTGCACTTCTTTGGAACACCACTTGGTAGTTCTTTCTAATGTGACGGTTATCACTCTGTTTTCTAAGGATTTACACCGCAGTTCAATAATATTAGCGGAGCTCACCAACGCACGTCTTTACTTTAGCAATACCGGAAACGGAAAAAATTTTTTTTTTACATTTTCTATAACCTAGTGTATAAGATCATATTATAATTTATTGATATAGCCATGCTCATTAAAGGTAAAGTTGTCGATTCGAGCCTCACAAAGTGTGTACTTACGTATACATCCAGTATGTCCAGTCCCAATCCTCGGCAGACCCCAGTACCCAGGCTCGCAGCGATCACACTTGAGTCCTCCTACACCCGGCCTGCACTGACATTGGCCGCCATCATCGCATCGATCGGATACCGAGCCGAGTCGATTGCAACCGCAAGTAGAGCTTGTGATTGGACAACCCTCTTCATTAGGCCCAGTCGCAGCGCTGTGTCCATCAGAACAGCATCCGTGGACAGACTCTGAACAGTGGTGAATCTTCTTTTCGTCCAGCTTTGTGTCGTCTGAAAAAAATCGTAATATTGTACCTACTTCCAACAGAACGGGTTTCTTTAACTATGCTGTTCTGAAATTACCATTCAGTATGGGTTTAGTAGCTAAGCCTTATAAAATTGATAACCTAGACTACCTTAAAAAATGCCCTCGCCCTAAACGAGGTCTGACTAAAGACACCATAGATAAAATAGCTACATAAATTGCGGCTAAAACCGTCGACTGAAAACAAATCGAGTTTTTTCACAAAAAGGCACATAAATAGCTTTTATTAAAAACACTCTTAAAAGGATAACGTAAATAGCATCGCCATGTGTCGCTATTAATAAAATTCACATCAGAAGCTTGGTACTTTGCGTTGGTCTGATAATATGATTTTTTGTCCACAAAACTTTGAAGCTTGTTTTGGTTTCAGCAAAGTTTTTATATCATTTATGCTAAAAGTATGCAAATTGGGGTTTAAATGATGTTATAGTCTTCAAGTCTCCAATCACTATTTTATTGTATTTGGTCTGAAAATTTCGTAACTCTGGGACTTACATGTCATCAAAACTTAGTATGATATATTATTGTACGTATAAGTTACTGACAAAGCTACAAGTAGCGTGATTCTGTCCAATTTAACATCGGTGCGGCGTACAGTTAGTATCTTCACCCTGACAAATCACCAGTTGCTACGGTATTATGAACTTGGATAGTATCTAAGATAACTATAAAGGGTTTCTCAAGAATTATACATGTATTGTTAAGGAATATTATATAAATATTTATTATGTTATATAACGACTTAACTCACGTTTAAAGTCGAAATCGTTCGACCTAGGTTTTGGATAACTCCGGTGTCCTGCATCAGGAGCTCACGCGTGTGCGAGATCGTAACTCGCGACGGATTGCCGGCCCGCGGCCCGCGCGCGAGCCTCCGCCCGCATCGCTCGCTGCGATCGCGGTGGCGGGGCCTCGGTCGTGTCGTCACTCGAGTCACTACTAATATTCGCTGTATAAGGCTGTAGGCACACTGCGCTTGTTGTATCCGATTCGCGGTCCCATGTTATGCACTGCTGGTTGCTGGATGTTTTCAGGACTGGTGCCCATGCCGACGATATGGCCCACCCTCGATCTCGGTTAAAATTGGGAATACGGCTAATTTCGATGCAGGACACCGGAGTTGTCCGAAACCTAGGTCGAGCGATTTCGACTTTAAACGTGAGTTAAGTCGTTATATAACATAATAAATATGAATACCACTCACGGTAGTTTTCAAAATCGTATAATATTATATATGTTTTGCGAATAGTGTTCCCACTAAATAATAGCGGCATCACTATCTGTTAATATTTAGAATCCATAGTATTAATATTATTCTGTGAGTGCTTGTCAAAAATAACAGCAAAATAAAAACCCCCACATTCGAGTACAAACATAAGTAGTTCATTTGGAAAGAGGGCCTGAATAAAAATGGCCACATTTCTATAAACAAGCGCGTTATTGCCCGCAGGCAGTTTGTATGTTAAACAATACAAATTTGAACAATAGTACGTGTAGGCTGGTGAAACTTACTTTTAGGGCAGCATCTTGCGGCAGTGAGGGTGATGTGACAATAGCTGCCGACAGGGCAATCCTGCCGGTGCGGACCGTTGCCGCAGTCGATTTCAAGACCAGTCGACATATCCACCATCGCTTTGTTGTTACCGCAAGGCCTCACCTCCATACCTGTGGTTGAAGCAATTTCGTTCGGAAATTGAATGCGAGAACAAAAGCTTTAAAATGTAAGTAGGTTGTAAACTCAGGCATAAATAAGTGTATTAGTGAGATTACGGCAAGGAATTTGAAGCAAGATCTTTGCAGGTGAAAGATAAGTAAGGTTAGTTTAGTGTTAGAAAGCAACAAACCTTTGCACAGATCCAATGGTCGGAGTCTCAATTCGAGTTGTTTCTGGCATCCTTCTTTGCGCATTGCACACAGACTCGGATAGAGGCGGAAGTCCGATGCACAAACCGGGAAGTACTCATCATCGATGGGACATTCGAAAAGGCAGGAGCATCGAGGATAGCTATCGTCACCGATCTCACAACTGGCTCCGAAGTCACACCTGATGTCGCGACACGCGGACGAGGAGACCGTCCCCACGTCCTCGACCGCAGACGAGTCGGTTGAGCCTTCCTCCTCTTCGGTCGTTGTCATCGCGGTCGTCGCTACCCATCCCCAAATATTTGCGTGTTAGTCGTGCGATAAAGCGGAAAGTTAGTTAATTGATCGAGGACGGGACGCTTTATTGGAATTACTGCTAACAACCGGGTTGACGACGGTCCGTTGGTAAATATTTTGTCGGCGATCACATCTGCTAAGGGAATGTCGTTTAGTGAAAGTGTTGATCGCTTCCCCTAAAATTGGGTAAGTTTCATTAGTGGGGAAATAGAGTTTCTACGGTTACTGCAACCCATAATTTAGTAAAGTTAGAAGGTTATTGGAAATATAAAATTATAGGACTCACTCATAGCTATAGGCGGTACTACGGCCAAACGATCCTTGCAGTCTCCATAGAAGATGACGTGTAACGTGCCAGGAGGTGGCAGACGACATGCGGCTTTTTGAAGTTCGCATTCGTTTGGATACGTTTGCATCGTACTGCCACAGACGGGTTCTCGTGCAGCACCGATGCAGTCCGTCGGACAAACACATTCTCCAGCAGAACAACGAGCTCCGAACGAACACTGCACCCCATCACAAAGTGCTGCCAGAAAAAAGTTATTTTCAATCTTCGTTGGAAGTTTTATTTACCAAATTACACTCAAAGTCCTTACAAAGCCGCTCTGGTAAGCATCGGTGCGAGCCATAAATAATAATAACGGCGCGAGTTTTATTTCGTGAGCTGGCAAGGTTACGACTTTGTAAGCACCCGGCAGAAGTTTTCCAAGAAACGAATGGCTGAACAGGATAATGTCATTACGTTGGACAATTGCGAGCTTCTCATCTTTCTGTCTCTGTCCACCGTACCACCGAGAAAAAAATAAGCTTTCCCTTTTTTGCAATGAGGAACGAGTGAAGACACCCGTGCAAATTTAATAACGATTGTTTACCACATCTCCGCAAAATGAAAGCTTCGTGAAAGCGGTCGCTTAATGCTGGACGGGAAATGGATGATTTTTTGCCGCGATTATTTTGAGCCAAATATTAAATGAATGCTACTAATGTTATTTGCATATAATAATATTTTAGATTCCTAATGTTTGCTACAACAAATTCCTCAATCCACGCTACATAAATTGGGGCGATACAATCTTGATATCACTAGTGCCATGGTTAGGATGGATAATTAATGGATGTCCTGTCATTAAAACATTAAACCAAGACTGTAAAGTGAATAAATCTTTCAACAAAACTATTTTAGCTAATCCTCATCCAAGATATAATGAAATATATAACGGCATCAGAGACAAAGTAGTTCAACAGCGCACAAAGGCGATTTACTTAATCGGACTTGGTTTGAAATACAGTGTATAGTTATAGAGGGTTTAATCCAGTATTGGCCTCTATTAATCCTCTGAGTACGACTAGGTATCAGGGGTCAAACCATTGATCAATCAATGCTTGTGTTTACTCTAACAACACCCTGTGGATGTTTGATGTACAACGAGAAAATCGGTGTCTGTTTCCCAATTATTTATATCCACAGTGTATGTCGTACTAGCTCTATGCCTACTATACCTACCTATAGGCTACCTACAATATATAGTTAATACTATTTACATACATTCACGCCTTTTTCCCGAAGGGGCAGGCAGAGGTGTACCCAGGACTCAGTCCCATAGTAGATACACCCACATTTCGCCAGTATGTTATTGGTCCCATGTAATAGGTGGCGAGCCTATTGCCATCACGAATGTGTGAATGTGAGTAAATTTTATAGTTTTCTTTAAATAGTTATTAGCATCCTCTGTAAGTCATCATTCGGAATAACAACAATCTCTTGGTTAACTCTAAAATCACATTTTAGCTAACGTCGTAACCGTCGTGGTAGTTTTCTGGTGTTACCAAAAGTCAGAACCAAATATGGCGAGAAAATGTTTACTAGCGAGGAAGCACGGTTATATAGGTAATAATATAACCGTGCTTCCTATGCTTGACCTTTTTATAGAATGCCGTAACCCTGTATATACTGGTTAGGAAAAAAATATATATATAGAACATAGCATCACGCATTTTCCCAAAGGGGTCCCAAACCATAGTAGGTACACCCTCGTTTCACCAGATATATTTTTAGGTCCTACGTAGTAGAGGGCGAGCCTATTGCCATCTACCGGGTACAGGCCAGACTCCAAGCTATCATTAAGAAAATTACTGTTGATAAAATCAATAAAATTGTGCGTGAGCTGAGGATCAAACCCGTGACCTCATGATTGGCAGTAGCATTTAGAACCACAACGCCACTGTGGCAGTCATTAAAAACATTTTTCCAGAATAGAAAACATTTTTCTTATATTTCAGCTTGTCACAAGATGCGCTCTCTTTACTTTCCACCTGTAAAATTCACGACCGTCTATAACAATTTTTGATTAAAATTCCTCCACGAAGCGAAGTTTACGCAACAATTACGAATATTTTCCCTGTCGGTGACTCAAACTTTCTTGTAATTTCATAATACAAAGCCTTAGGAATTTAATGGTGTTTTCTGAAATTGATCAAATTGCTGTAAAGTATTTAGACGGTTTTATTGTACGTTTATTGAATTTAGGTTGATGGTGAAAATAACAGAATTAATAATTTACCGAGCGAAGCCGATTTCTAAAGTAAACTTATCTGTAATAGACGGAACATTTTAACGTTATGTACCTATTATGTATGTCTTAGGGTAAATTTTGTAACACAAACTATAAAGAAGTGGAAGGGCCACATTTATCTGGAGCAGTTTAAAAAATAACGTTTGGAGTGGACGAGTGCTTCTGGATGCGAGTTTTCAGTTCGCTGCAAGCTTTAGCTGTAATCGATTTCATTTTTGCTTTCAATGATCCTACTAATATTATAAATGCGAAAGTTTGTGAGGATGGATGGATGGATGGATGTTTGTTACTCTTTCACACCATAACTACAGAACCGTTTGGACTGAAATTCGGTATTATAGATAGTTTAGACCCTGGAATAACATAAAAGATACTTTTTATCCCTATATTCCTATGGGAACGAAGACCGCTGACAGAACGAACGAACGAAGACAGGGTGAAACCGCGGGGCACAGCTAGTAATACGTAAGATTAAAAAAACTACCTAAAATTTTATTGCAAATAATATATTATTGTTTTGATTCGGGACTTATATCATGTACGAGTAACTTGTGCAAAACTTGAGGTAAAAAGGTCACCTAAAATTCCTCAAATAATAATATCAGGAAGGTAAGACCTGCGTCAGTGCGATTACAGAATCTGTGCAGATTAGAGATTAAGCAAATAAACCACGGGAAGGAACAGGAAAAGGGCGGATTTGATTACGAGGGGAGGCTGACTACTTACGAAAATAATGTTTATTATACAAAATTGTGAAAATCCTTTCGTAGGAAAAACGCCAATTAAGTTTCTTTGTTTTGCGACTTGTGACGGATCACTTTAACGGTTTATATTTCTCTCGTTAAAACTACATTAAATAATGGTTGATCAATTAACTTGTTTGAGCGACGTCATGTTTCCTTTCCTTGCTTTCGTGTTTTGGATTCTAAAATGCAACGTGACACTTTTGAACTATTTATTTCTATGCAAAATACTAAATTATATGAAATGATCCTTTTAAGGTGACATTGTACCTATTCATCAAAATATGGAACCACTAGCTTTTAAACTAATTCTGATTTTGTTTTCTCGATTTCAGTGTTGCGTCACCCTATTTACCTACATTTTCAGTCTTCAGTCTTACTCAAAAAAATCGAATACTAATTGTTGAAGGGCTCAACGAATACAATTTTGTCTTGATGTGTTTTATAAAGTGAGAACTTGCATTATTAGTACTTACCGCAATCACCCTTATAAGCAAGCCGCAGGTCACTCTGTTCGCGACACGCCGTCGAGTCCAGCTCACATTGCGATGGATACGTTTGATCATCGCTACCACAAACCGCTTCTGATTCCTGTCATAATACACAAAACATTATCATATTTTATCAATTTCATCGTCATCATCAGCGTTGAACGGTCGATGATCCGTCCTCCATAAATATAATTTGAGTAAATTGATTCAAACTGTGTGCCTCACTGTATTCACTGGACTCGGTCTTTTTGTCTATTACTTCTTATCGCCTTAAGATACTCTTGACCTTTGACTTGCGCTCATACCATAGCGCCTCTATCTATCCCAAAGGCCTTTTACAAATTAAATAAATTAAAAATATTTCCAATCGTTGTAAAAAAATAAATAAAATCCATGATCTCCACTGATAATAAATCAGTGAAGATTTTCATGGAGATCATAAAGATTTCATGTTTTGGAAAGATTTTTATGAAAATCTAAGACATTATATTATGTATTAGAATTAGGAACCAGTATATAAATATACTGGTTCCAAAAAAATATTCTAAATAAAACTTCATTTTCTTTTAAATAATTATTTTACACAAACTGTATTCTAAAAGTAACAAAAACAATAACAAAAACTTGAACAAGCATGTTCAAAACCGTAATTCATCCAACAATAACGTAATTTTATAAGGTGAGATTCTCAATTAGTCTAGGAGGTAACTCAAAGCGGTATTGTTTCAAAGCTGTTTATCCGGTATCCGGATTCAGCCGGTTATTATAGGTAACTCTCTCTTTACTCCGTTTACTGTATTATATTGGTAACATCTAACGACCTTTGAAATTAATTCAGTTTGTTATTCAGCAGCTTACGTAATGTATAGAAATAGATATTAATCTGTGATAGTTCTATGCGGATAATATATATTTGTCGCTACAAATTGTCCACATTTTTGTTCTAATAACTCCGAATTTTGTGGAGAAAAATGTGTGAACGTTTGTAACAACACACCAGAACTGATAATTCGATTGAGCATGTATTATGTCAAATCTAATAAGCATCACAAAAGGACCTAACGACACGACATCAAAATGGCACAATAGAGTTTATAAGCGGTTTCGCACTACGTCCGGAACGAATCCGATTCGAATTCGTTACTCGGAAGACTGACCAAATTCGGTTATTGCTTTTCGTATTACCTCCAATCTAAATCTGTGATGGCAGAATGATAACGGACTCGGTCTGAACGCAGTGTGCGAGTGTTCATATAAATAAAACTATGGCTACGGATTACGGAGGGAAATCGGAAGGTGAAAGTCGAAGAAGTCGAAGAAGATGTAGTGACAAAGATAGAGAAAGGAATGCTGAGGTGGTTTGGACATGTGGAGAGGATGGATGAAAGGAGATTAACAAAAGAGATTTATAAGGCTAGTGTGAATGGTCAAGTCGGTAGCGGTCGACCTAGGCGTACTTTTCATGAACAAGTTGACGTTGTTCTTAGGAAAGGCCAAGTCAAAAGTACCTACAACCGACGAGCATGTATGAAAAATGTCATGAAAGTGAACGAAGCGAAAGTTGTATGTCAGGATCGTAGCAAGTGGAGGGAAATAGTCTCTGCCTACCCCACCGGGAACAAGGCGTGACTGTATGTATGTATGAAAGTCGTATCTAGTGCGTTAACTTTTTTTATGATATTACAAGACGAGTAACAAGACGAGCTATTCAAGTGATTCAAAAAATGTGACTCAAAAAAATTCAAGATAATTGCGCGGCACTGTACTGCGCCTGTCAAACTGCACTCGTCATGCCCAGTAATTTCGCTGGTATCATTGCCCTTCAGACCGGAACACAGTATTGGCGGATGAATAATTGACAAATTAATAATAATTCAAATAGTTCTACAACTACGAACATCTTGAAATACGGTCCAAAGACCGTATTTCAAGATGTTCGGATCGGATTCGTTACGAACGTAGTCCGAATCTGCTCTTACCGTTTATAATCATAACGACATAATATCAAAATAGCCTAGTAGCAAACCGTGCAATTATCGAAATGCCCAACATGTCGTACCTTGTAGTACATTGTATCTAAACTGTCAGCTATTGAAACTGCGAAGTACGCTAGTGTTCCACATAGGCAAATCTTCAACCAGATGACTCATGACTTTGAAATGTGGTCTCTTACTATGGGCCTTATTAGTAAGCTCAAAGTGGCACAACGAGCTATAGAGAGGGCTATGCTCAATTTTTTTTCTACAAGATCGAATCTGAAATGACAAACGAAACCTACCGACATAGTCCACCGGCCTAGATGGATGGATGGATGGGGTAGGCAGGCCTATGTTCAGCAGTAGACGTCCTACGGCGAAAATGATGATGAAATCTTGCATTAAATGGAAAACTGTTAAACTAACATTTCAAAACTTCAAATCAAGCATTCCTATTTAGACTCAAATATTTATTCAACTTAATCTCAGCAAATACACAAACCACGTTTAACTTAGATAACTTTGTACATTGGCCCCGCTTTTAAATACTTCAAAAGATTATCTTATTTTGAAGAAACTTAAATAGATTATTAAGCTCATAGTATATTTAAGCTTTCTAATGGTTATGTCAGGGTTCTGTAATTCTATACATATGTAACTTAATTTATAATATCTTTAATCTTTAAATGCAATTCTTGTATATATATATATATATATATATATAATTGGAATCTATAATTGGAATCTCGGAATCGGCTCCAACGATTTTCATAAAATTTAGTATATAGGGGGTTTCGGGGGCGATAAATCGATCTAGCTAGAAATCATTTTTAGAAAATGTAACTTTATTTAAAAAAAAAAATAATACCGAGCAAAGCTCGGTCATCCAGGTACTTATTTTAAATTAAGCACATTAGCCTTTTGAATGAGTTTAGAAAACTAATCTTGACCATATAACTGCAGAAAACTATTATTAATACAAAAAATGATGCTAAATATTTATTTTTCCCTTGAAATAGTTCTACCTTTTAAATAAATTATTTATGATTGAGATACTAGTGCCATTATAAAGCCTCGTATCCACTTAGAGGTAGTCTTGGGTCGAGCGACTATCTTGACCCAAGACTCCATAACTGAATTTAGCAGTCTGTTACGCTAAAAAAAATATATCTAGAGGCATTAGATTACCTGGTGCAAAAAAAACATAGAAAAAATTTACTGCCGTCCGTATGTTAAAACGCTGTTAAGTGACATGAGGCAGGTTTTCACTTTTTAATGCCATGCGATACAATAAAAAAAAATATCTATCATTTCCTCTCACTCAATCTGACTTGGACCGTCACTAAAAACACAAAATGTTGAGTTACACAATGATAGTGCACAAAAACCACAAAACGAGGTTAAAAACAACAAAACTATAGTGACATGTCATCGGTAACTAACACAATTTCACATTATTTTCGGCACAATAAAAAATATATTTTTCATAAACACGAGATCTGCCATATTGCATTTGAAATTAAATATCAATTCAACTGGCCACGCCGTGTAGGCACACGCACAGTGAACCTGACTCGTTTTGTTTTCGTAAGAACTACGGTGATGCCCAGTCAACCAAGTCTATGTCTAGATATCATAGTTTACCTGAATTTCAGTACAGTTGTGATTACATTGACAGACCGGCCGGCCCGTGTCTGAAGATACCACGCAGTCTCCGCCGCCCAAACACACGATGTCAGCACACGATTCTGTACAAAACATGATAATGTGATTCACTCATGATACACTCATCTGCAACCTCTCTAAACTTGTAAAAAAGTATCTAAACTTGTAAATAAGTATCTATCACATAATCTTAACTTTTTATTGATTTCAATCGACCAAACAGAAAATGCTACATAACAGCAGTTATTTATAGAATATTTAGGATTAAACAATTTATATCTTAAATATGCATGTAATTTTATCAACGTTTCTAACGTTGAAAAAATTATTTTATGTATAAAAAATACTGTTTTTTATTTAACTATAATCTTAGTAATGATCAAAAGTAATTTTATTTAACTGTGGCTATTGCAGATTTTTTGAAAATATCCAGTTGATGTTTATAATATCTCATATCAGGGAATTGGCACTGTAACAAAATACGTTCTCGTTATGTGATGACTCAATCATAGCACGCCCAGTCAACTTGAAATATTGGAAATTGAAATTATCGGTTCCGTTTTTTATTATTTTATGCTGACGATAGCAGTCACGTGTTTTTGCCTAAAAATTTAATACGTGTAAACAGACCTACGGTGTTACCATGTGGTTACCTGCTTTAGGATAGTACCTCACCCTCTCTACCCATGGTTGCCATAAGAGCCGGCTAAGGGTTATGAGATCCAGAGGACGGGCAGCAGCGTCCTCTGCGTAAAACACACTACGCTCGCCAACCCGCCTGCCAAGCGTGGCGAGTATTAGCAACAACCCCCCTTATGGGGGGTCCCCAACCCTCCAACGGCAGGATGATGATGATGATGAAACAGACCTAGCAGTCTTTTATTTAAGGGCTAAATTATGTTTGGATCACGATAATTTTTTTTTAATATTATGTAATTTTTCTGAAAATACGTGAATAGTTCAATTGTTTTCATGATCATAACTCATCAAAGCGTCCGAGGACCTGCAGGAATATGCCCGGCTTAAAATCCGGAGTCCCTGGATCCAAATGGTGGTAACCATTTGGACTTTTCACTTGGGCGCTACCGTGTTTCGGATGGTACGTTAAACTGTAGGTCCCGGCTGTTTCCTATACGATATATAGGGGACAGTAGTTAGGTCATGTCGGAGGCCTTGTAGGAATCTTGGCGACCTGAAACACTGACAATATGGGTTGTTAACATAACCCATAAGAATTAACTCGAGCAGTGTATTTGGGGTAAAAAAAAACAAAAATCGAAACAAAACGGTTGTACAAAAGCAAGTTAAGCGAAAAACTTTAACGTTGTATATATTTATCTGCTGTATAACACGAATAAAAAATAAAGCACTTATTTTTAAACATAAACTAAACATCATAAGATTTTTTATGAGATCGATAAAGATAGGAGAAAATAAATAAGATCTTTGTGACCTGTTTTGTACCCTTTAAGGACATACATAAAGTTCCTTCGTAGTGATAATTTGTCACTTTCATATCCTGATTTCACCTTAACAAGAAATTTCATTAAGCTAATCCTATAAATCGCTGTCTTCGAAATGTTGTTTCTATAATCAATAGCCGTTTAAGCTTGCGTCTTCATAATAATTGAATGGCGTTCATTAATCTACGTCAGATTCAATTTCATTGAGCACTTACTTGAATATTTAATTTACATTTTAACTCAGTTTGGTTTAATAATAAATCTAGATTCAGCTGATTAAGTGGAAACATGTTGAGGAAGTTCGGTTTTCATACATTTTTTTTTTATGATAATGAGTAACAAAACGAGCCAATCAGGTGCCTGAAGGTAAGCATCATGATTGCCCATATCAGACACAGTGCCACTCAGTGTTTTAAATTCAAAATTCTGCGCAATACTGCACTGCGCCTGTCACCCTGAGATTTTAGTTGTTGAAACTCATCATGCCCAGTAATTTTGCTGGTTTGGTAACATTGCCCTTCATACCGGAACACAGTAATGTTTGCACGTTACTGCTTGGCGGATGAATAACTGGCAAAGGTGTGGTACTTCCCCAGGCGGCCCCCTGCAAAAGAGACCTACCACTACAAAAATGCACAATTATGGAAAAAATGAGTATATTTTTTTCTATATCAGATTATATAGAATATCAATATCACTAGGCTTTATATGCGCAATTATATATTTGGTCAAAGAAAGTCGTATATAAAAAAGTTTAAATATTTAAATAAAAACCAAATATGTATTGGCGCAAGTAAAAACAAGTCCAACCAAAACTATTGTGTGAAAAATGATGCTGTCTTGCTCCATAATTGTGAAATTCCATTTTTCACGGAAATCTAAACATTTGCGCAATTACAAGTTATTTGTAACTAAAATAGCTCTACGTTTGATCACTGCCTCGCCTGGTGATAAACGAAGATTAATACACATTTCTGTTACCAGGAAAAAACAATTGTATCCTGATTCCCAATCACTCAAACAAAGTATCTATTGCTAAAAGGAAGTTGTTTGAAATCAAACAGAACTGAGGGTCGATGTTTATCTTTACCTTCCCAATGTTTTCATTGGTCCATTCCTGAAATCACGAAAACAGCCGGTAATCCACTTTTCCCCATCAATAGCCAACGTAGAGATTATAATATTTTATCTTATTTTATTACTAAAGCAGCACACTCGTCAAAACAACGCAGAATAATTTATATATCAAAGGAATCCCGTGCGCCATTTATTGACATTTTCATAAGGAAAGATTTTCATCACGAGAAATTGATAGCGATTTCGTTCAAATGGAATTCTTTAATTTATTCCATCTAAAGATTTACCGACGCTGCAAAAAGGCTATGGGATGAGTGACGTAATTTTGAAGACGTTTGATGTTATTTTTTGATATAAAATTATTAAAATGTAATTATTTTGCCTGGGATAATATTTTGACAATAATATTACGCAATATGAATATAGAAATAATAATTTCACTTGAACTCGCACTTTCTATAGGCCTACATAAGCCTTTATAATATAGTCTATACCTCCAGGTGGTAGGTGGGATAGATATATTTCACTAACAACTAATACCTCTACGATAGCTCAACTGGGAGAGTGCCGCCACGCGGATTGGTGCGGAAGGTGCTGGTTCAACTTCAAGTGATATTTTTCTTCTTATATTCATTTATTGTATTCCATGAAAATATAGAGATATCTTTTGTCTTTAAAATATAATATGATGAGTATAATACAGTTTAGTTTAAGTTAAAGATTTTGGATAATGTACAAACTAGCCTGCAACGTAACTTAATGGGCCGGCGTATCGAACATAATTCTTGTTTACTTAGGACCTAGAAAAATTAGACCTCTCCTTTAGGTTAGGTTAGATTTGATCATCATCATCATCACTCAGCCGTAGGGCGTCCACTGCTGAACATAGGCCTCCCCCATGGATTTCCATCCAGTCCGATAGTAAGCGGCTTGCATCCTACGTGATCCTGCCATGTTTATCAGATCGTCTGTCCACCTTATGGGTGACGTCCTATGTAGGCTACGCTTACCGGTCCGTGATCTCCATTCAAGAACTTTACAGCCCCATTGGCCATCAGTTCTGCGTGCAATGTGCCCGCCCTGCCCATTGCCACTTCAACTTGCTTGCAAAAATAATTACTAGTCCTAAAATAAATATATTTACTCACGGCATGTTCCATTGTAAAGCACTTTAAGGTCGCCTTCCTTCATGCCTTCTTGGCACGCATGCATGCGCATCTTGCACTCGCTGCCGTAGGTGTTGTGGTCGGACGCGCACACTGGCGCTAAAGTAGCATCGCATACTGGACATGCGCATTGCGCTGCGCCGTTTCGTGCTATGCATGCGCCGGTCCATGGACAGGATGCTCGGGCGCACGGGTTTTCAATACCTAGGAATGAAATAGGATTGATTTTCACCTTATATAATAAATTATAAGTCTATAGAAACGATATCATCTGCTAATATTTATCGTATTAACCTGTAGGCAAACATATCAGATAAAAGTATGGTTACATCTGTAGAAAATGGCCTACTTTGTGCATAATATTAAATTATATGTCGTGAAGGATGCACTACGTCTCGTCACATGTGAACCCTCAATAGGTTTTGATTTATGACTGGTCAAGTTGGTAGGGGTCAACTTAGGCATACTTTCCAAACTGATGTTACATTATAGGAAGGCCAGAAAAGTACCTACAACCAACGAACATAATGTATGAAGAATGTGCTGTAAAACTAGTATAAATTTATTTTACTCAAAATTTACAGTTACTTACTCCATTTTAGTGGTATTCATTTATACAAGGTACTTTGTGGTTAAATTATTAATTGTTTTAAGTTGTAGCTAATGTAGTCAAATGTACATTGATTAAACTGAATTTCTGAAAAATTGGAAACCTACAGACCTGTACTAAGATTGTTCTTGTGCTGCAGGTCTGTAGTCCTTTCAGTGTCAGCTATATAGCCTAAAGAATTATTAACAACAGATTATTACGATAAGTACTTGCTAAATTACTAAATTCCTATTTTATAATATTGATATGAGTAGTTTTCATAAATAAATATAGATTATTTTTTTCTATAAAATAGGCTCACGTTTGACCTCAATCTCGCTTGATGGAAGGCGAAGATGAGGCCTAAAATGGTACACGTTTGCCTAGAAGGTGTCTGTTCACTTTGGCCTTAAAGATGTCCAGATTAAAATTAGATTAGATACTTATTAAAATAAAAAAGTTTAACTATATGTAAGTAGAAGAAGCAAAACGATTTAGATATGACTTTCGCTTAACAAGACGTTACCACAGAAAAGATAATAATACTACGTATTAAATGGACACTGTCATCCGCCCACCAATCGGGCCTTCCTCACACCGCTAGCTTATAGATTGAGCTTTCGACGAGCCACGCTTCGCTGGGAAATCACCTCATGCACACTCTTGCGCGTGTACAAAACTCCATGTGTGCAGTGTCTGTGTAGTAGCTAGTTATATCGCCACTTTTGAATGCGATAAGAATCGAGTGTCCGGGGCGTGACGTATAAATTTAACTCACCACAAGTGCCCATATAAGCAACTCTAATGTCCCTATTCTCCAAGCAAGCCGCTCGCTCCAAGTGGCACGGACTGTCGTAAGTTCTTCCGTCTGTCCCGCACATAGGCCGTACGATGTCTTCACACTCGGCTCCGCATCCGCACACCGCTACACCACGTGCATCTAGTGTACAATGCTCGCGGACTCCACACTTCACTGAGTCGCATGGATGTTGGGCTACAGAAAAAAATATGTAAGTATGGTACTACTTCTAAATAGTCTTTTGGTTACTACACCCTTCCTTTACAAATCCTACTATCGTACTTCCTACTAATATTATATATGCAAAAGTTTGTAAGGATGGACGGATGGATGGATGTTTGTTACTCTCTCACGCCAAAACTACTGAATCGATTGGGTTTTAATTTTGTATGTGAGTAGCTTAGACGCTGGAATAACACATAGGCTACTTTTTCTTCCAATATTCCCACGGGAACGAAGTCTATGCGGGTAAAACCGCGAGGCACAGCTAGTTTATAACATTACTAGCTCGATCCAGTAGTTTTGGCGTGAAAGAGTAACAAACATCCATCCATCCATCCATCCATCCATCCATCCATCCATCCTCACAAACTTTCACATTTATAATATTAGTAGGATATGGATACCAGAAATCTATTAAACACTGATAGGGATAGATACCGCAAGCGTTTTAGTTTGTACGAAAGCTAAGCGTGTCATATTTTTGGCTTTATCTTTGACTATAATAATTAAAAACCGGAGTATATTGAATCCACATAGTTTTGACGCACAATTGGACACGTTAACTACATACATAGTTCCTTATCAAAATCAATGTCTGTACTGAACACCGTAAGTGAACACCGTGTTAGAACTCGAAAGAATTCAGATTCAGAGTCCCCTAACTGAGCCAACTAGCTAAAAAATATTTTTAAAATTAAATATTAGATTGTCATTGCGCACGCTACGCACCTTTATTTAACTTTACATCAACATTAAATCTTTACGTACAGAGTCTTACAATTTATCTAAATAATAAATTCCTACCTAAGTTAGCTACAAGAGTTACTTAAGAGCACATCAAAGTAACCTCATCATCATCATCATCAGCCCATGATCGTCCACTGCTGGACATAGGCCTCTCTTAAGGCACGCCACTCCACTCGAAACATGTACCTGCAAAGTAACCTGCTACCTATTTACTCGTATTCTATTTAAGTTTACAATGACTCCAGTCTCACTATAGATAGATAAATACTTTATTGATTAGATTTTAAAAATACATCATAACATATAATGCAACAATTGGCGGTCTTACCACTAAAAGCGATCTAATCTGTTTATGTTAACTCAATTTATTTGTAGGATTCATTTTCCACTTCTCAGAATCAATTAGTGGCTGGAACGACTTTTCAACAAACAAATTAATGTTTTAAATGAGATTACCGTTAAGAATTAGAGTAGATAACCCTTCTAAGTTGTTAAGGCTAAGGCTATCTACATAATAACGTTATTTCGTTTGCGTCTCAATTTCTCAGGGACAGGCTGGTGCTCCGATGCTCCTATCCAATTACTTTCTTTAGAACATAATGTCTTTCAACATAGACCAATAAGAGCTGCGGTTCTTCACGATTCGCATGAAGGTTTAATTTTAGATAAGAAATGTGGTTTGTGGTTGTGGAATAAAATATGTTTACGAAACAAAATGTCTATAGTTTAACCATTTAAATTACATTTCCAAATCTAATAATATTATCTGATAATTTTATATACCTAACTTATAGAAAGCATCTATTGAGTTTGGACTAGCTCAAGTAAATTACAAGTTACACGGAGTCTGTAGAAAAAAAAAAATAAAATTAAACATTGCAAGGTTCGAAATAATGTTTGCTCGTGAAAATTCATGATAGGGCTTATTCGGAACGGTGGGAAATAAACCATGAGCCCTCACACCGATTGCGGTACAACTTACGAGCTAAACTGGAATCCTATATCCGCGAAGCTCACAAAGTTGTTATAGAATATATCTTATAACCAATACCGAGCCGCAGGAAGCGAAATATGTTTACGAGATGTTTTTTTCCACATTAGACGGATGGAATATTTACTTTACGACTTACAACTCACCCAAATACTTCTCCGTAAATGGCAATAAAGCGAATTATTGGCTCTGGTAACATCCGTGCAATAAAAACAAATGGGAGCCCAACTTTCGATATGAACAATTGCAATAAATTCTCCATATGATTTCTCTTCTATCAGATAAATAAATAAAGATAAGTAGGTATATTTATTTTTTGCATAAACTTTTAACTCGTCCGTTAGCAGAACTACAATTAAATATTATATTATTATTAAGAAGCACTTATATTGTACATAATCCTAATGTGAACATAGAAAATATAATATGTCTAATGATGTTTTTCTTTTGCAAACAAAATGATTTCATCGAATAATATTATTCACACACTTATAGGTACGTACTTGTATGTATAAACTTAATCTTATGTACGTAGACTCAACTTTTATGATTACACAATAATAATATATTTTTTTAGTACTATGGTAACTCTGTAGAAAAACACGATAGGATCAACTAAAAGCATCAATAGAATAAAACTTATTAGCCTGTACCACGGAATTAAGTAAACGGGCAGGTAGAAGTGATGAAAACGATCCGGTGGTAGTACTAAGAGGAATGCTTTTTAGTTCTTGGATTTTTTTATTATTTTTTTATGATAGTGAGTGACAAGACGAGCAAATGCCTGATGGTAAGCATCATGATTGCCCATATCAGACACAGTGCCACCCAGTGTTTTAAAATTCAAAATTCTGCGCGGCACTGCACTGCGCCTGTCACCCTGAGATATTAGTTGTTGAAACTCGTCATGGCCAATAATTTCGCTGGTAACATAGCCTGTGCGAACATAATACATAGGTTTTAGGATCCTAATAATATTTAATAATATAATACTTATCATAATACTTAGGATATGCATCACCCTATAGATAAACACGCACGCCCCTATAGTGCGTTGGGTAGATAGGATAGAAATATTTCGCCGATGCTTAGTGCCTCCACGGTAGCTCAAGTGGTAGAGTGCCTACCGCCTGGAATGGTGAGGAACCACGCACCCGGTTCAAATCCCGCCCTCGGGTGAATTTTTTTTTTCTCATATCAGATTGTATATATCAAGCGATTAGACTGCTTAGCCTATACAAATATAAATTATACTTAGGATAGTTTATTTCTATGCATTTGGAACATAAAATATACCTGAAGCGCATTCTCCTCTATATGCGATAGTGATTTGTTGTCTCGTCCTGCACGACTCCCTCCTCAAGGCGCATTCGCTCGGGTAGTCCTTATAATCAGAGCCGCACACGGCTGACCCAGCTCGCACTATCAGATCACACGGTGGACCGCACTTGCATACTGGTACTCGGACTTCGTTCAACTGACATACACCACCATCAATGCATTCGTGCTCTGAACATGGATCTGTGATTAAATTTATCAATAAGTTCAAGTAATCTTTGTCTGTATTTATTCTATAAAATCAGTCCTAAATGACTGACATACACAGGTATAAATACCCCAGCCACAATGGCTGATAGTTTTTTTAATTTCAATAACTTAGAGAACTGTTTTGTATATTCGTATTAATTCGGCGAAATTTTAGGGAATAACTGAAATTGACGCCTAAGTTTAAAAAAATTACTTAGTAATTTGTCTAGTTTCTTATTATGATGTAGGCGAGAAATACCGAAACAAGCAATTCCGAAATTCTCACGAAATTGGAGTCTCGATATTTCTCTAGTGAATTATATGTAGCACTCGTCGTAGGGTAGATTTCTTTTTATTCCATGAATTAAAACACGTAAATTCATATCCTTCATTAGAAGAAGAGAAGTGACTAATATTGTTGTAATATTTACGTATATCTGAGGGCTATAGGTTCTGAAAGCACGTTAAACGGCAGGATAGATCATCACAACAAGTGTTCTTATTAGAAAAGCCGGTGATCACGATGAAGAACAACATTAGGGATATGAAAACCCAAATTTGGATTGGCCACACAGAATTGGAAACACGGTTATATTAGAGTATTAACTGTTATTATTTTTGTTATTATTAAAGGGGATTTAAGCCAGTTATAGTTAAACATAACAAATAGAAATGAGACAATTCAATAAAAGCGCAAAAGCAAAGCTTGTACCTAATGTAAATACAGAATCTCACAAAGGACATTGGAATGTGCGGGCTTGGTCTTGTTCAAATTTAGTTCAGATCGAATGTTCTGGGACAAGTTGAAAAGGGTTAGCGTAACGTAAGTACCCACATGAAGCAGACGAGATTAAATTGCTTTTATGAAAAAGAAAGCGAGCGACCCATTTCGGGGTTGTGTATGAAAATATTGTAACGCGTAGAGTTTGTGTAACTTTCAGGAGTTTGGGTAATTTACTTACGTGCTCGGGCCTACATTATATCCGAAAGTTACAGGAAGAAATATTTCAGTGCTTGTAAAATGTTGCTTGATAACTTTTCTGATGGCTAAGTTAATGTATGTGTGATGGATGACGTAAGGGATTATGATGCTAAATCTACAAAGGCTCTATCTGGCTCTATAAAGAATCTCACATCATTTAATTCAGAAGATCGGAACCTTTTTAGCAGATAAGCCCAAGATTTTATGCCTGCAAAACTCACCGCATTTTCCATGATATTTGATGGTGATGTTTAACTGATTGTCGCAAGCATGTTTGTCGAGGTGGCATGACGATGGGTACTCTTTACCATCGGTGCCGCACACAGGCTTTCGTTTTTGGCAACTCCTTGGACATCTGCATTCTGGTGCGTTAAAGTTCGGAACGCATCTGGCTCCCACCGGACAAGGCACTCCGGAGCACGGATCACCAGACTCTGAACAGAGAAAATCAATAGTTACAAAATATAGGGCATTAACTTCTGTAACATATTTCTCTTTTCCGCTCGTTCTAACACTAATGGCCATTACTAAACCACAGGGTTTCGTGCATGTCATGATAACGATCATTTATTTAACTGTTGACAATACTGATTCGGATTTCGTTGTCACAATACATTAATAGTAGACCATATCATTAATTATCATTAACGATATTTACCACATTCGCCTTCGTGTTTGACGCGTAAATTCAGCCTCCTTTCGCAGGCTTCTTTTCTCAAGTAACAGTTGTTACGGTAAGTTCTTCCTGCAGTAGAGCACACGGGTCCCGCGGTGGTCGGGCAAGTTGCAGGACATGCGCAGTGAGCACGTCCATCCCCAAGAGATACACACTCCGCTCCCCACCGGCAAAAAGTCTTTTCACAAGCTTCTGCAAGACAAAAAAACTATAACATTTATAACTGTAACATTTTTAATGGAACTGCACCGCGACCACAAATCAAGAGGACCCTAAAAATTGGGTTTATCTCTCCCGTGACACAGATTCTATATTGTCATGGCGATTGAGTTATTTACCCAATAAATAAAAACCAAGCAAGTTTAGCTCAATTCACGATAAAGCACTTGATAGGATCCGGTGTCGTCATAACTCAATTGATTTTGATCAATTTCGGACGTTTGTGTTGGATCACCTACCTAATTTTATCTCAATGAATGAATGGTTCGATAAAATATAATAATATTGCGAGTTTTTTCTATGTATAAGATAAAATTGATATCTCCTGGCACAAGTGAAAGGTAAATTCTTTTAAAGAAGACATAATTCTTCATGAAGCCCCGCTAAGGATGTCACAATTTCCAATTTTCTACCTGGGGAGTTGTAAGCGTGACTGAATTATTAAGGGAAACCAAAATAAGATGCCAAGTTCCGTTTTACCACAGCTTTGTGTTGGAGCTGGCTTTATGGATCAGCGATTTCTATCACGTAGTTAATATTCTGAGCAGATCTCGAGTACGAAGTCACACGGTGGTGTGGTATAAGTTAATCGAGAGTTTTCATCGCTCTCAACTTATTATAATATAAGAGCTCAATTTGGCCCAATAGCGATCATCATTATTAAAATTGGTTCTATGTTTCATTATACACTTATTCCTTGGAGCAACGCCAATGCTATAACAACTCATGTAAATCGATCACATTTTTCAATTTCCGACAAATTATAATAAAATCCAGTAACAAAATAAACTTATCTAAGTAATAAATAACATGACATTTTTCGTCTCTGAAAAGGTCAAATATCAAAATTCAGCCGAGATCTCATTTCCTCGACTTTCATATAAAGGCTGTCGACGAATCCGCTTAAAGAAAAGAAAGCAGTCGGAAATAACAATTTTGTATGAAACAAACAAAATGTAAGAAGGCGAATAGCTGTAGAAGAAACCCGAGATAAATGGAGACAGGGAGGGAGATAAAAATGATGGCGGATGCCTTGTGAATGGAAGAAAATTAGGAAATTCACCGCGTCGCCTTTTCGCTCCCGAAAGCTGTTTAAATTATCCGCATTATCTTAACTTACTGACTTGTATATTCGTATAAAAGCTGTGTATGGTGCAAATATCTTAAACCTAATAATAACATAGCATAACATACAATCACGCCTTTTTCCTGAAGGTGTAGGCAAAGGTGTAGCCAGAACTCTGTCCCATAATAATAGGTATACCTACATTTCGCCAGTATGTTATTGATTCCATGTAATATGGGCGACATATAGAGAACAGACTCCAGGCAGTCATTGAGATAATTTCTTATGGAAAAACCCAATATGTAATACTTTGCCTGACCTGGGAATCGAACCCTCACCTCATGACCGGCAGTCGAGCTTGCGTCCACTACGCCACCGAGGCTTATATTAATATAAATTATAAATACATAGATACTCGATCGTATTCCAGTATAATATTGTTTTTTGACGCCATACTGACGATTGTTCTTGAATTACCTTCAATACAATACAATATATACTCTTTATTGAGACCACAATTAACACATACAGGTTTATCATACAAATAACTTAATTATAATTGGTCGACAATGGGCGGCCTTATCTCTCTCTCTTCCAGGCAACCAGCCTTTGGATGGATAGGGGAATGATAAGATGAGTAGGGGGTGGGAATGGGTACAAATCATAACATAACATACATTCACGCCTTTTTCCCGAAGGGTTAGGCAGAGTTGTACCCAGGACTCAGTCCCATAGTAGATACACCCACATTACGCCAGTATGTTATTGGTCCCATGTAATAGGGGGCGAGCCTATTGCCAACTACCGGGCACAGTTCCAGACTCCAGGCAGTTATTGAGATAATTCCTAATGGAAAAATCATAATCTTCTTATTATAATCTTAATTAAATAATCTTATTTTTACTATATAATAATATGAATTACTTATACAAAAAATATATTTATAATACATATACATAACACAATATGACTACAAAAATATAAACCTATAGAAATACAAAACAAATATATGACTACAAAAATACATACACAAGTTTCTTTCTAGTGTCCTTTTATAAACACTTACGATCTATTATTTCATGCTCATTTATTAACCGACTTCAAAGAGATTAAGATTTAGATGGAGATTCTTAATTGGACATTATAATAATGATATTTGTTTTTATATGTTGATTACGCGATATCTATTGATAAAGATGAAAGTTCCCATTTACTAAAGGTTCCTTTCATACACAAGAACACATTATAATATTATCAACTTAAAGTATCTCAATTAACCTCACATAAACAAAGCGTTCCAAAGAAATGGTACGAAAATAATAACACAACTGAATATACGGCGTTACTTTCCCCCACATAATGCGGGACGCTTCCAAACTCTCACAGACAAAGCAATTTTGTTGGCTCGAGGCACCTTACAGTGTTAACCAGATCTGCATCTTCACATCTTACTAATGTAATAAATATGTATAAGTGGGTGTTTTTTTTATGTTAGTGAATGACAAGACGAGCTAATCAGGTGCCTGATGGTAAGCATCATGATTGCCCATATCAGACACAGTGCCACCCAGTGTTTTAAAATTCAAAATTCTGCGCGGCACTGCACTGCGCCTGTCACCCTGAGATATGAGTTGTTGAATCTCATCATGCCCAGTAATTTCGCTGGTAACGTTGCCCTTCATACCGGAACACAGTAATGTTTGCACATTACTGCTTGGCGGATGAATAACTGGCAAGGTGTGGTACTTCCCCAGGCGGCCCAGGCCCTGCAAAAGAGGCCTACCACTACATAAAATGGGTGTGTATGGATGTATTTATGTAATATTATAATCATGCTTAAATCATTGAACTGATTGGGTCTAAAAATTAATATTTAAATAGCCGGAATATTCCCAGGAATAAAACACGGATATTTTCTACTGGTAAAAACGCGGAGCATAGGCAGTCATAGATAAAAAACATTGTTATTTTATGTAGGAATACACAAAAAAATAAACAAAAGCTAAAGTTAAACCACTGCCCTTCCAGTATTTGTAATTCCTGTCTCTACATGGTTGTCTGGAAGAGATCACACTTAGTGATAAGACCGCCAATTGTTACACATTTGTCTAGTTTTAATGTTTATTTTGTTATTTCCTGTATTGTGTTGTGGTACGTATCAATAAAGGGCTATTTAGGTATTTATTATTAATGCGCAAGCTCATCGCTTATAAGGAATTTCTTCCAGACAATCGATGCATAATCGGAACACACTATTTACCTACTAATTATTATAATAAGTTCGAAAACAAAAAATATCTATAAATTTTCAGAATCAGTAGTTGTTGCGAATTCAGTAGAGTACCTCTATAAATATAGACTCGCAGTCTAAAACTTGTACAATACCAGTTCCGGTACTGCTTAAATTCATTACTTTGTGCACCCGACTTAGTTGGCATGTCACTCACACTACGTATGTGGATTGTCGACCTACGATAAGCTCTCCATTGCTTTGAAGATCTTCTCCAGCCATTTTACTTGAATTACTGCCGCAGATATAATATTATACGTCTTTGATTAGGCACGGGGATCTGCCTTAAGTTATTCAGATTTAACTAAGCTTAGGCGAATTATTTCTTGTGACGATTTGAATTGAAACACCGCGAATTTATTTGAATTAGTTTTTGATTTAATGTTTATAAAATCAAAGCCCTGACTAAGTGACTGACTGATATACTTACTCATCACCACAAATATTTATTTATTTATTAACCTATAAAAAAGCATTGACGCATTCCCCTCTCATTCGGAGGATTGGGGGGTTGTGTTGGACTCGCCATCGGATAATTCGGTGGAATAACTGAAAAACCTGGGGGCTGTCCTGCTGGTCGCCATGTGTAGGGGCTGCGGGAACGCCGAAGCACCCATCCGCAGCCCAATGGCGGTTGGTCCTCCGTAAAGGAACCCTTCCGCGGTTCATCATTACCCAGCGCTAACTAACTGTCGTGAGAAGTACATTAGTTTATTATAATTTTTATGAAATGTGTGAAGAAACACTTTTGAAAGCTCCGAAGCTTAAAATCGACAAAATTTTAATTTAACTTACCTTCTGGAGCAGGTGGCCTAGGCTGATAATGTAAATCTGTAACAAAAATAATAAATTTAATGTGTTATTTTAAATAATTATCACGTAAGAGTTCTATTAAATATTATGTTGAAAGCCTACATTGAATCATACATCATAGTAAATACGTACATAATACTTAGGCTATTAGATACAAGGAGCTATTTTCTTGTTATCTACGCTATCGCTATAGTACCACACTTAGGTGTAGTTTGTAGCTTAGGACCTTTGTCAGTATTGTGGATTTTCTAATATTTATCAAAATAAAAAGTTACGTCGTGTATTATCATGAAATAAGACACTCTCCATAGTTTTCCTAGTCTCTGTGCGGTGTTGCATGAAATATTGTAGCACAAAAGTTGAGCACCGCAACTTTTTTCCTCGGTACCATCCGTTGCATTTTTATGCAAAACACAATATACGTGCAGCTTGCTTTGTAAGCTTTCTAAATGCAATATTTGTTTTGTCAGGAATAACAAACAAGATGACCGGTGACCGGCTATCTTTAGAACTTTTCAAATGTAAGACACCGCAAGTTACAGGCTACCTGTATTTTTATAATCTGTTTACCTTTCTATTAATCACTCACTACTATATCTACTATTATTCATCATCATCATTATCATCATGATCATATCAGCCAAAGAACGTCCACTGCTGAACATAGGCCTCCCCCTAAGATTTCCAGCCAGTCCGGTTGCAAGCGGCCTGCATCCAGCGTGCTCCCGCCGTCCTTATCAGTTCGTCTGTCCACCTTAAGGGAGGACGTCCTACGCTGAGCTTACCGGTCCGTGGTCTCCATTCGAGAATTTTACGGCCCCATCGGCCATCAGTTCTACGTGCTATGTGCCCTGCCCATTGCCACTTCAACTTGCTAATCCGCTGAGCTATGTCGGTAACTTTCGTTCGTCTACGGATCTCCTCATTTCTGACTCGATCTCGCAGAGAAATCCCGAGAATAGCCCTCTCCATCACTTGTTGCGCTATTTTGAGCTTACTGATAAGGCCAGGGATAGTCAGGGGCATAGTCAGACTATTATTCACTGTACTTTTAAATTTACTCTATTACCGCTTTCTGTTTTAATCTCGCTTTACTAATATGTCTAATCATTTTTTTTAAGGTATGAAAATGTTGACGAAAGCAACAGCTCTATCTGCACTTAAAAACTTCAAGCCTGGAAACCATTGTTTATCTAACTACATAAAATTATATATGCGGACGCCGCAACGTTGTCAAAAGGAATTTTAATATGAGAAGCAGACATTACTTACACAATGCGGTAATAGAATTTCCCGCTCAAGTCATGAGTAAGGGCTCTCAACTCTCAACCCATTTCTGAGAAATGTGTCTGCCCTATGAAAATACAAAACTGAGACAGAGTCCTTTTGTTGTCAAAATATCTTTTTGAGAATACTTATATTTGGCGTTTTTTAACGTAGACAGTGTGTAGGCTTCATGGCAAATATTTTTCTTGCCGTGAATAAAGACATTATGAAGTATATATTGGCAATGTACGACTTATCGAAAATAATAAATATGATTGAACTAATTACTGCTGATCAATTTAGTTCAATTTAGATTGCTGATTAGAATTTTGATAATTTAATTGTTGAAACAAATTCAAAATCACGCATTATTTTAAGAAATGCAAAGTAACTATTGCACCAATGATTTTAAACATTTTCAATTAGAAACTTAACTTTTCTATGAATATTAAATGTGGCTTCATTAAAATTTATTTTAATCCGATTTCCTTCTCGTGCATATTAATAAGTTTACCTTGCCACTTGCCAGCTTCGCTTGCTGAACTTAATGCGGAAGAAAGAAGGGAATGTGACTCAAAGGCGCATTACGTCACGGATTAATTTCGCCCTCGGGTAAGGAATATGTTACGGAATGTGACACAAAGAGGTCACGCCTAATGGGTTCACAGTCGCATTTGGGATAAATATAAAATAGAAGAGGCTGGCCGCAAGCCGGGTCGAGTCAGGCGGCGCGCAGTATTGTTTTATTGCAAATTGGTTGGACGTAGACCGCGCCTGTCCTTTACATATACGAGGCTATTAAACTACGGCTAGTGTCCAGTCACGTGTTAAACGAATCCGATCGCTCCATACAATGTGAGACGGTGGATGGCAGTGATGGCAGGCAGTCGCTGCTCGTGTCATGTAACTCAGGTTTTAGAAAACCGCCGCTGTTCAGACACTATTGCTTTGTCCCAAACTAAAGTTCAACTCCATGTTTTTTCCCCTTTTAACGATTCAAAACAACGTAAATGTTTTGCTGCTATTGTGTACTATAAAAATGGCAATCGTTTCAATGCTTTGCCTGGAGAGGTCGGTACTTATTACCAACCTACGTTTACGGCTTCACCATTGTAAACTGTAGGATGTTTTATTTTACGGGTTATATTTTGGCAAGTTCACTTATGTCGTTACCGAGCTAGAAAATAGCATATCGTATAACTTCACAAATTCTTTACCTGCTTCTTAAAATATTCAAATATTGTTAAAGTATCAGTAGAATAAATTAAGCCTCTAAGATACAAGTTTCTTGTAATTTCTTATTGTAGAGATCTTTCTGAACGCACGGAGGAAGGTCCATTACTTATCCGAATTGTCCGAATCGGCTGGTGGACGAGGTTTCACAGGATTTCATATAAAGAATTAAAAAAATCGTTACTTTCGGCGCGTTCTGCTCGCAAAGGTGTGCGCTCAGCTTTAGCTATATTGACATTGCATAAAGACCAAATTAAATAAAAGGACTTGACTTCCACATTTAAAGTTAGTATCTAATACAAACGATACCTGACAATGCCATTAATGAAATACGATAATACAATCTAGGGCAATTAAAACGAACAAATTGATTTTCAAACAATTGAATGAATATTAACAAACCAATAAAATTCGAAAATTATTCGCGTGCACGATAAAACGAACTCATTTTCGATACAACAATCTTGCATGATTATCCTTTGTTTTGAATATAGTAATTAATTTGCTTATATAACACTAGAATAAAGTTATAAAATAAGTCGGATAAAATTAATGCAAAGTTATTAGGTTAGTTTCGAAATTTGTCAGTGACGCGAGGGCTAAAATTTTTGATGAATCACGAACCCTACGTTTGTTCGAAACTATACAATAATTGTATGAAGCTATAATTTATACAACGATAATGAATATGACTAACGGCCTCCTATCACGAAGGTTTTTACCCTAATAAGTAGCGCCGGCACCGAGTCACAAAAAGTGTTCACAAAAGGTATGGAATTATTACTCGAGGGAAGCCTTTCATATACCTTGGTACCGCTGCCTTTTGTATCGAATCATGCATAGTGAGAAGATAGGTATTGATGATATATATTTATAGATACATCAATAGATGGATATTGGAAAAATAAATTAGAACCGAAGATAAATTAGAATCGTCACGAACAAGAAAAAAACTTATTACAATAAGTCATCAGTTTTCAGGAAAAAATATCTCCATTGACATGGACAGAAAATTAAATCGACATCAATCGAGATAATATTTATCTTAAATTCTGATTTAAAGCGATCGTAAGATAGCTGCTGAAGTTTACAGTATAATGAAGTGGCAGACACGCCGCTCTAAGCCTTTAGTAGGTAAGTGCGTGATTGCGCCTGACACCCGTAATATCCGGGAGCCCGCCGCTGCCCACCGCTACCGATGGTATCAATTTCAATTTGTTGCGGCACCATAACAGCCGCCTCTACTCGATTCGTTGTATGAATCGATTTCGCTCCAGTTTCCTGTTGCGTCCGCATCGGACTTAATCTCAGATCGGTCGATTGAAACGCTCGCTCCGAATCATTCCTGTTTATACTGATATCTATTTAATTTCGCGTTCCATAAAATGGAGATTTATGATACGATGGAAATAATTTAAATTCGAAACGCGATAAAAATGTATGCGGACGCTCTAGTGAAGTGTTTAATAGATAAATTCAAATGTGCCGATGGAAGTGTATAAGCGAACGATCACCATTAAAAAATCTGCTTATTCACGTCTATCTGCTGCTGCAGAGGGTCCTTGCATTTCATGAGAATTTCGTGTTCAAACAGCGTGAAAATTAATCGATCGATTAGCCATTCTCGCTCGGGTTCAAAGCTAAAGTCGAACGTGACTCGTGAACCGGTCCCCTGCCGCACCGGTGTCGGTGGATATTAATTCTGCCGTTCAAAAAGGAACAATCTTCTCCAAGTTTTAGACAATCTATTGCATGCGCATCCAAATAACTTTTTACTGTCGCAATACCTAGGTACTAGGGAATTTATGACTTTAAATAAGTAATCGTATGTACCTATTGCTTATGATTTAAGTAAGTATAATAAATAAATAAAAAAAATTATTCAGATCAACTTAGTATCTGTAACATAAAAATAATATACCTAAAAATTTTACTTTTATTCTTATTATTAATTTATTCATGTATTTGTTTTTTCTTTATCTTCTGTTGATCTGTTTGCCAATCAGCAAAGTCCTCCTCCAACCTTTTCCATTCCTGTCTTTCTTGAGCCACTCTGCTCTATGTTACTCCTGCCACTTGTTTTGTTTATGTCGTCGTTCCATATTTTCTATGGTCTACCTCTTTTTCTTTTATTTACTCTAGGTTATACCATCTTATCACCAATATGTTCCATTTGTCTCGTCCCCTTAACATGTCGCCTGCCCATCGCCATTTCAGTATTTTTATTTTAGATGTTATGTCTGTGACCTTTGTTTTAGTTCTAATGAAACAGTTTTGGATTCTGTCTGACTTTTTCAAATTCAACATACTCCTTTCCATTGCATACTGACATGTTGTAAGTTAACTTATGAGATTCCGTGTTATATAACGCCCATGTTTGGCTGTTTTGTTTAAGTTAAGCCCAAACGTCTCACTTTCAGTTGCCAGTTCGCTTATCATTTTCTTCACATCCTTTGGTGTTTCAGCAAATAATACTATGTCATCTGCGAATCTCAGATTCGTTAATGATACTCCGTCTTAGAATTTATTCCAGTACTGCTGAGAATATCTTTGGATATATGGTCTCCTTGTTTTTCACTAGTATGGTCACTGTTGCCTACTCTGAATGGTTCGCTTTTTTTCTCTTGTTGAATTCTCGCGGTACTTTGACAATAGATATTTTATAATAAGCGAATGTATTTTTGTTCAATTCTTTGTTCCTTTAGTGTCTTCCATATCTTCTCGTGAAACAAAGATTCAAATGCTTTATTGTAATCGATGAAAGCAATGTAGTATGTACGTGAGCATTAATTGTATTTTTCTAATATCTGGCGTACTACATAAATGTGGTCGATTACTGAGTAGTCTTTTCTAAGGCCTGCTCAATAGGTTGATGTTGGTCTAGTGTTCCTTCAATCCGTTTTAGTATAAATTTCGCAAAAATCTTGTATATATTAGACATAAGGTTATAGGGCAGTAGTTTCTGATTTCATGGTAATCCCCCTTTTTATACAACAAGATAATGTTCGATACTGTCCATTGTTTTGGGATAATTAAGTAAGTATGATAAATTTAATTCAGCTAGTGTATGTGGTATTAATTTGTATTACATACCCACTGATCGAGGTATGTATTCATATATGGTGTGAACGTTTACAAGATTTAAATAGATTAACAGAGAATATAACAGAAGTTAAAAGATAGCTACCACAGCATGATATACTTAAAAAATCTTTTCAGAAACATTATTTATCTAACATTTAGTAAACTTCTAGAACAAGAATATTTAGTTTTTAGTTCCGATTTTTTTTTTTAAACTAAATATTCTTGTTCTAGGAGTTTGCAATGGAGTTCCGAAAAGTAACGCCAAATTCAATCAATTATCTAACATTTAGTAATAAACTGTATTTTATACATGTCATAATAGGTTCTAGCTAGGTTTATTGTATTTAAGTACTTCCTTAATTCTGGCTCCGCTTCGCAGCAATTTCAAAATCCGAGTGTCGGTGTGCCGCCCAGAGTGCCACTAAAATTAATGTCCTGCCAGAGAGAAAAACGAGCGGAACCCGCCGTCCATACATTCACATCTACACACCTCCATATGCCGGATAAAATCAAGTTAAAGTTTTAAGAGACCCTCGGACTTGATGAATGCTTTGTTTGACAAATAAGATTTACTTTAAAAAAAAATGTTACTTCTTTCGTTGCATGTGTATTATTTTCCAATATTTTATTATGTTAGTAATGTCATCATCAATTATACCTAATTGATACTAAGACCGATTTAAAAAAAATGATTTTATTTGAAAGTCTATAATCCCATGTTAACTAAATCAAAATGATGCATAAATCTTAGCGATATCAAGGAAATTCTTCATATTTTTGAAATCTAAGTATGTAGAATTTGAAAAGTTAGGTGGATGGTGATTTCTTAGATTTTTTCAATTGTTAATCATTGAATTAAATAATTGGACTTTTGAATATGCCTGAACCGTTTGGGAAAAAATTAAGCTCCGCAAAAAATCTTTAAGACATCTAGATACATAGTTCCGTCAGCAATTCTTTCTATAATCATGAACACATTTTATTTATGTGTAAAATCCGTTGGTGAAAAAATGGTGTTAAATTTAATGAGTTAGGTATTCAATTACATTATCAAATCCGTTAGGTGTTAGTTATGTACATAATAGCATTATTACGTGAAATGTCGCATTGGCAACTGCAGTCACATAATATCCTACTAAACAGATTAACTCGATCAACTTGATCATTGAGTCCATTGACAAAGCCATCGACGCGAGCGGGTAGGCGGAGAAACAGGTACAGTTTTGAAGTATAAACATTAGGTCAATCTATTCGTATTATCTTCGCACCTTAATTAAGTTACTCTAAACCGAAAGAACTAAAGTTTATTTAATATACAACTTAGTTACTTGAACCAATAAGGTATAACACTTGATGGGTGCCCGGGCTTTGCTATATAGATTGTAACGAATTAGCAAATGAGCTTGCAAAAAAAGGAACCGAGAACCCTCTAATTAGACCTGAACCATATTGTGGTTTAAACAAACAACAAGCCTGCAATCTACTAAATCAAAAATGCATCCAGGAGGCCAGAGTAATGTGAATCTCTGCAGAGAGACAAACACATTCCCCAGACGTCATTACAGGATTCAATACTAAAATATCAGAGGAGCTCCTTTAGCTCCATAGATATAACACCTGTGAAGAAACCGGAATTGTTACTGGCCACTGCAAGCTAAACAAACATATGATGAATATGGGCCTAGGCCAGGAAACTGAGTGTTGATTCTGCCACGAAGAAGAGGAAATGGCTACGCACGTCCTCTGCGAATGCTGTCCGCTCATGTTCAATAGAAGTATTCACTTAGGACGATACATTATATGCTCCGAGGAGATACAAAATATCACTCCCCGGAAAATCTGTAAATTTCTAGATTCAGCAGGCTTGGGAAAGCAGCCAGGGTCCTCTGCAGGATGACAATTGATTCAATGTTTAATGATCACATTATATAGATTATGATGTAAATTTACTATAGTTTATGCATTTCCGATGGGACTGACATAGCTAAATGTCGGGTAAAAGCCCCCCAAAAAAAAATTATAATTAAAAAAAACCGGTAAGGATAAATATTTTTATTGCTTTTATGGATTTGAAATGGTTATTTCAAATACCATGTCAACAAAATAATTCATCAATAACACGCAAGCTAAACATGCATGGCGATAATTAAAACGATTATTTTAATAGAACCTAATGTGCTACAAATGTAAAGTAAGAATTATTTAACTACGTAATGTACAAGAAAACCGTTCTTCAAAAACAATACTCACAATTATTTGTCAATAAGAACCCTGTTGAAACTCCAAGCAGAACTAGAAAAAACAGCAGCAGAAGTACAATAAGTGCTGGCCGACAGTAGTGTATCCAGCAATAGTCTTCTGAATTACCGGCCGGGGGGCTTGTAGACCACGAACAACACTTGCAAGAAGACTGAGTAGGAGAAGCTGCCCGAACCACCGCACTATTGCCTTGTTGATTCACTATCACACCTTGCACGGGAGCCTCGCTCCCTTGTCCATACATAGCACTCTTTTCAGACAGTCGAGCAAATCCCGAACTGTCATCTTCATGTGGATTCCCATACACTCCATAAGAGGCCACCATATCGACCCCCGACTGTGACCTTGTAGCTTCCGTCCCCGCACTATCTTGCACCACATTATTGTCAGCAGTAGGCCAGCATTCACAGGAACATCGGTCTTCCTTTCGCCTCTGTCGCGGTTGGACCGCATCCGACCGCCGGACCGGAGACTCGCCTTTCTTTTCTTCTTCTTTCTTAATTTTGGCATCTTGAGGAATAGTTTCATGGCTGACGTCATAATTGGATTGTAAGTTTTTGTGGTTCTCTATGTACCAGTGTCTCTCCTCCGCTCTGAGCGTGGTATCGTTGTTGCCCTCATAAACATCGGCGTAATTGGAGAGGGGGTGCGAGGATGGACTGTACACAGGGCCGGCAGTGAGCTGACCGTACCCGCGCTCGTACTGTGGTGGCCGGTTATTGCTCGCGTAATACGTTGTAGATACGGGCACGTTGTACTCGTAGCCCGGCCTGTTCATCTTCAACGCTTAGTCGCCTCATTTGAGCTTACATTTCATTGTGAAATACATTGTTACCTAATCTGCGAATATTCAGGAGTAAATAAGCTCACTATGATGCTATTTTTATCACCATTACATTTATTACCAATACATTTCAAATACAGCTGAAACTAAATAATTTAGCTATAGATTGTAAAGTTTATATTTTTCCGGATGAAATTTTACAGGCAAACGTTGTTGGTTTTGTTACGCGTCACAGCCGAATACGGAACGTTATAGAGCTGAATACACATCTGTTTATCTCAATTACGTTGTCTTGTTGGATGGTGGTATTTATCTTTTGTATTACAAGGAGCGCGCAACTCGCTCGTGCCAACGTATGTATCTTTAGACAAAGAAGTAGAGGCGCGGCGCGGCGTGAGTAAATACTGCCTCCCTAAATAATCGTATTTATTTTCCTGATTTTGACACGTGAGAGTTACGTAACTAGATCAGGAAAGAAGCAAGGCTAAGTGGGAACCGAAAGAAGCAAGGCTGAGTATGTTGCAGAAGTTGTGATTTAATTACGTTTAGGCTTTGTTTCGGTAAAATCGAAGTTAACAGGAAAGCGGACCTCTTAGCAGCTTGACACAATCCTATGGAAAAATTTCTAAATTGATGTTTTGCATTCCCCTGGTTACTCCAAATTTAATGAACCTATTTGATATATTTAAATACTGATATTTTAAATATGAAGTAAAGTATGTCTCTATCATTTAATTTTTGTTTATAAGCTCTAAATTTTTCGTAGTGAATGTCAGTAAAAATGGTATTTTTGGAAGTTTACTATGAAAAAACCAAAGGTTTATATGAAAAATTTAAATGACAGGGGCATGGGTTACTTCACTAAAAATATCTAGATATAAATTTATAGAATTGGTTTATTATATTCGGATGAAACAGGGGAATACAAAACATCGATTTGTAAAAAATTTCATAGGATTGTGTCAAATTCCTAGAAGGCCGCGTACGTTCTAAAAGTAATAATAATATTAAGGCTATAAGTGGTCGTTGACCTATCGATGCTAGTGAATCATAAATTTAGGCGTAAATCCTTGCGATACCCAGGATAATCCGTTTCAATTAATTAAATTAAAAACAAACAGAAGTGATTACATGAAAGTTGGGGACAGAAAGTTTAGACGCACACCGGCCGGCTCAGTTGTAAATGAAGGGTCTGCCCACAAAACTGGCCATTAATTACTCTACACGTTTATTCCACAACTTGTTACGCATTTTCAGGGTTTTGTTTTTGCATGGCTGCATTTTGAAATAAAATTTCCTTTGCTTTATTTCAAATATTTTGATAAAATAGGCAGAGGTACGAAAGATTTACGTTAACCATAATAATATAAGTACTTCTAGGACAGGGGGCTCCGCTAGGCAGAGACCTATATTCGTAGATAAGTAAAATCGGTAAACGAAAAAAACATTGTCAGAAACATAATTACCGCATTTTAGAGAGATAAACACTTAATTGTACGAGTACACCGAACAACTTATCATTCTTACACCAAATAACAGTTGAATTAAAGCTAGCACATTTGGCGGTCTTGTTGCTTAAGGCGATTTTTCCAGACACCACAAAAATAACTTAAAATAAGGAATATTATGTAAATTTTGAGTCAGTGCGGTGATGTGAATTCATATAACAAGTAATCAAGTCAATAAAATAAACTAGACTGACTGCAATGTAAAAATTGTAACCTTTTCCTAGTCGTATAAAATATTGAAGGGTAGTAGTCGCGGAAAGACCGTAAAATATTGCCGAACTGTAATAGGACCATAAACTAGGTAAGCGAAAAAAATGCTCTCGTTTGCCTTTATCTTTGATTCACGGGCGTTCTGAACGTGTTGACGGTAGTGGGCGTAAACATAAAACATAGGTTTCATTTACGTACCTATATAAATATTATCGGAAGCAAATTTTCATAGCATTGATGATGGTGTCCTTTTATTTTCAGTATTATTTGGTACTAGCTTAGTTTTCGCGACATCGTTACCGTAGGAATTTCGGGAATTCCTTTCTTATTTTCAGTATACATCATAATGGAAATCTATGTGCAAAAGTTATGCTCTCGGGGGTCAGCGGGCAGTGCACTTAACACAATATTATGGCCTCGAATCATCACAGGTTCTATTATTTCATTATTGTTAAAATAAATAATAAAAAAAATATAAAAAAAATAATATGGGACAACTTCCACACACGGTCATCTAGTCCCGGAGGTCTAGGAGTCAGAGTCCTAGTCAGAGCCTGTTGAGTACAACAGGTACATGGTACCAGATGACTGATATACATACTTATATAAGCGTATAACTCCAAGACACTGATCAAACAGATATGTTCATGCACACAAATGTTTGAACTGGCCGGGAATCAAACCCGGGGCCTGCGGCACAGAAAGCAGAGTTACTACCATCTGAGCCTTCGAGGCTGTCAATTAATAATATTACAAGTACACCTAGTATCTAGATAAATAGTAATGTACTGGCCTATGTACCATCAAATTAGAATTTAAGCTTATGTATATTGGTAATCACTAGCCTACTTCCCACTTATATTGTAAATGGGTAAGTTTGTGAAGATGGATGGATGGATGTTTGTTCCTTTTTCACGCCAAAACTACTGAACCGATTGAGCTGAAATTCGGTGTGTAGGTATGTTAGACCCTGGAATAACACATGGGGTACTATTTTCCCAGTATTCCCACGGGAACGATGTCTACGCGGGTGAAACCGCAGGGCGCAGCTATTATATTATAAATCCTAAATTACTCACTGACTGACATGTAACGCAGAGCCCAAACCACTGACCCTAGAGACTTAAAATTTGAAATGTAGGTTCTTTTCGTTATCTGAACGTGTGCTAAGAAAGGATTTTTGAAAATTCACATTGTAAGGTGTTCGAAAAGGGCGTCAAAGTTTTGCTATAAAACTCCCATATTTCGCAATAATATTACGAACGGGCAAAGCCGCTGTACTCACACTAGTATTAAATAAAACTTTAATATTATTATGTGATTAAGTCACATGTAATAATTGGCCAGCTTATTGCCAAAAACCGGTTGCAAATCACAGAGCTATCACAGAGAAAATTCCAAATGGAAAAAGACTAACACGTATTGCCCGACCTGGGAATAGAAATCAGTACCACGTGCTCCTTAGTCGCGTTTGCAACTGATACACCAATGAGTCACCCTCCCAACGGTATACGTAGGTGCGTAATTTCAGCACTTTAGTGGTTTTGGCATAAAGGGGCAATTATAATAAATAGTGGTAACAGTGGTATTGGTGAGATTTTGACCACAAAAGCCATCATAAGTTTCTAATAGCTACGTACAGTACAAGTTTCAAGTTACTAAACAGGAAGGAAAGCCATACATTGAACCAGAGGCGAGGATCCTAACTTGTAACCACGCTCAATGCAACTTGAAACGCCAAACATCTAAGTTAACCTAAACAATGTGTTCGATAATATGTGTTTGAGTATAATATTATAGAGGTACACATATATGTTATATGTATGTATTGGTTCTAAAGTAAGAAATTAATTCACTTTGGATATTTCGAGGCGCATTTTTGTATACACACAATTCCATAACCAAGAAAGTTACACTTTATTTTTTTACATTATGATAGAATCGGTATGCATAAATTCTGTATGGTTATATTTTCGTACGTGACCAATAATTACCCTTGTAATACAGCCTATCTAAGCAGAGTATTGGTTTTTTTTTAATTTGGTTATTGCAACGTCATAGAAACTTAACCTATAAAGTATTTCTTAAATTGATAAACCTAGCCTTTTCATTAACCTACCTAAAGATGGTCATATAGATTACTAAGGCACTACGGTACGGTGAATCTAACTTGCACCTACACCATGTAACTAACTTCATAATTTTACACACAATCACGCCTTTTTCCCGAAAGGGCAGGCAGAGGTGTACCCAGCACTCAGTCCCATAGTAGGCACCACCCACAAATCGCTAGTATGTTATTGATCCCATGTAATCATGTAATCAGGTACCAACGGAAGACCAGCGCAGGTTGTACAGCAACCTGCTTATGCTGAGTTGGTACCTTTTCACGGCACACGCAATATTAGTAAATATTTATAATATTTTCGTGTGTTGGAATAAATATTTTTTCTTTCTTCTACCGGGCAGATTCAGTCCATTGTGATAAAAGTTTAAAATTAAGAGTACATTTTCATTAAAGAATACTTACTAAATCTAAAATATTTGGAAAAAACCAAGGCCGCCAGTTGTTACACTGTTTCGTGATTTAAAATATTTATTTTTTAATGTATTTTTGTATTATAATATCAATTAAGTGATAGGAGTATCTATCTATCTAATTGCTACCGCAGTAACCGTGCATATGCAACGGGCCTAATACGGCCTCTTAGATCTTAAAGAGCTGTGTTACCGTAGCAAAATACTACAATGTATCACTGGCTAGTAGTGTATCGCTCACACGATAAGACATTTCAGACATTCAATGTAGCACCACTGCTGTAGAGTAGGTCAAATCTATTACTATGGGCCGACATTGCAGACACCGGTAAGTATCTACTTGTAAATGCAAATAGCTGAAACGTTTACCTAAGTAACGACTCCTGTTTAAATTACTTCTAGACTTCTATGTCCCATATCGTAGATGTTTTATTCCTTCGTCACTCGAGTTTTTATGGTTTATGTTATAATGGCTGCACGCAACGAATTCAATGACTGGTTTGTTATTTTTATGAGTTTGTATAAACCTAAGACTGAGAAGAGGTTATGTACAAACGTTTGATCATAACCTCTTTTATAGCGGCTCATTTATAGCGGCTGAAGAGCGTATGAGCATCTTCCAGTGGTCTGATCGATTCGAATTTCAGCTCAATTGATTTAGTAGTTTTAGCGTGAAAAGTAACAAACATCTATCCACCCATCCTCACAAACTTTCGCATTTATAAAAGTAGTCCGATGTATGTATGGTACATACTTACTATACCACTTACTAAACATACCAAGTACCAAGGAATCTTAACTGCTTTTGTTTCGGTATTTTCATATACATAGATACAACATATTTTGGGCGGACTACATGGAATTATATTATGTTTAAGGATAGGAGCACAAATCTCGCTTTATATGGATTCAAACTTTTGTTAAAGATGCCTTATAACTAAGGGGCTTTGATTTATTAAACCTACCTATGTAATGAACAAGCAAACGTTGAAAGTCTCACATTACATTATACGAGTATAGGAAGCCATACAAGATACCAAAAACCTTTTAACTTTCGGTAGAAGTAAAATAAAGGTATTAAATTAAAAGCAAACTAAGTCTAAATCTTCAGTCAAAGATTCTATTTAGTTACTAGTACAAACATTCACGTAAAAATATTATAATAGATTATTCAAAGAGGTTACTTGCCAATTTATGTGAGCACATTGTTTTCATTAATAAAACTTAGTTTCTTACAATAACAAGGTTTACAGTCCCTAGGTCTGTTTTTGCTAAGCATAAAATTATTGAATTTTAGTGGAAATAATTCCACCGGACGGGGAATGTGTTTAGTTAGGTTCTAGAGAAATCAAAATACTCGTCTGTAACTCAATGTCTGATCATTGTTAATTTTATTTTTAAATCCACAGTCATTAACGCAAATGGTATGATACTATCATCTAGTTCTTTATTAAAACTTTAACCACAAAAATCTCTGTATTATAACAAACTAAACTTAATTAAAAATACACATCACAGTTTGTTGTTTTTTTTATTTATATTTTCATTATTATGAATTTAAAATGTTATCAACCTATCTAAAATACTTGTAAATGATTCGTAATGAACCAGTTTCCTATACTTTTTATCATCATCATCATCTTCATCAGCCGGAAGACACCACTGCTGAACATAGGCCTCCCCCATAGAACGCTATAAACTATTCAAATGGGGGGATTTTGCCGTAATCACCACGCTTGGGAGGCGGCTTGGTGATCGCAGTAGTATTCTATACTTGATGCCGGAAAGCGCTGCTGCCCACTCTCCGAATATATCCCTCTGCCAGGTCTCATGGCTCCCACGGGATGGGAAAGGGGTGGTCCTATTATGTAGCCGGGAACCATACTTTTATGCCAATAATAAATGATTACTATAAAATTAACTACAACTGAACTCACGTAAATGCTTAAGTTAAGACTGGTCGGTTGGGTCAGCCGGTAGTGCACTTTTCTTCTGAACCCCGTCCCGGGTTCGTTCCTCGGCCAGGTCAAAAATTTGTGCGCATGAACATGAATGAATATCTGTTTTTTTATTATTGTGAATGACAACACGGGCAAATCAGGTGCCTGATGGTAAGCCCAATAAATCACGATTGCCCATATCAGACACAGTGCCACCCAGTGTTTTAAAATTAAAAATTCTGCGCGGCACTGCACTGCGCCTGTCACCCTGAGATATTAGTTGTTGAAACTCGTATTTCATTCTTTTGCTTGGGATTTAGTAAATTTTCCATAGGATTGTGTCAAACTGCTAAGAGGTCCTCTTTCCTGTTTAGATCATGTCAGAGGCCTTCGGGCGACTGGAAAACCCCAATACTAGGGATGACCACAGAGTGATTTGACAAGACAAAGAGCTGAAAACTGTTGGTAGGTACTGAATAAAAAATTGTTAAGGCATATGGTAAGCCTTAGTGTAGTGTTCCAAGAACAAACATAAATATAATGAAAATCTTTTTTTGTAAGGTTTATGGTTTTATGATTTATTCCTTTACTTGTAATATAAGATCTTGTTTCTTGCCAAATTTCATGATGCTACTGGAATTACCCTAGAGTTTTTCAGTCCGTTCCGCAAATTGTGGTCATTTTCGGTAAATGGCCGTATCCCTTAGAGAATTATTTAAAGAAATAAACATACTGACCCTACCATCCTTATACATCTATGAGAACATCATGTATGTGCGTAAAAATTTACATAAATTCAAATTAAATGGTGACCTGCATAATTTTAATACTAGGAATAAAGACAAAATAGCTATACCTAGCTTTAGATTATCTAAAACAAATAAAAAATCATTCTTAGGAAATAGTGTACGTTTCTATAATAAAATCCCCAAAGAGGTAACGGGGCTCTCAGAGGGTAAATTCAAAACCTATATAAAATCTACTTTACTAAAGAAAGCTTATTATAATGTAAATCAGTACATAGAGGACAAAGATGCCTGGGAACTTCCGCATAGCCACCACGCGGCACCTTCTAAAAAAACGAGTGTAACCAAACCAAATATTGTAAAACAATCAGTTGAAAAAATTAAGCCCACAAGTTTCTTGTGCGTTCTTCTTGTAAAGGTATCTTTCCGAACGCACGGTAGACTCGTTACTGTTTATTTTCATTGACGTACAAAAGTGTCAGATTGTGACCTATTTGAATATATCTTTTTGACCTTTGATCTTTGACCTATCTTTTGATTGCGTTGACTCAGAAGTTTAATGTTTCACAATTGTGAATTAAATTTAAGTTATTCAAAAAGCATATTTCATAAATAAAATAGCAGTTGAAGATAATAGAATAAAATATAAGAATGGAAATATCCATATTATGTCGTGATAAACAGTTTGTGCACATGCGGGACACTTATAAAACAATTGAACGGATACGCAATCATAATGATCCTTTCAAATGCTTCTAAGTACACGAGAAAACAAAAGCATCAATTAAAATAAGTCCAAAATTCGATTCTAAACGAATCCAACGAAACGTTTTATTAAGTTCTCTGGCTCCCGTTTTTCACGCGAATCTTTTCACCGTGCCCGATGTAAATGTCAAATAGAAAAACAAAATAAGTGCTGCTGAATGTTCCGGAACTTTTTTAATTGCTTGAACAGGCTATTGTTTCGATTCTAAAAAAGGAGCACCCATTCGTATACTGCTATTTGCTCCAGAAATCCTGTAGTTCAATGTCATAATTTATACAGGAACATAAAGTATCTTCATGGATCGTAATCTTTCACTTAATTATTAATAGTATGACTTTTTTTCTCTTTCGTGTTTTATGTTTTTTTTACTGCCTTGGTGGCGTAGCGGATGCAATCTCGACTGCCGATTAGAAGGTTCCGGGTCCTATACCCAAGTCAGCCAAAGTGTTAAATATTTGATTTTTCCATTAGGAATTATCTAAGTATATGCCTGGAGTTTGGAACTGTGCCCGGTGGATGGCAACAAGCTCGCCCCCTATTACATGAAGCCAATAACATACTAGCAATAATATGTGGGTGTGCCTACAATGACTACTACTAGGACTGAGTCCTGGGTACACCTCTGCCTACCCCTTCGGGAAAAAGGCGTGATTGTAGTTATTTTCTTTTTATGATGTTAAAGATGATTGATAAAGTACCTACCTCATGAATAAAAACTAATATAATATACTGGTTTGTTAAATAAGGGCAAACGCGGGCATTTATTTAGAAAAATCTTCACCTCTTAAACCTGGTTAATTTCACAAAAGCGGTAGAGGGTTTTTCTCAAAGTTTAACGCATCAGTGCGGGCGCGAGCAAAGTAAAACGATCCCGGACACGATGCGGGCTGTGTAGGGACGAAAAAGAACTTTGTCTCTGTAGCCTCCTTTACTTTTTGTGCCGCGTCTACGTCGTAGCACTCGCTACGTAACCTTCTGTTGATATTATTTTGAATACGACATTAAGTAAGTACCTTTTAACTAAACGGCTCCATCTACATAAAGTTGTAACTTCTGTTCGTGAATATAAATAGGTATTTCGTAGTAAATAGATTGAGTAAAGGATCATAGAGTAAATAATAAAATGTTATTGTGCATAATACAAGAATACCTAAATTCATATACTAAATAAATAAAATTCATATACTAAATATATAAATTTCTACTTGAACATAATACGAGAGTGAAAAATTTAAATGTCCTCTACATATAAAATTTTATACAGATAAAACATTAGTATTATATTAATATCAAAGTGAGCCATCATAATTAATAATAATATTAGTGATTTTTATTATTTCAGGTTCTTAGTTCTTTTGTTCAATTACGTTATCTTCAAAAGAATCCTCTTTTTGTGTCTTAAACCTAATAAAACCATCATTCATCAAGAAAACCTCTACATTAAATAAATAGTGATTATAAAATGACCTGAGACTCCTACCACTTCAGTAATTAATTATCTATCATTAATTTAAGTAGACCAAAATAGCATCATAGTGCCTTCATCAAATTATCCAAGTGACACAAACTGGTACGCTCCAATCATCGGAAGTGGGTGAACAGTGAGTAGAGCCGGGCGCCGAACCGGTGCACCCATACAAAATTAGAAATAACGCACTTTATGTAATAACACTGCCACGAGAAACACTGTTCGAAGAAACGTATGCCCCAGTCCTGGTCACCCCCATAATTGTTAGGTGATATAAAATCCGAATAGTCCAGTTACGATCGCGAGTCGGTTAGCGTTAGAGCGGCGTCGTCCCTACGCTGCAGCAGCGCGCGGACTGACACCCTCAGCCGCCCGAGCGCTGCAAACCCCCGCCCTTCCTCACCGACACCCCAAATCCAGACGAGTTTTCATTAATGTTGTTATCTGTGTAAAAGTTCCACCGAGTCAAACTAAGAACGCTGTCTTTAATTAACTGTCCGTAAAATAGCTGAACAAACGCAAAGATCCGACAGCCTTCAGCAGTTATCAGTTAGCAGAAGTTTAGAATGAAACGGCCGAGACGTTGATTGACTTTCAATAAAGAATACGTAAACAACTCAGAATAACATTTCATCCACTTAGCGCTTCCTCATCAGAATCCTTTTTGAAAAGAAAATGCTTTGCCTAAGTTGCGTTTTCTGATTTTTATGATTGTACGTATTATTATGTAGGTAGCTACTATGTATAGTTACCGTTAATATAGTGCATGTACAAAATTCCCAATTGTGACGAAGAAAGCGGGGACTAGCGGGAAACACCACATGTACAATCTAAAAATAAGTAAAGATTTTCCAGCTAGTTACCTGGCCTATTTACAGGTCTCCGTAGATTCTATCACTTCTTTTCAATTTGAAATGAAACCCAAATACATTTAGATGTTATCAGAGTTTCTTTACAAGCCCGGCAGGTAAGCGCTTTCAGTCGTCTTCTATCGATTGAATCCCAGCACAAATTGTAAGAATTATTGATATCGCGCCGGTAGCTTATACAAAAAGTTTATAAAAGGAAGTGGAGCGAACAAACTGGCTGGAAACAAACTTTTATGCCGGGACGCGACGCGAGCGTGGACGTTACTTATCTGCCGCCGCCTGCGTCGAGCTGACAGCTGCAGATGAAAAATTGAAATTGTGTGAGAGATAAAACTACCTAACTGCCTCTGAAATGCCGACTGAACAATGTGGCGACAACAACCACTTATACCCAGCATTTTACAACTTTATTTCTAACTACGAATATTTTGAATATCAAAATTCATGTCGAGGTCAATAACTCCGTTACTCGTGATCACGGAAGCTATAACATAACATTACAAAGGCAGAAAATATTATTTCCCGCGAGTTTTGAACTTTTTTCGATGTAACCGCACGCTGCAAGCGTCAATCAAACCGCTAGGGCAAACAACGTTTATAGCAATACAAAAATGGAGTGAAAACGTCAATATGCAAATATGAGTGTTTCCGCTTCTGGTATCAATTCATCCGGCCCATAGAGGCTGAATGGTGTCAAGCGATATGCGAGATAGCATGCAATAATAACGAGATGCCAAAAACGTCAGGCGACCCTTCTCTATTTATGGGCCCGACTTGGAAGGCGCCACGTGAAAAGTCTCGCGTAAATCAAAGTCATAAATCCTCCTATCGTGAATGAACATTTCTCAACGCGGACGTCTAAACCGGGTGAATGGATAACGTCGGGGCTCGCTCGCAGGATCACCTCTATCGAGTCATTTGCTTTTGTTCGTGGGGCAATTAATAACGTGCAGAAGGGCGTTTTCGAGCCGTAGTCGGGCGCCATTCGCGTATCAGTAATGATCTAGCGCCGCCACGACCAACCTCCGGTTCAACTCCGCTATCGATCATATTCAGTTAATGAACGGCATATGTGAAGGTTCCATGCCCGCTTCTATGTTGGCCCCGAATCTAAGCTCTTGACGTTTGATTTAATACACACCCACTGATTGTATTTGGCAGCGAGGATTTACTAGAATGAAGGTTCCGCACGATGGAGTCTTATTTTCCGCTATTTCTCAGAATATTTTCTGAGTTTAGTAAAACAGTATTTACTACTCCTTTGTATAGTTTGCGTGTGCTTCGTTTACAAGGACCTAAACAAATAATTATAATACGCGAAGTATTATGTATAATTATTAGATTTCTGACTATTATATATTACATAGCACTATATAAATTTATTCTTTCTGTTCTATGATGCTCAAATAAGAAATTCTACAGGTAAGCCAGAGCGCATATATTACGCAGTTTTCATATACACAAACCTGTCAAGTTTACCCTACCGTATAAAACCAGCTTTATTCTAGACGGAAATAGATCTAAGCATGAATTGATAGGTTCAGCCGCGTTCATAAAACAATATTGTCTCTTTTTTAGTCATCAATAATTTACGTCCCATTGAATATTATATTACAAATCCAGAACAGAATATCAATAATTCAAAGCTGCCTTTCTCACGAGACAATATCTTAACAGGTCATAAATAGAAGCTTGAAATGAGAACATAAAACTTGCAGCTCCTCGTAGCGCAGGGCGACAAGGGAATTCATAAACTGTCACAGGATGTCCAATGAGGAGAACGAGTGATTAATTTCATTATAGCTTGTTTTATGATCATTAAATAATCCTCTGTTGGGCTAGCCATAGTTATGAAATAACTTAGACGTGATAAAGGAAATACAATCAATATGCGTAATAGATATTATATAGTTAACTTCTTTATTGGTACACCACAAACGGAAAACTTTAAAATACATTTTTTTTTTAAATAATTTGGAAATTGGCGGTGTTATCGCTAAGAGCGATCTCTTCCAGACAATCATGCAGGGAGAGAAGAGGAGAGTACCGTATATCATAATTTGGTCGGTAGTGACTTTGAATTAAATCAGTAGTCTTATTAACAAAAGTCAAAGTCAAAGTCAAAAAGATTTATTCAAATAGGTCACAATCTGAGACTTTTGAACGTCAATGAAGATAAACAGTAATGATCGAGTCTACCGGGCGTTCGGAAAGATCCCTTTATAAAAAACGCACAAGAAATTTTTTATTGGCTTAATTTTTTCAACCGATTGTTTTATAATATTTGGTTTGGTTACGTTCGTTTGTTTGGAAGGTGCCGCATGGTGGCTCTGCAGCAACGGATTAACGGTGACCAATGTGGCAATATAATTATACATTGAACGGTGACCGGAATCCAGTACCTTAAATTTCTGCTGGCATTAAAGGGATACACTGATAGCACCTATATCACATATAGGTGCTATCAGCAGTAGGTAGACCTTGTGACCATGCTACTCCGCCGAGGCAGTCAACAAGAATATTTATTGCAGAATATATTTTTTTTTACCTAAAATGTTAGGTACTCAAATTAATCTCAACCTCAGAGTAAGGATACTAAAGCAATTCAACGTCATTAATTTTAACATATATTTTCATCTAATTAAGTGAATATTAAAGCCTGATGTTAAGCAATATGCAACAGGGCTATACCAATCTTAATATTAATCTACGTAATCTTAGTATTTCGCTTACTAATTACGAGGTAAACCTATATTTCTTAAAAGTTGATAATAAGCTTCGTAAGCCCAATAACTTGGCTCAATTTATCATCACCATAAGTTTCGTCAAATCTTAAAATAATGAACCCCTGACATTTTGATTTTGAAGTGGGTTGTGCTTATTTTTCTCTTAAACATTGTTGTAAACTTTTCAAAAGACAACAAACAACCTCCAGAGGGCCAATAAACTTTCTTAACACGAATTTTTAAGGTTGGATTTCTTATTTCTCGGCATTTTCGACGTCACATTAGCCGTACCGCCAAAACATTGGTTAAGTTCTATATTGTTGTTTACGACAAACTTGGAACTTAGCGGGAGCAATTCACCTCATAAATTTTGGTGTAATAACAGCTCGCAGTTTCCCTAGACACTTGTAGGAGCACCGCAATAAGCTAAGGCTTCTAAGTAACCGGGTCACCTACGTACGGTGTCGCATCGATATAACTACAAAACAGCGGTGTAGCTTGCTACAAAACGGTCGATATAGTTTACAGTTTTTACACAAATTATAGTCCTGTTACAACACTGTGTTTTGGAATTTCTTTTTGATAGCCTTCTTTGACTTTAAGTCAGTTAGGATTAGAGGACCAGAGAGGCTAATTTCACGCCACGAGAGAATATACTACTTTACGCACACGTACTATTGTAATAAACTACCTATATTTCATTTCAGAAATATTTAGTTATGTTAGTACCTTGATCTTGCTATATCTGTTGATTAATGATGAAATTTAGCCATTTTTGGTTACCTTTCTCCTCTTACCTATAAAAACTCTTATCATAATAAAAAAAAAAAGTTAAAGTTACAGTCTCCAGAATTCTATTAATTCTTTTTTTTTATTTTATCTTTTATTTCTGAAAAGCTTTTATTTCTTGCAACAGGACTGTAGAGCTTATATTTTCGAATCAAGATGTAATTGCGGTACTGCCTATAAATTGCATATTATCGATATGTTACTTCACATGTTGTATTAACGTTTTCACATGTGTATGTAGGAAAACAATCTGAGATATGCAATGGATTCCAACACATTAACTCCGACAAAATAAAGCAGTAATGAGTCCTTTGATTTACTCAACTAGAATATCCCCAGCGGTTTTGCCCGTCCTTTGTTTTGTTCCCGTGAAAACTTCGCGAACTCCTTTCTTAGTAGTTACACCTCTAGGGATTCTCAGTAATCAGTACTCTGTCCTTTCAAGTTACTACGGTCAGGACGCCTAGTGCGGGGATATTTCCATTTTCTTTTTCGCTCGAACAGAATGCATTGTCTGTCGCACTCCCAAAAACCTATATTTCTCTCTACTGGGTAATGCTGCCCATTCAAGCTCTGCCCTTGGCATTGTTTTATCAGTCAGTAAGCCATTATAATATTATTATAAACATAGCAAACACCGACTGCCTCGGTGGCGTAGAGGGCGTATCTTCGACTGCCAATCAAGAGGTCCCGGGTTCGATCCACAGGTCAGGCAGTGTTTAAATATTGGATTTTTCCATTAGGAATAATCTCAATAACTGCCTGGAGTCTGGAACTGTGCCCGGTAGATGGCAATAGGCTCGCCCCCTATTACATGGGACCAATAACATACTGGCGAAATGTGAGTGTATCTACTATGGGACTGAGTCCTGGGTACACCTCTGCCTACCCCTTCAGGAAAAAGGCGTGAATGTATGTTTTTTTTTTTTTTAGCAAAAAAATAAGAGGTAGGTAGAGGGAAGTATGAGTGCTCATACTTCCCCAGTCATACGCATATACCACTTAAATATAATAATATTATAGGTATAGCCTTAGATTTGAGAAGTGGAAAAGCCCTGCGCTTGTATCAGTTTAAAGGTTGACATCAGGTATGTAAGTTTGATCAAAGATAAATTGGGAACTGTTCATCCAATCTTAGTGAAACTTTGCACATAAGTACTGAGTTTAGAGTGATAGAATTTCATAAGTTTGATAATGAGCCAAATCAGCCGAGAAGTTCCAGATATTATATAACCCTTCCTCTTCAGCTCATGTAAAGGGGTTTATGATAGGTCTGACAATAATTTCAAAACTGATCGTTTGATAAGTTTTTTATTTATTTATAGACGTAGTTTAGGACCAGCATAAATATATATTAGCCATATTTTGTGTGTATGAATATTTTTCCGACGATAACTTGAAAGCCAATGATCTTATCTTGATATAATTTTGCAGGCAGGAACCGTAAAGAAAAATAAAAGAACTTTCAAGTTTGAACTTGAGCTAAATCGGTCAAGGGGTTATAGGGGTTACAAGATTTTTTATCCGATATGCTTAAAGAATTTATAATATCTTGATATTATATTGTTTATATATTGATTATATTTAAAATTGATCAGGGGTATATAAAATTCCTGTCTCGGTTCAAATTCACAAGGTGGCTCTGGATGTCAATAACTCGCGCGAACATTTTGTTGGATAATAATTCATATTAGTGGAACGCTTACAATAATTTCAGCTTCTACCAATTTGATGTGCTTTTATGAATAATAAAGTTATTCAAATTAAAGTTACGCGGCAAACTACTAGTACTATAATAATTCTAATTGCCAATTAATAAAATACACATTTTACAAGTTGTGGTTGCTATGTTCAATTTAATCAACGCTTCTCACCCTAGACAGGTACATAATAATCAACACTGAAAATTTCATTGTCTTAACTCTGTTATAAGAAAGTTTCATTACGCTTAATTACCCAAGACAGAAAAGTAGATGACTCCACTTACTTAAGCACGTTTGAAAGTTTTTAAACTATCATTTTACAAACACTTTTAAAACTAAATGCTTTGGTTCATAATATAATGAATGCTTGCAACTTCCGCAATTATTCGAGAAAATGTAACAGTAGTAGATAAATATGAAAATGGTATGCTTTACATAGAAGTCGTTTAATTAAAGTCTAATGTTCTACCGCTACTCCTGGAAATTTGACACCATCCTTCTTGTCGTATATATGACAACAAGAAGAGGAAGTGAGGGGGCGTTCAAAGTAGACCTAAAGTGAACAATAATACGTAAATAATAATATTATTTATATTAATATAAATACGCAGGGCGGCTTATGGCGAACTGTTGGGGAGTAGCGACCCAACGTACCTGAGTGCTCCCGGGGGAGGGTTATATTCTTTATCTCCGGCTTGCCTTCACCGGCCGGCCGGAGTGAACACTGACAAGGAACAGTCCCCAACCGCTGTCTTGCCTTCATTGGCCGGCCAGAATGGAGTCGCGAAAGCCTCGTGCTCGAGGGAGGAGGTGAAGCATAAGTGGCAAGTGGGCGAGCACGTTGCGACCTTAGGGTAACGCAAGTGATCGCCGTTTAAAGTCCATGGACACCTCTTCTACCCTTAGCCACATATTGCCGTCATATTTCACCATGAGATGGAAGTGGCAGGTGCCGGAGTCTCTAGCGATAGCCCGGTTACCATCCATCTAGAAATCACACCTATAGACAGACAACTCAAGTAGTTTCCATCCATTCACAATAGTCCTTGTACCTAGCGGGGGCTGTCTTTGAGCTCATCTTTAAAAAAAAACTGTAGATTATTTCAGAGATGGACCCCGATAGGTGCTATATATTACCTTTAGATTAAAAGCTCAAAGGGGCCTCTGCACGTTGGACTTAAAAAAAAAAGGTCTCCGTGCACGCCTATCAAAAGACCGGGTATATCCCGTGTTTTCGAGCGACATAATAATAATAATAAAATAAAGTTTATTTTACAATATATTTTCACATGAAAGTTAAATTGGAAAATCCTTAAGTTTCCGTGCATGCTATATATTATAGCTCCTGTGAAATTGTTTTGAATATTAGTCTAACACTTGCCTTCCAAATTCCGGATCCATTTGGGTGAAGTTATTATTTACTAAGTTGTTAGTATTGTTAGTTTAGGATATGTAATAGCCACGTAGCTAGCTTACTATTATAGAGAATCCAAATGTAACTGATTTGCAGCCATAATAAAGTGTATGGGTATCATACAGGTATAACATTTTATACTTTATCGGACATAGAGATTTCATTTTATATTCAAGAGATTAGGGTTGCACTACGTTTTATTTATATAAGAAAGGTGAAAATATATTTTATAAGCCAATGTGTATTAATATTTGATACGCCAAGATTATGAAATAGCAGAAGAATGATATGTAAAACAGAACGATATAATCTGAATTTACCCAAACTTCAAGTAGACTTTCTAACTTCTAAGTTTCTAAAACGTGTGATAACCCTATCCCGAGAGGAATTCCCGGCTACAGTACGCCAAACCACCATTCGGGCCACCGCGGCGTAATTAGCTAAATATGACTTTTAAACTAAGAGCTCCGAAGCCTCTCCATATTCCTGCCTTTTTGCTAAACGAGCACATTTCCGTACGTCCCATTCCAACCCCTGACATTTAATTTGGTACTGAAGGAATTTACACCAACTCGTCCAAATGTTATCATGTGAGATTAATGCGATTTGAATTTGAGCTACGCTACGGGAAAAGCGAGTGGTGAATATTTTAACGGGGTGGCGCTTCCAATAAAAAAATGCGCTTTCGCTTCCTATGTAGGTATCAACACGTATTATTTAACTGGGCGCCTGGTCGAGGCGACGCGTGATCAAAATGCTGGAGTTTATCTGACCCAACGTATAAGCATTGCAATTTTACGCGGCAATGCTACCAGAATCTTGGGTACACTATCATCTGATAATTGCTTACAGCATTAGTATTTCTATATGCTTATATATCGGCCCTATGGATTTTCGAAATGTTTTACCTTTAGTTAGGGTAGATAGTAAGTAGGTAACTGTTTGAATTTTGTGTGAATTATAGGTATATTGTTCACTCTTATTTTAATAAAGGAACTTTGTCCCATTTAGAATAAAACGTATAAAGTCTATGATATTTGAAATAAAACTGCTGATTGTGTTTTCGTGTTCCCAACACAATAATGTTACGAACGTTTGGACCTATTTTTTGCTATTTAACTCGTCCGTAGTCAGGGAACTGACCGCAAGGTCGATTCGTGAAGCCTCGCTATAAATCATAGCACCGTTTCAATTTGCCGAGTGTTACACGACTATAATAGGCCCCCGCTAGCCGGCGTGCGCTGAAAGACCTGAATTTGTATTCAAGAAACGATATGATCATTAGTTAGTGCAATTTTCTTCGCATCCACTACACGAACGCTATCGTCGGTTACGCTATGGCCGGAATGAATAATACTTTGTAATTGCTTTCAGAATCTGACTTGTAAATCGAGTTTAGCGACTGGACTTTGATAATTTGTATGGATATTCTCCGTGATGTGGCCTCATTAGGTAGTCCGACTGTATAACTCAATATTAACGTTAACTATCTACATTAGCATAATGTTCACAGCGTTCTATCACAAATGCTTCGCATAATTTTTCGCTATAACACCGTATCGTTATCGTATGCTATTCATTTAGATGCGATTGCGAAAGTATCTCTTTTACTTAGATACTCGAGAATTGTCACTTCATTCCGCCAGTTATGATAACCGAAGATTAAGCTGCTGCTATCGAAGTAAATTCTCACCCAGTACTCACCCAGATTTACTTTACAAAGACATTTATTAACAAGGCTCTAAATATTATATAAAAATCAGGAAGTTAGTAAGATTTGTTTTATCTTATATCAAATTGTTTAAAGTGGGAGCTTTTCGCTTTGAAAATATTAACTGCGTAGTTAGAGATGCTGAGTTCTGAGGACATAGTTTTGCAATCAGTAATCAATTCATACAGATTCTTTTGAAAAATGTTTTAATTAATAATATAGACCCAATTGTAATAAGGTGCATTTTTCAAGGCATTGCGTGTGAGTTGGTTCATTGGTTTCAGTTTGCAAAACTATGTGCTATTATAATATGTGGTACAAATACAAAGGTAGGTTTATCGTATAGTAAGCTGCGAGTGGTGCAGTATTACCACGTCCAATGCTGGGTTCCGTAGCAGAAACTCGAGGAAGCACGTACCTGTAATATTATTGATTACAGGGTGCGGCGGTCCAGTCTAATTTGAATTTCCAATGAGCTCGTTAGAATTGGTCCAGCATGGGCCTCGGACAGGCAATAAAAAAGTTCACTCCATTTTGGGCTGATTTTGCACACTTGTGAATTAGGTGGTATTACGGTAATAGCCACCCACCTTTTTGTTAACTGCTTCTTAGTGTACGGATCTCTTATCCTAATAATTCTACTGCATTAATAAAAAAATAAAGCATAGATACGAGTACATACATTGGTTAAGTAGTTATAGCGTAAAGATGTTACTGACATATCACACACGTACCTATACAAAAAAAACTTCCGCATTTAATATTATCAGTAGGCTCAGATGAATGATAGTCTTAGTTGGCGCTTTGAATATATGGAGTCTAAAACAACAGCTTTGAGAAACTGGCAATTTTCAAATTTTACTGAGCATAAAACATTGTCAGTGTGCGTAAAACATTGCTAGTGTGCGTAAAAACAGTATGCAAGGAGTGTACGAGAAAATTTGTAACCCACAAATTTTCGCGTATCACATTTGACAAGTATGACAGCGGTATCTTGTGGAATGCACTCGGAGACCTGTTTAAAAAATCTATGTTGTTAGAATTGATCATTTAAGACTCAAACCTTAAGTAAGAAACACTTATCATTTCCCTACGTTGCTCGTAATTGTTTATTTGTTTCCACTGAATATCGAGATTAAACCATAGAAATCAAACTTGGATTTACCTAATTAATGCATCAAATAAGTTAGCGTGTAATAGTAATAGCATAAAATATCTGACTGTTTGCAAAGCAGAGTTCCAATACGTAGCAATTGGAGCTTGCAGCTCTTAAGACGACGAATTGAAAATATTGGCGGTAGGGATCTCAATATTTCTCAGCAACTACAAAACATTTGGAACTAATGTTTATGTTTTTACATTTACCATGATATTGACATCATTTTGGTAATTGGTTTACATGATTGGTTTACTTTTACAACAGAGAAAAAAATATCAAAAACTGCTCTATAAAAATAGAGATTCTCATTCTACAGGGAAATGAGACTGATTTATTACCGTAATTTTTTTGTATAGATTAATCTATGCACAGACTTCAATGTGTTAATTTGATTTTATTAAATTAGCAATAGTTTTTATTTTCTTCGAGAAATACTGTTTTGGCGTAATATACAGGACTTTGAGCGGGTTGCGGGACTCAGCGCACGATTTTAGATTCATTATTTAACACTGCGTCACCTTAATTAAAGCCGGCGGCAGGGCCTAGCGGGAAACTTCGATTGCACTGTCAAAAATCCGAAGAATTATTCCTGCAGTAAAATAACTTGTGCGATTTTAGGCTTTATCGCCAAAGTTCAGGCATATTAGCGAGTTTATACTGAGAATGCAATATGCTGTATCGCACCGGCTCTCGTTATAAACTAACTACTTTACTAGTTTTATTAAAAGCTTTTATTTATTGACTTAAGGTATACCTACTTAACGGGAAAAGCCACTTGTTAGGAATTTGACACAATCCTATGAAAATTTACCAAATCGATGTTTTGTATACTTTTCTCTGAAATTGATAAAAAGATAAAGTAAACTACGTCCGCATCATTTTATTTTCTTTTATAAACCACATTTTTTGATGTATCGCGCGTAAAACTGTAATTATTAGATGTTCATTCGAAAAAAACCGAGTTTTGAAGTTAATTAAAATGATTAGGACATATGTAGCTTACTTCATTTTAAAAATATCAGGATATTTATCAAATAGGCAAATAATATTCATAGGAAATAAGGGAATGCAAAACATCGATTTGGTTAATTTTTGACAGCATTGTGTCAAAATTAGTAGCGGCGATACGCTTATAAGTTATATCCAAATCAATTAGCAAATCAAATTGATTGACACTGCTTTTTATTTAGTGAATTGTATGCAAACTATCATAAAATGCAATGTTGAAAGATGCATAAATCAATTTCATAATGTAATGTTCTTATAGCAAAAATTCCCTTAAATTAAAAGTTTGACGTGACCATATATTATTTTGCAAATAACTGTAGTGACGTAAACAATAAATCCGACAACCCTGTATAACAGCACGCACACTAGCCTTTAGCCCACTCTAATTACCCACATGGCTATAATATTATGGTCTGAGCAATGTAAACGGCACGAACCATGCCTATTTTACAACTGTGCCGTGACCACAAATGTTTGACCCCTTCGTGCTTGGCGTTTTCGGATTATGGTAGCGATGTAAACTGCTCTGAATTAGTGTTGTGTATCGACTTCCATAATTTTATAAGTGACCTGACACGCATATAAATTAAACTTATTAATTTAAGGCAGAAATAGAATTCCTTATTTTGACGTTATTTGAACGTTAAGCTGGACAAACACACGTTGGGGTTAACTTTATAGCACAGAACAGATAATCATACTACGTATAGAATGGACACTGTCATCCGCCCACCAATCAAGCCTTCCTCATCCAGCGAGTGAGATTGAGCTCTCCACGAACTCCGCTTTTATGGGAAATCACCTCACGCATACCCTTGCGCGTGTACAAAACTCCATGTGTGGAGTGTCTGTGTAGTTTATAGTTATATCGCGATTCTTGTATGGAATTGAGTCGAGAGTCCCGGGTGTGCTTACACGACCAGAGAGTATGTGGAATGCTGTGCAGTCTGCAGTTCAACTGTGCAGGTAAACCTGTCAGGTACATCCCAGCGATTATGGCCAGCTTTAAGTAGAAATGAGTGGTTCAACCTGTAACTATTCTTCAATGTTGTTGCTTGGTTGTTTATAGTCAATATTAACTAAGCGCCATCCAAAAACAATTGCAGCGTTTTGTAAAATAATTACTGCAATTAATAATACAAACAATTACGAAAAGTACAGACAAAGAGTTACGAAACGGTACATGGCGATGCGCCTATTAGTGTATAGCCCACGCTCACTTTTATGGGCCTGATTTATACTGACTTCATTAATCATTTTAATTGTGATACTCAATACCTTTTAAATTACACCTCAGGCGGCAAAAGCATTGAGTTTTGTGAGCAGAGTAGGAGGGGATAATTAAAGACGAGCAGCTGAACGCAGAAATTTAACAGATATTTATAAAAGCTCAATTAGCAACCGGTTCTCAGTATCTCTATGATGATATTTAAGTGGCTGTTTTATGCAGAAACGTTGACAATTTACGAGAAGTATCTGACGAGCACTCATCGAGTTTATTACCCTGAGTTCGATACTGGAGTAGGACTTGTGAATAAATAATGTAGCTGCGTTTCTCGCCAAATGACTCTTGAAACTTAAGTGATACTGAAATTTTATGTTGTAAGTTTTTATGATTTCAATCTTGACAACGAGAACAGGGTTAATAATTTATTTGGCTGTGTTTTTGTACATTTTCTTGTTATATTTTTTTATATTTTGAATCTTCATAATGTAAATAAATATTGTAAAGTTTTCACATAATATGAATATAACATATATATGAGCCCAACGCATCCTTGAGGTGCCGTGGTACCCAATAGACAGGCAGCGTCCCTACTGCTGAATAGCAAGACCGTGACCATGCTGTAAGCTTATTATATAAATAAATATTTATAACACAAACAATTATATACCATAGAGAAGAAAGAAAAGACCAGATTTTTTTGAATTCCTAATTAAATAAAATTACATGTTTTGCTAACGTATTTTGAAACATAATTCGTTTTTCCTGATAGTAAACCGTTATCAATACAAAATCCTTACAATTAACTTGAAATGGAGAAATGAAAAAGAAGTGATTGTTAACACTAAGCAGCCAGTATTTTGATCGCATTTGCTCAAATCCCAATCGTCTAAAGCAGTTTATACATCGCAATGTGGGGTAATCAAATGGTTGTGCGGTATATTTATCAGCATGTTTACTGTGAAGGGCCGCAGCCATGAGGGATCGGTCCTCTGCCTGTGTAACTACCCGTAACATGTGCACTTTACAGCCTTGTGGAGCGGCGACACGACGCACCCTCCGTACCCCGGTCGACGGTCCCATGTTGCTGCGATCTCTAATAACTAGTATCGATACTGGGAAATCTGATACACTATACTATATTTAGGATCATGCGTCAGTTTGGTATAACCACACAGACAATTCAACCTAAAGACGCCGCTTTATGAATTTTAGTATAATATGAAAACAATACGTGGCGATGTGCGAGGGGAGGTTTCACGAAAACGCGTGGAGGTGTCAAGTTGAAATGAAAATCAGGTATTGCTGTACTCAGGTTTGCGATCCTTTGTGGCTGTTAAAAAAGTCATACTTCTAAGTAATTAATAAACTTCTAAGTAAGTAAGTATTAAGTATTGGACTGAGTCCTGGGTACACCTCTGCCTACCCCTTCGGGAAAAAGGCGTGAATGTATGTTCTAAGTAAATAACGGAAACGAAAGTTGTGGCAGCCTCGTTGGCACAGATGGTAGTAACTCTGCTTTCTGTGCCGCAGGTTCCGGGTTCGATCCCCGGCCAGGTCAAACATTTGTGTGCATGAACATTTCTGTTTGATCTGTGTCTGGGTGTTATAAGCTTATATAAGTATGTATATCAGTCATCTGGTTACCATAGTACAGGCTTCTAGCCTAGTTTGGGACCAGATGACCGTGTGTGGAAGTTGTCCCTATTATTATTATTATTATTATTATTATTATTATTATTATTATTATTATTTTATTGCATATTTCCATATATTGCGCAGATTTAAAAATTCTAGGCTACTTGCCGTTGGCATCATAAAAATTTGGCAAGAAACAAACAAGTATTGTCAGTAAAGGAGGAAAAGCGTAAAATTAAAAAAAAAATATTACATTATCATTTACATTATACATGTTTGCTGTAGTTTGCATGCAACTAGATGGCGCTGTATGTTCTTAGAAGGCGTAGCGTTTTGTTTAGGTATCTAGGTATGAAACCCTACACTATGCATACATACATACGCATGCTTTAATAATTTATTAACAGATCGTTTGACTGGTGTCATGCGCAAACATTTAATTTCATGAGAAATTTAAAAGCGCAGGCCTGTTATGAGGTATCCTTGGCGAAAAAATACGCGCCTAAAGGACTAAAGTTTCGTCTTTTGTCTGTGTTGTCTGTGTTATAAACCCATATATACTTAGGTGCCTACGTGCTTTAAAATGGAATCCAAATAAATCGATAGAGTGACAGAGATATAACGATCAAAACTTAGTATCGACAAATTCTTCTATAACAAGCAATACCAACTTACCTACATGCCAATTGCCAGTTTGCCTGAAATCTTTGTATATCGGAAACATAATACAGCCCCTATTAGTCTATTAACAACCCTCACGTTAACCTTCGCCTCCAAAATCTGAAGGTTCATCAAAAAACCGGCCTGGTATTTACGAATTATTCGATATTTCAGCCAAATTTCCTTTCGAGCGTTTAATATACGCTCCTTAGGCACAAATTTTCTACGAAATCGACATTTTTCAATGCTATCTACACTTAGGTAATGGTACTATAAACTATAAACTTGATTTTACTAAAAGCTAAATTTCCATTCGTCGCTAAAACCAAGAGGAAATTGTCCCGTGACATTTTACTGCTACTGGGTTTCTTATGGCGCCCGAAATATGGAGGTAGTATAGCTTATTGTCGAGTCGGCATTTTGTCACGTGAATGTGGGCAGCGGGAGCGTTATCGGTCGGGCGTGTCAGCGTAGCTATATTAGTTGGATGTGTAGGAATCTGGCTAATAAAGAATTAGCTTGAGTCTGCTCAAGCTCTATTATGAAGCTTGATATTTAAGTTACAAATTATTAAACTATCACAAATCGTACACATATAATTATTATGACAAAATACTTAAAACGTAAGTTATAGGTAGGTATATTTACCTCGATGTTTCGGTTATGTTGTATTAACAGTGCTCCGTTTTTGCAATATTGGTAACTGTTTACAATTGTAGAAATCACTTCATTTGCAAACTTTATATATCTAAAAGAAAAATAATGTATAGCATGTACGAGTACTCGTGGATATATATTATCGAAACCTCACTTGAGATCGAAAACTCAGCTAGAGCAGGATCGTTTCGGGTCGCCCTTAGCTACAAGGGTGATTCATTTAATTGTTAATGCCACACTATGAGTGGGTCCACTAGCTCATGTAGGTTAATGAGGTCGCCGGTAATTCATCGGGCTACGGAAAAACCTCCCTATTTATGAAACTCCGCAAGTCTGGAGGCTCGATGAGGCAAGTTTTACACCCCCGGTGTCATTTACCTACATTTCGCCTTTTAGGTCTCATAACGAAGTCAACGTTGAGTGCACAGGCTTAGTTAATTAGCCACCGGAAACTAAGCCGCTTCTATGTGGCTACTTAGAAAAATCAGGCCATGTGTAAGCATGAGGCTTGATAAAGTCTTACAATGAAATGTGCACTATCTTTCTGGTTGGTCTCTTTATTTCGACTACACTAGGACGGATAATAATGTTCGACTGTGGCTTTTGAAAATAAATAAAATAAAATTGTGTTCATTCTTGTTATTTATCTTTATCTATGGACATAATACTTAACGGGTAATGACACCTTGTAGGAATCAAACATAATCGATGTTTCGAATTACCCCCTTTTCTTACAAATATAACTAACCCAATCGATAAATTTATATCCTGATATTTGAAATGAAGTAAATATTCACATTAATTAATTTTCTTGCATTTTACTATTAATTTCTTTTTATTGAACGTCTAACACGCGAATCAAACTGGTATTTTAGCTATTCAAAAGTGTGTAAAAGTACATCAATTACTTCAGCTTGAAAATATCAGGATATAAATCTATAGATTAATTTAATATTTTTTTAGGAAACACGGGAATATACAAAATATTGAATTGGATGGATTTGGATTTTCGACTCACGCCATTCATAGAATTGTGTTACTTCTTAATCACAAGCCCATTACTTTATATAACCTATCTATGTATGTATAATAAGAATAATACGTATTGGTGTATGCGACACTACCCCCGCATCACGCTGCGTTGTGCGGAGAGGCGTGATGTAGCGTTGTATGTTAGTACCACCGTTTATAAAATCACGCTTGGGCGTCGGCGAAGATGCAGATTCTGCAACTACATGCGCAAACACACGCATCTATGCATCCACACTAGTGATCCGTACTCCGCAACGGGGTGCAGGGCAATGTGTGATACGCCTAAATCTTAAGTAAACTTTCAGAATTAGTGTAACGTTCCAAAAATAAAGAACAATACTTACTCGTAATATATAAAGTTAACAAGCTTTTTCTGTCACACACAAAGCTACACATTTGATATTACAAGAGACAATTTCCTTCGTAAATCCCCTAATCCCGTTAGATGTTTATATAGCACTTGTCCACTATACAGAGGTCTTAGAAAAGCGGAGCGTAGAAAACACTCAAATGAAATACTGTTCCTCGAACGCTGTGCGGATACGAGTAACTTCGTACTATTACACTGGCTCTACATTCTACTCGTGAATTGGTCAAATCTATCTGAAATAAAAAAGTTCTTGTAAATACAGACATTTAGCGTAAAATGTAAATAACCATCACTTAAGGCTGCGCATAGTGCTAGCAAATTTAGGCTTAAGCGACATAGCACACTGCCATTCAAATTTTTATCTAAGCTGCTTTGTTTAAAGTGGAATATTGCATATCAAAGTAGAAGACGAGTTAAGGGCTATGAGCTCCGATGTTCATTTTTAGCAGAGTTTTTATTTATCACTCAAAAAAAAAAAAAAAAACAAGAAAAGTAGTCGGTTAATCCATTATAATATTAGTCTGGCTATTCGTTTCAAAAAAATAATAGGGTGTTGTTGCTTATTATTCCGAGCTTTTGAATAAAAACCTTAATTTTTAGAGGTGATTTGACTATTTTTTTCTAAAGAAACCAGATCCATTTACAAAATTCTATTCAGTTTCTCCAGTACAAAAAAAAATTCCCTACGTGCTGTATTTTTTAAACTGAACATTTACGTTTTTTCTTATTGAATTACGAGTTTAAATATACACCTTTTGCTTAATTTTTGCTTTTTTTAAAATAAAAATCTGCAACCGACGAACATAAAATATATCAGGATAATAACATATAGTGCATTTTTTTTTTTTTTTGACGCTGGGAAAAAATGCACTACGCATACCCTTCCATCGGGGGAAGGAAGGGTTATGTGGGACTCCCCGGTTGCTACCGGTATACCCACTAAAACGACCCAGCGACACTCCGGCATCGTCTTATTGGAGGAAGACTGGGAAACCGGCAGAGCCTTTACATCCAGTCCCCCTCCGACGACCACCCGCCTTTACAGCGGGGCCTTCGCGCCCCTCCCGGCTGGGGGGCCCGGGAATGACCACGAGTGTTTGACCATTCCCGCCCGTTGTTATAGTGCCTACCCCAACAGGAACAACTGTGCCTATATTTATGTAAAAATCCACAGTGGCCACAAAGTCCATGGATAGACGATAAATTGCAAATTTAATAGTAGCTAGATTATTATTATTAAAAAGACTGTAGATAAGGCACGGATTTGGAAACCTTTACTTGCTAAGAAGCTACGAATAATAATAAGTATTCGTAGCTAAGAAGTCATCAAGCAGAGAGCAATAAGCAAATGAGCGGTATCTGGTGTTCAGACGTTCTGTTATCAATGGTCGGACGGCGAGCGAGCGTTGCAGACTAGATAGCATCGCGCGCCCGACCTAATTCGATTCGCTAGTCGAAGCTGGTCGAGGCAGCCAACTCTACCTACCCCACACTATAATTCAGCTTGTTTATTATGTAACCTGGCTAAATCTGTGATCGAGACCATGCAGGTGTGCTAGCACATCTACTCTAGTTCTGACACCCTTTGAAGCGTAACACATGCTTGACTTAATTTTATTTTCCTTATTACGTAAACGAAAATTTTCATAACAATATCTATATTAATAAATTTTTAACCTTTGTAATGTTATAGAGCTAAAGAGTACATAATATCTATGTAGACTTAAATAACGTAAGTAACCTTATAGTTATCTGAGTAACCTATAGAGAGTTTGAATTTTTAGGAACATAAGCGATTTTCAAAATCAAGGTGGAGTCAATCGTGAAACTTCTCCAATGTGATCGAATAATGTTGGAGTCGTCCTCGGTTTTTTCCGAAAACTATAACGTGGGTATGTATAAATTAATAGTGCATAGGTTATTACTGAACAAGCGTGCTCCAACTTAGGCCGCATCATCACTTATCCAGCAGGTGAGAGTGCGGACAAACGCCTGTTTAGTTTAACACATAAAAACAATGTATGTGTATTTGAGTATGTGTCTGGATACTGGTATCTGGATCTTTTTTAAGTAACCAATCGCAAAGTTACGCAATACATCGACTGCCGGTGTTAGCCTGGTAAAGTCATGTTTCAACTAGGTCATGTAACAGCTCCCTTATCTAAACATGCAAACTGCACTGGGGATCACGACAATCAATTGGCAAGTCTGCACCAACACTTTTCCCTTATCTGCTACTAGTAAAAGCTTTTTATATTCAAAGTTTTAGGTCCCTAATAAACTAGCTTCTAAAGATCGTAAAGGCGGCTCTGAGATACATATCTCGTGCAATGCCTTTTATTTTAAGTATTTACGGTAATATGCATATAAAAAAAACATAACACGAAAATTTCTGGAGCATCATAAAAGTTTTATCTCAAAAACAGTCTCGAGTTTTAAAATAAAATTTACATAGATTTCTCTTGAATAAATTAATAAGATTAAAAGTGTGAATTCTAGAAAATGCATTTAAATGCAAATAGATCTGAAAAAGTCCATTGATCAACGGCAACCGTCTATTATAAGTTGTGAGTGAGCTGTACGCTGACACACTACGTTGTAAATAGTTTTTCATTCTTAGACTGAATCGAAATGAGTTTAATCAGTTTTTTCTACTTTAAAGTAAATTAGTAAAGCCCTATTTACAAACACTCCCTGTGGAGCTTATTTCCAGAGCGAATGATAAAATATTATGCCTTAACGTAACCTAGAGTAAAGAATTAATTACACTGTAGTCGTTAAATCAATTTAGAGGTCTTCGGGCGAGTGGAAAACTGACACCACTGTTGACTACAGACCAACGCGACAAAATTAAATAAGAAGAAGAATCGTTAACTTTACAAAAAAAATTGATAAATCAATATCATAACAAATACATACTACTATTATACATACTTATAATCTTCCAAACATAGATTAATATAAGTATGATAATATACTTACTACAATCAATAATCAAACATATTATAGCAGTGACAGACCGACAGACTTTTGAGTCAGATCACAGAACAGATAATAATACTACGAACTTACTACGTATAGAATGGACACTGTCATCCGCCCAGTAATCGGGCCTTCCTCACCCCGCGAGCGAGATTGAGCTCTCCACGAGCCTCGCCTCGCTGGGAAATCACCTCACGCATACTCTTGCGCGTGTACAAAACTCCATGCGTGCAGTGTCTGTGTAGTAGATATTTACATCGTGACTCTTGTATGGGAATGGAGTCGAGTTTGGTCAGATAATGATTCTTTACGCGAGACTTGAATACGGGTAATGAGATGTTAGGGTATTAATTCAAATTATTATTAAAATTGTATTATTGACGAGTACAACAGAGCAGCAATCTGTTATGTTTTGTTTAAAAATACTATCGAATTAAGCAACTGTCAGTAAGTAAAATGCGGTGTAGCGGTCGCTGAGCGACGCGGCTTTGCAACACTTCCGCTCCCGGTACGTCTGCGTAATTAATTCAATGATCGTCCGCATAATGACTTGCATGCGGCCACCCTCTTGTGAGTGTGCCTCAAACTAACGCGCACTAATTTCCACAGCGTTAATGAAGGGGATTCTCCGCAGGGACGTTTTTGTTAGCGCTAACACACGAAGAGGATTTTTGGCACCGTCACCGACCAACGTTTAAACGTTTCCGCCATTAATCTTTCACTTCCGCAAAGATTGCATTTTAAAGTTTCTGTTTGGGTAGCATTTGCTTGTAATGTTACGTCGGTACTGGCTGTTCGGAATTGAAATGAGGCAGCGCCTCTTAAAAGGAAATTCGTTTTCAATCGTGTGTACGAGTAGTTTCCCTGTTTTACCTATTTTGTGTTTGGTGAAATCTGTCCCGGTCCGAGCTGTACATTCAATTATTTCTTATTATGCAGAAGGTTTTCATAACAAGATTCGAGAGTTGTAGCGGGACAGAGACTGCTTTAGGCTTAAGTACTTACTAAGAGAGCCATTTGCAGAGACTGGTTCGACCTACAAGGTGGAGATAGATTGGAGAACTTTATAGATAACTTGCCTCGAACTGGCAACATTTCGATGCTGCAGCATGGCAGCAGTTACGATAAAGTAAACCGAATATCCTAATAAGCTAAGCAATGTTCTAAGACAATAATATAATATTAATATTGCGGTTAATAAATTTTGAAGGTAGTCAGGAGTTAGATCTTAGTGTTTGAATAGCACTGGCTGAATATTTTACCATTGCTAATTAATTACAACCCTAAATTAATAAATTATTTGTTATAATAAATTTTTATAACAAAAAACACCATGTAAAGTGTGGGTGTGCAATGGGACTGGATCTGGGTACAACTCCGCCTACCCCTTAGAAAATAAATTATTAAGGCATACGTATGTATGCATAATACATAGGGTTCCATATCTAGATACTAAAAACATACACTGCCATCTGTTAGTTTCTTGCGCAAAATATATGGAATAAAGCAGTAAAATGGCGATAACTTTTGATTGCGTTAACTTAGAAGTATGATTTTTTTACAGCCACAAAGGACCGCAGATCTGAGTAGTTCATATCAATTTGAACTTGATAACTTAACAGATAAGTGATCCTACAAGGGTTCCTTTTTTCCTTTTGAGGTATGGAACCTTAAAAAGACGTAAATGTTATGTGTTTTATCTTTAACTAAATTATTAACTCCTAATTATACCTACCATTTACATTATTACTATCGCCATCTTGGTACCATAATTTATTATTGTAGGTATACTGTCAAATAGTGTAACAGTAGTTCGTCGCTAACATTAATTAATATTATTAACTGTAGTGGTATAAATATTTATTCACCGTAATAATCAAAACAAAACCTCTATTTAATTAAGCCTAACATTATTTACCCTGTTGTCTTCCACTCGGGTTATGGCGGAATTCTGACGTGAATTACATGGGTGGCTGAGTAGAGGCTTAACAACACGACTTCAGAATGGATGAAATTATTCCGTAATCGTTTTACAAAACAGGGTGGTTTAGATGGCATGCTTCTACGATGTTCAGATTCTATCTTGACGGAATTCATAGGTGTACTCGCATTATACACTTACATACCGTCGACAATTTCTACGTATTCCCACGATAGGCGTAAGTATTATTCAAAGTTTCTATCGCGACATGTCCTTTTGAAGTCGAGAATGCTACGTTTCATGTTATTGTCTAAACATTACTTTGTGAAATACCTACACGTTTTACATTATTATAATAATTCCTTAAAAGTTGCAAGATAACTGCTTTTGTATGCTCAAAGTTTTTCACTCATCTTGGTCAAAAAGTCCAGAGCGGGGCTAAAATAACTTTTCAACCTCTTGGGGATATAGTAAATTTATTTGTATGTATTTTTTGTTATCAACGAGTTTATAATTTTTTTGTGTCGCACGTGTAGGATATTAGCCAAAATGTTTCGGTGAATTTATAAATTTTATTTTCTCATAATCGTAGTGAAAATTTGAGAATAACACACGGCCACTAAAACCCATTATAACTCGGTTTCTATTTACTCCCTTACTAAATAAAGCTCGGGAGTCAAACTACCTCATATTATTATTTATATATTATTATATATTATTAATATATATTATATTAATAATTATATTAGTAATATATATTACACAAGGGGCTAATATATTAATATATATTAGCCCCTTGTGTAATAATCTACTATTATATATACGACTGCTATGGACTGTCTCGGTGGCGTAGAGGGCGCATGCTCGACTGCCAATCAAGAGGTCCCGGGTTCGACCCCCAGGTCAGGCAAAGTGTTAAATATTGGATTTTTCCATTAGGAATTATCTCAATAACTGCCTGGAGTCTGGAACTGTGCCCGGTAGATGGCAATAGGCTCGCCCCCTATCACATGGGACCAATAACATACTGGCGAAATGTGGGTGTATCTACTATGGGACTGAGTCCTGGGTACACCTCTGCCTACCCCTTCGGGAAAAAGGCGTGAATGTATGTTATGTTATATAACTGCTAAGAGCAGAAGAACTTTTTTATTAATTTATAATTCAACACAATGTTAGAACCAACTTAATGCTAGAATAGCATTTTCTACCAGTTATCCTGGGAAAAATGGTACCTTAATGATAGCGATGCCAAGCAATGAAGTAGTCTTATAAAATCAAAGGCCTTGGGGTAGATTTGAATCACCCACGATAATACCGATAAGCTTTTACTATTAATCAAATTGAAACTCAATAACGCAAACATCACGAACCGTAGAATAATATTAGGTTGATGAGAGTCTAATGACCAGCTTGGACACCTAGTACTATTATATAATGGCACACAATTTCCGTGAAAGCTTCGTATTAAGTCATTATTCATTATCGCGATGCAATCAAGTGGGACACAAAAGGCGACTATTGAAATGCCTTATTGCATTTTAAGTTAGATTGTACTATTTGGCTATCCACAATGTGGCATTCGTATTTAGAGCAGAAATAGCTGTTCAGAAAACTGCTGGCATTTTGTGAACATACAGTAAATAGCATTTATGAAAAAGCGTTTTAAACAGAGATTGATTTTTCTCGACTTATTGTATTCTTATCGACTTATCAGTAGGTAATTTACTACGCGAGTTATAAATGCAACTAAGTCACATGCGAAAAAGCTGTGAAAATAGCAATTAGATCGGGTCTATTCATATAAATTGAGTTGCATGCAACTTTAATTTCGCATGCAAAATTGTCGTGTTTAATTATAATTTATCACCTAGATAGATGAGACCCAGATAAAGCCATTGCATAAACTGGTATATGCTTATTAAACTGTAAACAATACATTTTCGGAGCGAAAGCGTACGTTCCGTTGCTCAAATAAGTGCAATCCCTTATACGGTATTAGAGTAAAATATAAAAGTGTATAAATCCAGTGAAGGATGCAGGGTAACGCCCAGATCTCGGCACAATGCGAGGCGGAGGATATTGTATTGTAAAGCATTGCGAGAAATCGCTTTCTCAAAAGCGCTTCGCCTTTTTGCAATTTATAACGGCTCTCATCGAGATTGTATGAATACAAACAATATCTCCTTTGTGCGTGTGGCCTTGCCTCTGATTGAGAAGTTTCTGTGCTTACTTGTGTCTTATTAAATTTTACATAATGGGGACCGATGTTTGCAGTAAACTCATTGAGTCGTAATTTTTTGAATAATATTAAATTTTATAATGAAAGATTTCTTGGCTTCATGGGCGTATCAAGTCTACTAAGTAAGCGAACTAGATGTATGTAATTTATTCTAGGAGATACGGAGCAACAGCCTCTTCTTTCTTGGCAATGCTACGAGTATGAAATTAATTTTCCGAAGAAATCTTTAACATTCAAGCTCCTTCTTAGCAATTATCCTGGCTATGGCGAGGATCGGCTCACCGACTTTTTCTTCTGCATTTCGCTTGTTCATGCCCATCAAGGTCATTGGCTTTCATATCGTCTCTGACAAAGTCAATTCAGCACCGCTTTGGCCTATCACAAGGCCTTGCTCCAGTAAAACATTGTCTTAGCACCAGTTTCCTACAACCTCTATCGTTAAGATTCAAGCTAATACCAGAAAATATAACTTAGGGACTAAATTTTCAAATTAAGGTTTTCACAATATATCTAATCCATTTGAAAATTAGAAATGTCCATTACCAACTAGTACCAGTAGTTTTCCAACTTCTCATAGAAGTTAATAATTCACGAAGATTCCGTAATCAATAAGTCACTGTTAGTCAGAAACAATAATTAAGGAGCCGATGGATGTCTCTAGATCATTAATTATTTCCTTAGTTATATTTTAACTTAACTGTATCAAACGCCGTACTCGTAAGTAGAACGAGGTAATTAGAAAGTACATGGTATTAATTATACTTGAATTCGGATTCGGATCGAATAATGTTCGGATAATCCTATAATGTTTTAATAAACTTTGTTATATTTACATTTAAGCGTTTTCATTTCAAATTAGGTACTTTATTTTGTGGTTTTAGCATTCGTCGAAAGAGATTAATATCTGGATTAAGTTAAAAAATGAATCTACCTTGATAAGGATATAAGCTTGTTATAAACATGTTTTAGTAAGTAAAATTATATTTCTGGATCAAGATTTAACTATAATCCGTGAAAAAAATAATAATTTTGTTCCTAAGTTATTACTTATAGTGGCAAACAAATACTACAATAGTTCAAAATAAAACTTGTTTAACAAGCTCTATAGAAGCCATAATGAAACTAACAAAACGTTAAGAGGAAATAAAGTCTCCAAAGTTCGATTCTACAAGCGGCTTAACCGACGACATTAATTCACCACGCTCCATGCAAACAACAGTTAAGCGTCGTTTAAAAATCTAATTACCAAGAGAATATAAATTGTTAGAAGTTCGAAAGCGGATTATCTCTCTGGTCAGTATCTAGCAATTGGCGCCAGTGGAGTGGACGCGTGGGCGAACGAGTAGGTTACTCTGCGAAATAACGCCGACGATTTATTCCTAGGCGCCGGCGGGAACGAGGGCGTTTAAAAATTGTTACCTAGTTATTGTTACCTTTTAGTGCAAGTTTCTTAATAGCAATTTAATCATACTGCCTTTAATCATAGGCGTCTTAATTGGCATTCTCGCAAAGCGGATATCTTCCTAGAAGCGTAAATAACTTTAATATTTATCTGCGTATTTTTTCATGTGTGCGTAAGATGTAAATGCGAAGATTCATAGAAATTCTCGACTTATGTAAGTTTCAGGGTATGGCTAATGAGAAGAACTTCATTATATTTTCATTCCGATGACATGGGTATAATAATAGTAAAAATTTAAAAGAACAGAAAAAAATACGACGAGTTTAATTTTTGTCGGTACATGAAATTCTGTAGCTAGGTAGGGTGTACATCTTTTGTCTGTCGACTGAGATAGGACGTAAAGAGAGATTATGTTCGATGGGGAAAAGGTTACCGATAGACAAGTACTTAGTAGAACTGTGAGCAGCCTAGTCCTATAACTTAACTTGAAAAAGCTATCTCTTTCTTCTCTCCGCTCGCCACCACAGTCACACCCTAACTCCAGTGGTGATTAACTGCGCATAGCATACAACTAACCTGGACAGTTGTAATCATTGCCACGTTGCGATACAGTGCAAGCCTTTAAAATTCAGGTGAACGTGAAATATTTGCGACTGATAACTGTCATTGTTGCACTTTTCAGTTGATTGATCGAAACTTTGGATGGAATTGGAAGTAGATTTTACGTAAATGTTTAGCTACAGTGAAATGTTAATTTTGATAAAAGCGTAACATTGACAGTATTGAAACGTTCAAATAAAGGTTTGCGAACAATGCCTATTTCATACTGACATATTAATACGAATAAGAAATAAATTACGTTGAATTTTATTTATATTAGTACTTTTTTTTCAAGTAATATGCAATAATAAGAATAATAATAATTTGAATTAGAATTTATAATTAAGAATTTATTATTTTTTGCCCCAATTACACTGCTCGAGTCAATTCATATGAGCTATGTGGGCAACCATATTGTCAGAGTTTCAGGTCGCCAAAATTTCTACAAGACCTCCGACATGACCTAACGACTGCCTCCTACACATCTTATTGGAAACAACCGGGACCTACAGTTTAACGTGGCATCCGAAACACGGTAGCGCTTAGACGGAAATTCCACATGTGGTGAGATTCGATCCAGTGCCTCCGGATATTCCCGCTGGATCACGGACGCTACAATGCGATGGATTTTTATCTTTTAATCAATAACCAAAATATATGGACATTTTTACTATATAATGCTATTCTCACGCTAGTCTACTAGTTACATTATGAGGCTTAGAGATGAACAAGTGCTTGCAACATGCGATAAATAAAATAAATGTGTTTAACAATATCTGTAACGACGGCTTTAATATTTCGTGTGGTGTTGGCATCGCGTGGGCTCAGAACAGGCTGAACGACGGTGTGAGTTGTATAAGCTCGCAACAAGATAACTGATAACATTCCAGGAAATCATAGAAATGTTTAAGAATAACGTTGTTTTTGCAAGCTTTTTAGAATAAAAGAGTAGGTAAGTGATAGCATATAAACGTTATTGGGCATCGGAACTAGTTCATAATAAATAATTTCTTGACTGCCTCGGTGGCGTAGTGGGCGCATACTCGACTGCCAATCAAGAGGTCCCGGGTTCGATCTCCAGGTCAGGCATAGTGTTAAATATTGGATTTTTCCTTTGGGAATTATCTGTGCCCGGTAGATGACAATAGGCTCGCCCCCTATTACATGGGACCAATAACATACTGGCGAAATGTGGGTGTATCTACTATGGGACTGAGTCCTGAGTACACCTCTGCCTACCCCTTCGGGAAAAAGGCGTGAATGTATGTTATGTTATGTTATGTTATATAATTTCTAAGGCTAATGTAAGACAAATAATCTAGCCAGTAAATAAATTATTAATTTTAAAAACTTTTGCGCGTTCTTCTCAGATAAAGTTTGCTGAGAATATATTTAAAGGCATAGATGGGCACAAAAATTAACTAGACCACCACATCTTAGGCTATTCGCCATATTGGATTTAAAATGACGTCACTTAGCAAACTATGCATCGTAACAAAGTGTATGCGCGCACTCTCTCTCTAGTCGGACTGAGATTAGCACGAGCTAGCACACGAATAGCAAAGCTGCGAGCGTACTGCAAGCGCTACCAAGCGAGTAGTTTGCTGCGAGCTAACTTCGCACCCTCTGTAGTTGCACGAGCTGGTACGCGAGCAGCAAACCTGCGAGCGTATTTTAACCTAAAATCGTCCCAGGGTTTTGATCATTTTCTGTCATGGAACCATACCTGGTCATTTAGTTTTCGAGATCAGTCGACCAGTTATAACTTTGTTGGCACCCAAAATCGTCCCAGGGATTTAAGCATTTTCGGTCAAGGAACCATACCTGTAAGTCATTTAGTTTCCTAGATTCATCGATCAGTTCCAACTACAGAGGGAGGGTAGTGGGCGCACTCGCGGTACGCTCGCAGTTTTGCTGCCCGCGTATCACTCGAGCAACCAGTCAAAATATAGCGGGTGCACAGTTCCATAATTGATTTTATTATAATATCCAAATGGTTAAAGATACAAAATGAATGGGAAAAAAATTACGATGGCAGATTCAAGATGGCGGCTCAGTTGTTTCGATTTGGATGATTTTCACCATAATCAGTAGGTGACTGTTTAAAAATTAGTTGCAAGATTTGACCCGAACATACATTATACCTAAAAATACCTACCGTACATACAATACAATACAATACAATACTCTTTATTGATATAATATACATAATACATGCAAACATTGAAAGTTTGTAAAAATAAGAGATCCTGTGTAAACAAAAATTAAAGCAATACCTATATTAATGTGTGTCAGTAACTCAAGTCAGTTTAATCCCCACAAACTGCGTCAGTGCCCGCTAGAGTATGACTGATGTTCCTACCATCGCTCCTCTAGTATATCAGAGAAGCATCCATCGCACTACCCCTTCTGTACCTAACTTACTGTTGTGTTCATTACGCACCATCCACTATATACCTTCATAGATCTGAAGACCTTCGCCAAAACTAACGCGATATTATTTTGGCTGACACACTAATTAATAATATGGATGGAAATGAATGCCAAGCAGTAATGTGCAAACATTACTGTGTTCCGGTCTGAAGGGCAATGTTACCAGCGAAATTACGGGGCATGACGAGTTTCAACAACTAATATCTCAGGGTGACAGACGCAGTGCAGTGCCGCGCAGAATTTTGTATTTTAAAACACTGGGTGGCACTGTGTCTGATATGGGCAATCATGGTGCTTAGCATCAGGCACCTGATTTGCTCGTCTTTTCACCCATTATCATAAAAAAAAAAAATTAACTTACGGTATCTACTGAGACCTCAATGACAGTTATGATAACAAGGACAGCATTAGGAAAATTTACGCTAAGTGAGAAAGAGGTTCGAGACCGTTTTTAGGCATAGACGTCGCAAAATTTACTAGATTAAGCACCACCCATTATATTACTTTCATACATATACTTATTACTATTACCTTCTTACGCGTGGTTAATAGGTCTTTCCATATCAGTGTCCGCAATCCTCACGTCTCAGACCATTAGGTGTTTACTACGCCATCATTGTAAACGACCTGACGGTTTGCGGTCTATGCTTGTGGCCAAAATGTAAGTACTTTAGTTATCCGTTATAGCATTACCGCTTAAACTTGAAATACGTTGTGGTGGGGACTACATAATCTGTTTCCACAACGTTATTCTATCAAACTATCAGCTTAACTTAGTGGTAGGTATTATAGTAGGTTACCCATTTAAAATTAATTAGTAACTGAGTTGGTACCTAAATTGGGATCCGTACCGATTACACCAGTTTTTATCACTACCACCGCGGGTATTACGAACGTGTAGTCGCGTAGCAATAGCAGTAAAAATTACATAATGATTGTTGTCAAACGTCATTTTTTTTATTAAAAATTACATAATATGACAGCAATCATTACCTACGTAACTTTTACTGCTATCGCTAGCAACAGCAGTAAAAATACATAATGATTGTTGGCAATCGTCATTTTTTGTATGAAAAATTACATTTGACAGCAATCATTACCTACGTAACTTTTACTGCTGTTGCTAGGCAATTACAAGTTCTTTATACCCGGTTTATTAATATAACTTTAAGACATATTCAAATCATTTCTATATTTAAATGAATATGACAGCCTCGCTGGCACAGACGGTAGTAACTCTGCTTTCTGTGCCGCAGGCCCCGGGTTCGATCCCCGGCCAGATCAAGCATTTGTGTGCATGAACATGTTTGTTTGATCTGTGTCTGGGTGTTATAAGCATATATAAGTATGTCCATAGTACAGGCTTCTAGCCTAATATGGGACCAGATGACCGTGTGTGGAAGTTGTCCCATATAATTATTATTATTATTATAATTTGTTTAAAAACCCATACTGCGTTAAGCCAATTATATATTTAAAACGTGAGGCTGGGTTGAAGCAACTAATTTTAACTATAACCAATGCTTGACCAACCGTTAAATCTCTGGTTAGAAAAATATTACGCGTTGCACCACCAATTGATATACATCTGAAAAAATACTGGACCAATATGTTATAGAACACTTGCTATTTTGATTCAAAAATAAGTGACAAAAAGACGTTGGTATTAACGTTATCATTAACGTGGAACGAGTGGTATTGGTCTAATCAGTAACCAGAGATTTGACGGCCTGTCAAGCATATTGGATATAGTTAAAGTTATCTGGTGCAACTCAGACTTTTTTAATCCATAAGTGGCAAACAAGCAGACGGGTTGCTTGGTGATAAGCGGTTACCACCGCCGCCTGCAACACCGTCGGCAACATACTGAGAATAGTATTGTAGTATTCCCAGTATGTTGCTGAACCTTCAAGACTCTATTCACCAAGCCTTACAGTTTTTGTGTTATAACCATTGCACTGAACATAAAAATAAATTTATTCTTTTAATTAATTTTAGGTAAATAACTTGCACGCATAAAAGCCATCTTGAAATCATAATTAACAGTCAAATTATGCTAATTCGGATGTTCCAATTCAAATCAGAGCCCGTTCTCTTATTTACTGATCGCATACGTTTACCGAATTATTTGTCAACGACATTTGCATAACTGTGAGGTATTTAGAAGACTATAGTTAGAAACTTAAGGAAGTCAATGTGCAGTGAAATGATGTGTGATCGTATGTGACAGAGAGCCAGCAGAACTAATGAATGAATGAATGAAAACTCTATTGCTACAACAAAATAACAGAAACTCGACTGCCTCGGTGGCGTAGAAGGCGCATGCTCGACTGCCAATCAAGAGGTCCCGGGGTCGATCCCCAGGTCAGGCAGTGTTAAATATTGGATTTTTCCATTAGGAATATCTCAATAACTGCCTGGAGTCTGGAACTGCGCCCGGTAGATGGCAATAGGCTCGCAGTATGTTATTGGTCCCATGTAATAGGGGTATTACATGGGACCAATAACATACTGGCGAAATGTGGGTGTATATACTATGGGACTGAGTCCTGGGTACACCTCTGCCTACCCCTTCGGGAAAAAAGGCGTGAATGTATGTTTTATGTAAATAACAGAAAATAACAAAGAAGAAAACCTTAAAACTAGAAAGAAGTAACAACTGGCGGCCTTATTGCTCAGAGCGATCTCTTCCAGGCAACCATGCAGGGAAAGGAAATACATATATGAAGGGGCGGTGGTTTCAAACACATTGTACTTATATAAATAAATAAAATACATACCAAATAGTTAATAATATATATACCTAGTACTAATGCTATAAAAAATAAAACTTAGTACACACAAATACCAACCATATAATATAATAAACATACTTAGTTTAATAATAAATATAACTAGATACATTATAATACTATAAAGTCAATAAAAGGTAAACAATAAATCACAATAAATGTACATGTCAGTTAATCAAATAACCCGCCCCTGACTGTTCCCTGAGCAAAGGTGCCCATCACACTCGCAGCATTACCGTGCTGAATGGCAATGGCCAACCTTTGCACCAGGAATGCTATAATATATACATAGAATATATACCAATACATAATATACTTAGATTATATATTATATAGATACACATAACTAATGTCCGTTGCATTTTATTTAACTACGTTAACGTACTAAATTACTAATTATTTTTAAAACATTACTTCGGTACCGTCACAAAATGAATAATAATATTAAATTGTGCAACAATAGCTAAACAAGGCTAGAAACTTGTACTGAAATTGAGTACTATGTTATGTTATGGTCTATTGTGGTAATCAAAAGCCATGCAAACTTATCATGTAAGCTTAACATACCCAGATAATAATGTATATAATATATAATAATATGAAACAATTTCCACACACGGTCATCAGGACCCAAACTGGGCAAAAAGCCATATGTTAACAAGAAGAGTGATATACATACTTATATACGCTTATAACACCCTAGACACAGATCAAACAGACATGATTATGCGCACAAATGTTTGTACCTGGCCGGGGATCGAACCCGGAACCTGCGGCTCAAACGGCAGAGTCACACCACAGAGCCAACCGGGCTAGTCAATACCTTTCCTAAAAATGTTTGATTAATTTTCGTTGTTGAACCAACTAGGGGCTCTTTTGATACATCATAACATCCAATACAAATATCTAAGTTTATGTTGAAGTACCTTATCTATTAATATAATAGTTACTTTGAAAATACGGAAAAGCAGACACGAGTCTGACAGAGTACGTTTGCATCATACCGCAATCTGCAAGATATGCATAAACACTTCAAGAGCCGCTTCTCGGAACAAGCACGAGACTCCTTCACATTGAATTTTGATTTCTCTAAAACCTGTTTATTTACTCGTACGTTGAGTTGTAGCGGAGCTGCGGCCGCGTCGTGGCGCCAGTGTCAACAGCTTTGACATACGTATACAGAAGTTGGCGAAAGCCGGCCTCCGGGCACGCCTCCAACTTAGGTATGTTATTTACTAAGCACTCTTGACTTTAGACTAAACAACCTAACTTCTGGCGATACCGCGTTATACGTAGTTAGCACATGCAGTTTGTGCAATTTGGTTCTAAGACAAGAGCTTCTCAAGTTTATGGAGCGTCGAGGAATAAGTAGAGACATAGCTGAAACTTATCTATACAAATATTACTAATACTTGCAATAATAATATGAACATAACATACAATCACGCCTTTTCCCGAAGGGGTAGGCCGAGTTGTACTGATGACTCAGTCCCATAGTAAGTACACCCACATTTGTGTTATTGGTCCCATGTAATAGGGGGCGAGCCTAGTGGCATCTACCGAACCGGCACCCACTACGCAACCGAGGCACTATAATATTAATATTACTAATGTTATTAATGCAAAAGTGAGTTTGTTTGTTTGTCTTTCTTTCTCTTCACAACAGAGCATCGGCATGACATGGTTTTCTTGTTTGGAGATAGTTTGGGGGCTGAAGAGTGACATAGGTTCTTTTTTACTTCGGGAAAACATCTTATTCATGATATCATATTTGAATCCACGCGGGTTAAACCCCAGCCAACAGCTACATAGTAGTATTGTAAAGGGTTACTGCCCTATGCGTTCGGGCCATCATAGTATTGTGCTTGAATATGGGTGTAATATAACTCTTTATTTAAGAGTTCTAGCATAATTAGGTATGGGATACACGATTATTGTGTTAACATTTTCGCTGTCAATAACACTAAAGAATATTACGCTGTACTTAAGTTGTTTTCCACTTCAAACATTTAAAACCATTAAAACAAGTTGCCGGCATGAATAAGGACTGGAAGCTTCAAAGGCAATTATCCAACTGTCACTTAAAGTAATTTACTTTCTTAACTCCTTAATAGGGGTACGTCAGTACAATAAGTGTAGGTACTTTTTTGTATTCACAACCAGAAATGTTTTAAACGCACCGTGCTTATTCTTTAACTTAGTCTTCATTATCATCATCTCACATCTTCTTGACCTTATTTTATTCAAAATACCTCCTAGTCTACTTAACTACTTAGACTATCACTCTTTATCCCGCCTCCCCTCCGTGGACGCGCTCCAACGTCCTGGACGACCCGGGTGACTCTATCGCCACTGTCACTTTGGCGGCGCTAGGCTCGCCCAATCCTACCAAAATATACACAACAGTCGCTCCGTTTTCAGTACTGGTGCCGGATACCAGATCAACCAACTCACACAATCACAACACACTAACCTCGCCGGCGAGGTTATAGATCTCTCAGATCCTTTAGATCAGTTAGTTTCTCTTCAAATAATCAAACAGATCAAACCATTGATAGGGTCTTAGGACATTCCCAGGTGGCAGGGCAAGTCTGACCCTACATATTCTGGCGACGACCCAAGCCGAGGTTCGTACCGTCTAGGTGCCCATAAGCTAGTCGCCCTTAAACCTCAACTTTGGGTAGAGGCCATCTGAAGCCAACAGCATAGGTCATTTTAGAAAAAATCTTTATCTCTCCACTCACTCTTCTATCACGCAAATCAATTCTTATTAGGAAGCTTCATGGCTGATCATGTTACTATGTTACCGTCTATTAATTCCCATAGATTTAGTTCTGTGTCTTTATCTATACTTCTATACTAATATTATAAAGAGAGAAACTTTGTTTTTTTGTTTTTTTGTTTTTTTGTTTGTAACGAATAGGCTCCGAAACTACTGGACCGATTTTAAAAATTCTTTCACTTATGGATAGCTTAATTCAGTGTGAGTGCCATAGGCTATATGAGATTTTGAAAAAAAATGGGGATCCGTAAGAAAACTGCAATATTGTGAACCAAGGTGTTACATAATATAATTACCATATTCATAAATTTGCGTGCGCTGTGAAATGCATTGATGGTAGAATAATATAATGTACTAGGGGTTTGTAATACTTATCAATACCTACAAAACAGTATACATAGATTATATCCATCATTTTTGGTTTAGTCACAATAATCGAAAAAGTGATTATTTTCATGCGGTGTGAAAACTATTGGTGGTAGAGTAAAGTAATGTACTAGGGGTTTGTAGTACTTATCAATACCTACAAAACAGTATACATAGATTATATCCATCTTTTTTGGTTTAGTCACAATAATCGAAAAAGTGATTATTTTTCATGCGGTGTGAAAACTATTGGTGGTAGAGTAAAGTAATGTACTAGGGGTTTGTAGTACTTATCAATACCTACAAAACAGTATACATAGATTATATCCATCTTTTTTGGTTTAGTATATAATATAAATGAATTAACCACGACCTATCAGCGGTGTTTTTATATTCAATAAAGTCTAATCACATTTATCGGAAGTCTACGCGTGCTACATTTTAACACTGATAATACTAATTTACTATGATTGCCCTCCGATACCGCCAAAACAGCTTTTCGGCTTAACTATTTACTGGGCTGTAAATTTTATAATCCAACTTTGTAATTTTTATTGATTGTAATAATTCATTTGAGTATTTAACGTAATAATTTAACTTTAGTAGCATAGATTGGTTCATTAGCGAGTTGATATGCAAAGTGCCTATCAGCACATGTCTTATTTAGTGCCATATATTTTAGCATGCTTTCTACAAAAATATGAATAACCTACGGGCAATGATGTTTAATTGCTTACACTAATTAACCTTCACACAAGGTTATAGTTAGTTACTCTGGGACTGGGAGCTCACCGCATTTTCAAATATCTATCTGAGCGCTTGAAATAGTTATAATAATATTAAACGGACAGAATATTTGGGTAGAGCCACACCTTGGAGCTTCAAAAACTGAATTATCATACCATTGACCTTGATTGACTACAACAAAGCCATACCTGTAACAAAAGAATAAAAACAATTAGTAAATCAGTTACCTCATTCGAGTCAATAACAATATATCAGGGCCCCCGCATCATTGTTGCAACTAAATCAAGGTGGGTGTTACTTGTATAGTTGGGCGAAGACACACTGCGTAAACATGATAATGTAGTTTTATGAGCTCTATTCATTAGGCAACAAGTTGATTTGAGTATTAAATGATTTAGCAACGTTGCGTAACATTATATTTTTAAATTTGAAACAAAAAATTTTTTAATATGTTCGTATACCGAAGAGAGATGAGCGATGAGCGAATATCTCGCCTAAACAAATCTGTATAAAACAATTATAAAATTTAGAGGCTGCAAAACAGTAAAGGTGACAGAAATACGTCTATCTCTTTCATATTACTTAATACAATATATCAAATGTACGTTATTCTGCATTAAATATAAGTTTCTTCGTCATCTTTTATCGCCGGCGGTGAATTAACAGCCTACAAAAATCGGAAAGGTTATAAAACAAAAACGTTAATTTTTGGGTGCATCCCATCTTAAATGGGCCCACTTTAACAATAAAGTATGAATCCTATTAATCATCGAAGTTGATTAATGACACACGTCATTACTTAGGGCTTGTCGTGTTGACAGTTAAAAAACATTAATTACCTCCTACGAGAGAGCCGGTGAGCGGTCCAGATATTCCGTGTAGTCAGGAATGCCGTCGGGCATGTGATCTTGCCGAATCTTGTTAACATATTGACGTGTCGCATTTTAAAGGAAATTAGTGGACATCTCTTTAATGTGTCTGCTTTTGGTACAGTTCAAGCAACATCATTAAGACTGGAATTGATGGGGATAAAACTTATGATGAAGTCTAAGATGTAGTAACCGTAAAAGTATAATTAGGTACCTACGTAAATAACCATAATATACCTGAAATTAAGACACTTTCATCTCAGTCGATGGTAATCCACTACTGAACATAGGCCTCCCCATTAAAGGGGGATTTTGCCAATACTCAATATTCGCTTGGCAGGCGGGTTGACGAGCGCAGTTCGATGGTCTTTTGCCGATAACGCTGCTGCCCGTCCTCTGGATCTGTTAACCTTAACCGACTCTTACGGCAACCACGGGTAGAGAGGGTGGAGCATTATTCTAAAGCCGGTAACTCCACGGCAACACTTTGTACGAAGTCAATTAAACTATGTTCAAAATACATATTGACTGCCTCAGTGGCGTAGTTGTTCGTAAGCAATACTAACACCCAATCATGAGATTCTATCCCCGGGTCAGCCAAAAAGTTTTATTGGAATTTTCCACTAACCAAATCAAATAAAAATTATATTTGCCATAATACATAATAAAACATAACATAAACATAATATTACAAAGGTCAGGAACGGAGTTGTTGGTTTTAGGGCCACGCCCCCCTTATTTTATAATTTTGGTTTTATATAATAGGCCTAATAAAATTGTGAACTATGCATAAATAATACGCATTACCATTAATTGTAATAAATATAGTAAATATTCTACTAAAATTGGAACACGCGTCGCCCTTAAAAATGCTTATAGTACTTAACCTCTATTAAAATCAATTTATAAATTAATCGGCGACAATAAGAGGGTAGCCCTCTTATTGTCGCCGATTTGCCTGTTTGGGAATATTATTGCGAATAACATTCTCTACCCGGCAATATAGGATAGTGTGTCAGGTGTAAGTAGCGGTGTAAAGTTTTCTGGACCCAGCTTCCTTGGATTTCAAGAAGTGTGCCTAATATGGGACTGACTACGGAAAAAAAAATATTTTGAAAGAGACGGGACTTAATCGCGCTAATACATTTATTATTTATCTTGACGTTTCGACTGAGTTGCATCAGCCTTAACTTACTTATTTGAAAACTACTACTGAAAAAAAACTCTGCCTGCCCCTTCGCATAAAAAGCGTGATGCTATTATAAGTTAAATACATTAAAAATTATAAAACTGCTAGCTGTGCCCTGCGATTTCACCCGCGTAGACATCGTTACCGTGAGAATATCAGAAAACAAAATACTGCCTCGGTGGCGTAGAGGGCGCATGCTCGACTGCCAATCAAGAGGTCCCTGGTTCGATCCCCAGGTCAGGCAAAGTGTTAAATATTGGAAATTTCCATTAGGAATTATCTCAATAACTGCCTGGAGTCTGGAACTGTGCCCGGTAGATGGCAATAGGCTCGCCCCCTATTACATGGGACCAATAACATACTGGCGAAATGTGGGTGTATCTACTATGGGACTGAGTCCTGGGTACACCTCTGCCTTCCCCTTCGGGAAAAAGGCGTGAATGTATGTATGTTAAAATATCCTGTGTATTATTCCAGGGTCTAAACTATCTACATACCGAATTTCAACCAAATCGGTTCAGTAGTTTTTGCGTGAAAGAGTAACAAACATCCATCCATCCATCCATTCATCGTCAGAAACTTTCGCATTTATAATATGAGTAGGATAGTAGGATTGGAAGTTTCGTTAGATTTAGTTAGTTTCTAGTTAGATCTAAATCTTAGCTCTAAAATCATCAACTCAACAATTTCTTTTCAAACAGCAGTAGCCATAGTAAGTTTAAAAGCCATTTTATGACAACTAAATGTGATATTTATCCCATAACAATAACGCTTAGTAACCGAAGACTAATTTAATTACATAAACAGTTACAACATCCGGAAGTGTGTGGGTCGAGGATTGTGTCGAACAAAAACGTGGAATGTCGTTGGAGTCCTACCTGCACTCCAAGATATCGAGATCAGACATTGTAAAACTTACCCTATAAGCACGAAAATACGACTTCAAATCCCCGTAGCACAGTTCTGAAGGATTATTAATGTAAGGAGATAAAAGGACTTATAATACAAAATATATCTTATGATAAAAAGTGACTCCCCACTACGACAAATAAACAACATCAACGCGCTCTTTGTCCGGTAGTGCGTGATAATTGTAGTAACTTTTTGAGGGTTTCTTCATTGAAGAGTTTTTTCTTGTGTCAATAATTTTGAAAGCACTTTCCTTCAAGCTTGTATTTATTTGAGTGCTACATGTTCATCGGCAGCTGAACTTCGAACAAAAACACATAACATAACATACATTCACGCCTTTTTCCCGAAGGGATAGGCAGAGGTGTGCCTAGGACTCAGTCCCATAGTAGATACACCCACATTTTGCCAGTATGTTATTGGTCCCATGTAATACGAGCGAGCCTATTGCCATCTACCGGGCACAGTTCCAGACTCCAGGCAGTTATTGAGATAATTCCTAATGGAAAAATCCAATATTTAACACTTTTCGAACAAAAACAACCTCTTTAAATGCCCCCAAGTTACTGAGACCTATCTCAACAACTTATAAAATGCTGTTGAGATTTCATGATACGATGGAGGCGTAAAATAGACCCAAATAAAACGATTTCACTATCCCAAGTTCCTCATGGAGGCCAATGCATTTAAATATGATTCACTTAACCAGTAAAACTGCTGAGTTTCAATACGGGTAACGAGTTGGGCTACCTCACCTCGGCGGGGTTGGTTTATGACAGGAGCACCCTGCACGCCGCGAGTTTTACGACTCTGGCTTCTTCTACCAACCATCTTGTTTGGAAGTAAAACAGTTAAAAGAATACTTACCTACGTTATTATGTACTGAGTCAAGCTTTAAATGTATCTTTAAATAATGTTGGAACATTTAGGTGACATTTAAGGTAAGTGAGTTAAATGGACACAATTGAACTGTGTTTTTTTATTTCTACATAATCATAAGCATAACATAACATCACGCCTTTTTCTTGTCTGAAGTACTGTGAGACGATAGGGTGAAAGGTGTTTTGCATGTTTTTATATATTTTACTATTAATGGACGCGGACTCACTTTTTCCAAGCTGATCTCTCTTGATCTATGTATTATTATTGTTTCCTATTATTTTAATTGTTAATTTTGACATAACGTATTATATCGAATTATCTAAATTATATTTAATAATATAGACACTAGTAGTAAGACATTGTAATTGTATTTAATAAATTAGTGTAATTGGCCATGAAGCCGTACTAGTTGATAATTATAATAAAATAAATATAATATATAAATTGAAGGGGTAGGCAAAATTCTCAGTACCCAGTCCCATAGTGGGTACACTCACACTTTTTTTAAAGTTGTTTTTTAAAGATTAATGTATTATGGCTATTATTGAGGAAATTCCTAGTAAAAATTACAAAATAACCAAACTACTCAGGCAGTTGGTAATCATTAGCGACGACCTTTTGTCGAAATTAGGTTTAATAATTAAGGTGCGTTCATGTTATGATAATATGTGTACTTTTGTAACCAAATCTACAAAAAAATATCTCAATTTGATGAAAATTGCATTTTATCACGTTTTCACGTATAAGCAACGATATCTTTTCAATTTATTCCTCCATAATAATACCTACTCATTTCAAAAATGTCAATTTAAAATTATTATTGCGCTAATTATTGAGCAGATACAGGCCGAACTGTCTCAGAACTCCGACGTATGTAATTTATTGTAAAATCAATTTTATTGCGGGCGGCACACCGCGCCTCGTGAAGAGCTATGAGTTATACTTTTGACACGTGCTCCACCGCCGTATGAGACTCATAAACCGCGTTATTGAAGCTATAAACCTTTGTTAAAAATTCCTCATTGCTATAACATCTTGTAAGTCGAGTAAAACGAAATTCGGGACCAGATAAAGCTCCTGCAAAAGAAAAATTTGAGAGTTAATTAACATCATATTACCTGAGAATGCAGGTAGGTAATTAATGATTGTTCTGTTGACATATTAAGTATTGAATCTGTGTAATAAAAATTACACAGATCGTGGGGTACCTTATCAATACAAATACCCTTACAACTTACAAATTATACCCTTTTGAATGCACCCACAGATATCATGTATCTAAAACTTAATAGATACCGCTAATGCACAGTAATTAGTGTGTCATATCGTGCGTCAGAAGTGAGTGGAATAAACACATTGCCTTGATATTTACCAATAACTGTCAAAGTAGGAATAGAAGTTTATATGCCTGTTTTCTTACAGATAAAGGGCATGCAAGTCAAGAGTGAATAGGTTTCTTTTAGGCAAGCACGCACCATCGTCGACCACGTTGTCACTTACCATCAGATGAGACTGCAGTGAAGTGCTATACAGGAATAAAAAAAAAATGCGGTATTGATCAATATCTGTGGTTATACTAAACATGACAGAAAGTTAAGTTAAAGTTAACCTTGTTAACCAGAAATCATTATTATCTTAAAGGACAAATAGTTCTCGATTCCAGCCAAGTCTAAAAGATTTTGTAGCCTATTAATTCAAGAATAAAACATACGCAATACGCCTAACACGTAACAAAATTCTAAACTTATCTTCTTAGAAGATAGAACACAGGAAGTATCATACAATACTTCCAGTTCAATTAAATTCTACCAGTTTTGCAAGGGATAAGAGATAAACTGGTCGTATCTATAGCACACAATTACATAATCACGCAAACTAATTCAGGTAATAAAACTTTAATGTAATAAATGAAAGCTGCATATAATCACAAAACAAGTTAACAAATAATGAGTAAAGAACGTCATAATATATAGCTTGATCAATGACACCTCATATCTCAGGGTGACAGGCGTAGTGCAGTGCTGCGCAGTTTTGAATTTTAAAACACTGGGTGGCACTGTTTCTGATATGGGCAATCATGATGTTTACCTGATTTGCTCTTCTTGTCACTTCACTAACATAAAAAAAAAACCTCAATAAAAACCATTTCTTAGCCATATTGCCGTAATTTTAGTTCTGAGAGGGTATTTGATTTAATCAATTGAATAATAAATTAACCGTTAAGATACCATAACATTTATTTTTGATCAGCTGCCATTGATCAAGCTCTATTTGACAATGTATAAAAGATCATGTCGTTCTGTGGAAGGGGGTTTACGGTTGACAGTTGACAACTCCCGTCCTGATATGCTTTAAGCTTATCTCGGTGAACAACTACGGATAGTGCGCTCTACTGCAATATCTCAACCTCTCGTTCAGCCTAATATAACTTATGTGAGAACTTTCGAAATACTTACTTCGCTACCTGAAAGGGGTTTCATAAAACTGAATTATAGCCATAACCTTAACTCGCTTGAGGATCGTCGTAAAGAAGCATCTCGGGTGCTTGCAGGACATATGAACTCGAACGTTGTTAAATTTTATGGAAACTGTTGGATACAATGAAAATATGTAAATTAGGTATCGTATTACACGTAGAACTGCTTTTGAATTTTGCCGTATCAATAATGTAGGTGCCTCTAGAGCCATCGAGGGTTTTATTCCTCTCTAAAATTGTAACGGCGTCGAGCGTCGTCCATCGTTAAATTGAAATTCATGTCGTGGTGTTAACGTTCACAATATTATATTCAGCTAAGCCGAGAACAGGGTTTAACAAGTAAGAGCATGCTCTCTGTGGCACTATTTATGAAATGCCCAATTGTTTTCATCGAAAGAATAGGCAACTAATGTATGTATTCGATTGTCAATAATTTTCATATTAGGTGGAAGGGTAATATTTTTGTCAACTTTTCATGAACTCATTTTTTGCTGTGACGAACTTATTTGAACATATTGTTTCCACATATAGGTAATTGAATTTGTATAGATACTTACGTCTTGTATTAACATGGATTGTTTTTCACAGCCTGCTTAATAAAACACTTTCTCTACTGTCCAGTGGTATCCAGTGGTGGTACCTTTTGGATACCATTATCATCATTCCTGTTTTTTTATCATCTTTATTAGATTATTTAAGCAGCGTCCATATTTTAGGTTCCCCACTTACCTACACATATTATCTAATAAGAAAAGCTTCTACACATTGCGTTATTAAACATAGTTGACGACAGAGTCCGATGCTATAAGGCTGATGATACTGGAGTGAAAGTGGGCCAAAACATTGGTAAGTTTGACATGAAGTCAATAAGGTTAGTCTTAAACTAAGTAGTTTTCTGTAAATATACATTTCGTCGATCAATATCCAACTCAAAGTCAACGTAATCTTATAAAACAACAAAATACTCGAAATATCGGAGTAGAGTCACGCACAGAATAAAATGACATGACACTTTCGCCTCAAAACAATGTGTCAGCAATAAAGGACTTATTCTTATGTCACGTATTCTGAAGAGATTATCATTGTCCACTGATCTACCTCAACTTGACACAAAACAACAAGTAAAGCTCCACTAAATTATCTTACGTTATAATATTTTAGGAAGACTAGATAACCTTTTATCAAGAGTAGGTGTTTATTTATGAGTTAAGTGAGCCTACGTGTGTTTTCTAACTCATTAATAGCTTCGAGCTAGTTGTTACCTGTCAAAACTATAATCGCAAAATTTTATAGCACATAATTTCAATCCTCATTCGAATGAAGTGGTTGTTTATTGTAATTTTATTTATTTGTTAATTGAGGACAAATTAAATAAGTAAGTAAGAATTGAAGAAAATAGCAATTACTCACTTATATACTAATATATTTATTAGTAATGTCATGCGTCCATATAAAAAAAGGATGAAGCCATTTAATACCAAAAGGATTATCAGTTAATTGGTTGGGATAAGCACAACTCTGATTTTGCGTTTTCAAAACATAACAAAACAGAAACAGAACCTGGTACTTTATCATGTTTCGTACATAAATCAAAGTTTTTACAAGCTGTCAAATGTACGATAACACGTCTGGATACTTATTACTTTTCTTTGGGATATCATTAGCTCGTTTGCCTTATAAGAATAAAAAAACGAATAGATTACAGGGAAACATTAGCGAGGTGGCGCCTGGGGCCGTGCGGCGCCGCGGATTTTCTTTGCGCCCACGCTCGCCGCCTTATCGGCACTGTTCTCACATAGAAATTTACACGTGCTTGCGAGTAGCGGGCCGTAATAACGCAGTCGTCGAATATTATCTCGCAGCGTGGCAGCTGCGACCCGGCTCCGGCAGATATGCACCGCCGCTGAACATCCGACTACACCCGGGGGACGTGGGCGAGCCGCCACTGGCAGCATTTTATGACCTTTTTATTCCATTGTCACTCTTACGATGCGACTCATCCGAGGGAAAAATAAATTTCACTCTTTATCTAAATGTCAAATCGTTCGGTTTCGATCGAATCAGTTTCCAAATAGTTTTAATAAATCTCCTTTTACGGCGGCCGGGGCGGCGGCGGCGATACAGAACGAATTTACAGGGACACTCGGCATGTTATCGTGTTTTATTCTGTTATGACTGTTCCCTTCCCGGCAACAATAGTTTTAATTGAAAGAGTGTCAATAAATTTGTTGGGATGGTCAGCGGCTTCGTGTCGTCGTCGGTGGTCTCGAAAAACGTACCGATCTCGGGACGTACCAACACGTCCCAGAGGATGTTCCCGTGTTCCCCGTCTGGTTGTTTGTTTTTATCTACCGACCTTGTCTCTATTTTATTTCGTCGATTTTATTTGGACTATCGGATCGGTGATCAGGGAACCCGTACATGAATAGTAAGCGCGGCAGTAAATCTCCGAACTTCTCGATCGCTGATAAATTGGCTGCAATCAAATGATCACCGGAAGACAATTTAACGCGCTCGCCCCGAAATCTCTACTACTCAATTAGAGCGTTGAGCGCACGTTTTATTGAGAACGAGCTGTCTTCAGGACTTCAATAACATGTAATTTAACACTTCAAATCGTCGGAAATAAATGGAAGGATATCTCTAATTTGGTTGAATAACATGGAGCTTTGGTACCATGTTCTTATAGTGCCACAATGGTACAATTTTCGGATTGACTTTCTCACGGTGTTGCGCCCACGCTGGCTTCCACGAATACATTTCAGACTAAGGAGTGGAGCTTCGTGTTCATAATTTAGCTATAACGTGGATAAACGAATGACCACACTTTCTTGATATGTCATTTATCAACAAAATATGGCTTTATAGAATCCATACATGCCTAATACCTACGCAATATAATGCTACAATTGTGGGTAGAGCAGAGAAATATTTCTTTTTTTATATTTTTGGTTTGATATTTTTCAAATACACTTCGTATTAATTATAATATAAAAAAAGTTTCAACACACGACCCTAAAACTAACATAATAAATAAACTTATACCATGAATAATACTTTATTTTATCCTCATAGCTGAAATAATGATATTATTGGAGTAGAAAAGGTTTCATAACTTTCAGAGAAGGTATATTAATATCTTAAATCTAATGTTTTAATTATAATGTTATTAACAAAGAAACAAATATATTAGAATAAAATGATAGAATTAATTATAAATTATTAGCAAAAATATGACCTAAACCTAAAGTTATTAAAATTAATAATTATAATTTTAATGTGCTACGGCATACATATACGGAAATGTCAAACGCATCTTAAAAGGTATGGAGACGTCGAATTAGATAAATTATAATTAGGTAAGTACAGTTTAGACAAAATTAATAATATTATGTTAATGCTAAAATATTAAGGTATATTGCAAGTTGTAATAATAGGTTACAAAACAGTAATATCGTAATACATATAATTTAATTATCGTATTTTCTACTGCAATATCTAACCACTGAAAAAGTATATTTAGAGATGATTCTCACTTTATCATCGTTTAACAGTATGACACCCCTAGTTCACCGATGTTAAATGCAATAATATCAAACTAATATATCTGATATTAAAGTAAGCATAAACACGCTGGATACAAGCCACTTTCAACCAGAGTCGATGGAAATGTATAGAGGAGGCTAATGTCCAGCAGGGGACGTCCTACGGCTGAGATGATGCTGATGATGATAAATGCAACAGTTTGGATTGGATGGAAGTATACATTAAAGCTACTAATGATTCTTATCTCTTTACGCTACTGAACCGATTATAAATATAGCATGCAGGTAGCGCGGCTCCTTAAGATCGTATCCTAGCTCGCATAAATTTGGCACAATCCTATGAAAAATTTACCAAATCAATGTTTTGTATTCCCGTGTTTCCTCCAAATAATTAACCCATTCTATAAATTTATATCCTGTTATTTTAATAATGAAGTAAACTATGTCATTTTAGTTTCTCTTATAAACTTTCGGTTTTTTCATAGCGAAATTTACAAATCCCATTTTTACTTGCGTGATTAGACGTTCACTACAAAAAAAATTAAGAATTTATAAACAAAAGTAAAATAATAGGGACATAGTTTACTTCATCTACAAAATATGAAGATGTAAATAAATCAAAAAGGTTTACTATATTCGGAGGAAACAGGGCAATACATAACATCGATTTAGTAAATTTTCCATAGGATTGTGTCAAACTGCTAAGAGGTCCTCTGTCCGGATAAATAACAGAAGACACGGTATATGTAATAGAAGGCTACTTTTCAGCTAATAAAACTGCGAGATACTACTTATTGTTACGAGGTCATCATTTCTGTTCAAAGATTACTCTGTACTCTGATTCGATTAAAATCCAGTAAAACACAAAGCAAAAAGTAGCAATTAACTATTATTATTTCACGCTTACCTTTCAGCGCAGCCTTTACGCGTCGCACATTTTCAAGGCTCATAGGCACAGGATCCACCAACAATTTCAAAGGAGAAGAGAACTCTCCACCACTGAATAAAAGAGCCGCCCATCCTCGAGGCAAGCTTTCACACCCTTTATCTTTCCAACCCTTACTCTCAACGAAAACGTACGCACGATTCGACGAATTCAACGTCCTCGTTTCAAAATTGAGCACATCACTCAAACCCCCGACGTCTCCTTTTATAACACGTCTCACAAACACTTTGAATATCTTCTTCTTCACTTTCCCCTGCTTCTTTCTCAGCTCACTAGAAATTTTCCCTGTGAAAATGTGCTTTGACGCGAACACAATCCGCTTCAGCGTGTCACTGTTCCTAAATATGGAGTTGTTACCGTAACATCTCGGTGGTGAAATGTCGTTTATTTTTATTATCGTGTTACGCTTTCTGACTTTTCCCTTTATGACGAAGTCGGCGTCCGTCGTGAAAATTAACACAAGTAGAAGGATCCAAATTGGTTTTAGCATTTTGAATTCGTTTTTTTATACTTTTTGTTGTTTTTAAAGCGTTTTAGTTTGCGCATTGTTTGAAAGTTTTGTGGGTTTTGAAGTGGAGTTGGGTACGATGGTGTTACGAGTTAAATTATATGATCGTAAGTGCAGGTTTAAGTAGGAGATGCGCGCGCGTCGCCCGCCGTGGCCGTGCCAACTGCGACTGAAGGCACTAGCGCACGCTGCAACTTGCAACCTGTTGTATGTTAATCCTTAAGCTCACCACTACAGCTTTTGTAAATACACTACAAACACGTCTACGATATTTACAAACGTCTCAAACTTGAAAGCTTATAATCGTTTGTCTCGACATAATGAGGGAGGCTTACAAGAAAAATCATTGTTTTAGCATAAGTCAGTAGAAGTTTATTTACTGTGTCAATCTCGTTATTTTGTTAAGTAAAGTTTATGTTCATAATTTGTTTTTATTTAAAATAAAACAAGCCTGGAGTTTTTAAAACAAGCCAAGTTAAAGCGTCTCTTACATCTCCTTTAGTTATTTTGATAAATCAAAGTTGTTAGACAACCGTTTAAACAGACTTATAGGCATAGGGAACTCTGGTCGCATTAAGTTTTATTTTGAAACTAGATCTATTAACCAACGACGAACGATCACTTGTTTTAAAATATTCTGAGTAGTGCCAACAAATTGTACAACTTTATTGTACAACTAATGCGGGAATGTGGATAGTCGATACAAACGTGAAAACACGAATGTACAGACAACATCTTAAACATTATCTGCTGGCGATTGGTATGTAACTCGAATAGTAATAGAGTTGTAATTTTAGTCATTCGTACCAGGTATATGTGTATGTACCCGGACTGCCCTGGTGGCGTAGTAGTTTGCAAGCGCTATTACTGATCATGATGTCTCGGGTTCGATTCCCAGATCAGGCAAAGTGTTATTGGATTTTTTTATTTAGTATTTTCATAATAAACTGTGGTACTGTGCCCTTTTGTAACATCTTGTGTAAAATAATATATAATAATAATAAAGTCCTCAGTGTACATTTAAAAATTAGATTAATATCCAAATTAAAATTAAATAAATAACGCAACAGCAAATTCCCCCCTCCCCTTTTTTTCCCCCAAATCACAAATCGCGAACGATAAAAAAAATTATATAGATCAATGAACTTGTGTGCTAATTTTCGTCAAATTCAGTTGTAAAATTGTAAAATTATTTGTAAAATGCGACCTGTAATAGGCGAGAAAGACGCTTTGCTTGCTCTTCAACCTGTAGCTCTTAAGAAAACCTACGACAGCAATAATTCATTATTTATTAAACTTTGAACTTAAGAAAGCTTAAATAGTGTCTAACTAAGTAAACAACTTTTACTGTACCGGACTTATAAAAAGTACAGAATACAGATTACTTAAGCTAGTTAATTTTACTGAGCTCATGTTAAATTAGCAAGCGGTTTATGCGCACAGCTGGTTGAGGTGAAACGTTCAGTAGGGCGCTAAGTGGATGAGATGTTTAGCACAATCGTAAATTCACATCCTCGGCTGCCTCGATGGTGTAGAGAGTAGTGGTTCTTCAGTGCTACTGCCAATCATGAGGTCCTAGATTCGATCCCTAGGTCAGGCAAAAAGTTTTATTGGAATTTTCCACTAGAAATTTAATCAAGCTGGAACTGTGCCTGATAGATATCAAATAAGACATAGGATTTAAAAAACATAACAAACGTAACTGACGAAGTGTGGGCGTACCTACTATGAGACTGAGTCTTGAGAACACCTCCATGTACCCCTTCGGGAAAAAGGCATGATGTAATGTTGTATGTTATGATGTAAATTCACATAATATCAGAAAGATAAAGCTTATAACTCTTGCTCGAATTATGGAAAAATAATAATATATAATAAAAAATAATAATAAAAAATAAATGATTAAACATTATTCCGTATGTGATTACTGTAGTATTTATTGATATTAAAATATTTTTTTTATGTTAGTGAATAACAAGACGAGCAAATCAGGTGCCTGATGGTAAGCATCATGATTGCCCATATCAGACACAGTGCTACCCAGTGTTTTGAAATTCAAAATTGCGCGCGGCACTGCTCTACGCCTGTCACCCTGAGTTATTAGTTGTTGAAATTCGCCATGCTCAGTAATTTCGCTGGTAACTGGCAAAGGTGTGGTACTTCCCCAGGTGGCCCCCTACAAAAGAGGCCTACCACTACAAAGGTGGTGATATACTCAAGCATTTTCCTGATCAGAACGTCAAGCATTGGCCGTTTTAAATTTCATCAAAGTGAACATCGAGCACGACTAGTAACACCTTTGAGTAGGTACCCTTTAGCGTGAGTATTCGGAATGCGAACTTGATTAGAGTCCTCCGTCATCAGGGGTCTTATTTAATTTATTAATCTTCTCACTGATGTTACAACTGCGAAAGTTTTAATTTAAACAATAAATGTAAGAATAAATATCATTGAAACTATACATATTTGTTACACTTATATTATTAGAATAAGAGTCTCTGCAGACAGCGTATTTTATCAGCGCTGACGATGGGCATTTACATTACTGGAATTACGCAATCCAGGCGACTGACTTTCGTTTGAATCGCATATTATACGCCATACATCTGCGGGTCATCGCTGATAAAATACGTTATGTGCATACTCCCTAAGATGTGGATTCATAACTATATTTTTGGCCATGCCATAGCACTATAATTTACGATCTCTAAAATCTTCCTAGTTCAGATTGTTTTGAACTTTATTCCCTAATTGGTTATTAAATTATATTTGTTTCTTTGAAGTTAAACGCAAAGAAAGGGTATCTATAATTACCTACTCAACGCCCAACGCCCACACTTTTGACATAAGCGTTCAGAAATTCCGATACTTCCGATTCGTTTAAATCAAATTTATTTAGTACAGACAGACACAATATATTTTAATTCCTTCTACGTGGTAGTTGGGCCGGCAATATTTCGTATTATACAAACTTTGAAGAACCAATGACGATGATAGAAGAGATAGTGATTAATTATATCGCTCATTTGGAAAAATATTGACGAATTTACAGTTTTTGCCAAAAATTTAGTAAAGTATGTCAAACATTGTGTTGAGATTGATTACGTTCGGAGGAAAATCAACGAAATTTTATCTCGCACCGATTAAGGTAGGTGGCGTTGACATCACTGTCATATTATACAAAATCATAAACATTCTGGAGCAAAAACAGCGAAAAGTTAAATAAGACATTTGGTTTATCTTCTACTGGCGGAACAATGACACGAAATCGTAAATGTGTCGTTGTTATTTCTTTGCTTTACTTACAACAAACTGTTTCCTGGAGGAATAATGACGTAACTGTAGGTACCAAACAGTTTTTTTTTAATATATTATGATTTTGATGTAGTATCTGATTCATTTCAACTGGAAATAAAACTTATAATGCTTTAGTATTAATTTGAAACAAGAGTCATAAATGGGAAACGAAAATTTAAAATAACTTTAAAACCCTCTTCTGTAAAATTGTAAGATATGAAGTTTCGTCAATATTGTACCATATCAGCGATATTATATAGTGGCCTGATTTAGTCATACTACAAAAAATACATTTTAAAACTGTAAATAGACATTTAAAGTCTTTCCTTAGGAATTCTATAATTCTGATAAATACCTATTTGCCGTTTTAAGTTATTGGGTGAACCATGCGACTTTTGCTATAACCCCGAGTATAGATTCCAAGTATGAGATGTACTTTACTTTTACGAATTCCTTTGACCTACTTACGTCTACATTACTCGGGTAGTTTGGGGTTAAAATATAATTTGGTATATACGAAAAAAAAATTTATACTTTGTATATGCCCATATTGAATGTGTATGACAATTCATAGTAATCGAGGGTAATATTATGCGTTATTGAACGCGTCCGTGAAGACACGCCAAGGTTCAGTGCATCTTAAGCACGTGGTTCGCGTGGGCGAACGAGAAGTGTACCACTACCGTAATAATAATACGTAGTACGATCAACTCTACATTCAACATAACTATAAATCCCTTGTCTCATGGGGATAAGGTTCAAAATATATATGTATGTGCTTTGGTTATTGCAATACGAGGGAAGCAAGAACAGTGAACAAATAGGTACTCGTACTGTATCGATATATTGCAATTTGCTTACGCTCGCGTTATATCGGTTGCTTTACACTTCTAACCTATCTTTTGATGTATTACTGCTTCGTCGTCATCCTTCGTTTAGGGCAAACTGCTTTAGACGAATCTACTGCGTAGTCTATCTATTAACCTATAACGCCTACATGGGCATCTTGCGTTTAAGGTAACTCGATTATAAGCGAATATACAAATATAAATAACTTTATTTGACTCAATAAAACATACATTGGTCTTAAAAAATAGCTTAGGTTCGAAGCTCATAAATATGCTCTAGAGAGAATTATAAAAGAAATTTTTACTGTGAATACAATAATAAAATGTGTCCTTACAGACCCACACTAAGATAACTCTTGTGTTGTGGGCCTGTAGTCCCTTCCAGATGTAGCCAGAGTAAGAGTTGTACAAATTATAACAAGGTAAGTTTACAAATGTTATCTAGGTTTTTACTTTTAAGATCAGTATACTATTATTATTGTTATTATAAAATATGATACAAGAAATCTCATATATTTTTTTTTTTTTCTCTTTGTTTTTGTACTGTGTAACTTTGGTGTCGTTAGCCCTTGGGCACAATATAGGCTAACTAGGTCTATGCTACACACTTTCAAATATATATATTGTGGAGGCACTAACATTACGACTCCCCCTATTTAGTATTAGTCCTGGGATCGTTTCTTAGAGCCTCAGTGCCGGAGAGTTATGTATTGGAGAGCCACTCAAATAATTTATTTTTAATCAAAATTAATGATTGTTACATAATGTTTTATAGTCATACTAGGGAAGTGTGGTGTGTGCCTATATACTATATAGTCCTCTTCATCGATTTCGATGACGGCGACCCCTTAATATCAAGATTATTCTAATGGTTGCGAGTCCCTTATAAGGCTCGCCATACCCAGCTTGGTCTCTACATGTGTGGCAGTAGAGTTGACCCGCGCAAAATGTATATGTAATGTAAATGTGTATGCGCGTTAAATGTATATGTATATACATTTATACTATTGGAATGGTTAGGAAAAATAAGATAAGATAATATTATGTTACGATTTCATAAATGTAAAAAACATATGAATAATTGAAATAATATTCTAAAACCAATTTGTACCAAAATATTAATAAAGTAAGTAGATAGATAATAATTGTAGGTACAATCAGAACTAATACGTTAAAGGTCATTTCTCAAAAACTCTAAAGAAATTTATCAGTTAGAATCTAACGAAAAACCCTCCAAAATATTTTAAAACCAATTTGCCCCAGAATATTTAACTATGTAGTAAGTAGATATGATATAGATAAGTAGGTTTCTAGAATATCAATTGTTTTATTTGATGCGATCTAATATTCTCGTATTTAGTAGGGATAAAGCCCGCATTGTTTCGTTCCAAAATACCAAATAAAATAGCAATTTAAATATTGATAAAGCGATTTGAACTGCCATTACAAGCTATTTGTTAACAATAAAATTACAAATTCAGTTGTTTACGAGCTGGCAATCATTGCAGAATGGAAATGTTTGAATAAGTACTTGTATTGCGGTTGTTTGGTTAATTTTGTTCGGTGACAATGATTTTCATTACAGATCACTCGTTGGAACACTGTCAAGTTAATTGAATCGACGTGGAAATATTTTACATTTAGATCATAATATTACGCATTTTTTCCAAAGGGGTAGGCAGAGATGTGCATCAGTCCAATAGTATGGGTAGTATAGTATAGTATTCTTCTTCAGTTACACTTCGCCAGTTTCAGTAGTTCAGTAGTACACTTCGCCAGTTCTGTTTTAAGTCTTATGCAGTAACGGGCAATCCTATTGCCATCTACCGGGCACAGTTCCAAACCCAAAAGTCTTCTCAGGAATTTTGATAGGACTGCCTCGGTGGCGTAGTGGGCGCAAGCTCGACTCCTGGGTTCGATCCCCAGGTAAGTGTAATAAAATATTGGATTTTTACATTAGGAATTATTTCAATAACTGCCTGGAGTCTTGAACTGTGATCGGTAGATGGCAATAGGCTCGCCCCCTATTACATGGGACCAATAATATAATAGGCGAAATGTGGGTGTGCCTACTATTGAACTGAGGCCTGGGTACAATTCTGCCTACCCCTTCGGGAAAAAGGCGTGCAAAGCGTTCTTATATGATGAGATTCAACAACTCATATCTCAGGGTGACAGGCACAGTGCAGTGCCGCGCAGAATTTTGAATTTTATAACACTGGGTATCTGATATGGGCAATCATGATGCTTACCATCAGGCACCTGATTTGCTCGTCTTGTTACTCACTGTCATAAAAAAACTATATATTTTTTGTCACTGTGAAAATTCCTAATGAAAAAATCCAATATCTTTTTTGCCTAATCGAACTCAGGATCTTGTTAATCGGCAGCACTTGACTACCTGCGTGGTATGTGACCACGCAGGTAGTCAACCGAGTACTAGATTTCTCGCCTAGAGCCTGATTCTAATATTATTAGATTTTAGACTAAAATGTATACCTAAGGTCCGCGTGTCCACGACAAATTCTACTTCTTACTAACATTATAAGTGCGAAAGTTTGTGAGGGGATGGATATTTATTGTTACTCTTTCACGAAAAAACTTCTGAATGAATTAGATCAAAATTTGGTATGTAGCTTAGATCCTGGAATAACACATAGGGTACTTTTTCCGATATCCTCACGGGAACGATGTTAACGTGGGTGAAACCGCGGGGCACAGCCAGAATAACAGCTGCTATAGGCACTTTTAATATTATGTAATTATTGCAATATCCATTTAGCTACGAATACAAACGGAATTCCATATGACTGTAATCCGAACCATAAACGCACAAAGCTTGATGTATTACAAGTATCTGACAGAACAACCTAAACTCAAACGTAAATTTGTGTACTTGTGGAAAATACTCGTGTCAATTCAAATAATATTAGCTAGGTACGATCGAATCATAATTCATCAAAGCCACCGACCGTCGAAAGTATTTTTCACCACCGGTCAGTGCATCAAAATTTTTTTTTAAAGACACCATTATCCTCCGATAGCACGGTTCGCCGAAAGCACTCTTCGTCGGAAAAATCTTTCGCCACCACATTTATGATAGTTGTACCAATAATTTTGTAACCACTTAAAAAATATATTTATTTATTTATTTATTGCATACCAAAATGGAAATAATTTTACAAAAAGATACAATACAAAAGACACAGATAATAATATAAGTATTAATAAACATTATACTTGTAAACAATGATACAAAATCGCACACAGCTTTATCACACCCTATATATGATACCCCATGGTGACACCATAAGCACAGAATAAATAATATTAATAACGTTAAATGGGGCATTAGAACTTCAACCGTACGCCATAAGCAAAGTTATTATTATGTGATGCATGTAACCGATACTGTAATTAGTCATTATTGATGAACAATGAACTGAGTATAAGAACTACGTATACTACTTTCCCGAGTGTTGCCTGTCACAAGTAAAAATTCCTTTTTGTACATATTTAATTAGTGGTCGACCTAAAATTGTAAGAATTTTAGGTCGACCACTAATTGAATATGTAAAACACTAATGGTTCTGTGTGAACAGTAGACCTCGCGATCCGTAACGATTTTATAGGAGAAACTTTTTTGTCTGTGGTTTCCGATACTTAACCAGAAAATACAGAAAACACGGAGACCAAAAGTAAGGCGATAGGTGCCAAAAGATAATTAACAACTGACCAGAGTAAAAATGATTATTATCATTTTTTCTAAAAAAAAATATTTGCCAAATTTTTTTAAAAATTTTAAGTAATGTCCCAGAAAACTAAAAAATAAAAAATACTAGAACAAGCGCAACAAAACTAACGAAAAAGTCCAATTTTAAATTTCGACTTTAAACGTGAGTTAAGTCGTTATATAACATAATAAATATGAGTACATACCACTCACGGTTGTTTTCAAAATCGTATAATTTTAAATTGATTTTCAGATGCTTTAATTTATCCAATATATAATTTTTTGCGATTACTCGTGTATCCTTGGTCCTGGAAGGTATCAGGAAGTAAGCAGGAAGTAATATATATCGAATCTGGTGTCTACCGGTAATGTCTCATTAAGACGGAGAGGACTGATTGGTATAGGTAGGTATTGTTGTTGAAATCCGTCCATATATAATGCTACAGCAAATTTCCACCACTGCAACTTGTGTAGAATGAATTCCTTAGTACTTAGTGTGCCTCTCAAATTAGATTGAAATCGGACGATAACTAACGCTTCTGCAAACTCTCTCCCTTTCCCCCTATCTTCCCTCCAAATCAAAACACGCGATTGACTAAAAATTACATAAATAAAATTTTTATAAATGAGGGAAATTGTTTGCCTTCGTCAAAAGCGGTTGAAAAATGCGAATGGTTGAAAGATGCGACTGTAGGTGAAAACAGACTGACGGACAAAATAATTTTGGCCAATCTCGAAAATGAGACGCTTCGCTCGCTCGGTCAATTAGAGGCAATGTTTCAAAAAATTTGAAATTTTATCAGTTACCAGCGAAATGAAAAATGTTACAAAACCCTCCAAAGTGACCACTCAAGCGATTTAAAAAGCTTTTAGTGTGATTTTGTCAAATTGTCTCCTTATAAAACAATAACTGATAATTTTGATAAATGTTTAAGAATGGAATGTATTTATTGAAAAACTATGTACATTATACAAATTATGATAATAATAGTACATCGATCTCAATCAAATCAAGTCTCACTTTAAAAAAAAAACAAAGTTTATTATTAACTCAGATTTTCATTAGGTAAATAAATACATCGTCAGTCTAGTTACTAATAAAATTCCATTTAATTACCCAAAATAGCACCTCAAACAGCTCAATGATATAGATTTTTACATTGACAAAGAATTACGTACTGGATTCAACGATAAGTTTTATATGAAATCTCTGAATTTCCATGAGCTAAGGAGTCAATGTTGACGTGTACTAGAAGCGGAATATTCAGGCGCTCAAGAGGACGACTTATCGCTCATATATCGAGGGCCATCTCCTCTCGTCCTGAGTTCATAGTTGATCTTACACCGGAATGCAATTCAAGCATAGCTGCGGCGGACATCGGTCGATAATTGCATTTTGTGGTCAGCCTCCTTCCAGTCAAAGCTAACACGCCAGATTGAACGGTATACAAACAACTCAGTTTTCTTATTGAAATCTCTAATGGATAAACATGAGACGAGCCGCGAAGCGCTTTTACACTCCCAACAAATGTTCAGTTTGGCTGAGTAATATAATGAAGCTTGGTTAAAAGTTTATGTATGCAGACGTTGATTTTTAAGTTTTAACCTATGCGAGGGTAACAGTTGCAGTGCATATAGTAAACTGGTTGTGCTTTACGCAAAGGTTTAGTTATCCTAAAGCATAAAACGTTTTGAATCGCTTCGCGACAATCATCTTTGTGCTCTTATCCCACTACAGGTGCGGTTCACGGATCTTCTTCTTCTCTTGTTTGTCGTCAGTAACCTGCGGCCTCACTTCTTTTGCATGCGTAATCTAATAAAAAATAAGCTATTTATAAATGGGTCAAATAAAAAAAATTGAATGTCAAATGAATGCTATTTCTAGCCAAGACACAGATGGTAGTGGCGTCGCATTGGTATTGCTACAAAAATAAGATGCCCATGCCCAGCCGCGAGATTAAACGCCAGGACGCGCCGCCTGCCACTGCCATTCGCTAAAATATTGCTCTACATTCAAACGACATTCAAATAAAATATTGCCTTCCTTTCAGAACGGACACCTCTATAGATCGCAAATCGGAACGCAAAAAAATCACCTCTGCTCTTTACCGATCCAATACTGAGAATTATTTCAACCATTTCAAAGCTTATCGAGTTAAACTAACGAGACAGCCCTCAACGAGTGCGCTAGTTATGGCTATTCTTTTAAAAACGTGTAGAAAAAGCTACGAACGAGATCGACAATAAGAACAAAAGCACTAATTTTGCTCGGAGCTATCGATAGTTTTGCGTCAGCTCGAATCGTAGCTTTGTTACGACGACACACAAGAGAAATGTACGACAAATTGCGTCGTGCGACAGTGGCACGGCTTGAATACAATCGCACTGTGAACTGTGAGACAGTAATAAAACTGTACGACACTGATTTCAATAATTGAATGCACACATGCATGCATTGCGTCACCTCTCTGAAACTGGCTAAACTTTTTACCCTCTAAGGTTTAGCTTTATTGCATTAATTAACTTAGCTCTTGGCTCTACGTATATTAATAACACCCAATCACATACCCTAATTTTTCCCTACACGAGTGCGGTACATAATAAAATAATGTTTATTTGGAAGGAACATGGTCTTTACAAGAAATCTAAACACAATATAGAGCCAGTTAACTACGTGTATTTACTGTACGCGTACGTGTGTACGTGTAGTTAATTACGTGTTACACAAACATAATATACAGCTGACCACTACGTCAAGAAACAATAAGCCAATGCCCAGTTGCATCGATACTTATTTTATCCACAACTAGACTTACTGAATCAGTGGCCTCTCAAACTTTGGGGAAAATCTCAACGACCCTCAACAATTTTTCAATCGAGAAGGCAGAGCGCGTCTCTAGAACGGTTATTGTGTTTAAGTATTAAAATACTTTATCAGTTTACCGAACGGATTTTAATTTCCATTCCTGAATTGAGTCACGATCGAACTTCAATTTGTTGGCATACTTTTGCTAATTAAAATTCGAGACGAGGATAACCGTTACTAAAGGCTTTAAAAGTTGCCTTATAAAGGATTGTAAGACCAAAATGAAATCGCATCACCATAAATGATATTATCATTTATTCCTCTCCATACCTACTTTGTCTTACTTTTTTTTTATTAATATCGACCTTTCGGTCGTAAAGACCTTTCACATAAGTACAAAGTGTCGCGAAGCATACAAGAGAAATGGAGTACAAATTGCGCACGTCTGAGTGAGTTCGTCGCATGAGCTAGGCTCGGCGACCCTCCTACATAATCTGCCGGTTGACCAACCGACGTGACCACTAATTCTGGTTGAATTACTCTATACTCTAAGGTTTTGTGATCTAGCTTAATCTTTACCACTATTTTGAAATCATCGCCAGAATACACTCGTATTATTTGGATACGAGTACAAGGGAGTTCTAAAAAAACCTCGATATCCTCAGGCGAATATTTATGTACTTATAATAACCATAACTTTAATACTAGGAATAAAGACAAAACAGCTATACCTAGCTTTAGATTATCTAAAACAAATAAAAAATCATTCCTAGGAAATAGTGTACATTTCTATAATAAAATCCCAAAAGAGATAACGGGGCTCTCAGAAGGTAAATTCAAAACCTATATAAAATCTACTTTACTAAAGAAGGCTTATTATAATGTAAATCAGTACATAGAGGACAAAGATGCTTGGGAACCTTCCGCATAGCCACCACGCGGCACCTTCTAAACAAACGAGTGTAACCAAACCAAATATTGTAAAACAATCAGTTGAAAAAATTAAGCCCTACAAGTTTCTTGTGCGTTCTTCTTGTAAAGGTATCTTTCCGAACGCACGGTAGACTCGTTACTGTTTATGTTCATTGACGTACAAAAGTGTCAGATTGTGACCTATTTGAATAAATCTTTTTGACTATACATTAATCCAAGAGTGACTGTTTAATCTGCACAACCTTTTATCGTAAAACTTACCCTCTTCGCCCATAAACCAGCCAAACATATTTACTTTAGCCTCTTATCAAATATCAAAAGTCGGAACATTTAAATACGGGCACTAAACGGCGAAATTGCCAGGGACCGAAATTACGACGTAATAAAAACGTGAATTTTCTTTTAATTCGCAATTTTGTGTCATGGAATAGCTCCTCACAATAAAACATGGTGAGCTGTTCGGTCCCATCGTTCAGATGACAATACACTACGAACAGTAACTAAACTCAGATCTACTCTCAACAATCTTGATCTTTCGTGGTCACTTTTAGATTAAACATTTCAGACATGAAGATACTTGTGTTACTGTTTATATATTTATGATATTGTGTTTAAGGGGAGCATTAAAGTTTCCTTTAATGTGTTTGCAGAAAATGAACGTCACACCTAGAGCGAAGTGCAAAACGTAAAAAAAATAATGAATGGTTAATAAAACAGATTGTTACATAAGATGGCACTTGGATCCAATGGCGTTCGTGTTCTTTTTGCGGGATTGCTTGCGAAAAGAATTTAGTAAGCTATAAACTTTCTGTTTAGAGCTTACGTAATTCTTTTCGCTCCTTTGAAATACCAACAAAGTCTTTTTAATGTGACAACAGTAATTCAGAGACAGTTTGGTCCAAAAACTTGTGTTCTCGTCATAATAATTAATATTATGTGAATCAATCATCAGCCAGAAGCCGTCCACTGCTAAAAATAGGCCTCCCCCATTATACATTAACGATTAATATGGGGGGCTTTTGACATTATCACCACGCTTGTCAGGCGGCTTGGTGATCGCAGTAGTTGGAATACTTGGTGCCGGAGAGCGCTATTGCTGCCCACTCCCCGAATATGTAGCAGAGGGCTGCTGGGTCTCACAGCTCCCACTGGATAGGAAAAGTGTGGCCCTATTATATAGCCGGAACCACACGGCCATTATGTGAATAATTATTTTTAAATGAGTAGGTAATGATTTTCTTTTTAATTAATGTTATATTAAATTTAATAGATACATTTTAAAGAAATTCTCAAATACATACTCTATACATATATATTCTATGTAAATATTTATACAATACTCAATAAATATATATAATATGTATGTTCTGTATATGAGTAAAATACCAAATCGCATATTATCTAGATATTCCCTATTGCACACCACCGTCGTTTATTATTTTAACTCTCCGTATCCATCCCCAGGTTGTCTGTAAGAAATTGATTAGCGCGATAAGATCGCCGGTAGTTTACCATATTACCTGTTAATTGTTGTAACATTGTTTCTTATTTTATTTTGGTATGCATTAAAGTATAATTAATTCTATTCTATTCTACATTTCATAAAAAGTTAAGCTTTGTAGGTGGCGCGGCTTGATATAAGGGTAATTAAGACATATTCAAACCAAGTATTTCACTATTTTCATCTGGTTTTCGGATTAAATGCAAACTAGCTACTGATTAGATTCAACTAACCTCATGAACTCTCAGCTTATAGGTATAAATATAATTACTACCTGACCCTAATAATATTAAATCTGGTGCGGTCGGTAAACATGTTAGAACCTTACTTCGCATTTGTTGGTTTAGGACCGTATCTTTGGACCTGAAACTTCCCTCTAAAACTGCTGCATTGCCACCCTTAATATTATCTCTGAAACTTACACCATTGTCATAAACTGATAAATGTAAACGACGCTTCGAAATGGGTAATGTTAGTCTATTTATACAGAGAGATAAAAGGAATTTTCAACTGAAAGTAGTTGAAGTATTAAAAAAAAGTATGTACATCTGAACTTCTCGAACTTGAGTTTATTTTACCGATATAAAATCGTTTTCGTTGCTACAAAATAAGTGTCTTTTGTGTGAAGGTATACACGCTGCATTGAAAAGGCTTGTGCGGCACGGTCTGTTTTGTGTAAAATGTCAAAGTGAGGGAAAGAGCGGTGGGCGGGCGCAAATTGTGTTGACGCAGTGACCGCAGCGGCAAACGTGCGAGACTTAGAACAAATGAGTATAATATCGCAGTCACAGTACACTATTCAAAGCAGTGATAAAACTGAATTCATTTTAGATGGAAAATATCACATAGAAGTTTTCTGAATTTTAAAGTATTATTATCATGTCCTAGTAAGTGTTCTATACTTAGGTGTCTTTAATTGCTGTAAATGTAACTGTCTTAACTAATGCCTGTAGAAGCATTTTACGAGTGGCTGAACAGAGATCTCAGCTGTCAAAACTTTAGTTCAGGCAAACGTTAGACATTACTTAAAAATGTTGAAGCTGAAAATTCTGTCAGCTATTTCTTGCTAGCTAATTTGTATATCTTTCCAAAATGATGCAGCATGACGAGTTTGCAAAACGAACGTGCAACCTGGTCCTAATACCGTTCTTGAACGGGTGGTCCGAGTCTGACTCAAAAACAATTGTAGTGAAGCCGTCAACCGGTGGGATAAGCGGCCTCATTATTCACTAAAAGCCCACAGCGTGCTCGCCTGGGTAATTGGAGGCTTTGTTCCTTTGCGCTCGGCTTTGACACTCTTCTGGACTGCGGAGCTCGCGGATTATTATATTCACACAATCAACGGTGTACATGGTGCCTTAGATTAATCTGACATTTGAGGTATGAATTGTTTGAGCGTCGGGGATAAGCGTCGCATTAATTTTTGCAGTATCATTATTTTTGTTTTACGCCTCCGACGTAGAGTTTTACGGCCTACAAATAAAACAATGTACGGGGAATTCCTTTTGTTGAACGTTTTAAAGATCAAAAGCATTCTGGAACATACTTTGTTACTGTAAAAGTGAAACATAATATTTTTGTATAGTCACATTATTTTGAAATACAATGCTGTGGACGTTGGGTCGAAATCTGAAGAAAGAGAAAATTGTGTTGTTTTTTTATTCAGGTCCCACCTATTTAACGTAATAAGTACTTAATTGAACTAATTTCCTTTACATTATCATCTATAAATAATAATAAGTCATTATATCATACGAATACGGGCCATGAATAAAATGCTATCAAAAGGAAAATCACGTTTTAACCCTTTGACTTAGTTAAATAAATGGGAAAGTTAATGAGCCCCATTAAGTACTCTAGTAGAGCGGTACTTGTTATCTTTCTCAAGATTATCCGCCACTGTGCATTTGTAAAATCAGTAAAACTTCATTATTTATTAATATTAGTTAATGATGGCCCAATATAAATAATAAATTCATGATAGAAGAACTGCGTTTAAAGGATTTGATGACTAATATTATGTGTCCTCTTAAAAGATGTAATAGTAATTTATTCTAGAGTCATACTATCTACCTATCCACTCAATCTGTACCCATCAATTGCTCATTATAGACCTCTTCTAAGTCATGCTAAATTTTAGTCCTGTGCGACGGTCATGTAGCAATTTACTACAGAGATAATTATATTAACATCTAGAATCATTGACATAAAAAGCCAAAGCACGTCCATTCGTGAGAAGAACAGGCTTTGATGATACTGGCAACTATCATCGCATTTTACCAGCCTGAGGGTTACATGCTTCAATCACAACCTAACAGGTTAATGAGTTTAATATAAGATAAATGCCACACCACAAACATCCTTATTTTAAACACATAAAATATAATATGAAAGGTTTAAAACGCCACGAGTATTTACATAGTTATAACTGTCGTGGAGATATCGCAAAGTCAGTTGGTGTATGTAATAATGTTGTCTTGTATGTGTATTAATAACGTGGTTACGTTTCCAAGAAGCTCATTGCAGCTTTATGAGAGCTCTGATGCTGTTACCAGGAATTTTGATTTTCATAAATATTTTTTTGTTAAATTAATCAAATGGAACTAAGATATGGGCCCTTTACGTCGGTTTCACCAAACAAATAGCGTTAATGTGTTTGATTTTTACGTTGGGCATCAAAATAATGAGCGTTAGTGTTTTCGTAGCTTACAATCTAAAGTCTCAAAGCGACGAGTCTCTTTACAAGTAGTAAGTGTACTCTCCGATGGAAATTAAGTTTAATAAAATAAAGTAGATACTATAATAGCAAAACAATTAAAGCCTAAAACTTAAATCTGCTTTAAAAACTGCATTGTTTAAAACATAACATCAATATTTTTTCCCGAAGGGGTAGGCAAAGGAGAATATACTCAGTACTATATAGTTCCATAGTACACCCACGATTTGACAGTTATGTTATTTTAGTCAAATGTAAAAAGCGAGCCTTTTGCCATCTACTAGGCAAAGTTCCATAACTGTAACTGAAAAAATTCCTGATTAACAATCAGAAAATCCAATACGAGTATTTTGCATAATAAAATTATGCTCTTAAGATTTTTAGAAGAATATTAGTTAACATAAGATTATCTAAGCGTCTACGACTAAGATGTTGTCTCTAGTAATAACCACACGTTTGTATGCTTTGACTATTCACAAGCACTCTTTTTAAACTCAAAGGTGATTTCATATTTAATGGAAGGTAAAAATTATTTTAAAATAATACCTTTGCACATTTTACGTTTTAATTTTCCGAAACTCTTTAATTTACTTCTATGCGCTTTTTATTTTACTAGAATCAATGCAAAATTATTTAATAAGCATTAAATGTACCTACCGCAACTTATAGATACGTAAGGTTAATAATTATAATATTAAAAGTTCGTGGAGCCTTTTCCACGATTTCGTGGAGCGGCCTATCCCATGCCAACATGTAAAAATTATAGGAGAAAAGGGTATTTTGACATTTTATTATATATTGCTATTAAGATCTAATTATTAATAAAGTCTTTTAATTATCATTAAACAGTACTTCGTTTACCAGGTAAAGACAGGAAACGGTTGGTTTATATCATTGAAATCGAGATTCCGAGTGCTTTGTCCAATAAACCAGTATACGTAATATGGCGGTGAGCGGCAAAAATACTCCTTGTTTAGAAATGTATGAGATCTTATCCCACTAGACCGTTTCGTGACCGTCGCGTACCGTGCACAACGGATAAGCTCACCTTCAAATTTTATGAGAATGAATGAAAAGGTGGTTATGCGTTTAAGTTATAAGAATTAGGTACATTCAGTATACACCACCTGTTCGGATACGTTCATATAACGGTCTTATAACTTACTGATAAAGTGGGCAAACAGCTTTAAACAATGTTCCCAACCAATTCGGTATTTCGTACCTCTATATCTCATAAGCCTGATGTCATTTCGGTATCTCAATAAGGCCAGTAGCCATGAAAATTATGTCATAAGTCATAATATTACGTATAATTTATGCATAATTATTATTATTTATTTTGTTTTCAATGAAATCTATTGTATAAACGGATTAAAATTTAACGCCTATTTGCAATATTATGTTTATTGCCTTCATTATGGGCATGAGACCAAAATTTGCTCAAATTCCATAGAAATTGGATTTAGTTTGGAGTTCACCCACGCGATACATAATAAAACCCATTAGGTTCACATAAATGAATTATATTAGGTGTAAATTTATTTCAACTTGACATTGTCACGAAACTTGCACTAAATATAACATAACATAACATACATTCACGCCTTTTTTCCCGAAGGGGTAGGCAGAGGTGTACCCAGGACTCAGTCCCATATTAGATACACCCACATTTCGCCAGTATGCTTTTGGTCCCATGTAATAGGGGGCGAGCCTATTGCCATCTAACGGGCACAGTTCCAGACTCCAGGCAGTTATTGAGATAATTCCTAATGGAAAAATCCAATATTTAACACTGCCTGACCTGGGGATCGAACCCGGGACCTCTTGATTGACAGTCGAGCATGCGCCCTCTACGCCACCGAGGCAGTCTATATATGATTACTACTTATATACTAAATATGATTTTATAATAAGTCTCACAGTCTTGGTATACGTAAATTTATGTTAAAAAGACAAATCAATGAATGCACAAAAGTGCCCGACTAATTTGTCCAAATAATTATCATTTTTTGACTCAAAACAGATAAAATTATAAAGTGAAAGGTCCCCAGCCAAACTCCTCAGCCAAGTTTATCTCTGTAGGTAGTAGTCAAGAGCCAAGTTTAGTTCGGTCATCAGAGACGCAGTAGACAGGCTTCTATGAAGGCAGATATCATTAACACAATATATTATAGGTACCTACATTACACCTATGTAGATCGTATTAATTCAAGCTCAAATAAAAAAAAAACTTTATTTAAGCATGTCTCAAGAAGAAATTTTAAAGCTTACCGTGCGTTCAGTATTCGTAATTTAACTCAACAAGAAGTACGCACAAGAAACTTGATCTGCATTCATCCTCATCGATAACCACACACAATCCTTGGTCGTAAGAGAGCTACCACAGAGATACTATTCCATACAATCTTCAAAGTAAGTAACGCACAATAGACTCCCATTGTAATTCCCCTAATCCCCTACCATTCATAACACCCCCTACTAAATCACAGTTTAGTAATATCACCTTGCTATTTCGCAAACCCACTGAGACTTTGATCCGCGGCTTACTGAAGACTGCTATCTGCCAGTTACCATAATTGAAACTTAATTTAATACGAAATAATACCTATTTATCCATTGAGCTGTGTTCGTGTTTAACAGATATTGGATATTAAGCTCCTGGTATATTATTAATGTATGGTGAATGAAGATGTTGTTAATAAAAATTGACTAAGAAGACTCAGCGTGTGTACGCTTCAAGTTTGAACTCTCAAATAATTAGAGCATATTCTTTGTTCTACGTCCTCAATATTTTTAGGATATGATTCTTTTTATTAATTAAATGAAATCAAATTGTATCACAAGTTATAATACAAGGCAGAACTCATTCAAAACACTATGAGCTTTCTGAAGGTAGCCATTTTGGTTACGCAATACGCACGAAACTTACAATATTCGTACCCCGCAACTAATAAGGGTCACATCTGACGGAAGATGCGTCGCGTCATATCGTCGCGTAAGGTCAGAACGGACAAATCTATGATAAAACATTTAATCTTGCACAATCAACCGATGATGCGTTAATACAACCGTTGGTACGATCGACGCATTTTCCTTCAGATGTGTAACGACCCTAAAGCGGCTAATTTCAGAGAGCTCATAAAGTTTTGCATGGTTAAACTTTTCAGCAAGTAAACAGGTGGGGTACTGCTAGTATACACATTAGAATAGACGTAACATTCAGTCCTTGCATGCATTTATTACAAATTTGTACATATAGTACTACTAATTTACTAATATAAAGCTACGAGTATCTTGCTACAGATGGTTCACAATAAAAAGCACAATAAATTGTAAAATACAAAACAAACAGATCTACCCTGTGGTGTTATCTTAATTAATGGCGTGTTTACAACTAAACCAATGGTAAATCCATTTAAACTGATAACTTTGTGGGCATGTACACCAACTGGTTTATTTTATCCTAGAAAGTTATTAACTGCCCTGCAACTATCCAACCATTATTTAGTAATTGAGTAATTGGATTTATCTATATTGTTTGTCATGAAGTGTTTTGAGAACATTGAAAGGTACTACGAGTATCTGAGGTTGGTAATTAATTTCATTGCCAGCAGACCACTTCTATAAAGTAATGAATAGTTTCATAATATTATTTATTGTTCCTTAAAGCTTATAATATATAACAATACATTTTATTGTATATTACAATACACAAATACAAAACTGTATATGTTGTTAAGTGATAGAAATTTTTATGACACAAAATATATTTTTTTAATATTAATTATAAGTATGACATCTTATATTTAAATTGAATTTTTTTTAAATTGTATTGACTTTATTTATAATGACATAGGTATATTAAATGAATAATTGTATTATATTAGTATTATTTTTAAGTCTAATGTCTGCTACTGAATTATTAGTTTGACATGCGGCTCTAATAATTATTGAATAAAAAAAAAACATAACATACATTCACGCCTTTTTCCCGAAGGGGTAGGCAGAGGTGTACCCAGGACTCAGTCCCATAGTAGATACACCCACATTTCGCCAGTATGTTATTGGTCCCATGTAATAGGGGGCGATTGCCATCTACCGGGCACAGTTCCAGACTCCAGGCAGTTATTGAGATAATTCCCAATGGAAAAATCCAATATTTAACACTGCCTGACCTGGGGATCGAACCCGGGACCTCTTGATTGGCAGTTGAGCATGCGCCCTCTACGCCACCGAGGCAATCGATTATTGAATGTACAACTTATATACCATGTTGAAAGCAAATACATTATTATTCTATTCTATTCTATGAATGTAATTAAGTGAGTGTACCACTGAATTTCGACAGTTCGTTGTTTCGACACGTCGCTAACTTCGAAAAAACATAGTTCGACAAGTCATTGCTTTGACTGGGCATACATTCGACAAGCATTATTTCGACAGAATATACTGCGACAGCCCACACCTTCGAAAAACCACTACTTCGACAGACCTTGCGTCGACATGTACTTTTTCGGCAGATAATTATTTCGACAGACACATACTTTCGACATTAAGTTTCCTTGCTTGAGAAATAAGTCGATAGGAAATAAGTATATAAGCTGGGTAGGTACGAATGAAATCTAATACGTAGGTACATGTAAAGCTCGCGGTTTACGACTGGATTTGTTTACCTAAACGTATCACTATGTACTTGTTAATATTAATATATTATTATGTGCCCATGTTAAGTAATCGCGAGTACTATATTTAAGAATCATGGCTGAATCTATCTACGAACAAGTAATAATATTATCTGCATTAATAATCTATTAATTAATTATTAACCATTCTCTCTTCTTAGCTTAATATTAATTCTATCTCAAGTCTCAAGTCTCGCTAATGATGAATATTGAGTTTCAATCAGAACACAGTGCTTTTGACTATTAATTATAATCTTTGCAAAATTTATGATTAATTGTCTGCAGCTTCGATTGAGTTTCCAAGAATATTCAATCTGTATAGCATTATATAAGTCTTCAATTCAATTTGCAGTTTTCATTGAAGTACATCTTTTAATATTGGTTGTGAAGTCCTAGTAAATATAATGGGTAATATATATTATTTTTAAATTACTTTCATAAGGAGACGCTTACAACTTCATCCATAAATTTTACATTCTACTATATTAAATTTCAGGACCGATAAAACCTAATTTATTTGAAAGCATACTCTTAATCGTGATCGACTCGTGATCTCATTTTAAAGAAGTCTGGACAAGTGATGGGGTCTGATGATATTATGTCTATGACGAAATATGTAAAAAAACATTTTAATAATAATAATATGGGACAACTACCACACACGATCGTCTCAAATATCTGGTCCCGAATTAGGCTAGAAACCCGTAGGTAACCAGATGACTGATCTACATACTTATTTAAGCTTATAACACCCAGACACAGATCAAACAGACATGTTCATCTACACAAATGTTTGACCTGGCCGGGGATCGAAGCCGGGGCCTGTGGCATAGAAAGAGTTACTACCATCAGAGCCCACGAGGCTGTCAATTAACGAGAGTGTGTGACGGTGAGTGTGTGTTTTAGTTCATTATTTTTTAATCTGCCCAAAATATTGAAGGGAATCCCGTTTACATACTCTTACCCTTACGTATTTTATCTTTAACATTTTGTTAACTTTTAAGTCCGATTCCTACCTCCCAAGCTTTATCTGTCTTCAAAGATCAATGACATATTGTCTAATGGATTAGCTCTATTGTTACCTGACGTCGATGTAGGTATAAATACATACTCTAAACTTTAATAGTATTAACTCTGAGACAGAGACTTAAAGGGCCAATATTTTTGGATATTTGAACTAAAATGATAGTTCTAGCGCTTAACTGAGTCTTTATGAGGTAAATCTGGATCTGGAGATGGATTGATGATGATCTGGAGGGGGGTGTTTACGGTACTGAGGTATGGAAGCGGCACGGAAGGTAGTATAGCGACGCCAAGCCGCCTGCCAAGCGTGGTGATTACGGCAAAATCCCAACGTATTAAAATTTCATGGCGTTCTATGGGTGAGGCCTTTGTTCAGCAGTGGACGTCTTCCGGGTTATGATGATGATGATTATGATATTAAGGGTCAACTTCCACACACGGTCCCAACTGGCCCCAAATGTAAATTAGACGCCTGTACTATGGTAACCGATATAAAAGACCGATATTATTATTATATCCTACTATTATACTCATATAACACATTACATACATTTGTTTAAATTGTTTATTTTTTCCCCATAGTTTATTGCGTTCTATGACTGTTCAGCAGTGGATGACTATGGCTGATGATTATGATGATGATGATGATTTTTTGTGTTAAGGATGACTTTAAACAGGCTAGAAAAAAATCTTCTACGCCGTCTTTATACACTATTCTGTTATCTACTACTCTATTATCTATATGTTGTTATCAATAGTTGATCTTGAAATAAATAAATATTGAAATATTGAAATTGAAAATATATCAACTCGTTTTTGGGAAAGCAAATACTACTTTTTTTTTTAATGTTAGTGAGTGACAAAACGAGCAAATCAGGTGCCTGATGGTAAGCATCATGATTGCCCATATCAGACACAGTGCCACCCAGTGTTTTAAAATTCAAAATTCGGCGCGGCACTGCACTGCGCTTGTCACCCTGAGATATTAGTTGTTGAATCTCATCATCATCATCATAATGTTTGCACATTACTGCTTGGCGGATGAATAACTGGCAAAGGTGTGGTACTTCCCCAGGCGGCTACCACTACCCAAAAAATACTACTAAAAAGCAAATACTACTCGTATAAACGACCAATTAAAACGTTAAACGTGGCGCAAAATGCATTTAAACGTTTAATTACTTAAAAACATACGAACGTACAAGAAAATAAAGCTGCCCCGGTTAAGTAGAAAGTACACGACTTAGCTTCTGCAGAACCAGACCGTTACTCGTTTCATTTTCTTCTAAGACGGTTCTAATGACATGGTCGTACTTCGTCCTCTAATAGGATAATAACAGAGCGTCTAGTGAAACTAACGTTGACTAATAGCAGTTATACGCACTTTAGTTCTCTAAAAGCTTTTTAAGTATTCTGCGGTGAAACTTCGCGACATCGTAACAAATGTTACCCAGTAGTGTTGTCTCGCAGCCTGGACGGGTATTATCCTTTCTTTTTAAACTAGTGTAAAAACCTTGTGCCGTTGAGCTACAACATCATTTCATTCTTCAAAAGGAGAGTTAATAGAGTCTTGAAAGGTCGGCAACATACTGGCAATACACCTCCTCTTGCAGGCACACCGTCTGCTTGTTTACCACCTATGGCAAAGTTTTGTTTCGGCACGAAACGTTATACCCAAGCGTTGATAGTAAGTACCTGAAACAAATAAGAATACGTTATAACTCTACTTTTATATACATAAAATACATACAATATAATTGGGCGAGTTTTAAGTGTCTAATGTCAGTAATGTAAATTTCCAATTTTTGTAGGTACATTGTATACGAATAATGTAAAACGCTATTCGTATACAATGTACCTACATAATATATCAAAATTTCCAAACCATCGTCTACAGTTTTCTGGAATTGATTCACATTCAAAAGGTGCTAAAACCGTAGTGGTTAGATGCTATAAAATATTATGCATTCAATATTATTTAAAGGTACCTCTTGCAGCTTATCAGTTAGATAGCACTTATGGGGTGAAACAGTCTCGAGTCATAATATTTTTATAGTGCCATAAAGCATGTTCTCGGTGTGTCGAGAGACCACGCAGCGGAATCTATGTGACGGCCGGTGGGCAGATGTAGGCGGGAGTGGATTCTTGATGCGCACTTAACGGTATAATAAAGGAAGAAACAATATGTCATTGCGTATTTACAGCGCTTTGTTTTATGGGAACCTATTTATAAGTTGGAGTCACGTTTCTTTGTACTGACACATGAACATATATATTTTTTAAGAGAGTGAGTGACAAGACGAGCAAATCAGGCCCCTGATGGGGTAAGCATTATGATTGCCCATATCAGACACAGTGCCACCCAGTATTTTAAAATTAATAATTCTGCGCGGCACTGCACTGCGCCTGTCACCCTGAGATATTTAGTTATTGAAATTCATCATTCCCAGTAATTTCGTTGGTAACATTTCCCTTCAGACCGGAACACAGTAATGTTTGCACATTACTGCTTGGCGGATGAATAACTGGCAAAGCTGTGGTACTTCCCCAGGCGGCCCCCTGCAAAAGAGGGCTACCACTATAAAAAACAGTAATAGTGTCTTAGACAAAATAATTGTTACTCAAGGAGCTAAAGATGTATACGAGGTAAGTTTCACATAGGAAGCTTATTTATTTATATTTAGCCATGTGAAAGTTTAGCCATTTTTACAAATCAGTGCACGCGACCAAAATAAATGAGTTACTTGTGTATTGTGGTAGATTATGCTTTAACTACTAGGTTTGTAGATATTAGCCGACATCTACTATGTCTAACCAAAATGAATGAATGAATGAATGAGTGAATGAATGAATGAATGCATTAATTAATTAATGAAATTAAATATTATGTTAATGAATAACAGAAACAAAATTAAAAATAAAGAGCAAGTAGTCGCCTCCACAATTAAAAACCAAAACACAACTAGCAAATTCACGCGAGAGAACTGAAATAACCGCAGTGATTGTGAAGTAAAAGGCTGTAAAAATAGCGCGAACCAAGCTTTTCAATAAAACCCGTGCCATGATGCGGCTATTGGTTTTCTCTGGCCACCACTGTAATTCGAGCCGATATGCCCTCTGTCGCCTCTATCGCCCAACTAACATGCAAATATGAAACGATCACACAATTTTACCCTGTACCTTTTTTGTTTTTATTTTTTAGAGTTCCGTACCTCAAAAGGAAAAGGGAACCCATATAAGATCACTTCGTTGTCCATCTGTCTATCAATCCGTCTGTCTGTCCATCTGTCAAGACCCTTTTTTCGGGAAAACTGTGAGGTATCTAGTTGAAACTCATATCACCAACTCTAGTCTACGGTCCTTCGCTGCTGTCAAGAAATCAAATTTCTTAGTCAATGCAATCAAAAGATACGGCCATTTTATCGCCGTATAAAATTTGACAAAAAGCAAGATCTTCAATTATAACAAGTAAGAGAAAAAATTATAACTGAAAATTTTATAAAAAATATATGATTAACTAACATGTTTGCAGTATCTAGGTATGGAACTATGGAACCCTACACAAAGCATACTTACCAAGGTACTCGTACACCATAACAATTTATTTTTACATATTTTCGAAACTATCAGACGATAACACAATTTATTTTTTCAGCGGGCACGGTTTTTTGACAAGACTTTTTATTGTCAAAATAATCCTACTAATATTATAAATGCGAACGTTTGTGAGGATGGATGGATGAATAGATTGATAGATGTTTGTTACTCTTTCACGCCAAAACTACTGAACCGATTAGGCTGAAATTTGGTATGTAGGTAGCTTAGACCCGGTATTAACAAATAGGGCACTTTTTCCCCGATATTCCCACGGGAACGATGTATACGCGGGAGGAGCCGCGGGGCACAACTATTTGAATTTATATATAATAACTAAAAAATCCGAAATGCTTTGACATTTTTTCATTATTTGTACAACTATTATGCGCAAGCAGCGCTATAAACAAGAGCTAGTTATTAAATAAGTCGGTAATGAATAGCTCAACCTATAAAGAGATTCGACACAAAAGACTGAAATATGAGTTAACGTTGACGCCCACGTGAGGTTGAAATATCACGACAGTACCCATTCCAATCCATGGGTCATGTTATAGGAAATAGCGTGTGGTATACGTAGAGTATTAATTAGAGTAATCAGTCAGTATACGTATTTTAAAAAAACTTCCAATATGCAGCCAACTTTAAAATCGCGAAAATAATCAGCTGTTTCCTGATCCCCTGACCTATAACAAGGTCTATGGAGCATCAAATTTTTCCGCTATTTCAGACATATAACAAAGTTGTTCAATTATATCCCTTAAGGAAGTTGATGATTGCTAGAAACCTTGTACTTGTATTAGAGATTATTTTGTGATATAAGTTTGAAAACGTGAGTAATACTTACCCTTGACGTGACTTACCCTTATTTTATCTCTGACCTAAGTATTTATAATACTGAGTATTATTGATAGCAAAAGTAGGACCTAACCTCTACTACAACGCGACACATAAAAATATTTAAATTATGTTTAAATTATGCTATATATTATATCTGTATTATAGTATATATTATACTTATACCATAATTCACTTTGGGATAATATCTTCCATCACATATTTTTAAAACTAATAATAATAATAATGTTTACTATATGTACCACAATAAACTATATTTCGCTGCATCACGGCTGTCGGTACACCGGTTCCGAAGCCAGGAAACCGCGTCCAAACGCTAACTCCAGCCATGACTGTACAATTCTAGTCAATTCAACTCTATATTATCATAATCATTAACATACATAGCCAGGCGTGGAATAAATGCCTTCTTATTATCGGTCCTAATTATTGTTCTTTGTGTTTAAATTCGGAGAGGCTTTTTTGATATTCAAATGTACATAATGTGTTATACTCAAGGAAGGTACGATTTGATGATCAAACTTTACTGAGACAAGTTCTGATAGGGTTATGGATGGAAATTGAGAATACAATGAAGATCGCGTTCTTTCATCAAATTTTATGAATTGGTTTTTTTTTTGGTTATTCACAGTGCTACCCAGTGCTTAAAAAATCAAAATTCTGCACGGCATTGCACTGCGTCTGTCACTCCGAGATATTAGTTGTTGAAACACGTCATGCCCAGTAATTACGCTGGTAACATTGCCCTTCAGACCGGAACACAGTAATGTTTGCACATTACTGCTTGGCGGATGAATAACTGGCAAAGGTGTGGTACTTAACTAACGTAACTTTTTAAACATTTAGCAAGATTAAGTAGAAAAATTAGAAATAAACACGTAAAAGTTTTGAAGTACCTATTCAGTGAAGTATTAAGTGATCGCAGTGAGTATTGACCCTTCCGAGCTTACAATATTAAGTTGTTAAAGCCAAGTCAATTATCGTTAATAATGACCCCAGTGAAAGTGATGTTTACTTTATGCAAATATGATTTATCGGAAATGCTACACGTTTTGAGAAAGATCTTATCAGTGTTTAAAGAACCTGCATAACATTAAAAGTGCTTTATTCAAAATTTGCTACCTATATTATAGATAATTTCAGCAAATGTAAATTATCTTTATGTTACACAACATAACATACAATTACCCCTCTTTCCGAAGGGGTAGGCAGAGGTGGATTCAGTCCCATTAACTCAGACCCACTCCCCCTTTATGTCACATATAAGAATAATAGTGCACCAAAACATCAATTCGGTAACTTGATGGAGTACCTAGTAGTTTGCATACGCTACTGCCGATTATGAAGTCCCGGATTGAGTCCCCAAGTTTGGCAACAAGTGTTATTGTATTTCTTCATTAGGAATTTCTCAATGACAACCTTGAGTCTGGAATTTTGCCCAGTAGATGAGAATAGGCTCGCTCCCATATTACATGGAATTACATGGGATATAAAAAAAAAACATAACTGCCTAATTGTCCTAGGTACTCCTCTGCCTACCCCTACAGAAAAATGCGTGATATTATGTTAACAAAAAATTGTTATTTTAAAATTTCCAAAGAAAAACTTGAGTAATTTAAACATTATCTTTTATTATGTATCTAAGACATGTCAAGTTGCAGATAATCGATAAACAAAATAAGTATTCACTAATAGAAATGGACACAAATTATGTGATAAAACTTTACTTTCCCAAATAGTTTACGCATGGAATACGTTGGTCTCGAAGTCCCATAAATCCGTATGTGGCAGAAGGCGTCACATAAACTTGATTTATCTCGAGTTACGGAACATAGCTTCTAACAAAATCTTACCTACGTGTTGTATGTTGCAACTCTATATTTCTACTAATAAAATTACCTTCGAATTATCCATGAACCTGAGTTTAAGAAAAACAAGCTCTATACGCTTTTGTAAACTAAATTTTTTTATTTATATATTCACTTATACAAAACTTAATTTTTAAACTTTCGCGATTCGAATACATATTTTATGAAAGAAACGGAACTTAATCGTGCTAAAAACATTTTCCACTCCACTTCAGTCTTCTCATGACCACGGCTGATGCAACTCAGTCGAAACGTCGAGATAAATTTAAAAAAATGTTTTCACTTATATAAATAAGTTATCTGGTATTTTTGTTATTTCTTTTAAGTGATTTAAATATTTCAATCCATCACCACTTCACTCGTGCGAGTATCCACCCTACGTATTACGTATTATACCTTTAAGATTGGATAATTCATAACAATATGGAACAACATCCACACACGGTCTTCTGGTCCCAAACTAAGTAGAGCCTGTAACAGTAACTATGGTAACCAGAACACTTAAATACATATTTACTTATTTAAGCATACTACAGGCCCTGTGAGACTTCGCTCCCGTAAGAATTTTGGGATATTAAAAAATATATTACCAAAAATCACTGAAGTCGTCTTTACCATAGAATACTAATATATACTAAGGGGACAGAAGGGACACTCCTCAAACTCATTCAAATAAATAGCAACTTTAGCTCCGGCTCAATAAACTAATTATCGTTATATTAACCAACAAGCTGCCTCTCTTTCTACTGCGTCTCCATCTTCATCTGTTCTCTCTGTCTAGCCCATAGAAAATTTCCCGTCCAGACGGACGCCCCGGCTACTTGTAGCTTGTAGCCTTTATTGCGGTGTGTCCCAGGCCTAGCTTTTCTAACTGTGTTAGAAGTTAGTCAAGTATACTGACTTTTCTATAAATACTTAATAATGTTATGCCAAAATAATGCATTTTATAAATGTTTCATACCAACGTTATAATGGTGTATATGACAAAATTATCGAATCTGTGGTTTTAGCATCAAGATGTAGTTTCATAATCACACATCCGTCTAAACTAGTATTTTTTCAAATGAAATTTATTTATATCATAACATAACATAACATACATTCACACCTTTTTCCCGAAGGGGTAGGCAGAGGTGTACCCAGGACTCAGTTCCATAGTAGATACACCCACATTTCGCCAGTATGTTAGTAGTAGTAGGTCCCATGTAATAGGGGGCGAGCCTATTGCCATCTACCGGGCACAGTTCCAGACTCCAGGCAGTTATTGAGATAATTCCAAATGGAAAAATCCAATATTTAACACTTTTGCCTGACCTGGGAATCGAACCCAGGACTTCTTGATTGGCAGTCGAGCATGCGCCCTCTACGCCACCGAGGCAGTTATTTATATCAAAAGCAACAAATTAAAACATTATGTACTTATGTTGTAATTAAGTATCACCACTACAAAAAAAAAATAAAGCGGCAAAGCGTCATCAGTTGGATTTACCTAACAGCTCGCACGAAGCAATTTCCCTCATCATTTGACTTGAGAACGGTGAAGCAATGTAACTCGTTACCATCATCTGTTTTCCCCGAAAACTATAACGTGGGTATGTTCAAGTCAAGAGTGAATAGATTTTTAGTGAACAAACGTGCTCCAACTTAGGCCACATGATCCCTTACCAGCAAATTGCAGTCAAACGCCTGTTTAGTCCAAAACATTAAAAAATTAAGTATACAGACTTTTATACTTTACAAACTTTATTTAACATTTTATTTATTTATCATTCTTGATCATAGTTACACTCGCAATTTATTTGTGATACGCAAGTGATAAATGCCGTTTATAATCCCCTCGTAAAATAAACCATAGCTTTAATTAGGAGCGTGAAGTTTCATCACCTTTATATAAACTATAAAATAAATTTATAAGCATATTGATTCCTTGTTATTGCAATGCAATCATCTGTTTGACTTGTAATCAATATTAATAGAGTTTTGTTATTTACAAATAGGTTACCTACATAAAATATTTATGTCGGTGAGCCAATTTAAATAAATCTTATCGAAAGGTATGCAATTTAACAACTGATGTTGACGATGTGATTCATTGTTTTTCATTATTAGTTTTGTTAATGTTCAAAAATGTTTTAGAGCAATATTTGAAAAATATTTTTTGAGTTTGAGTTTGATGAGAATAGTTCGATAAAAAAGATATTTGTTTAAGTCATAATAATATATCAGATTGTTTTAAGTTTTCTAATTGTAAAAAATACCGAATGAACACGCAGAAGCTTTAAAGTCTTGACTTTTTTTACATTAATGAGTGTGATAATGAAAGAAACAAAATTAATAAAGTATTCTATTTATTCTATCTATTTATTATTATAGATGCGTTATACCGCAATGATTAAATACAAAATTAATATTCAAAACACATTGCGTAGTTGCAGAATCTTCCAACGCTTCGATGATCCATAAATCAATTTTCCGAAGTTAACATTTCAATCATACCCTCAAAAACCACCGAAGCGTCTAACACGATTATCTTGGCATCCACAATAGCGCAAGTATGCGTTAATTGACATTGATTAGTTCGTGCCTACAGACAGAATCCTGTGAATATTCATGCTATGTCTTCCTCGCTCCTTAATCACTGAATAGCACACAGAAAGTCAGCTCTAGCAGATAATGGAATAAGTATATACGCGTGCCGTTTGTAACTATCGAAAGCGTGCACAGTCGAATGGGTTGCAATGAGATTTGTAATTTTATGCTAATAAAAACTTTAGATGCTATAAATTTTAAAAATTACAAATGGCTAATACGTTGATTTAAACTCTCGATGCGACATTTTGCTATTTTACACCTTTTTTAAGAACCACGCGCATACGGGTGCTTTTGAGCTCCTTTGTATGCACCTTCCCTTCTATATTGTGTATTTTAGGCCTGAACATAGTCTGTCCGGACTCTAGGCTTCGGGTTCTCGATTTATCTTCATCAACACGTCGTCTTGACTTTGTTGTTTGTTGTCTTTAAACATTCCAGCTAATACACACATATTATTTCCAACTAGTAGCGCCTACGGACTTACTCTCAAAAAGGTCTGTAGTGCATAATATAGCATAGTAAACTTAAGTTACCAATGAGTGCATACCAAATTTTTGAACAATCTATTTATTGTACAAACACTAATACTGCTAGCATTGAGATATCATATTATTTTAATGGGATAATAAGCGAGCTTTCAGACGAGCGACGCCGATGTGTGTATTCTACTGTTCTTTTTCATACAACGACCCGACCACAACGCCGCGTCAGCGTCGCGGTGACGTTGACGTTACGCCGACGTTCGCCTGAAAGCTCGCTTATAGTTTCTTGTTATTAAAGGTAAAATAAATGTTTAAAAAACAATTATAGCTTTACAGAAAAAGCGGAACGCAAGAAGAAACAGAACTAATTTAGAGTATGTGTTGATTCAATTGTTTTACTGTCGAAAAATACAGTTGCGCCTCCGTTGTTTTCTGCGTCTTTGTAGTCAAGGTACATATAATAGAGAAAGTGAAAACCGTCAGAAAATCATAAAACTGCCATAAATAATATACTTAATAATATACTCACTCGTTTTCAGTGATCACAAATACTTTGATTGTGGTTAAAGATTATTATTTTCCCAAAAGAATTTACATGATTCAATGTCGAGAAAACAATTTGAAACTATAAAGTATAGTTATAATTTAGGTAGGCATAGTTAAGTTTAAAGCATCTTAAAACAAGATATTTTTATTATTGAAGTTATTTTACTAAACATAAAATATCTCTATACACTCTGTATGAAAGAATGACGAAAATAAAATATTTCAAATGTTTACTTTCTAACCCAAACATCGAAATGTTTTCTACAGGAAAATATATACAATAATAATATTATTTATCCATACAATCTGCCAGCCAGATCCGACCAGGCTCCGGGCGACGCGCCGGCTTCCGGCCCACACCCGGATCACACTGAACATCCATATTTACCATTTCGTATTCATTTGTCAAATAAAAACATATTCTTATGCACAGGTATAATATAACAAAACAGACCTCGCGAGTGTACCTATGTACTTCGCATGCCAAAATTGAGTGAATTTGCACGGTGTAAATGTCTTACTTCGACGCTGTACAATCCCACAATAGACGCTGTTTTGACTGAACTGAACCGACGCTAAACTGATAGCGGAATAACGTTTCCAAAGTCGAAGTCCAAAATTTTAATCATATTAATAGCTCTACAATTTACAGCTTTTCCACACGGCGTTTTTATTATTGCCGACGACATGTGTATCACGAACGTGCTGCGCTTGTGCTTACGGTGCCTTAGATTTCCAAAAACAATTTCGATTTGCCTTTGAATTGCGAGTGTATACACTTAGCATCTGTCTGATTCCTCGGTGATGATAAAAAAGCTTGTGCCAATATGCTCTTACACCGTCATCTGTCTGGAGAAAAAAAGTTTTCTTGCACGGTAATAATGAAGAGGCTCACGGCATCTACTGTGCTTAGCTTCCATATTTGTAAATAAATATTTGACAAATAAAAACATATTGAAATGTATAACATAACATACGGAACGTGCTCTCTCAAAACATTAATTTCCGTTTATTTGCCGTACGGCCGTTTATTCGAGCGGATTTTAATGTAACCGTACTCTGCGTGTACGAACCATATGAAAAAATATATTATTACATGTAAAAGCCTGAGGTTTGCTGGTAGGCTGTCAAGTTAATTGATATTTTAAAATTGAAATAAGTTTCAACATCAGTTATGATATTGTTTTATAATATAACAATAGCATGAATCTTATTATTTGAATAATATTAAGGCGCTCTCCAAAAGCGATATTTTATTAAATCATGTTTTGGGACCATGAAATATTTTATATGATTAACTTTATCATATATATTTTTACTGTCATAAACGTAATAGTGCCGTACAAACTACTGTTTTAAAGAAAGCTTATTTGGCTTTGTACAGGGCCTTAAACAACATATATTATGAATATTGAAGTTATTATTTAATACAAATTTATTAATTAAGCATTACTGTTATAAATAAAACTGGTGTAAAAAAAATTAAAAATAAACAAATCTAGTCGGAAAATTGGCATTACATATTATTATTACTATTATCTGCTTACTTAGTGCAACATAATAAAGTCGACGAGTTCCAAACACCCCAAATGAGTTACAGTACGGATGGAATTTTCTTTCAAATTATTCCCATCCAATTACACCAAAGACATTAGTGTGCCGGGATGGGTTATAGTGTTACTGATTAAGTGTGTGCTTGTAACTGGTAAATGGGATTTTTTATGGGAAGAAAAATTTCACCCACGAGCGATTTGAACCTGCACCTTCCGCATCAATCCGCGTGGAGGCACTCGTCCCGGTTGAGCTATCGTGGAGGTCTTAGATTTTCTGTCCCACCTTTACCGCCTATAGGGGCGTGTGCGTTATCTATAGGTTAATGCATTTAGTATTCTACGCACCAAAAAGTCTAATGTCACAATTACAATTCATATCGAAATTGATAACACAACCTTCCTTCATAATATTTTATATTCTTTAGACTCAAACGGTCTTATTACGGTTTAAAATACAAGTGATATGAGTATGGGAAAAAAAATTCACCCAATATACCATATTAATATCGTATTTCAAGCGAAGAAGACCGCTTTCGTCTTTTATATTTATATTAAATGTCGTGAGTATATTTCTAAACATTTCCATATACACCTATAGTATATATTAACCCACAAATGCCTCCCCAAATGATATAATATAATCTGTCTTAATTAAAGGCCACGTCGCCATTACGTTAACGAATGCCTGTCGACCTGTCACTCAATCGTCACCTTCTCTTCAAACATCCTGACTTATGCTAAAGACTACTCTATAATAAACACATGTAATACAAACCAATATGATCCTTAACATCCACCGATAAAGAATATAATGGCATAATGTGAAAAATAAAAAGGCTTTATCTACTGACAAGCGAAACAATTTTAATTTTAGAGCAATCGTGTTAACATTATTACGCTGACAGTTGAAATTATAACTTTCGATTAGATTTGAGGAATATTCCTTGTAAACATTTTATAAGTATCTATAAACATTTAATAACATATATACAGTTTCTGAAATTAAAATAATATATTAATTATGATATATGTAACTATATTATATTAATTTAGTTAATTAATTCAGTTTGTATCTAAAATTTCAACATACTTTCTTCGTAAAGATCTTAATTCTTTTTGTTGAGTGTAAATTATCTTATTTTCAAAACGGCGAGCTTTTAAGGGTTCCATATCTCAGAAGGAAGGAACCCTTATAGGATCAATTTGATGTCCGTATGTCTATCTGTCCGTCTGTCAAGACAATTTTTAACGCGTGGAGGTATCAAATAGAAATTTATATCAACTACTCAGATCTGCAGTCCCTTTTGACTATAAAAAAGTCATACTTCTAAGTAAACGCAATCAAAAGTTACGGCCGTTTTACTCCATATTTCAATACTTTGCGCAAGTATGCCTTAACAATTTATTTTAGTATGCACAGCTACGTTGGATTATTTTTATGTGGCTTGAACATAAAAACGGCGTTGTAATTGTAACCTTGACGTCTCACAACACCTAGGCGACGAATATAGAGTTTAGTTTGGACGACTGTCTAAAACATTCTCCGTAACATTCTGGAACTTCGAAAGTTGCTTTAAACTCGTACATGGATCATAAAAAGACATCGATATTGCCTCTCAGGGATATCTGTTACAATTTATTCCTCTACAATTTCTGTGCAACATAAAATAGGATCGCCCTCGGAATATGATCTAGAATCTAGATGCTTCACGTAGGTACATAATAAGTTATTTATTGCTAGCAACTCGTGCACTTCATTGTTGTAGCAAGACCTAAGCCCTAAACTGTGAGCAAATAATATAAATTTACAAGTAACCTAATCGAATGGCCAGTTCACTTAACACACGTTGATCGCACTTTTTTTTAATACAGCGTGATGCAACCTGCGGGTAAGGCAAATAATCGCCGTTTAAAGTCCAAAGACACCTTTCCTAACCTTGGCCGCTCGCACCAACGTTGCCCCTGTCGTCGCCTTTATTCTTTTATGGAGAGCGGCCTTTATGGGGCCCGTTTAGTGAATGGCGTGTCATCGCCGTCTGGCCAATGGCGAGTCTTAATACATAAAGAAAACACCCCCATATGCAGTTTCCATCCATTATCAACAGTCCTTTCACCTAGCGGGTGCTGTCTTAGAGCTCATATTCTGTAGATGATTTCAGAGATGGACCCGATAAGTGCTGTCTATTACCTTTAGATTAAAAGCTCAAAGGGACCTCCAAATTGGAGTAAAAATGGTCTCCGTGTACGCCTATCAAAAGATCGAGTAAAGCCCATGTTTTGGAGCAACATAATAATTTGTTTATTTCAGGCAATAGTAAAATAAATATCTTACAGACCAACATTACATAAAATGCATTGTAATATTAAGCATTAATTATTATGAGTTAACTACGTTAGTGGTTTGAAGCACTTGGATTAATTTACTAAAGGCTTTCACGTCTGACGTGGTCTGTGGAGTTTATAACTGTAATAGTGTATATAGTTAGAGTAGGGAGGTAGGTAGCTGTAGCATATACAATTTTTTAGTCAATGTAGTTTACAAGTTTTTAGTTTACTGGCGGCCTTATCGCTCAGAGCGATCTCTTCCAGGCAACCATGCAGGGAAAGGAAATACATTATACTGAAGGGATGGTGGTTTCAAACACGACATTATACATATATAAATAAAATACATACCAAATATTTAATAATATATATATACCTAGTAGTAATACTATAATATATACCAATATATAAAATACTTAGATTATATAAATACATACATTATAACACTATAATAATATTATACAAATATAATATATAGATACACAATTTTATATAGGTATACTTAAAAATGAGCCAATTTATAATAAAAATAATGATTATTATAACATAATAGTTTACTAGATTTTATTGTATTATAAAGAACCAACAGAATTTTCAATATTCAATGGAAACGGTCGATAGATATTCGGAATTAATTTTACCTAATTATACAAGATGTAGGGGGTAATACTTAAGGGGTGGACCTACCCGTCATACCAAACTAAGTTGTCAATAGAAATGATTGCGAAAACGGCAAAAAAAATTCGACTTCTCAAACAAAACGGCCCCCTTATTACGGACGCAACAGAAGTGTGGAAAGCGTTTAATTGCTTAATGTCTGCTGTCAAAAGGTATACAAAAAATGACGTTTGACAGCAGACATTTAGCAATTTAAACACTTTCCACACTTCTGTTGCGTCCGTAATAAGGGGGCTGATCAGCTTATCAGCAAATTTGTATGGTATGTATAATTGTTTTCTTGCGAATTTCAAATTCTTTCTTTGGAATGTTGTTCATATTAGAGTAGATTCACCTCCATTAGTATTACTACACCTTTTGTAACACCTTGTATTTATAACCCTAAGGACCTTTTTCATCCTCGATTCAAGTGTTGATTAACTACTCGCCGATTAGTACTACGTGGCAAGTAGAAGTCCCTGGTAACTTTGTGAGTTACACAAAAAATGGTCAGTTTTTTGTAGTGGTAGGCCTCTTGCGGAGGCGGCCGCCTGGGAAAGTACCTTTGCCAGTTATTCATCCGCCAATCAGATATGTGCAAACATTACTGTGTTTCGGTCTGAAGGGCAATGTTACTAGCGATATCTCATGGTGACAGGCGCAGTGCAGTGCTGCGCAGAATTTTGAACTTTAAAACACTCGGTGGCACTGTGTGTGATATGGGCAATCATGATGCTTACCATCAGGTACCTGATTTGCACGTATTATCACTCACTGTCATAAAAAAAAAAGTTTATGTGCCGATTAGCATAACTTTACATTATGAAATTAGCACTGCGCCTTACTCGCCACTTTAGACGAGTAACTTACTCGGCTCTTTACTCGAGGATAGTGAAAGAGGCCCTAAATAGAATTCGCACAGGTAAATGTGAGCTTAATCCAGTAGTAGATTACTAATTAAGTTAGGATATATCAAGTTCATTACTACTTATCAAGATCTATAAAATCTTACGATAAAATAATTATATTCTCCTACTTGGAACTTCAAAGTGTATCGTATGGAGGCGCCACTCGCACAACAAGGCTATAAAGATCTTATTTCGCAGAGCAACGAGTAACAATCATAAATAATGATTTAAGCTTATTTTAAGGCGATAAATACCGAGAGTTGAAGCAATGCACCAGGTTTTTAATAAAAGTTATTTATAATGTTATATTATTATTATAATCCTACTTATATTATTAGTGTGAAAGTTTGTGGGGATGGATAGATGGATGTGTTACTCTTTCACGCCAAAACTAGTAAATATTCATGAATATTTATGTGATTCAACAACTCATATCTCAGGGTGACAGGTGCAGTGCATTGCCGCGCAGAATTTTTAATTTTAAAGCTCTGGGTAGCACTGTGTCTGATATGGGCAATCATTATGCTTACCATCAGGCACCTGATTTGCTCGTCTTGTCAGTCACTACAATAAACAAAAAAACCTTATTCCCTGGGTTACCAGCTTTTACATAATTCGTTTTTTCATTGAATCATTATATTATTAGGTATTATAGTCCGGTCAAATTAACCAATCAGTACTCTCAATATCAACTCAACACATATCTATATATCAAGTAGCATCCTTATCAATCCGAGCTCACTCAAGCATCCTCCACAAACGCAAGCACTCTCAAACTGATCATTAAGCTAATGATGCGAGCTTAAATACCGATACCGCGTTATTATACGAACTAACTCAATTAATACAGAACCTGCAATTACTTACAACCCCCGTCTTACATTCGACACGCGAAATCAACCCCTATACGTAGCCAGATAAGAATAGAAGTTGTACCAAGTGGAGGATTAAACCAGTTATTAAATTGAATATTTAAGCGCAAGAAAGTGTATTATGATAAGTTGGTTTGCGTGATGGTGTTGCTTTAACGTTAATAGCACACGGCAATACGCTTAGTGCACGGATAAGCTGCTTGCCCATTATTCTGGTACGCTGTAGAACCGTTACATGAACGTATCGTATGGGCAACGGATACGGAACGCTTTACTTTGCCGACTCTAACGTATAAACACCGTTCTCATTTAATTGTTGACGGAGAGCTAGAGGTGGGTCGGTACGCGTTATTGCAATATCATAATTATGTATTTATCCTTTTTTCAATTTAAGCATAATATCAATTATTCTGGTGGCATCTCTCTTTAAAACTATGACTTAATCATGTTGTCTTTTTTCTTTGATGCATTGTTGCGTCCCAGATTAATAATTTATACTATTTCGGTATACCTATTCGATACATTTCTATATAAAGAATATTTTTCCTTTTCTCAGCCTTGTAATTGTAACATTCCTATTACGTACCGCTATAGTGGGAAACAGCTTTAGGCATAAAAGCTCACACAGTACTAAAATACCTTGTATTAGTAATAAAAGCTGTGATAAATTTATGGTATTTAGTATTATGGTATTATGTATCACATGTTATCAGTGATGTGCCGACCCTTCAAGGCCACAGCAGGAACTTATGCAGCCGACGATACTTTTAAGGAAAATTGACTGCTGATCGTCATTATTTAAAAAACGAAATCGTGGCTCTTCGATACGTGACTTTTGTAGTGGTAGGCCTCTTTTGCAGGGGGCCGCCTGGGGAAGTACCACACCTTTGCCAGTTATTCATCCGCCAAGCAGTATTGTGCAAACATTACTGTTTTCCGGTCTGAAGGGCAATGTTGCCAGCGAAATTACTGGGCATGACGAGATTCAACAACTGATATCTAAGGGTGACAGGCGCAGTGCAGTGCCATGCAGAATTTTTAATTTTAAAACACTGGGTGGCACTGTGTCTGATATGGGCAATCATGATGCTTACCATCAGGCACTTGATTTGCTCGTTTTGTCACTCACTATCATAAAAAAAAAGTGTCTCTTCGGAATTGCGGCTCTAAGTAAAGAACCCGTAATTTGGTTTAGAGCGGAAAAGCAGGGTCTAAAGCACAGATAAACTCTGGAATAACACAGGATACTTTTCGTTTTGATATATCGATAGTATCGATTTGCAAAAAGCTTGTAAAACAGTCTGACTAGTAAGATATTATCATTTGATCTCATTGCATATTGAAATGTATTGAATAATGTACAGGTGCACGTTATGTAGATCGAGATATTACAAGAGCATTTACACCTCGGCCGAGAATGTTCTGCGTTTAATACGAGTACGAGTCTATGTTGCTGGTAAATTGTGGAAACAGTACACATTTTACAATATAAATATGAAAGGTTCACCTATAGATAAACACACCCACACGCCTCTATAGGTGCCAGGTAGGTTTTTTTTATGATAGTGAGTGACAAGACGAGCAAACCTGGTGCCTGATCCCGATGGTAAGCATCATGATTGCCCATATCAGACACAGTGCTACCCAGTGTTTTAATATTCAAAATTCTTGAACAAAATTGTATTTCAAGCATAAGTATATCGCTTCGTCTATTAAAAAAAATACTAAAGTATAAATACTTGTAAGTGAGCTAACCCTTGGAGTGCATGTAGAAGTTTTAAATATAGAATACATTCATGACACATTTCGCAATATGCCTAGCCGTATTAACAATTTAATTCATTCTAGCTATCCATGTAACATAACCGACCCTGTTTCACCACCTGTATCTAGTTTAATCATAATCTTAACAGTTCATTGATAGGAATCTACAATCTACATCTAAACTAAGCTTTATTAGTCTCTGTTTCATTAGAACATGCCATCACATTTAATCAGAATTACTGGTTTTAGGATAAACCGAATCGATATTGAACTTGATAATGAATTTGATTAGTTTATTATTTACGACGCTTTTGGCGTGTAACTGAAGCACTTGTTAAAAGCTGTAAGGGTAGATAAATCGCTACTCGCTAATTAAAGTTCTTGTGATATTGGAAAAGCTTTGAATTTTTTTGTACCTTTTTGTATCGAAGTCAAGTTCCAGATTGGCAACCAATTATAGTGACGCCTTTAAAAAGTTATTGAGGACTACTGATTCAGACAATAACACACGAAAATCTTTTATAAAAAGCTTCCATTATCCATGATTAACAATAATGCGCTTAACAGATAGGCCACCATCAACGCGGGCCGTGTTGGCCTCATTTACACGCTTGATTTACGAGATCACACATCGGACCCGATCTCACTTAGCAATGATTTATGCGCAACACCTCCCCTGCCGAGTTAAACGCATTTATTGGACCGCATGCCCTATCAACTTTGTAAGCCGTTTAAACATTAGCTTAACCGGCCTGCGTGCCACTGTCTGATAGAACGGAGGCGGCTGGATGTTTAGAGGCATTTGTGACGATGAGAGATAAGGCAGGGTCGGTCGTGACGTCACTGATGCTCATTAACTGCCTGACTTATGCGTCGCTCCTTGAACTTCTTTATTGATCCTTCTATGCAAAGTAATTTTCACTGAGCCCTGCGCTGTTTGCAATTAATTATTTAACTTTATTACAAAGATAATAAGTACGCTATTGACAGTTTACAACCTAACATAAGTTGCATCAAAAGGCTCAATAAACATTCCTACAAACGCGTTAAAGTCCAATGATAGTGTTTATTTGTCACAGTACAAGACAAGCGCATTCATTTTGACACTGCAACCATCGCGATGCAAAGAGCGATACTTGAAAGCCGCTTTCAATTTATGAACGGAGCGAATGAACCGGATCTGCTAAGAAATAAATAAATAAGAGGAATGAATGCCTCCGCGAAGGTGACAAACGTCCTGACCCTGCTAACGAGGCTGCAACTATGAGGGCTTCGAGCTTTTCCATCGTCGAGTCGGTGGCGCTATATTAGAACATTTACCCCCTTAATTACGAACTTTGTGGGGCCTTAAATAGAATTTTTAATTAGGTTAGCACGAAGCCCGCGTAGACTTCCTTTGCGAGATGTTTTCAACGAGGTTTTGTAATGCGAGCGCTTGTTTTGTTCACGTACCTATTTCGTTTCAAAACGTTAATTTTAGTTTAATATATATTAAACTTCTAGAAATTGCCGTAGAGCCTTATAAATACCATTTTTGAAATGGTCCTTACACTATCAGTCACGCTATTATTTTCAAAATAAACAAGTTCAAACAAAGAGATACGATCATAATAACGACCGAGCTCCTAATTTTCATCATCATTAAAAGTTACACGCGGGTTGTTGAGAGTTAAGATATATAAGGTCATAATTAAAAAACAATAACCGCTGCGGTCATTTTAAATTGGTCGATGTAAATCCTCGGCGTGTTAATTGCTTCATTTATGCAGCTATAAACCGCAGAGATTTCACACTATGATGTATTCTGATAGCGTCCGGCATACACAGATAGAGCTGTGCAACAAATCGTCCATAATTCACCCTTAAGCTTTACATCTACTTACAAGGACATTAAGCAGTTTTGTAATTATTAACGTAAATTATGAAGTAAGTCATAATGACTGCCTCGGTGGCGTAGTGGGCGCAAGCTTGACTGCCGATCATGAAGTCCGATGAGGTCCCGGCTTCCATCCCCAGGTCAGGCAAAGTGTTATTGTATTTTTTCATTAGGAAGTAGAGCATGATACAACGTTGTTTTATTTCACAGTGCAATCGTGTTCCGATGCGATGTTGTGTCGTGAAAAGGAAAAACTAGCATCTATCTATATGCGCTCTGCCTATGTGTATTGGCCCTTACATGAATAAATTTCAAAGCATAATCTTCTCCATTGGACTTGATATAATTTATTGTCGACATCAATCGCTCGTCTCTATCCGGCATAAACATTGTTATCTACGTCTACTCAAAACATTATAGAGTACAAAGTTACGTCGTTTTTTATGATTCTACACATTATTTATGTTAACTCGGTTCCCGCGCTTCCACTTTACTACTTCTGGTCCATCGCGTCGCTACTGTCTTTCAATGGCTTGAATACTATAATGACGCAGGTTAAAGATTAAATTGCTCTTTCTCCCATAAATAAGCTACTGTGTTGTCTGTTTACTTTATATTATAATCAAAGAATTCTATTCTGAGAGCCACTATAAAAGATTTATAGTTGGGCCTTAATAGAAATCAAAACGAACGATGTGACATACCACGCAATCATTTGATAATAATTGTGATAATTTCTTGGTACTAAATCATCCGCACCTTTGTTTATAGATCTCAAAAAGGCAGTAAGAGCTCACATGAAAACGTCGTAACCTTCTTTATATGTCAGTAATTTTTCTTAAGGAAAAAATATAACAGGCTGTTAGCGAAGCTAAGCTCCCGCCGGTTAAGTAATACTCGTGGCCACTTGACACATATCGGTATTTATCTCGGGGGTTAATATTCCGGGTCGAGCGCGGTCTTCGACGAATTCAATCAAAAGCAACAACATAAGCAAGCTCGACGCCCATTGAGAACGATTGCGCGCGATTGAGATGAACTTACGAGTGCTTTGGAGCTGGAGCACCCTCGTCGTCCGATGAAACTGTTTATTCTTATGTAGTTTATAAAACCAATTCCTCTCGCCCTCGTTTACGATTGAGCGGAGTTCGAAATCGATTGCATTTGTTGCCAACAAAGAAGCTTCGATTATTATCGCTGGTTTTTATTCACACTTTCAATTTAAATGAATTCAGTGGGTCAATGAGGGTTTAAGTGACTTTAAATTTTCTTTTCAATAAGTAATATTTGTTATTGTATGTGTTGTTCACGATACATTTGAATGTTATTGTGCACTCGTTACTCGTTTGTTGAACGTTTTCAGTTTTTTTTTTTTATTTTAGTTTATTTGGGACAATTAACAACCACACATTAGAGCAGATTATAACATATAGGATAGCGTAAGTATACATAAATGTGCAGCCTACATCATTATCCACATATGTATCAAATTGTAGTATACACCTATTAGCTATAGATTATGAACAAAAGTGAGTTCATAATCCAAAGGTGGGTGCATAATCAAATAGTTCATGTTCAATAATAAAATTATAAATGTAGACAGCCTCGTTGGCTCAGACGGTGGTAACTCTGCTTTCTGATCCGCAGGTCCCGGGTTCGATCCCGGGCCAGATCAAACATTTATGTCCTTGAATATGTCTGTTTGATCTGTGTTGTAAACATATATAAGAGTGCAGTTTTTGTAGTGGTAGGCCTCTTTTGCAGGGGGCCGCCTGGGGAAGTACCACACCTTTGCCAGTTATTCATCCGCCAAGCAGTAATGTGCAAACATTACTGTGTTCCGGAATGATGCGATTCAACAACTCATATCTCAGGGTGACAGGCGCAGTGCAGTGTCGCGCAGATATTAGAATATTAAAACACTGGGTGGCACTGTGTCTTATATGGGCAATCACGATGCTTACCATCAGGCACCTGATTTGCTCATCTTGTCACACTCACTATCATAAAAAAAATTTATATCAGTCATCTGTCTACTACAGTCAATTTCATCAAGTTTACTAAAGAAACTTTAAAAGATCAGGAGCGCTTGAAGAGCGTCGCAAATTATTGCAATATGTACATGTTCGCAGAAAGTGTGGATCTTTTATTATTTTATTTTGGGTCTCGGTTAAACAAAACCCGTCATCTCTTCATGATGATGGAGGTAATATTGTCGGCATAAGTGGCTACCGCCCTGGACGGAGAGAGTTCAATACGGTGGAAATCAGTACTTTAACTTTAACTAAATCATAGTACCACATGGAACAGTGTAACGTTACTGTGTAGGTACGTTCCAATGTAGGTACCTACCTAAGTCCTACAAGTATTACCTAGGTAGATAATATAAACAAAAAAAATAAAATTAAAATTAAAAATTTATTTACAAACAAGATTACGAGTAGATAAAAAAAAGAATCTAAAAAACTATTGAGGGAGGAGGTGTGAAGCCGGCAGCTGTTGCAGAGGGTTCCTTTGAGGACCGTAGGACGCCCCCCCCCGGGCGTCGCCGACCGCAGATGTGACTTCAGGTCGGTGAGGTCCCCAGCTCGACGAAATACCACGAACAGGTATTGTGCACCTCCCCCTCGGTACGCCGGAATAATAGGGAGAGTCGGCGTACCTGAGTTCCTCTCGATGATTCAAGGGGAGGGCACAATTATATCTTCTTCGCAGGTACCCCTCTGGAGGCCTCAAGGGACAGCGCTTCCTGGCTCCAAGTTGTCCAAGTTGTCAACCAAGTCAATAAAACAAGTTGTAGAAGGTTCAGACCGGACCGAGTATAGTTTCCGACTGAGCCTGACTACGATTAATCAGAATGAGAATCCGAATGAGAATCAGATTGAGACTCAGATTGAGAATCCGATTGAGAATCCGAATGAGAATCAGAAGGAGAATGACCAAAAGTATCCAGGACCCCGCTTTTTATCCAAATTTTCCCAGTTAAATTTCGAAACCCCAAATTTTGAATTTAGTTTTAAGAAAAGTACATGCAGCCAGTAAAAAATAATTAAAACTTTTTAACAAGGTATGTAACCTCTACAGACATCAAGTAAAAATAGTTGAAACCTTTGAGAAAGGTATTCAACCTCACAAAATTTAAAAAATATAACTAAGATTTAAAGACATTAGACAATTTGAATGTGACAATTATAAACATGTCAGTCAAAATTGCAAAAATTAATAATGTAAACAAACCAAATTTTCAGTTATTTCAGCTAAAATCGATAGAATTATGAAGAGAAAACTAAGACGACATGCTTACAATTTTTTAGCGGACGATTTTCAAGCGAAATAATGACTAAAATACCAAAATACATCAAATTATGTTACATCAGCAAAGGATAATTCAGATAAAAAATATAAAAGTGTTCAAGAAAATAAGGTAATATTTACAGTATAGTATGTATAATATTACATTTCCCCAACAACCCCGGAAAATTTTTAACTCATTAAAAATTTTGAAGGTTAAGAATTCAATCCTTACAATTTCACACACATCTTTCAGACTTCCACATACACTCACTCACAGACATACATAGGGGCTATGGTTCACATTCGATGACGCATACTCCAAAGGATGAATTCTGAATAATGACATAGGCTTATTTATTTAGATTAGGTGTAGTCAGCCGCACCTGTCCTGAAAACCCATATAAATAAAAATATTTACAAGTTACACAGGCTTATTTAATGAGTTGTAAACCGCTCATACATTAAGGCTTATTTATCGAGTTGTAATCCGCTCACTATTTACAAATTTCAAGGTTCAAGTATAAGGGAAAAAGATATCCCATTAAGCATTATAAGGATACGAGAGGCCTAGCATTAAGCCTTATTAAGAAAAAGACATAGTAAGTCTAAATTCAAGTTACAAGTTTACAAGTTAAGATATAAAAACATGGTATTATAAAAATATGCCGAAAAGGTTTACAAGAATAGGTCTATAATGAAAGAAAATATTTACAGCGAGGGCGCAAAATGTGAAAAGTTGTGTGAAGGTATTGAAGAGTTGAAGATTTGTAGGTAAGCATGTCGAAGAATGTAGAGTTGAAGAATGTTAAAGTTGAAGTAGGGAGATTAAAAATAAAGGTAGATTAAAGAAATTTTAAGACAAAGCAATTTAGAATAAAGATCAAAAAAGCAGAAAAGAAAACTATTAAATTCAAAAAGAATAGCTGTTATAAGTATAGTTATTAAAAAAAAGTTATTTTAGAATAAAAGTTACTCAAAATTAATAGTAAAAAGTTCAGAAGTAGAAGAGTAGAAGATTGGAGTGTCACAGAGAAAAAGAATTTTAAGAAAAGAGTATTGAAGAGTGTAATGTATCCGAAAAGTGTATTGCCAAAGGGTAGGCCAAAGATTGTGAGTGTGGTGTACTTGTGCAAGTAGGTTTTAGAATTTTGAGGATTCAGGGGTGAGGTTCTACCTATTTGGGCGCCAAACTGTAACGTTACTGTGTAGGTACGTTCCAATGTAGGTACCTACCTAAGTCCTACAAGTATTACCTAGGTAGATAATATAAACAAAAAAAATAAAATTAAAATTAAAAATTTATTTACAAACAAGATTACGAGTAGATAAAAAAAAGAATCTAAAAAACTATTGAGGGAGGAGGTGTGAAGCCGGCAGCTGTTGCAGAGGGTTCCTTTGAGGACCGTAGGACGCCCCCCCCCGGGCGTCGCCGACCGCAGATGTGACTTCAGGTCGGTGAGGTCCCCAGCTCGACGAAATACCACGAACAGGTATTGTGCACCTCCCCCTCGGTACGCCGGAATAATAGGGAGAGTCGGCGTACCTGAGTTCCTCTCGATGATTCAAGGGGAGGGCACAATTATATCTTCTTCGCAGGTACCCCTCTGGAGGCCTCAAGGGACAGCGCTTCCTGGCTCCAAGTTGTCCAAGTTGTCAACCAAGTCAATAAAACAAGTTGTAGAAGGTTCAGACCGGACCGAGTATAGTTTCCGACTGAGCCTGACTACGATTAATCAGAATGAGAATCCGAATGAGAATCAGATTGAGACTCAGATTGAGAATCCGATTGAGAATCCGAATGAGAATCAGAAGGAGAATGACCAAAAGTATCCAGGACCCCGCTTTTTATCCAAATTTTCCCAGTTAAATTTCGAAACCCCAAATTTTGAATTTAGTTTTAAGAAAAGTACATGCAGCCAGTAAAAAATAATTAAAACTTTTTAACAAGGTATGTAACCTCTACAGACATCAAGTAAAAATAGTTGAAACCTTTGAGAAAGGTATTCAACCTCACAAAATTTAAAAAATATAACTAAGATTTAAAGACATTAGACAATTTGAATGTGACAATTATAAACATGTCAGTCAAAATTGCAAAAATTAATAATGTAAACAAACCAAATTTTCAGTTATTTCAGCTAAAATCGATAGAATTATGAAGAGAAAACTAAGACGACATGCTTACAATTTTTTAGCGGACGATTTTCAAGCGAAATAATGACTAAAATACCAAAATACATCAAATTATGTTACATCAGCAAAGGATAATTCAGATAAAAAACATAAAAGTGTTCAAGAAAATAAGGTAATATTTACAGTATAGTATGTATAATATTACAACAGACTCAGATAGACAGAAATGTTTTAATACCATGAATACATAAGAATCAAGTCAGGAAATAATAATTAATCGGTGACTGACTGCCTGCAGTGACAGCAAAACTCTAGTTCAGCTTACATTTATTTATACTTTCATTATATTTATGTAAGTAGTTTAAACAAAGCGCATTTGCCCGCTCGCAATTAAGAAACATGGGAGTTTTACAACAAAACTTTGACGCTGTTTTTGGACCCCTTAGAATGTGAATTTTGTAAAATTATTTCTTAGCACACGTCGAAACAACGAAAAGAACCTTCATTCCAAGTTTCATGGCTCTAGGATCAGTGTTTTGCGCTCTGCGTTGCATGTCAGTGAGTGAGTCATTTAGTTAGCAGTTTATAAGGTATAGTGATGATGAACATTTTTTCTACACAATTTGTTTATATACATTCGGAATAACAGTAAATTGGAGCCGGCCTCTGATGCTAAGTAGTAATACTCGTAGTAAAGTTAATAGTTAGTAGTCGAAGGTACAAGTTTGCAAGGAACCTTCTGCAAAGGCAAGATCGTTCTGCTGTTCAAATAATTCTAACTTTATACCTCTACATAAATCTTACGTAACATAACGCCTTTTTATCCTAAGGCAGTTAATACAAAAACATTAGATTAATTATTATACCGGTTATCTCAAATTCCAGAAGAAATAAGGTACTGTCCCAATCTTGTAGCGGCGCGTCTGCGGCTAGTGGTTTAAGTGAAACAGACAGCACACCACTTAACCTTCATCTTGTTTAAAGGGAAGGCAAATCATTGAACTCTCTTCACCCGCAAAGGTGGAAAAATAGACACACATTTTTTACCCCGGATTTAAAGTGTGAAGTTGAGACTGTTAACAAATTAGGTCACCTACTCGTAAAACGCGCGGTTTAAACCGAAACGTGCCGTAATTTTAAAGCTCATTACGTCTGTAAACATATCGTGTAAAGTGTAAATAATTCAGATATGGGTCTAATTCTAATGTTCCTTATCCAACACATATATAAAAGCAGAAAATTAATGAGAGACGAATACGATTTACTCAGCAGTCATTTCCAACAAAGCACATTATATTTTGTTAGACACTGAGCCAACGAGTTCATTTTCAATTAGCTCCTCTCCGGTGGTTTTGTGTATGTCAAAGCCCCAGATTTGCTCTTTGAACTCACTAAATATAAACATGGTTTGGTAGAACTAAACATTATTTTATAAACCAACATTCAGTAAGGTTTCGGTAAAGACAGAGATGACTTTTTCTGATTTCCCCCGGGAATAAAATAAACCAATGTTTGTTCAGTGAGTCAGTGCCGAATATTGAACTATACCTGTTTAAGTTCAAAGAGTTCTAAAAGGATCTAGTTAATTTTACTTTTACAGTAGAGCACTTTAGTGGAGTTAATAGTTTTATACTCGTAAACGTATAGTGGCAATAATTTCTGAGTGGTACATCAAATCTGATATAGTCACTTTATAAATATAGTGCCACCGTAGTTGAACTCACAATCCCTAAATATGAGTCTTGTTACGACGGCAGGGTGAGTAATCACTCGAGTGTTTATCGTAATCAATGCCCTGTTAAGTGTCACACAGCATTAGACGAAGCGACGCTCAATAAATTGACTCAATTATTTTACTTTAGAAAGTGTACGCTGTCTGAGACCCTAATGTAACTTCCATTCATGTCGGCGCACGCCCGTACAACATTATGACCGCTACATTGATCCTTATAAATTTATTTTACTGAATAATAACTCTCGTATTTTATTTAAACATAGACGCCGTGTCACGAGCAAAACGTTTCTTTATTTAAGTCGTGGTTTTAAAGCTCTTGCCATTTGTTTTGTTTTTAAAAATATCTTGAAAGTTAAAAGCGTTTTTAATAAGCGGAGAAAAGTTGGAGATTACGCTATAAGTATATAGGTAGACTCTAGTTAAAATAAAAGCAAGCAAGATTTTAGTAAGAAAATAATTATATTGACCGAGGCATAGACGATAAAATTGTAACAAAGAATCAATATAAAAAAGTAATTTATGATCGATATCCCCGTATACGCATCAACTTTCAACACAATTCCTACAAAAATAAATCACAAAACGTTTCACAATTGATTGCGCAGTGTGTTTTCGAGAAGTGTTCATGTTTGCTATAAAGATTTGTTGGATGGGACAGTAAAGGCGTTATACAGTTCTATAAAAATATGTTAGTATCGCACAGTGGGACCACCTACGAGACGACTTTATAGGCATGACGGAGGGTCCAATAAGTACGCGATAGTATGATGGCATAAAGTCGAATGATATGAGCACCGGCTTGCACCCCTATGACGCAATGTTTATTATTAGTCTATAACGTTTACCTTGCCTTTTCCTTTTTTATTGGCTACTTAAATTATGTTAATGTCTTCAGTGTTCGTGCAATATCACAGCTTTGCAGTCGTGACGTAGATACGATAATTGGATGACATGAAATACAATACAATCAGATTAAAGTCATAATGGTGCGACTTTTATTCGTCTCTTTTCGTTATCTGGTTAAACACGTCAACTGGATTCGCCGGATCAGTTTACCAACTCATTAATATTATTATTTTTGTTTTGTCTAGTGAGCCCACTTTTACCTTTAAAGATTTTTATCGATACACGAGCCAATTTCTTGGTACCTACATATTATAGTTGACAAGAAAGTTTAATAATGTATATTTCTATAATAGACGTTAATATTCTGTTTGTTCGCTGTGCCAACTTACTGACTATAGAAAAAAGGCATAAAGGAATTTTACTAAATAATTGATTTTACATAATAGATTTTTGTCATTGTAACTTCGGTTGATTTTGTGTGTTTTAATTGAAAACATATCGATTCTCCTGCAGTAAACTTAGATTGACCGATCTGGCGTGGATCCGGCCAGTCCCAGCTTAAAGCTAACTAATTCGGTTAATGTAAGTGATGGCTTGGATCGTTCTCCTCCCACTAATATATGTTACTGACTGGTCGGATTTCAGTTGGAAATGGGTTTAAACGTTTTGCACGCTAGCTCGTTAATCTTGCTCTTGGCTATCTTGAAGGAAGCTATTTGGTCGCTGCGTTATAGATGTACTGATCCTGCATGCTAATGAGTCGGTGCAGTTAGCAGTTACTGGTTGTCCGTTAAGTAATACCTAATTCCTACGATGAAGTATATTATGATGATTAGATGACAGACAGAAATGTCTAAAGGCTGGACGCAGTAGCTTTTAAATTCACTCAGCCTGACTCCGCCACTCTAAATAGAAATATCAGAGATATTCTTCTTGCTACTAATATTATAAATCTCAATTTCAAATCTCAGTATAATTTAAAAAAGTTACGCTTTTAGGAGGTAAACAAATTGCTAGCGTGTTCTTAATCGACCCCAGTGCCATCTAGCGCAGCTTTTCTGTATGTGTATGTTTGTTCCATTTTCACGCTACAACTGAACAAGTCATTGAGTTGAAGTTTAATATGTAGATAGCTTAGACCCTTAATAACACATTGGGTAATTTTTATCCCGATATTCCAACGGGAACGAAGACTACGCGGGTGAAACCGCGGTGCACAGATAGTTAATTATAAATGTCATGTTGCATGTTTTAAACTGAGTTGCACCAGCTAACTTTAACATTAACAAAAGCTTAACAGACTCTCAAATATCTCAGTTCAGACCAATATTGGAAATTACAAAACGAGGTCAAAGCATCTAAAGTAGTCCGATATCATCGGTTGCCGGCTCTATTTCGCCTTATTGCCTATATAAATATTACACAGTCGTTACACACGCGCACATTCAGGTTGGCTTCTTCTCTCGTACGAACTATGATGATGATCATCTAACAAATCTAAAACAAATCAGGATATAAATATATCAAATAGGTTTACTGTATTCAGAGGAAACAGGGGAATACAAAACATCGATTTGGTAAATTTTTCATAGGATTGTGTCAAATTCCTAGAAGTCCGCGTACGCTCTTAAGACCCACCCACCCATACTGGGCGCTGTGTGTATGTGGTTTTCACACACAGACATCATAATGTTCACATTCCATGCAAATGCCAAGTCAATAGTGACCGCATGTTTTACAGCCCACTGTGTTTGTTGACCAATCGAACCTAGGCCTTGTATCATCACAAATAGACAGAATCAAAGCTTAAAACACCTTGTATGACTTGAAGATTAAAAAGAATAATCTTTAAACCCATGTTTTCTTTTACAAACTCTACTTAATTTACTTATTTACATCTGTAAAAGGATTGATAATAATATTATCTTATGATATTACAATATAGGTATTCAATGCTGAAAAGTTTTTCGAGTAATTTGCATGTAAAAAGTTTCATAGTTCACCGTTTCTTCTAGAAGTTTTTTCACAACTGTGGGTAGGTACCTACTAATAAAATAGAATATCACTAAATATTACTTCAAGAAGCTAACAAATTGCATAAAAAGCGAAAGCCAAGTCACTGCAATGCATTTAAGTTCTCTGCCCATACAAGACCACGGAATGTTGTAACTCGTAATATTTCGCATGGCTGTAACTGTAACGAATAAATAGAAACTTGAATATGGTAATTGCAATGTAAAATAAATTATAGTACCTATGCAGGAGGCTGGTGATTATTTTAAACTAGCCACCGCTTCGGCTTCGCACGCTAAGCAAAGTTAAATAGATTGTATGATGATTAATACTGGTTTGCAGCGCACGTTAATTCTTTTTTTAGTCGACCTATGCTGTTAGCTTTAGATGACCTCTACAGCTTTACCGGGCAGTGGTGAGCGCAGGAGGCGCTCGATCCAAAGTTTTAGGGCCACAAACTCAAGGGCGCCTAGACGGTACGAATCTCGGCTTGGGCCGGTGCCAGAATACGAGGGATCAGACTGGCCCTGGCACCTTAAAAGATAAGTGTCCTAGGGCCCTATCAATGGTTTGATCTGTTTGTATATTTGGAGATAAACTAACTGATCTGAAGGATCTGAGATATTATCTTTGACATCGCCAGCGTGGTCAGTGTTGTGATTGTGTGAGTTGGTAGGTCTGGTATCCGGCGGCAGTACCGAAAACGGATCGACTATTGCTTATATTGGTGGGATTGGGTGAGCCTTGAATGATCTGAGGGTGAGCCTATCTATAAAAATGGCTATAGGATTGTCCGAGTCGTCCAGGACGTTGCTTATGGAGAGGAGGCACTCCAATAAAGCTCCCCAGTATGCTTATTTGTTGTCCTACCTCTTCAACATTCAATTCATGGTCATATATTTCAGCCAATTTATACAAAACCGTAATGTGAAAATACGTACATAAAATAACCGACAGTATACATATATTAAACCTTTCTCTTGAATCACTCCATCTATTACTAAAAACCAAATCAAAATCCGTTGCAAATAAGCAAACAGACAGACATGGAAAGCGACTTAGTTTTATACTACGAGTATTATGTAGGGATTCTCTTCAATTTGTGTCAAGTGCATACTGTATACCTATTAGAACTCGTGGAATATATTATCGATAGGTTGTAAAATTTATCATATTACTACCGTATCTTCGGGCTTTATTGTAGGAATATTATACCTTAAATGTTACCTATAATGCTTGCGTAAACTTAAGCGAAATATTCCGCGTTCCAGGCTGTGATGTGATTTTAGAGAACTTAGGAAAGGCTTTGTTTCTCAACTGTCGATCGAAATAAACACTTGCTTACACAATGTCACGGAGGGTAACCTTGAAGTTATCTAAGAGATATTGTGAACTTAAGTATCTTACTAACCTAATTGAGCGGTAGTAACATACATTTAAGAATATAATATTACATTATAACTAAGTAATTAATTTTAAAACTAATTTTCATGCAAGCCATACTTTTTTACACTTGACAATTTTATTGCTTTAGGATGAATAAAGAATACATTTGGGATGATATATATAAGAAATATTTCCTGTGATGACATAGGAGCATACTGTTTGGGACGAGTTAAGAATAATGTACCTGATGGGATGAGACATCATAGGACGAATACGAAACAACCCAAATATTATGATCGCTGTGCAGCTACAACCATTATTTATAAAAACTTTTGCATTTAATAATATCAGCGGGACGTTAAAAATTATTTTGCTCTGGATAAGGCTTAAGTATGTTTAAGAATCATTGCGGCGTAATTGACACGATCGATGTAAGTATAAGTACTAACTAATTACTAATTACGATGAAAACGTGTCATCTCAACTACTTCTCACGTTTATGTACCTACAGATTAGCTGTCGGTTAGAGCCGTGAATGTGTCAGGGTATTTGTTTCTCACGATCGCACCCGCCCACTCAGCCAGGTTCTGTGAAAATGTGGACTTACGCGATTATTCATCGCTAAGTGATAAAGCTAAATGTGCTGCCCTAAATGCTATCTATGATGTTGTTGCTTTTGATATTGGAGATCGATTGACAGGTACACAAAATCCTTTACTTGAATGAAAGCTATTTTAAGGATTCTGGTTCTTTTAACGAGCGAGCACGAAGCGCTAGGGAAGTGTCCGGCTCCACTACTTCGCGTGATGTTTGCGAGCAGATTTCTGATATTTAGAGGTTTTTTAAAAAGAAGGATTTAGTTAAGGTTTTTTTAACTGGCGGAGCCATACGAGTTGAAATCAATTTTTTAATATTTTGATGTCTATATTTGGGGGATGTATTATGTATAATTTTTTCCCTTATGGGTATGAGAGTCCATAAACTCAAACTCAAAACAGCTTTATTCAAATAGGTCATAATCTGACACTTTTGTACGTCAACCATCACAGCCTTATCTAACAATAATTATTGAAAACATAAAGAATGACAAATTTCCTGTTACACATCAAATCACAAGGGAATTTATCAGCTTTCGGAATATAATTGTGATATTTGGTGAATTTCGTTCGTTACTTTACTAGCATTCGATCTATTATTGATAATTAATTTAGGTATATGGGTAATTTCACTTGATTAGAATGAGTCTAGAGGTTTGTAAGAGACTGGACATCATCGCATCTTTGTTCCTGTAATGGAATTTCCTTCCACGTTTGCTTTACGTCCAGAAAGTTGAATTTTTCAATAAGTGGAATATTCATAAAACGTTTCCTGACTTGGACAGGACCGACAAAATTGACCACAGGTATGCCTGAACTCAGCAAAGCACCCCCTGCTTTCTTATAATTATAATATTATGTTTATGGTATACCTAGATAGATAATCATTATGACGCAAATTGTTATCACCTTTGCGCTCTTTCATCTTAATATGTTATTTTTGCGTGTAAGTACTAATAAGTACAATAAATATCTTCATAGATATCTAACAGACACTTGAAATTTTTCTCAATATTTTGTGTAAGGATATTGTAAATACGTAAGCATATCTTTGTGAATACTTACTCATATTATTAAAAAAATGTGTCAGTTACGTTTTGACCCAACCATGACGCCTATGCGCTTACAATTATGGCAATAAAATCCATTAACTCTATTGACACGTTGTAATCGTACCGAACACCGACTGTGAAACAGGCTCTATATTTACGTTTGCACTTGACCATTATTGGTGCAGTGGAAAACAGAACTAAAACTTTTGATATAAATATTAGGAAACTCTTAGAACAAGAATATTTAGTTTTTAGTTCCGATTTTTTAGTGTCAAAAACAACATGCACAGTGCACCGCCCTCCCGCCCGCAAAATTGCATGCAAAGAGGCAATTTTGCGGGCGTTGTACAACTAAATATTCTTGTTCTAAGAGTTTGCAATGGAGTTCCGAAAAGTAACGCCAAATTCAATCAATTATAAATATTAGGGATAAAATCAATAAACTTATTAGGATTATTAACGGTATAATATAGGTAAAAGAAATAATTAGAAGTGTGTATACTTATCTAGGTACTTGCAAAATTATCTAACTTTATAGTAAATTCTTCTTTGATGTTTTGGTCATCTTTTCGTAGCAGTGCATCGACTGCTAAGATTTGTAGCTGAACTGTAGCCGAACAAAATGACTTTTCACTACAAAAAATCGTAACTGAAGTTCCAAAGGATAACGACATTATGATCGCGAGTCAACCGTGTGGGTGTAGCCGTGTAGTGTTTTAGTTTTATAATATTCATCTTAAAATTATATGTATGAGAATAAAATATTGTTGTGTACATATTATTCTAGTTTCAGACTTATCAAAATAATATGGCGTATAATATTATTTTTGCGTAATATTATTGTGTAATATTCGTGGCTGGTTCCTTTTTATTTTCTTTTAAGACTCTTATATCACAAACCATATTATTGATAGAAGTAGTTTAATCATCAGAGTCTTAGTGCAAATTTTAATTAAAGTTTTCTTTGCTTTTTATTGTAGTTTTTTTTTTATACGATAGACAATAGACATGCCTTTCCATGAGTAAGGCCGGTGATTTACCATTCACCTGTATACCTAAATAATTCCGCATATTAAATACCTAGTTATACCACTGTGCTCCACGTCTATTGTTTTCAAATGAGCAAATGTCCATACTTTGATTCCACTGCGTTCCACCTAACAAAAGTTTCAAAAAAATAATCCGACCTATGCTCAGCAGTGGGCATCCTGTGGCTGAGATGATGATGATGATGATGACATACCTACTGGAAATTTTTGCTTGCAAACGACTGAACTCCAAACTATAAAGCTTATATAAGTATGTATAACAGTCATCTAGTTACCATAGTACAGGCTTATAGCCTAATTTGGGACCAGGTGACCGTGTGTGGAAGTTGTCCCATATTATTATTATTAATACTAAGGCTTCTAGCCTAGTTTGGGACCAGGTAACCGTGTGTGGAAGCTTTCCCATATTATTATTATTATTACGAAGCTTTGTAGTTTTATAAGGCACTAGATTATTTAATCCTCTAAAATATGATGGGTAAATATTTTTAATGACAAAATATCTTTAAATTTACGCGGTGCTTTGTGGTTGACCATAATATCATGTTCCGCCTTAGTACATACTTCGCAAACAGACTTCTGTAGGTTAGGTTTAGGCTTGTCTAGTGACCAAAACATGTCGCTGAAGCGGCCGGCAAAGCGCCATATCAGATTATTGAAGATATTTTGTCACTAAAAATATTTACCAATGATATTTTAGAGGATCAAATATGATTTTTACAGGATCAAATAATATAGTTTTCATTAAAATATCGATTGATTTGTCGTATTTTATGTCACAGAGAGAGAAGAGACTGCCTCGGTGGCGTAGAGGGCGTATGCTCGACTGTCAATCAAGAGGTCCCGGGTTCGATCCCCAGGTCAGGCAGTGTTAAATATTGGATTTTTCCATTAGGAATTATCTCAATAACTGCCTGGAGTCTGGAACTGTGCCCGGTAGATGGCAATAGGCTCGCCCCCTATTACATGGGACCAATAACATACTGGCGAAATGTGGGTGTATCTACTATGGGACTGAGTCCTGGGTACACCTCTGCCTACCCCTAAGGGAAAAAGGCGTGAATGTATGTTATGTTATGAGAAAGAGAAACGAGCATTAAAAAAGATGACCGTTTAGATTTTTTTGCTTGCTGTTAATTTCTTGTAGTTTTTTGCTTGATGTTGAACGATCATTTAAATACATGCCATTTTATAATTCAATTAAACTGTACATCATGTACTGCGGGTACTTATAGAGTGAAGTGCGTGTGTGACCACCGTAAGAGGCATAACCACTTAGATGCACATTAATGAATTATGTCGCATCTCTACAGATATTAACAGCTCTACAGCCGTTAATATAAACTTCAAACGGTGTTAAGTGAGTTGTAATAGGACTTGCCATACAAGCATTTACGAGTAGGTCCTTACAAGGTACCGACAGATCAGTATTCCCTAAGACATGTTATACAGCCTTGCGTAAAAGTCTGGCTGATACGGAAAGGTAACGTAAGTGTACCTCAGAAAGGTAAGTGTTAAAAATAATGTTTTAGATCGACATCTCAGTTTAGTTCTAGGATAAAAATTCTGATATAATCTAAAAAGTAGGAACCTAAAGTGAAGTGCGTGAAACCGGGGTCACAAATCATCATAATCACATCATTATCAGAGATTTTGAGGGAAAGAGGTTACCTTTTTTTTGTTTATTATAATTCTTAGTGTCATAGGACTGAAAAAGGCTGATTTAACTATTAAAATATATTTTTTACCAGACAATGTTTTAGAATACACATCGTAAAAAACTACGTGATTTCTTGTGTTTCTTTTCGATAAATATTGAGATTAAAAAACGAGATGTGATTTATGATATATCTTAGTTTTATTATTTTAAAAACATATTAAAACTTTTTAATATTTGACCAAGTGAAAGTAGCATGAAGTATTATTCTTTATTAGGAAAATTATAGGTTGAAAAACCCGATGCGTGAGACCGGCGTCACAAAAGGCGTAAGTCAAATTCACTTCACAAGTGTCGGGTTAATAATTTAAACTAAAAGATTTTTCTCATTTGTGGTATCTGTCAGAACGAATAATCTATAATATCCATGAATAGAATACCTTCCAAATATTTACAAAGAAATAATACACTTAATAAGACTTACATAGCCATTAGTGGTACTTTGGCAAACTTCATAGAACATGCAGGGTGTATCGCGCCAAGTTCAAACACGATCGAGCTACGTGTAAACTCCATTACGCGTAGAAATATCATTAGTCATCTTTGACGAAGTAAACTTGGACGTTCACATCATAGACTTACCCTCATGAAAGACGGGAAAGTGGGTAATACGAATAGAGAGTTGCGCAATTCTTGAAGAAAGTTTTCTCATCAAAATTACGGGAGTCATGTTGTAACTCTGTGATAATCACATTTGCTTTGTGTTCTCATTACATAACATACATACCATACATTCACGCCTTTTTCCCGAAGTGGTAGGCAGAGGTGTACCCAGGACTCAGTCCCATAGTAGATATACACCCACATTTCGCCAGTATGTTATTGGTCCCATGTAATAGGGGGCGAGCCTATTGCCATCTACCGGGCACAGTTCCAGACTCCAGGCAGTTATTGAGATAATTCCTAATGGAAAAATCCAATATTTAACACTGCCTGACCTGGGGATCGAACCCGGGACCTCTTGATTGGCAGTCGAGCATGCGCCCTCTACGCCACCGAGGCAGTCTCATTACAAACAAACTTAATTAAAAACAACATCAGGACAAAGAGCACCTCAGTAAACCTCAATTACTTGACCAGACTTGACCCTTCCCTCTGTCACCAACAGCGGTTTCTCGTATTATGTATTATCTATAGCGGTTTCTGTGATACCTACTCTGAACGCCTGAACAAATTTTTTTGGTTTCCGTGCTTCAAAAGTAAAAAAAGAACGGTCGGTCTGTCTGTCTGTCTGTCCGTCTGTGTGTTTGTCCGTTTTTCTAGATAACGCGTCGAGGTATCAAGTTGAAACTCATAACAACTTAAGTCTTTGGTCCCTTGCTGTTATAAAAAAAAACTTCTAAGTCTACGTAATCAAAAGATACGGCTATATTTCCGTACATTTCCATACTTTGCGCAATGTACTACAAACCTCTAGGGTAATTCCCGTTGGCCTAGCATCATGTAATTTGGCAAGAAGCCAGATCTTAAAGTAAAGGAAAAATCCCAAAATTGTATAAGTTTAAAAAATTGCTAACATGTTTACGGTATCTAGGTATACCTTAGGCATACCTTGGTTAGTATGCTTAGTACAGTGATTGAAACAATTTATTTTCAATTGAGGAAATTCGACAGATTATTTAAATAACCAGAATATGCGCGATATATTTCATATATCTAAGTTTTGGATAATAAATAAATATTATTTGCAGTTGCATGCACGTCAATCTAATTTGAAGTCAGATGACCCATATTCATTGACTTCCATTGATTGATTCATACCTTGCCCTATATACTTAACTTCACCATACTCTGGTTCTGTTTGGACAAACAAAAGCCCTACTTATTCTAAGCCAAAAGAATTATTTTCAGCACACAGACGCGGGCAAGGTACATTCACCGCAAAAACCAATAACAACAAGCCGCCAACAAAGAAAATTAATGAAAGCGATATACTATAACGTGGCGGCGTTGATTACGTCATAATTACCCCAGGGCGCGCAGATATTAACCAGATATTGGGCCAGTTAATGCTCCGCCATAATAGACGTAGTGTATTGATGATCTAAATCAAATCAGCTCTATTGTTTGAGCTTAACATATCGTCAAGTCTATGTATCAATAGAATGCGTTTGCTTGATTGCCCTTGATGTGAAGATAATTTATGAGTAGGTACATACATTCCGTTTAATTTATTTATGTAAAGAAAGAAAGAAAATACATTTATTGAGACACACACAATTCCTAGACTCTACATACTACATTTAAGACAGATTATATATAAAGTATATGACATAAATTTGAACACATAAAGAAAGAAACAAAGTGTGTCCCAACACGGCCCCAAGCATGGTCAGCATGGTGCTGGCTGTGAACAGCGAGCGCTGGTTACTTACTACTTACTACAGTTATAATCTACGTCGTCTAGATAGCACTTGTCTCATGTACATATGTATGACTAGCTGTGCCGCAGTTTTGCCCGCTGAAAGAACCTTTGTTATCCAGGGTCTTAAAACCTACATACCCTCGTACTTCCAATCGGTTCAGTAGTTTTCACCCGCACGAATACATTAATTTTGTAATATTACCGTTGTTTTTCAAATAGTTAACTTATAATAATATTAATAATAACGTTTACACACTCAACACCCTGTACTAAGATTCCCTGTGTCGCAGGTGGCATGAACACATTTACAATTACATTATTATACTTATTACAGCTCAGTTTTCAGTGTCCGAAGCCTTCTCTAAAACTTCCTTCTCAGAAACGTGAAAGCGCCACTTTACACTGTTGAATTTTAATGTTATTATTATATACCTAGCATAATAGACAAGTTTTATTAAATTTGCTACATTTTCAAACGTAAAGGAGAGGTGAAACAAGAGCATGTAAATAATAAGAGAAAGACTCGTTTTTCGTTGAACAATATTTTTATAACAACGTTTAACTACAAAGGTCAAAGCTTATTCCTTTGTTAAATATTAAAAACATTTTTTATTTTTAATAACCGTCCAGGCACCAGCGTCGTTTCCCTTTTCGTAAGGGTAGCGCTGCAGTGTTAATACAAAAATTGCCTCATATTCGTTTTATTAATGTTTCTAAGTAGCCGTTAACGTGTGTTATGTTTCAAGTATAAAGCTGTTTTCTTACTACACTACGTACGTTATATGGCTATCATATAAACGTATTCGACCGATAGTCACCAATAGATAGATAGAGGTGACAGATACAGAATGGTGTATTTGGTACACTTTAACGTATCGTTCTCATAGGAATTGTTGAAGGAGAGCTGAGCTGCCGCGACAGGCGTTTTTGCGTTTGCAGCGCCGCAGCTGCGCGTTTTGGCGACTCCCTGCGTTCGGAAGCCTGCAGCGGCGATCGGCGTTTTTGCGTCTGCTGCGCCGCAGCTGTGCGTTTTGGCGACTTCCTTGCGTTTGGAAGCCTGCAGCGGCGATCGGCGTTTTTGCAGCTAAGCAGCTAGCTGCCGCAGCTAAAAGTCGCGGTGCAGTGTGCGGGGTGCAGCGTTTGTCGCGGCATCTAGCAGCTGAAAAGCAGCTAAGCAGCTAGCTGCCGCAGCTGAAAGTCGCAGTGTGAACAAGACCTTAGAGCAGTTTGACACAATCCTATGGAAAATTGACTAAATCGATGTTTTGTATTCCTCTGTTTCCTTTAATTCGTTTGTAGTGAACGTCCAATCACGCGAGTAAAACTGCGAATTTTGGAAGTTCACTATGAAAAAACCAAGGTTTTATAAGAAAAATTAAAAGACAGGGGCATAGGTTACTTCACTATAAAAATATCAGGATATAAATTTATAGAATGGGTTTATTGTATTCTGAGGAAACACGGAAATACAAAACATCGATTTGGTAAATTTTTCATAGGATTGTGTTAAATTACTAGAAGGCCAATGTACGCTCTCACCGTTTAGAACCAGATTTTAGATAATCTATACTAATATTATAAAGAGAGAAACTTTGTTTTTTTGATTTTTTGTTTTTTTGTTTTTTTGTTTTTTTGTTTGTAACGAATAGGCTCCGAAACTACTGGACCGATTTTAAAAATTCTTTCACTTATGGATAGCTTAATTCAGTGTGAGTGCCATAGGCTATATGAGATTTTGAAAAAAAATAGGGATCCGTAAGAAAACTGCAATATTGTGAACCAAGGTGTCACATAACATAATTACCATATTCATAAATTTGCGTGCGCTGTGAAATCCATTGATGGTAGATTAATATAATGTACCAGGGGTTTGTAGTACTTATCAATATCTACAAAATAGTCCACGGAAATTTTATCCATCTATTTTGGTTTAGTCACAATAATCGAAACAGACATTATATGCATGCGCTGTGAAAAGTATTGGTGGTAGAATAAAGTAATGTACTAGGGGTTTGTAGTACTTATCAATACCTACAAAACAGTATACATAGATTATATCCATCTTTTATGGTTTAGTCACAATAATCGAAAAAGTGATTATTTTACATGCGGTGTGAAAACTATTGGTGGTAGAGTAAAGTAATGTACTAGGGATTTGTAGTACTTATTAATACCTACAAAACAGTATACATAGATTATATCCATCTTTTTTGGTTTAGTCACAATAATCGAAAAAGTGATTATTTTTCATGCGGTGTGAAAACTACTGGTGGTAGAGTAAAGTAATGTACTAGGGGTTTGTAGTACTTATCAATACCTACAAAACAGTAACATAGATTATATCCATCTTTTTTGGTTTAGTCACAATAATCGAAAAAGTGATTATTTTACATGCGGTGTGAAAACTATTGGTGGTAGAGTAAAGTAATGTACTAGGGGTTTGTAGTACTTATCAATACCTACAAAACAGTATACATAGATTATATCCATCTTTTTTGGTTTAGTCACAATAATCGAAAAAGTGATTATTTTTTATGCGGTGTAAAAACTATTGGTGGTAGAGTAAAGTAATGTACTAGGGGTTTGTAGTACTTATCAATACCTACAAAACAGTATACATAGATTATATCCATCTTTTTTGGTTTAGTCACAATAATCGAAAAAGTGATTATTTTTCATGCGGTGTGAAAACTATTGGTGGTAGAGTAAAGTAATGTACTAGGGGTTTGTAGTACATATCAATACCTACAAAACAGTATACATAGATTATATCCATCTTTTTTGGTTTAGTCACAATAATCGAAAAAGTGATTATTTTTCATGCGGTGTGAAAACTATTGGTGGTAGAGTCAAGTAATGTACTAGGGGTTTGTAGTACTTATCAATACCTACAAAACAGTATACATAGATTATATCCATCTATTTTGGTTTAGTCACAATAATCGAAACGGTGAATATTATTCATGCGGTGTGAAAACTATTGGTGGTAGAGTAAAGTCATGTACTAGGGGTTTGTAGTACTTATCAATACCTACAAAACAGTATACATAGATTATATCCATCTTTTTTGGTTTAGTCACAATAATTGAAGCAGTGATTATTTTTCATGCGGTGTGAAAACTATTGGTGGTCACTGCCCCTTGAACAAACATCTATTTACCATAAACGCCACGGACAGTCCTCTATGCAGAGGCTGTTTCAAGGCGGAAGAAACGGTTGCCCACGTAGTCCTGGAATGCGAGGCAGTAACCCTTCAACGTGAACAAATCCTCGGAACAGTGAGGTCACTCCGCGAAGCCTGCGAAGTTCCCAGGAAGCTTCTGAGCTTCTGGGCGGAGTTAGGCTGGCTAGATTAGCCAGGACTTCACGCACAACGGACCAGATTAGAGTCTAAGTGCGGAAAAAGGAGTCCACTTTACATTTACATTTTTACTATTGGTGGTAGAGTAAAGTAATGTACTAGGGGTTTGTAGTACTTATCAATACCTACAAAACAGTATACATAGATTATATCCATCTTTTTTGGTTTAGTCACAATAATTGAAGCAGTGATTATTTTTCATGCGGTGTGAAAACTATTGGTGGTAGAGTAAAGTAATGTACTAGGGGTTTGTAGTACTTATCAATACCTACAAAACAGTATACATAGATTATATCCATCTTTTTTGGTTTAGTCACAATAATCGAAGCAGTGATTATTTTTCATGCGGTGTGAAAACTATCGGTGGTAGATTAAAGTAATGTACTAGGGGATTGTATTAATTATCAATACCTACAAAACAGTATACATAGATTATATCCATCTTTTCTGGTTTAGTCACAATAATCGAAGCAGTGATTATTTTTCATGCGGTGTGAAAAGTTTTGGTGGTAGAATAAAGTAATGTACTAGGGGTTTGTAGTACTCATCAATATCTTCAAAATAGCCCACGATAAATTATAACATGTGTTAAGGTTTGGTCATTGTAACAGATATAGTCATTAATGTGCGTGCGCTGCGTAAACCATTAGGGTTATATCTATTAAAATACAATGTATCACGAATTTACTTCTGTTAAACGTCCACTATACCTACTTCTGCTACCCGTGCGAAGCCGGGACGGGTCGCTAGTAACTTTATAAAATCAAATTCAGGTCTTTAATAAAAAAAAAAACTAGCATTATAAAGTTCACTGTCAAATTGCCTATCGATTAATGTAAGTAAAAAAATAAAGTAATGGTTACGTTACGAGGAGATGCGTGTTAATAATTGTGTCTTATTTCTGTACTTTCGTTGTGAGCAGATAAATTAAACATTATACTATTTTTTAAAAATCTATCATTTTGGTGTCAAGTTATGCAGAAATTTAATTTTATTAGTTGGTATTTATTTTGGCTAAAGAGTAGAAAGCTCCAAAAAACTGAAAAAACAAACCCGGTAGTGCTGCGTTTTGCACGGGGACGCGCCTTAATGACAATAATTAGTAATTCATACATTTCTATACAAAGAATATTCCTTACCGCTCAGGACTCTAAAACATTACGTACTGGTATCGGTGTTGTAGGCAAACAGCTTTAGTTTTAGAAGTTGCGACCACCACTGCGATATCTTCCGATAGGTTAATGAATAAGGACATCAAGCCAAGGACCGGTCGACGTTTCTACTCCCAACTCCACGGGAGGCAATTTTATTGAGATCGTGGTTCTGATCCAATGGAAATGCCTCGAAATAGACTATGTAGACGAACCATAAATAAAGAGTATTAAACAATGTTTTTATTGTGTATATTGAAAATAAATTAGATCAAAAATAAAGATACCTTCCAAAGATATCTGAAAGAAGACAAAATTGAAAGGCAATAATATTATAATAATACTAACTGTGCCCCATGGAGATTTCGGAAAAAAAGTACACCATGTGTTATTCCAGGGTCTACCAACACACACCAAATTTCAGCCTAATCAGAAATTCAGAAAGAGTAACAAACCATCCATCCATCCATCCATCCTCACAAACTTTCACATTTATAATATTAGCAGGATATTACGTACAAGAAACTCAGTTATTTTTTAAAACACGACTTCTCGCCTACATCTAAAAATCGCATAGTGCAACATAGTGACATAAAATATGTAAATACATAAACATACTTTCACGCCTTTTTCCCGAAGTTGTAGGCAGAGGTGTACCCAGGAATCAGTCATAATAGGCACACCTACATTTTTCCATTATGTTATTGATCCCATGTAATAGGGGGCGAGCCTATTGCCATCTACCGGGCACAGTTCCAGACTCCAGGCAGTTTGGTAAATTATAAAAAAATAAATATGATAACTATCTATCTACATCATACTACTACTTCTTATGTCTATGTCTTATGTTATACTAGATAAAATTATAGTGATTTCATAATATTATTAAAATTTATTACAAGAGTTAGTTACGAGCAAAGTTATGTAGAAGCAATTATCGTGAAAAATGTCTTAGGAATGCGGAAGAGGGGACATGAGAATATCGTAGCTAAGACTTACTCCCAAGTGAGAAAACAGTCGTGAAGTTCTGCATAATGTTAACTCGTTATGTTCTTGCACATTCATAATAGATACTAGAACTACCTACTTTGTAACAGTCCTCTTTAGAAAAGTGTTGGCATTTTGCATACAAAAATACCAGTGAAATTAAAATAGGCACACCTACCGGGTACGGACACGGTTGTAGGTATAATGACTACATTGTTTTTCCTCCTAAGCTTTCCATTTATTTTGCAATGAGTCTATTAGGTATACTAATTTAAAATAAGCAGACTATGTCACTGAGGCGTATTTTTGTCTAATAGTGGAAAATTATTTATTATATTATAGAATATTTTTATAAATATACCATATACATTTTACTCGTATTGCTGCTCATCGTGAAATTATCTTTTGTGATTCTAAAATTAGACAGTTAATTAAGAAGTAGTTTACAAATTTTTTCCACGGTTTGTAATCTACAGGGTCACAATCTTTAACTAATCAATAAATAATCTTCTTGAAGGGTAATTAATTGTACTCATTATAAGATACTTTCACTATGAAACCAACGCTAAAATTGCGAAAAACCTGCTGTTTCCAAGAAAATGTTTATTGATCCTTAGAAAAATGTATGAAACTGACGTTTTTAGGGATTCACTTCACTTCGAATCACTTCGTTGTCCGTCTGTCTGTCTGTCTGTCTTTCAAGACCTGTTTTCTCGGGTACGCGTTGGGGTATCAAATTAAAAATAATATCAACAACTCAAGTTTACGGTCCCTTACTGCCGTAAAACAAACAAATTTTAAGTTTTTTTTATATGATAGTGAGTGACGAGACGAGCTAATCAGGTGCCTGATGGTAAGCATCATGATTGCCCATATCAGACGCAGTGCCACCCAGTGTTTTAATATTCAAAATTCTGCGCGGCACTGCACTGCGCCTGTCACCCTGTGATATGAGTTGTTGAATCTCATCAAGCCCAATAATTTCGCTGGTAACATTGCCCTTCATACCGGAACACAGTAATGTTTACACATAACTGCTCGGCGGATGAATAACTGGTAAAGGTGTGGTACTTCTGCAGGCGGCCTTCTGCAAAAGAGGCCTACAACTACAACCCCAGGCGGCCTCCTGCAAAAGAGGCCTACCACTACAAAACGCAAATCAGAACATACGGCCATTTTACCGCACATTTCCATACTTTCCACAACGGACTGAAAAACTCTAGGGTACTTCCTGTTGGACTAGCATCATTAATTCTGGCAAGAAGCAAGATCTTATATAATAGTAATAGTAATAAATCTCTATTGTTATAAATATAAGTGACAAAGTAGTACAAACTCCTAGAACAAGAATATTTAGTTTTTAGTTCCGATTTTTTTGTGTCAAAAACAACATGCACAGTGCACCGTACTCCCGCCCGCAAAATTGCATGCAAAGAAGAAATTAATGCTATTAGGTATTATTTTTGTAACTAACAAAAAATAATAATAATACCTAATAGCATTTATTTGCATGCAATTTTGCGGGCGGGAGGGCGGTGCACTGTGCATGTTGTTTTTGACACAAAAAAATCGGAACTAAAAACTAAATATTCTTGTTCTAGGAGTTTGCAATGGAGTTCCGAAAAGTAACGCCAAATTCAATCAATTATAAAGTAGTACAATTCATTCACTAACATTATACTTATAAGTAGGTTACTACATGTAAAAGTTGTTTCATTGACGTCCAAACTAGGTCTCCCTGTATTATGGACGATCAATATTGCAACTTCCATGCATTGACGCTTTTTAGCGACAACAAATTAGTAAGATCTAGTAGGTAGATCTAAAAGTATTAATAAACAAGTAAAAATTAGGTATTTTTACACTTATCTGGGTAAGCTCTGCTTACAAGTGTACAAACGCTCCTGTTACAATATAAGTTAGGAAGGTGTACAATAATATTTGGATAACTTATTTCTTACAATAATTACATATACTTATGTGGGTATCTAATTATATTTTAAAATTAATTTAATATTTTGTAAGTTAGTAATACTGTAATATTATCTTATCTACCTATATACTTATAACTGACCTTAATTATAATATCTATACTTGCATTTATTTGTTATGGATAGGTATTTCTAGATAACATAACTATAATTTGATATGTACTTATATTAAATTAGGTTGTAACTAAGTTAAATGCTATTTACAATGTATTTCTATTAACTTATACATACCTGCTTATTTAAAGATAAAGTATTGTCCTGGGTTCGATCCCCAGGTCAGGCAAAGTGTTAAATATTGGATTTTTCCATTAGGAATTATCTCAATAACTGCCTGGAGTCCGGAACTGTGCCCGGTAGATGGCAAAAGGCTCGCACCCTATTACATGGGACCAATAACATACTGGCGAAATGTGGGTGTATCTACTATGGGACTGAGTCCTGGGTACACCTCTGCCTACCCCTACGGGAAAAAGGCGTGAATGTATGTTTTTTAAAATGCTAATTGATTATCTTCCACTAACTCTGAATTATTAATTTATATATTATTAATCTATCTAACTAACTCTGCATTAGTAATATAACTTGAAAATTGTTTAAAGTTAAAGGTATCTTCAAGTTGAATAGTAAACCTTTAGTAAAGTTGAACAAAACAATCAGTATGAGTCAGACCGTGTGAAGAGCTGGTACAAGGTAGCGTGGGCGGGCTTGTCCTGTACCCATACACACAAACACGACAGGGACCAAGTGACTAGATTAAGAAGGTGTTATAGTTTTAATAACTGCTCTACCTCTATAATAATTTTTATCACTAAATTTATCTTTTTTCTGAAGACCGCTGTTTGCACACATTCCACAAAAAAGTGATATATATTTTATAGACTAAACAATCCAGATGGAGACGCGGCTTGGGTGAAATTTTTCTTTCAATTTTCATACTGTAAAGTGACATGTGTATGTCAGACATCATTTATTAGTCTATATATTCATATATTTCATAAACTAACACTATAATATCAAGGAGACTAGGAGGTATTGGTTTAAACATAGGCGAGAAGTCGTGACTCTACGATCTCTACTTCTATCAAAGATCAGTTCGACGAACTTATTAAACCTCCAATCGCTATTCCATTGGCTAAAATGTAAAGATAAGGCAATAAAAGTAACACTTGGACAGCCGTTGAGGTGCTAAACAGAATCGTTACTGCATTCGTGTGCGTAAGGAGGATCGACCATCAACTTTCGAGGTTTACGATAATGCTTAGATAGTTTCAGAGTAAAGCACGTAATTGCAAATCTTATGAGGATGTTAGTGTAACAAAACTATAACCTTCGTCCCTGAAGTTTTTACTAGTAATAGTTTTTTTCTCAAATTTTAAATGAGCTATATTATGTTGTTATTAACGTTTACATATAAAATATACTTCATTTGTAAGTTTGTGGAGGGCATTAAATTTTGAAGCATCTGTGCTTTGTATTATAGTATTATTATGTATGTTAGTCTGTAAGATATTTATAGATATATGCATCTGATATTTATAAGTTACTGTAATGCGTTGTTGCCTGAAATAAAAAAATATAAAATCCGCCAATCAAGAGGTCCCGAGTTCGATCCCCAGGTCAGGCAAAGTGTTAAATATTGGATTTTTCCATAAGGAATTATCTCAATAACTGCCTGAAGTCTGGAACTGTGCCCGATAGATGGCAATAGGCTCGCCCCCTATTACATGGGACCAATAACATACTGGCGAAATATGGGTGTATCTACTATGGGACATCTATCTAGTCCTGGGTACACCTCCGCCTACCCCTTCGGGAAAAAGGCGTGAATGTATGTATATAAAATATTATGCAAATTACGAATGTTAATATTGAGAATTAGCCATTCTGCCATAATAATATCACCCATTTCGTAAATAAATATGTAGGTATGTAGGTACCTGCTTGTTTAAGTCAAGAAGGCTATATCGCAATGTCCCCATGATAAACGAATTAAATCATCCTTGCATTAAAAGTAATTAAATTACAACATAGCATTAACTTACAATATAAGTACATTGATAAAGGTACCAGGTACCTGCTGGTATTATATATACAAAACAGACACACTGATAGAGACGTGTTCATTGAACGATAATTAGTTTGACTATAATAGTAACCACAATTACACTACAACAATTCCCTAAATTATTTGTTTAAAAATTACATTATCTACTTAATTTAAGTGTGAGACTATCTTCCGTGATAAGTGTTTTCTGATCATGGGTGTGAGAGTCAAAGTATCGGAAGGAACCGTTTATGGTGACCTTGACATAAAACAAATACCTCTTCATATGAATTTTGGGAGATTGTTTGTGGAAAGCACATTGGCGCATGGGAACAAGATTGCTTTGGTAAGTAGTATATAGGTATTAGAATATGATGCCTTAATTGAGGTCAATAGCGTTTATACTTGATAAGAATGCGTTTTGTTTCCCAACATACTACTGTAATATTATTTTTCACTCCTCATGTTCAAAAAGTCAGTGATTGTTGCGTATAAGAGCGGGGCTATAATAAATTTTCTACATATAGGGGATAATGTATATTACTTTTTTTTGTTTTCTGTTACCATCGAGATTATATTATTGTAGTCAAACGTATAAGATTATACCCAAAATGTTTTGATGAAATTAATAATTTTGTTTTTTCACTATCTTAGCGATAATTTAGAGTGCATCACACAGCGCTAAAACCCATTTAAACTCGGTTTCTATTTACTACCTCGTATATACAATAGTTGAAATTAAATATAGGTTTGGTTTTTTCTCTCTAAAAAAGCTCTCGTCTAAAAATTTTTCACGTTCAAACTTTTGATGTTGATAATAATAATTGGAATTAATCCAATAACACGGCTCGAGGTTATTCAAATAACATCGAAAAGATCAAAGTCAGAACTAATCTACGAATAAACAAAATCCTAAAATTTGCCTTTGGTAATGGTTTCTTTTTTCTTCTTCTAGTTCCAGTCACACCTACATAACAATATGTGAGCTAACAAACTTATTTTCTCATTTATTTGTGTTCAAGATCAACGGCGACACAGATGAGCAAATATCCTTTGCAGAAATGGCACAAAAGATAGTAAATGTCGCCTATTCTCTTGTTCAACTCGGCGTGAAGGAAGGTGAAACGGTTGCGATTTGCTGTGAAAATAGAATTGAATTCATCATAACTGCTATAGCGGTACTCTACTCGGGCGCAGTTGCGACTTTCTTTAACTGTGGCTATAATCGTAGTGAGTGTTTTTGTAGCATTTACTCTTTTTGACTATCAACTGCCTAATTATATTCTAAACACTTCAAAGTAAATTCACATTGAATACAAGCAATATTAGATTCCAAACAAGACGATTGATCGCACTATTACTTTTGTTAACCTATTGGAGTTTCTTTGCACGTAATTAATTAATCCTCATTCCTAATAAATGATATCTTTTTCCAGATGAAATAATCCACATAGCCAACATATCAAAACCGAAATACGTATTTCTATCGAACGACGCCTACACGGTCCATTACGATACTTTGAAGAAGCATAACACAATAAAACGATTCTTTATATTTGGTGGAAAGGACAAAGGTCTTACTAATGTCATATGTTACGAGGAGCTAGCTGAAAAGTCGATTGAGATGGCAAACTATGAAGGAGCAAACCTTTATGGTAAAATATTGGACACATGTTCAAACAAAGACGATACTTACGATCCACTTGAGACTTGGTATTTTCACGATGTATCCGATCGTTACTATTCATATCGTTCACATTTCACGCCCATACTTGACCTTCTTACCCACATCCTCGTATGTAAAACCCTATTAGACAAGGACCAGAAGCGTTTTCCAATTATGATATGCAAATTAATGGTTCATAAGTTTACTAAATTACTAAAGATCCTGTTATGTTTCTAGGTCGAGCACACACGGGCCTAATTCTCTATTCATCTGGCACGACGGGTCTGCCCAAGGGAGTGAAGCTGACTCATCTAAATTACATTACTACCACCTATCAAGTTCCGTAAGTACCTCACATATATTAGGGCTTACATGTTAAACAGGGCTCGGGTTGGAAATAAGATGTATAAAATATATCAGCGATGTAAATTAAACGGGTTATCCGTATCTAATTTATCGCGAGAGTGAAAATCTCTTTTTGTTTTCTTTGCCATAGAATGCGAAGCGTTTATTGAGTCGCTTGATTTACAACGACCATATTTTATGTTTTATTGTTATTACGTTTATATTTTTGTTTGCAGGGTTACAGCCCGTCCTATAACCATGCTGTCAGTAGCACCGTTTACTCACGCTATGGGATTTCAAAACTTGTCTATTTCATTGATTAGTGGCAGAACTGTTGTGTTTTTGAAAAAGTTTAATGAAGAAAACTATTTGCGATCCATTGAGAAGTATAAGGTAAGTCAGTATCTTACCGCCGCAATCGGGGTCGGTAAAGCACATCTTCTTTCATACTTATTTTCATATTTTCATCCGTCTTCCAAGCTGACACACTTCGTAAGTTTTCCCAAGGGCCAAGGATGTGGTATCTATAAAAATATTAATGAACTATCAAATCATACTCTTATTTTCTTTTAGGTTGGTTTTATCCTAGCAGCACCTACGACAGTGGTAATGCTTTGTAAGTCTACCATCGCTCACAAATACGACTTGAGTTCATTGGAATTTATACATTGCGGAGGAGCACCACTGGACAGAGAAACTATGAAAGAAGCTAAATCCAGGTAAAAGATAAACAATGAGATTTTATTCAAATGCCTTGTGAATTGGCCTAATATTAAGTAATTTGCAGCAGCAGATGACTGCCTCTTACATTTATTTATTAGGACAACCGGAACCCAAAGTATCACGTAGGTACCTACTCGTACTATATATGCACATACAAATTAAAATACACTCAAAATATGTTAACAGTGCTTCTAAATTTTACGTACCACAGACATTTTGTTTTGAATTTTTATAATTTATACTGAAAAAAAATTGTGATTTATGAAATTATTTTCACGATTTCAACAGATTTCCGAATCTACATTACGTGTTGCAAGGATACGGTATAACGGAGATGAGCAGTATTATATCAAGGGAGACTGATAAAACACAGAGATTCGGTAGTGTGGGTAAAGTGGCTGCAGGAGTCATTGTTAAGGTATATATTATATACTTACATACACACATACAGTCACGCCTAGTTCCCGATGGGGTACTTAGGCTGTAAATATTAGTCTCCACTTGCTACGATTCTGATATACGACGTTTTCATGTCATTTTCTTACATGCTCGTATTGTACTAGTCTGTACTAATATACTAATACTAATCATAATAATAATAATAAAGAGTAATATTATACAGAGACAAATTTTGTTTTTTGTATTTTTTGTTTTATTTTTCTTTGTAACAAATAGGCTCCTAAACTACTGGACCGATTTTAAAAATTCTTTCACTTATGTAAAGTTTAATTCAGTGTGAGTGTCATAGGCTCTATGAGATTTTGAAAAAAAATAGGGATGCGTAAGAAATCTGCAATATTGTGAACTAAGGTGTCACATATTCATTAATTTGCGTGCGCTGTGAAATCTATTGATGGTAGAATTAAATAATTATGTGATAAAATAATGGTTTATAGTACATATCAATATCTAAAAATAGTCCACGGACATTTTATCCATGTATTTTGGTTTATTCACAATAATCGACTCATGGTTGTCTGGAAGAGATCGCTCTGAGCGATAAGGCCGCCAGTTGTTACTATTTCTAGTTTTAAGTTTTCTTTTTGTCTTTTTCTGTATTATTGTGGTACCAATAAAGCGTTATCATTCATTCATTCATTCATTCATCGAAACAGACATTATATGCATGTGCTGTGAAAAGTATTGGTGGTAGAATAAGGTAATGTAATAGGGGTTTGTAGTACTTACCAATATGTACAAATTACTGAACGGACATTATAGCCATATATTTTGGTTTAGTCACAATAATCGAAGCACTCATTCACTTTCATGCGCTGGGAAAACTATTGGTGGTAGAATTAAGTAATGTACTAGGAATTTGTATAACTTATCAATATCTACAAAATAGTTTACCTACATGAATTATATCAATATTTTTTGGTTTAGTCACAATAATCGAAGCAGTGATTATTTTTCATGCAGTGTATAAAAATAGTCTCCGGACATTATATTCATCTATTTTGGTTTAGTCACAATAATATACGCAATCATTCACTTTCATGCGCTTCTATTGGAATAAATTAGTGTACTGGGGGTTTGTAGTACTTACCAATATGTACAAATTAGTGAACGGACATTATATCCATCTATTTTAGTTTAGTCACAATAATCAAAGCAGTCATTATTTTTACACGCGACCTAAGAATATTAATATTCATAGGTGAACTCACACCTGTATATAATATAATAATAAATATAAATATATTATGTGTATAACTTAAAAAAAATAACGTAGTCAATTTTTTAGGTCGTGGATATAGAATCTCGAAAACCTCTCAAACCAAATCAACTGGGAGAGCTATGCGTAAAAGGACCTGGAGTTTTTGCAGGCTACATTGGGATCAATATGGACGAGTTTATCGAAGAAGGGTTCTTCAAAACTGGTGATATTGGGTACTACGATCAAGATGGTTTTATCTTTGTTGTTGACAGGTTAAAGGAACTTATCAAATACAAGGCTTGGCAAGTACGTATATAAATAGGTACATAAAATATGTATGTAGATAATACACATGAGTGAGTGTTTACGTTTAGATGCATTTCAAAATCTGCACTAAACACAAACATACTGTCATGGGTTAAACATCATGTCATTGGTGTCATTGGTGTCATTGGTTGACAGCCTCGTTGGCTCAGATGGTAGTAACTTTGCTTTCAGTGCCGCAGGCCCCGGGTTCGATCCCCGGCCAGGTCAAACATTTGTGTGCATGAACATGTCTGTTTGATCTGTGTCTGGATGTTATAAGCGTATTAAAGTATGTATATCAGTCCTCTGGTTACCATAGTACAGGCTTCTAGCTTAGTTTGGGACCAGATGACCGTGTGTGGAAGTTGTCCCATATTATTATTATTACTAAAAGGAAATGACGTACTTTCAAACTGACGCATGTATTTTTTATTTATCGGTACATCGTCTCTTATATATAAAATTGCATTGGCTCAAGTATTTTTTATCAATTAATTATGATAAGTCGCCGTCTATAACGTGTTTGATGCAAGTGCAATAATCCGTGTATAATATTATCAGTGAAGGGCAAATAAAAAGATAACATAACTTAAATCGATAAGGCCGCCTATCGTCAACCAAGAATTATGTTTATATTATATATATAATTGGAATCTCGGAATCGGCTCCAACGATTTTCATAAAATTTAGTATATAGGGGGTTTCGGGGGCGATAAATCGATCTGGCTAGGAATCATTTTTAGAAAATGTCATTTTAATTAAAAAAATACCGAGCTAAGCTCGGTCATCCAGGTACTTAGAATAAAATTCGGAAGCACTTTAGTTTTCACCGGTACTTCATGTAAATCAATAGCGACGAAAATATTGAACGAACAGAGTGGGTGAAAACTGGACCGGGTGGGAACGATGCGGAGCCGTAATAATGAGTATTCTATTCTATTGCCTATTTTATTTGCCGTGGGGTTACCGGCTTTAGAATAGTACCTCACCCTCTTTCCCCGTGGTTGCTGTAAGAGCCGGCTAAGGGCTATAGGATCCAGAGGACAGGCAGCAGCGTTCTCTGCGTAAAACCATCAAACTGCGCTCGCCAACCCGCCTGCCAAGCGTGGCGAGTATTGGCAACAACCCCTCTTATGGGGGAGGCTTATGTTCAGCAGTGGACTTCTAACGGTTGGATGATGATGATGATATTCTATTCTATTATATAGGTATTATAATAGGTAGGTATTGGGTATACCACTTATGATTTTTTTTATCTTGATACGCAGCGTGGGTAAAGTGAATTATCAGCAAACATTAGATAACGATAAATGACAAACGGCATATCAACCTGTACTTATAAAAATTATAACTATGCTGCGCCTCACGGTTCCACTCGCTGATAGGCATCCTGTGTTATTCCAAGATCTAACACCGTTTTAGTTTGTGTACACATCTAAATATTATTCATTTTTGTTTCTTCCTTCTAATAAAAAATGTAAAATGTCAATGAAAAAAATAAATATAATGTAACATACATTCACGCCTTTTTCCCGAAGGGGTAGGCAGAGGAGTACCGATGATTCAGTCCCATAGTAGGGTACACCAACATTTCGCCAGTATTTTATTGGTCCCATGTAACCTATCACATGGTAGCAATAAAATACTGCTCGCCCTAGGGGCGAGCGATTCCAGGGCACAGTTCCAGACTCCAAGCAGTTACTGATATAATTCCTAACGGAAAAATCCAATATTTAACACCATGCCTGACCTGGGGATCGAACCCGGGACCTCATGATTGGCAGTCGAACTTGCGCCCACTACGTTACCGAGGCAGTCTAAAAAATTAAAATAAACCCCTCTTCTTCTTTTCCTTTTCAAATATTAGACCCTGGTCACTGTTATCGGCAACAAATTTATTAAGACGATTCCAAAAAGCCCAATCACGATCATTGATTTAAAGAAAAGGAGAGAGAGATTTATAATATTAGTAATATTAGTAGAAATACAATAAATACGAAAAGCACCACCGTCCTTCCAGCATCTATTTCACTGCATAGTTGCCTGGAAGAGAGCGCTCTGAGCGATAAGGCCGCCAATTGTTACACGTTTTCTAGTTTAAATTTTTGTGTTTTGTTATTTTCTGTGTTGAGATACCAATAAAGAGTAACCTATTCTATTCTATTCTATTCTATTCTAAAAGGTCCAAATTATCTCATTTGAAGTCTAGTATTAATTATTAATGAAGTTATTTTGATAAAGAAATCTTCTCTTTTTCATTCATCTTTGTTCATTTTAGGTGCCTCCTTCGGAATTAGAAGGCATTTTACTCAAACACCCAGAAGTATTAGACGCGGCAGTCCTAGGGAAACCAGATAAACTAGCCGGAGAGTTGCCCACAGCCTTTATTGTTAGGAAACCTGGCTCTAATATAACTGAAAAGGATGTTGTCGAATTTTTGAATCACCAGGTGATGTTAAATATAATATGATTGTGATACATATATAATACATATACATATATAAATATATATATTTAAATTTAATAATATAATACTAACATAGTCATAAATTCACTGTATACTAACCAATGGATCTATGGTCTGCATAAAATTAATTTGATTTGAATTTGAATACCGAAATTCTGTGTGTTCTAAGTGTGTGTGTGAATTCCTGTGTTCCGGACTGAAGGGCAATGTTACCAGCGAAATTACTGGGCATGACGAATTTCAACAACTAATATATGAGGGTGACAGGCGCAGTGCAGTGCCACGCAGAATTTTGAATTAAAACACGGTACCACTGTGTCTGAAATGGGCAATCATGATGCTTACCATCAGGCACCTGATTTGCTCGTCTTGTCACTTACTATCATAAAAAAAAAAGTGCAAACATTGAATATAATGTGAAACGAAACGGCGCGTCCGGCTGTTATGCAATGATACTGCATAAACATACCCCCCATAAAGCGTCGTCTTCGGGTTAAGTTGTCTGAGCATATACGTAGTAATTTACACTTTATCTACAGATATATGTTACTTGATTGTTGTATCTTGCCTTTATTTGCATTATCTTGCCATCGCGATAATAAAAAGGATTCTAGACTATATAACAGAGACCCAAGTCGTTCCATAAACAGACGTAGGAATGTTAACGACCATTATTTAATCCAATTCTAGGTGTCACCTTGGAAAAGGCTGCGAGGAGGCGTGCTATTCGTAGAAGAAATCCCTAAGAACCCGAGTGGTAAAATATTGAGACGTTTATTACGTGAAGCACTAATTAAACCAGCTAGCAAGCTATAACGTCACCATTCTGGTGAAGATTTGTACAATCAAAACTATTCAACGCTTTATTAAGGTTGATAATTAGGTGTTCTATAAAGGTAATCTTGTTGCTAATTCTAGGTCCTGAATAAAATCATTTTAGTTTTATGATATTTTAATTTGTTTTAATTACTTATAAAGGTTATTATATGTTTACTTATGTAACGCATAATATGTATTGTCATAATATACAACATTCAGTATAATGATCACACATTAGGCACGATTTTTTTTTTTTTCAAATTTGCCACTACTTTGATTGTCATAAATACTATTAGCACAATAATAATAATGAAGCATAATTTTATAAAGCATGAGATTATAAACGCATAATGATAAAAATAATATAATGGTAAATATTATATCAAGCCCTGATAAATAATAATAAAAATAACCTTACCTAACCAACTGATTCGGATTCCGCAATATACTTTTCTGCCACATAATTATTATACGAATTATTAGTATGCCTTAAAATTTTATGGGGACCTAAACATGTTAGACCAATCACTACTTCTGCTAAACTTTCTAATAAGCTACAGTATTATTATGCCAATGTGTATGCAAAAACTTTATGTACTACCATTTTATGCCTAAAAAAATTATGCCAAATGGAGGAATCCCAACTCATTTTAGTGTTATGAAATTTGAATTTGTTTTAATTACTTACAAGGTGTACATAGAGGTTTGCACTCACTATGACTCCACAAGAGACTCAAATATAATATTATAGTTGTATACTATAATAATTTATTATATTTTCTAGGATTCATTCGTAATTGCCTTCTCAATGCTTTTTCTGATATTCCTAACCTAATTATTTATGATTATGTAATATTACAAACAGTGTCAATATTTTATCTCCTATTGTATAAACATTATCTTTTACCTCTATATCATCTACTTATATAGATTTTATCATACGTAACCTTGAATACTCTGCACTAAATTGACTCAGGATCACTGTATCGCACGCATACTACACAAAATTGCTAAAAACGATAAAATAATTGACAATAATTAATTATTTTAAAAAATGGAGAAATACAAAAGTCCTAGTGTTATCAACGTTGATCACAGTTTTTTTCTTCCTGCACACCTAAATTATGGAATATTTGTATTGGACAAATTATGTATGCACAAGAAGAAAATTGCATTGGTAAGTAAATAGCTAAGCGAACCTCTATACAAATAATATTATATATATATATATATATATATATATATATATATATATATGTGTGTGTGTGGTAAAATGATGAATTTTCGGGTAATATCAAAGCTATAAAGTACTTAATAATTGAACTGCTAAAAACATCATGCCTCATAATATCATAACTAATTTTGATACACTATCCGAATGGTACTATAGGTGTACTTAAGTTTGGTGAATACAACATTTTAATTTAAAATAAAGATTCTATTATTGTTTCCCCAGTCAGATATATGTTCCTTTCTTTATGAATCAGTTGAGGTATTGAAAGTATTACATTATGGACAAAGACTTCTCCTAATTTTCGCCACTGATCCCGTTCCTTAGCTCTACTCATCCACCGACCAGCCGTCTTTCGTAGGTCGTCACTCCACCTGGTCGCATTGCGTGCTATGCTACGGTTGCCAACTCGCAAAAGTAGGCATTAATTTTTTTTGTAAATAATTTGCAAGATCAATGGAGCTACAGGTGAAGAACTAACCTACGAAGAGATGGCCCAACAGATTGTTAATACTGCTGTTTCTCTTAAACAACTGGGCGTACAAATTGGAGATGTAGTGGGTATCTGCAGCGAGAATAGAACTGAATTCCTGACCACTGCTCTCGGAGCATTTTGTTTTGGTGCCATCGTAACTTTCATTAACAGTGCTTATAGCAAAGGTAAGTGATCCTGTTTTTATCAAATTAAGGAAAATTCTAATCATTAAAGGTACATCATTTTCATTTTCTAAAATCTATCTAAGCACTTGAACGAGGCGAAACGCTGTCCTTTATTTGACCCGTCAGAATTTTGAATCTTGGGGGTATGCATATACTATGTAATATCGGTTTAGCATTTGGATTTTCTATGGGTTGGCATGTTGACCTTTGGGTTTTTGAAGTGTTCTAGAAATGTTTAATATTAAAATAGGTAAGAAGCTGTATAGTACTGTTTTTTTTGTTCAGTAAAGGCATTATTCCTCGAAATAAATATTATTATATCTTTGTTTTCAGATGAGTTGATACACACGATGAAAATATCGAAGCCACGGTTCATGTTTCTTTCTCCAAAAACTTATAAAATATATTCCAACACAATAAAAAGCCTGGATTTCGTCGACAAGATTATTATTTTTGGTAGTGAGAAGACAAACGGAGATGTTATCAATTTTAAAAACTTTATTGCTACGAATGTTAACTTTGAATCTTACAAAGCTGAAAATTTTAAAGGTAAGGATTTTATTACCTATTGACTTATATTTGGGATTCTCTATCTCTTATTCTTATATTTTCAATAATTTCTTGAAGCAATTCTGCCGCTGAATGTAGATATATATTTATTGAAAACTCTAAACAATTTAATGAAATAGTTCAACTAAACAATCCACTTAATTTTAATTAAAATTTTACGAATAATTCGGAAACTCAGTTTACAAATTTGATTGCGGTTTCCAACCAAACTTGACTATCGATAATATTATGCTAACTCTTTGAAGTTCTATTTGTCACAAATTAATATCTCTACCGTCGCCAGTTTTATTCGTCACGAAGACATTGAAATGGAACCGAAAACACAATAATAGAGTTTTAGTTTTGTATACTGAATAATTGAAATCATATTTTACAAGGGAGGTCGTTTTAATAGGATCCGACCGAACAGCTTTGATACTTTATTCGTCGGGGACTACGGGACTTCCCAAAGGAGCGAACCTGTCACACCGCAATTTAATTATATCTGGACTTCAACCCTTGTAAGTTAATTTTGTACACGTGTATTTGATGTGTATACCTAATACGTTTATGGTAACTAATTTTAAGTTAGTGGGATTGGTATAATAAATACTGTAATTTCATCAGAAAGTTCACAAAACTGTGTTCCGTCAGTAAGCAAAGTTTATTAGTATCTCCAAGTTTTCCAACATTTACGTAATTTGGACTTCAATATTCTGTCAATAGTAACAGATGAGTTTAAAAGTTTTAAAGTTACCGTACGTAAAACTCATCAAGTTCATTAACAGCTTTCACATAAAAGTAATGTACATACATACACAGTTCATACATACATAGTTCTCTGCGTAGAAACCATCAAACTGCGGTCGCCAACCCGACTGCCAAGCGTGGCGAGTATTGGCAAACCCCCCTTATAGAGGGAGGCGAATGCCTAGTAGTGGACTTCCAACGGTTGAGATGATGATGATGAAACTCTAGCACAGTCTAGAGGCAGTTTAATACTTATCAACCTTTTTAATAATTCAAGGGGAGTGGAACCAGGTCGGGTGTGTTTATCAATAGCGCCTTGGTCTAATACAGTTGGAATCATTTTAACTATGCGAATGCTAATAAACAACGAGACCGTAGTGTTCCTGGACAAGTTTGTCGAAGATACTTATCTCAAATGCATCGAAAAGTATAAGGTGAGCAAAATTGCACAAAGTTCAATTTTATGCATTATTTTTTTTTTTTTTATTTAAGTAACTAAACAGGCGTTTGACCGCAATCTCACCTACTGGTAAGTGATGATGCGGCCTAAGTTGGAGCACGCTTGTTCAGTAAATACCTATTCACTCTTGATTTCAATATACCCACGTTATAGTTTTCGGGAAAAACGGACGATGGCAGCGAGTTCCATTGCTTCGTCATGATAAATGACGAGGCAAATCGCTTTGTGCGAGCTGTTGGTAAGTCTGCCAAATAATGGTGACGCTTTGCCGTTTGTGTTGTGCAAAGTTAATGGCTGCCCAATATTATTTACCTACTGTTACTGTTCCTACTACGGAAAGTTTTAGATTGAGCTTAACTTAGCAATCCTGCGTAGCATGGCACGTGGCCATGTATTTTCTCTTCTTGATTTTTCCGCGTAGTTAAGTATTTTCCTATAGAGTAAGTCTTAAGACTTACTATAAGTAATTAATTACTTATAGTTCCTTTCGTTTTCATTATACAAAACTTTACTATTGTAAATATTGTTTTAGGTTGGAATTTTATTAACAGTGCCGCCACTGGTAGTCCTACTGCCAATATTATTTACCTATTGTTACTGTTCCTACTACGGAAAGTTTTAGATTGAGCTTAACTTAGCAATCCTGCGTAGCATGGCACGTGGCCATGTATTTTCTCTTCTTGATTTTTCCGCGTAGTTAAGTATTTTCCTATAGAGTAAGTCTTAAGACTTACTATAAGTAATTAATTACTTTTACATCTCTCATATTCGGTAAGTAGGTCCTTATTACCCCCAAATGGGGCTTGTAAGTGACCAATTAGCGCTCTAGGGTAATAATGTAGCTAGAAAAGCCCTAGGGCGGTAAGTAATTAAAAAAAAACTTCACTCTTTCAAAAAGTTTGCGTACATCTAACCATCATACTGGCAATAGACATCATGCATTCAGGCCAATGACAAAAGAGGTCGCTTCGCTATTCCTTGTCTTCGTATGAGTATAATAGTCATCAATTTTAAATATCGAACTACGAAGCTCAATTTCGTTCTTGAAAAAAATAATTTAAAAAAGAGATGAAAAAAGGCGGGAATAGAAAACTTTTACTTTAAAATGTTTTATTCTTGTAATGCCGGTGTTTTTCTACTTACCTCACAATCGAGATGTAAAGCAGAGTAGTTAGCTCGGGTGTAAGCATCAATTGCACCCTCGAAGTATAGGCGCCCTCGCTGCGCTCGTGCGCCTAAATATCTCGGGCTGCAATTGATGCCTTACAGCCCTTGGCTACTAATCTACTATTACATCTCTCATATTCGGTAAGTAGGTCCTTATTACCCCCAAATGGGGCTTGTAAGTGACCAATTAGCGCTCTAGGGTAATAATGTAGCTAGAAAAGCCCTAGGGCGGTAAGTAATTAAAAAAAAACTTCACTCTTTCAAAAAGTTTGCGTACATCTAACCATCATACTGGCAATAGACATCATGCATTCAGGCCAATGACAAAAGAGGTCGCTTCGCTATTCCTTGTCTTCGTATGAGTATATTAGTCATCAATTTTAAATATCGAACTACGAAGCTCAATTTCGTTCTTGAAAAAAATAATTTGAAAAAGAGATGAAAAAAGGCGGGAATAGAAAACTTTTACTTTAAAATGTTTTATTCTTGTAATGCCGGTGTTTTTCTACTTACCTCACAATCGAGATGTAAAGCAGAGTAGTTAGCTCGGGTGTAAGCATCAATTGCACCCTCGAAGTATAGGCGCCCTCGCTGCGCTCGTGCGCCTAAATATCTCGGGCTGCAATTGATGCCTTACAGCCCTTGGCTACTAATCTACTAATAGTTCCTTTCGTTTTCATTATACAAAACTTTACTATTGTAAATATTGTTTTAGGTTGGAATTTTATTAACAGTGCCGCCACTGGTAGTCCTACTAAATCAGTCAAAAATTATTAACAATTACAATGTATCTTCAGTTAAGATAATGTATTGCGGTGGAGCTATTTTACACAAAGGAACGATAACTGAAGCTAAAAAAACGTACGTACCAAGAAAATAATTGCTATTTAACAGAATAAGAATTGCACCATACATTTTACCAATATTTATGATATTAATATGAAATATGAATATGGGAACAAAGATTTCAACCACGAGCGGGACTTGAACCCGCACCTTCTGCACCAATGCGCGTGGTGGGTACTCTACCAATTGAGCTACCGTGGAGGTACTAGTGGCGTACCGTGGAGTTCTTCCAATCATAATATAGCGAATAGACCGCTTGGTCTATAAAAATATAAAACTTAATGATGTTGTTTCAAAAATAGATTCCCAAACCTGAAAACTATCCTTCAGGGATATGGAGCGACTGAGACCACAGGAGCAATCACAGAAGAACGGGAAAATGCACCAAGACTTGGCAGTGTAGGAACTGTCGCCCAAGGAATCAATATTAAGGTATTTGTTATATTAACTTTGTTATTCTTACATTCGCCTATTCTTGTGCCAAATTTCAACCCGACCCGTTTAATACAACGATTTGAGCCTTTGAATTTAAAGTACTATAAAAATTACATCCCAAGCATTTCTCTTCTGCTGGCCATATGATGCGCAGTAGGCCATCGTACGTTAACAAAAAATTTCACGCACAGCCGCTGACATTAAGTTTATTGCATTTGTTTGCGTGATTATTTAAATGTGTACTGTACCTCAGCCAAGAGACAATTATAATAATTTTTGATATACAAGTTTAAAAGATGACATCCCTGACGTAGTAGAAGGAGTAAGAGGTATGCGATGGATATAGAGAAGCAGCTTGTAGGTTAATATAACTACATACATACATACATACAGTCACGCCTTGTTCCCGGTGGGGTAGGCAGAGACTATTTCCCTTCACTTGCTACGATCCTGACATACAAGTTTCGCTTCGTTCACTTTTATGATATTTTTTATACATGCTCGTCAGTTGTACGAGTAGGTACTTTTTACTTGGCCTTTCCTAAGAACAACATCAATTTGTTCATGAAAACTACGCCTAGGTCGATCCCTACCGACTTGACCATACACACTAGCCTCATAAATGTCTTTTGTAAATATAACTATAGGTAGATAAGCGATGGTCACAACCTGAATTGCACTTTATTACGTCGGAACTAGAGTAGCAATTTATTTAAATGATTTTGAGGAGTGTTCTTCTGTCCCTTTAGTATTTGATATTCTGCAGTTGCGTTGTGAAAGTAACTGGGCTAAAGATGATTCTGTGACTTTTATTCGTATAATCTAGAATTATATTTACGTGCCTAATCATCATCTCACATCATCATCAGCCGGAAGACATCCACAAAGGCCTCATAGAACCCGAAGAACGTGCCTAATAATTTCTACTCATAATTAAAATACCTTTTTAGGTAGTAGACGTGGAGTCCAGACAAATACTAGGGCCCAATCAACCTGGAGAAGTATGTGTGAATGGGCCAGTATTATTCCAAGGATACATTGGCAAAGATCTCAAAGATGATCTAGATGAAGAGGGTTTTTACAAGACTGGTGATATCGCTTATTACGATGAAGATGGCTATTTTTATATCGTGGATAGGATAAAGGAACTCATGAAGTATAAAGCTGGTCAGGTAAGCTTAATCAAGATAATTAAGTTACTCTTATATTTTTTTAATAAACTCATAAAATGCCGTTTAACAGACGTTTCAACATGAACTCCGGTCTAATTTAGGTATTCGTAGAGTCGGAAATTTGTAAAAGACTTCTCATTGATACATACTTTCTTTTATTAGTACTGGAATAGTATTTAGCTATTTCGTTGTATGTTTTTATAATTTTAAGATCTGCGATTGAGGCAGAAAGTTTTTGAAAGTTCATTTAATTTCAGGTATCTCCCTCAGAGCTAGAGGCGATTCTTCGGCTTCATCCAGCCGTAATAGATGTCGGAGTGACAGGGGCCCCTGATCCTTTGGTCGGTGAACTGCCCACGGCGTTTGTTGTGAAAACACCGGGCTCCCAAATCACTGAGAAAGAACTTGTAGACTTTGTTGCTCCAAAGGTCAGTAAGAAATATAAAATGATGATGATAAAAATATGCAAAATATACAAAATATACGTTTATTATGGGTACAGGTACAGGTACATAAAGATTAAAATATTTTTCATTAGATTATATTATAATTGCAATAAGGATTTGTTCAAGTTTTACTTGAACGTGAGGGTGTGTGTGCACCTAAGTATATGTGTTTACACATATAAGTAAGCCACAATTCTTTAAGGGGGGTACGATTTCGCCAAGCTTATGCAGTGATACGGCCCCGCCCCATTTCAGTTATCGTAACAAGATTCAATGTTTACACATGACATGACAGAAACTATGACATGTTTGAAGACAAATGATCCAATAAAATCAACCGACCTCTCCGCACGCCACGCCTCCAAGATTTCGTTTTTAAAAAAACACTAAACTTTCGCATATACAATAATTAATAGGACACTGGTTTCGAGTTTCAACAGATTGTTGTCAGTGATATCTTTCGTTTCATTATTTTCTTAGGTATAGGTAGGTAGGTAGACACACCATGTTTGTTTTTTGATACTGGTCTTATGAAATGCATAATAACTGTCGATATCAATATACAACGTGTGTTCGAAATTCAATGACATCGGATAAGTATTATCTTTTATCTAAAGAAATATGTAAGAAAACAAGCCATGTTATTGCGATCGTAATAGATGACGATAAAATATTAAGATAATAATAATCACACCAGGTTTTATGATACATAGAAAATAATTAACTTAAACAATAACATTTTGTTAGTAAGTACGTCCACAGTGCACATTATAAAAAAGATAATAAATATGCTTACATTTTATAAGGAGGCGATATATGAGAGATAAAATATACATGTGTATATTATAAAGGTAAAGGTATACATATAAGACTCACAATTCGCCTTACTCTGTTCAATACTTATGGAACCGCACGAGTGATCTGCACTCTAGTTAGCACGCCTTTAAGGCGCGATGCAAACCAAATTCGCCCTCTATCCCACACGTACTCAAATTTTTGAAGATACAAAATTTACATGTAAATACGTAAAAAATTGGATTTTTACTGTAAGTTTGTATTGTTATTTTCTAGTTCCTAGATTTTATTTTACGTAATTACATGAAGTATTTTTTATATCTTCAAAAGTGTGGTTACGTGTGAGCGAGAGGGCGAATTAGGTTTGCACCACGCCATAATAATTTGAATGTATACTCTGACAAAACGGCCCCCTTATTACGGACGCAACAGAATCGTGGAAAGCGTTTAAATTGCTTAATGTCTGCTGTCAAACGTCATTTTTTGTATGCCGTTTGACAGCAAAATTTACTGCTGTTGTTACGCGATTGCATCTTCATAATACCACCCCGGGTTTCCCCAGATACTCTACATGAGTGAATTCATATGAGTTATATGGACAATCCATATTATCAGATTTTCAGGTCGCTAAGATTCTTACAAGGCCTCCGACATGACCTAACGACTGCCCCGTACATAATCTCTTATAGGATGCACGGTAGCGCCCATGTGAAAAGTCTACATGTGAGATTTGATCGAGGGACGGATTTGAAGTCGAGGTATTTCTGCTAGGCCACGATCGCTGGAGAATCTTAAAGTATGGAGAAGGCCTGTTATGGACCAACACTTGCATCATAAAACTTTAGTTGGTATAAGTGTTGAATATTTCAGGTGTCGTCGTGGAAGCAACTGCGTGGAGGCGTCAGATTTGTACCAGAGATACCGAAGACAGCTAGTGGTAAAATATTACGGCGAAACCTTCGTCAACTGCTAACTAAACCCTTCAGTAAACTATGATGTTACTTTATATATATGAGTACGACAGCTACTTAACACTAATTGACTTTATACTGTCGGCATATATAATAAACTAACGCAGCGATTTAAATGAATTTTAATAAACTCAAACAACATGAAATCAATATTATTAATAACAAAATTTGTAAAGGTCCTCGTAAGGATTTGTAAGGAGACTTCCTCGGTGGCGTAGTGTGCGCAAGCTCGACTGCCGATCATGAGGTCCCGGGTTCCATCCCCAGGTCTGGCAAAGTGTTATTTGGATTTTCCATTAGAAATTATCTCAGTAACAACCTGGAGTCTGAAACTGTAGGAAGATGCTAACAGGCACGCCTCTTATTACATGGGACCAATAATAAACAGGTGAAATTTGGGTGTACCTACTATGGGACTGAGTCCTGGGATTTCCCTTCGGAAAAAAGACATGATTGTACGTATGGTTTATGTTGTGATACTTGTTGGTGTAATCATCGTTTTTACAATTCTTTGTACAATAGATCACTTTACAATAAAATGCTAAAAGTTTTACAAGGTTTCATTTTTACTCCTACCCATTCATTTAAAGAAAAGGGGAGGGAAGGTGAGGGAAGGGGAGCTTCTCGAAAATGGAAAGCTCAAATTAGGTCCCATAATTAAGTCCACGTACGTCAATAAAGTGGGGTTGTACACTAGCGACTAATATTGTTGTCTCGGTCGCACTTCGGTCTTAGGTACCTCTTTCTATCATTGTTGTTCATTATATTGCATTGTGCAAACTTCACACTGAGCAAATTGCATGTGCCAGTTGTTGAGTAAGCGCTGCGAGAACATACCCTATCTCCCATTTTCTTTAAATCAATGCTCGTTATGATTTGTAATACCTATTAGTAATTTATAACTGCGACATTGATGAAATTTTAATAAAATTCAGTTTTTCCATTTTTATTTCCTACATTTTCTACCCAGATACACACATTATTTCATCATCATCTCAGCCATCGGAAGTCCACTGCTGGACATAGGCCTCCCTCATAAGAGGGGTTTTGCCAATACTCGCAACGCTTGGCAGGCGGGATGTCGAGCGCAGTTCGATGGTTTTACACAGAGGACGCTGCTGCCCGTCCTCGATATCTGTTAACCCTTAGCCGGCTCTTACGGCAACCACGGGTAGAGAGGGTGAGGGACTATTCTATAGCCGGTAACCCCACGACAAACACACATTATTTACTCATCATCAAAATAAATATAGGCACTTGAAAGATGACATTAACGTTAGTAGGTAATTGCGACCGATTACCATAATTATCTTCTTGTATATTCTCATGCTATTAAACCACGTCAATTTGAGGTTTATCACATTTTCGTGTATCTAATAGGTATATAGGTAACTAGCTGTGCACCGCGGTTTCACCCGCGTTGTCATCGTTCCCGTGAGAATATCAGGAAAAAAGTACCCCATGTGTTATTCCAGAGTCTTAGCTACCCTACATACCAAATTTCAGCCTAATCGGATCAGTAGTTTTGGCGTGAAAGAGTTACAAACATTCATCCATGCATCCATCCATTCTCACAAATTTTCGCATTTATAATATGAGCAGGACTTAAATTGAAATTATAGCTACTCAGGCGGATACACGGGGATTGTGATTGAAAATGACCACATTCAGAGAACCTTTGGCCTGATGCCGTGGGTGGCAGTAATAGACCATAAGGCATTAAATTTACAGTCTTAGGCCGTTTTCCAAGTAAATTGCATGGTACGGCCTTCGCCCACACAATCCGTGCCGCCTTTGCCCACCATAATGATACGGCAAATGACCTATTTATATAACCCTTTTTGTTAAACATATCTGGAGGAAAATACTTTTTTATTCATATCTATACCTGATTGTTTCATACAAGAGGCAATAAAACCGATAGCTTATTAATAAGATACTTAAAGTTACAAGACGAGCAAATCAGGTGCCTGATGGCAATTATCATGATATCAGACACAGTGCCACCCAGTGTTTTAAAATTCAAAATTCTGCGCGGCACTACACTGCGCCTGTCACCCTGCAGATATTAGTTGTTGAAACTCGTCTTGCCTAGTAATTTCGCTGGTAACATTGCCTTTCAGACCGGAACACAGTAATGTTTGCACATTACTGCTTGGCGAATGAATAACTGGCTAGTGTCCAAAAAATCTGAAAAGTACCGTTTGACAGTTATTTTTCTAATAATCTATTATTGTAGAATAAGCGGTCTATTCACTTGAATTCACAATATGAATATAGGAAGATAAATTCCCCTTCGTAGTCGTGGTACAAGTCGCGTCACGATTTAATAGCGCTGACTTTGTATTCGCGGAAATCGATTTTTAGATCGTGTTAGGACTTTTTAAACCAATACACCTGCGCAAAGCATCCCTCCACTTTTTTTTGGGAGACTTGACGAGCGCTATTAAACCTGACGTGGCCACCTACCATTTTTCTTTCTTTATTTACATTGTAGTAAAAATCGGCTTGAAAAGATGAAACGTCAATCGTTACTGCATAGATTTGATGCACTATGTGTAATAGATTATATATATATATATATATAATCTATTACACATAGTAATAGATTATATATATATATATATATATATATATATATGTATAAAAAAAGTGGAGGGATGCTTTGCGCAGGTGTATTGGTTTAAAAAGTCCTAACACGTGAACAGTGAGAACAACATAAAACAGTGAAAAAATAGTATATATATATATATATATATATATATATATATATATATATATATATATATATACTATTTTTTCACTGTTTTATTCACTTTTATTATAGCACGAACTTAACCGTTTCCCATACGAGTAGATATAGTAAGTAGGTTGGCACTTGTAGTAAAATATTTCATTTTACTGTTACCTATATGATATAAAATACACAATATTATGTATATAATATAAGGTCGGTATAGCGGTACCCAATAATACAATACTTACCTGTATAGTGACGGTGATCGATACATAAATGCTCTCTTTTATGATCTTTTATGCAAATTTATTGATACTATAACTACAATTTGCTCTCAATTCTTCAAATCTATAAATATTTATATCAAAATGCCCACTCACACATACGGCAAACTGCTCATACGTATTATGACGACATTAGATACGTTCAAAAACCGGTTCCGTAATTTATTTGACCAAAAAATTCAACATAGAATAGTAACCACTGGAAATTGTAAATATAGGTAACATTCCGGAATAACAATACCCCACATTATCATCTCACACAAAAGGGCCAGATTATTTATGATAGTTAAAATATTGAAATCCGATAAAATCTCGCTTCCAAAAGTATCCGTCAAAACGTTTTTGTATTAAATATACACACAGAATAATTTTTGTTATCTGCCATCGACGTTAATCCTCGACAGGCAGTTGCATAAAAAGCTTTTACCAGCTTTTACAAAAAAAAAAACAGAGAAGCAGCATATCAGCATCTGCACATATTGTTTTTGATTAAGTATGCTAACTTTATAAGTGTAAAGTTAGATAAGTAGGAATTAAAACATTATTGTTAGTATGAATACAGACTTACTTACTACTTACTTGGGTACTTTTTATCCTGATGTTCCCACGGGAATAAAGAGTGAAACTCATCCACACTTAATGTGTCACAAAATGAAAGCTTTCTAAGTTAGGTTAGAAGTTAGAACCTCAGCACTTGACCAGTGTTGCCAATAAGATGTTTTTCAATCCGCTAGGTTGGTTATTTCTCTAAAATATTTTTTATCCGGCAATAATAGCCGTTAAATTAAGTTTATTGTTTTATAATTAAGTTATATATTTTCTCAGTTTAATACAATTTACGTAAATGTAATAAACAACTTGAAAGAATACGATAATAGGTAAACTTACCTTACTCTTTTTCTTCTCTGTATTGTGAACCTATATTAATTAGCCTTAAATCATCGTCCCCTTAATAAACATTGCAGAGATAAAAAAACACATCTTTGACAGATCTAATTGCCATCATACAAAATATTTAATATAAAACACACCATACATTTGAAAAATGTTAACAGTTTCTGTCCTGGTAAATATCCCGTCAGCCGTTAGAAAGATTTTTCCCGTTTTCAACGTATCCAAATCCGCTAGATATGACGGTAAATCCGTTAAGTTGACAACACTGAACCTGAACAAGAAAGCCATCATTTTGTTAAATAGGATAACTTCATTGTCATGTAGACAACAAATATGAAAATAATCCTCGAAATCGTTACGGTAACTAACTTCCACGGGACGAATATGGCATAAATCGTAACGATATTATTAACTATTATATAATATTAACAATTCTAAAATTTAATGAATAATAATAATATGGGACAACTTCCCCACACGGTCATCTAGTTCCAAACTAGGCTAGAAGCCTGTACTATTGTAACCAGATGACTGGTATACATACTTATATAAGCTTTTATAACATCCAGACACAGATCAAACAGACATGTACTTTTAGATAAATATCAACACTCTCACACAATACCTCGACAGGCATACACACATACACACACCCCCACAATCAATATTTTTTTTTTTTTATTAAAATAAGTATTTTAGTAATTTTCATATAAAAATCTCTTAAATGAGAATATAATATTATTATTATAATCTAATGACATATTTTAGTGACATAATATAGTTTATAAGCTCAAAAAATGAGAGAAGCCACTGGCTCCTGAAACACAGTTTATACTAGTTCGGGAGCCTATGGATTCAAAATAAACCTGTACCATATTTATTATGTCAATAAAGATATATTGATTGATTGATTGATTGACACATTAATAAAATACTTAAATACTTAGTACTTAGTTCATGCACACAAATGTTTGACCTGGCCGGGGATAGAAACCGGGGCCTGCGGCACAGAAAGCAGTGTTACTATAGCCTGAGCCATCGAGGCTGTCATTCGTAGTAAAGTGCCCTATAATATGTAGAAACAATGCACCTACTTAATACTATTATAGTACAGCGAAAAGCTCACAGATGCCGACTTTCTACATACCAAAGTAAAGAATAAGACAGCTAACATTTACCTTTCAACGCGGCATTAACCCTGTCCAAATCGTAAAGCGACAGTGGAAGAGGCTCGTTCAACAGTCGCAATCGTTTGTTCCCCTTGCTCGAGACTTCGTAAAAACCGTCGCTCAAAAATATGCCAGAAGAATGCCTGTACAGTCTGTAAGCGCACTTATTCGTCCGCAGCCAGTCCACAAACACAATCGCACCGTTCAGAGTGCGCTCGTCTCCTGAAAAGACGTGACTTTTCAGCTCGTCGACGTTACCTTTCATTACATACCGAACGTATAGTTTGTAAACCATGAACACTTTCGCATTGTGTTTCACGCCGCGCTTTATCTTCCTCACGCTCAACACTCGAGCTGTGAATATGTATTTAGATTCAGACACGGCGGACGACAGAATCTCGTAGTCATTAGTTATCGTGTCGTTTAAAACACATTTAGAACCATTTATGTCTTTCTTGCGGCTAACAGTATCCCGCTTCCGCACGACACCCTGTATACGAGACTGGGCGTAAATTATCGTGATGTAGTAAAACGATAACACTAAAAACTGAAGCTTCATTTTTATTGTGGGTCTAACAGTCGGCAGTTAAGGCGCGTACAAGCGAGACGATGTTGGAGCCATTTCAGTCGGTCGCGTAAAAACTTTGATCGTAAACAAACGCGGACACAATGTTGCGCAAGAGAGCTTTGGCGCCACCGAGACGCGTGCGCTAGCGCAGCCTCACGCGTAGACTGGGTTACCTCGCAATTTGATGCAACCTTCATCAACGTAAACAAACGCTTTACGTCGTGGAAGCTTATGGCCGAGCTAATTAGCGTTAATTGGTGCTGTATTTTAAAACTGAACGTAATATTGGGTATAGGACAACGGACCAAGCTTCCAACGGGGTTCGTAATATGGACATATTGAAACGGTTGATAATTGATGTATAGGATCCCGTGGCTAGAGTACGGTAGCCGCAGAATAACAGATGGGTCACGAGCGCAGCGCGTGGCAAGTTAACAGTAATTGCCTACGCGCCACCGAGCTATGCTGCAGTCAAATGCCTTGAATATTCATACTCTGGCTAGGGACTACCGCTCAGAAAACTTTCCCACTGTTTTCAACTAAATGCTACATTAGCTGAATTTGTAATTGTAATTTGTAAAAGTACATTTTCTGCCTTCAAACGTCCCATTACTATTCCATCTTAGCAGGAATATTATAGGTTATATAATTCAAAGTTCAAAGAAGCGTATTACGTAAAATTTGACTCAACCTGCCCACGTATACAATTTCGTCAATTATAAAATATTTTTATCAACAATAGAATCGATGTCCTATCCCCCAATTACGCTTTCATTGTTGGGCTATTGTGTCCAACGTAGGCTGTATAAATCCACTGAGCGGGCTCTGTGAGATTTTATATAAAACATTTTAAAATGGTTGTTAGTTGTCGCACGTACCGCATAGCGTAGCGTAGGTGATTGCGAGCGCTTACTCGAGGAATTTGGAAAGTGGTACGGGCGTGGGCGGGCGGGTCTTGTCGCGCTCTTGACGAATCTTCTACGTCGCACTTTATATTTTTAACATTTTTCACAGACTGTGTTAAGTGCTTACTTTATAGCTCCCGGTGGAAAAAGTTTAGCCGATTAATTTCGGTGTGTAATCTCGTTTCTCTGATCTCCGCGTGCTTAAATCATAATAATCTTAATAAGTGTAAGAAGCGAATTAACTAAATTAGTATTTAAAGCAGGTATACCGTTCTTATGACTCGACTTTGTTAGTTAATACCTATATGACTCAATATCGTGAATCATAAATCTACCTACGCAAAATTCATACTAATTATTATTCTCTATCAAGAAATCAACTATATAAATTTTATATTGATTGATAGTTTCTCGGTCTGAAGAAATTATTATTGCTATTGTAATACCATAATTATTATTCATGTAAACTATGCAATCAGAAGTAAACTTCGTGTGTGGTTCGAAGATATCGTGACGAATGAACTTGATCATTACTTTCTCAACGGTCTATAATAACGCCTCCTGTGATGATAGTTTAAGATACGGAGCCGACAGTCTATCGGCATCGAAAGGCATTCTTCATGTTATTGCTTCAAATTTACTTATCGTTAAAAATCTATATTGTGGAAGGGTGAGTCCGTCTCACGCGAGCTTCTTCGATACGCGACTCCGGCGTCTAATGAAGCAGATTACATCGCTTACGTGTGTGAGCTCAATGCTTTATCTGGTAGGATTCTCACGGATCGTGCAGGCAACAGACTGATATGTATCGCCACCGCTGACAGTAGACAGTAACTAAGCAAAGAGGGGATTTACATACGAAAATAGAAGACTGACGTTACTTTACGATGATACAGCTGACTAGATAAGGTGCCTAGATAGTCTCGTCCGCAGCTAAAACTTGCAGCTTTCAAGTGAACTGCAGATGAGCCGACCGATACCCGTAGTCAGATTATGCGAAGCTTAAATTGGATCTTCTCGGAATTTTTAGGTTAAAATGGCTTTCGCAATAAAATTTATCGCAGAGTATTTGACTCGAAATAATGTCTATTCGTGACCCATTGCAAATTGAATTAAATGCCATCTCTTCGTGATATTATTTTCGCTTTTTCGCAGTTACTCTTGTCGTATACAAAAAAGAGATGAGAACGAACGTTGCGTTAGTAATGAAATGGGTTAATCTAACGCCAACTATAAAAGAGAATAAAGCCACTTATGCAGATAAATGCGTCTGGCTCGGGCTCCATTAAGAGACGAATAAAAATATCACTTAAAATTTATTGAACGTTACTTAGCGTGTAGAGAAGGATGACACTATGTTATATTCATTTTACGGCTGGCATTTAGTGGTGTCGTAATATTTATTCAACTAATTGGAATGTGTTTGCATTATCGATAATCTCTTTACTATGTATATTATTATGTGTGTATACGTATTGTGGATCCTTCGAGTTGGGTCTTGTTTGTTTTGTGCAGCGTACACCAGACGCTCGCCGTATTCACTCCATTAACTTAACGAATAGTTGTCTAGATGTCGATCAGAATCAACTCTCAATGCCTTCACGATGGACATTATGGATGCGGCGCCCACACGCTATTATATTATTTTCAAGGTACTAGAATAAATTGATTGCTTTCGTAAGACTCGCTCTTTCAGCTTTTGTTATTATCATTAAATTAGCGGTTTCAACATAATTCATTCGCTTGGAGTTAATGTTAGAAGATATAAAGCTTACCTTTAACAGCAGCATTTATCCTGTCCAAATGATAAAGGGTCAGTGGAACTGGATCAGTAAGAAGGCGTAGTTTAGGCACAGGTCTTGCAATGTCAATATATACTCCATCACTTAGGAAGATTGCCGACAGTCGCGGCCTAGGACCAGGAGTGCAAGACTCCCTAGCTCTAGGCTTCTCCAATACCACCAAAGCACCACTCAAAGAGTCCGCATTATCTTCAAGCTTCACATAACCTTTCATTTCCTCAATATCCCCTTTTAAAACTCGTCTCATATAAACTCTATAAACATTCGATCGTTTAGCTCTCATTCCCTCGGAGGGCTTCGATTTCTTTACGTTTAAAACTTTACCCGTAAATATATACTTGGATTTTCCTATCGCTTCCATCAGGGACCACTCGTCTTCTATAATTGTCTCGTTGAAGTTACACGGAGGCAGAACAGCCCTATGTCGTCTGTGTGTATATCTTTTTCTCACTTTACCGCGTATTCTGGTCTCGCCGGCGACAACGATCGCCAATGCGATAACGTAAACAATAAATATCGAAGGCTTCATGTCGCAGAATCGTTTACACACCTAAATGCGCTCGGTACAAATGTATCTGTCACATTATGCGCGTTATTTATGCACACGGGGGCTCATAAAGTGTCGTCGGCTTATTAAGGGTGGAGGCGTTAACATCTCACTAACGGAAAGCCATCAAGTTTAATGTTTATAATTTTTAGATGTAATCTGGATTTTATTCAAGATGTGGGCATAATAAGTGGATAACCGGTCGTTCTCACGATCGATCGTGTTGTAAACAAACACGGGTCACTCGGACCGGGACAATGTGAGCTATGCGTGCGCACGCGCAGCTCGCAGCCGCTAACTGAAGCCTGCTCGCCGTCATAAGCTCTCAGCCTCCCGGCGGATAATAGGGAAACTGCTTGTATTCAATATATCCAACACTACATAATAAAAGCCATCCCAATGTGCTTAATCATAAAACCTCTATCATGAAATTATATGCTTATAATATATTATAATTCTAATTTTGTAAAACTCAAATAAAAAGTAAATATATTTAATATTGAGTCTTACAGTTGTTTCTAACTATTTCTAAATTATTATCATTGCATGCATACGCGTGCATGTAAATCCTAATCTACGAATGTGACTACTTATTTTGCATTTCCAAAGCTGTTAGAGATAGTCTCTACTTAACATTTTCTTGTATATGCTACACCAGCTTGAACAAAAATTATCTCTAACAAAGATAGAACGACGGACTATTTGTCGTAATCGCAGGATCGCCAAATTGGGATGCCTTTAAGATTCCATAAACATCTCTGAGCGCATCGATAGGGCGTTGAAATAACTGCGCGATGCTCGACCGCAGCGAGCGATGCTTGTGAAAGCTCGCCAAGCGTGGGCGAACAGGCTATAGCGCCGTATAGACGCACCATAAGATATAAGAAATTGCGTATAATAAAACGTAATAATCGTTCTGTATAAACGTGTAGGAAGAGCTTTTATAATATGTGTAAATAATATTATTACGATGTTAATGATTTATGTACATTGTACACAGGTATTACAAATTAAGCATACTTTCCTACTGTAAAAGAAACTATGAACAGGACATGTCTATGATAGTTATCTTTATATTACCTATATATAAAATCAAAGTACTATCTGACTGAAAAACTCACTCGCCCAGCCAAAATGTTCATGGGTCGATCTATATCATATTATATCATACTAGATAACGTTAATGTATAATATAATTATACATTATTAATACATTATAATATATAATTTGTAATTGTAAGATAAGGTTATGATGGGACTGTCATACCAATAAGGGTAAGAACCTTAAGTATATACATATGAATAAAAAAAAACCCTTGGACCTAGAGTGCTGAAATTTTGCACACATATAGGTTACGATTATGATGTAGACAAAAATGAGGAATTTCCGAAACTTTCACCGAAATTGCGGGAATTATGATAGTCATAATAATATTAATTGTAGGTGTCTCTGATTAAAAATAAGATAATATTAAATAATTCAAATTTAAAAGACAGTAGCTTAAATTAAATGTAAAATAATCCTACTAATTTATATTATCGTCCTAATCTAATATTATAAATGCGGAAGTTTGTGAGGATGGATGGACGGATGGATGTTTGTTGCTCTTTCACGCCAAAATTACATAACCGATTGGGCCGAAATTTGGAATGTTCCTTCCTACGGGAACGATTTCTACGCAGATAAAACCGCGGGGCACAGCTTTTACATTTAAAGGTGAAAATAAGTATGTATGGATATTTGTTACTCTTTCAAGCCAAAATTATTGAACTGATTGGGCTGAAATTCAGTATGTAGATAGTTTAAACCCTGTAATAGCACATGGGTACTTTTAATGCCGATATTTCCACGAGAACGCAAACTACGCGGGTGGAACCGCAAGGCACAAATAGTCGTACTAATATTTTAAATGTGAAACATTGTGAGGATGGATGGATGGATTTGTTACTTTTTCACGCCAAAACTACTGAACCGATTAGGCTGAAATTTGGTATGTAGGTAGCTTAGACCCTGGAATAACACACGTGGTACTTTTTTATTCCCACCGATATTCCCACGGGAAAGATGACAACGCGGGTGAAACCGCGGGGCATAGCTAGTATATTATAAAAGAAGCTAGTATTCATAATAAACAAAAATTTTATTTAACTAGATAGATAGGTATGCAAAATTATACTTTAGTGCTCTGCAGTGCAACTCTGACCTCAAATCTGCAACCGCACAGCTCGTTTGCTCAGTTTAAGCTGATACCTCTAATCCTCTGCCACTTGTGGCGCGCACCACTACCACTGCTGCTAACAAATCTTTGAGCTGTAATTGCAGTGTACCTGGATTAAGCTGTTACTACATTAGTCAATGCTATATGTAACATATTCTTGTACGTCCTAAAAAACGTATTGAGGTTATTATGGGGCTGTATTTTCTGAACTCTTGGTATCTTTAAGCTTTTACAGCATTAGTGCACGTTTATATACGTCAAATGTATTATGTACCATTAATGACGTTGTTATATTACACAGACCCCTAGTCCCGAACAAACTTCGCTGTAGAAGCGTCACGAGTTGAGTAAAATATGTACACTGTGATATATACGAGTACGAGTTATAACATTTAACTCTATTTACTTAGTAATTTAGATTAAAAATATTATTTTACCAAAAGCCCGCACACTGTATACGTAGTACGATAGTTTTTCTGTGGTAGTGTAAAGTATGCGTCCCCACGACTATACGATATCTTCTAACCTCATTTTGGTACTTTGTATAACATTCACAATAAAACAGTGTATTGTAGAATATTGTGCGAAATAAAACTGGAGCCTGACAGAATCATCAATTCAACCCATCCTATCCAACCAACCTATTTTTGTAGTGGTAGGCCTCTTTTGCAGGGGGCTGCCTGGGGAAGTACCACACCTTTGCCAGTTATTCATCCGCTAAACAGTAATGTGAAAACATTACTGTGTTCCGGTCTGAAGGTTACCAGTGAAATTACTGGGCATGACGAGATTCAACAGCTAATATCTCAGGGTGACGCGCAAGGCGCAGTGCAAAGCCGCGCAGAATTTTGAATTTTAAAACACTGGGTGGCAGTGTGTCTGATATGGGCAATCATGATGCTTACCATCAGGCATCTGATTTGCTCGTCTTGTCACTTATTGCCATAAAAAAAAAATCTAGGTATATATATTATACGCATTGCCCACCTCTTCGCTCATATTGACTGAATATAATCTCTGACTGAATATAATCTGAATACTGGACCCGAATATAATTATATTCAGTCCATTAGTCAATTTTACTTGAGAAACTACGCATTAATAATCGATATCCATCAAATAATACGCATCCCGCGTAATAAAATCGTTGTGTAGCCACCCCTTAATAAAAACGGCGGCGAAACGAGAATGCTATCTGCCGCTAACTATATCCCTAATAGGAAAACGATGTATCCGAAACAGCCGAGATATTTCTAACGATTATATTTCATATTTAGCTCTATTTTATATCTGCAGCATCCTGCGATAACGCTTGACGGACTTTAAATAGAGCGCACCGAAATGGGAAACTGCACTATAAACTAGAAGTAATATTATTTAATCTAAATTCAACTTTGTCACCTTAGTGCAAGATGTATTTTAAATTAATAAATCTTTCTAGTGACCCGTATAATAATGTATGTATGTAAAATTTTTTGAGATTAAGTAAGAGTAACTTCTACTGTATACTTTGTTTTTTTCAGATGCGAGTTATTTTGATGTTTTTATAATTTCTTTCAATATATAATACCTACACCCCACCCCACCGGGAACAAAGCGTAACTCTATGTATGTATATGATATACTAGCTATGTCCCTCGGTTTCACCCGCGTAGTCGTTCTTTCCCGTGGGAATATGGTGATAAAAAGTACCCTAATCTTATTTCAGGTCTATCTACATATCTAATTTCAGCTCAATCGTTTCAGCTGTTATTGATTCCCCATACAAAAATCCACCCCCTTTTAAGCCCCTTTTAAACCCCCTTTTAAAGGGTTAACCATTAAAGGATGATATCAGAGATAAATTGTATCCCAAGTCCTTTCCCGGGACTCAAACTATCTCTAAAAGTACCAAATTTACAGTAACAGACAGACACACTATCGCATTTGTAATATTAGTAAGAAAAAAGGGATGTAGGCTGCCATCTGAGAGTGGTTTAGGTCACTTCTTGAACGAATCGTCCTAGGATCACTTGGATTTTCTATAGGCTGACATGTCGGCCTGTGGATTGTCGAAGTGTTCTATGGTATAGTGTACTTAGTTGGGGTAGATAGTAAGTAGGTAGCTCTATTGTTTAGTCTTTTTTCAATAAAGGCACTCTGCCCTAAAAAAATATATTAAAATACAATAATATACATAATTCAATTTAATTGCAATTGGCGAAGTTTTTTTTTTTTCATAACCTCAGAATGAGTATAACCGAGACAAGACAAGAGATTGCGTTTGCATATAAATAAAAATAATTTATGCGCCGTTCGTTAGTGGTTGGTACGAGTAGTTTATTTTTATCGCCGTCGAAATATTGTAATCCCTTGCCTGTAATTATTAATTATGAAAATAACTCATAACAAAGAAGACAAAATAAGCATACAATGCGAGATAAGTCTTTTTGTTTGTGGTTTAAAACTGCAATAGTCATTTTACCTACCGCAGGCCTGTGGGCGCTCATGCAGTTAGTATACAGTATACAATAATAAAAGTTTACTGCAACACAAAATTAGGACAAAATAATACTATAATAAACTGGTCAAATGCGAATGGGCCTTGCGTATGAAGGGTTCCGACCTACCATGTACCTACCTATTTACAGGTGTCACCTTTCCTCACTTACCAAATAAAATTCTAAATATATATTATATTATATTTATTAAAAAAATATGTATGTTATGTTATGTTATATATATATATATATATACAGTATATATATATACTGCCTCGATGGCGTAGTGGGCGCATGCTCGACTGCCAATCAAGAGTTCCCGGGTTCGATTCCCAGGTCAGGCAAAGTTAATATTGGATTTTTCCATTAGGAATTATCTCAATAACTGCCTGGAGTCTGGAACTGTGCCCGGTAGATGGCAATAGGCTCGCCCCCTATTACATAGGACCAATAACATACTGGCGAAATGTGGGTGTATCTACTATGGGACTAACTCCGGGGTACACCTCTGCCTACTCCTTCGGGAAAAAGGCGTGAATGTATGTTATATGTATGTATATATATAAAGAGCACCTTTAATTATGAACTTTTTTTATTTTTTATTTGTTGTTATAGGCAATAAAAATTCATTAATACTATTGTGAAAATTAAAGGTATCTATAAGCTATTACGGTTTATGGGACAGAGACCTGTGACAGACGGACTGACGGACGTACGGACGGTGGAGCTCTAAGTAAAAGGGTTCCTTTTACATTCCTTGGGTGCGGATCCCTAAAAAACTATGACTCTTTACAGAAAGCGGTACAGAATGAGGTTAAGAATTCTCTTATCTTTTTATATTCTGTTGTTGTCATAAATCACGTGATATTTTCCATATGCAACGGTTCGTATGAGTTAGTTATGGCTACCTCAAACTGCAAATTACCAAAACTGGGAAGCCATCGCAATTGTGTACAAATTCTTTACATATGAATTATGTACCCACCTCTCTATTGTTATGATAGATAGGTTTATTATATTATATCATCATCATCATCATCATATTAGCCGTACGAAGTCCACTGCTGGCCATCATTATTATGGTTATTATGGGTAGTCTGAAAGAACTAAATCGACCGCGGGCCTTTCGACCGTACACAAAAATCGACCACGTTCCAAAGGACCGGTGATAAAATTACATTACTATAATATTTAATAGGTTTTATTTATCATCATCATCATCATCATCACTGGCCTTTAATATCTATAGAAGATGATTACAGTATACAGTATATAATGGCACTTACGTACGAGTACATGACTTATAGTAAGGCCGATTCCACTTAGCTGCGCTGAAGTAGGTGATGTGTCCTCTCCACGGATGCTGCATTGCCTGGGACGCAAATAAGATGGTGCAAACGTGCCCTAGACCTACACCACTCTCTCGACTTAACCGACAGGACCCAGAGGTGCCGGGTCGGTTGCAGGTCTAAAAAGAAACTAGACCCTTTCCACCTAGATGTTATATACGGTGGTTTGTCAGAGCCTCGTTTGTGTGCTAGCAAAATGCAGGTGAGATTGGCTTTGGGTCCTGAAGATGATTGTGGGACCCTTATAACCCCTATATTATATATCAAAACATTTTTTTTTTATGATAGTGAGTGAGAATACGAGCAAATCAGTGCCTGATGGTAAACATCATGATTGCCCGTATCAGATACAGTGCCACCCAGTGTTTTAAAATTCAAAATTCTGCGCGGCACTGCATTGCGCCTGTCACTCTGAGATATTAGTTATTGAAACTCGTCATGCCCAGTAATTTTGCTGGTAACATTACCCTTTAGACCGGAACACAGTAACGTCTGCACATTACTGCTTGGCTACTTAGTTACAAAAATGTGTTAAAATTGTATCAGCATATGTACCTATCCAAAAATAGTATATATTGTGGATATATGCATCTCTCTCAATGTCTCTAATTTTGTTTTTTGGGTACAGCGCGGACTTAAATATATAATTCGATAATTTTAAATTGTTTATATAATAAGTAAGTAATTAAGTAAGTACTCATTTATATTTATATTTGATTCACTTGTTCAAAATAAAAAAATGAGAATAGCGTACAATGCCTATATTTTAGGCATCTCTAGCAAAGGCATTTGGCTTTTGTTCCACGGCTGGTACTGTACCACTTATTACGTGTGGGCACAACGACAGCATTGTGAACTTATACTTACCTACTCGTAGCGTCTCAACTTGCCACCAACGACGCTCATATTATACGAGTAGATAGTATAGTAGAAATACATACATTGCAATAGTCGCATCAATAATAATTTTAATTCAGATCCGTGATGTTTGCCGGTGGCTCTGTTTACTGGTAGAGGTAGTTTATTAACAGGAATAGGTTTTTTATAAGTATAGTCAGAGTTTGAAGTTATTTTAATCAATTTACTGTGCTTCTAGTAATAGTATAAGACTTTATTTCGTTGATGTTACTCGCGGCACGGTATCAAAGATAATGTCTAGCAGCTGAAATTAAATTTACATTGCCATTAATAATTTAATATCATAATTTATCGTTTCATCACGGCCGTCAATAACCTCTGTCTCTATGCCCTATCTACCTATTAATCCAATATTACATGCACGCTCGACTGATACATAAACATTAAATGATCGCCAAAATATCAACATAATTGTTAAATAACGCCATGGAGAGTTGACACGATATTGACGTTGAATTATAATTCATGTTGCTCGTAAAATACGGCATATTCCCATCGACGTAACAATAGACGTGTGACTCGCTATGATTGTTTGGTCCTAGTAAATGTTGACTGCCTGGTTGCGCCTGAAAATATCGAAACAGTATGTATCTGCAACATTTGTTTTGTGCTCTAAAAAATCATGCCTGCTTGTGTATTTAAAAAGTTTTATCAGTTTTAACACTCCGGACAGAATATCTCATGGGGATTACTTTTCACGTATACAGAGGAAGATGCTATGTAAATTTGAATTAAGAAATAGAACGATAAGTAAAAACAATATAAAACATCTGCAAAAAAATTGAACCCCAGGTTTTTGAAATTGCAATGTTAGAAGGTCACCCGTCGGCCTCTCTATAAAATTGTCATTGCATATTCCGCAATAATTCACGGTACAGCTACGGCTCGAACTAATCCCGATTTACTGAAACGACCGCCGGCCGGTGTTTAATCACTCTGTCGCACACAACAAGCCGCTCATTAAACCCGAACTAACATATTATTAATCTGTGACGGTTGACGTCGATACTCAGTACGCCCCTGTCGATGTTAATAGTTATTCCCGTAAAATCATAGCTTCGAGCTACAAGCGCTTCAAGAGCTTTTCAAAGTGGAGAAGTCGGAAAGTTGTTGTTTGATAAAATGGATAATAACTTCAAAGTTGATAGCTTATTTCATTCACGAGTAGGTACCCTGTGTCATAGAGCGTATCAACTCAACTCAACTCAAAACAGCTTTATTCAAATAGGTCATAATCTGACACTTTTGTACGTCAATGAAGATAAACAGTACTGAGTCTACCGTGCGTTCGGAAAGATACCTCTACAAGAAGAACGCACAAGAAACTTGTAGGGCTTAGCTAAGTACGAGAAATTTGACACAATCCTATTAAAATTTTACCATATAGATGTTTTGTATACCCCTATTTCCTCCGAATATTATAAACATATTCTTTAAATTTTTATCTTAATGTTTTTTATAATGTAGTAAACTATATCCCTATCATTTTAGTTTTTGTTTTTTTCCTCAAAAGTAAAAAAAGGAACCCTTATAGAATCCCTTCGCTGTCTGTCTGTCTGTCTGTCTATCCATCTGTCAAAATACTTTTTCTCGGGAACGCGTTGAGGTATCCAATTGAAACTCATCAACAACTCAACTCTACGGTCCTTTGCCGGTGTAAAAAAAATCGAACTTTTGAGTCAAAGCAATCCTACGTAAAAATATACAAATCATACGAAAGATACTAAATATACAAAAGATACGGCCATTTTATCGCACATTTCCATACTTTATATCGCATATAAAGGCAAAAATCACAAATCCGTAAAATTTTCCAAGAACTTTTTTTATTACTAACATATTTGAGGTAGTAGTAGTATAGAATCCTACAATAAGCATACTTACCAAAATATGCCATAATAATTTATTTTATAATCTCTCATTTTTATAAGCACTTCTAAAATCACAGTTTTACTCACATAATTTTAACGTTCACTGTAAAAAATTAACAGTTTATAAAAGAAATAAAAATTATAGGAACGTATTTTTTTTACTTAATGTTCAAATTAAAAATGTATGGAATAAGTTAACGATATTCGGAGGAAACAGGTACAAAACATCGATTTGGTAAACTTTCTATAATTGAATTGCGTCAAATTGCTAAGAGGTCGCGTTTCTCGTTAGTTAGATGCAGAATTAAAGTTCTCTTTGTAATAAATCGGAAACAGTCACCTGTAAGTAAGCAGCTTTCGATTTATGCGTGCGTTGCAACCTCACTCAAACTGGGGAGCCGAAGAAACGTGCGAGGCAAAGCAATTTGCCGTCCGACCGCCATTTTGCAGCCGCTGCATTTTCTTGTGCACAAAATATGAAATATCGCTCTTTTTTTTCAGCTTCCGTTACTAGAAAACTGAAAATCCATGTAAAATATTGCATTCAAATTCCCATCTGAATTTTCGTGGAATATTTTGTTCATTTTACATGGAAAGTATTAATATTTAAGATTTTATACTGGCTATCAGAATTCTACATAATATGCCGATACAACTTCCCTCGGTTCAGTGTCATCTCCATCTAGATGGAATATTTAAGTTTCATATCACGAGTCTCTATGTAGAGATTGGTAGTTTGTGAATATTTATTATTCTATGAAAATTCAAGTGCAGACAGTAAAAAAGTATTGGGGGTTTTGGTTCATTTATCGTTAATAAATACATCGAAGTAACTTATTGGGATGGCGTAACGACACGAACTGAGTCTTGACTGACCAACGAAGCTCAGGTAACCGTAAGAGTGTTTTCGAACTACGTCCGAAAAGAATCCGATTCGAATCTGTTATTCAGAATACTATCCGAATTTGTATATTGCTTTCCGCACTACCTCCGATCTTTATCTGTGGTCACAGATTTAGATCGGACTCGTTCCGGACGCAGTACACGAGTGTTCATAAAAATACAACTACGGCTACTTCGGTGCATCAATATTATATCAGAAATGAAGAGTCGGATTCGTTTCGGACGTAGTGCGTAACCTCTCTCAGAAATATATTTAATAATAAACCAAGAAATAGATACTAAAATGCACCTACGAGACTACGAGTTCATCTCCTGCAAAATTAACACTGCATTACATTCAAAGAAAGTCCAGACTCTAGACACTACCTATACAGGGTTTTTATGGTATAATCAGATAATCCCTTTATGGCATGAATAATGATTGTAATAATTTGTAACAACCTTCTCCATGAAACCGACTGTGATATGAGAATAAATTGCTATACCATGATTTTTGTTTAAGCATTTCCATTTTCTGTGTAACAGATGTTTTCTTTTTCTCATTTTATATATTTTCTTAGTGAAATTTGAAGTCATTAATGAGTACAATGGCTCTTAAGAGGATGGTATGTCATGTGGAGCTACAGTACAGGGGAGCCACAACTTCGATTAAGTATCATTTCTTCTATTAGAGTATTCAATTGGAAAATTGCCTAAAGACACGAAATTCTATGTTTTACCAGACATCAGTAACCCTGTATAAGCTACGAGTATGTATACATATGTAGTACCTAGTAATGGCAGACAGCGCAGCGCTTTGCACCAAACGAGTCGTCAGTCCTCGCTGAACTTCAGTCCGTCTGAACGCGACACCTTTGAGCCCTCTTCGGCTCCATTGAACCGGATTTGTAAAAGGCTAATGATGCCCTCTTTCCAATTTTACATTTTTGAAAATAAAGCGAGGAAATTACTTCTAAAGAGGGATGGGTGTTTTGGTTGCTATAATGAAAAGGTATTTTAAAAGATTATCGACAGTCGCAGACACGTTTGCTAAAATTAATAGTGACAGACTGAATGTTTTTCTTTAACCGATTAAATATTTCGAATCGATAATAGATATGGTATCCTGTTACTTCATCAGAAGTAGTCAGATTCGATAATATTGCAATGACTTGGGACCTTGACCTCATGCTGCAACATCAGGTTCAGATCAGCCAGTAGTCAAAAATATCGAAGAAGGCCTCATTGGAATTGTCCCAATGAATATGTTACAGATAGACCAGGGTCTGATGAAGGACAGGAAAAAGAGGTAGGTTTTTAATCAACTTTTGTTATCAATGTCGCAATGATAAAATGAGAACATTCAAATGAAAAGCGCCACATCACATCTATAAGTACAAATTCAAAAACGTCTAATCAAATCAATTGTCCAAGTGAAATCCCGAAATACTCAGTAATTGGGCTCCAAGATAGCTTGGATGTTTCGGCCTAAATTAGTCGCATCAGATGGAAACTTAACCGAGCATCGACAACCTGCGGCACCGCCGTGACGGGGACTCCGCATCGATAATTCAATTTATACTTCCTGCCACTCACTGTACCACTGTCACGGCTGTGAACCGTGAACAGCCAACGGCAAGCTCTGATTTGGGTAATTTTAAACTGGCTAGTTTTAATTTAAATCTTTTATAAATATTAACATTATAATTTATTATAAAGTTAACCAATACATAGAGAACAAAGATGCCTGGAATCTTCTGCATGGCCACCGCCCGGCCCTTTACAAGCAATTGAGCGAAACACGTGTCGATATATGAATGGTGTCCTTAACAAAAATAATACCTAATTGCATTTCCTCTTTGCATGCAATTTTGCGGGCGGGAGGGCGGTGCATTGTGCATGTTGTTTTTGACACTAAAAAATTGGAACTAAAAACTAAATATTCTTGTTCTAGGAGTTTACTTTACAAGCAAACAAATGTAACCAAACCAAATATTGTAAAACTCGCAGTTGGAAAAATTAAACCCTACAAGTTTCTTATGCGTTCTTCTTGTGAGTAGAGGTAAATTTCAACGCACGGTATATCCATTACTAGTTAATGATATTATTTATTGACGTGTAAAATGTGTTTTATAAGACTTATTGAAATATATTTTCTTTGAGTTTGAATTTTAGTTTTGAATCAGACTATTTTTAGGGGTGACAATATCTGGTGAAATATGTTATGTTATCTACGTATACTCTTACTGTTGCTACATTTTATTACTTGGTATTAGTAGTTATATTCCACTTGTGATCCACTACTGTATATTCCACTAGTGATTCGTTTTCGTGGGAATTTCTTAAACATACAATCACGCCTTTTACCCGAAGGGGTAGGCAGAGGTGTGGGTACGCAGGACTCTCAGTCACATAGTAGGTACACCTACATTTTCCATGTAATAGGGGTGAGCCTATTGTCATATACCGGGCACAGTTCCAGACTCCAGGCAGTTATTGAGTTAATTTTTCTAATTGAAAAATCCAATATTTTACACTTCGCCTGACCTGGGGTCTACCCCGGGACCTCATGATCGGCAGTCTAGCTTGCGCCCACTATGCCACCTCCTTCCTTCATCATCATCATCATCTCAGCCGTTGGTAATCCACTACTGAACAAAGGCCTCCCCATAAATGGGGAGCCCATTTTGCCAATATTGCCAATACTCGACACGCTTGGCCGGCGGGTTGTCGAGCGCAGTTCGATGGTTTATTTGCAGAGGACGCTGCTGCCCGTCCTCTGGATCTGTTAACCCTTAGCCGGCTCTTACGGCAACCACGGGTAGAGTGTGTGGAGCACTATTCTAAAGCCGGTAACTCCACGCGACTCCGCCTTCCTTATTCCTTTCTTATTCCTTGTTTATATTTTAATAATGAAAACCTATATATAACATTATATATATAATATATTATATATAGGTTTTCTAATATATTAATCTAATATATTATATATATTATACTCAAACTCAAACAGATTTATTCAAATAGGTCATAATCTGACACTTTTGTACGTCAATGAAGATACAGTACTGAGTCTACCGTGCGTTCGGAAAGATACCTCTACAAGAAGAACGCACAAGAAACTTGTAGGGCTTAATTTTTTCAACAGATAGTTTCACAATATTTGGTTTGGTTACATTCGTTTTCTTTGAAGGTGCCGCGAGGCGGCTATGCAGAAGTTTCCAGGCATCTTTGTCCTCTATGTACTGGTTGACTTTATAATAAGCCTTCTTAAGTAAAGTAGATTTTATATAGGTTTTGAATTTACCCTCTGAGAGCCCAGTTATCTCTTTTGGGATTTTATTATAGAAACGTACACTATTTCCTAAGAATGTCTTTTTATTTGTTTTAGATAATCTAAAGCTAGGTACAGCTATTTTGTCTTTATTCCTAGTATTAAAATTATGAAGGTCACTATTTAATTTTAATTTATGTAAATTTTTACGCACATACATGATGTTCTCATAAATGTATAAGGATGGTAGGGTAGGGTATACTATATATTATATATATAATATATAATATTCAACGGCATTTTAACTGGTGTTTTGGTGAAATAGTCTTCCCTTTGAACTACGAAGTGTGTCTCTTGAAAAGTAGAGTGAATAGAGTTAGGGAATTAGGGAATAAAGTCTTGAAGGGTCAAACATACTGGCAATACACTTGGTGTTGCAGGTATCCATAGGCGACGGTAACAGCTCACCATCAAGCGGCCCGTCCGCTTGTTTGCCACCTATGTCACAAAAAAACTACATCCTAAACAGGTAGTTAAATTATATCCTTACGAGTAACCAAAAGGTAAATGATCCTACGTCTTTAACAAACTCAAAGAAAAATATAAAATCCCAGGAACGATTTTATTCTAGACCATTCGGTTAAATTATTTGGGACTGATTTCGACATTCGACACTACAAGGCAACCGCCCGCAATATCATGCGCTGGATTTTTATTATTTACGGCGACGACCATACGTTTAAATAGGATGTAGATACTATTTTTTTTGCCATAGGTGGCAAACATAAGTAAGTAGTACTCAAATAATGGTCAAGTAATAGTGGTACTATTTCTAACATATTTAATATTACTTTCTATTCCTACTAATAAATACGAGTAAAATCTATAATAATATTAATGTAATAATACCACTAATAATATTGTAATAATATTTAGTTTTCAAGTATAGAAATTTAAGTGTTGTCTGTAAAAGAGAGCAACAAAATCTTTGTGGTTTTGTTTTGTCTCTTTTACAGACATTTAGAAGCATTTTATCCTTCTTTCATTCCTGTGCATAAGTTTAAAAGAAAATGGGTTAAAAAAAGTCTGCGTTTACAAATTATCTACGTCCAGCACTCAGTGCTGTAGAGCTCGGCATAAAATATCGAATCTCTGAGCTCACTAATAATATCGCTGCTACCGTCGCGCTACAAAGCTTAAAATATGAAATAAATTTTCATCGTTCAGTCGAAAATAAACCGATGCTAAACACAAAGGTAGTATTATAATATATTCTCAAGCATGCATGGAAATATTGTCACTATTTTCGAAAAAAGAACACGTGAAGTATCGAATTTACGGACGATGAAAATCAAATCCATTGCTGGAGCGTTTTTTGAATTTGGAACATTACAACGCTTTAGCAATGTTGTATGAAATGGCGTGCTGGAGTTGGAGCCACCATACGCTTTGATTGGATCTCTTTTATAATAATAATAATACTATAATATGGGACAACTTCCACTCACGTGGCTGTATAGCCATGAATTGCGTTTGTCTTTCGGCACAGATGATAAACAGAAAATTGGTAGCAAAGCTGAAAATTCTTCTTGATTTGTTATTTACATAGGTACTTATTTTATATAAATTTATTAATTCAAATGAGTTCCGACGGTTCAGAGAGTGAAATGGAGATTGATTTTACTCCACCAGATTTAAGATTAGAAGTCAAATTGGCAATGGAAAACCTGCTTCCAGCGAAGTCAAAAGAAAGTATGTTTTATTTCCCTGCATTCTTTTGAGAAAAGCACTATATATGCCTCGGCGGAAATGGAAATTACCTATCTCGTATTAGTGAAGTCCTCGCCTACGAGTACGACCTTCAAACTCATACTCGACCTGCAATTGCCTATTTCGCGGCTTTTGCAATAATGTATTGCTGGCCGCTCGAGTACTTCAGACAAGAAATTGCTGGACACTTTCTAACTTTGGTGATTTACAAAGGGTTTAAAATGTACGTCCTATTTTCAAATTACATTGCTGGCCACTCGATCACGCCAGATAAGAAATTTCTGGATACTCTCTCGCCCAGTATACTAGACGAAGTTTATCCCAAAGAAGGTTGTGTAATAAATGGTGGTATATATCGAACAGCATGTTTGAGAAATATTTATTTAGCCAACAAAGGGAATCAAATGTGACGCGCATTCCGTCTGAGTTACTAATATCATGAATATAAATTGAAACATCATGGATATTTATGCGGGTTATGCGGGATATTGCTGCCGGCGGTACTGTGAGCAGGTGTACATAGACAATGTGCCCGTGAGCGATAGATCCCTGATACCTGATGTTTATGTCTATTACCGGTGCCTTTTCCAAAGAGTACAGTAATTCTATATAACGCTCGTATCAATAATATTGTCAACCGTACTCTCCAGTATCGAACAAGTCAAGTAGTATAAGCCTTTTCTTTCTTTTTACAGATATTTTAAGTGCCATCTCCGAATCATGGTGAACTTCGGTAAATGCTGTAAAAACTCATTAATGTAATCATTTAATTAAAACTGAAATTGCGTCATTACATTTTTAAAATAATTATAATTAACTCTTGCGGGGAATCGATCGAATTAATTTGGAAAAAAATCTAATTGTTTTAATGGTAACTTTTGATAGTTTATACAACAAGAATAAATTTCAGTGAAGTTACATTATGTGGTAATAATGGAAATGAGGACATGAATCCTTACAGCATTAAAAAAAATCACTATAATGCACCTGTGTTACCTGCTAACATAATATTCAAAAAAATATTATATCAATAATATTCGTACCAGTATCAACTGGTTTAAAATTTTCCGTTTACTGAAAAATTCTATAAAACGTAGCATTCATGAAAAGATACGTCATTAGCATAATAAGTTTGTAAAATATTCATACACAATAATAGGTCCGAAAGAAACATGTAACCTAACAAATAATTTTCCTTTCTCCTGTCTCAGAGACATAATATTACCAATTTTCGATGTAACCTTCGCAATAAACATCCCAATTAAGCAGAAACCCATCAGTATCGTTCGATTTCGATAAATTAAAAACATGAGGCTTTTAATTAAATTAATAAATACGAGAAGTAGTACTTATAATAGCCGCATCGGATGCAATTACTGTAATCCGACATTATACGTCTGAACGGATAAGTACTGGTTGTAAAACCAAGATATATTTTAATTTAGGAATTATTTTATTTATAAAAGGATACAAGTAAACATAAGTATACAAGGGATGGAAAGTATGACTGCGATATTGAACGACGAGTTTTGATGGGAAATCAAGTGAATGGGGCGTTGCATACATTTATGAACAGTAAGAAAGTGTCTAAAAAGGCACAAAGGGCTGTCTATAGAAGAGTACTGATCCGTATGGCAGAGAATGTTGGATTTGGCAGAAGTACGAAAGCAAGATTAGAAGCATGAGAATTATGACTGGAGCAAGGAATTTCTATAGAAATTTCTTGGACTTCAGTGACCTTTATGGACAAGATGAGGAATAGCGCGATAAGTCAACGCTCTGGCGTGTTAGAAAATGTAGTGACAAATATTGGGAATGGAATGCTCAGGTGGGTCGGACATATGGAGAGGATAGATGAAAGGCGATTGTTCGCGCCTAAAATTGCTACCTGTCTTCCTTTGATCTTTTTGCCATCTCTTTCCCTTTTTCCTGCGCCTGCGTTTTGTCCTTGACCATGACATTGACAGTCGACATTTGACCGCGCTAACGAGCCCACGTCCCTCGGCCCTCTAATCCAACACCTACGACGCGAAACCCAGTGAATCAAGTGTTTCCCATCCAAGAAAGTGCCTTGTGATATTGTGAACTGTGCCCGCGGTGTTTGCTGAAGCAATTACGAGGATTTGACCTGACTTGACTTGGTAAGACCTAGCCTGTACCCATACTACCCAATCAACCTAATACCTAATTCTTAATTTTTTTTTTAATTTCTTTCTTTATGCACGCTTCCACTATTGTGCGTATACAGCGATTAACAAAAGATATTTACAAAGCCGGCGTGAATGATCAAATCATTGTTCTTAAGGAAAAGCCTGGTGAAAAGAACCTACAACCGACGAGCATGTAAGAAGAAAGTCACAAAAATGGCGGAAGCGAAAGCCGTATGTCAGGATCGCAGCCAGTGGAGAAGATAGTCTCTGCTATCCCATCGAGGACAAGGTGTGACTGTATGTATGTAGAAATCATATTACAACAATGACATCTCATCAAAAGATTATTTTGCCAAAAACATTGAAAAGATTATTATGTTTTTTTGCAGACGAAAAACAAATACACCTTTCGAATATAATGATCGCCAACTCGTACTATAAATCTTCTGATCAACTATTTGTAAGCAAACTACAACACAACTTGAAAATAATGTAAAGCGATGCAGTTTAATACTGTAGTAAGAAATCCAATAGATTTACTGAGGTTACAGACGGACCAACAATAGTAGAACAGAATTTAGGATGCCCACTCAACCGATGGCAGACATGATAAAAGACACAGACGCCACCTAACTTCTATTGCTAGTGATGTGTGTCATTTGATTTAACCGGCAAAAAATATATTCTGCCTAGTATAATGATAGCTCACTGATCCGCCCAAAAAATTAAACCTTAGTAGATTTTGTAAAAATTAGTCAACATGGCTAATTAAAAATTGAAATTTTATACTATACATAAACACACAATGCAATCACGCCTTTTCCCGAGGGGTTAGGCAGAGTAAGTGTACCCAGGACTCAGTCCCATAGTAGGTACACCCACATTTTGTCAGTATGTTATTGGTCCCATGTAATAGGGGGCGACCCTATTACCATCTACCGGGAATAATCCCAGACAGCCTGGGCTGAGATAATTCCTAAAAGAAAATCCAAATAACACTTGCCTGATCTAGGGATCGAACCTGAGATGTCATAATTGGCAGTCGAGCTTACGGTCACTATCCCACCGAGGCAATTCTAAGCAATAAGACTTTTTAAGTAGGTACAAAAACAATTATGAACTAATTAGGTTCCTAAGTACATTTAAAATAATTAAGCTTTTGCTATTAAGGTGAAAACGCACTAGAGCGGCGCAGCGGCGGAGAGGTGCGTCGCGGCGGCGGAGCGGCGCGGCCAGAAAAATATTCTTTACACTGTTTCCTAAAGGTGAAAACGCAATACGCGCCGCGCCGCGCCGCTTCCGTCCGAATGTCCGATTAGTACTTGTTTGGGGCAATGTTTCCTAAACAATTTTACTCCCGGCTAATACTACCACTTCCCATCACTAGAAGATAAGTCTACTATGTTACTTATTCTCTGACCTAGAAGATCGCACGCCGAGCTGAGATATTGTAAAGCATGTGGGTGGTGATAGATGGAAGTGCACTTTTACTAAAGGGATTGAATTTGAATGATCACGATTCACGGGGAATGTCGTGAATAACATAAGTAGGTGAGTACATTCCGTTATTTTTCCGTAGAACTGTGTCACATTCAAGTAGCTAGAATATTTGCTTATATTTAATATTAGGCAAGATTTACGTCTTTTATAAGAATTTTGACACTAAATTTATCATGGTCAAGTGATCAGACTTTATAGTGTGAAAAATCTACCGTGTACATATTATATGGCAATTCGACTATCAAATTAAGTAAATTAACTGCGAACTACACTGAGACAATAGTAATAAATCGTTAACGTAACATCACGCCTTTTTCCCAAAGGGGTAAACTGAGGCGTACCCAGTCTTATAGAAGGTACACCCATACTTCGCCAGTTATGTGTTTAGGTCCCATGTAATGGGAGCCTTTTGCCATCTACCCGACAGATCCAAACTCCAGTCTGTCATAAGGATAATTTCTTTTGGAAAAGTCCAATAAAACTTTATGCGACTGACCTCGGCATCGAACCCGGGACCTCGTGATCGGCAGTAGTGCTTGGGACGACTACACCACCAAAGCAGTCGAAGAGTCGAGGCGAGGCAGAATGAAAAATTTATCTTATACAATGTTTGCGGCTTTTACTTAAATCAATATATACCTATAGATAATTCACATAATGTTATGTTCTATGAGAGTAATCAGAATATAGCACCTCACCCAATTGCGGACCAGCTGAGACTCGACAAGCAAATAGCCATTGAACTATAATAGACCCATCAACCAAATTAGCATAACAAGTGTATCGTAATGGCACAAAAAGAATAATTACAGAAGACAGGCTTAATAAAAGGTGTCAAAACGGAACGGTATTGTACGTATACATTATACGTGTTACTTTTACAGGTACAGGGAATTTCATGGAAAACAACTGGATGCTTAAGCGTATGATGCAGTGATCAATAAAGGTTGGCGCCCTCACGGCTGTCAACGATATCCTGGACCTGAGACCCGTATTTGACTTGTTTCCGGATGAATGGAAGACGATAATGTCATTATGTCTGGATATTAGCGAGGAAAATTTAATGTATGATAAAAGTTTTATACTTTTTGTTTTTTACTGCATAAAATTGTGGGTGTATCTACTATGGGACTGAGTCCTGGGTACACTTCTGCCTACCCCTTCGGGGAAAAGGCGTGAATGCATGTTTTTTTTTTTATATTTGTTATGTTTTTTTTTGTATCATGTTTTAAAACTGTGACTTTGATGGTTTAACTGGTACCGCGCAAGGAATGCAACTTACCCGTTGCATTCCTTGTATTTGTATGGAAGACAACACATTACAGGTTCCAGCGCACGCCCATATGTGTAGACACACACACATCTTTAGATATTAATACATTTTCGTGTCTCTCGAGCGATGTAGGAATATGCGCATAACTCAAAATATTATCGGCTTTCTGTACCTTTTAATTGTGTGATAATTGACCGAAACCATAATATTACATCTTAACCATATTGATGACTATTTCTGGCATCCACTTTAGCTTGATAAAGGCAATTTAAAAGGGTTCTAAAGGGGTAAACATAATTTTGTTTATAAGTATTACGATAAACGGTTTCTTGAACTTTCTCTAACAGTTATTAGGTAATTAGAAAAGGCAATATTTGCCATACTTTCAATAGACTGTACGTGTCAAGTTTCCAATTATGTTAATTATAGAGAAAAATGATTATGTTGTACCTAACTAAGTAAATATCATAAACATATTATGCAGTGACCCAACTTTGAACTATTTTTCAACGTTCTTACTTTCTTACGTGTATCTACTATGGGACTGAGTCCTGGGTACACCTCTGCCTACCCCTTCGGGAAAAAGGCGTGAATGTATGTTATGTTGTTTTTTTCTTACTTGGACCTGAATTTCAAAAACGTCTCGTTGCTCAAAGAAACATGCTACAATTATTAATAGTAATTATGGTGTAGTAGACATTTCGGAAGAATTGTTAGCCGATTCTTGATAAATTTACAAAATTATTCAATACTCTCAAAAAGTGATAGGAGAATAATTTATAATAATAATATGGGACATTTTCCACACACGGTCGACCAGATGACCAGATGAGATGTGTATGAGCCTCGTGGCTCAGACGGTAGTAACTCTGCTTTCTGTGCCGCAGGCCCCGGTCAAACATTTGTGTGCACGAACATGTCTGTTTGATCTGTGTCTGGATGTTATAAGCATATATAAGTATGTATGTATATCAGTCATCTGGTTCCATAGTACAGGCTTCTAGCCTAGTTTGGGACCAGATGAGCGTGTGTGGAAGTTGTCCCATATTATTATTTATTAATATTATTATTGCATACATTGTAGTTTTTTGTCCAGTTACTTAGTCTTTAATGTATGCATAGGTGAAATTTCAATAAACTACCCAGACAAGGAAGTTTCTTGCTAGACTACTGTTTTGATATAATCTATTGCAAAGTGCCTACATTTCTTGCCACCGATGCGTGGCGAGTGGCAGTTCTACGCCGGAACATGACAGCAAACACGCGCCAAGTACTTAATGAGCACATTCTTATTTCATAACGGACATAATGTCGACGATAATAAGACTTTAAGTACATATAGATAGGCACAAAAGGTACTTAGTACACTACACTAGACTGGCAAACGCAGCGTAGGGCGTCCACCCACAAGGTGAACAGGCAATCCTATAGAGACAGCAGGAACACGCTGGATGCAAGCTGCTTATACAACTGGACTAGATGGAAATCTATGGAGAAGGCCTATGTCCAGTGGACGTCCTACGGCTGAGATAAGGCTCAAAATACTAGATAGATATCCCTGTCACCAAGTTGTGTAATTTGGTATTATATTATATTTTTGTAGACTAAGTGAATCGCTAAGTGATTCGCTTGAAATGCAAAATTATGAATTCGGGAAGAAAATTTTCACCCACAAGCGGGACTTGAACCCGCGCCTTCCGCACCAATCCGCGTGGCGTGGCACTCCATCAAATATTGAAGTGGGATAGAGTAACTGAATTGTTTTATTTATTTATGTGCAAATGCAGTAACACTTTTACTGATACTCGAGTCGTATGTACCAATATTTTAGTTCAATCTGCGCCATGAGGTTGTATAAATCATACGTAGATGCATATTCACTAGCGCCAAGTCATCAGTCTTGATTATACAACTTGTAACAGCGAACATAAAATCTTCAGCTCACATAGGTCTATAAAATAATCTGACACTGAATGAACATTAATTTCGCAGAAGAGACCTACGATACTGAATATAGAAGGAAAGGTTCATACAACGAGCTGAACGCACGCACAAAAATACGTGCACACTTTACGTGATATCTCACTGCAAATCACTAGACGGTTGGCCTCGTGATGGTTACACGATGGATCGCGTGTGTGATATTCCGTGCTGTGGAGTTGTCTCGAGAGCGCCAACCCTGGCTAACATTTTCAACCAAAAATCTGTTGCAGATGACTTTCTGTATAATATTCTATGATACTACAGTAAAAGCTTGGACTTAAAGCTTTCACTACTCTGGTTAAAACCATAAACTTTATCGTATGAATGACACGTTATATCATAAACTTACTGAACTTACTCGCCAGTTGCTTCGCTCTCTAAGTTTAGTCATGATATAAACGGGAAATCTGTTTTATAACATTCCAGCTCTCAACTAATTTCCACTACTCGTATAACACCCGTATAACCTAGGTATCAACATTTAATTTACTATCATAGTTTATTTATATATTAAGACCTACTTTGTAGCATGATTATAATAATACAATGAATCAATATATAATTTTAATGGCAACAGTATAGTGCGACACAAAAGTTTAGAAATTAATTATTTTGGAACTCAGAGTAAGGATACCAAAGAGAAACAGTCGTGCAAAAATCTGTTCCAAGCCGCGAGTCTGGTACCGCCACAATATAGTCGGGTACTATGTGGTTAGTTGCATGGCAACCGTAGGCCGTGCGCGTGATGCCAGTGTTAGGTAAAAAGCTAACCGAATAACAACAGATACGTGCGTGAAAGCGATAGCTTTTCATAATTTAGGCATGTATTTACAATAATTTTAGGAATTTATATATCTATATTGCGTTTTTCTATTTTATTTTAATTTTTTTAACAAAATAAAATGGACAACAGCGCCCATAGAAATCTAAATATTTTAAGCACTAGAACGCGTATGATACGATTACAATTTGCCTACTCATAATATGAGTACTAATTTTTAGTGCATACGTAATTAGTAGCTAGTTTGTTACGAGGGGACAGTTTTTCATGTTTCAAATTTTATTAAAATATGCCGTCTTGCGTTCTTCTCACTTTTAAAAATGTTTTTGGAATGATAAAGATACAAGATAAGATCACATTTCACGTATTATTAGTACGTGCATATTTTTAACTCTCAGCTAAAGAAGGAAAGGGAGTTGTATGTTTGACGTGTATGTGCATCCACCTGCGGTATCTCCTTAAAGAATGGACCTATTTTGGTGCTGTTTCTTTTGTTTGAAAGCTGATGCGATTCTTAGCTATGTTTAATTAATATCGGTTCAGCAGTTGGAAGATTTTCAGCTCGACTCATAGATGATGACTCAAAAATGGTGACCGGGAAATGGAGCACAAAGAAGAGAAAATGAGGAGATTTTTTCTTAAATTACACTTGTTATAATTAATTATTGACCTAATTATCCAATTTGTGACCGTCATACACAATAATTCGTCCATTTTGTTGGTATTGCCAATATTAAAATTTAATTTTTCTCACAACTCCGATTGGGAGGATCTGTATTTGTTAAATTTTGTAAACATAATTAATTATTAATTTATATTATGTATATATAATATGTTATTTTTTTCATGTCAAAAGTGCTAATTAATAATTTATCTAATAATAAAAAAATTGATTACTAACATCGTCGTTAATCCTCAACAAGCCTGATTGGCTATTCCCGTTCACAGTTCCGTGCATCCCTACGTCCAAAAGAACACATGATATATTTTTAGAGGACTCGGACTTGTAATTTGGCATACCAGTACCAATCATCACTGTGATAACCTAAATGACCGCATCATAATGTACACAGATTAATTACGGCAGGTGTGATGAAAGACAGACGGGAGTGGTTAGATTAGTTTTTCAAAATATATTTTTCAAAAATTCATTTATGCAGGTTTTATTCTTATCAAAATCTCCCGACTTTTATAGTAAATAACTTTAATTAACTTTTATAGAAAATTATTGTTATCTTTCTTAATTTTGGTAAATAAATGTAAAATAAGATTTAATTTTTTTTTTCATACAGCCACTGATAAGTTGACAGACAAGAGTTCATGTGCTTGTAAAATTTCTGTAACATTTTCTCTATTTTAGGATAACTGGTAGAAAATGCTACACTAGCATTAAGTTAGTCCTAGCGTTGTGCTGAATTATAAATAAATAAATAAAAGTGATTATGATGCCAAATCCTTCGTGTGACGCTGTTTATTAAATATTATATGTGTTCAGCTCTATATTTAAATATAAGCTTATGTAGTAGTGCCAAAAATATGTAGAATAGATTAAATTTTATGACGGTGAGGGTGGCAAGTGTTGAAAAAGAATACTCTCACTTTTTTGGTTCACAGCTTTGATCTTATGGTTAATAAATATACTACTTAAAATTTAAGACTGCCGATAGAGCAGATTATTCATTGATATTATTATTATAAATAAATAGTTTATGGTGTTCTATGGAGGAGGCCTTTGTTCAGCAGTGGACGTCATCCGGCTGATGATGATGATAATGATGATTATTATTAGTATGTATTTATCTAACAAAAGTACCCTATTAGTAACTTTTAAAGTTTCTAGTATAAAATCATTATTTAGATTTCTATGGTAGCACTTTGTTCGATCGAAAAACTATGAAGTCGATTACATTTTAAATATTTTTGGAAAATATTATCCGAGCATAAATATATTTTTTTTACATAAATTAAGGTTTGGCATTAATTACCTAGTGGATTGAAAACATTTTAAACATTGAATTAAATATTTGTTTATTTTATCTCAATAACGCACTGTGCATTATAATATTATACTTTTTGTTTAAACTGGTTTTGTTTAAACTTAAAGTGGTTTAGATTGCATAGTCCTTGTTAATTTTACAATGTATGATAACATTTTAATATTTTTGTGACTTTCGACTATTTATTAAGAGTATAAAAGTAATCATATCACGAAACAATTTAGAATAATATCGTCAAAGGGCCTTTCTACGTGCTAGAATCAGGCCCACGAACCTGTACTCACTATTTAACCGAGATTCTATCATGTAACTTAATTATCTTTACAAACATAAATACGTTTTAATTTTAAAACTTTTTGACTCATTTCAATTTTAATTAAAGAATATTTATTTATAAAAGTTAAAATGTATTAGTGTTATTAATTTATTTAAAAAAAAAAAATATTTAAATCACATCTTTTTGTGTAGGTAAGTCTACTCCAATGCTCCTATGTTCGCCCGCGTCGCTTAGTGTCAAATTTAACATTGAACTTCATAGGGTGAAAAATCGTTCAATCCAAATTAGGCTTTAAAACAATCAGGTAAATAGAATTTAAATTCAAATAATAGAAATTCAGTAGATGTCAAAGCGCGTAATTGTCAGTGATGGACACCTTTTTGTGAAGCTTGTTCAGGGATTGTTCGTCTGTAGAAGGAAGCGATTCAATGTCATTGTTTTGGAACTACAAAAAATGTAATAATGGCACCATCCCATTACTGTCAGGCAACTGTCAAGTTTGTGTCAAAAATATTAAATTATTATTATTGTTCTCGGTTTATAATGTTTTCGAATATAATTTCGAACAGGATACATACAATTTTTAGTGATTTAGTGGAAAATGAACAGAACAAAACAATGGCGGTGTTCGATAAATAATTTTTAAGGTGTATATGCAACGCTTGCAGGAGTTTCAATTCGGAAAATTACTTTCTCCTTTGGATGATGTTTACAAGAGAACAGCGGAAATGACAGGTATGTCTTAGCAACAATACTAATAAATCATTATTATTGCACTCAATTGCGAGATTAAAACCATTTAATACTCTTTAATTTTACCTAAAAATAGATAGCTTGAGTTCCTTTGTGGTTATATAAATTTTTCAAAACAGTGTCCATTTATAGTAGGATTTGCAGTTTTTGATACTTTTAGCACGTATTTACTAATTACGTATAAAATATACGTTTACTAGTACGTATGTGATTCGAGTGATTAAATTTTTTATTTTACTACACCCATTACGTATACACCCATGTAGCTTTATGAATTTTAAGAAAGAGGAAATATTATAATAAAATAAAAGAGTATACTTAATAAGTATTTATTTTAAAATAAAGGCAACAGCATTTTAAAAGTTGAAAATACTTTGACGAGTAAATTAAAAAAAAAAAGGTTTTTTAAACATTATCCTATGTTATTGTGTATCTAATTTGTAAATACTATAATATGTATATTATTATAATGTTTATTTACGTTTTAGGTGTATCAGAATCATTCTGATAGAAGAATCGCTATAGAGGGAGTAAAACATAACGGAAACTTCGGAACTCATTCAAAACACAGAAAAGGCCGGCCAAAAAAAGAGTTACTAATACGATTTTGTAAAGTGCACTATTCGCCAAAAACTTTCATTATTCTATGCTGTGAATCTGTGAAGAAGGAGATCCCTACATTCTCTAAATTATGAAGTATAATATTACGAGACGATATTTATTGCGATGGAAGCAGAGAGCGTTTACAAAACGATTTATAAGAAATTGGGATAAATTTTCTAATAATGTCTTGTTTTTGATACAATTTAGTCTTTTTTTAACGTTTTATTTCAGTATATAGTTAAATAGGTTGTAAATATTACATAATATAGAAGATATAAAGTCAAATAGCACAGTACCGGTGATACATAGCTCGCGCGCGAATCATACATAATGTACTTGTTTTTTCTATAATGTTTATAGTAATAAAAAAAGTTCTTTCAAAATGCTTTGTTGAAATAAAAAATACATTTATGGAAAAAAGGCTTTTATTAAATAAAGACTAAACAATACAGCTACTTTCTTAGAATCTACCTTAACTAAATACACTACGCTATAGAACACTTCGAAAATCCATTGGCCGAAATGTGAGCCTGTTGGAAATTCAAGTGCTCTAAAACCACTTAGATAATAAAACATAACATCACGTCTTTTTCTCATGTAATGGGGGGTGATACTATTGCCATAAACCAGGCACAAATCCAGACAGAAAATTCGTAATGGAATAATCCAATTATGTAAAATATTTAATCAAATTTATTATTATATAAAAACTAAATCGAACCCAGCAGTAGCGCTTGCGCTCACTATTGAGGCAGTGAGGCAGTATCAAGTTTACCAATCCTTATCCTAATCCTTACTTTTGTGAAATAGGATTCCAAGATCGATTTGTTATTTATTGACTAGAATTTCTAGGTGAACGAGTTACATAGACCCTTTTTTTCTCTATCTTCCATTAGAGAGATAATAATATAGAAAATAAATATAAATCGCAAAGTATCAAAATTGTTTATAGGTAACTTTAAGTATTGCCATACATATGACAAGTGGCGACCTCAATTAATTTCTAAACTTTTGTGTCGCACTATACCTACTATAGTCTGCACCATTTTGCTCGACAAGCGGATTATAAAGGAACTACTCGTAAATATCATAATTCCGTATAGTTCCTATGAACCGACGCGACTAATGCATAAAAACTAGCGCCGTATCTATGCTAAGTTATACGGAACAAACTATGTCATAGAGTAGACAAAAACGTACAAGCAGTTCCAACATAAAAGGCCATATCCCTTATACTTTTGATGCGAACTCTATTAAATCCTGCCGCAGGGGGTTACTACGAGTACGTAAAACCTGATCCCTGACAAAATGTGTCAAATGTCTTTGACTAGCGAGCACCTAAATAAACCTTAATCCAACGCATACAGAGAGAATACATTGCTTCTGGCAGTTTCAGTTCCAACTCATGGTCCTAATATCACAAAGGCATATTCGTGTTTAAATAGTAAAAGGCGAAATAGCGCCTGTCGGATAAACTGAAAAGTGACTCTTAACTCTGAATAATACCACAGTAATACAGAATGTAACAGATTAACAGCAACTACAAATATTTGGAATTAGGTACATACTCGTAGTATTTATTATTCGTAGCTTTGTCTGATTCGAATTCTTGCCTACAAATTCGTCGTTTACTCGAATTTTTTTTTTTGCATTGTTGTTTACGGACCACTAACATAACATACGATCACGCCTTTTTCCCGAAAGGGTTTGTGTAGGTGCACCCAGGACTCAGTCCTAGTAGGCCAGTATCCACATTTCACCAGTGTGTTATTGGTCCTATGTAGGTAGATAGATAGATAGATAGATAAATACTTAATTGTTCACCAAAACTAGGACACAACAATACAGGTATAACATTTTAAATAACCTTAGGCTACGACAAGTGGCGGTCTAATCACTTAAAGCGATTTCTTCAAGACAACCAGAAGGAAAGGAATACTTATGAGTATTTCTGGTCGGCGGTGTACTTATAGGAGTATATAAATAATTTTACTTACTATAATATACTTATATATTACATACAAACATTACGTCCCTATAATTACTCATATACATACATAAATAGATACATATAGGTACTTAGGTACTAAGGAGTGAACCTATTCCCATCTACCGGGCACAGTACCAGACTTCAAGAAGTTGTTTTTGTAGTATTAGGCCTCTTTTGCAGGGGGCCGCCTGGGGAAGTACCACACCTTTGCCAGTTATTCATCCGCCAAGTAGTAATGTGCAAACAGTACTGTGTTCCGCTCTGAAGGGCAATGTTATACGCACTGTGCATTATAATATTATACTTTTTGTTTAAACTGGTTTTGTTTAAACTTAAAGTGGTTTAGATTGCATAGTCCTTGTTAATTTTACAATGTATGATAACATTTTAATATTTTTGTGACTTTCGACTATTTATTAAGAGTATAAAAGTAATCATATCACGAAACAATTTAGAATAATATCGTCAAAGGGCCTTTCTACGTGCTACGTGCTAAAACGTACAAGCAGTTCCAACATAAAAGGCCATATCCCTTATACTTTTGATGCGAACTCTATTAAATCCTGCCGCAGGGGGTTACTACGAGTACGTAAAACCTGATCCCTGACAAAATGTGTCAAATGTCTTTGACTAGCGAGCACCTAAATAAACCTTAATCCAACGCATACAGAGAGAATACATTGCTTCTGGCAGTTTCAGTTCCAACTCATGGTCCTAATATCACAAAGGCATATTCGTGTTTAAATAGTAAAAGGCGAAATAGCGCCTGTCGGATAAACTGAAAAGTGACTCTTAACTCTGAATAATACCACAGTAATACAGAATGTAACAGATTAACAGCAACTACAAATATTTGGAATTAGGTACATACTCGTAGTATTTATTATTCGTAGCTTTGTCTGATTCGAATTCTTGCCTACAAATTCGTCGTTTACTCGAATTTTTTTTTTTGCATTGTTGTTTACGGACCACTAACATAACATACGATCACGCCTTTTTCCCGAAAGGGTTTGTGTAGGTGCACCCAGGACTCAGTCCTAGTAGGCCAGTATCCACATTTCACCAGTGTGTTATTGGTCCTATGTAGGTAGATAGATAGATAGATAGATAAATACTTAATTGTTCACCAAAACTAGGACACAACAATACAGGTATAACATTTTAAATAACCTTAGGCTACGACAAGTGGCGGTCTAATCACTTAAAGCGATTTCTTCAAGACAACCAGAAGGAAAGGAATACTTATGAGTATTTCTGGTCGGCGGTGTACTTATAGGAGTATATAAATAATTTTACTTACTATAATATACTTATATATTACATACAAACATTACGTCCCTATAATTACTCATATACATACATAAATAGATACATATAGGTACTTAGGTACTAAGGAGTGAACCTATTCCCATCTACCGGGCACAGTACCAGACTTCAAGAAGTTGTTTTTGTAGTATTAGGCCTCTTTTGCAGGGGGCCGCCTGGGGAAGTACCACACCTTTGCCAGTTATTCATCCGCCAAGTAGTAATGTGCAAACAGTACTGTGTTCCGCTCTGAAGGGCAATGTTACCAGCGAAATTACTAAGCATGACGAGTTTCAACAACTAATATCTCAGGATGACAGGCGCAGTGCAGTGCCGCGCAGAATTTTGAATTTTAAAACACTGGGTAGCTCTGCGTTTGATATGTTCATGATGCTTACCATCAGGCACCTGATTTGCTCGTCTTGTCACTATCATAAAAAAAAAAAACAAATTTAAATATTGGGTTTTTTCTGATGGTAAGAACCAATATTGAATAATTTGCCTGACCTGAGGATCGGCAGTTGAACTTGAGCCCACTACGCTAACGAGGCAGTCACTAAACACTAAACATAGAAAGAAAGAAAAAAAGAGCTGTTTTAATTTAGTTGGAAATCATAGTAGCTCCCAACTCCGATCCTATAGAGCATTGACTGAGACGTATGCAAAGGGATCAATGAGATGAATGGCCCGCCCTGTCACTTATTTCCCCCTGATCGGAGAGGCACGGCCGAAGGGGGGAAGGTAATGGTGCGCATGAGCATTACGCTCAGCTCGGTTTAATTGCTCTTTAAACAAAGGTACATGCTTAATGGACCGCGCTCGAATAATTAAATAGTCAGACACTCGAGGTTGAGTATCAATTTGTTGACAGTATGAGCGCTGTGTGATTATTGTGATCGAGTAATCTTTTCAAACCCCCGTTTTACCAGTGCAGTGTTAATAAAAACTTTAATAAATGTAGAAAGAGATCAAAGATATTACTTGCTTAAGGTTACGTTAATAGGTACTACTAGACTACTACTAGATAAACTCTTTATTGTTACACCACAAACAAGAAACCTAAATTTAAAATTCAATTATAACAAACAATGAATGAACAATTGGCACTGTTATCACTAGAGCAAATCTAATTCAAACATTGTCTAAATACAAAACTGTATAAATCTGCCAAAAATATCTGATTGCTGAATATTTGTAAGTAGGTAAGCAATGAAAATTATATAAATTTAATAATATTAAAACAATTCAAATCTTGTAAATTATTTTTTTTGTATTTCTCAACAAAACAGGAAAACGTTAAAACATCAGGATTTACAATTCCCTCGAAAAACCAAACAAGCTTTCATCAGCTTAACCACCTAACGCTTTTAGATAAAGCCGTCAAAAATGTTCACCCTCCATTACTCGCTTGATTATATCGCCCGAATACAACATCAGGCGAATGGGCCACCACTCGGCCTCGCAAATTACACCGTTATGAGACTACAAATAACCGCAAATTTATGTAAATAGCTATTGGTGTTACGTAAAACGTGTTTAAGACGGTGCGGGCTGATAACATAACGCTAGTGTCGCGGGGTTGCTCCGACATCTGCGCCCGCTCGGCTCCTTCGCTAGACGCATAAACATCTCGTGTCGAGATCATGTCTTCATTTGCATCTTGAAAGCACAAGCTGCCGTGCCGACAATGACAATGTGATCGTTACTCTACAACTTATTCAAAAGCTGGTTGGGTTAAACGCCTGATGCGCAGCCTTCAGTCGTTAAAGGTAAGTACCTTATAATGTAGCGATGTGGGTACTTAGTTACCATTTTACATTTTTAAGAAGATAATATTCCACTCCCTGCTTGAAAATTGGATGGATTGGACTGTTCAGATGCATCTGCACAAAGAAACATATTGTATAACATAATAGTCAGACACCAAACTCCAATATCTCCAGCGTTGCTGACATGAAAAGAGGAAGAGTTTGGCTCTAAAGTGCAATCAACTCGGGTTGTTTCCGTCTGCGATATTGCATTGTTAAATCGATGGCCACAGCACAATGGTCGCTCGTTTGCCAACTCCATAAAAGTAGTGGGTAGTGGGGTACGACAATAACCAAGCGGGTGCATTGCATGCTTTGCTTCTCATGCGCCGAGCGATTAAGCGCATTGTTGGACTTAATCTTTTATGTAAGATACGAGATCAGTAGACTATAGGGCGGCCAGTAATGAAGCATTGGACAAATTAAAAAACACTGACATTGCCATACTTGAAACACAGCATTAGCTATGTCTACGCGTAGATGCCGCGTCAATAATATTTAAGGGAGAAGGAGTCAAATATACTTTGTCATTATTTGACATATCCGGCAATTATGAATACCTGTAGAATTATATTATACACTTGTATCTGTTTTAGTTTAGGAGTACATATAGGTATGTTCCTAAGTTCGTTTCAGCAAAATGTGTAACAAATAACGTGTACCTTTATAGGCACGTACACCTACAAAAGAAAGCTTCGATTTCCTAAATTAAAATGGATACAAATGTATAATTCTATGGGTATTAATAATTGCCGGATACTTCAAATAATGACATGTATATTTGGCTCCTTCTCTCTTAAATGTTATTGACTGTGGAAGTAAACTAAAAATGAGTTGTCGTGCGGATAGTTATCAGTAAATTTATATAAGTTACTCGATTATTTAAATTAAGCATCAAACTCCTCCTAGCTGTGTTGCATAGATAAAGGTACTGCTAGCGTTTATACACTGCAACATTATTGTAAAGTGACGATAAATTCGAATCAGTGTGTCAAGTCCAACCATTAGAGTCCAATTTACACGCGTGTAATACGATAATAAACATTAAAGAGAGTCGGAAAACTAATGGATTTATTTGCAATAAAAGTTGGTATCGGAGATTTATAATATAGGTCCCATTTAATGGTCAATTATTTTGAGTATTGTGGAGTTAGATTAGAATTACTATAACAAATTGGAAAAATATTTGAATGAAGATAAGTAAGTGCTTATGCGTTTTATCATCGCAGACGACGAACAGATGCTGTGTGATTCAAACGCAAATCGAACACAATCCAATACTCATTTTTGGTAACATACGCACCGTAAGCGGGTGTTTGTAAAACGCGCGTCATAATAAATACGCAATGCAGAGACTCACAATGTTTTTTCTTAGTAAAATAATCTTGACAACACGTAGACTTAGAATTTTCTCACAATAAAAAATCTCGCTTCCTAAATATAAAATGTCTTTCCTAGTTTAACCGACACTAATCGAAGTCGATTTCAAGCAATAGTATCAGTTCTTCGCCTTGACCCTGAAATGAAAACTATTTTCTTAGAACGGTTGGTGTCACGCAATATTCCCATTTTCCGGGAAACGATCGCTATTCCAGATAATAGAGGTGATAAACGAACAAGCCAGTTTCAATCTCATCACACATATCGATTGAATTCAAATAATATATAGTCGTTGAAAGTACAGTTAACTTTTGTTAGACATGACTATCACCCTATATTACAGGCTGTTTTATATTAAGTATATATACGCCGACCAGATTAGACAGCAGGCAGCAATAGCACAGAATAAATAATAATAAAATATAATATGGGGCAACTTCCACACACGGTCATCTGGTCCCAAACTAGGCTAGAAGCCTGTACTATGGTAACCAGAGGACTGATATACATACTTAATAAGCTTATAACACCCAGACACAGATCAAACAGACATGTTCATGCACACAAATGTTTGACCTGGCCGGGGATCGAACCCGGGGCCTGCGGCACAGAAAGCAGACCTACTACCGTCTGAGCTAACGAGGCTGTCAAAAAAGTGGAAAAAGTGAAAAATAAGTGGTGATATATGATAGTACTATTGTTCTAGCTCAAACTAAAAGCTTAAAAAATGCGGGAACGATTAAACTGTAGTGTGCGTAACATAATGCATAATGTGCGTGAAAACATTTTCTATGAAAGATCTGGTTCTAATTGTGGTCTCCATAGTAAAAACTGTTCCATATATCATTAGTTTAAAATGTCTACAAATAGCCCTGATAGAAATCAGTACAGTGTCGATTGTGGGTAATTAAATGTAATTAAATCTGTGTTAAACAGCTAACACGGGGATAAATAATTTATCTTGCACCGTCAACGGTTAAGAGCTAAACTTCTCACATTTCAACTATTTACCCCTGCATTAATAAACTAAACACTTATGTAGAGCTACTACATTCAGGCTAAGTATCTAGCTGGCTGGTTTGGAGGAACAAGGAATGATATAATTGTATTAAAATATGTCATGGAGGATACGGGAATCAATACATGAAAAGGCATTTTTCGAAAACAATGGGACAACTTAATGTGGACTGCCTCGGTGGCGTAGAGGGCGCATGCTCGACTGCCAATCAAGAGGTCCCGGGTTCGATCCCCAGGTCATGCAGTGTTAAATATTGGATTTTTCCATTAGGAATTATCTCAATAACTGCCTGAAGTCTGGAACTGTGCCCGGTAGATGCCAATAGGCTCGCCCCCTATTACATGGGACCAATAACATACTGGCGAAATGTGGGTGTGCCTACTATGGGACTGAGTCCTGGGTACACCTCTGCCTACCCCTTCGGGAAAAAGGGTGAATGTATGTTATGTTTTATGTTTATGTTTAATGTGGTCAGCCGAATTCGCAAAACAAAAGTTCACTTCAAATATGAATTACATATTATATGAATTTACGTAAATAAGCACGTTTCTTCGATTAATTAGATTAACTAACCCAATTACACTAACTTTAGGGGATTTTAAAGTATATGTCTGACTTATCGACATAATTATTAGCGAGCTTTCAGACGAACGTCGGCGTAACGTCAACGTCAACGCGACGCTGCCTGTGGTCGGGTGCTAATATGTATGAAAAAGAACAGTAGAATAAACACGTCGGCGTCACTCGTCTGAAAGCTCGCTTATACCTATTATTTCCTTTATGTCGTTTAATGTTTTAACCGTCCTTTTCCTTCCCCAGGTTGTCTGTAAGAAATTGATTAATGCGATAAGAATATCCGTGTAATTTGCATTTTTTTTTTTTTATAAAATTGCTTCTTCATTTGGTTTACAATAAATTAATATTTTATTTTATTCTATTTATTTTTTTGTTATACATAATATAAGGTATAAGTATATTTTATTTTATATGCATAGTATATAGGTAGATCATATTTTGGTATAATATAAATAATTATTGTGCGTTATTACAGTGATATGGTCTGTTTATTTTTTGTTCTTATTAAGTGGTTTTAACTATTTTAAACATTTCATGTTTATATACACTATAAAATATTGTAAAACTATTAGTTGAAAAATTAAGCCTCACATTTCTTGTGCGTACTTCATATAGAGGAGGCATCTTTGCGAACGCATGGTTGACTCATTACTGTTTATCGTCTTAATTGAAAAAATATTTTTGAGTTTGACTACCCGATTTCTGTCACTTTTCTACTTTCAGGATAGATAGCTGATAGAAAATGCTACGAGCATTAAATTTTGTGAAAAGTTCACTAACAAAAAGTTCGCTATTTTGTGGAAACGACTACCAGTGTGCACATCTCATACTAATAATAAATATACAAATAAATAAATTTGATAAATATCACTTGATTAATTTTGTTCAACAGAATATATTATAATCATGCAAATATTACCATCATAGAAATTAAACCTTTAACATTATGTAAATAAAGTCAATAAAATTACAGGCTTACGGTTTCAATCTTGCCTTGTAAATGGTGGTAGAGTAATATAGTAATGACCACTTGGAGGTTATAATCTTAATGCCGTTTAAGATAATAAGTCATTTGGAATACAGTCATTTACGAGTATGTCGCCATTAAGCTTGTCTTGATGATAATAATTAGAGTATATTGGTTGCGTAAGGAGTGATAGTCTTCAAAAATAACATGGGAATAGAGTGAAGTGAAACGTCGTGTAAAAATACCTAATGTAGCTATGACTTACATAAATAGGTCGACCACTAATTGTGTTAAAAACACTCGGGAAAGTAGAATACTAGCGTAATTTTGATGCTTTGACAATTTATAATTAGGGTCGTTACAGATCTGACGAGATACATCGCGTCTTATTGGTCGCATAACGTCAGAACAAAAAATGTATGATAAAACTCGACTCGAAACGAACGACTCGACTCGCGGTCTGCGTTGCTCGAAGGATAAAACATTCAACATTGCACACTCAACCGATGATGCGTTAGTACAACCGTTGGATACACTCAACGCATCATCCGTCAGATGTGTAACGACCTCTGTCATGACATGCTAAAAAGGATTGTTTTTGTAAAATTTATATGTATGTGAATATGATAGAGCTGCTGTACCTGGAATACATTTATTGAAAGGCGACAATTGAAAGTAGATATTATCGTGAAATATTTTATATGGTTACGAGTAGGTACAGGCGTATCTGGCACGAAGGAAATGGAGGCGCCATAAAAGGTTTAATGGCGGCAAGCAATAACAGAAGCGTCAATTTACGTTCACAGACTCCAAACTAAGTTGTTAAATCGGAGAAATAATGAGCTTTTACTTCAGATAGAGTGTATCTCTCGTGACATTCAGTGCCTACTGTATAATTACATCACTATACTTGGTATACCAGTACAATTGCTCAATAAATTGAAGCTATAAAAACTTTGTTCACCTGACTTATTATTATTAGTAGGTTCTCCTATATCAAATTACGTAGACCTATCTAAGATTCATAATAATAAATTACAAAATTATTATATTAACATAAATAAAAATGTTCTATTTAAGGGTAAAAACAAAACGTAATATATAATCGAAGTAAATAAATATTGACGTAATAAGACGTAAACGTAATAAGAAATCCCGAGCATAGCTCTCGCCATAGCTCGTTGCGCTGTGCACATTGCAGGCGGGCCGCTTACAACCGGACTGGATGGAAATCTATTGGGTAGGTCTATGTTCAACAGTGGACGTCCTATGGCTGAGATGATGATGATGATGAATATTATCGGACCCAGGGCTAGGTTTGAGGGGGTTTGATTGTAATTATGTAATTATGCATTACTAGCTGTGACCCGCGGTTTCACCCGCGTAGTCTTCGTTCCCGTGGGAATATCGGGATAAAAAGTACCCTATGTGTTATTCCAGGGTCTAAGCTACTTACGTACCAAATTTCAGCCCAATCGGTTCAGTAGTTTTGGCGTGAAAGAGTAACAAACTAGGATAATAGAAATAAGAAAGATTAATATAATAAAGGGCTGTCCCAAAAATCTCCATAATGTACCTAATCTGCGAATTCTGTTCATATTGCATAATGAAAAAAAACGTGCAAATTATTAGTAGTTTTCTAATTCAAGACTAGGATCGATAAGTCACGACCATATTATTATTATGAGTAGGTTTTTTTATGATAGTTAGTGGACAAGACGAGCAAATCAGGTGCCTGATGGTAAGCATCATGATTGCCCATATCAGACACAGTGCCACCCAGTGTTTTAATATTCAAAATTCCGCGCGGCACTGCACTGCGCCTGTCACCCCGAGATATTGGTTGTTGAAACTCGTCATGCCCAGTAATTTCGCTGGTAACATTGCCCTTCAGTCCAGAACACAGTAATGTTTGCACATTACTGCTTTGCGGATGAATAATTGGCAAAGGTGTGGTACTTCCCCAGGCGGCCCCCAGCAAAAGAGGCCTACCAATACAAGGTACTTACGAATAGATTATAAATTAATGGGCAGAAAAAATCTGTTTGGGCTTCTATCTATCGCAGTAATAGAGGAATTTTCAAGGTCTAGAAGAGAACTCCCACCATTCATTCATACGTTCATTAACCTTCATGTTAATTATGACTTCTGTATCTGATAACTTTGTTTACCTAATTCCTGCAGTATTACGTTAACATTGGTACTGGCAGTGGCTTAATTAGACATAGTTTTACCTCATTAAAATATACCTTAAAATAATTGTTCTATAATAAAGTGCTTTAGATAATAATATATTCTGTACAAAATAAAATTCTGTTTATCTTTGTGTTCTGTGGTTTATCCGAAATAACGTCAATTTTCCTATTATGACTACTAATGACTATCCATTGACTATTGAAAAAGTGGATTGTGAGACAGGCGAAAAAATTAAAAAACAGTTTAAAGGATTAAGTAAGTTGACAAATTGTTTGATGTAGTTACAATTAAGAACAATAAATGAATGTACGTTATTATCATGCCGTCTTCAAACAAGGTACAATTCAACAACCTATTGTTGAATTGTATAAACCCGCAATTTACGTTATTATCATGCCGTCTTCAAACAAGGTACAATTCAACAACCTATTGTTGAATTGTATAAACCCGCAATGCTATGTTCATGTTACTTATGTTATGTTAAACGCAAGTTATGTAAAACATCCGTTATAATCCTTTCCTGTTGTCAATGTTTTTAGAATTTTTGAGAATTTAAAATTTTACACTGTCTTAACTGTCTTTACACTGATTGTAGGGACATACGATGGTTTTATCCGTGTCGGACCGAAGGGCTACTTCTTCCCTAATACTCCCGATATGAAAGGGCAGCTGTCTTCAATCTACAACATGCGCATTCGACCTACGGATATTTTTGTAGCTACATTTCCTAGATCCGGTCAGTAATTTGTATATTTTAACATATAGTGGTGTCGATCCTTATCATAGAGTAAAAACTATTAAGAATAATAACTACTTAGTACAAACCTTTGCCACACATTTTATTTATTAAAACAGTGTTAATGCGTAATTAGGAAAACTCTTTCTAAGAAGTGATAACTCCTTATATAGACACAAGGCATTGTGTCCGACAAGTTCACAAAACACCAACCGTGGGTTACAAGAACCAATTCGGCCTACTTTTGACCCCCCACAAAACTTTAAATTTATTCAACCTATAGACTTGAAACTTAATCTTACCAATTTTAATCTTAGAGCTTGAAAACAACTTCGAGTCAAGTATCTCGTTGATAAAGTTGCTATTAATTAATGGAGAGAAATTTAAGGATTTTATGTAAACTTCGCACTTGCGAGAAGCAAATTATAAAACTGTTAATTTTCTTTTAAAGTAATTGAGAAATGTAATAGGTACATAATAAGTAATATGAGTTGAAATTTGAAGAGCTAACTTCGAAAGAACTTAGTATACAATTAAATTTTACTTTTTTTTAAGATAGCGAGTGACAAGACGGTCAAACCAGGTGCCTGATGGTAAGCATCATGATTGCCCATATCAGACACAGTGCCACCCAGTGTTTTAAAATTAAAAATTCTGCACGGCACTGCACTGCGCCTGTCACCTTGAGATATTAGTTGTTGAAACTTTTCATGCCCAGTAATTTCGCTGGTAACATTGCCCTTCAGACCGAAACACAGTACCTAATGTTTGCACATTACTGCTTGGCGGATGAATATCTCTCAAAAGTATGGTACTTCCCCAGGCGGCCCCTGCAAAAGAGGCCTACCACTACATAACAACTTGATTTGAAACTATCATGGTTGTATTCATTAGAATTACTTTTTACGGGATATTTACCATGATTCAGTGTTATATTTCAACGCAGTTGCATGCGCCATTATCACAAAGAAACTGACAGGCATCGGCAACTCATAATTGGGAAAATCATAAAACAAATCATGGTCAATATTCTTAAAAAAGTATTTCTAATAACTTCTTAAACATCTTCGTAACTTTCTTTATCTTCTTTTATTAGCAATTTTATCAAAGGAACTGTGCCCGGTAAGTAGATGGCAAAAGGCGCACCTCCTATTACATGGAACAAATAACTTACTGGTGAAATGTGGGTGTACCTACTATGGGACTAAGTCCTAGGTACACCTCTGCCTACCCCTTCGGAAAGGCGTGATTGTGTGTTCATTGAAGTAATTGATTACCTTGCAAGGTTTTTGTTACGAATTTGGCTCTCTCTTCACATAATTAATGTTTTTAATGGGATTAATATTACTTTGATTCCTTTACAGGAACAACGTGGACTCAGGAGCTAGTTTGGCTTATTGCTAACGATTTGGACTTTAATGCCGCAAAATCAAAACATTTAGTTGAGAGATATACAACTTTAGGGTAAGTGAGTGACTGTAACGGTATTTTATTTTTAAAATACATTGATTGATATCTACACTACAACAGATTATTTTATTCATAAAATATACTATAGTTAATGCGTATTTGGTCTAGTGGTCCCAAGCGATAGTACTGAGCATGGGTCTCCTGGGTGCGATTCCCAAGTCTAGCAATTTTCAATAGTATGATGGCAATAGGCTTGCCTTGTATTACATGGGACTTAAAACACATAACTGGCTAAATGTGGGAGTACCTACTATGAGACTGTGCCCACTTCCAACCTTCAGGGAAACAAGGTGTGGTGTTATGTTACTAAAATTTCTTACAGATCATATTTCATCAACCCTAGACATGAACAGTCTCGCATGAAAGAGTACAAGTCTCGCGAATGCGCTCATTTGGAGAAACTCACAAGAATGATAACGCAGCCTACTGAAATCCTAGCTCAAACACCTGGGCCTCGGTTCATCAAGACCCACATACCTTTATCCATGTTACCACCTGATCTTCTCGACACGGCTAAAGTCATTTACGTCGCCAGAGACCCAAGAGATACTGCGGTGTCCTTATTTCATCTGAGCCGATTGTTAAACACGTTCGATTTTGTTGGTGATTTTAATACGTTTTGGGACTTCTTTGTGAGCGGCTTGAGTAAGTAGCATGTAAATAGGCGGGGATGTTGTATCTAAATGATCGACAAAAATAAGGATGTCCGGTTTTCATGTCAGGTGTTTTAAGACTACGTCTTCCTAACTCGCTTTCGTCATTTATAATGATTGTAAACGTGAGCTTATCGCCTATCATGGAAACTGGACCTTATATTCGAATGTAATAATATAATGCTAATCTTATTTCAGTTGTTAGATCTCCATACTTTGACCAAGTCAAAGAAGCTTGGGAAAAAAGATATCATCCCAATATGCTCTTTCTTTTTTACGAAGAATTATTGGAAGTAAGTTAAATTACTGACGTTTATTTTGGTTTCATTATGTGTTTGTTACAAAAACTTACTGATAACTTTTAGAATTTACCTGAAACTATTCGAAAAATATCCAAGTTTTTAAAAAAACAATACAACGACGAAGAAATAGCTGAACTAAGCGAACATCTTGATATTGAAAACTTTAAGCATAACCAGTCGGTGAATTTGGATTTTTTAAAGGAATTTGGTTTGATTTCTAACGATGCAGAACCATTTATCAGAAAAGGTATTATTTTTCATAACTTCTGAATGGTATCATATATTATGTATATTTTTTTTATCCCGTAGGTGGCAAACAAGCTAACGGACCGACTGATGGTGAGCGGTTACCTGCAACACCAGGGGTATTGCCAGAATGTTGCAGACATTACAAGATTCTATTCACTCTCCTTTTGAAGAGCCCCATATTTTTTTTACTTTTTTTTAATATTGAGTGACAAGACGAGCTCATCAGATGCCTGATGGTAAGCATCATGATTGCCCATATCAGACACAGTGCCACCAAGTGTTTTTAATTTCAAATTTCTGCGCGGCACTGCACTGCGCCTGTCATTCTGAGATATTAGTTGTAGAAACTCGTCATGCCCAGTAATTTCGCTGGTAACATTGCCCTTTAGACCGGAACAATGTTTGCACATTACTACTTGGCGGATGAATAACTGGCAAAGGTGTGGTACTATATATAAGAAAACTATTTAATATATATATATATATATATATATATATTTAATATATATATATATATATATATATATATATATATATATATATTTATATATATATATATATATATATTATATATATATATATATATTATATATTTTTATATATTGTAGTGGTAGGCCTCTTTTGCAGGAGGCCGCCTGGGGAAGTACCACACCTTTGCCAGTTATTCATCCGCCAAGCAGTAATGTCCAAACATTACTGTGTTCCGGTATGAAGGGCAATGTTACCAGCGAAATTACTGGGCATGATGAGATTCAACAACTCATATCTCAGGGTGATAGGCGCAGTACAGTGCCGCGCAGAATTTTGAATTTTAAAATACTGGGTGGCACTGTGTCTGATATGGGCAATCATGATGCTTACCATCAGGCATCTGATGAGCTCGTCTTGTCACTTACTATCATAAAAAAAAAAAAAAAAAAAAAATAATTTACACTAATGAATTTAAGGTAAAATTGGAGGATGGCGTGACTATTTTGACGACGAGATGAGGACGCAATTCAAAATCTGGATGGAAGACAATCTTCGCGATTCTGATTTGAGATTCCAAGAATCCTGACCGGCAGCAAATATAACCCAGTAGTTTATAAAATACCCATCTAGTTATACATTTGACTGGCCTCTGTCGGTCCCCAGTTTAATTGAATCCGGTGTCAGAGATGTACGAGGTCTCTGCCTTTGGCGAACCCGACCCACGCAGAACAATTAATTTCACATAAACAATTATGGAAGACCGATTTATATCCAATAAATTCGTTCCAACAACCCGTGCTGTCCTTTCTGGTAATTTAAATCTGGGATAAGTTAATTATGTAAAGATATAGACGCCTCACGATTTCATTTAAAACCGCCTCAAGGTCTTTTAAGTTACGAGTAATAATGGTAAAGCCTTGCCGCAAGAAAAATCATCGTTGTTCAATTACTATTGTACTCGGTCGTTTCTGTATTTATCAAGCCTTTGAAGGTAAGCAATTATTTACAAAAAAGCTGTTTATATCTTAATTGGTTCATGTTAATTATACCTTAATATTAAGTAAGTATAACTATAAGTAAATAATTTACATTAATCGATCTCTGACTAGCCGAATTCATGATAAGTAATGGAGTATTAGTAACTCTCAAATTCAAATTTATTTATTTATCAATTTGGTCATAATATGACACTTATATGATACTTATATATAGATAGTTTTTTTTATCAATCAAAAATTAGCTAGGTGGTACAATATAAATATACTTCAATATGCTTCAGTTTTTTTTTATGGCAGTGTGAGACAAGACGAGCAAATCAGGTGGTAAGCATCATGATTGCCCATATCAGACACAGTGCCTATCATTGTTTGCAAATTCAAAATGCTGCGCGGCGCTGCACTGCGCCTGTCACCCTGAGATATTAGTTGTTGAATCTCATCATGCCCAGTAATTTCGCTGGTAACATTGCCCTTCATATCGGAACATAGTAATGTTAGCACATTACTGCTTGGCGGATGAATAACTGGCAAAGGTGTGGTACTTTCCCAGGCGGCCCCCTGCAAGAGGCCTACCACTACAAAAGTACACTACAAAAGTACTTCAGTAAAGTCTTCTTGCTTTGAGAGACTGGTGCATGTTGTAGGATTTATTATAAACCTGTGTTACAGTCACCAGTACCCCCCTCGACAGCGTGCACATACAAATAGCTCTTAAATAGTAGATACTGTATTCGCTAAACCATATATTATTATATATGTATAATTTTAAATCAATCTGCAGTTGTACAGGCTTCTAGTTCTCGTAATATTATGTATTTTTCACAAATGATCTTCCTTACGTAGTTAGTTAAACCTAAAAATAGAATTAAAAACATAAAATTAAAATGAATTAACTAAACTATAACTAGAGCTAATTAAAGAAAAAAAGTAATGGACAGACATTAAATAGATTTCGGTAGAGATTATAGATAATATAGTATTATTATACTCATTACAAGGACGTGTATGATTATAGAATAAACTCAGAGTAAGGATACCAAAGAGAACCAGTCGTGCAAAAATCTGTTCCAAGCCGCGAGTCTGGTACCGCCGCAATATAGTCTGGTACTATGTGGTTAGTTGCATGGCAACCGTAGGCCGACAGCGTGATGCCAGTGTTAGGTAAAAAGCTAACCGAATAACAACAGATACGTGCGTGAAAGCGATAGCTTTTCATAATTTAGGCATGTATTTACAATAATTTTAGGAATTTATATATCCATATCGCGTTTTTCTATTTTATTTTAATTTTTTTAACACAATAAAATGGACAACAGCGCCCATAGAAATCTAAATATTAAGCACTAGAACGCGTATGATACGATTACAATTTTCTTACTCATAATATGAGTACTAATTTTTAGTGCATACGTAATTAGTAGCTAGTTTATTACGAGGGGACAGTTTTTAATGTTTCAAATTTTATTAAAATATGCCGTCTTGCGTAGTTCTCACTTTTAAAAATGTTTTTGGAATGATAAAGAAACAAGATAAGATTACATTTCATGTATTATTAGTACGTGCATATTTTTAACTCCCAGCTAAAAAAGGAAAGGGAGTTGTAAGTTTGACGTGTATGTGCATCCACCTGCGGTATCTTCATATCGAATAGACCTATTTTGGTGCTGTTTCTTTTGTTTGAAAGCTGATGTGATTCTTAGTTGTCCCATATTATTATTATCGGTTCAGCAGTTAGAAGAATTTCAGCTCGACTCATAGATGATGACTTAAAAATGGTGACCGGGAAATGGAGCACAAATAAGAGAAAATTAAGAGATTTTTTCTTAAATTACACTTGTTATAATTAATTATTGACCTAATTATCCAATTTGTGACCGTCATACACAATAATTCGTCCATTTTGTTGGTGTTGCCAATATTAAAGTTTCATTTTTCTCACAACTCCGATTGTTAAGATCTGTATTTGTTAAATTTTGTAAACATAATTAATTATTAATTTATGTTATGTATAGATAATATGTTATTTTTTTCATGTCAAAAGTGCTAATTAATAATTTATCTAATAATAAAAAAATGATAGCTAACATCGTCGTTAATCCACAACAAGCCTGATTGGCTATTCCCGTTCATAGTTCCGTGCATCCCTACGTCCAAAAGTACACATGATATATTTTTAGAGGACTGGACTTGTAATTTGGCATATCATTACCAATCATCACTGTGACAATCTACATGACCACATCATGTACACAGATTAATTACGGCAGGTGTGATGAAAGACAGGCGGGAGGGGTTAGATTAGTTTTTTCAAAATATATTTTTCAAAAATTCATTTATGTAGGTTTTATTCTTATTAAAATCTCCCGATTTTTACAGTAAATTACTTTAAATAACTTTTAAAGAAAATTCAAAATCTTTCTTAATTTTGGTAAATAAATGTAAAATAAGATTTAATTTTTTTTCATACAGCCACTGATACGTTGACAGACAAGCATGTGCTTGTAAAATTTCTGTAACATTTTCTCTATTTTAGGATAACTGGTCGAAAATTCTAAACTAGCATTAAGTTAGTTCTAGCGTTGTACTGAATTATATATAAATAAATAAAAACTAATTATGATGCCAAATTTATTTATTCTTTATCGTGTGGCGCAACAGCACCACACGAAAAATAAACATAATAAACATATTTTAATATGTGCTCAGCTCTATGTTTGAATATAAGCTTATGTAGTAGTGCCAATATAGGTAGAATAAATTAAATAATATGACGGCGAGGGTGGCAAGCGTTGAAAAAGAATAATCTCACTTTTTTAGTTCACAGCTTTGATCTTATGGTTAATAAATATACTACTTAAAATTTAAGACTGCCGATAGAGCAGATTATTCATTGATATTATTATTAATAATAATTATAAATAAATTGTTTATGGCGTTCTATGGAGGAGGCCTATGTTCAGCAGTGGACGTCATCCGGCTGATGATGATGAAAATGATGATTATTATTAGTTTTTATCTAACAAGAGTATCCTATTAGTAACTTTTAAAATTTCTAGTATAAAATCATTATTTAGATTTCTATGGTAGCACTTTGTTCGATCAAAAAACTATGAAGTTGATTAAATTTTAAATATTTTTGGATAATATTATCCGAATATAAAAATATTTTTTTTTACATAAATTAAGGTTTAGCATTAATTACCTAGTGGATTGAAAACATTTTAAACATTGAATTAAATATTTGTTTATTTTATCTCAATAACACACTGTGCATTATAATATTATAGTTTTTGTTTCTAATTGGTTTACATTGCATAGTCCTCGTTAATTTTACATTTATGATAACATTTTAATATTTTTGGGACTTTCGACTATTTATTAAGAGTATAAAACTAATCATATCACGTATCAATTTAGAATAATATCGTCAAAGACCCTTTCTACGTGCTAGAATCAGGCCCACGAACCTGTACACACTATTAAACCGAGATTCTATCATGTAACTTAATTATCTTTACAAACATAAATACATTTTAATTTTAAAACTTTTTGACCCATTTAAATTTTAATTCTTGTAATATATATTTATAAAAGTTAAAAAGTATAAGTGTGATTAATTTATTAAAAAAAAATTTAAATATTTAAATCACTAAATATTTTAGTGCATATAAGTCTACTCCAATGCTCCTATGTTCGCCCGCGTCGCTTAGTGTCAAATTTAACATTGAACTTCATAGGGTGAAAAATCGTTCAATCCAAATTAGGCTTTAAAACAATCACGTAAATAGAGTTTAAATTCAAATAATAGAAATTCAGTAGATGTCAGTAGATGTCAAAGCGCGTAATTGTCAGTAATGGACACTATTTTGTGAAGCTTGTTCAGGGATTGTGGATCTGTAGAAGAAAGCGATTCAACGTCATTGAGAATAAATGAAAAAAAATAAGAAGGCGGTGTCAATGTGTGCGAGCCCGCATGTGCGTTTGAGTGTGCGTGTTGAGGGTGTGGTTATGTGTGTGTGTGGGATTTGAGTGTAAGTGAGTGAGTGAGTTTTGTCATAGTTTAGGGATAACAGGTAATATTTGGTTTGGTTAGGTCAGGAAGGTGCCGCGTGGTGACTATGTATAAGTGTCCCTGTTCTAGGAGAGGTATAAAAGATAAATACATTTTTATATTTTTAGACATACATTATAATATTAATACAGAGAGATAAATGTTGGTATCTACCGCAATACTCTCACGGACACCTTTTCTATATATCTAGGCCCAGGTTTTAAAGTCTGTTATAAGCTCGTGAATGATAATACTCGTATAAACTCCCTCATGCATCTAAAATACTTAAAATTTATTATTCTATAAGAATAAAGGTTCTATGCCCACAGCAATTACACGCCCAGCAATCCTACGACGGCTTGCGCCAACATAAAACATCAGCCGTCATACTTTATGTTTTCTTATAATCTTGACTACGACGTGTGAAATATAAGGCCGAAATAAACATAAAATTCGTCTTGAGGCTCGTTTTTATAACTCGGCAAATAAGTCATTGTGAGAACACTTGAATTTGCTCTCCATGATCGCGTCGTAAACACAAGCGGCATTTTATTGTAGCACTTATTGAAATAGGACTATTGTCGGTGTTTTATTTCGGAGTGCATTTTATGATCTAGCTCTCATGTAGGCATAGCTGTGGATAATTATGACTAAGTAAAAGAGGATGGGCCAAGTACCTATCAATCTTTGGTTATTATCAGATCTTATCATATCTATTTACAAAAGAGATAACTGGGCTCTCAAAAGATAAATCAAAACCTGTGATTTTAAATCAAATTTGATAAAAAAGGCTAATAATAAAATAAACTAATACATAGAGGACAAAGATGCGTCGAAACTTATGCATAGCTACCACCCCACAACGTACATGCAAACAATAAATATAACCAAATAATGTAAAACTTTAAATAATGAAAAATTTAAACCCCACCAATTTCTTTTGCGTTCTTCTTGTAGAGGATTTTCGGAACGCACGGTACATTTATTACCTATATATTATATTAGCTTTATTGACGTTTAAGCATGTATTCTTGAGACAGACTTATTTATATACTTAAGTAACGATTTAATGACTGCCTCGGTGGCGTAGAGGGCGCATGCTCGACTGCCAATCAAGAGGTCCCGGGTTCGATCCCCAGGTCAGGCAAAGTGTTAAATATTGGATTTTTCCATTAGGAATTATCTCAATAACTGCCTGGAGTCTGGAACTGTGCCCGGTAGATGGCAATAGGCTCGCCCCCTATTAACTGGGACCAATAACATACTGGCGAAATGTGGGTGTATCTACTATGGGACTGAGTCCTGGGTACATCTCTGCCTACCCCTTCAGGAAAAAGGCGTGAATGTATGTTATGTTATGTTTTAAGTAACGATTTAAAAGTGAAAATCCATAGAAAGGACCTATACCTACATATTTAATGTCTAAATATAAATTACTAGCTGTACCTTGCGGTTTCACCCGCGTCATCTTCGTTCCCGTGGGAATATCGGGAAAATAAGTACTTTTTATGTTATTCCAGGCTCTTAACTATCTATTTACCGAATTTCAGCCCAATCGGTTTAGTAGTTTTGGTGTGAAAAACTAACAAACATCCATACATCCATCCTCACAAAATTTCACATTTATAACATTAGTAGGATACACGTAAGGCTAATGCTCCTTATATTTAAATACAAACTTAAAGAAAAGTTCAGATTTGGACAGATCGGAATTATATTTCCGACTCTTCAATTTCTTAGTTTCACGTTTTCATAAAATTAATATCTCAGAACGTTGCGAACGGGTAAACGAAAGTTTAAAATGTTATGAAGTTTGCAGAGACATGGAACTAGAAAATTTAATATTCCCTCGGTATCTAGTTGGCCGGGATTAGGCACGGGGGTCGTTCAAAGTTGCTCTCTGACAAAATATCTAAAAATTGAACAAGGTTTTTCTACACGGAGAAACTTACCCGGAACTGTGGAAGAAAGTTTGGAAATGCACAGCGGTTTACAGCGGAACTTAGTAATGAAATAAATTATGAACAGGAAAACAAATTAACTGGTTTGCCTGCTGTTTATGCTACAAATGCCCTGTCCTGCCCAATAGTGGTCAAGAGGAATCAATTTTTTGTGTTTCCACTGTCGTTAGGGCATGATGAGACTGGCATACCCCTAAGAGCAGTTTCGTACTATGTCCGAATCGATTCCGATCCGAATCCGTGAGATACGGTCTGACGTAGTCGAAGAACTATTGCGTGATCACAGATTCAAATCGGAGGTGGTGCTATAAGCAATATTCGAATTCGATCAACCTTCCAAATAACGGATTCGGATCGGATTCGTTTCGGACGTAGTGCGAAACCGCTCTAAAGGTAAAATCTCCATATCGTAGAAATTGTTAAAATAAATGTATTTCCATTAATTAATGTAGTTCGAAGTAAGAAAGTACCCAGGTCTCACTTGACGTTAACAGGTAGCCGCAATAATTCCCCTGTCACAAGCACAATGATTAACAGATACCAGATACTGCGAAAGCCACAGATTGAGAAGATACTTCAGACACAGAATATTTAACAGTCAGTTTGCTGATGGAAAGCTCGAGCCACAGTAGTGGAAAGAGTTGCTGCGTAACGGCGGACGTCGACACTTGCCCCGCCCATGGACTAATTGCCGCCTACTCGTTTATTTACGACTCACATTAAATAGCCGCATACACTTAAACTGGTGGTAATTGTTTCTGAGCCGTTGTTTCTTTTTGCCTTAAAATTTGTACGACTCTTTTTAATTTATACTTACTTAGTTATTTTTTAGCAAACATAAAATTTACTCGTTGGTTGCATGAAAACTATGCTAATTTTCATTGCAGTTCACGATTAAACGTCTGCTCATATACAATTTTCCGTATAATTTTGGCAGAGATTATAAATAATAGAATTTATAACTGGATCCCTAATGCTTACCTTTAACAGCTGCCTCGATGATCTCTATGCTCTTCAATGTGAGCACTAATGGTTCGACCACCAGACTCAACAAGAGCGACCCTCGAGCACGCCTCTTCTCCGTGAGAAATATTCCATAAGTACGCACTCTTAATGGACGACACACAACTGCGGTCGATCGCTCCACAAACACCGTAGCATCACTGAAACGCAAAGACTTCGGCGTCCCAAACTTCACTATCACACCGATATCATTCAAATCTCCTTTTAGAACACGGCGAATGTTCACTTTGTATACTGTGCCATTAAGTGTGTTGACACCGAAAACTTTTCCAGTAAAAATGTACTTCGATAGCAGAGTAACACGCTTTAGAAGAACTCTATCGTACGTGACACTGGGATTGCAAGCGGACGTCGCGTAGCGCTGTCTTCTATTTAGAGGTGATTTCACGTTCGCGGCGACGTCCACGACGATGAGGAGGAGGACGAGTACGAGGAATCGCATCATGAATAAGATATTTCAATAGGTTTGTTGAGTGAGATATATCACGCGAAGGATGCGTTAGAAGCGTGCGCACGAGCGCGACCCGCGCCGCAGCCTGTCCCATCGTCTCGGATACTCTACCTGTAACCTGTAACACAGTGACACACCTTCACCCGACTTTATAAAAAAAAATGTAAAGTGTCGTTATTCAAAAGAAACGGGCCTATTTAAATTAAAATTAAATTAAATATTCGTTTATTTCAGGCTCACATGACCCATAACACATCACAAAATTACAGATTTTTAAATAATGTTTAATAAATAAATTAAAAAAAAAAACTTAATTTGTTTAATAACATTATTATATTTTTTTATTTATTACGGCTGATAATAATTAATGGCAAGTTTATAAAAATCACCTTTTTGAATGAAAGTCGTTTTGGTATGTTATGGTCCGACATCATTTCCCATACTAACTTTAAGGAACCAATAACGATGATAGAAGTGATAATATTTCTGCATTAGTGCAACTAATTATAGTGGCATTTATCCATTTCTATTACAAAAGAGTCGTTCTATAACTCTACTGTGTACTGTGTAAGGGTGTGTATTTGTGTGTGTATTTATCGGAATTTTGGAATTCTTTAGGAAAGACTTTAAATACATATTTGCAGTTATAAAACGTATTTTTGAAGTATAACTGGATAAATTTATAATTAGTTAGCACCCTATAATACGAGTCATTGAGCCTAGTTTAGGGTACAGGTGCTCCAAAATAATCTAATAATTTTGTAAATGCCTTTTTCAATAAAGTTTTTATTTATTTATTTATAAATCTGTTGGTGCAAAAAATTACTATAAATGTTAAATATGGTTATTATTTAAAATCATACACTGATGAAGAAACTATATCGTCAAAGCTTGTATGGGAAATTATTTCAGCCCAACCGCCTTAAGGTCAGTTGATTTTACAAAATGACGAACATTATGTACTCACTTGATAAGTCTCTACCTATCCCAGGCTGTCAGGCTCACCCACTCACTCTAGATCGTTCACCTACCCTTTATATTACCATACTGATTGCTCTCGCGTAAATAACACCACAGACACTCGAAACAGGACACCACCGACATTTATCCTCACTATCTTGATTTGTCGAACCAGAGAATGAAACTATCGCTTCCCTTTACACGCCTATATCGAAGGGTCATTTGTTATCTAAATGTCTCAATAAAATTTAATGTACTCCGGATAGGGTACGAAAAGACACTTTATATTAGGATATTGATGTGAGATGCTATTAACTTTCCTTTACAAAGGGGATAATATAATAGCGTAGTTTTTTCTGATTATTAATCAGGTGCCTGATGGTAAGCATCATGATTGCCCATAATAGACACAGTGCCACCAAGTATTTTAAAATTCAAAATTCTGCACGGCACTGCACTGCGCCTGTCACCCTGAAATATTAGTTGTTGAATCTCGTCAACATGCCCAGTAATTTCGCTGGTAACATTGCCCTTCAGTCCGGAACACAGTAATGTATGCACTACTGCTTGGCGGATGATTAACTGGCAAAGGTGTGGTACTTCCCCAGGCGGCCCTAAAGAGGCCCTTTAATTTTAAAACACTGGGTGGCACTGTGTGTGATATGGGCAATCATGATGCTTACCATCAGGTGCCTGATTTGCTCGTCTTGTAACTCACTATCATAAAAAAAATGTAGTATATAATCCGCTTTATAATTATTATAATTTTTGTAATATTGTATTAACAAACGCTATTTACGTGCAAACCTACATTCATGAACTTACTGTAACACGTAACAATAATGTAAAATTAACTCATCAGGCGGGCAGTCCATTATAAAATTGTATGGGTAATTCGATTCGATGATGGTATTAATTTTTGTGAAAAACATTACGGCTCATTGGGGAGGAAATGTAGTGAAATTGTGCCGTAACGAGCACACCGACCGTGGCCAATGATGCGATGTACTCATTAAATACGATCATAATAACGTGCGGAATATGGTGCCTAGTTGCCAATCAGCTGAGTTGGTAGTCATCTCGACCGGTAAGAACTCGACTACGCAGTCGAGTTTTCACCATTAATTTTTATATTTGTTTATTTACTTGATTGGCGATAAGGCCGCCAATTGTTACACATTTTCTAGTTTTAATATTTGATTTTATTGTTTTCTGTACTAATTGTGATACCTGTATGGGTTCACCATACAGAGCATTTGAGTTCCCACGCTAAACTTAACACTTAACATAACTCTACAGATTTCTTTAGCCATAAGTTAGTTATAACAAATAGTACCAATAAAGGCGTCGTTCAGAGCACACTACTCTTTCATTTTTTAAATCAAGCGTCCCGGCGTCGCGCACCCGTACTCAACAACTAACAAACAATCAACAATTATTTCTAACTATAACTTAACGATAAAATCAATGTCTCTAAACAGTCGAGACTCTACAATACCAATAAAGAGTTTTCTATTGTATTCTATTTTGTGATAGTCAACTAGATTACTTGATTTCAAGAGCATTAAGGCTAAGCTTAGGTACTTCATCAATAACTGAGAATAAAACCTCACTCAGATAAAGTACCTACTACACTAAGGCTCCATCTACAAGGGGGACAAATTAAATCTCGCGATACGTGTCACTTGACATGTCGGGCGAAGTTGTAAGTACGATATCGGACAAGATTTCAACAACTTTTTGCACATCAAGGATCACAAGGAAGGACATCGTTGCAGGAGGTCCCTCCATCGTTCTTAGTAATACTGACATTATGTTGCTGGTGTCGAGTCTGACATAGGTATTTCTAATAGAATTAGAAGTAATTCTTTTTAAAACTGCATTTTCCCCACAAACAAGAAAAAAATAATTATTAGTTATCTATTGAAAGTAATCAATTCGTTTTAGATTAGAAAGTTTGCTAATGATTGAAAGGCGATCCGCCTAATTATCCCCGAGGGTATAAACGTAACGATATTGCTAGGGCACCTGTTTCACTTTGTGGTAATTGCAATGTTTAATTAGCTAATCGACAAACCAAACTAATAATTAATTGGACTGACCGACACACATGTTGTGTAACATAAGCCCATTATTATCTACCTCCTTACCTATATAGAAAGGTACTTCCTGCGAGGAGGCAGTCATGATTTCATTGTGGAATTACTCATATTAAACTTTCACATTGCATGTTTTTTTTATGCCATCATCATCATAGGTGGCAAACAAGCAGACGGGCCGCCTGATGGTGAGTGGTTACCGCCGTATATGGATACCTGCAACACACCTACTCGTATTTATGAGACTATTTTGCCACTAAATGCAATTTTAATATCCTACAACAGCAGCTTCAACAAAGACCCAATGAATCAGAATTAATATGAAAATGTGTGTACTATTTACGGCGTCAGTGATGTCAGAATAATTGCTGAGCGTAATATTTACTGACGTCCCGTATTTTACGCCGCAACGTAACGTAGGTCCGGGCGGATACCGGATTACGACTCGAATATAAACGCGTATAAAGCGATAAGTGAGTTACATGCGTATAACGACCACTGTTTTGTCAAACGGTTATTTATTTAGGTTGCCTTTTATATTGCTCGTACGAGATCGTTATTATTTATAGGTATTATGTTACCTTAGCACTTAAAAGCTCAAACCGTACATAAGAATCTCTACACGATATTATAAAGCTTGTGGCATGTTTCTGACATGCCAAATTATCGTTGCCAAATTCATACTAATTTTTTAAATGACATGTCTTCGTTTGCATGTCTGTCATTTGCGGTTTCTCGCCTAAACCGAACAATTTAAATAAATGCAGCACTTAAAAATCTGATTTCACCCCTCTGACGATTAAATATCTTTCTACTCTCAGTTTAGGCACTTCTTATTAGTGCATTATGCGATCTAGCTCGACGGCGCGAGGTCATTGGTGTGATCTGAGACTAAAAGGTCTTATAAACAAAAGCATAATTCGACCTGTTCTCTTGCACGGTAGCGAGGCGTGGCCTACTTACCCTGCAACGACATGTCCAAGAGCTTCACGTCACGGAAACGAAAATGCTGCGATAGATGTGTGACGTTACGAGACGTGATCGTGTTCGTAACTAATAAATGAATAGCAGCCTTCATGTACCTGACGAAGGGGATAAACTCCAGGAGAGTCGCATGAGATGATATGACCATGTCTTGTCAGCCGAGTATTTAGCGAACAGGTGCCTAGATGCAGGTGGCTAGAGCTACGCTGGCTTGACGTCGTAAGGGATGACATGAGTGCCAATGAATTTTCCGAAGAAGATACACAAGACAAGTGAAGTGGAGGAGAAAGGGCCAGAAAGAAGACCGGGAAAATTGCTAGCGAGAATAAGAAGAAGCTATCTAGCTCGTCCATATTCCAACTCGTCTTCTTAGCCTGCCGTGATGTCATCAAACAACTTATGACCACAATTATATATGTAATTATATAATGTAAGCATGTATTCTTGAGACAGACTTATTTATATACTTAAGTAACGATTTACTGACTGCCTCCGTGGCGTAGAGGGCGCATGCTCGACTGCCAATCAAGAGGTCCCGGGTTCGATCCCCAGGTCAGGCAGTGTTAAATATTGGATTTATCCATTAGGAATTATCTCAATGGATGGCCTGGAGTCTGGAACTGTGCCCGGTAGATGGCAATAGGCTCGCCCCCTATTACATGGGACCAATAACATACTGGCGAAATGTGGGTGTATCTACATGGGACTGAGTCCTGGGTACATCTCTGCCTACCCCTTCCGGAAAAAGGCGTGAACGTATGTTATGTTATGTTATGTTATGTTAATTATTTTTAACCCAGTGAAATCTGCATACAGATACCCGGCCATGCAGGGACAGGGCCGGGTTATGTCTGGATGGGAAGTCCCTGAAGGGCATCTTCCCGACCAACTAAAATCCTGGTTATCCTGCGAGACGCCATGTGTCGGGGCTGCGGGTACGCCGTAGTACTCATCCGCAGCCCGGACGGCGTTTGGTCCTCCGTAGAAAACCCCTCCGCGGGCACCATCCTTAGGACCTTTTTTTTTTTTTTTGTTCCCGGTGAAAAATGCATGACGCATACCACCCGCACTCGGGGGAGCGCAGAGTGGTTATGTGGGACTCCCCGCCGGCACAGCACCGTACGTCGGTACGTTGCTGTGTCGGCGGGTATACCCACTAAAAAACCCCGGAGTGTGCCTTCACGACGCCATGTGTCGGGTAATCCTTCACCTCAACCCTCCCAAGGGACGCGCGGAAACACGCGTGCGCCTCCTCGCAGGCCCTTTAGGTGGGCAACGGATACCCCCGCATCCGTTCCCCGGGCCCCACGTCTCTAAGGGCTTCGAAGGGCGTTCCATGCCCTCTCGAATGTGCGAGAGGACACGGAAGGCCCACTCCCGCCCACCACCACGCGCAAATAGCGCAGGAGGCTCTCTGGTGGCCCCGGTGCAGGAGTAGATCTGCACAGGGGAAAGCAGAGAGCCCTCTTCACTCTAAGGGCTTGGAAAGGTGTTCCGTGCCCTCTCGAACGCCTACCGAACGTGCGAGAGGACACGGAAGACCCATTCCCCCCCACCACCACCGCAGGGCTCAAGTGAGCCCTGCCTGCGCCATCCACTGTGCCCTATGCTGCCTTCATAGGGACACGCGGAAGCGCAACCCACACTGCGGCAAGCCGTTGGCTTTCCGCCTCGATTCGGTCGCAGAGGATTGGGAGAGCGGCGCATCGTAATACCGACACTCCTCTTCCCCTGCGACCCCACCGCCTTCGCCATCTAACGGTGGCGACCCCGTTTGGGCCGCGGAAGGCAGGAAGAGCGGCGCACCGCAATACCGGCACTTCTCTCCCGCCGCGGCCCAACCATTCAGCCTACCCTACCACGGTTACTGACCCCCACCGCCACGAGAAGGCGGGAACCCATCGGGGGGACCATCCTTAGGACCTAGGCCAACCTCACCTGTACAGTGTAGGTTCTTGGTATGCATGCACCAGGTACTTAAATTACGCCTAGGCGATGCAACGTCGGTACTTTAGTAATAAGTACATAGAGAAGTCGCTTATCGATTCTTCAGCGAGCGCATATGCGCGCAATACCTTCATACTTGGATTAATATCATTACAAGGCCTCTTTTACGCTAAAGCTTAAAATAACACATAGGGTACTTTTTATCCCAATATTCCCACGGGAACGAATACTACTCGGGGGAAACCGTGGGCCACAGCTAGTTTTACATATAACTTCCTTAAAATATAGGTAATGTTTAGCTATGGAGCCATCATTCAATCTTTCTATTTGAAAATAAACAATTGTGACAGTTTAAATAAACAAATTCAATGCGGCTATAAATCAAGGAGTTGGGCAAACGGTAAACGTAAATCATAAATTCAAAAGCCCATCGGGCACGTACGAGCTGGGCGATTGATCTGCAACAAATCCGGCTTCATAATGCATTCTGTCAGTGCGTTACAAATGAGCAATTCCGTCCTCTGCATGCCCGCAGAGGTTCCGTTTGCGACTACCAACAGATTCTGTTTATAGTTAATAGAAGTGACTTTGAAATAATAATATTAGTATAGAATATATTTTATTGAGACCAAGATAAAAATAAATACAGAAAATAATTATTGTTATTGGTTGACAATGGATGATGATGATGGCTGATATAATGTAAATCAAGAAATATATCAGAAAAAAAAATTTATTGGATTTTTCCATTAGGAATTTTCTCAGACAGCCTGGAGTCTGGAACTGTGCCCGGTAGAACGCAATGGCTCGCATAGGAGTTACCTACTATGGGACTGGGCCCTGAGTATATACACCTCTGCCTACTCCTTTGGGGAAAAGACGTGATGTTTTGTTTATTACAATAATAATCATGCCTTAGAATATATAGGCACAGAATCCATGTTCCAGTACTGAGCACATCATTCATTATGAAGAAACATTTTGGGACGTTTGTGAGTGAGCGCCGCCCATGCGTCTGTATTACTTACCGCACTCACGTATGTGTGTAAGGCGCTAGTGATACCAGTGCAAAGATCTTTACAAAGTCCGCGTAGTATCCATCTGTAGGTACCTACCTATTTTATCTAATCTCTGAGCGATATCAAAGTTTTCAATCCATTTCCTTTGTTAATCCTAAACTTGCAGCTTAGACATTCGGAACTCTGCGCGTTACGTTGCGTGAATTACGAGCGCAACTAAGACTCCGTTTACATTTCAAATAATCCTCTCTGGTGAGGAATTATAACCTCCAAATAAACATAAAGGTCGTGGCTGTAATTCCACAGCGGAAGCTTCCTAAATAATTGTCGGCTTTTGCGCTAATTCCGAGCGAATAGTAATATCTACGAAGCCGTGTGATCAGAACACCTAAAAATCTTGCAGAAAATGAAGTACTTAACTGAGTAGTCAGTTCTGTTTACCTCTTTCATGTGAGTTCGTGAGCAATTCTTAAATATTTTCATAAATTTTGGAAAGGGTCAATAAAATTTTAGAGTTTAGATTAAACTCAGCCACAATTAACTCGACCTTTAAGTAATATTTTATTTTGTAGGACTTATTTTCTATGAAGCAGCTGGAAAGTTTTCGCAACTTATAACACAGTAGACTTGTACTTAGACTCTACGTTAATATTCGTACGACATATATCTACTAGCTGTGCCCCGCGGTTTCACGCGCATAGTCTTCGTTCCCGTGGGAATATCGGGAAAATAAGTACTTTTAATGTTATTTCAGGGTCTAAAGTATCTATACATCGAATTTCAGCCCAATCGGTTCACATTACTGCTTGGCGGATGAATAACTGGCAAAGGTGTGGTACTTCCCCAGGCGGCCCCCTGCAAAAGAGGCCTACCACTACAAATTTTTACATCACAAGTAAAGGAAGAAATCCCAAAACCGTAAAGTTTTGCTATTTGTTATTTCGCTGGTAACATTGCCCTTCAGAAAAGTAGCAGCAAATGTAGGCAGCTTAGACCCTGGAATATAACACATAGGGTACGTTTTACCCGATATTCTCACGGGAAAGATGTCTACGCGGGTGAAACCGCGGGACACAGCTAGTATTTTCCTATGACAGTCACATCCGTTTAATAGTTAGTAGATATAATAATCTACAGCTCAGTAATTCAGTAATTATAACATATTATATTGTAGTGGTAGGCCTCTTTAGCAGGGGGCCGCCTGGGGAAGTACCACACCTTTGCCAGTTATTCATCCGCCAAGCAGTAATGTGCAAACATTACGGTGTTCCGGTATGAAGGGCAATGTTACCAGCGAAATTACTGGGCATGATGAGATTCAACAACTCATATCTCAGGGTGACAGGCGCAGTGCAGTGCCGCGCAGAATTTGAATTTTAAAACACTGGGTGGCACTGTGTCTGATATGGGCAATCTTGATGCTTACCATCATGCACCTGATTTGCTCGTCTTGTCACTCATTATCATAAAAAAAAAAAAAAAAAAAAAAAATATTCCCAAGCCAAAGGCATGCAGCCCCCCGTCTTCGTATCGCGGCAGTGATTAAACATTCCACCCTCCTTTCAATATCAATTCTCTAACAATGTCATGTTACTAGGGTCCCATGAAAATGGACGGTTATACGATTAGATACACTGTATGAAGTAAATGTGGCACAAGATAATGAAATGCTTCGAAAATTAAAATTTAAAATACACCGATTTTTAAACCATTTTTAAAGACTTTATTAATTAAGATACAAATATTATACCTATTCATTATTCTCAAATGGTCAAACTTTTGGGTTGTTTGACGAGTAATTTAGCTTTATTTGAACCACTAAGAGTATTAAAACATTCAATAATGTTTTCACAATGGATTTGTATGTGATGTAAGTAGTGAGCGATGTGAAACACTCCTCCAAATAACTTGTCCCAACTTAATAATGTAGGTCCCTTTTGAATAATAAATAAGGGTTGAGATACAAGTTTGTACCTACTCATCTAAGACTTATTCCGACAGTACCACTTCTAAACATTCCTTTGTACATTCGACCATCTTATCCTTGCGCACACATCGTGGTCCCTTACTTAAAACCTACCCTAAGTGTTGGACGTGTTTGCTAGAAAATGTCCGCCTATTGCGGCACCGTTCTGGGCAAATATCTACTTTATGGCTGCTTAGCCAACATAAGGCTTTCTTGGAATTCATTTGGCTCTTAATCTTAATATATTTTTTATATGGAAACTAATAAATACTCGTACAGTCAGTGCGTGTGTTTTAAATGTCGACTGTGAAAACCCTTTTAAGTAATGGTAATTTCAAAAGATCCTTTGCCTTTATTTCTTATAGGTTGAATTAAAATTACGCCGTAGAAAAATCCCGCCAAGAGGGCTGGTAGTGCTCAAACCAGCACTGCGCGTACCATTGCTTTCTGACCGTTTAACAGTTTCTATTTATATCGAAACAAACACATTTGTCTTTACACCGGGGATACGAAGACTGATTACTAATTTCCCCTGAGGGATTAACTGGATACGTAAGTTACCTACATAATATAGAAATAGGTAGGTACAAGTAGATAGAAGTTTAAGACAAAAGTTTACTAACATTATAACACAGAAAAATCCCGAGATTTTAAAATGAAATCTGCTAAATCCGGCAGAGAGTTTACAAATTGAATTTAATCTCCGTAAAAGCTGTTGAAGCGTAATATAATTTGATTTAAATTGCGCATAAAGATAAGACAATTTCTCAGCGGCTTTAGTACTAAAACGCTAGAGACTAGGCGGTAGAAAGTTTGTGGACTTTGTAATGTGAACTAGTTTCCCCTTTAGACAACCTTGAGTTAAGAAATTTTATTAATTCTGTTTCCAGCATCAGAGGTCACGTAAGAAATGCTTGAAAAGCATTGTGAAGATTATGTGAGCCTATCTTTCTATTCTAAAGAACCTTGTAAAGGTTTTTTAAAATAATACTTAGGAAATGAGTAAATATACATTTTATCAAATGTAAGAAGTTTGTCAGTTCTTATTTTGCCTTGTTTAAACGATTTAAATTTAATAATTAAGAATTGTGATGAAATTCATAATTCCATGGTTTTACGACGTTATTGTAGGTATTGTATCAGTTGGGAAGGTGCGGAACAATCTGTTACGCAAAGTTATTTCGGCTTGAAAAGATGAAACGTAAAACGGTACTTCTTAGATTTGTCTATGACTATATCTATCTAGGTAACCCTAGGACTTTTTCAGATAGGAACTTAAACAATAATAATAACATAACATAAAATCACGCCTTTTTCCCGAAGGGGTAGGCGGAGGTGTACCCAGGATTCAGTCCCAAAGTATGTACACCCACATTTCGCCAGTATGTCATTGGTCCCATGTAATAGAGAGCGAGCCTATTGCCATCAATCGGGCACAGTTCCCGATTCCTGGCGATTCCAGATTTAAACGACAGTCGGAACGGAAATTAATAGAATCTTTAAAGGCGCGTCCCCATGCAAAACGCAACGCTAGAAACTTTCATTTTACAAAGATTTAATTCTAAAATCTCAGCGTAAAAGGTAGGTGCGACGAAGAGGAATCGAATGATCAAGGTTGTTTGGTCTTGGTACGGCCTTAAGTATATTAATGCAGAGCCTGAGCAAGCGACTGTTATGACAAAATTAATGTCGGCAGTCTAAGTGAGTGCCCATATGGTTCACCTCATTCCTGATGGCAGTGCCATGTGGGACTCCGAGCGAGTATTCATCAGCTAAACACGCCGTAAAAGAAAGTTAGGTGTGCGTTTACTGCCGGCTATAAACATCACTCATGAGCTATCTAACTTAGGCGCAAGCGAAAAATAACGACTTGAATTTACCCATTCACTTGTAATAGATCAGGGCATAAACGTAGACTGCTATTGTAATGCTATTGTAAATCGCACGACCGCGTCTGACTTGTAATCAATTATTGCGAATGAGAAGGCTGCAAATAGCATTCAGAATTCTGTACTTTCCTGTGTTGGTAATTTTAGAATTGTTGTGACTTCTTCGATCGAGAACTTTTATAATTTATTATTCGACACCAGTGAGAGCGGTTTCGCACTACGTCCGAAACGAATCCGGTCCGTGAAATACGATCCGGAGTAGTCGTAGAACTATTTGTGTGGTAGTATTATCTGTTCTGTGATGGTAGTTAAAGCACTAGATACGATTTCCGTCATACGATTTCTCTCCGTCATCCGTGAATCTCCACTTTGGATATGATATTGACGGACCGAATTAGCCATAATTTTATTTGTAAAAACACTCGCGCACTGCGTCCGGACTGAGTAGTAGTGCGAAAAGCAATATCCGAATTCGGTCAGTCTTCTGAATAACGGATTCGGATCTGATTCATTTCGGACATAGTACGTCACCGCTGCTGCTCTATCCTACCTACTTATTTGTAAGTAGTTAGGTCAGTATATTTATTTTGTTTTAAGCGCTAGGTATACAAAAGTAAGGCTCGGTCAACTAACTTTAACAATAACCAATATTTTAACGATTGTCTAATCTCCTGGTTAGACCAATATTATCTACGCGTTGCATCATTCTAACAACTGTTTAAAATGACGTAAAATTAAAACAGTAAGTACAACGCGTGGAATTACTCTAACCAGCGATTATTGGTAAAGATATTTGGCGCAACTCATCGTAATGTTTCAATTTTTCAGCTAACATCAAATTTTAACGTCAAGATTTCTTTACTGTAAAAGTATACCTTAAATAATATCCTAATAAAAAATCCTTTTGGAAACAATAAACCAAGTGCTTATTAAAGTAATAAATATCAAAATCAGACACTTATTACTCTATTAAAAGATAAGGATAGCCTTAAAACTTTTTATTACTATTCTTTTGTATAAAAAAAGGGATTTAAATGAAGTTCGCGGGTTTTATGAAGTAGGGCCAGATTATATTCTGAAAGGGAAGCGAGGAAAGGGAAGGAAAGGGATGATAAGGGAATAATAAGGCCGCGATGAAACTGGGGGCAATTACTGGAGTAATGTTGGTACTTGTCAAGTTACGAACAGCTCATAATGTATCTAACCAACTTACTTACTTAGTTTAATGTGTCCTTGGAAACTTTCTAAAATCAGATTGTATAATTTCGAGGGCTTTTAATACGTGGGAAAGCTTAATAATCTTTGTGTATCTTTGTGTGCCAGTGGGCGTGGGCTTCTAAACTGCAAGGTGGCGCAAAATTAATCATCCAATTTTAAAACAAAAACGATATTATAATATTGACTTTGTTAAGAACAGTTTTTTAATTGTGATTAGTCATTCCTCTATTACTCACGAAGCGGTTTGCCTCCTCCTTCATTATGCGGACGGCTAAGGAGTGGTACTCTCTGCCGATGTCGGTTTTTCCGGAAAGCTATAATCTGGACATCTTTAAAGCCAAAGTGAACAGACACATTCTAGGCAAACGTGTACCATCTTAGGCCTAATCTTCGCCTTCCATCAAGCGAGATTGAGGTCAAACGTAAGCCTATTGTAAATTTAAAAAAATATATATCATCATCCATGTATAGGACACGTCGGGTGGGCCATAGCTACTTTTCCGAGTTTAGGTTCAAACATCAAGAAAATCACAACAAAATATGTAAATCAGGAACATTAATGTGGAATCACTAGCACAAAAGACTGTTCTGTAAGATAAGTTTTCGTTGAATTAGGTATGAAGACTGCTCTAATAATATCTGATACCTCCTGTCAAGATGATTGCTTGTTTTCATAAGTTTGGGTTTACCATACTATTTATGGATTAGTTTATACATTCCCACGAAATATTTTTTTAATCAGTAGAAATACGGCCATTCTCCGAAACGTGCTTTGTTCGGGCCAGGTACTACCTACCTATTAATGTAAATATTGGTTGACCTTTCAGTATTCATATACTTACCAATCATTATCAACTTTAGGGGTAAAGTACGAGGTATGTACATAGGTGTTGCCAAGCCAACGGTATGGGTATATTAGGCATGATGACAGTTATGGAGAATCAAAGAATATATGATTTAAGATACCTAATCTACGACCATTATGCTATACTTACCTACGTATTCGAAAAAATGATATCCGTTATACTCTCGCTTCTGATACTTACGAGAATAAAAGAAGCAGAGAAATATGCAGTTTTTTTTTGAAAGATAATATAATATATTATCTATTTATATAAGATAATATAAATAGATAATTTAATAATATAATAATATTTTGGATTTAAAATAAATTATGATATAATGCCCCTACCTAACTCTGTAACGCGTTGAAATTAGTCTGTAAGTTACTGTGGACTTAGTTTAACTTAGTACTTAGTTACTTACGGACTCGGATTCCAAGGAAGCTGGGTCCAGAAAACATATATATAATATTCCCAAACATAGTAGCCCTTTTAGTATTTTATTTAGCCTATTTATTTATAATTTGATTATAATCAAGCGAGATTAGGAACTAAGTATTTTGAATGACATCGCGCGTTAAAATTTAAGTAGAACATTTGCTTAATTTATTATTATAAATGACGATGCTAAACAATATTATTTAAGCATATTTGAAAATTTTATTATTAAACCTATCAAATAAAACCAAAATTATAATGTACCTAAGTTCATCGTGGCCCTAAAGCCAACAACACCTTTGTCATCTTGCCTATTGGCTAAGCCGTAAGGGGTAGGTTTGGCAGGTTGGCTTGAAAAGAGAATAAAAACGACAATCAATATTTTAAACGACAGTATATTATAAGAAGACAATTTATATAGATATATCACAAAATGCATAGTATCAGATATGTTAACAATATGGTACAATGTTAGAAACAGTTAGATCGAGTTACACGAATATCACAATTGTAGGAGTAAGTTCGAGATAGCAACAGATGAATGGCAAGAAATATTGCAAACCGATAAAATTAAACCAAGATAAAAGACCGCTTTACCCTTAAACGTCGGCCATACACTGGGTAGACTTGCACCAAGATCATCAACATCATCTCAGCCATAGGACGTCCACTGCTGAACATATAGGCCTCCCTCTTACATATCTATCCATTTCAGTTGTAAGTTGTATAAGTGGCTCGCATCCAGCGTGTTCCTGCTGTCTTTATCAAATCGTATGTCCACCTTGTGGGTGGACGTCTTACGCTGCGCTTGCCAGTCAGTGGTCTCCATTTGAGAACTAAACAGTCCCATTGGCTATCAGTTCTACGTGCCCTGCCCATTGTACCAAAATAAATTGATGCAAATAATATAGGTACTAGGTACCCAATTAAATGAGTAGGTAATGTTGGGTAATTTCGACTGGTCCCCACCTCCTTAGTCACCAATGGTGATTATATAAAGCTTTTATTTAACTTGCAATGTACATATCTATATATGTATGTATGTCCGGTACAAATCTTGCAACTGAATGTTGAAGCAGTTAAGTAGCCTCGACCGATTTAGCTGAAATTTGGCCTCTTAAAGTCCGGTGACAATGCCGTATTACCATTGAGCTGATCTGATGATGGAGATGAAGAAAGGAGGAATTCTGTGCCGACGCAACCCTATATATACCGCAGGTAGATTTTCAGATGACGTTATAACTGACTCTACTTTTGCAGTTTTGGATTTTTCTCTAATGGGTAAATGGGATGCCCGTATTTCTTGCCAATAACCATAATATTATTATTATAATTATGTAGTTATGTTAACACATGGTCACAGAAGACTTAGATATCATAAAATAGGTACAGTTCGAAAATACAATTCGAATGATTTCAAAGGAAATAAGCAATACACTGATAGGTAGGTATTAGGAACCTGGTTCATTGGCACGAATAAATAGCCTTTAATAACATGATCTACATACGAGTAATTTCTCACTATACCAATATTTCGAAGTAAAACAAGATTTTCAAAGGAAGGAAAGTTGTAGCAAGATAAGTCATAATTTTTGACCTTCAATAACTCTTTGACGCTGTAAAAGGAGACCTATCAAGGTTTATTAACATGATATCTACATAACACTGTATAAATTATTTTACAAGCAACTTTCTTACACAAGGTAGACTAAATAAACAACCAACGTAAGCAAACCACTTTGTCGCTATCTGAAATTGTTCTAGAGTCCAAAATAGCTGAAAGACGTCGATCCTTATTGAGACAAAATTGTGCCTTTATTTCAATTTGCTTCAATAGAAGCAAATCATGGGCAGACTAACTGGGCCAAGTTATGTGGAGTGCAAGCTCGGACGCCTTGCGACGTGAATGTGAGGCCTTTAGCTGGAGGAATCAGGTCTCTACCGTTCACTCGCAGTCTGTGCACACAACCTATGAAACCTGGGATTTTAGATGCACCGGCTAACCTGCAAAGTCAAAAGTAACATATTCAACATCCATCAAAAAAAAATTGTCACAAAGTAGATACCTAAATTACCTCGTTACATTCTTCGGTGGCTGGCCAACGTAGATGTACTGATCTATGTCCAACGAGGTCATTCGACCCCGCGCTGAACCGTTCGCCGTCGACGACCCCAACTTCAACGTGGCATCCTTTTTGTACCGTTGTGCGGATATCTTCTGTCTTCCATCAATCCTGACCTTCCCGGTGTGCAATTCGAATGGCCCGCTACCTGCATCCCAACGCAAAACAGCCTTATTCTGTACGAATCCAAGCCACAAATGGTCCCTCGTTCCGGCGCCGCTCAGTAGAGCGCCTTCGTTGCAAACAGCAGAGAATTCCGCCCAAACGTCGAATCTCTTCGCCGGCAACCTCATCCGAGCCATTATATGAGCATGTCCGTCGAACAGCGGGACCTCGTAACCCACGTTCGTATACTCTTCGAAATACTCGTACATCGAGTAATCGTTAACTTCGTTAACGAAATCTTCCTCCGAATCCCTCACGTCCGGTCCCTTCGTCGGCTTGAGCGCACAGTTGGCCGGTTCGTCTGTGTCAACATGAGCGTAGATATTCTCTGCGAATCGGTCGAAGATAGAATGAAAAGATAATTTCTACTAACACTACCGTAACTAGCTCTAAAATCTAGCGATATCCGACCGGCGGGAGGATGTCTACGCAGGTGAGTTCTGGTTCGGGGCTGTCGGGCTTGCCGCTGTCGCTCGTGTCTACGGATACGTCGGTGTGGATACTCACTAGCTGGTACTCTTTGAGGGAGGTTCTATCGGGTTGAGGGTCTTGCAAGTGCACTTTACGCGGAGTAGATCTACCGGCACGGCTACCTCTGCGCACGTGAGGCTCCTCGTTGCATGGACCGAACGCTTGAGCGACGATGTCCGACTGCGTCCTACACGCGTGAGTGCGGAGGTGACAAGTAGAGAGATACGTGCGTCCGTCGCTGCCGCACACAGATGGCGCTTCGGTCTTGGGACAATCTTTGTTGCTGCAGTCGCACGTAGCGAGCCCGCTGCGCACGAGACAATGAGCGCCGAAGTAACACGTCATGTGCTCGCAGTTTGTCGCTGGCAGTTGCGTCGATTCCGCTGGAAATTGATGAACTTTATAACCTCTATACCAGAAACTAAGTAAATACTAATCGGAGATCAGATACTCACGATCAAAGCATCCGTTAGGTCCCAGCGTGTGTTCATGGTTGGAGCAGATGGTGCACTTCTGTCCCTGTATCCCAGGTTTGCACACGCACCGACCTGTCATCTGCTCGCAATCCTCTCGAACTGAACCGAACGCAGAGCATCCACATGCTGAAAAACAGATGAATATATCAAAGGAGTTTGTCAAGATCATCTCTAGACTATCACGAACATGACGACAGTCTGTTCGCCGAGCTAGCAACGAAATAATTTTCTCGCACTTGATTTATCAGAATAAATCAAAAGTTCACGTTGTCTGATCGGTGGGATCATGTAGTCCAAGAAAATGATAGTTTCAATAGTCTGATCAGTTAATCGAACCAACAGAAAAAAATATTTCACGTCGTCTTATATGCAGGACAAAGACAGTCGGACCACATGGCCACAGCCAGAATTATTATGTATGTCCAATGTGAACTCACTGTTTTATTTTAAAACGTTTGATCACGCCTAGTTATCAATAAACTCGTTATTTTGTCCTTGTCTTTTGTACGCCTTTTTTTTGCATTATTAACTTGGCTTGGGACGCTGATTTGACATAATATCGTTAAGAGCAAAATTAGATTTAGCTTTATCTCTAAGGCAATAAATATACTTACGAATACATCCACTGTGTCCAGTGATCCCAATCCTCGGCAAGCCCCAGTACCCAGGCTCGCACCGATCACACTTGAGTCCCCCAACACCAGGCTTGCACTTGCACTGGCCGGTATCATCGCACTGTTCCACAACGGAGCCGAGACGGTGACACCCACATTGTGAAGGACACCCGGCGCCTGCCGGCCCCCGGGCGGATGTCACCCCGTCCGCACAGCATCCGTGCCACGACTCTTGACATCCCTTCTTTTCTACTACTGCCTTATCTGGAAATAAAATAGAAATAGAAACAGATGTTACAAAATTTGTAATACCACACAATACTATAGGGACACAAGAGGCACTCCTCAAAATCATTTAAATAAATATACTCTAATTCCGACGCAATAAAGTGTAATTCAGATTGCACAGCGCTACAAGCTGCCTCTCTTTCTATCACGTATCTCTCTATCTGTTCCTCTGTCTAGCCCATAGAAATTTTACTGTCAAAACGGGTGCTCCGGCTACTTGTAGCTTCATACCTCTAATGCGGAGTGTCCCAGACCTGGTAATACTTATGGTGGTAATTTATATTTGATAAACTAAACAGCATGAAATATTCTACTTTCCATACACATGAATAGAAATGAATTTACCAATAACCTTCTGATCTTCTTCGTTTTCTGTCTCTTTCGTGACCGAACATTGCATATCTGCTGTCACATTTAACCCCGTGGGACGTTTTCCTGTGCTACCGGGGCAGTTATATTTTTTCTTAGGATGCAAATTATTTCCTAAATCTCACTCACCTTTTCTGCAGCATCTGGCAGATTTAGCTGTGTGATGGCAATAGCTGCCAGCAGGACAGTCTTTGCGATGAGGTCCACCGCCACAGTCTAAGGGCCGCCCTTCTGCATCCTTTATAGGTTCGTCGTCTCCACATGGTCGAAACTAGAAGATATTATGAACTTTACCAATGTTAACTGCGTACACTAAGGACTGAGAACTGGGATCTACCTATTCATTAAGCGCGGATATTGTAATAATACCTTTTGCAAATCAAGAGTTCTGTACAGATCATACCAAACCCTTACAATCAGATAAGTACCTACTAATAAGGCTGAGTGGCACCACTAACTATAATAATAACTAATGCTTAACTGTAGCCGTAAAATTTCTGGTTACACCAATATTACGAGTAGCACCATTTTAGCCACTGCTAAAATAACGTTAATATAACGATAAGAATAACTTGCAACGTGTAATATTGGTCTAACCAGAGATTTTCCATTAAGTATATACTGTTAAAGTTAGTTCAATTCAGCCTAAGTAGATAGGTAAATATATCACGACAACCGAAAACAATAAAATTAAAGAACAGGCAAAGAAATGACTGCTTCAGAAATAAGAATGAGAACTGCCACACTAACTGTTTTCAGTTCCTAGCATTTTCCAATAACTGTAGTCGGAAAATGATAAAGTTCCTCTAACCCCTCTTACCTCCAACCCCCTACATAGCGGCAAGGGTCGAAGCCGTAAGTCTTCTTGTCGCCGACACGACTCCAACTTCATGTGACATAATGTAGGATACAAGCGCAAGTCTGACGCGCACACCGGATTGGATGCTGCCGCTGCAGCCGCGGCGCAATCGAACAGACAGGCGCATCTGGGGGATTTTGAACCTTACACTGTAGTGTTTAGAAGCTACATTTCAAGTTATAAAAATGCAGCTATAGTGATAAAGACTTGAATGCGATCCAAGCTGCCTTCTGCTTGGTAGCCTATTGATAAACAGTGGACTGAAATAGATGCATAATTAGGCCTTAACGGGAAACCTGAGTGACGAAGAATTTAAAATTTCGGTTTTTGTAAAAACTATCGCCGTCGCTCTGCTCCTGAAAGTATGAGCTATGAATGTGTGTGTAAGAAGATTATTATTGCGATTTCGCGCGCATATTCATGTCAGTATTAAAGTTTGTGACGCTTGTATTCAAATTAGGTAGGTACTTATCGTAGGTATTATTTTAGACTTTTGTTTTTATTTACATTCTCGTAAAGATGATTGCTTAAATTCATTAGCTACGTCTAGTATGAAATGGACCAGTGGTTGCAGTATTCAGACAGCGTTCACAAAATCGTGTCATCGATCAACGAATGCGAGTTCGAATCCAGTCCCAGGAGTAATTTTTGCCCGGATATTTTTTTGTTAGGAACTTTTTTCTTCATTATCTGTATTTATATTATTGTGATATTATATAATAAAAAAATAGACACTATAATATATATTTATAGTATATATGACACCAGTCGCCCAGCGCTTAAAAATTCATATCAATGTGTATTATATTATCTTCGAAGGTAAGTATTGACTTTTTCAGTTCATCCTGTCAGTCTAGACGTTTGCTGAAAATATAACTTTTCATTGTAATATCTAATATCTACCTAATAATATTTCGCCTAAATAATTTTCGACCTGTGCTGTTGTTTACGGACTTGATTCTTTTGCTTAATATTTTAAATTTTTAGACAAAGCATTTCGCAATCTACCCACCGACAAGTCTAATGTTACAATTAGAATTCATATCGAAATTGATAAACACTTCCTTTTTGCTTAATATTTTAAATTTTTAGACAAAGCGGTCTACTCGCATGAAATACAATACGAATAAGGAAAGAATTATTATTGTATTCGTATTGTATTTCATGCGAGTAGACCGCTTTGTCTAAAAATTTAAAATATTAAGCAAAAAGGAAGTGTTTATCAATTTCGATATGAATTCTAATTGTAACATTAGACTTGTCGGTGGGTAGATTGCGAAATGCATCACCTATAGATAAACACACGTCCTAGAGCGTTAGGTAGAAGAGATAAATTTCGCCGACGACTAGTACCTCCACGGTAGCTCAAGTGGTAGAGCGCGCCCACCACGGATTGGTGCGGAGGGTGCGTGGTTCAAATCCCGCCCGTGGGTGAAAATTTTCTTTCCTTATTCGTATTGATTCTTTTGCTTTAGTACTTACGGTTTTGGCTTGTTTGTATGAATTTCTTTCAGAATTCATACAAACTCTCTCTGAAAATGGGTAAAAGCAAAAGGGGCAGGACGTTTATTTTTGAACGCTCTACGAAAAATACACCATTTACGTATAAAACGGCAAATACATTTTGCGCCTTTGCCATCCGTTTGAGTATAGGTAATACGTACATACTTAATTATTTTGTGTTTTTCATCATGAAATTACGATAAAACGCAATTCAAATTAATTTATTCAACCTAATGAGTGATGTTAGGGGTGAGCAGTTAATAGTCATGTCGACCGCAAAAATTCGATCCGTTCGAACCGTTGATCGCTATCAACTACTAACTTGAAAACCATTTAGGTGGTGTTTGAGCCAATCATATGATCATGAGAACCCGGGTTTATCCACAAGTCAGCCAAAAAGTGTAATTGGATTTTCTATTAGGGGTTTTCTGAATGACAGCTTGGAGTCTGAACCCAATAGATGACAATAGGTACGACTTCTACTACAAGAGATTTAAAATATTACTGGCAAAGTGTTAGAAAATTTCACTGAGTCTTCACCCATGAACGCAAATGCCGTAGCTTGCGATAATGCTCTTGAACCATCTCTTTTTTAAAGATGTATCTACTCGTACAAGGCCAATAATGATAATGATGATAAAGTAATAAATTTTAATACAATTACATATTATATAATATTTAATAACAAATTACCTACTTAACAGTATAGAAGACAATGAAAGATCACCATAAAAACAAGTGCTATGCACTAGACATCTCATAATTAGGTTCTCCGAAGGTCTAACTGAACGAGAATGGGCCATATGAAGATTGATATTATAGTTGAATTGCATTTAAATCGATATTGTTACATACTATTAGTCTTCTATTTTTTCGTAAGAAGTATTGGTTTAAACTCGTTTTCTATGAACATCACTAGGATTTTTCAAAATACTATGTCTATGAGTCCCTTCCCTAGTTGTATAAGTGTGAGTGGAACCCCCCCTCACCGCCTGCCGCACCCCGTAGAACGCGAAAGGGACAACTGCAGCTCAAAGCGATTATAACTACGAAAAAATGACGAAATCGATGTTTTGTATTCCCGTGTTCCCTCCGAGAATAATTAGTTTTATCCATAAATTTATATCTTGAAAATTAGAAAATAGATTAGGCTATGTCCCTGTTATTTTATTTTTTTTCCTTAACTCTTCATTTTTTTCTAGTGAACGTCTAATTGCGCGAGTAAAACTGGGACAGTTTTTCATGTTTTTAAAGGGTCATATTTCATTTAATAATGAGTTTGTAGAAATATGAAAATAACAGGGACATGCTCACTGAAGACCTAGATTTTATTAAAAAAAAACCATTGCTCTGACGCAATTATCTAGGGAGGAAACACGGGAATACGTTTGTATGGAAAAATCACCCCTAATGTATCCTCTTAATCCTGGAGCATGAAGTTTCAAAATAATGGTATTCATTATCATTATCATCATTATCACCTCGGCCATAGGACGTCCACTGCTGAACATAGGCCTCCCACATAGATTTCCATCTAGACCGGTTGTAAGCGGCCTGCATCCGTGATCCTGCTGCATTTATCAGATCGTCTGTCCACCTTGTGGGCGGACGTCCTACGTTGCGTTTGCCGTTCCGTGGTCTCCATTCGAGAACTTTATAGCCCCATCGGCCATCAGTTCTACGTGCTATGTGCTACGTCCCGAGCATTGCCCTCTCCATAGCTCGTTGCGCTATTTTGAGCTCACTGATAAGGCCCACAGTCCCATAGTAAAAGACCACGTTTGAGAGCCATAATGGTATCCAAGGACTTACTTTATAACACAACTATAACTGATATAAAAATTTTCAATTTAACAAAGCAACGCCACCAAAATTTTGTGTAAGTACGCTGCCATCTGATAGTAGTTTAGAGCGCTTGGGATTTTCTGTAGGCTTCTCAGCCTATGGACTTTCGAAGTGTTCTATAGGTATAGTAGTCTAGTAAGTAGGTAGGTGTGGTATTGCTTTGTCTTTTTCAATAATAACCAATTATTTACGAAAGAATAAACGAAATTCATATAGAACCTTGGCTGTCCATGAGAATCGACGGCACAAGTAGCTTCATAAGCGCACTGCACTCGTGCACAAACTGCAGTTCCTACGGCTGGTTCGCTGGAGCTCTCAGGGTTATCTTCCCCCGAGCGAACTTCATTGCTGTCTGTCAGCTTCGCCGATTTATTTCCACCTACGAACAAAATGTATTATAGCTAATGAAACAGGTTATGGGCCCAGAGTAATGTCCACAACAGACGATTGTACGTGGCCTTATGACAAGTAATTATTCTCATAAGACATGTTGTTCTCATTTGCCAGCGACAGTGCTTCAAAAAGCACGTAAATCCAGTTTTATTATAGATGATAGTTGTTAGGTTTCCAGGCAATCCGACCGCAGATCGCAGACCGACTAGACAAAGAGACGCAGATGATTTTGAAGGGTTAAGTTGACCAATTTGAAATTATCTTCCGATAAATCTGTCCTTATAGGAGAGCGGCCGCATAGGCCGCTCCTTTCTACAGCTGAAATGATGATGATGAAATCTGTGGTGACGTAAAGGAGCACAGAGGAAATAGACCAATCCACCTACCTTTTTCATCCAACGCATCAGTACACTCCCCATAATAAGCAACCCTCAAAGGCTGTTCCCCTCTCATCCTCGCTTCGCAAGCGGCCTTCTGTAACGCACATTCGTGTAAAAATGTTTGCCCTAAGTTGGAGCAAACTGGTTCTCTTTCTGCGTCCGCGCATGGATTGGCGCACGCGCAGGTTCCTCGTGCACACCACGTACCCGACGGACATTCCACACTGAGACACGATTCTAGGAACAATAAAAGTTGAAATACTATAGACTTGACAAATAATAGATAGGTACTTTGTAGTGGTAGGCCTCTTTTGCAGGGGGCCGCCTGGGGAAGTACCACACCTTTGCTAGTTCATCCGCCAAGCAGTTATGTGCAAACATTACTGTGTTTCGGACTGAAGGGCAATGTTACCAGCGAAATTACTGGGCAGGACTAGCCATTTTGACTCGAAAAGAAGAAGACTGGGCAGGACGAGTTTCATCAACTAATAACTCAGAGTGACAGGCGCAGTGCAGTGCCGCGTAGAATTTTGAATAATAAAACACTGGTTGACACTGTGTCTGATATGGGCAATCATGATGCTTACCATCAGGCACCTGATTTGCTTGTCTTGTTACTATCATAAAAAAGCCAAAAAGTACAATTAAAGTGAAGATAATACCTAAGTTTGATTTAATGTGCAATGATTGAGCACGTGGTGAAGCAACTTCACTAACAAACCAGACCCCCGTCACTCCATACAATCACCCGCGCGCAATGGCGGGGGGTGTGGCTACTTGTAGGTTTATAGGAGTGTCCCAGGCCTGGTAATAGTTAGGACTCTTTGACCAAACCATGTAGTGAAATTGTAGATCTTCTACCAAAATTAAACCAAAAATTCTTGGATGGATTAGATGGGGACAATGATCAGGTCATGTTACAGTTTCGAAGCCTTTGCCGCAGCCTGAGAACTCCCCATACAACCCAAAGTACAGATGATTCTGACAGAGTAATTTAATTGGGAAACCCGTTCTGTTGGAGTATAAAGTTCAATTTTATAAATATTAGGGTGTATACTAATTGCCTCGGTCGTGTAGTGGGCGCAAGCTCGACTGCCGATCATGAGATTCCGGGTTCGATCCCCAGGTCAGACAAAGTGTTAAATATTGGAGTACTAAACATTCTATTAGGAATTATTTTAAATAACTGTCTGGAGTGCGGAACTGTGCCCGGTAGATAGCAATAGGCTCGCCCCCTACAACATGGGACCCGTAACATACTGGCGAAATGTGGGTGTACCTACGATGGGACTGAGTCCTTGGTACACCTGTGCCTACCCCTTCGGGAAAAAGGTGAGATTGTATTTATTATACTGACCACATGAACCCATGTGTTTGATATGAAGACGTCTCTTCTCCCGACAAGCGACGTCACGCAGTGCGCAAACACTGCTGTAGGTCTTGTTATCGCTTCCACACACTTCTTCAGTTTCCTGGAAAAGAGTTCCCAATATATCTGCGAGTCAAACAATTTAAAGCTTTGATTGAATGCTCCTTACTGTGCCTTCTTCGCAATGTTTGGGGCAAACGCAACTGGCTTCAGAAACTCCGTCGCTTTCACAGACGGCGTAGTACTCGCACTTCTTGTTTTCGCATCCGTCTGAAACAGAATCGACAAAAATAGGTAAGGTACTTTCTTTTTAGCACTGAATCCTGCTCGCGAACTGGCGAGAAAACCCATAAGATGTATCCACTAGAGGCCGCATCGGATAAAGCGAACGTGAATTTTTGAATCCCCAAGCGAAAAAGAAGTAGGTGTTACAAGAAGGGTAAGAAATTCCCGTTTGTCCCCACTCTTTCGTTCCCACTGGGGATAACATGGAATTTAAAAAGAGTTGAAATCCTAATTGTCATCAGTGAGGACAAAGGAAGGAAAATTCTCAGTTGTCGCTTTATCGGTAAGTGTAAAGGTGGTTATCCTAGACTTTTTGCCACCGAGCGGAACTAGTTTTCCCAGCTGGTGCTTAATCATAAATCGTCCACACTGGTGACAATAGTAAGAATTGGGACATTTTTTTTAATTCTCAATTGTCCTCAGTGGGTATCAGTGGGAATTACCCTGTTTGAAGTTTCCGTCTGCATATCTCATAAATGAACGGACCGATTTTGATGCGATTTTTTGTTTGAAAGCGTCAGCAAGATGATTAATATTGAATAATGTTTGTCCGCCACGTGCATTGAGGTCGATCTACTACAAGGTCTACTACGATCTACTACTTACTACAAGGGCCGACGTAGAGCACGCGCACGTCTCGCCTGTGTCGGCAGGCTTCCAGCTGCAGCTTGCAGCGGTTGCCGTAGGAGATGCCGTCGGAGCCGCACACGGGAGCGAACTCGTTGGAGCACCGCGGACACTGGCACACGCCGCGCGCGCCCGTCGCCACGCACTCGCCGCCGTGCGGACACACGCGCTCCGTGCACACTCCGCTTGAACCTGGAGGGAACACATGGAACATACATACATACAGTCACACCTTGTTCCTGTTGGTGTAGGCAGAGACTATTTCTTTCCACTTGCTACGATCCTGACATACAACTTTCGCTTCTTCCACTTTCATCACATTTCATTCATTCTTCATTCATACATTAACATGATGCAAAAAAACGTGTATTGATATAGTTAGATAGATAGACACTATTTTATACCTTGCAGCGAACATTATATTATGAAAAGCCAGTTCAATAAAGAAACGAATGTAAAATGGTCTCTAAAATCATTTCCTATCGCTTGCACACTAGTGTTCAATATAAAAAAATATAAAAAAATATAGGAATAGGTACCTACATAACTTTTTATGGCGACATAGCAAAGACGTTGAATTGTTTATATATAGATAGCTATACATTTAAAAAGAAAGGAAAGAAATTATATAGTAAGTCATACACATAGTATAGCGTATAGTAATTATATACCTAGTAGGTATAACATTCAATTGCAAATAGTTTCAGGCTTAACTGAAAGTCTACCTATAACTTGTTATCTGTTCTGTGCTATACCTATAGCCTATAGGCAAGCACGCACAGAAAGTGATGATAAACCAATATTACTTAAATGTATGACGTATGCAATTGATGCTAGTTAAAAACAAAAGTGATCCAAATATTATTTCTTTTTGGATGTTAATGGCATTATACATAATAATATAATATATTAAGTAAATATATGCATATATGCCTGATACCTATGCATAAATATTTTGTTATTTTTGTAGGTTATACTTACCTAGGACTTTAGGAAATACTACTTGGACTCCTTCTATGTATTTAACTAGCCTAACCAAGCAAGTAGTGCTGGAAATGGCTTTTTCCAGTACAGCTTGACTTGCACACGATATTTCCTATGCCCAAACCAGATTCCCGTCACTCCATACAATCGGCGCGCAATAGCCCACTACTACTACGTAGAAAACATAACGTGTACACGCTTCAGATGTGTGCGTAAGAACGGGCGTTACTGCCTGTTCGCAGGCGATGTAAAATGGCGAAGGAAAGTGATTGTCGCTTCTTTACGTAGTACCTAATAGTTAGTATCCTTCGCCCAAACGAGCTTATATTCCCTAGGCTCCGGTAACTTACCGCAAGCGCCGACGTGGAGCACCTTCAACTCGCGGCCAAGGAGACAAGCGGTGCGCCTCAGCTCGCACTCGCTGTCGTGCGTCCGTGCGTCGGAACCACAGACTGGTCTCAGTACCGGCTCGCACGGCGGCGGACAAGCACAGACTGCTCCACCGCCTTCTACGCGACACTCTGCGCCGTGACGGCACTCTACCTCCGCACAAGGGTTTACACCTGGATATTGCAAATAAAGGTATCTACTTATGGCGCCTGTACCCGTCAAACTTCCATATCGCACGCGTTCCCGTTAAAAAGTGTCTTGAGTCTTGACAGACGAACAAACAGACAGACGGACAACAAAGTGATTCTATTAGGGTTCCTTTTTCCTTTTGAGGTGCAGAACCCTAAAAATTACTAAATTAGTACCTATGTGAATTTCCAAAGAACAAACTTTGTATTTGCTTATCTTTAGATTATTTGGTACAGGTTATATAGAAGCCCTAAAGTCACACCTTGTTCCCGGTGAGACAGAGATGTACCCATTCCCATAGTGCATCCACATTTCGCTAGTAATGTTTTAAGCCCCATGTAAGATATAGGATGCGAAAATGGGAAAATCCAAAATAACACATAACCGATCTGGGAATCAATCCTAAATAACCTCATGCTCAACAGTAACAAGTACCTATTATAGGCGTTGCGTGGCGGCGTGCTATATAGACTACAACACACTAATAATAATAATATACCTAAACCACATTTTTTACCACGTCCAACCATCAGGCTGGTGTTCTGCACATATGCCCATAAGTTCTATGCGTCCTAATTATAAACTTCTCTTCATGTCTGGGGGACTGAAGAGGCTCTAACACGTTCCTGGCAGATAGCCTTCTTTTGATATTTTGCTCTATTCAAATGTAGTCATTCACGATATGTAGGTACTAATAGATACTTACTGTTACATACCTACCTACTACTAATAGATACTTAGATTCTAGGTAACATCCTCACCAGTACTGCACTGCCCTTTAAAAATGATCTTCAACTGTTTCCTTGCCCTGCACGACTCCCTGTGCATCTGGCACTCGTTGGAGTAGGTCTTGCCGTCTGAAGCGCAAACCGGTGAGAATTCAAGCGGGCACGGCTCGGCGCAACGACAGGACGGTGTGCGGTTGTCGTCTAGCTGGCACACTTCTGGATCGGGGCAGGTCACGCCCGCACACGGATCTACAAAATACAGTACTAGTTTTATACACCAAAGATGATAATAGGTATATCTGATACCGGCAAACCCAAACTCAAAAAGATGTATTCAAATCGTTCACAATCTGACACTTTTGCAATAAATGCAGATAAACAGTAGAGTCTACCGTGCGTTCGGAAAGACACCTCTACAAAAAGAATGCACAAGAAACTTGCAGGGCTTAATTTTTTCAACTGACAGTTTTGGTTACATTCGTTTGTTTGGAAGATGCCGCGTGGTGGCTATGTAGAAGTTTCCAGTCATCTTTGTTCACTATGCAATCTATATAATTCCATAGGTACAATACCTTGACTTACCACATTTACCGTAGTATTTAAAGGTTAAGTTAGTGTTGGCCTCGCAGGCCGCTCGACGCATCTCACACTCGTTGGGATAATCACGTGCGTCGTTGGCGCACAGCGGACGGGAGCCTTCGTGGTCGCCGTAGCTTGGGCACGAGGTGGGACACTCGCAGTTGTATGAGCGCCCATCTGGTGTGGGGCGGCAGAGCGCGCCCGGGCCGCAAATCACGCCGGCGCACGGGTTCGGCACGTCTGACCAATTCAAGTTATCAAGAGGATTGAAACTGGTGGTGGTCTAGGGTTAGGCAGAATTGTACTCCCATTATGGTTCACGGCTACATAATAAGGCCACGCCTTTCTCATCCCGTGGGAGCCATGAGACCCGGCAGATTCGGAAAGTGAGCAACAGCGCTTTCCGTTTCCAAGTAAACAACTACTGCGATATTGCAACTACCTACTGCGATTTCCAAGCCGCCTGCAAAGCGTGGTGATTACGGCGAAATCCCCCACATATGACTAGTTTATGGCGTTCTATGTTGGAGGCTGTGTTCAACAGTGGACGTCTTCCGTGATGTGATTTGTTCCCCTTCCTATAGTAGGTATACGCACACTTCACCAGTCATTCCTATATATATTTATAAGTTCCATGATTTAGGGGGTGAGCCTTTGCCTGATATTTCCAACAACCGGGCACAAATCCAGACTCCAATCTGTTATTACAAATAGGTACCTACTGCAATTGAGAATATTTATGATGAAAAAAATCCTTATACCTACTCGTAGGTAATATATATGAGCAATTCTCAAATTAGCCATTCAAAAAGTAATTGTGTGCATATAATATGTTAATTTTTTTACTTGATAGGTAGGTATATAAGTTTTAGCCTGACCTGGGAATCGAAACCACGTACTTAGCCGCAACAGCGCACACAACAAATGCACCAACGACGCAATAGGCAAAACCAACCTCACAATAAATGCCTACCTATACCTATAGCTACAAAGCTACTCTAAACTACAAAGCTTATATAAGTATGTATAACAGTCATCTAGTTACCATAGTACAGGCTTATAGCCTAATTTGGGACCAGGTGACCGTGTGTGGAAGTTGTCCCATATTATTATTATTAATACTAAGGCTTCTAGCCTAGTTTGGGACCAGGTGACCGTGTGTGGAAGCTTTCCCCTATTATTATTATTACGATGCTTTGTAGTTTTATAAGGGACTAGATTATTTAATCCTCTAAAATATGATGGGTAAATATTTTTAATGACAAAATATCTTTAAATTTACGCGGTGCTTTGTGGATGATCGCCATAATATCATGTTCCGCCTTAGTACATACTTCGCAAACAGACTTCTGTAGGTTAGGTTTAGGCTAGTCTAGTGACCAAAACATGTCGCTGAAGCGGCCGGCAAAGCGCCATATCAGATTATTGAAGATATTTTGTCACTAAAAATATTTACCAATGATATTTTAGAGGATCAAATATGATTTTTACAGGATCAAATAATATAGTTTTCATTAAAATATCGATTGATTTGTCGTATTTTATGTCACAGAGAGAGAGAAGAGACTGCCTCGGTGGCGTAGAGGGCGCATGCTCGACTGACAATCATGAGGTCCCGGGTTTGATCCCCAGGTCAGGCAGTCTTATATATTGGATTTTACCTTTATCTCAATAACTGCCTGGAGTTTGGAACTGTGCCCGGTAGATGGCAATAGGCTCCGCCGCCTATTACATGGGACCAATAACATACTGGCGTAATGTGGGTGTACCTAAGTACTATAGGACTGAGTTCTGGGCTTCTGGGTACACCTCTGCCTACCCTTTCGGGAAAAAGGCGTGTTTGTATGGCATGTTATTCATCATCAGACTACACTCAGCTATCTGCAGTGGCATTGCTAAACTTTTTCCTTTTTAAAACTTACCACTAGGGAAGAGATAGCAGCACTCAGCAGCTACCACGAGCAGTGTGAGCGCCACCGCTCTGCCTGCCACCATTGTCTGGCACTGACGCCGCCGTGCCGCCCGACCATCACACATCGTCTGCTTTCATTGCACATAGGACTGTAATGACATGAACCACTGGATAAGTCTATACCATATAGGTAGATGTGTAGGTACCTGGGTAGGCACTTCTGGACTTCTTGTCGAATCAGTGAATCATGTGACCAACCTTTGGTAAGCCGGGATTCCAGCCGGAATTTGCATAATGTTTCGCATTGATTCGCGTTCCGGCAAATGACTGGTTAAACCTTGCCTTGGAATGAGAGTTTACAAATCGCAGGCCTCTGATTATATACGACCCTATAGTCTCCTCGTACCGCGTACCTCCGCTTTTCAAAGCACGGTAAGTAGCGCCTAGATATTATAATGATGCAATTTTAATACTTAGGTACTTAAGTAGTTATCTCAGAAAAATATATTGATATAATATATGTACTGATTGATACCTTTCTCGTGTAGACGTAGGCCACCCACACAAAACCTAATTAAAGGTAAATCCGATCAATATAAAACTCCTAAGAGTTACTGTGTAAACGTTTTTCTGGCCTAAAACATGGATATTAAGGACGCATAGTTTGAAAAATTAAACTCACCAGTTGATATGGCTGATATCAATGAAGAAAATGACACAAGGGAAACTTAAACGGACTCAACAGCTTGAGGAGAAATGTTTGACGTATTGCCACCCTATTCTGGGGGCGACTGAGGCTGGCTTCGGTGGGACGGAGTTACAAGCATGCGCAGCAGGAGCCATTTACATTACACCGACTAAACATTTACCTAGAGCTCACATTTTGGTCTAACGATAGCCAGTCGTATCCAAACGCCACGGAGGCTCGTGCAATCCTTTCTAGTACATATAGGTAAGTCAAATTGACTTACCTATAAGTTATTTACATAATATTCCATCTAACAATCTTTATCGACTTGGCACTCGACAGAGAGCAAAATTTGTTGAAACTATCGTCGACAGTAGACGCCAAAAGTCGAGGCGGTGCATGTCGGTCCAGGGTTGACGTAGTGAGCTGTAACCACTACTTGTCATATAATAATTTTTTGTATATTTTATTATATTTTTTGTGGATGCAAATAGCAGTTAAGTGCCTATCAGTTTTCATTATAAATATACAATCCCATTTTATTTTTCAAATAGTTAATTACAATATCCTCATTTCATAATTAATAAAATACCCCGGAACCTAATAAGACCAACTTATTCGGTCTGCGTGGGGTCCCGCCGTGTGAGCCACGAGAACACGCGTTGTCGGGGTGATCTGTCGATTTTGTTTCCCTACTCGACACTCGACCTAACCGATCCACCCTTAACAGTTTCATCAATATTCAATTAAAAATGACTACACGACATTCCGCCGTCTGGTTTTAAACTTTTTGATCATTGACTTGGCTAGTTGTTCTTCAGCTGATTGTGCCGGCGTTTGAACAGCCTAGGCGTCCAATTAAACTTGCTATTTAACTAAATCACCACACAAGCTCAATCTGTCAACATTCCATACGTCCCATAGCTCACGCGCGGGCTGTACTAAACTCGGTTTATTCCCGATTGTTCATCTGTGTGAACAAATACTCATATCGAGCTACGGGTCAGTTTCAGCTTCCTATCGCCACAGAATAAATAATAGTACCTAACGCTTGTGTCGGACATTGCAACCACCTCATGAATTTTATTTTTGTCTGCTACCAGGAGGAAAATAAAAATCATGACTTAATTTTAATATAATTATTTATTTATTATAATGGTATTTACCATTTAAGATGCTTTGACTCTATTACATTTACTTTCATGTAACAGGGAATACGAATTTACATACATGTATAAAAATAGGACTGTATGAGCCCCGCTAGGACTCTAGAAATGCACATAGAATGAGAAAATAATGTACAAATCAATAATAATTAATTATTATTCAATAATACACTGCTAAAATGCAATGACGAAGAATTATTATGTGCCCCCTCCATCCAGCTACACAATGTTACGTAAATTGCACATGATTTAAAAAATAATATGCAAATATACTAACAATTTCTAATTTTGTACATTTACCATCCACTATTTATAATTTAAATTATCACCTGTTTTTAAATAAAATACACAATAATAATTCATATTATACGTGACACCTACAGACTGAAAAATATTTAAAATTAAGACCAACAAATGAGTAGCAAAATTGAATCAATATAAAAGTTCATAGTACATATTTCATTAAATCTGTACATCAACAAACAAACAGATAGACAATAAATAAATTCACTATACAGTCTCACTTAAAATAGGAGTCACTTAAGTCTCGACATCGATGCGCTTCGCTTATCACATAGATAAAAACACAGCACTATTTCTCACTTACACTACACTTGCAGCGTCCTCGGAAACGTTAAACTAGACTATTTACAGGTAAAGTACAGGTATTATTTACAAAGAGCAAGCGGCACAGATGCTTGGTGTCAAATAAATAGGTACAGATGACGGTTGAAAACACAAACGCACAACATCACACGACTGAATTGCACAAACTAAATTTAACAGTAGCAAGCGCTTTATGGATAGTCTCTCTGGTTAGATAAATATTTACGTATTAGCTATTGTTAAAGAGTGCAATTCAGTCTAAAAATTTGCTAGTGCGCCAACTGTATCTATTTATTTATTGAGTGTTCAAGTAGGTGGAGCGCGGCGGTCGTAATCTCGTCGGTACACTTCACGTTCATAATCCCGCTCGTCGTATTGGTTGTAGTCAGCGGGTGGTTGTTGAGCGTACCCACGCCACTCGTCGCCGTACCCACGCACCGGTGGGAACACCATGCCGCTCGCCATCGCCGCGCTGTCGTAGTACCCACCGTACCCGCCCGGAGCCATTCCCGCGCCGAAACTGTACCTGCTGAAGATTTACACATACATTATTAATGAACGAATTGAAGAGATCCGAAGGAAGAACTGCATGTCATTCTACCATGATTAGTGATACACATCAATCGACAACTCTCCAGCTGTCAGTTACCCAGTCCCCATAATGTTGGTGACACATTCGACCATGTAATTGGGTGTGAGCCTATTGTTACTAATCAGACGTAGTCTAGTTATTGAAAAAATTCTAATGGAAATATAACACTGCCCAACCTGAAAACCAAACCCAGGACCTCATGGTCAGCAGTAACTCTTACAACCACTAGTAGACCAAAAGCGATTCAAACATAACAGACAGAGATAAGAGATTTTACAATCATTATCAACTCGTGTCTCAAGTAGAAGAGCACAGTGCAAGGTGGCATATGACTGCCTAATGCGAGCGTTAAGGTTATAGTGCAAACCATTATTTAGTTAAACCATTATTTTTATTGTTAATATATTAAAATAAAGATGTTTTATTATTTTAAAGCTGGTTTCATTAATTTTAAATGCTATTAAAATACATCCCGTTTAATATTAGGCAAACGTGTTCAAAAACATTTTCGTTGCTCACGCCTTTTGCACTTGCAAATCTATTTTCGTTAGTTGAAAATAGATAAATGCCAGTATTTCAACATACCTTCTCTTATCATGTGTCCTCGGGTTGCGGTCGCCACGATAAGTCCTAGGACCGGGGTATGCAGGTGTCCAGACTGGATGAGCGGCCATGTCCATATGTGGGTGCGTCATGGGATACTGAGCGCGGGATCTCGGCGCCCCGTTACCGCCACTGTCCCGCCTTGTTCTCGACCTGTCCCGATCACGCTCTCGGTCCCGATCTCTGTCCCTATCTCGTTCCCGGTCTCGGTCCCGTTCCCTCTCTCGCTCCGACCGACTCCGTTCTCTGTACATCAAATCGTCCCGCTTCACGCTCCCGTCCCTATCCTTCCGATCCTTGTGCTTGTGTTTATGTCTGCTGGTATGGAAGCGGCATGGTGGTGAACGACTAATGGGTTAGCTACACGATTATGGCATATATTGCATGCAAGGGATGGACGGGATATGATGTTAGCGAAGAGAGAAAAGTATAATATGATCGTAGCTTAAAGTCTATGTGTGAAGATAAAAGAATCCCATGGTAAATAAAAGCGATGACAACTTTTATGAAGAAATAAAATATTGTAATATTATGTCTATAGTTCAGGGTAGAGATGAACGCATCTATTGGACAGGAGCGTGAGGTTTCATAGGATTTTATATTAAAAAGAATTCTAAAATTCATTTCTTTCGGCGCGTTCTGCACGGATAGATGTGCACCTTAAAGCAGTCTGCCCTATAACGTTCCTATAGTAATTTGAGAACTTGATATGCCCTCACTCTACCCTTTACCATGAAATACAGTTAACGGAAAGACAAGAAAATGATACATATTAAGTACCAGGAGCAATATTATCTATTATTATGTATAAGAATTACAGACATTAAGTTTTGTATTGTCTCGCATGGCATCATTGTTCCAAAATTTTGTGAAGCCTTTCGCGTACCTTTTAAAATATAATAAATGTTGTAACTCACCTCTCATGACGTTTGTTTTCATTATTTTCGGGATCACATTCCCCTTCCTCTAGCTTTCTCTTCACGCCCGATGTGTGGGGCGTTTTGTCTGTCTTCACAGACTTCTCGTTTTTTGGTCGCTTCTCCTTCTTGTCATTACCATCATTGTGTTTTGAATCTTTCTTCAGCGGCTTTATGTGATTATTTGCATTGTGATTATTTTTATTATTTGTTTGCTGAAATAGTAAAATATATTACTTATAATCTAAAATAGTCTTTGTTTCTGAACTTTTTGTTGCTTTTGGTGTTTTATTTATTTAGATTTGAATAAAGTGGGGCTAAGTACTAATTAGTATTTATTTAATGTCGACACGCTCTAAGTTTAGTAAAACATTTGCTTAATTTATTATAATAATAGCAATCCTTAAAAAAAAAATTATGCACATGTGAAAACCTTATTTATTAGGCCTATCAAATAAAATCAAAATTATAATGTAAGTTCGACGTGGTCCCATAACCAACAAGTCCTTTGCGTCCCATCACTTTTGATTAATGGGTTTTGATTTACGCCTAACCTATTGAGTAATTAATGAATACCTATGGGACTGCATGCGGCATTATGTTATGTAGAACTACAAAAATAATAATTCACTTACTTTAACATTTTCTTTTTTGTGTTTCCCAGACTTTTTAGAGCCTCCTTCATTCTTCTTGAGTCCAAACTTATACAATTTGTACAATTGTTTCGCATCGAAATTGGTGAATTTAGATACAAAATACCAGAGATTACTTCTCCATTCAGCTTTCTTGTCGTTATCTGGATAGGCTTCTAAGCAAATATCTATTTGGCTACCAATTTGTGTGAGACAAGACCGCGTTTTTGCTACTTGTTCTGTTTCCGTGAGTGTTTGGTCAGGGTTATCAAGTGCTCTGAGCGCTTTCTTGACTGGCCTCATTTTTTCTTTACACTGAAAAGATAGAGCAAGTATTATAAGGTACTTGAAATAACCACCGAGGCAATGTATGTAACATTGCCTCGGTGGCGCGTAATGGTCTCAAGCTTGACTGCCGATCCCCAGGTCAGGAAGTGTTATTGGATTTTTCCATTAGGAATTATCTCAATGACAGCTTGGAGTCTGGAACTGTGTCCGGTAGATGAAAATAGGCGTGCCCCCTATTACATGGGACCAATAACATGAACGAAATGTGGGTGTATCTACTATGAGACTAAGTCTAGGGTACACCACTGCCTTAACCTGTGGGAAAAGGCTTGAAATAATACAAAAAAAGATCACAGTGTTTTGAAACATTCTATAGCCATAGCGCTTAACCGAGTCTGTTTCTGATGTACGGGAGGGGCGCGGGAGATAGTTCCAAGGAGTTTATAGCGAGACAGTTCCAATGTCCCGTACATTTTAGATCTCTATAGATCTCCATTGAATAAGGTCAAAATTAAGTTCGGATATCGCCATCCTTTCGTAAATGCTCTACGACAATAATTTTAAGACGACGAATTGAAAATATTGGCGGTAGAGATCTCAATATTTCTCAGTAACTACAAAACATTTGGAACTCATGTTTATGTTTTTACATTTATCATGATATTGACATCATTTTGGTAATTGGTTTACATGATTGATAAACATTTACAGCAGAGAAAAAAATATCAAAGACGGCTCTATAAAAATAGAGATTCTCATTCTACAGGGAAATTAGACTGATTTATGCCCCTAAATTTTTTGTATAGATTAATCAATGCACAGATTTCAATGTGTTAATTTGATTTTATTAAATTAGCAACCGTTTTTATTTTATTCGAGATATACTGTTTTGGCGTAATATACAGGACTGTGAGCGGGTTGCGGGACTCAGCGCACGATTTTAGATTCATTATTTAACACTGCGTCACCTTAATCTACCTTTTCTTAAAATAATATGTGTACATACCTCTTCAAAAACAGAAGGATCCAAGTCACCCAGAACTTCTAAAGCCCTAGGTTCATTATTGGCAGTAAAGTGCATAGGACCAGCTGGTTTTTTACGGCCTTTGGTCTTATCCCCTTTATTGCGATCCTTGGCATCTTTCCTCGCCTTCTTTTTGTCTTTTTCTTTCTTATCATTTGACGTCTCGTCGGGTGTTGATATTTCTTCTAGTTTTGATTTACCCTAAAAATATAAACACTTTAATTAGCTTCATGTTTAAGGGCACATTACCAGCTTTGCCTAATATGAAATGACTGTGCACTTGTCTCACATTAAAATAAATACATTAAAGTTGTCTCAAATTAAAATAAAGCCAATACTTCAAGTTACCTTGTCGTTTTTATCATTTTTCGCAGTCTTATTGTTTTTCTTATCATCTCCCGAACTTAAATCATCTTCCACTATGTCTTTTGTGACCGGTTCTTTATTGCCCCTCTTCCCTCGAGGTTTTCTCTGTTTTTGTTTACCATTCTTTTGATCTTGTAATTTCTTTATGAGTTTAAGGAGGTAATCGGCGCGGGATTGTAAATGTTTCGCTTGAGGTTTCTTGTCTTCGTTTGTGAGTATTTTATCACTGATTTCAAATGAGGAGTCCATTTTGATAGCTTCCCAAGAACCCATACCGTATTGGTAGATACCAGCAAGAAGTTTGGAATCTTCTGCGACGCCCCATTCCGTATCGAAATTCGCTGGCCTCGTCCTATACAGTAAAAATCTTGTGTAAATATAAAGGAGCATACAAACTAGGGCCACTGGCACTTTCTTGACATGCTTTGTGTTTAGTTCCAACAAAATCACATCAATGACCCTTCATAAACAAATAGTATTTTTTCATACCTAAAATCTAACTGCCATTTTAACCGTTCTTCTTTCGTGTCTGGCAGGAATACATCTAAGGGCGCAAGTTCGTCGAGGCACGCAGACAAGGTCTTCGCATTTACAGGCACACCACCAAGCTTGAATGTTTTCCTGGTGTTTTTGCGACCTCCATCGTTTTGTTCATCTGTAAAGTAAAATTAAGACATTGTTTTACTTAGCTAAGGATGAGTGTCAAAGAAAAATAAAAAACGGAGGGTAAATTAAAAACCTATAATATAAACTGCCTCGGTGGCGTAGAGGGCGCATGCTCGACTGCCAATCAAGAGGTCCCGGGTTCGATCCCCAGGTCAGGCAGTGTTAAATATTGGATTTTTCTATGAGGAATTATCTCAATAACTGCCTGGAGTCTGGAACTGTGCCCGGTAGATGGCAATAGGCTCGCCCCCTATTACATGGGACCAATAACATACTGGCGAAATGTGGGTGTATCTACTATGGGACTGAGTCCTGGGTACACCTCTGCCTACCCCTTCGGGAAAAAAGCGTGAATGTATGTTATGTTATAATATAAAATCTACTTTACTAAAGAAGGCTTATTATAAAGTAAATCAGTACATAGAGGACAAAGATGCTTGTAAACTTCCGCATAGCTACCACGCGCCACCTTCCAAACAAACGAATGTAACCAAAACAAATATTGTAAAAACAAATATTGTCCGCCAAGCAGTAATGTGCAAACATTACTGTGTTCCGGTATGAATGGCAATGTTACCAGCGAAATTACTGGGCATGATGAGATTTAACAACTCATATCTCAGGGTGACAGGCGCAGTGCAGTGCCGCACAGAATTTTGAATTTTAAAACACTGGGTGGCACTGTGTCTGATATGGACAATCATGATGCTTACCATCAGGCACCTGATTTGCTCGTCTTGTTACTCGCTATTATAAAAAAAAAAAAAAAAAAAAAAAAAAAAAAAACAATCAGTTGAAAAAGTTAAGCCCTACAAGTTTCTTGTGCGTTCTTCTTGTAAAGGTATCTTTCCGAACGCACGGTAGACCCATTACTGTTTATCTTCATTCACATACAAAAGTGTCAGATTGTGACCTATTTGAATAAATCTTTTTGAGTTTAAGTTTGAATAATGACTTACTGTTTGTGTCAGAGGTATCATTCAGAACAGCTTTACACCTCTCCTCTAAAATTTCACCCAGTTTCTTGAGTTCCGCCAAAGGTTTTTCCTGTAATTCTGCGTCACAGGCTATGCTGTCCAAATGCTTCAGCGGCGCCGAGAACTTCTTGTAACTCTTGACGAATCTTCGAATCTGTAATTTAAAATATTTTTTAGCAATAAATAATATTATTTTTACAATCGTTTCAGCAGTTTTGACGTGAAAGATTAAAAAACACTCATCCATCCATCCTCAAAGTTTCGCATTTATTATATTAGATTGTTGTAGTGGTAGGCCTCATTTGCAGGGGGGCGCCTGGGGAAGTACCACACCTTTGCCAGTTATTCATCCGCCAAGCAGTAATGTGCAAACATTACTGTGTTCCGGTATGAAGGGCAATGTTACCAGCGAAATTACTGGGCATGATGAGATTCAACAACTCATATCTCAGGGTGACAGGCGCAGTGATTCAAAATTCTGTCACTGTGTCTGATATGGGCAATCATGATGCTTACCATCAGGCACCTGATTTGCTCGTCTTGTCACTCGCTATCATAAAAAAAAATTAGAATGATGTATTTATGTATTAACCTCAGCATCAGTGAATCCCTTGATCTTCTCGCGGTGGGAGGCGGGCGGGCGGCCCCGTTTCTTTGGCCGGTCGTCGTCGGCGCTCCCATCTCCCTCGGTGTAGTCGCTGTCTGCTTCCGCGTCCCCATCGGCGCCGTCGCCGCCTTCTGCGTCGCCTGACCGACCGCGACGCTTGCGACCGCCTTCTGTGTCAATATTTATTTAATTGTATTCTATTGTAATGTTAATTACATTGGAAATAGCGGTTTTTTAACTAATAGACGGATTTATAAGTTTAGAGAACTACCTAGTGGTCTACACCCGTATTCATAGGAATAACTTATGTAGGGTAGTAAGCAACACTGCAAAGTAAGGGATTTCTCACTGCGTTCGTCATGACAGGCCATCTCATTTACAAACACTCAAGCGACACATTGCTATTGTAGATTTGATGTTATTTTGTAACGCGCTTGCCACCGATTCTGTGAACGTGAGCCAGAATTTATAGTACGTGCGAGGGCGCGATGGCAACTCCTAGGCGGGGAAAGCCAGAGCGACGGATGATGGTAGAGCGTGGATCAAGATGGTGGACTTGGAATAAATTATGTTAAATATGCTGAATTGTTCGAATATTATTTAATGGAGAAGGAGCGGCTACATTATACGAACGCCCAGCGTTCTGTTCTCTTGCTCAAGGAAAACTTATCACAGAGTACAGAGGAACATTTATTTTGTGAGCTCCACTATGGCATTCGTTAAAATAGGTCATACTGTTGAACCTCATTCAAGTATTGTTTAAGAATAAAATTGGATTTACCGGCTCTGTGTTCGGGCGCACACAGTGAGTAGTACATAACTACGGTCTACGGTAGTAGATCTTGAATACAGGTATATTAGATGCAAACGCTACTGAGCCTGAGATTCTGGGTCCTCCGTCGACTTTTCCATTAGGATTTTAGACAGCCTGTTTCGATTTATGCCTGGTTGATGGAAATAGTTCGCCCCTTCAAATGGAACTAAAACGCAACTAGCGAAATGTGTGTTATATGTCCCTACTATGGGAATGTCCACACACACGTTCTGCATAACCCTTTGGGGGAAACAAGGCATGATGTTATGTTACATAAACATGATCCGACGACATATATTTTCAATTCAATTTAACGACATATATTAAATAATATCTACTAATAGATAACAACAGGGACCCACGGTTCCTTCCGAAGCACTGTAGCACTCAGCGAACCAAACACGAGATTTTTTGAATTTGAGCGATATCTAACAAAATCTATTAAAACTATTTGACCTCAGAGTAAGGATACCAAAGAGAACCAGTCGTGCAAAAATCTGTTCCAAGCCGCGAGTCTGGTACTAAATCAATAAATTACCAGACTATGTATATGAATATGATTAGTTACATGGCAACCGTAGGCCGACCGCGTGATGCCAGTGTTCGGTAAAAAGCTAACCGAATAACAACAGATACATGCGTGAAAGCGATAGCTTTTCATAATTTAGGCATGTATTTACAATAATTTTAGTAATTTATGGGCCCACATTGCGTGTTTCTATTTTATTTGAATTTTTTTAACTTAATAAAATGGACAACAGCGCTTTGTTCGAATGAAAAACTATGAAGTCGATGATATTTTAAATATTTTTGCATAATATTATCCGAACCTAAATTTTTTTTTTTTTTACATAAATTAGGGTTTAACATTAATTACCTAGTGAAATGAAAACATTTTAAACAATGAATTAAATATTTGTTTATTTTATCTCAATTACGTACTGTGCATTATAATATTATACTTTTTGTTTCTAATTGGTTTACATTACATAGTCCTCGTTAATTTAACATTTATGATAACATTTTAATATTTTTGTGACTTTCGACTCTTTATTAATTAATAGTATAAAAGTAATCATATCACGTAACAATTTAGAATAATATCGTCAAATGCCCTTTCTACGTGCTAGAATCAGGCCCACGAACCTGTACTCACTATTAAACCCAGATTCTATCATGTAACTTAATTATCTTTACAAACATAAATACATTTTAATTTTAAAACTTTTTGACCGTTTTAAATTTTAATTCTTGTAATATGTATATATTTATAAAAGTTTTAAAGTATAAGTGTGATTAATTTATTTAAAAAATATATATTTTTTAATCACTAAATATTTTAGTGCATATAAGTCTACTCCAATGCTCCTATGTTCGCCCGCGTCGCTCAGTGTCAAATTTAACATTGAACTTCATAGGGTGAACAATCGTTCAATCCAAATTAGGCTTTAAAACAATCATGTAAATTGAGTTTAAATTTAAATAATAGAAATTTAGTAGATGTCAGTAGATGTCATAGCGCGTAATTGTCAGTGATGGACACTTTTTTGTGAAGCTTGTTCAGGGATTGTACGTCTGTAGTAAGAAGCAATTCAACGTCATTGTAACGACATATAACAATGATATGAATTCTTAAGAATTGAAAACTTACTATTGTCAGCATTATTCTGCTGCAAATTCTTCCGCCTCGGGGGTAAGTACAAATCCTCCATTTCTTTGTTTTTCTCCTGTTCAGCTATATTTTTGCGAACATTTTCCGGTATTATGTCATCCTAGAAAAAGGAAAACCGAAATAAAGAAACCCTTCCAGTCTCCTAGAGTCTAGGAGACTGGAAGGGTAAATTTTGGTCTAGGAAATAGACCAAAATTAGGCTCGAATTCGATACTATGGTCACCAGTACACTGATGTATAGGTAATACTAATATAACACCTTGACACAGATCAAACATGCTCATGTGCACAAATGTTTGGCCCGCCAGGGAATTGTACTCGAGACCTACGGCTCAAAAGTAATTTGAGCCAGCCATTTATCTATTTAGATAATTACATACCCAGTCTTTGGTTTCCTCATCAGCCTCCTTTTTAACTTCCATGACAGCTTTTTCTTCGTCAAATGCGAAACTGGCGACTTTGAACGCAGAAAGTAATTCATCTCCAGCCATGGTAGGGCCTTCATCTCGCGTCTCAGCTCTTTGTAGGATTTCATCAATATCACACTGAAACCATATGTTATTATTCTGGTTTAAGATCTTTATTTCTCATTAAGAACTAGGTTCACTTACATGAGAAACTTATATAACTAGGTATTACAACTTATTTGATCCAGCTTTTTCACTCTGTTATTATATAATTAATATTGCTTGCTTTAGTCATTACACTTAGCTTATTTAAAAACAGTTTTACACCTTATACTATACATATGACATATTATATTAGCTTATTATATAAGATTATTTGTTGGTAAATTTATTGATAATATAATATTTGAGACGTTTTTTAAAAGATGCATAACTTTTCGCTTCTTTTACATCTTTTGGTAGATTATTGTACAGTTGGGCGCCTTCATACATAATACTTTTTTGCCATAATTAGTACGAGGTAGATATAGATTTATATCATTTCCATTTCTAAGCTTGATACCTTGAAATTGTACCCTCTTTGTTCCTCTACCCCTAAGTATTATCAATAAACGATTTCTATTCTATTACTCCAACATTGTGAAACCCCTTGTAAATGCAAATATATAATAAAAGACGTTGCAATTTAAAATGTGACTTACGACAGGTTCCTCATCATTCTCATCGTCATCCTTGAACAACTCTTCAGCGCCGAATTTCAAGATCGCATTGAGATCTTCCTTATTGAAAGGATTATTGGCAGTAGTCGCTGATGCATCGCGCTTGTTGAGCACAGTTCGACCTGTAGTGTCCATTCGTTGGATCACTAAATGATCCAAAACCATCTTCCTCTTAGCCCTTTCAACAATGTCTTCCTCCACGGACCTGGCAGTAACCAATCTATAGATGTTGACCTGTAAATTTCATTTCATTTATATTTCGAATTGTGACAATACTTTTCTACAGTCTATTTATCATCTACGTGCTGTTTATAGTTATGTTGTAAACTACATAGCTTACATTACTTTAGTCTGTAAGAAATTGTTTGATTCTATACAGTTGCATTTAGCATCTTTGAGACTATTGGCGCAAAAGTGGTGAGAGACACTATTTGGGCCGTTTACAGGCTTCGTGTATACTACTTTCCTTAGGGTGTGTCCAGACTATGTAACAAAACATGTAATAAGCATAGTAAGAAGACATGTTTTATTAGTGTGGATGCATAAGTTATACAACATGTTACTTCCCTAAAATTACTTTAGTCGTATAAGTTATTGCTTGATGAGATCAGAACGCCGTTTGTTTACTTTGACATTTTAGTTATATTTGTAGACATTGTTTTTGTGAGTATGCAATAAAGTCTAATAAATTATTCTATTCTATTATCAACTTCTTACGTTCAATTTCCCCTAAGTGCATTTTCGGGAGTGCACCACTTTTGCGCTGATAACCTCTTTTAAGAACGTGAGTGGGGGACGCTAAGGTGTTTTGACGCAGTACATGACGGAACATTAGTTACATTTTGACCACTTTCATTAAAATCTTAGACACAATGTATTAATGTTGAGTAGCTTCAAACTCGATCATAAATCAAAGCTATTAGCGTGCAAAAACGATGACAATATCGGTTTCTGTTCCAGTGAATTATATCAGAAATTGCAAAAACTAATACTAGTATAGTAAGCCACATTTACCTGATTCTTTTGTCCGATTCTGTGCGCACGAGCTTGAGCTTGCAGATCATTTTGCGGGTTCCAATCAGAGTCGAAAATTATGACTGTGTCAGCAGTGGCCAAGTTGATTCCCAACCCGCCTGCTCTAGTTGATAGCAAAAAGCAGAAATCTTGCGACCCCTCTGCGTTGAAATGATCAAGCGCCTGCTTCCTTATCTCCCCCTTTATACTACCATCCAATCGTTGGAAAGGGAAATGCCGCCTTTGCAAGTACTCAGCGAGTATGTCCAACATTCTAACCATTTGAGAAAATATGAGAACCCTGTGCCCAGTCTCTTTGAGCCTGCACAACAATTTGTCCAGTAATAGAAGCTTGCCAGAACCTCTCAGTAATTTCTAAAACAAGTTCAATAGATTAGTCAAATGTAAAAGATGTTACATTAATTTCAATAAAAATGTTGATTACCTCTACAGCGTCAGTTGTCGCGAGAGACGCCCTTGATTCGTAATCTTCTGGTTTGGTCAATAGAGCATGATTGCAACATTTCTTCAGTTCTATAACAATATTGATAAATGTATTAATTGATCCCTTGACACCTTTTCTTAGTGCGCTATAGTTCTTCGTAAGGATCCATTTGTAATATTGCTTTTGTATTGACGTCATTTCTACCCTCAGAATTTGTTCCACTTTAGCTGGTAGCGATTTCTCAACGTCTTTTTTTTGCCTCCTCAATATGAAAGGCTCCAACTGCTTGTGTAGTTTTTCGTAACCTTTCGTAGCTGCGTCCTCGTGATCTTTTTCAAATTCTTCCCATGACTCAAACCTATAAAAGTATAACTTATATTTTATTAAAATCAGGTGTATAGAGTAAAGTGATAAGTAATTAAAATTAAAAGTAAGCAGTCATTTTATGGATACTGAGAAGACTAGCAGAGCCCCATCATCGTTCCCGTGGGAAATATAGGGATAAAAAGTACCCTATGTAATTCCAGAATCTAAACTATCTACATACTGAATTTCAGCCCAATCGGCCCAGTAGTTTTGGCGTCAGAGTAAGAAACATACATCCATTCTCACAAACTTTCGCATTTATAATACACAATACCTATATTAGTGGGATTAATAGGATAACATGAAAGATTTTAGTGTCCTGAATTAATTCTTGAACTCGTGATACAGGAGCCCTGATTCCCTGGCATAGACCGTTAATACATTTGTGTCGACATTTGCTATGTTAATGTGAGATTTTACTTACTTGTAGGGCATTATGAAATGTAGCAGCGCCCATAGTTCCTTCAATGAATTTTGTAAGGGTGTTCCAGTTACTAACAACCTGTGGTTAGTGTCGAATTCCTTCAGGGCTTTATACAAGAGTGAGTCGTCATTCTTTAGCCTATGAGCCTCATCAACCAGCAAGCACGCCCAACTGAACGACCTTAGAAATTGTCTATCTTTCAATAAAATCTCATATGTGGTTAATATTGCATTGAATTTAAGTCTTTTTGAGCTTGCGAAACTCCATTCAAACGATCTTAACTGAAACCAAAATAAAATCATTAACTTCTGCCAGCATCATCATCATCACCTCAGCCATATGACGTCCACTGCTAAACATAGGCCTCCCCCATAGATCCAGTCCGGTTGTAAGCGGCCCGCCTCCAGTGTATTCCTGCCGACCGTATCAGATCGTCTGTCCACCTTGTGGGCGGACGTCCTACGCTGCGCTTGCCGATCCGTGATCTCTATTCGAGAATTTTACAGCCCCATCGACCATCAGTTCTACGTGCTATGTGTCCTGACCATTGCCACTTCAATTTGCTAATCCCCTGGCCTATGTCGGTAACTTTCGTTCGTCTCCGGATCTCCTCATTTCTGTCAGTCGGAGACAAAGTTTCAGATCCGTAAGTAACTTCAGTACTAACTATATGTTGTTAGCTAGGTACAAACGTTCCTCTTATTCTTATGGGTATCGCAAATTACCCAACTGCTCTTGATTAATTGATAGTGTTAATTAATTGTTAATCCATCACTAAACACTAGCTCGAGTTGGGACCCGCCGTGGCGATACCGGATATAGAATACCCAACCATCTCTACCCGTGGTTGCCGTAAGAGCCGGCTAAGGGTTATCAGAAATCAGAGGACGGGCAGCAGCAATCTCTAACTGCGCTCGCCAACCCGCCCGCCAAGCGTGACGAGTATAAGTAATAAAACTGTAATAAGTAAGGGAGGCCTATATCCAACAGTGGACTTCCTACAGCTGCTGAGGTGATGTGATGGCTAGCTGGGCTCTAGATGGGCGAAAAGTATGGTATTACTAGCTGCGCCCCGCGGTTTCACTCGCGTAGTCTTAGATCCTTAGGGAATATCGAGATAAAAGTACCCTGTGTTATTTCGGAGTCTAAACTATCTACATACCGATTTTCAGCCCAGTCGGATCAGTAGTTTTGGCGCGTAAGAGTAACAAACATCCATCCATCCGTCCTCACAAACTTTCGCATTTATAATATTAGTAGGAAGTAGGATAGGCCTACCACGATTTGAAAGCAACGAAGCTTTGATCCCGACAGTTGTTAATGATGATAGGCGTGTCGGTGTGTCATAAATCAGAGACTTTCAGACGCCTCAAAAACTCGTCCACACATTTGATCGACAAAAAGTATTTGGACAGTAATATCACTAGATTACTTACAATATCTCTACTAGTCACATCACCAATGTATGTGACAACGTTGATATCTGGCGCCCATTGTTGGAACTCCCTCTGCCACGCAGTCATTGTACTTAAGGGCACCACGCAAAGGTATGGTCCATACAATTGCTGTGTCTTGAAGAGGTAGTATAAAAAACATATCGTCTGCAAAGATATAAAAATTTTAAGAATATTTTTTGATCCAAGTTAGTATGTATTCTAGAGGGAGGCTGTATCTCGAATTTCAAACAGAAGGGTGAAGAAAAAAATTGTTATGAATTACAAGTAAAAAAAATAAAGTTTGCACCTATTACAAGTGTTACTAATGTGGTAAGTGTTACAAGTGTGTTAAGGTGGGACTACCTTAGTGGCGCAGTGGGCATAAGCTCGACTGCCGATCTCGAGGTCCTGGGTTCGATCCCCAGGCCAGGCCATTTCCATTAGGAATTATCTCAATAGCTACCGAAAGTCCCGGTAGATGGTAATATGCTCACCCCTTACTACGTGGGACCAATAACATACTGGCGAAATGGGAGTGTACCTACCATGGGGCAGAGTCCTGGGTACACCTCTGCCTACCCCATCGAGAAAAATAATAATAATAATATGGGACAACTTCCACACTCTGTCATCTGGTCCCAAACTAGACTAGAAGCCTGTAGTATGGTAACCAAAGAACTGATATACATACTTATATACGCTTATAACACCCAGCCACAGATCAAACAGACATGTTCATGCACGTTTGACAATCAATCAATGTTTACCCTGGCCGGAAATCGAACCCGGGTCCTGCGGCACAGAAAGCAAAGTTACTACCATCTGAGCCATAGAGGCTGTCAAATAAATGTGTGTGTGCTGTGGGCTGTGAATATAGAACAACTATTATTATTGTGTTACCAAAAAGTGTAATAATACTCAAAGTGGTGTATCTACCCGTTAAACTGAACCACTTGCAATAACAAATATACATATATTTCCCGATCAGCATATAGGGGGTGCCCCCTTAAGTATTACATATTTTTGTAAAACTTGGTATATGCAGTGGCAGTTAAAGAACCCTTGTCTATTTCCATTCCAATAACGTCACAGCCTTTGCACTATGCCTCGGTTAACACGGTTATAATGGTGAAGGTATTATGTAGATACCTGAATGGTTTTGCCTAAACCCATCTCATCAGCTAAAATGACTGAGTTGTCTTTACACCAGGAATGTATCATCCAATTCAATCCATCCATTTGATAATCTCGAAGCACACATGTCTAAAACAAAATATATTCTTAGTAAAATATAATGAACTCTATTATCACAATCACAATACGAAAAAGATGTAAGAATTAAATCCTTATATCTCTTCTAATAATATAGAAAGATCAAATAAGTTATTTACTATTATTGAAGTTCTAAGTGCTGCAGGAGGAATATCTGTCTATATATTTTTGTCATTTCATCCCCTTTTTATTTAAAAATAAATAAAACCAGTTAAATCAACACAAGAAAACAATATTAAATAAGCATTGAAATATAAAAAATGTGTGATAGCGACACCTTCAGAATTCGGCGGAATTTACTAAGTCCATCAGCATACAAAGTCGTAAGCGTTTTATTTCGAGCACAATTCGAGAGATGGCGCTGTATTAAATTACTAGAATATTGTTTTATTAAAAAATATCAATTTTTCCCTAACAATTCATCACCTAACACCTAAAAATTGTCTAAATCATTTCATTTTCGACTTGTGGAAGTATATCAGAAAAATCCATTTAACAAAATATGCGTCACAGGGCAAGGTTAAATAGAGGTTATAATTAATGCAGCATTATTATTTTTCTTGCTAAAATGTGCCATAACTCTCATAATACCCAGTCAGCAATTTGGGATGACCAAGTATCTGGACATATCTACAACTATTGAGAAGTATTACCTATATTCTTCATAAATGTTCTTGTTTTTAATTTAATTGAAATATGATACTTTATTGGGTAGGTATTCTGTTGTTAAATTTAGAGGATAATATATTTAAATTGATAGCAAGATATTTAAATTATCTCCCTCAGACAGAAATAGCATGAATTTTGGTCTTGCAATTACATACACTCTCATTTATTGTAGAATCGATGTTGACCTTCAAGCCTAGAAACACCGCACAAGATGGCGGCCTACGCCATTACATGACTGGTGAATGCATGAAGGAAAAATAATAAACATCTATTTTCTATCAGAATCAATAAACATATTAATATTACATTATAGTCCGATAAATTATGTAGCTGAATGGTATTGAAAAGGATTAAAATGTCTTCTCTATCAGACAACCGCCATTTTATGGCATGCCTATCACAAAATGGCGTACCTCTTAGTAATTTAAGGTTATTTCTTTCCCTCATTGTCAAGCTATAAAACGCCACAATATTATTGAATACACTTTTCATATACATAATGAGATCATTTAGATAAGGAAGAATCACATTTTGCATTCAAATTGATGACTTTTTCAAAGTACCAAAAAAGTAAATTAAACATTCTGAGGGTTCAAAGAGATATTGTAATTTCAGTTAAGCTGATACACCAGTCACCAGGGTAAGGTAACTTTGGTCCTCTGAACGAATACTAAGGTTTTGATGTATGCTTAGAGAGCTGGAAAAGGAATTCTTACCTGGTCTTTCCCCATATATTCTGGTTGTTCTTTGACTTGGTGAAACTTGGGCCTTTTTCTTAAAACAGGGCAGTGTCGGGATGGAGTGGTTTTAGCAGCCTCTCTATGTTTGAAATGTTCTACTTCAGCAGGCCATCTTCTTTCTATGAGAACGGCGTCTTCCCACGTGGCATCAGCATAAGGAAGAGATTCCCACTTACAAAAATATTCAAAGGCAGTTCCGCCACCTTCCAACTCCCTTGTCTGTTCAGCTGTTAAAAGAAAGAACCCCTAAACTTATTTGAATTTTTTAAGACAATAATGTATCCAAACTATTGTATAATGTAAGTATTACTTACATCATACAATAGTTTTGTGTAAGTAATAATGCATTACCTATTATCCTTTCAACATTATTGTAAGTTTTAATTAATTCCTGTTGAAGCTCTGATTGGCATTCATAATAGTCAATATCTTCTGGGCCAGCCTGTTGCCTCCACCAAGTCAATTCGGCTTCTTTCTTCATAAAGTTTTCTAATTTCTTAAGACCTTTAACTTTTTGTTCCGCAATTGATTTTTCAGATTCCCATGTATTGTGTATGTGTGACCAGCCTTTCCATTTGATCAGGTACTGTGGTTCAGTTGACTCTTCATCATCAGGATTACACCCTTCGTTAAGGTCTCCTCCATTCTCCTCTATATAGTAAACTGTAGTCACATTTCCAGTGACTGCATAATGATAAGAAGATATTAGCTAAAATTTAACATCATATTTGCACCAAAATGCAAATTTAAACAAATACCAATTAGTAAAAATGCAAACACTCAACAAAGCACATTAGTTAATAAAAAGGATAATGGAAATTAATTATATGATCAGCAGTTCAATGTACCTCCTTTCTTGCCGCGGCGGAATCCTAAAACTCTTTCTATTGTCTCACTATGTTCTTCTGGCTCTGGTTCTGCTTCACCTTCACCATCGCCTTCCACTTCTAAAAGATCGGAGGAATCTGTTTGTTCATCACTAGCTTCCTTATAACTAACTGCGGCTCCACGCCTTGTTGCTTTGCGACTAGAGAAAGAGAATTTCCATATAAAACCTATGAAAACATCTTTATTGAGTTATCTAGAGAAAATCTAAATTGCTTACTTTCTACCCTCATCATCAGTTCCTTCTGTACTTTCTTCTTCATCACTTGTAAACCTTCTTCTTCTTGCTGGTTTCTTCTTTCTAAGAGGTATACTTCTTTGGCCTGGTCGTTTTGAAGGTGGTGGTGGGGAACCTTTCATATCACTGTCGCTTTCTGATGAATCGGAATTCCATGAATCGCTAAAAATGACAGTCTCACATAAATCAATTTCTCACTCTAACTGAAAAAATATACAAGAGAGACAGATATTTTTCTACCTTTTTTTTCTACTTTTCCGACTGTGAGTTCTGCCCCTTTCACTGGAATCGCTGTCAGCAAGTTTTAATCTATCCGGTTCTTTCCTAGATCTAGCTGATCGTCTGATGCCATATATGTCTGGATTGTCTTCCCAGAGGTCAGGTTTTAACTTGCCATGATTCCTAGATTTTAATTTGGGTAACTCGTCATCGGAAGTGTTTCTGTCAGTGTGATGGTCTGATTTTGATGAATTTGCATTACTGTGTTTTGGTGATGACTTTGTGTCATCACTATGATTGGACCTATCAGCACCAGATTTAGCAGATGCTGATCTATCGGATCCCGACCCAGAGGAACTAGATCCACTTTCACTGTTGGAAAAATATAATATGCCTGAATTATAGAGAACTATTAGGTTGAAAGGTATGACAATTCCTTGTGTTTCACAAAGTATATGACTTACCTTTCACTTCCTGATCCCGAGCCACTGGAATCACTCTTCTGACCTTTCTCACTAGCAGATTCACTTCCAGATCCATTCATAGACCCCGTCTATAAAAAATTTGTTCTAATGTTTAGCAAATTGATTAGATTGTTAACATTTTGAAATTTTTTTTAGATATTTATTTTAATATATTATGTTATTTTATTATACCTACCAAAATTAAGTGCCCATTATATTAAACATAATTGATGAACAGTTGTATTTAGAAGAATTATTCAGCTCAATAAATTCCATATTTTTAGGTAGTATCGGACCGAATTCCATAGAAAAACAACTATAAATTAGGAAAAAAATATTTTTTTCACTGAAAATACATTGTTCTGGAGTTACTGCTGGTTTCACAGTAAGAATATGTATTTACTGAATATATTAAAGTAATAACCATATACTTAACCTCAAAATTCTATCAAATTATGATAGAAATTCGACAAAAATTAAGGAAAACCCTAATATTTTCAGTTCTGATGAAACACAGATTTTAAAGCTTCATTTAGAGAAAATGAGCAGTACAAATGAATGCATATTTTTCAAAATTGTTTATCATAACCTCCTGTGTTTGTATTTTGATAGGATACAGTGGTAGGAACATTTTTCAAAGCTAAATTGTAGAAATAAGCCAATTTCCAAAACCAATTTCACTGGTCTGTATGGGAAGATTACGTAACAAAGAATATTTGCAAAACCTTTATTAGCGTAAGAAGCGACATTTTAATACATAAAAACACTGATTTATATTGTAAACAATCACTAAAACCCTAAAATTCTGAATTACGTCTTACATTTTCAGCCTTTTCCAGGACCACACCCCAAAGTTCTAGAACATTCCTCATATATTTAATGCATTATATTTGATAAAATATAAACAAATACACCAAAACAATACCAAATATTGTATTATTCCACTTACCAGAAGCATTTTGTTGTAAAATCAAGGAATACACTATAACTTGAGAAACTGACGACTGAATAATATTGAAATTAAATATTACATTTAAAAAAAACCAATGAAAACACTGGTAAACAAATTATTTTGAATATTTTTATGATAAGCCGATAAAATACAAAAAATCTTTTTGCAGCAAAACCTCATCAAGCGACGCCATTTTGTCGTCGCAAGAATTGGTGACGACGGATATGAAAAAACAGTATTTTTTCCACATAAAAACAGTGAAATTAATGTAAACTAGACGAAGAATCACCATAAAAATTGAAAATCAAAACTTTACAGCCGTCAGCTAAACTATTCCTGTACTGGAAATGATGCGAGCACCGCACACTACCAGCGAAACTCGAAAGCTGCAGCCATATTGCCATCTGCCAGCTGCCTAGCGAAATTGTCTATAGTGATGTGACATAATATTAATCATAAACAATGTGTAACAATAATTTATTATGATTATGACAATGAACATATACAGTAAATCATATTATGCTGATTAATAATATACTATTATTATTAATATATTTATGGATACTATTTCTATATTTTATAGAATTTCAAATAAAATTATATTCAATGGGTCCACAATTGGCTTGCATAAACCCTAATAAATCAATAAGTGTAATACAGCATTAAATTCATTAAACTCATTTAAAAACATAAATTAGATACACTTCAGTGTGTCCGACAAGTTCGTAAAAAACCGAGCGTGGGCTATATTACATATTACTTACAATATTATGAATATGGAATGATAAGAATATCCCGCTCAGGGGTGAAATTTTTCTTGTATTTCAAGAAAATAGACCGCGTAGCCTTTCTGAGCCATGTTTATAAGTTGTTTTCAAGGGTCATTACGAATCGTCTCAGTCGCAGGTTCGATGACTTCCAGCCGTCCGAGCAAGCCGGTTTCCGAAAAGGCTACAGTACCATAGACCACATCCACACGCTGCGTCAAGTTATACAGAAGACCGAAGAGTATAACTTGCCACTATGTTTAGCGTTCGTGGACTATGAGAAGGCCTTTGATTCGATCGAGACATGGGCGGTGCTCGAGTCTCTCCAACGATGCCATATTGACTATCGGTATATCGAAGTGTTGAAGTGCTTGTGTAGTAACGCCACTATGTCGATTCGAGTACAGGACCAGAGTTCGAAGGCGATCCCGTTGGAAAGAGGCGTAAGACAGGGAGACGTCATATCTCCGAAACTGTTTACTGCCGCAATGGAGGACGCCTTCAAGCTTCTGGAATGGCAAAGACACGGCATCAATATTAATGGCACCTTCGGTTTTCCGACGACATTGTAGTCATGGCAGATTCGATGGAAGATCTCGGCACGATGCTCGAAGACCTCAATCGAGTTTCTCAACGGGTCGGTCTTAAAATGAACATGGAGAAGACGAAGGTGATGTGTAATGCCCATGTTGTGCCGACCCCAGTATCGGTTGGGAACTCGATTCTAGAAGTTGTTGACTCATACGTTTACCTAGGACAAGCAGTCCAACTCGGTAAGTCCAACTTCGAGAAAGAGGTCAATCGTCGAATCCAACTAGGCTGGGCAGCGTTCGGAAACCTACGCAATTTCTTCTCGTCCAAAATACCTCAGTGCCTCAAGTCGAAGGTCTTTGACCAGTGTGTGTTACCAGTGATGACTTACGGATCTGAAACGTGGTCTCTGACTGTGGGCCTTATCAGCAGGCTCAAAATAGCGCAACGAGCTATGGAGAGGGCTATGCTCGCAATCTCTCTCCGAGATCGAATCAGAAATGAGGAGATCCGTAGACGAACGAAAGTTATCGACATAGCCCAGCGGATTAGTAAGTTGAAGTGGCAATGGGCAGGGCACATAGCACGTAGAACTGATGGCCGATGGGGCTGCAAAGTTCTCGAATGGAGACCACGAACCGGCAAGCGCAGCGTAGGACGTCCACCCACAAGGTGGACAGACGATCTGATAAAGGCGGCAGGAACACGATGGAGGCGGGCCGCTTGCGACCGGACTGAATGGAAATCTATGGGGGAGGCCTATGTTCAGCAGTGGACGTCCTGTGGCTGAGATGATGATGATGATGATGAGACCGCGTAGCCTATAAAATATAATATAATAGCTGTGCCCCGCGGTTTCACCTGCGTAGTCTTCATTCCTGTAGCAATATCGAGATAAATAGTATGTTTTGTGTTATTTCAGGGCATAAGCTATCTACATAATTAATTTCAGCTCAATCGGTTCAGCAGCTTTAGCGTGAAAATTGAACAAACATGCACACACACAAAAATCTAGATGGCACTGGAGTCGAGTTAGAACTCGCTCGCGTTTTGTTTACCTGCTACAAACGTACCTTTTTTACATTGTACTGAGATTTTAAGATTTATAATATAAGTAGGACTATTTTATTACTTGGTAGTAGTAAGCCTCGAACAGGCACATAATACATACGTTAGATTGACTTATTGGGTGACAATAAGGGCAGCCTTATCGCTTAACGCATAATCATCATTATGCATAATCATAATCAACTCGACTGCCTCGGTGGCGTAGAGGGCGCATGCTTGACTGCCAATCAAGAGGTCCTGGGTTCGATTCCCAGGTCAGGCAGTGTTAAATATTGGATTTTTCCATTAGGAATTATCTCAATAACTGCCTGGAGTCTGGAACTGTGCCCGGTAGATGGCAATAGGCTCGCCCCCTATTACATGGGACCAATAACATACTGGCGAAATGTGGGTGTATCTACTATGGGACTGAGTCCTGGGTACATCTCTGCCTACCCCTTCGGGAAAAAGGCGTGAATGTATGTTATGTTATGTTATGTTATAATCAATCAATCATTAGCAGACGCAAGCATTTTAGTTCATTAATACTGTTAATGAAGATCAGAATATTTATTGCAAATCAAATTATCATTAAACCCTTCGCTAACTTAACAAACTATATCAAATATTTATATCAGTAAAATATTACGTATAGTAAATTTTATTTTATATCATTTACATAATATACACACGCACATACCATATTAACATTATAATATCATTAATATTAATTAAATGACTTCTTTTTTTCGAGTTGAAGTAGATGTTTTATATTTATAATGTTTTTGGTCTAGTATTATGCCAAATTGGTGTTTGTTTTGGTTTGCTTGGTCCTTCATTGTACTTGCTGTGGGCTAGTTAGGACACTCCAAAAGGTATGTTTCATGACGATTCATGACGGGAAAAGAGTTATCTTACTGAATTTTTCTATTAGAAATCATTTTCAATGACAGCTAGGAGTCTGGAACTACGCCCGGTGGCTTCCAATTGATTCACTAGGTACCTATCACATGGGACCAATAATATAACTAGCGAAGTATGTACCTACTATGGAACTGAGTCCTGGGTACCACCTGTCTTTGGGAAAAAAGGCGTATGAAGTTATGTTTGTAGAAATATTAATAAAATTTAAATGTTATCTTAGGTCTGGTAAACTGTTACACACATAATATATCTGTCTACTTATCCGCCTTTGATTATTATGGGCCGGTTTTAGAGTCTTATTATTTTATCTTTGAATTTTGTCTAAATTATTATCATATCTTGTGGCCATGATATATCTACTATTTTTTAATTAGATAATAAAATATCCGTACCGATGCAAAATGGTATTATAATAATATTATCGGATAATAATAATCTGATTAATGCACAACACTATTAATAATAAAATCAATGCTGTCAGTGTATAGACTACGTACTTCCGTTTTGAAATAACACAGATTATGTAGATTACCGGTTATCTAAAAATAATATACGTAAAGTCACTAGTCCCCAAAATTGAAGCCCAAAAAGCGTTTATAACGCCACAATGTGGATAAGTGAGGCTATTGGCGTTCTCGGTGACTATACTTTAATGACTATTATCTTGATTTGACATTAACTACAAATGTCAAAGTCCGGTTATTAACTAATGACACAATGATTAACTTAATAATTAGACTGTGCACTGTGTCGGTCCCGAGTGAGAACCACAGGTGAGAACCACTCGCAGTGTTCTATCCTTTTCCTTTTCTCTCCTCCAAATTTGACAGTGAACAGTCTTGTTAGAAAGGAAAAACGTCTTTGTAACTAATTCAAACCACAAAGAATTCAGAACACAAAGACTTAAGCCTGATAACGACTGGTGATTATTAAAAACGCCAATAGTCCCACAGGAATTTATATAGCATAAACATTTGCCCCGGGTGGCACTCGTGCCACAGTTGGGAGTTGGCAATTCCGTCTGTTTTGTTTTTCCAGTAAAATCTGGGGCCTTTAGTAATAGTATTCTGTGCCGAGGGCACTGTAACACTGTCTCGCCACTTTACTCGGTAGGTGTAATCACACAGTCTATTAACGTTCATTGTCACGGAGTTGTATGACGATTAGTAATGGCAACATTTATGGTACCTTACCTAGGTAATGTTGGTATTATTGATATTGATTTCTATCCTGAATCCTGACAGTGACGTCAATTTTGACATTAGAGTTTGAGTAAATTACGAATAAAAATAATTATAGCTGCAGGCCGCATCTCACGGAAAATGAACAAAAATAGTATAATTTCATAATGTCGCAATGGTTCAATAATTTTTTTCTGGAGAAGTGAAAGTGATTGCTTTAAAGTAATAACAGTTTTGACCCTACTACGATCTAAGACTTGTTAATAATTATTAATGCCTTGAAACATCTTTGTAAAATAATTTTAAAGTTTTTACAATTAAATTTGTTAAATTAGTAGTGCCGGTATATCTGAATAAGGGAACTAAGTCTACCTAGGTACCTACTGAATTCTTGTTAATTATTATTGGAATGATCGTTTGGACCAAAATTATCTATGACTTTTGCTTATGTTTTGTCTGATTTTGTGTCATCAAATATTATATCACCATCAATAACAGTAACTATTTGTGATCTATAGAAGAACCCTGATCGAAGACCCACCAAAGCTTAAGTTACTGCTGAGTGAAAAAGGAAAATAGATTATCCATGTAAGTATCATCCTTAGCATTATAAGTATACCAATAATTTATAGTATCCCCCAGACCATGTATGTACCTAACTACCTTTACCTTTTCCACTTGGTAGGTAGGTGAGTACTAGTGATGTAAATGTTCCATTTCCCACATTCGCAAATGTGAATATTTCACTCCAATAGTCAATATTGGAGTCAAATATTCATATTTTAAATATGATGCTAATTGTAATAAATAAATGCTATAATGATATAAAATTTGCAAATAATATAGACATACCAGAAATAAATTGAAACCAAATGTTATAATTTATTCAGAAAAAAGCTTATTCTTCATGAAACTTGAAAGGGGTTATTGTTTACTTTCTCAAGATATTGTTAATATTATAATAAGAATGATAGAACCACAAGGGCAAGGTGTTGGGGAGTAGTTAGGTACCCAAACTCTCTGTGCAAGGCTTTATTCTTCATCTTCGGCTTGCCTTCATTGGCCGGCCATAGTGGCGTCATGAAAGCCTCTTGCTGGATGGAGAATTTGGAGCACAAGGAGCAAGTTGGCTTGGTGTCATTCATCTGTGAGCGCAAGTGAGCGTTTAAAGTCCAGTGACACCTCTCTGACCCTTAGCCGCTTGCACCAATGTTGTCCTCATCGTCTCTTCATTTCTTTCATATTATAATACTAATAATATATATATTATAAATAGTTTATGGCGTTCTATGGGGGAGGCCTATGTTCAGCAGAGGATGTCTTCCAGCTGATGATGATGATTTAGATTATTATTAATTTTAAGAAGTACAATAATATATGATGAATCTAAATGGTTCCTTTTAAATTTTATAAAAATTCCTTTTTTGTTTTGATATTCGCAACATATTTGCATAAAATCTTGCTAATGCGAATGTGAATATTCAGATAAAGGTGCGAATATTCCCGAATGCGAATGCAAATATTCGTTACATCACAAGTGATAGATATAGATGAACATTATTGGTACACCACAAACAATAAACCTTAAAATAAAATAAAAAAAGTTTAGTGTGAGAAATACTTTAGAAATGTGGTGGTTCCTCTTAGAAAATAATGCATTAAGATAAATAGAGTTAAGATTAGTTTTAATTAGCTGTAAACATCAATGTAGTTATTGCTGAGGAGCCAATAAATAAATAAATAAATAGAAATAAACGTAAAGTGTAAAAGCTTTATATGGCTATATAAATATATATGAATAGGTAGGCATAGGTATGAGCTTATGTCCAGTATAGGATATCCTAAGGCTGAGATGATGTTGATGAAAGATAAGAAAGTAGGTGACCACTGAACACAAAAGAGCTTCAGCTTTTCAGCTTTGAAAACCTCATCTCACCACTCACCTATCTATGTCTTGGCAAGTAACTGCAAAGAACTGTTATTATTAGTAGTACTTATTATCTCCAAACAAGTGCCTACTTACTGGTTTTAACTAATTAAACTCAACAAAATTTTCTTTGTTTTCAGCATGAGTTTGGCGAACCTACCTGAAGAAATAGTAATAATGATAATCCAACATTTAGATACTAAATCAATAAACAGTCTATACAGTACATGCAGGTATATGAAGAATATAGTATCACTGCAAGGAGTGGTGAAAGAATGCCACATGTCTATGAACACTTTAGCCACAGTCAACTCTTTGAAAACAGACTTCTTCAAAGCCATCGCCCCACATCTCCTAGAACTGAACCTGTGTGGAGTTCCAGATCTCAGGAAGTCATATTTGATACCTGCCATGAAGAAACTGAAAAACTTGCAAACATTAGATGTGTCATTTACAAATTTAAACATCACAGATTTTCTGGACATATATGAGGCTTGCCCGACTATCATAAATGTTTCATTGAACTTCATGGTCAACAAGTCTGGCCTATCAAGAATATCAGACGATTCAATAGTGCAATGTCAGGAAATGTTCAAAAATTTCAAACAAGTGCATCTTGTTGGTTCAGCAACGAATTTATTGTATTCAAGATTGCCCTTCCTATTATTACAAGAGGCTGAGCTTGATACACTGAAGTATACAATAGCAGAGAGTGATAGACTGCACACCATTTATGTACCTGAACAAGCTGAACGAACAGACATGGTCAAGTTTAAACAGTTCTTTCTGTGTTTCCTTGATTGGACCACAATTTATGCTTTCTTTGGATCCTTCTTTATGCTACCCGTTCTATCCATGCTCGACTTAAGCACAATCGAAGCTATCATTATCATTAAGCAAAACTTTAAACAGTACTGCATTTATACAACACCAACATTCCAAAACTATTTTCAAGAAAACTTTGATGTGGATGCAGACAAGATACACATCACAGAATATAAAGATGCCATAATAGGTAATGCGGCGATCATGATCTGGAACAAGGAATATCACGAGTTTGATGAGAGTTTCTTCACAAAGGTAAGCAAGTTACTCAAACCATTTTTCCCCTGCGACTGTCAACTTTACAGTGGAACATCTGTGCCTGGGAGATATGACTGGTTTTATTTGACGCCAGAGCCGGCAGATCGGGCTGACAATAACTGTGAAAGACCTCCCCCACCTTCCGAGTTCAGGAGGCGACGAGCCGCGCCGCCAATGAACACATTAAACTATGACGAACTATTTAAAAACAAGGAGAGAATACAACTCTCCCTTATATTTGACGAGTTCCTCCGAAACCCGGTTACTCTACCCACCAGCTGCGATTATTTGCAGAAGTTGACATTCCTGAGCATAACCGGGTCGGTGCGCTTCAGCGCCGATTTTTTTAACTTATTATTTAAGAACTGTGTGAATCTAGTCACTGCGAATATTGAATCTCCGCCTATATTTCCTTGCGCCGGGCCTATAAGTCGCGCGATACATTTGAGTCCTACACTGAAGAATTTGCGCTTGACTGATAAAAGGATGGACTTTGATACATTGTTCCATGCACTAGCGAAATGTAAGACATTAGAGAATGTGCATGTATTGGAGCTGACTATAGGAGAGACCGTGGACATTGGGGACCCATCTGTAATAATAGACGAATGTCCCCACCTATATCACTTATATATTCAAGCGCCAATGAGCGAAGCGGTGCGAATAAGGAAAACTCAAATCCTGCACAACGCCAAAATGAGTTGCAACAAACATTACCTTAACCTGGTATTACATGTTAAGTCTGATATTAATAGGATATTTTATAGTTATGATCCGTTCTTAAGCGTTTATAACTTGAATCCGATTAAACAAATACTTTAAATACATTTACAGCATTCCACTAAAGCTCTTTGTCCACTATAACAGTACGTTATAGGGCCGTGATCGGCAAAAAATATTCTTTGTATAGGTAGAAATTTGAATGAATATATGTCTCATATGAGACATTCCCCACGAAACCGTTCAGTGATCGACGCGTGCCGTGCACGGCCCGTAAGCGATTCGTCAACAAATTTATGTGAGTGAGTGAGTGAGTGATAGTGTAGTGGCGTTAACATGTTAATTATACATACACACAGTCACGCCTTGTTCCCGATAGGGGAAAGCAGAGACTATTTCTCTCCATTTGCTTCGATCCTGACATATGGCTTTTGTTTATTCCTCTTTCATGACATTTTTCATACATGCTCGTCGGTTGTAGGTACTTTTGACCTAGCCTTTCCTTATTCCTTATAATAACCTAATTTTGATCATGAAAAGTACGCCTAGGTCGACTCCTACTGACTTCACCCAGTTTTTAAGGCAAGTGTATTCACACTTGCCTTATAAATATCTTTTGTTAATCTCCTTTTATCCATCCTCTCCACATGTCCGAGCCACCTGAGCATTCGATTCTCTATCTATATCACTACATATTCTAACACGTCTCAGCGTAACTATAACTGTATCGTATCCATCGGCCTGGTCGAATACGTTTATATTACGGTTCTGTAACGTACCGGTACGGTGGGCAAACAGCTTTATCCTCTGTTTTAGTGATAATTATGATCTTTTAAATGTTAGCATGTACTCACATTTTGCAAGTTCAGTGTTCTATTTTAAGGGCATAAATTGATATTTCTATACATAAAAATCGTAGTTCTGAGTGACAAACTCAACGCACAGTTCCAACCATAAGACCAAGAAAGCTGATAGTTTGCATGTAGGTAGTACAAAAGACTTCTCGGAATTCATTACATTATAAGACAGTAAGAGCAAATTATCTCTGTCTAAATGAGGCTTGCCGTCATACATTATTGATAATTATTGTCAATTAATTATCACTCTATTAGATAGGACTTAAAATTATTATCTATTCTACAAATAAATTTATATTGTTATTATTTATATGTTATTATTATGTGGTAGTTGAAATATTATTATTGAAATGACTTTTAAATGAAAATTGAAAGTAAAATTTCAACCAAGAAGGGACATAAATCCACATCTTCCGCACATTGGTGCGGGAGTGCCCACCACGCGGATTGAAGGAACTCAAAAAAAATGTTCCCATTTTCATATTGTATTTAAAGCGATCAGACCGCTTAGTCTATAAAAATATAAAATATTATTAGGAATTTTTAAATTAATTATTATAATACAAAATGGTTCATAATATTGTAAGTTGTATTATTATGCTTTTTACTATGACATATTTTTAATATTAATAAGTGTACCTACTTGTGACATTAATATACTTAGTAGGTTTGGTGTCCATTTATATATACATATGATAAAATAATTATAATATTATTATATTTCTAAACAATGTTGTTATAAAAAGGTGTATTAATACATAAGAGGGTGCATCTAACTGTCAAACTGAACACTTGTAAGAGAAAAACTGCAGGAATTCTGCAATTCCTTTTTTTTTTCTTTTTTTCTTTCGATAAAACTTTTCGACATCTCATTTCGTATGGGAAGTCGAAATTATGTTCACGAATTTTAAAATTCTTTCTTTTAAACCTACAGTTACATAGTTTCACAGCTAGATTCACTCCAACCAACTGTAGGTACTTCAAGTATTAATATAAGTATTAGTACACTTTTCTATATCAACTTGTAAATGCCATTACTAATAAGTATAAGTCACAAAAGTGATCTGAATTTGAATGTGCAATGGAAAAAATAGTCATGAAGTGCGACAAAGTGCGAAAGATAAAAAAATATTTATGTGAATTTACTATAAGTAATGTAATCAAAATATTAAATGTTTTATGTGAAATAAATGGTCCGTAATAAAAGACATTAAATAGGAACTCATTTTTTATATTATAATCTAGTTTCGTGTTTGGTTTTGTTTATACATTTAGTGATAGATAGAGATAAGATTCCGAGCAATGCGCTGCCGCCGCAGGCGTAGGTAAGGACGCCTCTATAATACTGCGGGCAATCGAATTTATCGTCACATTTGCTGAAAAGAAAAATAACAATATCAGAAATAACCAAGAAATGCGAAATATGCGATGCGATACATGATATGCCTTATTCAAGTGGGCAGGGATATGAGCAGCGAGTGACACGAATAATAGGTATAAACGTGGAAGTGACCTTGCCTAATCCGATCCTAACTAAGCTCAAAAGCCTAGGGTTTGATTCCTAGCCAGGTCGATCATATGTTTGATCTGTGTCTGGGTGTTATTACGGCTGGGTGTTAGGTACGCGTATATGCTTACTAGCTGTGCCCCATGGTTTCACCCGCGTAGACATCGTTCCCGTTGGAATATCGCGAAAAAAAATCCATGTGTGTTATTCCAGGGTCTAAGCTACCTACATATACCAAATTTCAGCTCAATCTGTTCAGTAGTTTTGGCGTGAAAAAGTAACAAACATCCATCCATGTATCAATTTAACCAGAACCGCACTAGATGGCGCTAGAGGTGAGTTAGAACTCGCAAGCGTTTTGTTCACCTGTTAAAAACATATTTTTTACATTGTACTGAAATTTGAGGGTAATAATATTAGTAGGATTATCAGTCTTCTGGATATCATAGTACAGGCTAGTATACTTCTAGCCTAGTTTGGAACCAGATGAGCGTGAGTGGAGGTCTCCTACCCCAAACAAAAAACCTTGAGCACAACTTGTACTTGAGTTACTCAGTTCCCTGCTCACCTGGGCTGATTGTAAATTGGGTAATAGAACTGATTTCCTGTGTAAAATAAGCAGTACGCATCTTTCAAGGCAGTCCAAAAAAAAACAAGAACACTTACTAATTTTCAATGGCCACAACAGCTATGCCAGTGACGAGTTTGTCAGCAAAAGTGACGATGGAATAGATGGCGGCGCCCTGGTGTGAATGAGGACCTATCAGGTCAGCGGTCACACATAAACTGGACACTAAAGTGATGGAACTTCCAGCACCTGTAATTTAAGAGACATAATGTATGTTAGTTTTACGTTACTACTTTATTCTGAGGTTTTACTATCAGAAATCAGGATTCGGTGTTACATATTATGCTAGTGAAAAGATGATAAAAACATGCCATTGTCTTCATTGTTGAGAGAAAAGTGATCATAAGCGCCTACACATTTTGATCGAGCAATAAAAATCTTACCGATCAAAGTAGCAACTAAATAGATCTGTATGATGCTGGCGTGTGGATCTATCGCTAATGCAATCCATAGGCAGCTGATAAGGCTCAACGAGCTTCCAAGCAGATAGGACACCTGAAAAAGTGGATTTTCCTAATTAGATAGAATCGATATAGTAAGTTGTATATTTAATAAATGTCGTTATGTGTATATCTTACCTGGTTTCCAATAGTATACATTTTACTCTTCAACAGGAGTGAAAAAAAGAAGGAAGAGATGTACAGTACTAAAGGTACACTCGCCACGAGCTCGGATCCAGCGCTCGGGTTGACTGATAACCTTTCTTCCAAGAATAATGGCACATAAACCAGGCTCAATGCCCAATATAATCGGGAAAACACGTATCTGGAAAGTTAATAAATGAAGGTAAGTAAACTATGAAGTACTATAACAAATCTTCGAGTAACTTATTGTCTGTTAGTCTATTTGTTATTACGAGATGCTTCGGTATAGAATTTTATTAAAATAGTATATTTTATCTCTAGATATTTGCATGGATTCGATTTTGCCACAAAAGGAAAGCACGAACTTACTTCCCGCTTAACTGAACAATAGTTCGTATCAATTGCATTCAATTGGCGAAGTCTAGATAGCCTGACAAACATAGAGTTAAGAGCGTTGTACGCGGTCCGTGCGCAGTTTTACAAAAATCAGTATCGGGTACTTTTCATAGCTGTTATTTTCCATAACCAAGTGATCTTTTAACTATCTATACTAAATACTAATAACTTGAAGAAAATTAGTTGTATAATAGTTAGCGGAGAAAATCTAAATATTAATAGAGTACCTATTTGTAAATTATACCAAGGCAACTTAGTAGAGGGGTTAGGTACAGTTTTAGAGTTAATTTGGAAGCTATATTTTAATATCAAATTTATTCAAACATTCATAAAAAAATACCCTTATTGCAAAAATCCCCAACGGATTAGTTATCGGAAAAAATTACTGTTTTTTTGGCTACAACTATTAATAATTTAAATGTTAAGAAATGTACATTTTTCTGAAATTATAGTTGATAATATAATATTTTTTACCCAAATCCTGTTCATTGAATTGTAATTATAACAGCATCTAATTGAAGAATAGAAGAAAATTTAAATAAAGGTCTATTATATCTATGATTATTTTAAAATTAATATGAAACTAATAAAAACCTGTATAATATTGAATGGAACTTGAAAGGATCAATGTACTGGTTTGACTATAGACATAGAACGCGCCACCTTACGCACACAGTGACATGCGCGTATGTTGAGTGCAATTTGGCCTCCCGCATACCGCGTATAACGCTCTTAAACAGATTTAGATAGACACTCACAATAAGCTGGTCTGGTACAATAGTGGCATTTGCAGAAAGTACATAATTTTAGACTTGGCTACTATCTTGACTGGGTCTCCAGTTTCGTTAACAGTGGTTCCGTTGCTCGCGTGACCATTCGCTTTATGTTCTTTTGACTGTTTAAGGTTGAAGAATACTTGGAATAGAGCAAAGGTAGCCACGCCTATGCCTGATATTATCACAGATACATTCTGAAACAAAGAAAATATAGAGATAGTAAGAATTAAGAAATAAATGGTTTATGCTCATTACCTGCGTCTAAACGGCATTGTTACGCAGACATCTTGATCATCATGAGAGCAATTATGTTATTAATGTGCTTGGAAAATAAGTGAAAGTGGAGGACAGAGAAAACCATTACGAACAGTTATACCTAATATGCTATTTTTATGTGAATTCGAAATACGTATACGTTAACAAACGTTAACTATGTAATATGTTAAAAAAATATCACATATCATCAGTCTGGCTGATAGTTAACTCACCCTGAATTTATAATCATCTGTCGGACCAATGAAAGTGCTGTAGTTCGTCGCCCTCAAAACAACCCAAGTTATAAGGTAGACAGCCAAACTTGACATCACTGAAGCCATATATCTGAAATAGGAAACGATTTCGATACAAAGAGTGACAACGATTATGAAACGTTTCTATCGCGTTCCTTTACGTGTTATCCAACTATATTTAAGCGCACATTTACATGTCACATGGTGTCGCCAATAAGCCATTTACTGATGTAATTTTCCACTAAACACTTGCTGTCCAAAATGATTTACTCCAAGTGGACCCTGCTTAGTACCTTTGCTTTTAATGGGACCCAGGAGAAATGCATTGACGCATACCCCTCTCACTTGGGGGAGTGGGAGGGGTTATGTGGGATTCGTCACCGGCTAGCCCGGTGGAATACCCACTAAAAAACCTGGGGATGCCCTGCGGGACGCCATGTGACCGGGCTGCGGGAACGCCGAAGCTCTCATCCGCAGCCCGGATGGCGTTTGGTCCTCCTAGGAGGACCCCGCCTCAATGTGGAGGCGAATAGAAACCTTCGCCCCCACATTGTAACCCTACTTACCTGATGGAAGTCAGCTCGGCTCTTATCTGCAGATTGTCGGTTATCGCTGGTATCATTGCCAGATGTGATATTTGCACGACAGCCCATCCTATCTGGAAGAACACGATGAGGACCGCGTAGTAGAAGGGCATCCACCACTTAAGGTACTCCGTTGCACCGCCGACCCAGCAGCCCCAGCACCTCACAAACAGCAGTGGAAACGTACAAGTCACTAATACACAACCTGAAATGGAGACGGTTCCTCTATTAAATCTGAACAAAGTTAATAGAAATTAGCTAAATAGAAATTCTACGAAAAACTTCGTCTCATAGTAACATACGTCACGTCTTTTCCCCCAAAGGTACAGTCATCATGCAGAGGTGTACCCAGGGTCCAGTCCTATAGTAGTTATGTGTTTCAGTTCCATGTAAAAGGGAGCGAGCCTATTACCATCAACCGGGCACAAATCTAAGCTGTTATTTAAAACATCTAAAAACGCTACCTGACCTGGGAATCGAGCCCATGAGGTTCTGGGTTCTGGGTTCAGCAGACGCGCGTGCGACCACTAGACGAACGAGACAGTGCATAATAGGTGTACCTACTAGTCGTAATATCATGGTTAGGTCGTGGTCTCTAAGTTCTCTAACTTAAAGCTATAAGTAAAAGAAAAAAAAGCATACGAAAATGTGCATAAAAACAGTGTTGGTCAATGTGAAATAACAGTCACCGAGCGACCACCATTCATTGTGGTGTGTCGGACTAAAGATTTGTTTGGGTGTTTCACGACAAGTTGTTGCCAATTCTTATAATATCATGTTAGCTCTACATCCGTTAACATAGTCCTAACTAATATATGTACCTACCCATTATGATTATTATTGATGAAATTATAGTGGAACGATACCTATCTAATAATATTGGTAGGTAGATAAGAAACAAAAAGTAATACCTATAAATAATGCCCTCATAAAATTTACCTATACATATAAGCATGCACTATAAGTATATAGGTAAATACAATCACAGATGGACAATGTAGGTAATTCTGCCATTGATGGCTTATTATACAATATCACCAATTGTGCCCCGCGGTTTAACCCGCGTAAACATCGTTACAGTGATAATATCAGGATAAAGAGTTTAAGTAAGTACCTAAGTATATTATCTCCGAAGAATCTAACCCTTTCGATGGTTCTAAACACTTGGTAGATTAATTTTACTTGTGCAAAAGTGTCTTCGAGGACCAGTTAAAAATATTTCAGTTGAGTTCAGCTTTCCAGTCTTTACGTTTACCAAATTTAATCAAAATCTGTCCGTAAAATCGTAACAGTCAAAGGTAATTACCTTTGATTCATCACATTTGATTATTAATATGGATAACACAGGGCCATAAATCATAAACAGTGTGATTTATTGTGATTTTCTAGGTAGTATACTAGTATACAAGTATACTAAACCATTTCAACGGTGGCAGTGTATATCTAAGCAAACCATTGTGGCTATCGAGAAACAATAGCCACATCCAATAACCTTTCTTACTTGAGCTGTGATGTCGAATTACGTAATAGGTAGTTAATAATTATAATCATCCCTTTATAGATATTACTCGTACCTACCTATAGCACCTTGGTTCACGGTGGATCCCGGGTCATAGTGAATAATTTGTAGTTATAACTTTCACACACAGAACGTAAGTTCGACGTGACCATTATTCTTACACTCCTCTTTCAACCGAAATACTTAATATCCTAATCTCAAATCTCATTAATGCTAAAATTACCATGACATTAACCGTAGTGGAAACATTTAATCACATGTTTTTGCGGCAAAACTCTTTTGTTTTTCATAAGACTCACCAGCTAAATGCCAGCCTTTCTTGTTGCCGTATTTATCAGCCAGTAGTCCAACAACTGGAGTGGCGAGAGCATCCACCACTTGACCTGGAAAGTTACGATATTATAATTAATAATAATAATAATATGGGACAACTTCCACACACGGTCATCTGGTCCCAAACTAGGCTAGAAGCCTGTACTATGGTAACCAGATGACTGATATACATACTTATATAAGCTTATAACACCCAGACACAGATCAAACAGACATGTTCACGCACACAAATGTTTGACCTGGCCGGGGATCGAACCCGGGCCCTGGGGCACAGAAAGCAGAGTTACTACCATCTGAGCCAACGAGGCTGTCAAAATAATGTGTGTGTAATAATGTGTGTGTAATAGTGGATCAAGAATGGAATGCGAGTACCTTCCTATAATAAGTAAGTCAATTCTGTATTGGTAAACTACCTAGACCATTCAAATTAATTGATTCAAAATGTTAAACCTAAATTAAAATCAAATTTGAAAATTTATGGTCCAAAATGGACACTTTTTAGGCGAGGACTTATTTATTCATTGACAGAATGATAAACTTTTGCACACCACTAACAAGAAAAATACATTAACAATAACTAAAATAATAATACATAACAATTGGCGGTCTTATCGTTATCGATTTATTCCAGAGTACATTAGGTATATCACATTTGGTTGATGATGTGACAGAATGACAGATATAAATAAATTATTAAAAAAATATGCATGTTTCCGCTTACAACCGGACTGGATGGAAATCTAAGGGGGAGGCCTATGTTCAGCAGTGGACGTCATATGGCTGAGATGATGAAGATGATATGTTTGTACTTTGTAACAGTTCAGATGAAGTCTTTCTACTTACCTAATAACAGCATGGTTCCAGCGACAGCCGCTCTCATTTCCAACACAGCTTGGAAGAACAGCATCATGTAGGAGAACCACATGGCTGCACACAGATCGTTGTACACGTGGCCTAGCCCATACACGGCGTTTTGGCTGACGCACCACCATCGTCTTCTGTATTGGCTACTGCAACAAAATGTTAAGGTACTTACCAAATTCCTGACAACGAAGCATTGACTATATAAAGGTTTTACCACACCTATCGATCGGAGAAAGAAGCGATTAGTCGACGTCGATCGATAGTTTCTACCACCCCAAGCTATTGAGCGTCGATTGCTGGCATCGAAAGATGGTAAAATGGATTATGGATTAGTCGATAGATAGATAGATCTAAGTTATTACTTTAGCACACTAATCGATCAAAGTAGATCGATTTATTGGTAAGGTAACATCCTTAGTAAATAAATATAAAAAATAATTATTTTATTTATTTATTTATTATGTACTTTGAAATGCTCCTAAGTCCTATTTCTAATTTAGACGTTAAGCCTACCTAAATAAGTAAGGTTTTGTATACAGTGACTGAGTGACCTATCTACCTATTGTATTCATAAATAAATAAATAAATAACATCACGCCTTTTTCCCAGAAGGGGCAGGCAAATCACCCAGGACCCAGTCTCATGATACCTCATCATATGATTGTTAGTAATTTACTCTAAATATGCAGGCACCTAATTGTTCGGCAAGAGGAATAAAACCCACGTACATGCCACGAAATAACCAACACATTGAGATGTATGTCATTGATGTTTCCTTATTCGAAGAAGATGAACTCAAGTGAATTATTTCCCGTTTCGTGTCCTAATTCATTCCATGTTCCAAGTCACAAATTGGATAATATTCTCCGATCTGATCTGGCACGCACTGGATTAGATAATCCTGCAGAATAACTTTCAGATAATCGAGAGATTAAAGTAGACTAACCTGAGGTCGATTTCCTTGCCAATACCAATCCCATTTTCAGTGGTAACTGTTTTTTCTTTAGCGTCAGTTGAACCATATTTAGCACTCATTTTATTTTTATTTTTACCAACTGTTCATCCGTCAACACTTCAACACAACAGTTCCATAAAACATAACAGAATTAATGATATAACTGGAATTGTTATTAGTTTTCACAGGTGTTCAAACAAACCGTCTTTCTAAGTTAATTTCATTGTTACAAACTCGGGGTTGCGTGTGTCATGAATGGAGAGCACCACTTGTATGACTTGGTTATAGGCTTATTGTATCCAGACAACGACAATACATTCTACGTGACTTTACCTATATTCTATCGCTGAATCCTTAATATCAACAGTCTCCTTTATAATTTAGTGGCAAAAAATATTTTCGTATTATACTTAGGTACTTAGCTAATAATAGTTTTTTTCCTTGGATTAGAACTCAAACTAAAAAAAATGTTAACGTCAAATAAGCCAAAAATAACTATTGAATCCACCTTTATTTTTTACTCTCTCCCTTAATCACTTTATGCACCTTTGGACTACTGTCTGTTTTCAAAGATTAGAAAGAAAGTAAGCACCAAAGATTTCCTACTCTTATCTTATCTCCAACGAGCAACTAACGGTCACAATATTTGATCAAATTTTTTTAGATAATATTGTATAACTCATCAAGATAAAAATTTGAAAATTTCTAATAAGGAGATAGATGGCAGCAGGCTGACCAAGTTAATGATGTTTTCTTATTTATCTAATTAAAAATCGAAACTAAAAAGTTTAAACTAAATTGGACCACGGATGATTTTTTCCTTTTCATGATATCTTTTATCTTTAGGTATATATACACATACATTCACGCCTTTTTTCCCGAAAGGGTAGGTATATACAAATAACTAAAATTGAATAAATGTTAGAAAAATTAAAATGACAGGTTTTAACTATAAATAGTAGTATGTGTAAGTGAATACACAAATACAATTTAAAAGTTTTGTAATCTGTCTGTCTATTTGTTGCCGAAACGGCTGGACCGATTTTAATGGGACTTTCACTGGCAGATAGCTGATGTTCCAGGGCATATTAATACTTTCATTTTAGAAAAATGGTTGGGTTAAATGTGAGAAAATAATACCCTTTTCATTCAAGCTAATCTTTAGAACAGCTGGACCGATTTTAACTGGACTTTCACTGACAGAGAGCTGATATAATTAGAAGTTACCCAAGCACAAAAAAAGTAAAATGGTTAGGATTCCGTATTAAAAAAAATTACCCTTAAATTCCACGCGGACGAAGTCGCGGGGAACAGCTAGTGTTTAATAATATTATTTCGATGATATTGAACCTGTAAAAAACGTTAAGGTATTTAGAAATATACAATAACAAAATAACAAGATAGATACTTAGTTATAGGTAAAAAGACTACACACGACTCCATTGGCTTCCTTGAATATTAGGTTTCAACCAGACTATGCTCCACTGGTTATGAAATGTGTAAGTGACCCTAATAGGTATATTGAACGGCAGCATGGTTCTATAATCCTTTCTATTTAGTCATGCGACTTAGTTCTTGTCAATATGAAGCGTGACGGTGAAAATATTTATTACAATCGCATTCGATTAAATAAACAGTTTTCTAGTAGGTATACCTTATGTAAAGTATACATGAGGTATGTATGCTCCTTATTAAAAAACTAAGCTGTGCCCCGCGGTTCCACCCGCGTAGTCTTCGTTCCGGTGGGAATATCCGGATCGGCTGTGGTATTACGAACATGCAATCGCGTAACAACAGCAGTAAATTTTGCTGTCAAACGTCATTTTTGTGTGCCGTTCGACAGCAGATATTAAGCAATTAAATACTTTACACACTTCTACTGTTGTTCGTTATAAGGGGGCCGGATCAGAATTTCAGCCCATTCGGTTTAGTTATTTTGGCGTAAAAGAGTAACAAACATACATCCATCTATCCTCACAAACTTTCGCATTCATAATATTTGTATTGTATGTGTATTTGTTATTTTTTTATATATAATTTTTAATAAATAATTTTTATATAACATATAAAAAAAATTCGTAAATGCAGTATCATCTAAGTTATCACTGCGAGCTAAAAGCTGCTGCCAGTTATTCATCCGCCAAGGCAGTAATGTGCAAACATTACTAAGTTCCGGTCTGAAGGTCAATGTTACCAGCGAAATTACTGGGCATAACAAATTTTTCAGGGAGACAGACGCAGAGTAGTGCCGCGCAGAATTTTGAATTACTACTACTACACACTAGGTGGCACTGTCTGATATGGGCAATCATGATGCTTACCATCAGGAACCTGATTTGCTCGTCTTGTCACTCACTATCATAAAAAAAGAGTTTAGACCATTCTAAGTTTACCGAGATTATTGTAATATTATGTAAATTGTAATATGTTATATAAATTGTTATGTTCTTGAGTCCCCATGGCTGACGATTTACCAGTCAGCCTGTATATATTGTTATTTATTGCACTTATATTTACTCGTATTTGTTATGTAAAATTTTACGTAGAGTCCTTTACGAGCATTAGTAATGGTTGACGCTGTTATATATAGGATATTTATAGGTAATACGTATTGTTATTTTACATCTAAAGGAACTAACGTAAAGACAAATGTTACAATGCGGCTAACAGGTGCTGGCTTAGAAATTATTGTTTGTACATTGAAGGACAACATACCTAATACACGATTAGAATATCTGCTATAGAGACCATTCATCGTTACATAGGTACGTTTAGCTAAGTAATACGGCCGGCTTAACTTGGCGAGTCTAAACATAGGCTCTGCGAAATTTAGCGTATGTTAACTAGTGAAGAAAACTATTTTAATATGATTGAACTGAACTGAACATTACATAACATTTGTTTGTTTATTTGTTTTTATCGGCTAATAGTTTTCTTTACGAGTTAAAGTTACGCCGGCCGTAGTGTATATATTTTTGTTGATAGGTAATAATAATTGATTCCTTGTCATTGTTGGGTCATGAGAGTCCAAGATTGTACAGTTCAGGTCAGACCAGGGGGGCTATTACGAACTTTGCAATAACATCAATGTAACAACGACAGTAAGAACCTGTGTAAGTGCGTATAATATTACCACGCGGATTTTATTATCTATGTGGCCAATGATGGATATAAAATATTCTGCCATATACCATAATATTTTCCGCTTTAATAAAATAATTGAAATTCTCTAACATTGCTAGATGACTGGACTGGAATAATGTGAACCGGGCTATAAGCAAAATTTTAGTAGCGCCATCTACTGTAGTAAGTCGAAACCTAATACACACGTATGAGAGATCTCTAGCAAACCACACAAGGCAGAATCATCGTGCCTCTACCATGTGTTTCAGTGGAGCGGTTAAAATACATGTAGAGTTGTAGAGCTCCGTTGTCGCTTCGTGCATCAACATACGTTAGACATTTTGAACGTTGGAACTAGAGGGCAGCACTAGGATTTGAAATTGGAACAACCTCAACATTCATTTCAATAAAGGGGTATTTTTCTACTGACTCTTTCTATCTACCTACTTTATCTACCTATCTATTATTGAATGCCTAGGTCCCCTTGATTTATGAACTGCAATGTGCGCGTGGCAACGGTATGCAGCCGTAATTAAAACCTAGGTCCTACATCAATTGATCAGCGGACACTAATTGCTATCATTATGTTATTATTTCGCGATTATAACGATGATCGATACAAATATAAAAGTAGGTTCTAGTAGGAAATACCTAGGTAAGTATAGGAAGTTTTGTAGCAGAGTAAAACGCCATTGAACATAAGTAATAATAATTTTACGTGAAGAAGAACGTACTATCGGAAGATTTTTTCTCGTAGTAATACGATACCCACCACCACCCACCAGTAATGGTGGGTTCCCTGTTGGGAAAAAAAAATTCCATCGAGTAACACTTGTGACTGGACTACAAACAACAGTGTAACAGTGTGACTGGATGGAACGTTTTAAAAAGTAAAAGGTGCTTACAAAAATATTTACTGATAAACATTTTCGTTTATCAATATCTGCTTATTTTGGTTTGTTATCCCACTTCTTAATTATATAGGCCTACTTATACAAACAAGAAAGCTTTGGAGGTTATAAAAAAGGCAGTGACACGAGTAGTGGGGCTTAAAAGGTCAACACAATGGCCGATAAAGTTTTAAACTGGTTTCGAGAGTTCCAAGAAAGCGCCCGTGGATTTCCAATAACATTGTCGATTCTTTACCACGAACAAGGACAATTTTATGAAAATATGTACCTCAAAGTTTCGGTTGTAAAACTGTAACAATTTCGTATGACACCGTAAATTTACTTTACAACACATGTTTCGTAAAAGTAATATCTTTTTACAGTAGGGGATTTAGTTGTACTGTTCAGTGTAGAAGGAAAATATGTAGATAAGTATGATAAATGGGGTATCCGTATATCAGATACCTCGTCACAGAGAATGATCCCAATCAAGGGAATTATGAATAAGGAGATTCTTAACAAGAAGCGAAGTTAACGACTTATTTTGCTTTATGAGCTCGTTCGACAGTTAACAATGCTTTAGTATCAAGATAATGTCTATGGGATAACCTTTTTTTAATTGACAGTGTTTTAAACAGTCAGAACCCCTAGCACGAATTTTTGGACGTGCCTATCGAATCCTATACATTTTTGAGAGATAACGCTCGAATTCGATTTAATATGATTGCGAATGTCAAAAAAGTTCAACCTGGCCTAGGTTCTGTAATCTTTCAGTACTCTCTTATCTCAGTTAAATTATGACGGTAAAATTAATAAGTAAATTGCGCTCATTGCGGCCGTAAGTTGTTCTGACATGGGTGTAGGAGGACCGGCTGAATTATAGCATTTGTCACTATTATGTATTTAGGTCTATTCTATTGATTTATAAGGGTATATATAACTCATGTTTCAACGACAGGGTAAAATTACACACTTGTAAGGCTAAACCTGTTAAATATGCAGTACTCACCTACCTACCTATATTTTTGTATAAAAACAACCACGACAGCCTCGTTGGCTCAGATGGTATTAACTCTGCTTTCTGTGCCGCAGGTCCCGGGTTCGATCCCCGGCCAGGTCAAACATTTGTGTGCATGAACATGTCTTTTTGATCTGTGTCTGGGTGTATAGTTATAAGCTTATATAAGTATGTATATCAGTCATCTGGTTACCATAGTACAGGCTTCTAGCCTAGTTTGGGATCAGATGATCGTGTATGGAAGTTGTCCCATATTATTATCGACCGAGCGAAGCGAGGTCTTAGAGTCGACAAGTGGGAAAAACCTGCGCTTGTAACAGCTTAAGGGTTGACCTCTGGCATGTAAGTTTGATCGACGATAAATTGAGAACTGTTGGTCCGATCTTGATGAAACTTTGCAGACATGTAGTTAAAGTGATAATTTTTCTTACTTTAGATAATGAGCAAAATCGGCCGAGGGGTTCCGGATATATAAGGGTCACGAAGTATTTATGAAAGGTCTGACGATAATTTCGAAACCGATGGTCCGATTTTTTTTTTTTTCAAATTTAGACACATAGTTTAGGACTTGCATAAAAATATTAGCCAAAGTTTGTATGTATGTATGTATGTTTGTCTTGCGATTACTCGAAAGCCGATGATCCGATCTTGATGAAACTTTGCAGACAGGTAGTATAAAAAAAAAGAATTTTCAAGTTCAAACATGAGCTAAATCGGTTTTGGGGTTCTAGAGATATAGGGATTACAAGATTTCAAGTAGGAGCGCGAAAGGCCTAGTACATACCTGCGAAGTAACTATTATCTAATCTGTGTTTGCCTGCGGGTGACTATAGTCCATCAAATCTAAAAAGTATCGTTTTTTTGGTATTGCCTTAGGGTTTGAATTTAAATTTAGTGATTAAGAATATTGTACATCTTGGGATAAATTTCGTAATTCCATGGTTTTACGGCAAAGGTCAATGAAATTGTGTGAGTTACGCCTATGCAAAGTTATTAAAAGTATGATAGTGTATGAAATGTCAAACGGGATTTCTTAGATTTGATGGGCTATAGTTATATAGCTTTATGAGTAAGTATCTACTATTGATTGGCTCCTTTAATTTGGATCCACAGCTTGAATACTCAAATACTCATCCTAGACCAGGAGTTTCTTCACAGAAGTGATAGTGTCTCATCAAGATCTTTATATCAGATGACAGCTGCCAAACTAAAAATGGCATTATTACCTCGGAAACTATTCATCTTAGACCAGCATTTTCTTTACAGAAGTGATAGATTTCATCAAGATCTTTGTTTCAGATGACAGCTGTTAAATATTAAAATGATTTTACCTCTAGGATCACTTATTACGGGATATTTAACATGATCTCGGTATTACTATTTATCTTAGACTAAGAGTTTCTTCACAGATGTGATAGATCTCATCAAGATCTTTATTTAAGACGAAAGCTGCCAAACTAAAATAGCATCACCTCGGAAACTACTAATTTTAGACTAGTACTTTCTTTACGGAAGTGACAGATCTTATCAAGATCTAAGTTTCTGATGACAGCTATCAAAAGAAAAAAGGCATTATCTCGGTAACTAATCATTCTAGACCAGGAGTTTAAAACCAGGAATAACCAAAACTGTCAAACTGTACTTCGTATATTAGATGGACTATAGTCATCCGCAGGCTTTATCGAATATTAAAGATAAAGTTGCCATAACAGTAGCGAGGTCTCAGTTCGCGGCGAACTACTAGTTATATTTCACCGACTTAGGTACTTACCATGGAAAATAAATTGTTAAGGCTTGGTACATATGTATGTATAGTGTAGAGTTCCATAACTAGATACCAAGAACATACAGTGCCATCTATTAGTTCCTTGCGCAAAGTATGGAAATAATGAATGAATGAATGAATGAAAACTCTTTATTGCTACCACAATATAACATAAAATAACAAAGAAGAAAACCTTAAAACTAGAAAGAAGTAACAACTGGCGGCCTTATCGCTCAGAGCGATCTCTTCCAGGCAACCATGCAGGGAAAGGAAATACATATATGAAGGGATGGTGGTATCAAACAAATTATACTTAAATAAATAAAATACATACTAATTATATATGCCGGGGCCGGAGGGCGCAGGAGAATCCAAAAACCTCTTCTATGTACTAGGTCTTTAATAAAAGTCACATTGCGATAATGTGTTAAATCTATCTTATATCTAAATGCGGCGACAACGGTCCGATGTTAGGACCGAAGTGATGGGTCTTTGAGGAGCAGGCATCGGGCAGGCGAAAACAGCCTAAAATGCAGCGTCGGCCCTTTGTGACGTCGGTTCGAGGCCAAGAGTAAGCTGGGTGTGACGTCAGCGGGGATAGCAGAGTCGCTGGATGTAACATACTTATTAATATATATACCTAGTAGTAATACTATAATAAATACGTAGACTATATACCAAAACATAATATACTTAAATTATATAAATACATACATAACACTATAATAATATTATACAGATTATATAATATATAGATACACAATTTTATATAGGTACTTATAAGTGAGCCAATTTATAATATAAATAACAAATTATTTACTTATAAAGAAAGGTAGTGAGACGTAACTTAAGGCCAGTGACGGTGCACATTTAACTTCCACGGGAAGATCGTTCCACAGACGAACTGCTTCGACAGTGAAAGATCCACCGTAGAAATCAGTGCCGTGCACTGGAAACCTCAACGTCAGGTTCTCCGATGATCTCAGAGAACAAAAATGAGACGCATGAAGAAATTCAAAACGTTCCCGAAGATAGCGCGGGGCAGATGGATTGAACAGAACACTGCAGAAATATGCAGTAAAATGGCCATAAATTTTGATTGCGTTAGATCTGAATAGTTGATATTAATTTCGATTAGATACCTCCACGTGTTCTCGTTAAAAACGGACAGACAGACAGACGGACAACAAAGTGATTCTATAAGGGTTCCTTTTTCCTTTTGAGGGAACCCTAAAAATAAGCGTTCAACCCGAGAACCGAGAATTAATCGTAAACCTAATCCCCTAAGTTACCTAAGTCATGTTTAAATGAATTAAATATTTAATTCAATTGAAACTTGGGTCAACGGCAAGGCTCTACAATCCGGATTAAAATCGAAGCCCGTGAGAGGCACGCGAAGCTTGCGGTGCTACTATTTCAGCCTAAATTCCAAACAAAATAGTAGGAAAAGAGTCGTTGTAAGCTGACTACAAAAACTAGGTACTGCGCTTTTGGACTTTTTTTTATAGAAGCATCATTTTAGTTGAAAACGCAAAATGTATATTTATATGTTTATTATTTGTAGGTACAAAGTTATGTGTAGCTGACCGTTGGCCTTAGTGATGTTATATATTCCGAACCTGACCCGAAAATCCCGGTAGCGAGTTAGGTTAAGAAAAGCAAAAAAGCTATCAATTTATTTATATACAATTTATCCTCGTCTCAACCTGACCCCACATGGTTTTAGATATAAGTATTATATACTTAAAGGGTTTATAAGCATTTAAGGCCTCGTCAAGCTGTCTACTTTAGTTAATCCAACACAAAGGCTGTCGTAGGCTGCATTACAATTCAGTTCCAATCCGTGGGTAGACTGGTAGAACCCTAACACGATTTATGAACGTATGGACTGTCCAAACTGTTAGCTAGTCTGTGATATAAGCCTGACGTGCTTACCATCTGTTAGCTAATCTATGTGAGCTTGTTACAGGACAATCCGTGCACTTCCTACGCAAATGGATTTATTGTGCATTGAAATATTAAGGAGTTAACGTTGTCTTACTTCAATGTTACAATGGGTTGTTGTAAGTTCGTCACTAAGTTAATTCGTCACGCAAAAAAATATTAAGCATGTGTTATTTTGTCACAGTTCTGTTTTAGTGTTGTTCATTCGTCATGTCATATTTTGTAACCCCCGCCGAAAGGCAATGGATTAGTATGAACACGTTATGCGCTTTGAGGACGATCAAATGACCAAAACTGTCATAGAATGGAGGACCCTATCACCCTAAAAGACTCCCAGCCACCTGGATGGGAACAGTAAAGGAAATGAAAATGATGAAATTCTATCCAGTTATTATGTGACACCAATACGCCCAGAATGGCACATTAAGACAAGGAAGGCCGACCTCAAACGAAATGGGACACAATAAGGCATAGAAGAAGAAGAAGAAGAAGAAGGCTGCGTGAATATATTTTTCATATACTAAAAGTACCATAAGTAGGTACCTCCTGCCTTAACCATCTAAATTCCAAATAATTTGAATGCTTGAAACAGAGCGTGTCTCGGCATACATGGGACACCATTGAAAATGTTTAGCTAGCAGTTACCTACAAACGGCGAGACTTGGAGGTCTATGATAACAATTTGATTATTCGGCGCCTGCTGCCGCAACCTACACAATAGTTCGTACATACACACACGCACACAGTAGATCATCTTGCTAAAACGAAATTTGTAAGGACTTACGTAGAGTTCGTGGCCCAGCCGAAATATGCCCGCTCAATTCTCTCTTCAAATCTGCAGTCCCTGGTTAAAATCTCACATGTGGACTTTTCACGTTAAACTGTACCTACGTCCCGGCTATTTCCTATCAGATATGTAGGGGGGCTGTCGTTAGGTCATGTCGGAGGCCTTGTAGGAATCTTGCGATCTGTAACTCTGACAATATGGATTGCCCACATAACATGTATGAGTCGACCCGAGTAGTGTAATTGGGGAACCCGTTCTGTTATAGTAGTAGGTATATATCCAAATTATTATTTTACAGTTTAGGTCGTTCCTTCTATAAACTAAACTAAACCTTAATCTTACCATAATATAACTAAACTAGCGACCCGCCCCGGCTTCGCACGGGTAGCAGAAGTAGGTATAGTGGACGTTTAACAGGAGTAAATTCGTGATACATTGTATTTTAATAGATATAACCCTAATGGTTTACGCAGCGCACGCAAATTAATGACTATTTCTGTTACAATGACCAAACCTTAACACATATTATTATTTATCATGGGCTATTTTGAAGATATTGATGAGTACTACAAACCCCTAGTACATTACTTTATTCTACCACCGATACTTTTCACACCGCATGAAAAATAATCACTGCTTCGATTATTGTGACTAAACCAGAAAAGATGGATATAATCTATGTGTATACTGTTTTGTAGGTATTGATAATTAATACAATCCCCTAGTACATTACTTTAATCTACCACCGATAGTTTTCACACCGCATGAAAAATAATCACTGCTTCGATTATTGTGACTAAACCAAAAAAGATGGATATAATCTATGTATACTGTTTTGTAGGTATTGATAATTAATACAATCCCCTAGTACATTACTTTAATCTACCACCGACAGTTTTCACACCGAATGAAAAATAATCACTGCTTCGATTATTGTGACTAAACCAAAAAAGATGGATATAATCTATGTATACTGTTTTGTAGGTATTGATAAGTACTACAAACCCCTAGTACATGACTTTACTCTACCACCAATAGTTTTCACACCGCATGAATAATATTCACTGTTTCGATTATTGTGACTAAACCAAAATAGATGGATATAATCTATGTATACTGTTTTGTAGGTATTAATAAGTACTACAAACCCCTAGTACATTATTTTACTCTACCACCAATAGTTTTCACACCGCATGAAAAATAATCACTGCTTCAATTATTGTGACTAAACCAAAATAGATGGATATAATCTATGTATACTGTTTTGTAGGTATTGATAAGTACTACAAACCCTTAGTACATTACTTTACTTTACTCTACCACCAATAGTTTTCACACCGCATGAAAAATAATCCCTTTTTTGATTATTGTGACTAAACCAAAAAAGATGGATATAATCTATGTATACTATTTTGTAGGTATTGATAAGTACTACAAACCCCTAGTACATTACTTTACTCTACCACCAATAGTTTTCACACCGCATGAAAAATAATCACTTTTTCAATTATTGTGACTAAACCAAAAAAGATGGATATAATCTATGTTTACTGTTTTGTAGGTATTGATAAGTACTACAAACCCCTAGTACATTACTTTACTCTACCACCAATAGTTTTCACACCGCATGAAAAATAATCACTTTTTCGATTATTGTGACTAAACCAAAAAAGATGGATATAATCTATGTATACTGTTTTGTAGGTATTGATAAGTACTACAAACCCCTAGTACATGACTTTACTCTACCACCAATAGTTTTCACACCGCATGAATAATATTCACTGTTTCGATTATTGTGACTAAACCAAAATAGATGGATATAATCTATGTATACTGTTTTGTAGGTATTAATAAGTACTACAAACCCCTAGTACATTATTTTACTCTACCACCAATAGTTTTCACACCGCATGAAAAATAATCACTGCTTCAATTATTGTGACTAAACCAAAATAGATGGATATAATCTATGTATACTGTTTTGTAGGTATTGATAAGTACTACAAACCCTTAGTACATTACTTTACTTTACTCTACCACCAATAGTTTTCACACCGCATGAAAAATAATCCCTTTTTTGATTATTGTGACTAAACCAAAAAAGATGGATATAATCTATGTATACTATTTTGTAGGTATTGATAAGTACTACAAACCCCTAGTACATTACTTTACTCTACCACCAATAGTTTTCACACCGCATGAAAAATAATCACTTTTTCAATTATTGTGACTAAACCAAAAAAGATGGATATAATCTATGTTTACTGTTTTGTAGGTATTGATAAGTACTACAAACCCCTAGTACATTACTTTACTCTACCACCAATAGTTTTCACACCGCATGAAAAATAATCACTTTTTCGATTATTGTGACTAAACCAAAAAAGATGGATATAATCTATGTATACTGTTTTGTAGGTATTGATAAGTACTACAAACCCCTAGTACATTACTTTATTGTATCACCAATAGTTTTCTCACCGCATGAAAAATAATCACTTTTTCGATTATTGTGACTAAACCAAAAAAGATGGATAAAATCTATGTATACTGTTTTGTAGGTATTAATAAGTACTACAAACCCCTAGTACATTATATTATTCTACCACCAATACTTTTCACAGCGCATGCATATAATGTCTGTTTCGATTATTGTGACTAAACCAAAATAGATGGATAAAATTTCCGTGGACTATTTTGTAGATATTGATAAGTACTACAAACCCCTAGTACATTATATTATTCTACCTTCAATGCATTTCACAGCGCACGCAAATTTATGAATATGGTAATTATATTATGTAACACCTTGGTTCACAATAGTGCAGTTTTCTTACGGATCCCTATTTTTTTTCAAAATCTCATATAGCCTATGGCACTCACACTGAATTAAGCTATCCATAAGTGAAAGAATTTTTAAAATCGGTCCAGTAGTTTCGGAGCCTATTCGTTACAAACAAAAAAACAAAAAAACAAAGTTTCTCTTTTTATTATATTAGTATAGAAGTATAGATATAGATGAGTAAGTAAATAATTCCTTAATTATCTTGAACGTGAAATTTCTCGATTCACGTTCAATATAATAATTCGATATTTCAATAATTTCAATAATTCGATTCAAGTTCCATATTAAATGGTGTGGTATACAATACAAACTAGACTCAAGACGTTCTCTACTGCTTTCATAGGATCGAAGTCCTGCCGTGTTAGCATCGTTTTAAGGTAATCTTTGCTAATGATCACAGCCTCCCTTCTGAAACAACATCGCACCCTAACAATTTAGGAGGAAATTAGTTTTCAGATTGGTAGTTGGGCACCTGATGGTTGATTACCGGGAAACGGCGGCCGGTGAAATACTGCCGGGACCTATTTGTTATTTACAAACGGGGTGCGGATTTCGCTGATTAGTTTCGAGAGCATTTTAGGTTAGGCATTCGTTATTTTTAGGCTTAATACACACCTAGTCATTTTTTAATGGAAATTATCGACATTAGGGATCGTTATATTTTGTGTGACTTAAGCAGGTAGATAGAGACTTACATAAAATATGGGAGTTCCTTCGTCGTAAGTATATTAATAAAAATATCAACGCCTGTTAAATGTTATAGTCATTGCTTATACTAGATCAAAATGTAGGTCATAATCTGAGGGAGGTAAGTACATCGTCAACGACTACGGTCTATTTACTCCTGACACCATGAATTATAAACCTTGTGGACATTGGATGAAAAAATATCACTATAATAAACCGAAGATGCTGTACCATATCAAAAATATTAGTTTTACTTGAAATGGTTATCGCGTGCATAGTATAAGGTAGGTAAGTACTACATACACGTCAAATCAAATTTATTGAAAAAAAAATTTTTTTTCTAGTTTTGAGCTAGTGATCCGCCAACTAAATAAATTAATGAAAGAGAATAGAATAAAAACAAGTACTTATTATTAGAAACAATAGTAAAAGAACCAATAATAAACTATTACGAATACCTTATACTTACATATACATTATATGAATGAATGAATGAATGATAACACTTTATTGGTACCACAATTATACAAAAAAAGGCAAAAAGAAAACTTAAAAACTAGAAAGAGTAACAACAGGCGGCCTTATCGCTCAGAGCGATCTCTTCCAGACAACCATGCAGAGGAAGGATATACAGAACATGACGGGACGGTGGTTCCAAAAACAAACACTTAAATGATAAATAAATAAATAATAAATAAATAAAAAAAAAATAATAATATATACATAATAATATATAAATACAAACTAATAATACCATACTATAACCAATACATAATATACTAAGATTATAGATACATACATAACAATATAATATATACTATATAATATTAGATAGGTACACAATTATATATAGGCGTTACTTAATACCAGTAACACAATAATAATTAATATTAGTAACAAATTACTTATAATGAAAGGTAGTGGTCCTTGAGACGCAGCTTAAAAGAGGCCAGTGACGGTGCACATGTAACTTCGACGGGAAGATCATTCCACAGACGAACTGCTTCGACAGTGAAAGATCCACCGTAGAAACTATACTTACTTATATGTTTCTTTATATTATATCTTATCTTCTATATATCTTTAGTTAGTGTAGATAAGTTCTGAGTGTTGGTAGGCATAATTTGCTAATATTTACTACCTTGTTATATATTAGTTACGCACGATTGATAATTTATTGTAAGTACTGCTACACGTGAGGACCTTTAATTGGCTTACTATTGCTATTTGAAAATATATTAATTTAAGAACTGCCGTTGGTCTTCCTAAAATCTATAAATAAAATAAATAAATATTAATCTTAGAAGTTAATTAAAAACTAATAGCATATCTTTCAATCTGAAGTTCCTATTACTTACGTTTTATTATATTTATTATACTTACGTAATCTACTTCTATATAGCGATAGAATATAATATACATATTCTATTATATTTATATATTTTCTTTCTATAAATTGAGTCTTCCTTAAGTGCCTACAATAATATATCTGCCCAGTTACCATACCCTCCATTGGTAATTTAAAAAACTCTACAGTGACGTGACATCTTCAGTCCGACGATAATCAGTGTGATGGGTACCGTAGCTATTACTAGCCGGGACTCGTGCAAAAGCCCATGGACTAGCTGACGGATTAAAACAATTTTTATGTTTATTTTTAGTAGATGCTCGCCCCGGTTTATTCGCGGTAGGTCTATAAACCCGTTTAGGATACAGCTATATTTCATAAGTGCGGGAGATGTCCAGATGTCCGGGGATTACTAAGGTTGTAAACAATTTAAGTGGCTCTTTGCCGCAAATGAAAAAACATAAGGTTACTTTTTATATCGAAGAGACCGTGACAAAATTGTAACAGTCTGTTTAGCCTTGGAATTTATTTATGCTTATTTCAACTTATTTGTACTCGTATGGTGTTGACTGCCTCGGTGGCATATTGGGCGCATGCTCGACTCGGTCCCGGGTTCGATCCCCAGGTCAGGCAAAGTGTTAAATATTGGATTTTTCCATTAGGAATTATCTCAATAACTGCCTGGTGTCTGGAAATGTGCCCGATAGATGGCAATAGGCTCGCCCCCTATTACATGGGACCGATAACATACTGGCGAAATGTGGGTGTATCTACTATGGGTCTGAGTCCTGGGTACACCTCTGCCTACCCCTTCGGGAAAAAGGCGTGAATGTATGTTATGTTATGTTGGTGTTTCAGATGACGGGTGGATAAACTATAGGTCCCGGCTGTTTTCTAAAAGATATAATATGTCAGTCGTTTGGTCATGTCAGAGGCCTTCTCTCTTGGTGACCTGAAACACTGACAATATGGGTTGTTCACATAACCCTTATGAATTGAGTCGAGCAGTGTATTTGGGGTAACTCATTCTGTTAGTTCTGTTAGTTATTTCTGTTAGAAAGCAGAGTTACTACCATCTGAGCCAACAAGGCTGTCAATATAATAAGTGAGTTAAGTTAAAGTCTAGTCATATCAAGTGACTTTTTATGTCGTCTGAACGAAGTTAGGTCTCATCACCTTAAATTCATCGTAATAACCTTAAAATTGCCACACAAATAGTCGAAAGTATGCCATCTGCTATCTTCAATTCGCAGACGACAGTGGCAGAATATTAATGTTATTTATTATTATGCAAAGCAGCTTTTTGCCCCGGGGATAGCCCTTATGAAGGCTCGAGAATATTTATTTGTAGGTGACATTAGATTTAATAGGCAAAAGGTCACCTATACCTACGTTAAATCTCTAGGTATTACCTACGTTGCAGCTCTAAGATTATGTACATAGCTAAAGGTTTATCAACCTACACCTATTTAAGTATATTTGTATACTATATATTAATTATATTTATAAGTATACTTTTAATAGGAAGGTCAATCGTAATAAAATAAGCTTTACTTAATTAAACACTGAAGCTTCATACGGTAAACGGTAACTTGCAAACCTTTCATGACATCTAACTAAACTAATGTTTCAGTGAGAACAGGAGTACTCGCAAGCCCTAAACCAAGTTATAAACCATGCAATAGCTATAACCGACAATTTCTCCTTTCCCCTGACTTAGCAAAGCCATTTCAGTTTTTTGAAAACTTTTCGAGAAAATTAACGGAAAAAGTCAAATTTTAAATCGAATTTCAAGGTCTTGAATTTGACTGCCTCGGTGGCGTAGAGGGCGCATGCTCGACTGCCAATCAAGAGGTCCCGGGTTCGATCCCCAGGTCAGGCAAAGTGTTAAATATTGGATTTTTCCATTAGGAATTATCTCAATAATTGCCTGGAGTCTGGAACTGTGCCCGGTAGATGGCAATAGGCTCGCCCCCTATTACATGGGACCAATAACATACTGGCAAAATGTGGGTGTATCTACTATGGGACTGTGTCATGGGTAGGTACACCTCTGCCTACCCCTTCGGGAAAAAGGCGTGAATGTATGTTATGTTTGAATTTTACAATAGGCTTACGCACTTACATAGGTAGACTTTTCAGGAAAATAGGGGTATACATTTTAGCGTTTAATTGCGTTCCCTTGGTCCCAGGAGGTCGAATCTGGTGTCTACGGGTACATCTAGTGAAGGCAGAGATTGGTACTGGTGGGCATACATTTTCCGAAAAGAAAAAATAATTCAAAACTGAAATCTGTCCATATACAAGGTTACCTTAAAAACACCAGCAACCCCGAAGGACCAAACAGCCAACATCGCAAATAACAACATTTGTTCTACGAGTTTTTGTTTGTGTTTAATTAACTCAATAAATTAAACAAAATACATATATTTTTCAAGTTTTTCATTGTACTGTCATGACATTTATGAGTCTATGTTTCATTCACAAAGTCATAATTTGTGAATCTTTAATTTCTTAAGATTATTAACTGGAAAACTGACTTGCCATAAGCCAATGCCACGATAGCATTTTGTGTGGAACCAGCAAAAACTAACTTACTGCATATTTCATCGGCGTAGGTAAGTATAACTTTTGTAATATGAATGTCAGGCCTCTTGGGAACTTTGTTCGGTTTCCGTATTTGCCGACGCACTGAACAGAAACTGCTTTGAGCTTTTTTGTACTCCAGCCCTCTAGCTCAATTTTGATTTTAACTGTTTACGCCACTTCCATAACTCATTTATGTTTTTAACTTTTTATGTGAGTTCAGGCAGCAATTCACAAAAGCCTCCTAGGAGATATACTTGTTTATATACTTACTTACTAAATATTAAATTTCGATTTGACCACCGGAAGTTGCTCAACCCTTCAGCCGCTAGAAAAGGGCAGATACTTAATCTTGAAACGGATGAACGAATTATCACGAAACATAGCTAAGAACACTCGGTCGCGTCAGTTATCAAATAAAAAAACTGCAAAATCGGTCCATATTATTATACCTACTTAATAAGTACAACATGATTATATGTCTACCTACATTACCAAATTATTGTATTTTATACCAGTATAATAGATATAGTTTTAGTAGCAGATGTGTGAACCTGCCAATCTTGTTTGCTTTAAGTGGGGCATAACACCATTTTATAGATTGTTTCCACTCCAGAAGAAATACCTTCATAACGTTTTTTAGGCCCCACTCGTGCCTACCTACTGGTCTTGCAAAAAACTTTTTTCATCACGCGATATCAATTTAAGGCCTAGCGATATCATTATATCGCATCTGCCGCAAGCTTCAATATTTTATTACATCGGGGCTAATACGTATTCTTTCAAATTTTCATTGTTTCATTTTTATGGATTGACCTCGAAGGGTTGACCACACTAATTATATAGTTTAATTATTATGAGGTAGATATCTATTACTTTTATATTTAACTCTACTCTACCTAGGTAGGTAGAGTAGGGTTAAATACATCTTCATATTCATACTTTTAACATAATAATATACCTACTATGTTAGGTTTTTATATTAACTAATGTGTTCCCTCTGTACCCGTGGTTGCCGTAAGAGCCGGCTAAGGATTCTCAGATCTATAGATGACGAGCAGCGCGTCATCTGCGTAAAACTATCGACTGCGCTCGCCAACCCGCCTGCCAAGCGTGGTGATTATTTGCAAATGCCTATGTCCAGCAGTGGACTTCCTGAGGCTGAGGTGATGTTCTCATGACCATATACTACCTAGGTACTATATTATGTACTAGAAATAAGAAAAAGTTAGATAGATAAACTCTTTATTATTACACTAAGTAGGTACAAACAAGAAACCTTAAAAGGTCATAGTTTTATAAGTATTATACTCTATCTGCAATTTACCACCTCTGGTAAAAAAGATTTCGAAATGACCCTAAGTTACTCAATATCTATGAGTCCAATTAACAAATTGACTAAGCGCTCATAATAACATCTTAAACATAAACTTGCAAGCAACAAACTATATGTTTTCAAGGTAGAGTAGGCAGTAAGGCAGGTGCATTGGACTGCATTCCCGGCCGCTAGAAAAACTGGATTCAAAGTAGACTTCGACCGGTGCGGTGCTAGTTTAGATTATACATATTGGAAAGAAAAATATTTCTTTAACGATATGGAAGCAATTATGCAAACCTAACCTAGAAAAAAATCGCAAGAAATTCAGTTTGTATCACTGTCGCAACCGTCTTAAAACATTATCGGTGCAACTAGATAAATGTAACATAAAATTACGCCTTTTTCCCGAAGGGGTATGCAGAAGTGTACCCAGGACTCAATACCATAGTAGGTACACCCACATTTCGCCAATGTGTACTGGCGAAATGTGGGTACCCCCCTTGCCCATTATTACATGGGCCCAATAAGGGCGAGCCTATTGCCATCTACCGGGCACAGTTCCAGACTCCAGGCAGTTAGACAATTTGTAAAAATCCAACGACAGCCTCGTTGGCTCAGATTGTAGTAACTCTGCTTTCTGTGCTGCAGGCCCCGATGCAAGTTCGATCCCCGGCCAGGTCAAACATTTGTGTGCATGAACACTGTCTGCTTGATCTGTGTTTGGGTGTTATAAGCTTATTAGCTTATAAGTATGTAGATCAGTCATCTGGTTACCATAGTACAGGCTTCTAGCCTAGTTTGGAACCAGATGACCCTGAGTGGAAGTTGTCCCATATTATTATTATCCAATTTTAAACACTTTGCCTGATCTGGGAATTGAACCATACACCCTAGGACGATTTAACCACGAACGCAGAGACCTTATGATCGGCAGACGAGCTTGTACCTACTACGCCACCGAGGCAGTCATACACACTACATGCTTCACAAATACATAAACAGATAGCTATGTCCATTTGGATGGTATTGCGTTAGTAGGCAGGTACTTAATTAGATAGTTCGCTGGACAGTGCTCTCAATTATTAGGCCCTATGCTCTCATGATGAATCGTAATCTCATTATGCAAATGCATCCAGCATCAGGTTAGGTAGAGTCGCCACAATACTTCATAGTTTTTCCTAGGACATGACGCACATGACATAAGGTATTGCTTTTTTCATCCTTGATCAATCGATGTTATCACTGAGGAGCCCCTGTAACTCCACTTAAAGTAAATAAGTAACTAGGTATAGATACTTAAACTAAGAAAGTAAGCAACAGTTTTTCAGTCTTCAAATAATTATTTGTCGATAAACTTTAACCAAAACAAAAGCATCAGCTTAGCCTTAGCTTTCTCTGCGTTTGAATAATAATGCAAAGAAGACCTTCAGTTAATGCATGATCTGCAGTAAATTTTATGAACTATGGTGAACCTAGAAGCACAGCTCTACTAGCGAAGCTCATATGACCTGACAATAATGGCACAGCACCGGGGCGTTTAAGCTTGCAATGAAAAGCAATTAGCGTTTAGTGTTATGTTCTGTACTTAGACGGGGAACATAGCAGTGGAAAGAGCATTGTTATGATGAGTTAAATCCCAGCGCTTAGGCCTGCAAACGTGATCGCTATTTGTAGATATTATTTATGGATAAGACTAACAAAAATTCTCATTTTAAACCACAGATGATGGTAGGTATCTATAGAACCTTTATTTTAAAATTCGTTACCAAAATTGTACACAAACTTAGGTATTCATAAGTTACAGGTATAATAATTATTGTTATTGTACTACCTACTTAATTAATAACAGAGAGATTGGTATAACCTACCTAACCAAATCCTGTACAATTTTCGTAGAGCAACAAGAAAACAGCAGCCTGATTTCTATTCATAGTCAGTCACCTTGGTTTTATGCGGTTTTATGTGCATGGCACTATAGCTATCTTGTTCAGGTATACCTACATAATATAATTTTTATTGTGTAGTGTAGTAGCACCTGCAAAATTAAATTGGTGGTGAAAGTTAGTTTTTACTCATGTGCCGTGCTTCACGTCTATAAATCATACAGCCCGAGGACATTGTCACAGTTAGGTAGGTACGAGTAGGTACGGTGGCGTGAGTCGTTTAAAAAGCCGAAACTGAATCGCAGCTAACCTCATAATTCGAACATTACAGGTTGACGGTATAAATTAGTGAGCGCGGTGCGGCGCGGCGGGGCCGTCGCACTTTCATTACTGGAATTATTTGCTAATTTGCACTGAACACGACCACAGGTACTCCACGTGGAGCGAGGGCTTAATCTAGTTCATTAAACAGCTTTAGGGACAATTAACAGGAATGGCTCAAAATACGCGCAGCTTTCAATACGTTTGCGTATTTAGTTTATGCAAGCAATGCGAATTTACCTGTTTGTAACTTTATTTTCACTGAAAATTTCCCAACGAATTGAAATACAAAATTCATATTCTCATATTTTACGTGAATTTATTTTATACAAACCACCTAGGTTCGAGTAACTAGGTAGGTAAATGAAATTTGTTTAAATGCTCGAAAGGTTTTTGCAAAATATTGTTCAACATTGTTAGCATTATCAGATGTGTTGGTCATGCAGTTATGCCATGACAATTATTACTTATTTACCAATACTATTTCACATTCAAATGGTCATCAAAACATAAACGCCGTTGTTACGATTTCCCATTATGCCTAGCTTGCGTTAGCAAAATAATAATTGCTAGTTTGGCAATATGTAGGTACGAGTGGTTAAATATATTGGTAATCAGCGCACCACACTTAGCGATTGCATCGCTTTGTGATAATGTATAAATTCGTTTACGAAATACCTATTAGATCGTAACAAAAATGTAGATAGGTCAAGTTACGTAGAGTTAAGCTTTTTAACATTTGATAAGTATTTAAAAAATTTGCTGTGGACACACTTAGATATCGACACGTATAGATACTTACGTCCTCGGCTTAGCATAGTTAGCCCAGATTAGAGACCTAAGATCCTAAGAGCCTCTGCACATTTGCCACCGAACGCGGCGATCGTGCGTGACAACCAGTGGTTAAGAGGCTGAGTGCATATAATGCTTAAGGTAGCTAAGGTTATAAGTTATAATATCTATATATCGACTATAGGCATGCCTAAAAATATTATTATTATTAAAATATACTTTACCAAAAACTTTTATTAGATTAAATAATTCAAGTCGTTCATTAGAATAAACAAGTAAAACATGCCTCTCACTATTGATTTTTGTGATTGAGCGTATGTCGCTAATTGCCCGTTACTGTACGGTGATGTAGGGTAGGGTAGATTTCGTATAAAAGCGTTAAGTTTTAAACACACGCACGTGCTTTTTTGTCGGCGTAGCAAACGTTGAAAGTTAAAGATAATACGATCGATTCTGACCGGCTGGAGAAAATACAACAGCAGCTATATTTCTATTAAAAATTAAAGCTATTTATTCAAGTGTGCCTAAACTAAATGTAGAGACACCTCTAAGTGCACATATATAAGGTTTAAATAGCTATAAGATATGGTTAATATATAATCAACTAACCATTGGTAAGTAGTTTTAGGAACAAAGAATTTAGATGCAATAAATATAAGTAGTATTAACTTAATTTGACGTGAAAGACGTTAAAACTTTTAATAATATTTATAACATAACATAACGCATTTTCCGAAGAGGTAGGCAGAGGTATACCCATGACCCAGTCCCATAGTAGGTACACCCACATTTTGCTTGTTATGTTTTTGATCCCATGTATCAGGGCGAGCCATCTTTGGACACAGTTCCAGAGTCCAGGCTGGCATTGAGTTAATTCTTAATAAAAAAATATAATAACATTTCTCCTGATCTGGTGATCGAACCCTGGACCTCATAATTGGGAGTAAAGCCTGCGATCATTGCGCCACCAAGACAGTATATAAATATAGTTAAAGTTGTTATACTTTACTTCTCTCTCTCTATAATATATAAAAAGTTAGAAAATTGTATAGGTATAACGTTTTTGGTTGAACGGTAGATTTCAATTACGACCTTGATAAAGTAAGATAGACGTAACATCTCACTAATGAGGTTTAACTCACCTTTATTAAGATTAGTTATATAATACAGCTTGGTAAAGCAGCAGTTTTTTTAGGAACCCTACCGACTTTCCCAAGCAAATCATTGTGGATTTTCCAAAAAGATTTATTAAGTACATACGAGTACATACATATCTACATACAATCACGCCATTTTTACCGTAGGGGTAGGCAAAGGTGTACCCAGGACTTTCAGTCCCATAGTAGGTACACACAAATTTCGCCTGTATGTTATTGGTCGAAGTCTCATGTAATCGGGAGCGAGCCTATTGCCATCTACTGAGCACAGTTGCAGACTCCAGGCAGTTATTGAGATAATTATCCTGATGGAAAAATCCAATATACTCGTATAAATCTTTGACTGACCTGGGGATCGAACGGACCCTATAATTGGCAGCCAAGATTGCGTTCATATACGCCATCAAGCTTGAACGAATAGGACCCACCGAGGCATTAAGTACACCTAATGAAATACTTTTTTAGAAGTTAGGTCCTATCTACATAATGATAGATGTGTAATGTACTCGTATAAGGGGGTACTGGAGTCTTACTATCATCTTAACCCATATCATATGTGCAGAAACCATTATTTACCTATTTTATTATGACTTTGTAGGACTTTAAAAAAATCTGGTTAGTTTCGAACTCATGAATTATTTTTATCATGGGTATATCATGGGTAATTGACCCCCTTTTCCCCCGCAAAAAAATATGTTACGTATATACCAGGCAAGCCCAGAGGGATGGATAGATAAGCCAACTTCACCTGCACGTACACCCTGCTGACATGCAAACGATGATCAGGAAAAATCCCCCTATGGCATCCTGACGGGGAATGGTTCTTATATTGCCTTTTTGATATACCTGCAACCGACCAGGCACCGCACATATTGACCAGTCACTCCTGTGGGTCCTGTCGGTTAGGTCGAGAGACTAGTGTAGATTTTGGGCATACACTACCTTAATTACGCATAGGCGATGCAGTGTACGTGGACAGTGGACAGGTCACTTGACTCTTAAGCCACGAGGGCAAGAAATACCTACGTTTACGCTACTTGACTCTTGAATAATCTTTGATAGATACACAAGCGTAATGATCATCACACATAATATCTCGATACCTAAATTAAAAACTTGGATCTAATAATTACTGATTGCAATCCAAATTATAACCTATAATATTAATTGAATTTCCGGACCTGTGCGTTCATGACACGTGTTAATGCCACATTGTTTTAACTTTAATTACATAATTTTGACAATGCCGTGAGCTCTAGAGTACCTGCTGAAATATCAGTGGGATAATTGGTGAAGTCAGCAAAACTGCATGTATGACTTATGATGATTTTTATTTTTTATAGGTAATAGGTATATTACCTACTTAAGGTGACGCAGTGTTAAATAATGAATCTAAAATCGTGCGCTGAGTCCCGCAACCCGCTCACAGTCCTGTATATTACGCTAAAACAGTATTTCTCGAATAAAATAAAAACTATTGCTAATTTAATAAAATCAAATTAACACATTGAAGTCTGTGCATAGATTAATCTATACACAAAAAAATTTAAGGGCATAAATCAGTCTCATTTCCCTGTAGAATGAGAATCTCTATTTATAAGGAGCAGTTTTTGATATTTTTTTCTCTGCTGTAAAAGTAAACCAATCATGTAAACCAATTACCAAAATAATGTCAATATCATGGTAAATGTAAAAACATAAATATTAGTTCCAAATGTTTTGTAGTTGCTGAGAAATATTGAGATCCTTACCGCCAATATTTTCAATTCGTCGTCTTAACCCGCATTGGTTTCGCAAGTTTTAAGATGAATAATTCTCTAATATATTGTTACATTGTTTTCAGACGTAGGTACGTTAGTATTATTATTTATTACTAGCTGCGCCCCGCGGTTTCACCCACGTTGGCATCATTTTCGTGGGAATATCAGGAAAAAAGTACCGCATGTGTTATTCCAGGGTCTACGCTACCAATATATACAATATATACGCTACTAATACATACCAATATATATAATTTCAGCCTAATCGGTTCGGTAGTTTTGGCGTGAAAGAGTAACGAACATCCATCCATCCATCCTCACAAACTTAATATCGCATTTATAATATTAGTAGAGGGAAAAAAGTACCGCTTGTGTTATTCCAGGGTCTTCGATACCTACATACCAAATTTCAGCCTAATCAGTTCAGTAGTTTTAGCGTGAAAGAGTAACAAACATCTATCCATCCATCCATCCTCACAAACTTTCGCATTTATAATATTAGTAGAAAGAAAAGTACTGCATGTGTTATTCCAGGGTCTAAACTACCTACATACGAAATTTCAGCCTAATCGGTTCAGTATTTTTGGCGTGAATGAGTAACAAACATCCATTCATCCTCACAAACTTTCGCTTTTATAATATTAGTAGAGGGAAAAAAGTACCGCATGTGTTATTCCAGGGTCTAAAGTACCTACATACCAAATTTCAGCCTAATCGGTTCAGTAGTTTTGGCGTGAAAGAATAACAAACATCCATCCATCCATCTTCACAAACTTTCGCATTTATAATATAGATTTATTATGTGCTTATAGTTAACGCTCCCAATTCGTCTTCTATGATGTATGTTCGTTTATTGGTGAATACTATAATATGAAAATCCATTGGACAGTTTTTTTATATATATTTTTTTCATACACACAGAAAGACAGATCTATATATAGACGCATCGTGGAATTTTGGTATTCAATATGTAAGTGATAGGTAATGATTATTTGTTTAAGAAAGTAATTAAAATGAAACTGTGAAATCAATTTGTACGTCAAAACCACTATTCTCTCCGTTCTTCGTTCCGTGTTGAATTCCTGTTAGAGGAGTCTTGATTATAATCACTCGTGAAGAGAAATCGCGAAGCAAACAATTTGTTTTGGTCACAATTAACACTGTAACCCAGTAGAGAGATAATCACTTCCTACCTTTTTCTCGGATTACTCGTTTTAATTGGAAACGCTTTGTCTCGTTATATTATGGGAATTTGAGAAATGTTTGCCTTTCAGTTGAATAGCTATTGTGTAAAGAGTTTTTGTAGTAATTTATGTACCTACCTCTGTCTTATATTAACAGAATCTTAGATTACTCGCACGTATAGGTACCTAGTGTACCTAGAATAGAAAGAAAAGCTTACACGTTTAGCTTTTTCTTATTAAGTGCGTACTTAGCTTACCTAACCTACTATGAGATCAGTATAAGTAACATGGAAATATTATATAATTACTAATTTCGACTGGCTCAGTTGAGGCGGAGGTATCACAGAAACTCACTTGTGTGTTTAAAATAAGATGTGATTTGGTAAAAATAAGAAAAAGTTACAATTTAATTGCAAAATCCGTAAAACCTACGCTACAACTGAGCCGGGCACTAAAACTAGCGCCCAACATGGGGCCCCATTTGAATGCCTCGCACGCTACACTAAAAAACACTGCTTTTCTTATTAGGATTTCTCCATTTTCTTTATAATTTAGAGGATAAATTGTATTTTGTGTAGGTATATACTTATTATTATAACTAATATACACGAGTTTGAAAGGACGGTCGCCACGGACGGGAATGCTAAAATTGGCCTCAAGTGCTCGTTATGTGTGCATTTATTACTTCGCGCTACTAAACAACTTCTTAAATGAGTTTACGATAAACCAAGAATTCATAGGAGAGACCGTCGTTTATATTTCAAAACAAGTACTTAACACTCAATATGTACAAGAGCGTTGTCTTAAAAATTCAATTGGACAATGTTTAGTTTTAACTTTCAGCTCTGCCAAAGTCACAACTCCCAAAAACACAACTTACGAGTTCTCTCGAGACAGAAAAGTTGCACATGCCTAGACTGCTGATTGAGCGATCCAATTAGAGCCTACTTAAAATTCATTTTAGGCACTGAAACAAAAAAAAAACAAATATGATAAAAACCTCGATTGACTGCCTCGGTGGCGTAGAGAGCGCATACTCGACTGCTAATCAAGAGGTCTCGGGTTCGATCCCCAGATCAGGCAAAGTGTTAAATATTGGATCTTTCCATTAGGAATTATCTCAATAACTGCCTGGAGTCTGGAACTGTGCCCGGTAGATAGCAATAGGCTCGCCCCCTATTACATGGAACCAATAACATACTGGCGAAATGTGGGTGTATCTACTATGGGACTGAGTCCTGAGTACACCTCTGCCTACCCCTTCGGGAAAAAGGCGTGAATGTATGTTATGTTATGTTATGATAAAAACCAGATCTTAGCAAGTGGAGAGAAATAGTACCCCACTCCCAACGGGAGCAAGGCGTGACTGTTATAAACAGGTACATAAAATTATTCGTATTGTATTTATGACCCATATAACTATACAAGTAGCTTCATTAATGTTAGTGCACAGGGTAATGCTATAGGTAAGTTAATAGCAGATGCAGGCGATAGGTTACTAGGAAGACTAATTACACACTTGGGGACACGTGTTGCTGTTATCGTACCACCTTGTGTGTGACCATCTAGGTACATATCATCGTAACGGCATTAGCTAGACCTTAGTGAAGTGGACTAGGTTTCTATATAGGCGAATATTATATTATAAGCTAGCTAAGTTAATGCAAAATAAACTGTGATTACGTTCCTACCGATACAATTTTATTACATTTAGCAAAAGTAAGCTGAGATGTAGTCGAGACATGTTTATAGAGCCCCTGGTCATTTGAGTAAGCAGCTTCTTGGACAATGCTCCTGGATGGATTAAGAGTGGCGCAAACAGACGAAGTTCTTGCCTAATGGGTAAAGACTGCAGCAGTAATGCATTAAGATGAATTTCTTGTAAGTTGACAAAAATATAACAATTTTATCAGCCTCAAAAGCATTAACATCTCCGTCTTTCAATTCTCAAATACCATAATTTACAGGTCAGTCACGAAAAAGATAAGTATGGTTTTAATCGCAAGCTAAGAGTAGGTAGGTACCTTACAATTGCGCTACCGAACGGGCATTATCTTACCACGAAGCAACGATCAATTTGCTCCGGTCTGACCGGAGATAGTGCTGTGCAACTTAGCTCGTAATTTAATTCGATTGTTCCCATTATTGGTAATCTAGCTCTTCATCTGCTCCTTTTTGTCATTTTCTAGATATCTTTTAAGAAAATTTGGACAATATTGTGATAGAATATGTAAGGAACTCATCATTTTCAGCCTGAAAGTACCCACAGTCAATGCTAGGCATAAGTCTCCCCTAGTTTTCGTTTGCCTTTCGCCACGCTTTTTCACATTTGGTCTGCTGGTACCACCTACAAATAAATAGGTTCCTAGTAGGTACTCGTACATAAGCACTGACATACCTAATTATTTTACTTTTTTATTACTCACTGGGGTTTTACTTATGAGTCAGAACTACAATACGGCACCCTAATTCTCAGTAGACAATCATGCAAAAGCTAGATATATAGCTATTCGCCATCTATTTCCGCCCTAAGTAAAACGTTTAGGTGAAACAATCGAGTTAATTTCCACAAAGTTTGCCGCGGTCAGCCCCTATGGCGTACCGGGAGAGATACCTAACGTTTCTAGTTTTGATGCATCGTGCAACTGCGAGGTGTTACTTTGAGCTTTCTTAGGTACTATACGAACAATCAGCATACGACAAAAAATATTGCCTTAGCGACATAATTTATGCACAATGTAGGTAAAGTGTGAACTGGGATGGACGAGAGGTAAGATAAAAATCGATTGCCTAATCGCATTGTGTAAAATCGCATTGTGTAATGTATATTTACATATTTATATAAAATTAACTAAACTAAAGATTTTCGTATATTCAATTCTTGCCTATAAGGTAACTATCATAATTGAACAAAAACATATTTAACTACAACAAAAACAATAACACAGTATAAACAGTGGTCCCTAAAACTCTATTTAGGAATATCAACTCAATGAACTAACTCAGACGTCTGCCGTTTAATTAACTTTCACACTTGCCATTTCCGAACAAAAAATCTAGGACACACTAATTTCATGTCAGAGCATAAAAAAATGGTTGAGATTCCGTTGACTCGTAAGTACAAAGCGGTTCAAGTCAACATTTATTGTTCGAACTGCCAAGGAATGGAACACATTTCCAGAGTCATTGTTTCCCAAAAAGTACAATCTGGAGATCTTCAAGTCGAGAGTGAATAGGTTTCTTCTAGGCAAGCATGCACCATCGTCAACCGCGTCATCACTTACCATCATGTGAGACTGCAGTCAAGTGCTTGGCTATTCAGTAATAAAAATATATATTTTTTTACAGTGTACAGGTAGTTACGTAGTCACGGTTGTGCTACTGAATACCAATCTACCTACTCAGCGTCAGATATTGCCGATGGCTACAATCAATTTGTTGCGCCCCGACCGGAGGTGATAGTACTATTAAACTTTGATGGGAATGGGAATTGTTACTATAGTTCGACTTTTGATTTAATAGTGAACATTGGGGATAATATAATACAATAAATTCTAAAATAAGTAAGTTATAATTATACCGAATATATACCGAATAGGATGAGATCTCATAGTATGAAATGGATACGGAACAACCTATATTAAATTTAAAACTAGATAGTTACATAAAAGAAGGTAGAGATAATAATAGTTGCACTTAAAAGCAGACATACCATTTACTGAACTATTATTAAAATTTTATTCTAACGAAACAACTGTAACATTAAGTATAATAATTGAATTCAAATCAGTATTACTGTAAATCCCAGCTGTTTCCTATAACATATGTAGGGGGTAGTCGTTTGGTCATGTCGGAGGTCTTCTAAGAATCTTGGAGACATGAAACTCTGACAATATGGGTTTTCCACTTAAACCATATGAATTGACTCGAGCAGTGTAATTGGGGGTGGTTCTGTTAGAGTATAATTTCAAATTATTTATTCATTATTTATTCGTGGTAGCGTCTTTTGGTATATACTTACCAACTTATCTACTAACAATAAAAAAATATTCACCACTTACAAAAAATGGTAATTTAAAAGGAAGGTACTTATTTTAATGGAGCAAACACTACCTATTTCGTCTTTCGATTCTAGGTCTGAATAATATTATAGATCCTTATAATATAACGTATAATATAATCCTTATATATAAATCAAATAACAATATACTGTCCATATTTTGAAACGGTAAGACTTATAAAATGGACAATGGTTTTTCATTGGATAATTAAAAATCATTTAGATTTTAGAAATAATTTTCCTGTGGGACATAATTACTTCTTAATTGAATCAAATGAAAATGGTATTATGATGTAACAGTCGGAGCTTTTATAAGTCCGAAAACGGTGTATATCTGCGTTAATAATATTCGCTAGCAATTAAAATTTCCATCTGCCAACTCAGTCCAGGCAACTCTGCCGAATCACCCATCCAAAAATAATTCTCTCCGTACACTCTATTTACTGCGTAGTTCTCGGTCGACCCTCTGAGTACGGATCCATGTTCTCCCTAAATATCAACATAAATAATACTTACATACATGCGATAAAGTTGCGTGTGTGTTGCTGAGTCACGTTTGTACTAATTACTTGTACAAATTAATTATTGTGAGCTTTGATTTCTGAACTAGCTACGGTAACAGCGTGTGTTACATGTAGGTTTATAACGCAGGGGAGGCTTAACATGGGGGTAAGCTTCGATTAGTGCGTGTGAGGGATCGACGGTAAACGATAAAAGCTTGTGTATTGCGTAAACTTAGTCCAAAGTTGGTTATTTGTACAATCATCATCATCATCATCATCATCATCATCATCATCATAGGACGTCAACTACTGAACATTGGCCTTCTCCATAGATTTCCATCCAGTCCGATCGTAAGCGTCCGGTTGTACATAAACATACATTCACGCCTTTTTAAGGGGTAGGCAGAGGTGTACCCAGGACTCAGTCCCATAGTAGATACACCCACATTTCACCAGTATGTTATTGGTCCCATGTAATAGGGGGCGAGCCTATTGCCATCTACCGGGCACAGTTCCAGACTCGAGGCAGCTATTGAGATAATTCCTAATGGAAAAATCCAATATTTAACACTATGTCCGGTTGTATTTGTACAATAAATCACTTTGATAGGTATGATGTGAGTTAAAAATTGTATGATACAGCCCGTCACACACGTAGCTATAATATATATTAATATAAATAATAGCAAAGCATATAACGATATATTTTCTTTACAAATATTCGACTGACCGCACACGCAGCTATAATATATACGAGTATTTCTATGACGTCACCAACATATACCGTAATATATATTATTGCGTATTAATATAAACTACGGTATCAATGAAATGAAGGCTACAATATATATTACAGCATCGTCTCCGTGTGTGGTAGCTTGCTATAATATATATAATAGGACGGTATATTAATATATACGAGTATTATAGCTACGTGTGTGACAGGCTTGATGGTCAATGATATTCATAATGTTGTACCTACTTATGGTTTGTAAAATATAGCTTGATCCCAGACAGCTGAACAAAAATTATGATGACCGAAGTAATATATAATACAATGTTAAAAAAAGGTGTAGTAATAAGTCTATAGGAGGGGGTCCATCTACCAAAATTCAAACACCTTTCGAGAATCACTAAATTTGCAAATAAAAATTTCGACTTCCCATACAAAAAGAACCAGATCGGTAAATTCTTATGAGAAGTTGAAATTTAATTTTTCAAATTTTGCAATTCTTTCATTTTGCAAGTTGTTCAGTTCGACGGGTGGATGCAACCCCTTAAGCGTTATTACACCTTTTTTCTAACATGTTGTATATTCTGTAGTCTGAAGTTTGCTAGACTAAGCTTATTTAGACGACCAGCGACCAACTCTTAACATGTTATCTACAACTTCCCTTGTTGATACAATCATTGCCACTTATATATAATGTTAAAAAGTAAAAAGACAAAATAAAAGATGCGTCAGTCTCGTGCAATGTTCATTGATAAAATTGTGCATTGCTTACATTGTACATTGTGTATGCAGACATACATATGCCTACTGACGTGCATGTGCGTATGCAAATGGCGCATTGCGTGTGGGAGTTGAATCAGATCTAGTGATGTACCAACTTACACAAAACCTACCTACACATAGTTTCATCGGTAGAGATTTCATATACCTCGATAGGAGCACCTTGTAATAATAAAGACACAATTATTAGACATTTTCAACATGTCTTCTAGGTATCTCTTATGTAATAAATAAACAAGCTTTGTATTCTCAAAGCCCAAATGAACCTGAGTTAAATTATTATAGACTTTCTCTACGCTTTCAACGCTAACGTAATTTTAGGTCCCGATTTACTTAAGTTATTTCAAGGCGTACCTATATACCTAGATATAGTACCTACTTAAGTAAATAGTTATAAGTTACCAATTTGCATCTTTACCATAAAATAATATTATCACGGCGATAAGCATACCTATTGTAAGAGCCCTAGCGACAATGCAACCAATGGATGTTAATAAAAAGAGGTAGATGATACCGTTGTAATTTTAAATTCAGTGGTTCACATGGTTGAAATCCTACACCAGTGAGTCATTCAAAATTCGTAGTTATCTTCTCCATTTTAGAACGTCAGTGTATCGATATAGGTATGGGTATCACTAGGCAGCATGGGCAGCCAGTGAGTTGCAATCAGTCGCGACGCCACGGGCCGCCGGTCGCGCCCGCACAACGCAGTCGCGACTACATTTTTCATCCCCTGACATCCGTTCTGTTGGCGTGAGCGCACTCGGAAATTTATGCCACCGCTGTATTGAAGTCTATACCAATGGTGGTTGGCAGTGAATGCGACTGCGAGAGATAAATCGTTGGGAATTGATACAATTTATCATAGGCTGATAATAGCACGATTATTCTCGTTCCAATCACCTTATTTTGATAGGTATATATAAAGGCCCACTTTAAAAAATCTTCCATAATTTATTCAACGTTACGTTACCACAATGCCCAGGATACGCCCACGATGGATACCTAATAATGTACTCATGTCAAACGAATCTTTAGAAGTCTAGCCGATAAGTATGAACGGAAATCGGTTTCTATTGAGGGTTCTCCTAATCACGATCGGGTACAAATGATCGGCCGCCCACTGCTAGCCACCGCCAACCGCAGTCGCAACCCGTCGCTTGGCGTCGCCTCGGTTGCAATGCAGATAATGAATGACCGAGCAATTGCTTACTTGCGAAATCTTGTCAGAGCGGTATCGGTAAGTAACGAGGTTAGCCGGCTCCTCCCGGCCCGGACGATCGCGTCGTGACTCCCGATGCCTTCGGGAGCGTTCATGGGCGAATTATCTTCCTAAATGGTGATATAAATTATCTCTAATGGGTTTTATTGCTGTAAAATATTGTATTTAATTCGCATTATTTTCAAACTCATTCAAAGTTGGTTCTAAAATAATAGATGGAGTAGGTACCTACCCACTTTATTACATTTTCGGTAATCATATTAGGATTATAGACGTAAAAGGAAACGCTGGTTAGAGTGTGAATGCGATAAAAGCAGTTTTATTGAGAATTTTACGATTCTTTTCGCACTATCCCCGCTATAAATGCCGAATCAGATGGAGAGTAACCGCGGGTGGCATAGCAAAAAATAACTCTATTTACTGTGCTCCATATAAAGTTTAATACAAGTATACCGATTTCCTCGTCTCAGGCAAGGAAAAAATAAAAATACTAGGACTGCAAGGTGCCAATTTAAATAAGTGTGCCAGAGAAATGTGACAGAATAACGTAGTAGGAATCACAGAGGTATTTTTATGATTGTGGTAGGAATAATATCTGTGTGTTAAATAGAGGTCCACCTTATATAACAGATTAACGTGCTCTACCTATATCGTTACGTACCTACAGCCATTGATTTAAAGAAAAGGGGAGATGATGTACTGGCTTCTTGAAAATGAAAAGATCAAATTAGGTCCCATTAGGTCCACGTACGTCAGTACGTAAGTACCTACGTAGTACGTAAGTTTTTTTTTTACAGTTGAGTTTTTAGATTTGACGCATGTGTGAGGGCTCGATGCTATTGGGATACTTCTTACCCTCACGCGGAATTAAGTTGGAGTGGATTTTGGGAGAAGATAGGTTTAGAAGGATGAAGTTGGGGTTGGTTCGGAAGATATTATAGGGATTAAGCAGAAGGAGGGTGTGGAGATGGTTATTGGATAAAGAAGTGAGTGGTTGGTTGGAGAAGTTGGATTGAAGGGGTAGGTAATAATATTATAGGGTTTAAGTAGAAGGAGGGTGTGGAGATGGTTATTGGATAAAGAAGTGAGTGGTTGGTTGAAGAAGTTGGAATGAAGGGGTAGGTAATTAGTAAGAGAGAGTTGTATGTAGAAGATACTTTGTAGAAGAAACAAGTAGGAGGGTATAGGGGAAGATGGTTGCTCACCCACTCAACCTATTTTTTTTTTTTTTTTTGGTGCCTGGGGAAAAATGCATGACGCATACCACCCGCACCCGGGGGAGCGCAGGGTGGTTATGTGGGACTCCCCGCCGGCACAGCAACGTACCGACGTACGGTGCTGTGCCGGCGGGTATACCCACCAAAAAACCCCGGGGTGTTCCTTCACGCCGCCATGTGTCGGAGCTGCGGGCACGCCGAAGCACTCATCCGCGGCCCCGACGGCGTTTGCTCCTCCGTGGAGGACCCCGCCACGGTGGGGTGAGGGTAATCCTTCACCCCAACCCTCCCAAGGGGCGCGCGGAAACACGCGCGCGCCTCCTCGCGGGCCCTTTAGGTGGGCAACGTATACCCCCACATCCGTTGCCCGGGCCCCACATCTTGGGCTTGGAAGTGTGTTCCGTGCCCTCTCGAACGCCTACCGAACGTGTGAGAGAACACGGAAGACCCATTCCCGCCCACCACCACCGCAGGGCTCAAGTGAGCCCCGCCTGCGCCATCCACTGTGCCCTATGCTGACTTCATAGGGACACGCGGAGGCGCAACCCACACCGCGGCAAGCCGTCGGCTTTCCGCCCCAATTCGGTCGCAGAGGATAGGGAGAGCGGCGCATCGTAATACCGACACTCCTCTTCCCCTGCGACCCCACCGCCTTCGCCATCTAACGGTGGCGACCCCGTTTGGGCCGCGGAAGGCAGGAAGAGCGGCGCACCGCAATACTGGCACTTCTCTCCCGCCGCGGCCCCACCATTCGGCCGCGATGCGTCCCATACCGCATCGCGGTCCGCCTCAGTTGCGGTTCGTCCCACACCGAACCGCAACCTACTCGGCTACTCACACTCAGCCTGGAGAACTAAGTGGAGCAGCCGACCACCTCGGGCTCCTCTTCGCTTCACCGTGGGCCCCTACCACGGTTACTGACCCCCACCGCCGCGAGAAGGCGGGAACCCATCGGGGGGCACCCACTCAACCTTTTTTTTTTTTTTTTTTTTTTTTTTTGTGACCCAGGGAAATCTGCATACAGATACCCGGCCATGCCGGGGGGCAGGGCCGGGTTATGTCAGGATGGGGAGTCCCTCATGTCCGTGCACAATGCACAGGCGAGACGGATCGCAGCGAAATTTGTTATCGCTGCGGCCGTCCTGGCCACAAGGCGGCCACCTGCGACGCCCCCGCGCCCAGCTGTCCGCTGTGTGCCGCGGCAGGCAAGCGGGCGGACCACCAGATGGGGAGCAAAACTTGCTCCCCACCGAAGCCCAAGAAGGGTGCGAGAGCGGCCGTTCACATCCCGGCCGCCCCCGCCCGAGCTCCCACCCAGGGGGGAGTAGAGGAGGCGATGGAGATAGCCGGCCTATAATATGGCCCATCGTCTCCTCCAGGCGAATGTCAACCACTGCGCCGCCTCACAGGATTTGCTCGTGCAGAGCATGGCGCAGTGGTTCATCGAGGTGGCGGTGGTCTCCGAGCCATATTTCGTCCCTCCCACGGAGCGTTGGGTAGGAGACAGTGGTGGCTCGGTGGCCATAGTAATGTCCACGGCGTCCGGCGTTCCTCCCCCTTCGGTCGTAGCCAGGGGGAGTGGATATGTAGCGGTCCTCTGGCGAGAGTACCTCCTCGTAGGTGTGTACTTCTCGCCAAACAGGAGCCTCGCCGACTTTGAGTCGTTCTTGGACGGGGTAGGGGCCCTCATTGGGCAGACTCTACCCCGTCCCGCGCTCGTCATGGGGGACTTCAACGCCAAATCCGTGGCGTGGGGATCTCCCAGGACTGATGCGCGTGGCGAGGCTCTGGAGGAGTGGGCGACAGCGGCCGGCCTGGTGGTGCTCAACCACGGGTCGGCGAACACGTGCGTGCGGCGGAACGGGGGGTCCATAGTGGACCTCTCATTTGCCGCCCCAGCTATCGCACGCCGTGTTCAGGACTGGAAGGTGGTGGAGGATGTGGAGACACTGTCGGATCACTTATATATCCGTTTCAGTGTCTCCACAAATTCCAGTCCTCGTCGCCCGAGGACGACGCCGTCGACGCCGAGGTGGGCCCTGAAGAGCCTGGACGAGGAGGCCCTAATAGAGGCCTCAATAGTTCAGGCGTGGCTGACGCCCCAGGAGGGGCCACTGGATGTGGAGGATGAGACCGAGTGGTTCCGGGATGCCATGTCGCAGATCTGCGACGCAGGCATGTCCCGGGCCAGGTCTCATCCTCAAAAGACGAGTGTGTACTGGTGGTCTCCGGAAATCGCAGCCGAACGCTCCGGCTGCGTGGAGGCCCGGCGCCAGTACACACGTCGTTTCAGGGGGAGGCGTCAGCAGGTGGGCGAGCGCGAGCGACGTGCGCGGGAGGAGGCCGATCAGCAGTTGTATGACGTGTACAGGGAGCGTACACGGGCTCTGCAACTGCTGATCGGTGACTCGAAAGAGCGGGCTAAGGCGGAACTCCTAGAGTCTCTGAACCGGGATCCGTGGGGGCGGCCCTATAAGATGGTCAGGGGAAAACTCCGACCATGGGCCCCCCCACTTACAGAGACTCTGGAGCCCCGCCTACTGGAGGAGGTGGTGGCCACGCTCTTTCCCTCCGGGGAGAAGTTTGAGCCCCCGGAGATGGCGCCGCCGCAGAGGGCGAGCCAGGACCAGGGGGTGGTGCCACAGGTGTCGGAGGTGGAGCTGGGGTATGCCGTGTCCCGCCTGCGCGGGAAGCGCAAGGCACCGGGACCAGACGGCATCCCCGGCGTGGCATGGGTCCTGGCGTTAGACGCCCTGGGGGACCGCTTCAGGAGGCTCATGGACGCCTGCCTGGAGTCGGGGCGGTTCCCCACGAGGTGGAAGACGGGCAGCCTGGTGCTCCTCAAGAAGGAGGGACGCGCAGCAGACTCCCCCTCAGCGTACCGTCCCATCGTCTTGCTTGACGAGGCGGACAAGCTGTTTGAACGGGTGGTGGCTTGCCGCCTCGTCAAACATTTGTCAAGGGTGGGCCCGGATTTGTCGGAGCGACAATTCGGCATCCGGGTGGGCCGGTCGACGATTGACGCTATCAAGAGCGTCAAGGCCCACTCGGATGAGGTAGTTGCCCGCGGCGGTGTTATGTTGGCGGTGTCCCTAGACATCGCCAACGCGTTCAACACAATGCCGTGGGCCGTCATCAGGGAGGCACTTAAATACCACAATGTGCCTCCCTACCTATGCCGAATTGTCGGGGCCTACCTCTCGGATAGGTACATAACCTATCCGGGGACGGAGGGACGGTCGCTGAGAAGGGAGATGTCGTGCGGTGTTCCACAGGGTTCGGTCTTAGGACCGCTCCTGTGGAACATCGGGTACGACTGGGTGCTGCGCGGGGTTCTCCCCCCTGGGGCCAGCGTGACGTGCTACGCTGACGACACGCTCGTCATGGCCCCGGGGGGGACATTCGAGGAGGCTGCCCGCCTTGCCACCGTGGCGGTGGGGGAGGTGGTGGGACGGATAGGGAGGTTGGGACTCCGGGTCGCGCTCAACAAAACCGAGGCCCTTTGTTTTCACGGGCCTCGGAGAGCCCCACCCGGGGGTTCGAGCATCCCTATCGGAGGGGTCCGCATCGGAGTCGAGTCCTCGATGCGATATCTTGGACTCGTCCTCGACGGGCGGTGGAACTTCCGGGAGCACTTCTCCCGGTTGTCTCCCCGTCTGATGGGGGCTGCGGCCGCTCTCAAGCGGCTGCTGCCCAACCTTGGTGGACCCAAGGCCAGCTGCCGCCGCCTCTACATGGGGGTGGTGCGGTCGATGGCCCTGTATGGGGCCCCCGTATGGGTAGATGCCCTGACGGAGCAAACCATCGCCCACCTGAGGAAACCTCAGAGGGTGATGGCCGTCGGGGTAATACGGGGATACCGCACCGTCTCCTATGAGGCGGCATGCCTGTTGGCTGGTTCCCCTCCCTGGGACTTGGAGGCGGAGCTGTGCGCCGCTCGGTATGAGTGGCGCACTGCACTCCGTCTCCGTGGGGAATTCCCTGCCCCCAGGGAGGTGAACCAGTGGAAGGAGGCGGCCAACGAGGCATTGCTCGAGAGGTGGAGGAAGCGCCTGGCCCACCCTCGAGCAGGCAGCTGGACAGTGGTGGCAGTCCGTCCACTACTCCAGGAGTGGACGGAAAGGCAGCACGGGTCGCTTACCTACCGGCTTGTGCAGGTGCTTACGGGGCACGGATGCTTCGGCAAGTATCTGCACCACATAGCCGGTAGGGAACCAACCCCCGCTTGCCACCACTGTGGATGTGACGTGGACACGGCGCAGCACACACTGGAGGAGTGCCCAGCATGGGCCAGTGAGCGTCGTACCCTCGTCACAGTTATGGGGGCCGAGCTCTCGTTAGCAACCATGGTTCGAACCATGGTTGAGAGCGAGACCTCGTGGAGGGCAGCGGTCGAATTCTGCGAGACTGTCATCTCGCAGAAGGAGACCGCGGAGCGTGATCGCGAGGCCACTACCGACCTCGCGATGCGCGCCCGGAGACCAGGGCGTCGAAGAAGGCTCTTCCACGCCCTTCTCCATCCCCCATAACACGGGTCTAGGCGGTGAGTGCGGGGGCACCCACCGCCGAATAGATTAGACCCGCGAGGTGGCGCGCGCGGTATCCCGCGCGCCCCTTTTGTGTTGGGGGCGAGAACTTCTCCTCGCCCCCCGCGGTGGGGTCCTCTACGGAGGACCGAACGCCGTCCGGGCTGCGGACGAGTGCTTCGGCGTACCCGTGGTCCGGACACATGGCGTCCCGCTGGATAACCCCCAGGTTTTTTAGTGGGTAAACCCCGCCGTTACATCTTGGCGGGGGAGTCCCACATACTGCCCTGCCGCCCCCCGGCGCAGGGTGACGATGCGTAAAGCATTTTTCCTGGAAAAAAAAAAAAAAAAAAAAAAAAAAAGGATGGGGAGTCCCTGAAGGGGATCAACCCGACTGACTAAAACCCTGGGGGTTATCCTGCGGGACGCCATGTGTCGGGGCTGCGGGCACGCCGAAGCACTCATCCGCAGCCAGGACGGCGTTTGGTCCTCCCGGGAGGACCCCACCGCGGGGGGCGAAGAGGAGCCTTCGCCCCCACATCTTAAGGGGCGCGCGGGAAACCGCGCCGCGCCACCTCGTGGGTCTAATCTACCCACCCCACCCACTCAACCTAACCCAACCCAATTGCTCTCCTGCGCTTACGGGCAGAGGGGCAATTGGGTTTAGTAGGTGGTGAGAAGTTTACATAGTATTTATTGAGTATTTAATTATATGAGAATGGGTGTTGAATTAAATAAAATTAGGGTGAGAGACCATAAGAAATTGATTTGATGTTTATGTTATGTTGAGTTACAAGAGGTGTTTTTGTTTTGTTGTTTGTGTTATGTTGTTTGAATGTGAATGTAGTTGTAAAAGTTTGGATGTTATATGTGATAGCATGTGTTTTAAGTTTGAGTTTTGAGTGTTTTGAGGTATGTGTGAATATGTATAGTGTGCACATATGATTATGGTTTTACAGATAAAAGTACAAATTTTACAGAATAAATTTATAAACTAAATTATAACACAATTTTTTTTTTTTATATATATTATTATTATTATTATTATTTTTAATTATTGTGTCAATATTTACATATTTATAATTAAAACATGGAGCAATTACTTATTTATATGTACGGAGCAAACTTTACAATATCTTATCTTTTATAATATTAGTTAAGTGTGAGTGAGTATGTATCATATATGTGCACAACATGTATGATTTACAAAATTTTTTAAGAGTTAAGTAAATTTACAAATTATTAAGAGCTACATTAACTTATTATAATATTTACATAATTATGTTATTAATATAGTTCAGAGGTGATACATGTTTTTAGACAAAAAATCACAAAAAGTCGTACTACTTATGTGATACCTGATTCTAATATTATTTTATTCATATTATATTACTATTTACAAACATTATTGCTTAAAATTTTTTTTTCTTACATGAATTGTTTAATAAAAGTAGATATGGTAATATGTGCACATTCGTATATATGATATGTTGAATGTTATATGATATATATAAAGCTGTGTTGATACATTACAACCTTTTTATGGTAACAATGTGCTCATATTATATTTACATATCTACTATACAGTTTATATAGAGTATATTACATTTACAATGGTAGTTATGGTGAGGGTTAAGACATACATTTGTACATTTGAAGAATTATAAGAGATTGCATTTCTGTCATTTTACATTCTACCATTACATACGTTTTAAATTATGTACCTTTCATGATGTTGATTGTACATATTCATAGGCATAGGTATCTTTAAGACAAAATATATAATGTTACATACTGCACACATGCCCGCTCATTCCTGTGTTATATTTAAAAAATTTGTGTTAATTCCTTCAACATTCCAGAGGGCATTAGGTGGAATTTGTTCTATAGCATCTAATGGACACGTTTCGTAGGGTTTTGTTTCTTGGATTTTTATGTAGAACCATTCCGGCCAATGTTTGTGTTTTGTAGTGGCTCCATTGAGATAGTTTCTGTGCCATCTATTGAAATGGCGGCGTATGTTGTGTGGAGTTAAGGAACCGCAAAGTATGCATTGGTAAGTGTATTTACCAATGCACACTTCATTACCCTGGGATTTGCTCTTTCTTATTCTGTTAGTGGTTTTATTCCTGCTTATGCGGTTTTCGTTATTTGTATTGCTGCTACTTTCGTCTGAGGGGTCGTTTATATCACCGCTAGTTGAGTTTGCCAGCGTCTGATGGTGAGATACATAGGTTGGCGCTGGGCTCTGAGATGAGGTAGAGGGCATTTTTGTGGATTGTAGAGGTGTGTTGGTTTGTGTAGTGAGATCAGGTGTACATGTAATATTGATTGGTGATGGAGGGTGGCGGTTTTTTGTTGAATAGTCTAATGCCGACTCTTGTTTGGTGTGAGCATCTTCAGTAGTTTCCGGAGTAGCAAGGTTGTTAACTGGAGTTATTGCTGTTTCTTCCATTATGTGGTCACGATTCGATTCATCTGATGATGACATAGGTGTAGGTATAGGTGTTGTTGTTCTCACATGCTGGGGTGTTTTGGTATTATGACGGCAGTGGTTTTTGGCAGTAGACAATTTCATAAGTCGTTTTGTTAGTCGTTTTATTTCTATCTTAAGTTCTTTGATTTCTAGGTTTTTGTCTTTAATTTCCTCTTTCTTGTTATTAATTTCTTCTCGCATGATCTCGCATGCATACTTATATCCTTCTCCAGCGGAGCAGGTGTGACCAGTGCAGTTGCGTTGTATACCAGGGAGATGTGCAGGTGGAGTGTATGTTATTTTTGAGTGATGGGGGCGCACATAAGTCACAAATATCTTCCTCCTTTTGTCACAGAACTTGTTAAGGTATTCACATAGCACCACAATGTTATTATTTGGGAAGACCGGACGCGAGTAAGCCATTAGTATTAAGAGAGGCTTGTAAGAAAATACGTATGCTCACAATGGGAGCGGGCAACGAACTGAATTAGATGAAGTGTGGTATGGTGAGGTTATTGTTTGGTTTGGTGCAGTGCTGTTAGGTCCGGTTAGGTTAGCGGTGAGGTGTCGATGAGGAGCGGTGAGGTTAGGGTAGCGGTGAGATGTCGGTGAGGAGCGGTGAGGTTAGGTTAGCGGTGAGGTGTCGGTGAGGTGCGGTGTGGTTAGGTTAGCAGTGAGGTGTCGGTGAGGAGCGGTGAGGTTAGGTTAGCGGTGAGGTGTCGGTGAGGAGCGGTGAGGTTAGGTTAGCGGTGAGGTGTCGGTGGGGAGCGGTGAGGTTAGGATGGCGGTGAGGTGTCGGTGAGGTGCGGTGTGGTTAGGTTAGCAGTGAGGTGTCGGTGAGGAGCGGTGAGGTTAGGTTAGCGGTGAGGTGTCGGTGAGGAGCGGTGAGGTTAGGTTAGCGGTGAGGTGTCGGTGGGGAGCGGTGAGGTTAGGATGGCGGTGAGGTGTCGGTGAGGTGCGGTGTGGTTAGGTTAGCGGTGAGGTGTCGGTGAGGAGCAGTGAGGTTAGGTTAGCGGTGAGGTGTCGGTGGGGAGCGGTGAGGTTAGGATGGCGGTGAGGTGTCGGTGAGGTGCGGGGTGGTTAGGTTAGCAGTGAGGTGTCGGTGAGGAGCGGTGAGGTTAGGTTAGCGGTGAGGTGTCGGTGAGGAGCGGTGAGGTTAGGTTAGCGGTGAGGTGTCGGTGGGGAGCGGTGAGGTTAGGTTAGCGGTGAGGTGTCGGTGAGGTGCGGTGTGGTTAGGTTAGCAGTGAGGTGTCGGTGAGGAGCGGTGAGGTTAGGTTAGCGGTGAGGTGTCGGTGAGGAGCGGTGAGGTTAGGTTAGCGGTGAGGTGTCGGTGGGGAGCGGTGAGGTTAGGTTAGCGGTGAGGTGTCGGTGAGGTGCGGTGTGGTTAGGTTAGCAGTGAGGTGTCGGTGAGGAGCGGTGAGGTTAGGTTAGCGGTGAGGTGTCGGTGAGGAGCGGTGAGGTTAGGTTAGCGGTGAGGTGTCGGTGGGGAGCGGTGAGGTTAGGATGGCGGTGAGGTGTCGGTGAGGTGCGGTGTGGTTAGGTTAGCAGTGAGGTGTCGGTGAGGAGCGGTGAGGTTAGGTTAGCGGTGAGGTGTCAGTGAGGAGCGGTGAGGTTAGGTTAGCGGTGAGGTGTCGGTGGGGAGCGGTGAGGTTAGGATGGCGGTGAGGTGTCGGTGAGGTGCGGTGTGGTTAGGTTAGCGGTGAGGTGTCGGTGAGGAGCGGTGAGGTGTCGGTGGGGAGCGGTGAGGTTAGGATGGCGGTGAGGTGTCGGTGAGGTGCGGTGTGGTTAGGTTAGCAGTGAGGTGTCGGTGAGGAGCGGTGAGGTTAGGTTAGCGGTGAGGTGTTTCGTGAGGAGCGGTGAGGTTAGGTTAGCGGTGAGGTGTCGGTGGGGAGCGGTGAGGTTAGGATGGCGGTGAGGTGTCGGTGAGGTGCGGTGTGGTTAGGTTAGCGGTGAGGTGTCGGTGATCGGTGAGGAGCGGTGATGTTAGGTTAGCGGTGAGGTGTCGGTGAGGTGCGGTGAGGTGTCGGTGAGGAGCGGTGAGGTTAGGTTAGCGGTGAGGTGTCGGTGGGGAGCGGTGAGGTTAGGATGGCGGTGAGGTGTCGGTGAGGTGCGGTGTGGTTAGGTTAGCGGTGAGGTGTCGGTGAGGAGCGGTGAGGTTAGGTTAGCGGTGAGGTGTCGGTGGGGAGCGGTGAGGTTAGGATGGCGGTGAGGTGTCGGTGAGGTGCGGTGTGGTTAGGTTAGCAGTGAGGTGTCGGTGAGGAGCGGTGAGGTTAGGTTAGCGGTGAGGTGTCGGTGAGGAGCGGTGAGGTTAGGTTAGCGGTGAGGTGTCGGTGGGGAGCGGTGAGGTTAGGATGGCGGTGAGGTGTCGGTGAGGTGCGGTGTGGTTAGGTTAGCGGTGAGGTGTCGGTGATCGGTGAGGAGCGGTGATGTTAGGTTAGCGGTGAGGTGTCGGTGAGGTGCGGTGAGGTTAGGTTAGCGGTGAGGTGTCGGTGAGGTGTTGTGTGGTTAGGTTAGCGGTGAGGTGTTGGTGAGGTGCGGTGAGGTTAGGTTAGCGGTGAGGTGTCGGTGAGGTGCGGTGAGGTTAGGTTAGCGGTGAGGTGTCGGTGAGGTGCGGTGTAGTTAGGTTAGCGGTGAGGTGTCGGTGAGGAGCTCGGTCGCACTTAGTATATAGTGGTAGGCCTCTTTAGCAAGGGGCCGCGTGGGGAAGTACCACACCTTTGCCAGTTATTCATCCGCCAAGCAGTAATGTGCAAACATAACGTTCCGATCTGAAGGGCAATGTTACCAGCGAAATTACTGGGCATGACGAGTTTCAACAACTAATAAACTCATGGTGACAGGCGCAGTGCAGTGCCGCGCAGAATTTTAATTTTAAAACACTGGGTGGCACTGTGTCTGATATGGGCAATCATGTTGCTTACCATCAGGCACCTGATTTGCTCGTCTTGTCACTATCATAATAAAAAAAAACTTCGGTCTTAGGTACGTCTTTCTATTTTTGTTGTTCATTATATTGCACTGTGCAAACTACACACTGAGAAAATTGCACGTGCCAGTTGTTGAATAAGCGCTGGGAGAACGTACCCTATCTCCCCGTTCTTTAAATCAATGCCTACAGCAGCATAAATTACACCTTACTGAATAAATTGAAATCATGTGCAGACGTTTGTGTAATGCCATCAAAGAAAATTACAGCTGAAAGGAACGTAATTTCATTATTTTTAAAAGCTTATTTAAATATATTAGATACAAAAGAAAAGACACATCTAACCCAAAACGGAGCAACCACGCTGGGGACTAAAATTTTAATAAAGAATGAATGGAATTTTAATGGAAACCACAGTCTATTTGAAACTTTACTGGCTATTTAGGGTTAGATAGACACTCGTATGTAGGTAGACCACAACAAAGTACGCCGGAACTAACAACATAGATACAAGCAGACATAACGTGAATAGCTCCCATCCGCCACTAAAAATGACATCGCGCCTCTATGACCGAGAGGATCAAGTCCACCATAAAGTATGGAATTTACTGAGCTACCGCAGGTTTCAGAGAATTCCGGGCTATTCAGTAAAACAGCCCGAGTTCGAAGGGTGGCACTGAATTACCAGCGCGCAGATAGAGATTGTCTGCGCTGGACACGCGAATTTATATTACCTATTTATCGAAAATAGGAAAGTACCTACCTACATTGAAAAATAAAATATTGAGTTTTAATTTTATAGACGAGAGAGCTCCCGGGCTCTGAACCGCTCGATTCTCGATCTAAACTGCAATCTCCATTGCTACTTAAGAATTTATTAGACGCTTTATAATTTAGCTGAAAATTGCTCGTGGGAGGCATTGACCGTGTTAGGGAAAGTAATATCTGGTAAACTTGATTTAAATTTTAAGAAAAATCAAGAAAGGTCTAAAATTAAAAGTCCGGATTTAAAGTAAACCGACAACTCTAACATAAAGAAAACGATTACTTACTTTAAAAATTTTATCTACATTTCATAAAGGAATTGAATGTTAATTCTATAAAAGAAATATTTTATAATGTAGTTATAAGGCAGCCAGTATCGGCTCGGTTTATCAGCAGGCAAATTGTAATCTAATTATCTTCGAGTAGAAACTTATCGGTTCGTGACGATCCTATCGATTGAGTAATCGAGCTAACTATGGAAGTTCTTGCCTTTGTACCTTGTAGACAACAGACGAAAATTACCACCAATTTAATTATTAACATTATGTTGATGTTGATGTACCTTTATAGTGAACTAGAAACCCGCCCTGTCTTCACACGGGTACCACCAAACATAGAAAAGGAAAACATTTTAGGAAAGAATATTTGTTTATGTCGACCACTAATTGTGTAAAAAAATTGTTTTGAAACTCATTATTTTTTATCTTTAAAGTAGTATACGCAGTCTTGATACTTTGTTCACAGCAATACGCATGGTAAACCCTATTTATTGGGTTGTTTATTTAATAATTATTAAATTATAACATAGGTATGAAAATTACTTATGTAATTTTTAAAATGGTTAGAATTATTGGCTATTATATTACCTATAATACCTTACATTATATTCCTATTTTATGTAACCCTCTATGGTTTTCACAGTGCACGCAGATTTAATGACCATTTCTGTAATTGTGACTCGACCATGAAAGATGGTTGTCCTCAAACAATTTTGTAGATATAACTAAGTACTACAAATCATTAGTAAGTACATTCTATTTTATTCTACCATAACTGTTTTCACAGCCCACGCCAATTAAATATATTTTTTAAAATTATTTAATACCTGGGTTTAAAACATTGCGAATTTTTCAAATCGATTCAATAGTTTTGGAGCCTGTTCGTTACAAACAAACGGAAACCAAATGTTCTCTTTATAATATTAGGTATTATGGATAATCATAGAAATTTAGAATGTCGGTGATAATAATAATATGACATACACACTTCCTTCTTCTATGGCTTATTATAGTAGTAAAATTGAGATTCTATTTCCTAGGATTGTGATGTAATGTGATAGCAATCGGTTGCCCAACTTGCTTTTAAGATGGTATGTATCAATAGGTGCCTAAGAAGGTAGACATTATGTAGTTACATCGATTGCGTAGGCACGGTTGCATACGTATTTACCTATGTAATAATATTAATTTCATGAACGGTAAGAGGTAATTAGGTGTTTTTTTATATTTGGTAATTAGGTCATATCAGTTAAAAAAGTTTCAAGTCTGTACGTTGGATAAATTTTAAGTTTTGTGGGGGCCGAAATTGGGCCGAAATTGTTTGTGGAATATAATAAAATAATAAACCCACGCTCGGTGTTTTGCGAACTTGGACACACTCCTGTTTCTATATAAGTATGTATGTTGATAACTGATGTTATAATTCATATTATATGTGGATAACTCGGTAGGTATATTATTTTCTAGGAAGAAAAATCTAGTAACACTGCCTAACCTGGGCATCAAACATGGGACCTCATGATAGGCAATCGAGTTTACGCCCTCGACGCCACCGAAGCAGTAAAAGGAAACAGCGTCATTTAATTTCGTTTCACTTTTCTCCTGTATAATATTACATGTAGATTCTGGAAAATTACTGGGCATCAGGCACCTGATTTGCTCGTCTTGTTACTCAATATCATAAAAACACATACATTAAAACACACATTAATGACATTATGACATTATGACAAGTGATTATTAGTTTTTATAACTTATATTAGGGCTTCAAATATAATGACTTGTAAAATTATGACTAAAAATATTATGCGAATGAATAGGGAACCATGGCTAAATGAATAAAACTTGATGCTGCAGAAACCTATTGAGCTCACAAAAGACGATTATGATAAAAACGCTTTGATTGAGAATGACAAAATCAATCCTAGGAAGATTTACCGCAACAAAAAATCGACATGGCTTCACACTTCCGAGGGTAGAGAAACTGTATTACCTATATAATAGTAAAAGAGAGCCACAAAAAATCGTAAGCTAAGAATGAGCACTTGATTTGAGAGCAAACGTGTTTACTTACCCGGTTTGGAAGACAAAAAATGTTACCAATATACGAGTATATTTCACTTTGCACTTCAAGTCGAACTTTAAACCTAATCTATTAAGTTATCAGCTCACTCGAAACTCGCGGCGTGAAGAACGCGAGAGAAAGATAAGATAAACATGGAAAAATATTGAATCTCTTTTCACGACGAAGTTTTGATTGCGCACTTCTGTTTTCTTAGACTTTATTTTTACCTACGTATAAATGAAAACTAATGAGCAGCTGTGAAATGAAATTGGCATCTTTTTACTAGAAATGACAATAATTCAGGGTTTTTGCAATTTATTTTTATGCATATGTACATGTAGGATTATGCTAGTCGGCATAAGTCCGTGTAAATTAATCTTATATTCATTGTCTCGAAGAACTAGCTCACGCAATAGTCGCAAAAGGATAGATAATGTTATTATGGAAGTTATAAACGCAAGTCGTTAATCTCTCATTGAGAGTAACAAATATTTGTAAGTCCCGAGTACAATGCTGAGATTGCCGCGAGACTAACGCGCTAAGGCACCGAGGAAATGCGAAAAGTTCAGAACTTAGCCGTTATCTCAAAGCTGTGCCTTCTGCCATCTGCCTTGACGACGTGCCAAATGGTAAAGTGCACTTTAATACTGAGCATTCATGTTAAACTGTTTAACAATCGATGGATCGTGTGTGTAACATATTCGTTTATGAATTATTGGACAATGGTCCTGTCATGATTCATGATAGAACATTGTGTAAGCAATTTGCGTCAAGCAAATATTTCTATATTATAGATATACGCCACGCGCCGATAGTTTAATGGTTTAACCATGATAATGCGATAATTACCACAGTCGTAACTTTGATAAAAGCTATTAATTTAGCATAATGATGGTTGGTTGAACGCTACAATGGTGAATGGCGGTCGCAATGCGGCTAGCGTAAATACAGACAGGCAGAAGATACTTATACTACGCGACCTGGCAAGCAGACATGATAAACTTGACCAGAGCACGGCTTTGTCTGCGAGGTTTACTACGGTCACTGCTCCCCTTTGTTTATCCTCTCATTATAACCGTACACAATCGCTATCATTAGTTATGCACGAAGACAAATACACAGAGCTTTACTTACCTATACCGAATAACTGCACTCAGCATTCGATATTTGTTCTATTCAATAAATATTTGAATCTCTGAAGCTTTTGTGCTTCGCATGGGGTGAGCGTAAAACTTATCTATCAGATAAATAGCTCTACATTTATTTTCATGTACAGAGATACTTTGATATCTTTGTCGGGGTACAGTGCAGGGTAATTTCAGATGTCGCCGTCGTCGGAAGGGACCCGTAGCTGCGGGCGACCGGAACACTTCTTAGGTTTTGTGACGACATCATTTGCGCGAAAACGCGATATCTTTGGGTTCGAATCGGAACTGAGGTCGTTCAACCAAATAGATAAAATATTTTACTTTATTAACATCAACCTTTTCATTGCCCTTTTGCTTTTCGACGACTGAAAGAAACTTTTTGTGGGTGAGTCGGACAGCTGGGAATGAATCAGATTGTTATAAAATGAGACTTTAATGTTCTACAGTTTAAAATTTCAAATAAGCTAATAAAGTTCACCTAGCATGATTCAGGCTCGTTCCCTTCGATCCAAACTCGCTTTCAAAGTTTTAGTTAAAATAATTTTCGAACTTTTGTTTCCATGAGGTTCAACATTTATTTTTTGGTATGATTTTCTTTCCCATGTGATCTAAAATCGAATGTGATGTACAGTCAGCAAGGAAAGTAAGATAATAAGTTATATATTTGGTGGCAGGGTTCGGTGATAGTCAGGGTCTGCTCTCCAACTTTTCCTCCATCATCATTTCACTGCAGTCTATCGAATTATGTATAAAGCATTACGTACCTAATATTAGGGTCATACATATTTACCTATTCTACTGACCTCTACATATTCTCCATATTAATTTATTTACCTACCTAAGTTCATTTGTTGCTTTAGACACGTGAATATTGGTTCGCGTGTCAGATGTAAGATTAATAACATTGACCTTTAACGACCCGTCGATTTCTCCTGCTTTGCGTCGCCAGCGCATGGTGTCTCATTAATCACCTTAATGGAGTGATATGAATAAACCATTTGCAAGTTTTGCTATTACAAAAACATTTACATAGAATTTACAATTTACCTAGTTGGAGTTAACTGTGACAGTTAGTTACGTGCCAATACAGTCGTAACTCATTTTGACATGCAATAAGGAGCGGTAAATACGTTTGCTATTTAGACCGAGTAACGCTTCAGCAAGGCACGAGCAGTGTTAAACTAACATAGCATAGCTATCAACGTGATGGATTGATTTTTAAGTAGATTTGTAAGTAGGTACGTAGGTATACTGTACTTCTCAGGTCGAAGGTAAGTATAGGTTTTAGCGTTTCCACCGATTCCTATTCGAATGAGATAAATTTTATGTGGCATATCTGGGCTTATCTGGGCCCTACCATATTTCGCAGAGCATGTTTCTAATACATTTTAGGTCACGATTGTCACCAATTAAATTAACGTATACTTACACACTTATAGAGACAATCGTTAGGTAAGTACCTAATATTCGAAGATTTCTCTTGGCCACCCGAAAAATCCAACGTTATCTATATAGGTTGACACCACGTCTTAGACGTCCACGTAAATTTAATCAGCAAAATGTCATCTGCGGATTGAACAGCAAATTGTACATATTCTACACGTTCTATTGGATACCAATTTACCTAAGAGTAAACTACAATAATTATTATTACTGTCATCCCGTTGTAATCTTATTTTCACAATGTATTTTTATTTATTATGTAGGGACTAGGGATCTACACACTTCATGTGCAGTCGTATGTTGTACGAGCAGCACTTTGAGATGCATAATGTAGACGTAACGAGGCACTCGTAGTCGCAGGAGCGTCTTACACATATTTAGACAAACAAGGCCACGGTTCATTCCCTCGTGAAAAGCTCGTACCTACTGACGACGATGTTAGAAATCTCTTGAGTACTAGCCTATTACTTTTTCTCTACAGCTTTACATATACACATAGTTTTTCCTTTTTTTTTCAATAAAGACACTTACTCGAATGTACCTCTAGATTCTAGTTAACCCAATATTAGTGATATGTCAGATACAAAATCAAGGAAGAGAAACGTGGGAAAAATCAGAACCGACTTGAACATGTCAGTCAACAAATTAATGAGACTGCTAGAGGAAGCGTTAATTATTCGTATCTGTCTGAGAATTCATACATGTAGAACACATGCTATAAAAAGTATCTACCTAATTTGTAAGAGCTGTGTACAGTACACAATTTCCTGAGCTTGTTTAAGCAAGTACCTACATAATATAACTATATATATAGGAATATAAAGGGTGTAGTGCATAACGCTCTATCAATGTGACCCAGTTTTGAGAGCAAGAAATCGTGTACGTTAATGGAAAAACGCTGTGTTGAGTTTACCCAGGCCGCGTCCAAAGCTATAATCCAGACAAATTACCATGGAAAAAAACGACCCATATTTTCCATGCTTACTTGCCTGCGATCTCCACAAAGGATTTCGCATATCGCTGCAGCTAAGCTGGGACTCGGTTCATCCATCTTCCATTCTTTGTTTGATTACAACGTCTACTTCATCAATAACTTTACTAGCACTTTTATCTTGTTAGTAACCGCGACTTTGAAAATGCCTACGTAGTATTGAGGTAGTTTCAGCTTCATGTAGCCATGATAATATGCCATGATAGTTGTAAGTATACCATACCTACCTAATGTAGCTTTTATGGCAATTTTTTTGTAATATTAGGGTATGTACGAGAATATAATAGTAAAATGGAAATGTCATCGTAAGGATTTCCGCTCTGCTGGCCTTATGATGCATTTATTGTTTCGTGATTATGTAAATGTACCTGTTTACCTCAGCCCCCGCAAAAAAATACAGAAAAAAATTAGTACCTACTGGAGGTAGCATAAGGCCATTTCCTTAACGTGTTCAAAAAAGGTGTAGTGATAACTTAAGAATCTGCTGGACTAGACAATTTGGGAGTGTGGTCTGTTTGACATAGTAGACATTTTGATATACTAGTCAATGTAGCCCTGAGTCAATCTTGCAAAAGAAAGAATTTAGAAATTTGCAAAAAATTCGACTTTCCGTACAAATTTCACAACCTACTGTTTGACAGTTCTTATGTTGCCTTGTTTGAATGATTTGAATATATATTTTTAGTGACTAAAAGGAGTTGTTGGTTTTTGGGTCACGTCGACCTTACATTATAATTTTGATTTTATTTGATAGACCTAATAATAAGATTCTCAAATGTGCATAAATAACATTTTTTAGTATAGCTATTAATTATTATGAACTAAGCAAATTAATGTTCTACTAAAATTAGCATTAATTTTAAAAATATGCACTTATTTTTTAATGACAATATTAATAATTAAAAAATACATAGTACTAAAACTTACTTTGTTTCAATCAAATTATAAATTAAACGGCGATAATATGATACGGATGGATACTATGTTTGGGAAATTTATTGCGAATATAATTCTATACTCGGCAATATAGGATATAGACAATGTAAGGTGTTTTGGGCCCAGCTTCCTTGGATTATGGTTCTGTTTCCTTTACACATCTTGTACATAATATTCATAATTCCATGGTTTTCCGGCGAAGATTATTTAAATTGTGTGAGCTACGTCTATGCAAAGTTATGTCTTCTCTCTCAAAGCTTGAAAAGACGAAACGTCAGACGGTACTTCATTCTTTTGTTTTTTTTAGCGTGGAGCATATGGTACCTCATGTACTAGATTCTTATTATACGATTTCGAAGGAATGGAGGATGTTGAAACTAACCCCTTAGATTTGCTGGGCTTTAGTTAGGTATGTTACCTATATTATCCTATTAACTATCGATGTCTTAACTATGACATGTAAGGAGTCAGCCAGGCAGAATAACACAGCCATATCCATAATTCTGTGCCTAATTGGGAACCTAATGACACGATTACCCACAAATTCGCAGACGTAGCGAACACGCACTCCCATTACGGCATGAATATTCGTGCCTAGTGCGCAGACTTCCTTATTCCTTATCTAAAACGGTAATGTCACAAAACAAAGATCTATTGATTACAGCCCTATTTGGCGCGCATATAAAACTTACATCTCATGAATATTCACCTCGATTGACACCAACAAACAGTGTCGTTCGACGAATTGCAATGAATATAAATTTAAAGTGTGTTTGTAGTGGCTTATGCATTTATTTATTATAGGGTTAGGTAGGTTGTGAAAATGGCTCATTGTTAATTAAACCTTAGTGACATCATAACGTACTTATGTCCTTGTTGAAACACAATAAACTTAAGTTTTAAATGTAACTGACATAGTGTGTGTACCAGTTTCTATATAGGACTGGGTCCTAGACTAGGACGAGTTCAAGGTCCTGGATACACATATATGCCTAACATTACGGTTATTCGTGTGAATTTTGAAGCCATCTCATTTATTTTGATGGTAAAGATAAAATTGCTGATTTAGTGTAGATTTTTAATAGTTTTGTCGAAATTTTTTGAGGTGCACACGTTCCGGCATTTAAGTAAAAACTGATATAAAGGTAATTCAACGGGTTAGCATATTATTTTATGGCGCAGCTTGAGTTACTGTTGTTATAACGTTATTGACAATAATGTCTTAGTTAATTAAGCTATTAAAGTTTATAGAGTTGTCAGACTACATAATATAAGATTTCCTACTTAATTATATAAATAATCTAACGAGTGGCCATTTTCTAATGTTTGTTGAACTATAGGAATTCTTGTTGGATTTTAATTGAGTATTTAAGAAATTCTTTCTCCAGGTCCAGATAGATAGGATCTGTCTATCTCTAATACTAAAATTATTCAGCAGTTAAGGCGTGAAAGCTAACAAGCAGACATACATAACTATTTTCGCATTTATAATATTACGAGTAGGTATAACGAGTATATTACTATACCTATTTACTTATTTAGGTTTGCATAAGCGGGAAGAGAATTAAAATTATTATGAACATTGACATATATTCTACGATAGCCAAGAACGTTCTTAAAAAATATTTTGCTCAAATTCTGTTACTTCGTTCATTAAAGTTGCGTTTATTTATTAAGGTCAAATACGTTACCAATAGTTCGTAATCAAATCAAATGAAAAATATACACTCGATTTGTTTTCCCGTATTATCAGCACGTCTCCGTATGCGTTCACACTACACGGATGTCGAAGCTACACTAAAGTAAGGTGCACGGATTGAAGTACAATTTAGTCGAGCAAAGTGAGTGTTCAGAACGCGAAATCTAGTACGTAGTACATTAATATCGTTGATTATGAATCATATCGTTGATTATGAACCATGACAGCCTCGATGGCTCAAATGGTGGTGGCACTGCTTTCTGTGCCGCGGGGCCCGGGTTCGATCCCCGGCCGGGTCAAACATTTGTGTGCATGAACATGTCTGTTTGATCTGTGTCTGGGTGTTATAAGCTTATATAAGTATGTATATCAGTCATCTGGTTACCATAGTACAGGCTTCTAGCCTAGTTTGGAACCAGATGACCATGTGTGGAAGTTGTCCCATATTATTATTATTATTATTATTATTATTATTATTATATATTTTTCTGCATTTAGAAATGGGTCTCTAATATCCCAATGGTTAAAGAACATCCACCTTATTACCATATCATGTCACAATCAATTTTTTAGCTCACAAGTTTACTATTCACATTAAGATACCTAAGACATGTGAACCGCAAAAATGGCTAGACTTATCAACCAATCCGTAAAAAGGATTTTTTCTAGAGATAGACGAGCGGTATAGTTCTATAGAGACGACAAACGCCAGAATTTAAATCTAAGAGCCACTACAGATGAAATATTCGGAAGGCCAATTTGTAGTTAGACTACAGAATAGAGATAATAGAGATAAGGTCAGACTAATTGGGCAGATGGTATAATTTTCTCTAATGGTTTACGAAAGCTGAAACGCCCGTCATCTAGTGGTCATCTCGGTAATGTGCGGCCCAGTTACGCTCATTTGGCCAAATTACTCATACTTGAGAGAATTATTTTGACCTAGAGACTACCTACGTGCAATTTGATGTGTTCTAGACGCGTGATAAATGTAGGTGGACTCAATTTTAAATTAATTCCTTTCTTTTAACTACTAAAATAGAGCAGGTGAATACGGTGAGGTCAATGTTAAAACAAGGCTCTATAACATAACTGTCTCCAATTTTAACGGAAACCGCCACCAAGTAATTTGACACAATCTTATAGAAAATTTACCAAATCGAAGTTTTGTATTCCCCTGTTTCCTCTGAATTCATAAACCAAAATATGATTAGCCCGAAACTGTGTAATCACGCAAGTAAACCTGGAAATTTAACTAAAAAAATCGAAAGTTTATATAGGGGACTAAAAAGATATGGACATAGTTAACGTTATTTTAAGAATATGAGGATATAAATTTATAGAATGGGTTAATTATATTTATTTATTTATTTGTTAGGGGGACCAACAGCTTTCAAAACAAAAAAATAAAGTAACTTAATATAACAATAGAGAGCCAATAATAGGTCCTCACGGATATGCCAAGAAATAAGCAATAAAAAAATGAAACAATGTCAAAAACACACTACAAACACAAAAATAAAAATAAGTACAGCTAACTAAATATATATAAAAAGAGCCTAGGTATAGGTACATAATACATGAAAAAATGAAATATTATGATGCAAAGAATTCCTCACTCAAGAGCCGTCTAGCCGAAGCAACGCTCGTGCAGAACAGGTCAATGTCTACTCCTCGCTTATTCAATGAGTTAAAGGACATGCTAGCACGATGTATATATGAATTTTGTCTGTAGTTGGTACTCACAGCTGGTATATTAATCAGGGGGTTGAATCTCATCGGTCTTAAGGGGGTACTTAGTGAAATTTTAGATAAAAGGTCCGAACAATCAATTGCGCTTGACATAATATTTAAAAGATAAGTGACATCGGCAATTTCTCTTCTCTTTGATAGTGGTAACAGATGGAATTTCTTACATATATTAACATATATTCCGAGGTATAGGGGAATACAAAACATCGATTTGGTAATTTTTTCGGAATTGTCAAATTTCTCGTAGCTAACCCAGCTACGAGTTGAAGAGTTTTCCGGTCAAAAAGAACAAAAAAGTTGAGGCAAAAATATTTTTACTAAAACTACTGACTTTCAAGAGCAGATATCTCGACTACTATAGAAGATATCGAAAAAATTTACCAGTTTTGACTTATGGCAAATGTATTAATTTATGTCAGCTTTCATTTGTATAAAGTGGCCATGTCGCTAAGACGCATAGTTTCTGAGATATAAGCGAAAAACCGAAAATTTTTACCTTCAAACCCAAATCCCGGCTCAAGGGCAAAGCGGAGACTTATGATATGTCCACCTCCGAACTAGTCTAAACAAAGATACGAAGTCAAAAATTGTGCTCCAAGCATTTTTCCCTCTATACCTTGATTGGAGCATTCGTTTCCTGGTCTATACTCTCAATTTTTAAAAAGTAATTTTGTGAACGCGACTGAACTCTACAACTTGTGCCAACTTTTTTCTCGGACACGCGAACCTACCAGAATTAATTATACAGTCGATAAACATACAGTCTCTGGACCTTCACGCTAATTAAGTTCATTTCTATTTTCTCGCTTCTGCACACTTGGGAATATCAAAATAGATGTTTGCCTAGATTTATAACGACTACCTTTAATTAAATAATATAAAATAAGTTATAAGTAAAATAAAATGCACAGCTTTATACTTATTTCGGCTAGTTAGTACTTACGTAGAGTACCTACCTAACTAATAATACCTAATCATTTTCATTTTAAATCCGCTCCTAATTATTTTGAATCTTTACGTCCATAAAAGATAGGTACCAGTATTTAATTGTTTGCTTTAAACACCATTTCGATGTATGAATTAAAATGAGCTTTCATGAGGCTATTTAGATTGGGTAATAAAATCGAGGCTCAAATTTTATTACATCGAATCAATGAGATTAAATTTTTATAGATTTCAGTAGGGTGGCTAATCTTTACTGATAAAGGTTTAATTTTAAAATACTCTTTAAACAGCAAATAGACATTAAGACGAAGTAGTAATGGCATACGGTAAAAGTATTAATTAGTCAAGTTAAATTAGAGTGTATCCCAATGGAGACGAGCACAAAGGAATGCTGCGAGATGCCAGGGTCCGACTTTGAGAGTTTGACCTCAGGGCTTATACTATTTGCCTACTTAATGAAAGCTAGGGCTATCACTTCTTCTGATCAAAGAATTCAGAGACATTTTACCTTCACTGCTTATTATAATAAAATTTAAATAAACAACGATAAGACATAGTTAAAAGATATATTGATATCTAGAAGATTATCTGTGTGTAATAGTGCAATACTGTTCTTTGGGACTTGGGATAAAACATAGTAAACTTTATCGTAACGGTAAAGTAAGTATGTTACCTATTGCTGCGTTACTACTATTATTTATTCTGTGCTATTGCTTAACGTGGTCTCTGACTGTGGGCCCTATCAGCAGGCTCAAAATAGCGCAACGAGGTATGGAGAGGGCTATGCTCGGAATTTCTCTGCGAGATCGAATCAGAAATGAGGAGATCCGTAGACGAACGAAAGTTATCGACATAGCTCAGCGGATTAGTAAGTTGAAGTGGCAATGGGCAGGGCACATAGCACGTAGAACTGATGGCCGATGGGGCTGCAAAGTTCTCGAATGGAGACCACGGACCGGCAAGCGCAGCGTAGGACGTCCACCCACAAGGTGGACAGACGATCTGATAAAGACGGCAGGAACGCGATGGAGGCGGGCCGCTTGCAACCGGACTGAATGGAAATCTATGGGGGAGGCCTATGTTCAGCAGTGGACGTCCTGTGGCTGAGATGATGATTGCTCAACAAGTTTAATAGCGATGACCTAATGTAGTCCTAAAAACTTTGGTATGAAAATTCAAAAACATAGGCCTCCCCCATAAAGGGGGTTTCCAATACTTGGCCGGCGGTCGAGCGCGCAGTTCGATGGTTTTATACAGACGACGCTGCTGCCCGTCCTCTGGATCTGTTAACCCTCAGCCGGCTCTTACGGCAACCACGGGTAGAGATGCTGGAGCACTATTCTAAAGCCGGTAACTCCACGGCGAATGAAAATTGATTACAGAAAATTTACACATCACTAAATTAAAGATAATATTATATCAATTAATTTATTGTGAAATGTACTAAGTTCAAGTTGATTTTTGGTAACCCTAGTAGGAGCTCAATAGGTTGAATCAACTTGTTAGATTTGTTTAATTAGATAGCCGAGAATCTACGTGTTTTGATTAAATTAACATGGGCTTATGAACTGGTCGGGGCCTGTAACATGTGTAACGTACGGCCAAAGCTGAGCGGTTTAACACAACTGCTCTAATTAATTTCTGTAACAAATATTGTATTTCGCGACATGTATGGAAATAGCTTGCGCATACTTGTAGCGTGTTTTGTGATGTTTTAGCTAGTTCTTTTAGACATGCGACGGTGGTTTTTTTAATAAGAAATACGAGTATCGTGCTTCGTGTGAACTTGGTTATGAGACTCACGCGGTTCTGCGATTCTTTTAAATGATTTTTCTCACGTTATCGAAGCAATTATATACACGCAGGCTGCTAGTCTACCAGGTTCTTTATATCGTTGTTTACCTAGTTACCAATCCCATCAACATGGTTCCCTTCACTCATTTAGGTTATTATTATTATTATTATTGGCCTTAGCGTCTCTGGCAGACGATTCAAACAATTTAAGTCTGTATAGAGCATTTTTTCTTATGACTATGTAAACCGATTCGGGAACGGCATGCACGTCCACATCTAGGGCAGATATGTAATGTGACAGGTGGATTTTGGTCACTAATGTGCCTCTTAGCTCTCTTATTCGCCAGAATCCCAAACCAGGTCTCATCGTGGCATTTCTGTCCATCCTTTAAAGATTTTCTCCACTCTACTCTGTCGTCAGCAAGTTCTTCCCAACTCTTAGGATCGATGTTGAAGGTGGTCATATCGCGCTTGGCGCAATCCTTAAAACGGAGCAGGGGACGTCCGACAAGTCTCTTGGCGTCAGCAACCACACCAAGCAAAACTTGCCTAGGTAAGCGAGAGGATTCCATGCGGTGTACATGACCCAGCCACTTTAGTCGCCTTTGCTTGAGCATGGCAGTGAAGCTAGGGAAATTGGCAATTTCAAGAACCCTCTCATTAGTGACTCTGTCCGACCACGAAATACCTAGGATATTTCGGAGGCTACGCATATGAAAGGTATTGAGCCGACGTTCTTGCTTCGCATATGAGGTCCATGTTTCAGCTCCGTACAGTAGTATGCTGAGAATACATGTCTGATAGACGAGGACTTTTGTTTTTACGGTCAAGTGTTTATTGTCCCAAACTCTAGTGCGGAGCCTTCCAAACATAGTGGCCGCTTTGCCGATACGGATATCGATCTCCACGTCTAGTGAGAGATTGTTCGACACGGTGGACCCCAAGTACGAAAATTTATCAACGACCTCCAAGAGCTTGTCGCCCAAGAATATTGTTGGGATTTCCCCGCAGCCCTGCGCTAGCACCACGGTCTTTTTAGCGTTAATGCTCATTGAAAACAACCTGCATGCATGTGAAAATTTATTCACCATACTTTGGAGCTCTTGTTGTGAGTTAGCTACTAAGGCAGCATCATCTGCATAAAGCAGGTTGTTAATGTAGAGATCCTCTCGATGTCGCTTAGATCTCAGAAGCGAAAGTTTGAAGAGTCTCCCATCAGATCGTGTGTGTAAATGGACGCCTGTTTGGTTATGACCAAATGCTGCTTTGAGAAGCAATGAGAAAAATATGCCAAACAGAGTTGGTGCAAGTACGCAGCCCTGTCTGACACCATGACGCATATAGAATGGGTCTGACATGTGACCTTCGAAAATGATTGTGCCCTTCATGTCATCGTGAAAGGATTTTATGATGCTCAAAAGTTTTTGAGGGCAACCAATAAGTTCTAACGACGTGTAAAGGCCATGTCGACTCACGGTATCAAATGCCTTGTTAAGGTCTACAAATGCTATGTACAATGGCGTATTCTGCTCCCTGCACTTTTCATTTAGGTTATAGGTTACAGAATTAAGACACTTAGCAAATGATGATCTTCTTCTCAATATTACATTAGTTGGTTTAAGAAAAAGATGTTTTTATGTGATTGGCTAAGTTGAACCGGAGACGTTACGGTCGCGTTCGCGCAGTCAATTTACAAGCTTTGGAATTCTGCAATTCCATCGTAATGGACACTTTTATCTGGGAATTTTATTTGTATTTATTTTGATTTAGTTAACGGCAAAACGGCATCGATATTTTGACCTCAGTAGCATTTTGGCCGTGCGCATTTAGGCGTTTAGGTCCATTTTGGTTTAAATTATTGTTGAATAATCAATATATCTTTATAATATGGCACAGGTTTTTATTTTGAATCCATAGGCTCGCGAACTAGTATAAACTGTGTTTCAGGAGCCAGTGGCTTCTCCCATTTTTTGAGCTTATAAACTATATTATGTTACTACAATATGTTATTTGATTATAATAATAATATTATATTCTCAGTAAAGAGGTTTTTGTATGAAAATTACTAAAATATAAATATTAAAAATTTCTGGGTTACTATCTCAAAACCACCCAAATTTTTTTATGCCATAGGGGCAAACAAGCAGACGGACCGCCTGATGTTGAGCGGTTAACACCGCCTATGGACACCTGCAACACCAGGGGTGTAGCCAGTATGTTGCCGACCCTTCAAGAGAAGTTCTATTTACTGTCCTTTTGAAGACCACTATATAGTAGTTCAACGGAAAGACCACAGTAAGAAGCACTCTCTGCTTCTTTCCACATTATTATTTATCTTAAGGCTTTTGCTAAGGCTAGTCTTACATGTGTCAGTTATAGCCTATTAAAGCCCAATAAATAATGGTGTAGGTAGCGCTCCGCGGGCGATGTCCGTGCTCAACGTTGCGTTGCATTGCCGGTGAATTTTGCGGATGTCGCATGTTGTCATTATCTGCCTAGCTTCTCGTATTTTATGATAGCCCATTTTATATCACAGTGTTTTGATTTTTGATTACAATACTCCAATTATGATTAATCCCTTAATTTTCTCAGCTGGCCACGCTAGAATATAGACGCGTAGGTATGCAGAATCCAGACAGTGAAACTTAGGTATACGTACTGCCCACTAGGTTTTTCAGTCCTAATTCTTATTCATTTTTAAATGAAGTCTGAGCCGCACTACGGTTTTCTGCCGCGCGCGGTTATTTTATTTAACCGCAAATGAGCATATTTACTTGTATCGACGTCTTTGAATCACAAAATGACGTGGTTAACAACCAAGTAAAATGTAGAGCGGCCTAACTATGGAGCCAGGCCATTAGAATTAAAAAAAAACTTATAGAGGTCACAATTTAATGATTTGTTTCTATCTAACCACAGTTCAATACTCTGTTTAAGTCGTGTTAGTGTTGTGTAAGCCATAAACTCCACCTAAAAATAACTTTAAACATTTTTTATGACAATGTGAAGGGCTTGCTCGGTTTATAGTGCTACTTTACATATTTTGTGGCCACAGTTACGTGATACTTTACATTATCGCAATCGTTTACTTACGTAAGCTATAAAATCGAAGCCTGGACACGACACCTGGATTCAATTGATTTTTTAATAATGTTCAATATGCATTATTATTTAGTAAATATATATAAATTCAGCAAGATACGATCGAGTGTCTAAACTTACTAATAATTATGTGCCTGATATATTACTAAATATTGAAAATTCATAAGCGTTGAATATATTAACTCGGTCTTCGTTTTTGACGAAGCTGGTTAAAAAATAGGTAAGTACTTGTGCTGAACAATTTATTATGTATCTACCATACTATATTGTTATCCTATATTATTATCTCTCTTCTATTTACTATATTTTTATTATTGGTAATAATAAAGAGTTTATTCTATTCTACCATCGGCCAAGAACGTGTTCTGAGCTTTGGACACATCATGCGGTCTCCCAGACATGAATAAGAGAAGATCGTAGTATTGGGAATAGACACGCATAGAAGGCAAGCGCGCCAAGGGCATAACACTAGCCAGATAGTCGGACATGGTGAAGAAGGCGGTTGGTGCTAATCTCTACCACACGGTCCACGCTACCCAGAACCGAACACGATGGAGGAACATCACATGTGTGGTGTTCCTCAGCAATGAGGGAACGACGAAGAAGAAGATTACATCTTCAGCAGGGCGTACAAAGTTTTGTATATCATTATGATACAAGAACCTATACACGTGGTTTTGTAACTTGATTTATTGAATTAAAATCATAGATTATATTTTTTAAATAGTATTATTTCGTGAGGAGATATAGTTTGGTAAGATAGTGGGTAAACCAAATCAGTAATCCGTCCAATCATTCAGTAGTGACGATGAATATAAGTATCATATTATTATCCTAATAAGTAGGTAAGTACCTATATGCTTTCAGAAAATATCGATAACTTCTAATTAAAGTACCTACCGATACATAATATAAAGTATCTTTAAAAGAAATTAAAAACCAACACCAGTCTTGTTTAGTTAAGTATAGGTATCAATGCCTACACCTACACATTACCTATTATATTATGCATGTTGTATAAGTCGTAATGACATAATAATTACATCACCACATCGGTTTAATACAAAGCAAAACTAGTTTGCAGGCAGGTACTGGTTTTGTTACACTAAATCAAATGAATTATAATAATAATATTATGGTTACTATATGTCTATAAGTGCGCAGGAAACAGATCTACAAGATTCTAAATGTTAAAAAGGTCAAAAAAATAAACGTGTTATTTTATTAGATGTACAAAAAAGAAAAACTATTAAGTTGATTAACGATTCCGATAATTAATTTTAACTTAAGCCTTTTTTAAGCAAATGTTTTGTCATTCGTAACATGATGTTAAAGGCAGATAGAATATAAAATATGGCTGACTAAACTAGTTATTGCAATAGTGTTTAAAACGAGGACATACGTAATTTAATTATAAACTGGTCAAATGCGAATGGGACTCGCATATAAAGGTTTCCTATGTATAAATATATCCCATGGATCTGTATAGCTATATTGTACCTAGGTCACAAAACAGATAATAATACTACGTACCCATAGTTGTCACCTCTCCTCGCCACAAACAAAATAAAATTTTTATCTGTTACTATTACCCAAAATCAAAATTTATTTATTGGTATTAACATGGTTACATTCCAATGACCATAACATATTATCCACGGCTATCAGTAGTCATTCGCATGTTTTACCTTTAAGGCTTACAAATAAAACATAACATAACATACATTCACGCCTTTTTCCCGAAGGGGTAGGCAGAGGTGTACCCAGGACTCAGTCCCATAGTAGATACACCCACATTTCGCCAGTATGTTATTGGTCCCATGTAATAGGAGGCGAGCCTATTGCCATCTATCGGGCACAGTTCCAGACTCCAGGCAGTTATTGAGATAATTCCTAATGGAAAAATCTAATATTTAACACTGCCTGACTTGGGGATCGAACCCGGGACCTCTTGATTGGCAGTCGAGCATGCGCCCTCTATGCCACCGAGGCAGTCTCTACGCCACCGAGGCAGTCCTTACCAAGGCTTACAAATGTATATGTGTAAACAACTACGTAATAACCTCGGTGTCTCGGTGCCTCACTCTGCCTCGGTGGCGTAGTGGGCGCATGCTCGACTGCCAATCAAGAGGTCCCGGGTTCGATCCCCAGGTCAGGCATAGTGTTAAATATTGGATTTTTCCATTGGGAATTATCTCAATAACTGCCTGAAGTCTGGAACTGTGCCCGGTAGATGGCAATAGGCTCGCCACCTATTACATGGGACCAATAACATACTGGCGAAATGTGGGTGTATCTACTATGGAACTGAGTCCTGGGTACACCTCTGCCTACCCCTTCGGGAAAAAGGCGTGAATGTATGTTATGTGTTACTACGTAATACAAAAAAAGATGCCATTTCATTTCAATCCTATTTCCAGTAATTTGCTACAATATTTTTTTTTTCTGTTTTTGTGTGTGTATTTTATTAACATTAGTAAAGATTCTGTAGTACACTTATGCTACGATGTGGTTATATATAGCGACAAGTCTCGAACAAAATCAACCTTAGTCTAATTCAGCATTTACATTTACATTACATTTTGCATTGCAAGAGAGCATCTTTATTGAAGAACTTAGTATTATTTGTTGTTTTAGTGGAAATAAAAATACATATTTCATGAAAATTACAAAAATTTAAACTGGAAAATCTAGAACGATTTATGAGATAGGGCCCTGTGACAGGCGGACGGACGGACGGAGAGACGGACAGCGGTGGCTTAGTAATAGGGTCCCTTTGGGTACGGAACCCTAAAAACGGAGGCGGTTTAGCAGGCGAGGGGCAATTCAACCGTGGGTGTTACAAAATACACAAAAATATGAAATAAAAGTTTCATACATTTGTGTATTTTGTGACGGCGCGGTGACAGTATTTTAAAATTAGAAGCACCTTAAGTTATTACATTTTCAGGAATAATAGAAAAGGAATTCTCCGTTTTAATTTGGACAAAAAGTTAAAAAGGCTCGTACTTATATTAGAGTGGATAATAAATTATGTTTTTGGAATACAACCTACTTATTTAAAAGTAATGTAACTAAAACAATTCCCTAATGTATAAGTGTAAAAGTAGGTAAATACTGGTTTTTGAAAACAAAATAAATACCTACGCGTATGTGAGCATCTGCTAACTAGTAAGTAGGTTAAAATATTAGGTGGTAGACAGCCAAAAGTATTAGTAGCTAAAACCACCTATAGATTATAGACATAAGTTGCATCGTGGTTTCACTTTCACGCCACAATAAACGATCGATTTTGATTAAGTATAATAATATAATATATCTGGGTATACGTGTACTTGTTGACCTCACTTTCTAGACCAAAACGAGTTGACTATTGATGTCCTCAGTCCTCACAAACACAAGAGCGGCTCTAAAACGAACAGGCTGCCATTAGCAGTATTGCTATTAGCAATCTGCTAAACCTACCAATCTGATAGCAGAGTCGCAGTCGTAAAATTGTCATATAATGATTTAAGATCTGCCTAATCCTCACCTTTTGAAAGTAAAAAAAGTTATGAATGGGAAGAAAGGGGAGTCGGCTGATATGGTACGGTTATAAAGGTAGGTACTTGCAAATATCGGAAGAATAATAAGTATAAGTATAAGGAACACAGGTGCTTTGCTTATTATACATAATCTTGTCACCACAGCATGACCTTGCAGAAGACCGAAGCAACGCTAACTTAACGTCGTGAGGAACGATAATAACAGCCAGACTGGCGTCTCATAAAAGCCATTGTAAAGTATGTGCTTACTGAAATACTGCAAATATTTTTCCCAAGACATTTATCTAAAGCAATTCTACAGCATGCTCATTTTAAAGCCACTGAAAGTATAATTATTTTAAGTCGAACACCTTCTTGTCTTACGCTAAGTGCCTAATTTCTAGTTTGGTAGAGATAACAAACTGGTAGAGCAGGTAAGTACACTTACATTTTTTTCAGAAGCCGCAGCAACCGCATATTTTTTTTTCTTGTTTAAAACCTGAAATAAATAATAAGGAAGCTCATTCGAATATCAGTGCCCTGGTAGGTAGAAATACGAGTCTACCTACTCACACGATGAAGCGGAGTATTTTTTTCCCAACTTTATGACTGCCTCGGTGGCGCAGAGGGCGCATGCTCGACTGCCAATCAAGAGGTCCCGGGTTCGATCCCCAGGTCTGGCAAAGTGTTAAATATTGGATTTTTCCATTAGGAATTATCTCAATAACTGCCTTGAGTCTGAAACTGTGCCCGTTAGATGGCAATAGGCTCGCCCCCTATTACATGGGACCAATAACATACAGGCGAAATGTGGGTGTATCTACTATGGGACTGAGTCCTGGGTACACCTCTGCCTACCCCTTCGGGAAGAAGGCGTGAATGTATGTTATGTTATTTTTTTATGATAGTGACAAGACGAGCAAATCAAGTGCCTGATGGTAAGCATCATGATTGCCCATATCAGACACAGTGCCACCCAGTGTTTTAAAATTCAAAATTCTGCGCGGCACTGCACTGCGCCTGTCACCCTGAGATATGAGTTGTTTAATCTCATAATGCCCAGTAATTTCGCTGGTAACATTGCCATATATTGTTATAATAAGCTTATGTTGCCTCGAGAAAAATCTAGCTGACTGTACTAACAACCTTTAATTCTTCTGTAGGTTAAAATATTTATAAATGTTTTTTTTTTTCTTTAAAATATGTCGAGGAAGAAATGGGAATCAATGAAAAGGTATTATTTCGAAAACACTGGGTCTTTGGCGGAAACGGAATTTATAACTCTTTTAGTCCAACGAAATTATTAAACACCCAGTACCATTAATAAGCAAATATTTTAGGTAAAAGCTATTTTAATCTACTCGTAGATACAGAGATAAAGTTAAAAAGCAAAAGAAAGCTGTTAGATACAGATAAAACTAATTACCAAATTGAGTTTTAAGTTAATTTATGCCTTCCATGAAAACGTTGGTCTCACATCTTTTGTGAAATCAGCTGTGCCATTTCAAAGAATTCTGTGTGATTAACTTTGTGGTAAGAATTTGGTGCGATCACGATAATGTCGGCTTCCGAGATCGTGACGACGTGAACGGAAGTCGGGCTGACTCAGACTGACTTTGTTTTCTATTTTAGCCATAATTGCGAGTAAAATGTCTCCGACTTAGTAGGTACTTCGCACGACCGCTTCAGCTATTGTTTTAATTAGTGTAAGTATAATAAATCTTTATCGAGTTTACGACATTTCGTTACTTATCAGTTATCGCCTTGCCTACCTTAGTACCTTCTTGGAAATCTAGAGGTTTGACTGTAGATTTCATGACATACATAACATATCATACATTCACGGCTTTTTCCCGAAGGGGTTTAGTTAAGTTCATTTATTTATTCAAAGTTCGAGTGATAAGGGGTAGGCAGAGGTGTACCTAGAACTCAGTCCCATAGTAGGTAGGTACGTACATCCACATTACGCCAATATGTTATTGGTCCTATGAGATTATATTAGAGAGTGCGCGAGTCTATTGCAATCTACCGGGCCACAGCTTCAGGTTCTCACTGAGATAATTTCTAATGGAAAAATCCAGTGCCTAATTTGAGGGTCGAACCCTCATGATCGAGCTTGGACCCACTATGCCATTGAGGCGACATGACATGTTGAATAAAATTTACTTCTAGCATAGAAGTCAATTCCGCACTACCGCTCAGCAGAAAACCGTAGTGTGGTCTTAGCGAGCTTTTAGACGAGCGACGCCAACTGTTCTTTTTCATACAAATTAGCACCCGACCTTAGCGCCACGTTAGCGACGCCTTGACGTTGACGTTGACGTTACGCCTATGGTTACGCTGACGTTCGTCTGAAAACTCGCTTAGGCTTATGTTTAATACTACAAATTCGTTATCTAATATTATGTAGGTAGGTAAGATTAACCTGTATACTTTTTAATTAGAATAAAAGGCATCTAGGGATGGACAACACGTAAAAGTGATAATTCATAATTAAATATTAACAGAGTTTGTTAAACGTCCATTTTTGGACGAGTTTTAAAACATCATTCAAAATACAGGTGACTCTACCTTCGTTCGGGGCGACCCTAATATAATAAATTATTCACATTCTTTCAGTTAGTACTTGACCTTTAGATATGTAAGTGTGTACCTAGGTTCTATGGGGGAATGTGGTCTGTGACGTAAACTACAACTGCGTGCGTGAGGTGTTTTTTGTACCTAGACTTTAGGCGTTTAGGAATATAAATAGACAAATCGATACTGTAGATAGCTTTAGGTACATTCTAAGATGTGTGCACTGGAAGTAAATTTTACCGAATAGCGAGCTTTTTGTTATTGGGAGATATGTTTACGTCCGTTCACGCAGCGCATAAAAAACGGCTGTAGTACTACACTAAGGTACACTACGGTCGATGTAACTTGGCGAGTCTGAACATAGGTAGGCTCTGCGAAATTTAGCGCATGTGAACTCGCGAAGAAAACTGTATTGCCAGAAAAACAAATTTAAATAACAAATTTAAATTATACCGCACCGTTACACCCAAATACATAAATTAATATTAATTAATATAGAATTAATAATCTACGAAAGGTATTCATTAATACTATAATACTTATTAATGTAAATAGGTTGTTTTAAACCATAAGTGATAAAAATAAAAAATAAAGCATTGATATAAAGAAAAGGAGAGAAAGGGTACGTTCTACTAGCGCTTACTCAACAACTGGCACGTGCAATTTGCTCAGTGTGAAGTTTGCACAGTGACATAAAATGAACAACAAAGATAGATAGACGTACCTATAAGATCGAAGTGCGACCGAGACAATAATATTATTCGCTCGTATGACCTAACTTTACTGACGTATGTGGACCTAATGAGACCTAATTTGAGCTTCCCATTTTTGAGAAACTAGTACCTATTTCATATCCCCTTTTCTTTATATCAATGATATAATGTATACCTACTTATAAATTACCTATGTTTTTCATTTGTTGGCAATATGACAATAATCTATAGACTATAGGTATTTACTTATTCATCACAGTTAACTAACTTTAATCATCTAGGGTCAGAACTCGGAACGCTTAAGTAGTTATTAGGAATTTCCTAGCGTGATTTCTAAACCTATACTAAATTGTTAAGGTTTTCCAATATATCAATAATAACTAAGTATAATATTCAGAGTATTATAATGTGAGTTGTTTTTGTAGTGGTAGGCCTCTTTTGCAGGGGGAAGTACCACACCTTTGCCAGGTATTCATCCGCCAAGCAGTATAATGTGCAAACATTACTGTGTTCCGGTATGAAGGGCAATGATACCAGCGAAATTACTGGGCATGATGAGATTCAACAACTCATATCTCAGGGTGACAGGCGCAGTGCAGTGCCGCGCAGAATTTTGAATTTTAAAACACTGGGTGGCACTGTGTCTGATATGGGCAATCATGATGCTTACCATCAGGCACCTGATTTGCTCGTCTTGTTACTCACTATCATAAAAAAAAAAAAGTGAGTGAAGTGTGTTGTGTACTTACTTACATAATATTATAAATGCGAAAGTTTGCGAGGATGGATGGATGGATGCTTGTTTCTCTTTCACGCAAAAAGTATTGAATGGATTAGTTTAAATTTGGTATTTAGCTTAGACCCTGAAATATCATATTTCCTCGATGCAATGTTGTCTACGCGGGTGACTCGGGCACAGTTAGTATAATATAAATATAATCTCGCTAAAATAGGGTCCATACAGAGCTAACGTCGTTTTCGTAATATCAGCGTCCGCAAAGGGTAGATTTTGTTATTGTTATACACTTTTATTTAAATACCGGACCCTAACCTCAGCCCTCTCGTAGTATAGGCGGTGTAAGGTAGCATCGAAAGAAATATAAGCCTATTTTTCCTCTTTTTTCTTTTTTCTTGGCTGCCCGCTGGACCACACTGTTTTTTCAAACCGGATTCTCGGTGTATAGTGTTGCCAGCTGCACTAGTATAATAAATAAATAAATATAAAATAAAAAAATATTTATTGCCTCCAAAAATTACAACATCAAATCAATATAATATCTTACACTACAAAATAAAAATAAAATAATACTGTTAGCAGAAGTTTATGACTCTTTTTGTTTCTCTACATTTCGAAATTCCAATGAAGTTATGGGTAAGGTAAGTAGGTAAGTATACTTAAGTACGCCGTGGGGTACCGGCTATAGAATAGTATCTCACTCTTTCAATCCGTGGTTGCCTTAAGAACCGGCTAAGGGTTTTTCAGCAGTGGACTTGCTTATACGTCTGAGAAGAAGATAGGTCTTTATCTTTATTCGATATTATGATATTTGCGAAAAACTGGTTCATCCTGGAGACCCACGAAGACGGCTAAGGGTTATCAGATCCAGAGGGTGGGCAGGAGCGCCCTCTGCGTAAAACCATCGAACTGTATTCGCCAACCAGCCTGCCATGAGCGTGTTGATTATTGGCAAAACACACCTCAACAGATTTTTCTCTGCGATATCGAATCAGAAATGAGGTGATCCGTAGACGAACTAAAGTTACCGACATAGCCCAGCGGATTAGCAAGTTGAAGTGGCAATGGACAGAGTACATAGCACGTAGAACTGATGGGGCTGTAAAGTTCTCGAATGGATATATGATGTCCATTCGAATTGAAGAATTTGAGAATTTTGGTATATTTGTACTATCTGACCTTTATAACATTACGTAGGATGGATTTCAATTCTGATTCAGCAATTTATTGCAAAAGATATCAAGAAGATTGACATTTCGGCGAGATGTTTGGCGGGTATAAACTTAACACAGGTGAAGCAACACTGCAGGTCGTAACTCTACTACGAGTATATTGCTCACCCTCTTTATGATTCTGACCCCGATCTCTTCAGAAACTAATTGAAGATAACAAACTGGTTTTTTCGCCTGTTCATTTTGGAATCGCAGCCGATGGAGTGAACGATATTGTTTTCTTTTGACGTTTTTATAGAACTGCTGGTTGTAAAAGTTTTTCAGAGATGAAATGAATTCCGAACTGGGGTACGAAATACGTGCTCGTTTTTACTCTGCTAAGTCTACCTACCTATAGTTATGTATTCATTACTTTTTCAGTCTTGGAAAATCAATGAGTTTTTTGTCAGGATATTGGGAAAGATTTAGTAAATAGGAAATAGGTACCTATTTTATAGAAGATAGTCCACCATGATATGTATTGAGGTATATCTTAACTTTCATTTTATGTAGACCTCTAAGTATGTATAGTAAGCAGGAAAACATGTTCCTTCAAAATACTCATACCTAATAGGATTATTCACAATGTACGAGTACATATATCGAATTCAGCTACTTCACAAAATAAGCAATTCTTAACAGAAACTTGCTGAAACCAATTTCCCAATATATATCTAAAATATTCATATTTTATACAAAATCCTTATCCTTATCCTTATCCTTGAAGCACTTAGTAAGTGAAGCCACACCGCTGGATAAACAAGATAAGCAAAATAAAAAATATAATATTGACGTTATGACAATTTTTATTCTAAAATCGTGTAATACCAAAATAAAAATAAAACTTTCCATAACAAATGCATAAAGAACCGTTCGATAACCAGAGAGTCAGACGAAAAGCTGCAGAGCGTGTTTATTAAAACTCTTGGTCACAGACGGTCAACGGTAGCAATAGGCAGACACCGCGCGCTATGCAACAAAACTAACGCCAATCGCGGTATATATATATATATATATATAAAAAACTAAATATTCGAGTGTTACGTTTTCCTACTCAGTAGATACTAAACAGCATATTTATCTCATAATCATGTTATGAGCGTTAACACATGTCGGTTAATAGTTTATGGCGCAGTACTGTGTTGAATTTATTTATTCTTATCCAGGCAGAAAACGTAACATTCGCGTTACTTATTCGTATTACTGGGCATGGCGATAGCTTCGTTTTTGGAGCACAATATCTACCTTAATAAACATCGTCTATATTCTTGGTTTATTTGAGAAGTTTTTGCGAACAATGACTAGGTACGAAACATTGAGTAATTTTGTATAGGTACGAAAAATAATCAATGAGAGTTGTTAGTTCGTGCGCCGGTCGTCGACCGTATAATTTTGGGAAAGATTTAGTAAATAGGAAATAGGTACCTATTTTATAGAAGATAGTCCACCATGATATGTATTGAGGTATATCTTAACTTTCATTTTATGTAGACCTCTAAGTATGTATAGTAAGCAGGAAAACATGTTCCTTCAAAATACTCATACCTAATAGGATTATTCACAATGTACGAGTACATATATCGAATTCAGCTACTTCACAAAATAAGCAATTCTTAACAGAAACTTGCTGAAACCAATTTCCCAATATATATCTAAAATATTCATATTTTATACAAAATCCTTATCCTTATCCTTATCCTTGAAGCACTTAGTAAGTGAAGCCACACCGCTGGATAAACAAGATAAGCAAAATAAAAAATATAATATTGACGTTATGACAATTTTTATTCTAAAATCGTGTAATACCAAAATAAAAATAAAACTTTCCATAACAAATGCATAAAGAACCGTTCGATAACCAGAGAGTCAGACGAAAAGCTGCAGAGCGTGTTTATTAAAACTCTTGGTCACAGACGGTCAACGGTAGCAATAGGCAGACACCGCGCGCTATGCAACAAAACTAACGCCAATCGCGGTATATATATATATATATATATAAAAAACTAAATATTCGAGTGTTACGTTTTCCTACTCAGTAGATACTAAACAGCATATTTATCTCATAATCATGTTATGAGCGTTAACACATGTCGGTTAATAGTTTATGGCGCAGTACTGTGTTGAATTTATTTATTCTTATCCAGGCAGAAAACGTAACATTCGCGTTACTTATTCGTATTACTGGGCATGGCGATAGCTTCGTTTTTGGAGCACAATATCTACCTTAATAAACATCGTCTATATTCTTGGTTTATTTGAGAAGTTTTTGCGAACAATGACTAGGTACGAAACATTGAGTAATTTTGTATAGGTACGAAAAATAATCAATGAGAGTTGTTAGTTCGTGCGCCGGTCGTCGACCGTATAATTTTGGCGTGAAATATAGTCACGAAACAACGTTAGTTTTGGAAACCGACACAAACTCAGGTCAACCACATGGAAGGCTGAGTTTACAGAGGTAAATTGTGAGACAAACTTTAAAACAAACCTGGTTGGATCTTGGTGGCTCCCGTTGAGTCTCTGTATTTAAATTTTATTTCTTAAGGTTTCATTAGCCTCCAAATAATTAATTCATATTATTTTCTATTAAAATTTAAATAAGTACATCTATTTAAAAATAAATTAAAATCAGTTCCTGTAATTCCTGTCTCTGTGTGGTTGTCTGGAAGAAATTGCTCTGAGCGATAAGATCGTCAATTAATACTCGTTTTCAAGTTTTAATTTTATTTTTGTTATTTTCTGAAATACAAGTAGGTATATCAATAATTATTATTTGTTATTTTCTGTAGGTCTTCAATAAACAGTTACCTATCTATCTATCTAAATTCACTTTAAATTCTAATTAGATAGATACTTAAGTACTGTTAGGTTTGATGTGGGTACTTAGAAATTTTCCCAATAGGTTAGTACTTACTAAACAAAAATAACTGCAGACAACACTGATTAATGGCATAACACGAAAACACCTGTAAAATTCCGGCGATAAACTGATACGATGATTACAAAATTAATTAATTACTTGACTTGGTTTAAGGACTTTAACGGCCAGTATTAACCATAAAGTCCATAAAGACTGAGCAAAACGTACTTAAGTAGTTAGATATATATTACAAAATGTGAGTATACGAGTATTGAAGCACCACAGATATTCAGTCAAAGTATTTTATCTTATCGCTGTGCTCATTGTTTTCCACTTGTAATTGTGTGGATATTGTACCAATTTATGTAAATATATCGTTTAGGAATTAACATGACCATTATTCATTAATGAAAAAGCAATTTCTAATAATTCGTCAAGAGCTAAACCTCCAGCTCTCACTCAGGTACTAGGTCAGGCTTCTAGGTGTCACTTTTGTAATTGACTGAAATATTTCAAGCAGCCAATAAGAGAAGCGTTGTAAGTGTAATTGTACTGAGAGTTTACGAACAAGGAAGATCTGTTATAAATCCATCGGTATATATCGCATGTCCCCGTGTCTAGATGGTGAAAAACCAAGTTTCTCAGACTTAAAAAACAAATATCAGCAGCTTCTTCATAACTTCTGAATAATATAGGTACCTAGGTACCTATATTATTAGGTATTAGTAGGTATTATAAATTCCTTAAATCTGTTACTACAAATAACATAACATACATTCACGCCTTTTTCCCGAAGGGGTAGGCAGAGGTGTACCCAGGACTCAGTCCCATAGTAGATACACCAGCACATTTCGCCAGTATGTTATTGGTCCCATGTAATAGGGGGCGAGCCTATTGCCATCTGCCGGGCACAGTTCCAGACTCCAGGCAGTTATTGAGATAATTCACAATGGAAAAATTCAATATTTAACACTGCCTGACCTGGGGATCGAACCCGGGACCTCTTGATTGGTAGTCGAGCATGCGCCCACTACGCCACCGAGGCGAGCAGTTACTACAAATAATTGTATAAATATACCTCTTTACATGCAAATCAACTGGAAGATCAACATGTTATTCATAGATTCATTAAATCAATTAAATATTAAAATGTTAGGTATCGTATCCGTAGTTATGTGATCTTATTTGAAATAATATGGTAATGATACAAAAATAAAATATTATATTCATACTACCTATTAATTTACTCGTATATTTTTATAAACTTTTCTAAATATCGGTATCGAATTCGAACTAATGAGGCGTAACGATGATATCAAAAAAGTGTTCAGAAGATTTATTTTTCCTTTTTAGAAAGAATCGCGACACTGCTGATATTTTTGTGGAGTTGAAAAATAAAGCTTCTTTTGCTTTACATAAATTTCGTCTTATTTTCAATATTCTTATGTAAAATGCTTCTAATTAAGTGTGAAAGAAATGTTATCTTATAACCTATAGGTATTCATACTACAGAACAATAGTAGTAGGTCACATCCATAAATTCATAATTTTGTAACTGTAATAAGGTACCTAGTAACCTAAGTATAACACAGGTTATTTACAATCGTGTATATTTTACTTATTATATTTTACCATGGTCATTATAATTATTAAAAATAGTTATAGAACTTCAAGTTATTCTATAATAACTTGAAGTTCTATAACTTCAAGTTCTACCACGTTCTACTACAAAACTACGAACCTATATTTTATGTTCGTATTTTTGTTACGAAATTATAAAATGGCAATATAATACAGTACTCTTTATTGAGACCACAATAAATAGAATACCTAAACAGGTTTAACTTAAAATAAAAACGCACTTACTTAATTATAATTGGTCGACAAGGGGCGACCTTTTTACCTACAAAATTGAATCTATTCTTTTCTAGCAAATTTTGTTCTTTCGATTATGAATCTTGTAGGTACCTACTGTAGGGTTATCATATAATGCGTGTATGGGGGCATACACGTTGTCAGGTTGGCCGAATGTAGGGTTGATGTTATTATGTGACGCGCATGCTACGGATTCTGTGAACGTTTTGGTGGTTTTATGGAAAGTATTAATGGCAACGTGTGGTTTCACGAAGATCTATGGCATGTGCGAGGGCGCGATGGCAACACAGGGAGGTGGATGCCAGCGCGACAGATGATTGTTGAGCATGTAAAATATGCTGAAGTGTTCGAGTATTATTTAATGGAAAGGCACGGCTACACTACCTACACAACATACCATACCTACACAATAATATGTTATGTTACAGATACAATAGCCAACACAAGTGTAAAAAAGACAACAACCTAAGTGCTACCCAATTAGGTATGGATGGAATAAAAAAGTCACCCTATTTTAAATAATTACAATGAATGGTAAAAGATAATAAGGAAAATGTCCTGCTCTCTGCTCTACAATTTTACATAAGTACCTATACTATTACACACGCCACGCCACGCCATACCACGGCATTATCAAATTATTTGGTTGTCGATATAATCTGTAGATCACAGTTAATAAGTATCAAACACGATCAAGATTGCAGATTTTATTGGCCGTTACAAAGGCAGCAGTAGCGGTGTGGATTGTGGACCGATTCGGCAGATAAGTGAACCGGCCAATTGTACCGCTCGAGTTATGAGAGTCCTATTGTTAGGAGATCTCCAAGATCTAATTCTAGTTATTGAATTGAGAACAACGTTGATATAGTTCTGCGGTATCGACCTAATAACTATAATGCAGGCGTGAAGTGTTTTTGAACACAATTTGCTGGAATGTCTGTAGAATGTAGACTGAACAGCTCAAGTTTAGCGCTATTATTTTTAATGATTGTCAATAATCCCACATCTTAATGGAGACTTGAAAGTCAAGTCTATTTCATTTATTTCATTCTTGGTAGGTTGCAAACAAAAGAAACAAGTATTCTCTAGCAACCTGTTTCTTAGACCACACTGTTGTCGCCCATTTGTCGAGTCCAAGGTTAGTGCAGTAAACATGCGCGGGCGCAACGAGCGAGTGCAACACGCTGTTAAGCTGTTACACAACCCACGACATGTCTTATGTCTACGTAGACTGACCGCCAGCCAAATTAATTATTTTTAGACAGATCGGTGTGATGAAACGATCATGTTTGCTAAACACTAATTTGAACTTTAAGCTATGGTTATATTGTGCAAGCAAACGTTATATGTAACTGGAAAAGGTATTTGTGGATTTTTTTTTCCACGAATTATGATTACGAATTACGACTTAAGATTCTCTCTTACGTAAAGTGTGAACCCGTGACTCGTAATTCACCGTCCAGTCCTATCTACATGAATAACCATTAATTTACCAGTCTCGTAGAAAACTTTAAAATATTCAATTTTGCAGCGCTCGACTCGCAAAATATGAAATTGAAAGCCGTTCCTTATTCAGCAGATCGTGACAATTTCTTCAGACTGTAGGTCTTCAAATTAGATTTTCAGCTGTGTAATGGGCCGTTTATGCAGATTAAGTTTGTGAACGTTTCGCCTGGAGTTATGAATGAGCGTTGCAGATTTGTAATAGTCTGGCTGTAAGACAGCGTCGTGGCGTGCCGGTCCGGAGTCCGGGCTTCGGGCCGCGATCGCACGGAAGCCCCTAACTACCGCTAACGTCGCCTCTATTCCTATGTAAATCTCGCCGCTGCATCCGACGGTATTATAATACAGACACAATTTGCATGTCCCCTGTCCTTTGTGGTAACAGAACACTCGATGCTATCGACCAAATGGTTATCAACTTCACCACTACATGACTCCTTATGAATTCCTACCTACTATGGGCTTCCTATAGACTATAGACAATGATGTTAGACTGTGCATTCATCTCGCAAGCGCTTGGGGGCTTAGATAGAGACTAGAGACCGTGACTTGAATAAAGACACTTGTACTTTAATCCGAGGACACTTGTAACCCGATATCTTCCTCGCTAAAATGAATTAATTTACTTAAAATTCAATACGTGCTCTTAATTCTCAAAGTAATTAATTTCATGTAGATGGACCCTTCCCTTGTTTACTGACTTGCTGGAGCTGTTATATACCTAATAGTCTACTGACCCTACTTGATAAGTACGCATACCTACCCATTACTTTAGATTTTAGATTCAAAATTTTAGAGTTAGCTTAATACACACACACACCCTCACACATCTTAATAGATTTTACTTACTATTATAGTATAGTGAAGCTTATGATTTGATGTGTAAAACTAGACTATTTTTATGATTCATGGAGGAACGCTGACCCCTGAAATACAAGTCTTACAGACTTAGTTCAGGCATCAGAGACTCCTATTATACAAAAAATACTGACATAGTTATAAGTTCATAAGCTAATATGTACTTACTTAAGCTATTTTTTATGTTGTACTGTATACTATTAATATAATAGTCAAGGACAAATTTGTACTTAATATATGCTTATTAATAATTAATACTTAATATATGCTTATAAATAAGTATGCTTATTGTACCTCTAGCTAGTACCTACCTATTGCAGAATATTATACCAAAGCAAAAAGTAGGACAATCGTAACACTATCTACCTAAGCTCCGACAATTATCTAGATGAAACCAGCTTAATATAAGTAAGTCTTGCTCATAGACAGAAAAAATACGTCGTAAAAAGCGACGAGAAATTATGAGGCCAAGAAACAGGATGCCCCATCTAACAATCAGTTCTAGAGAAATACTCACGACAGGTCGGGCCGGTCAGATTTGCAGGTAAGTCGCACACCATTTCCTCTAATGGGTGGCTTCGACCCAACACAGATTAGATTCAAGTCTCTATGGGAATCACGGTGGCAATGACGCAGTTTCATGTATAGTTACTATAGACCTGTGGCTTAGGCTTGTTACACACGAACCACAATCACAACACAACTGCAACCACTAGTTAATATCACAAGTCGTGTAAATTGAGAAATTTAAAAATCTCCCCCTCTTTTGCCTGCATCATCACCTGATCTTGTTCATCATCCATCTGTAACTTATTCATCGAGACGATTCCAATAAGCCCAAATCTCGATATATTTGACTACAGGCTGATCTGAACCTGATTATGCAGCATCAGGCCATAGTATTATACCAAGTCGTAGCGATATTGTTGAAGTAGCAGGATACCATATCTCAAATAGATCAGACCACTAGAAAAAGGTCATATCCCTTCAGCCGAGAGAAAGGAGCTGATAATCTTCAAAGGGCTGAACTGATTTTCATGAGAAAAATCCTCGATCATATCAGCTTTCAAACAAAAAAAACGTATCAAATTCGGCCCCTTCGCCTAGGAGCTACGTCACCACAGACAAATACACAGATTAAAATACCCCTTCCTTTATCATTCGGGGGCTAAAAATGGCCAATTTAATATTCATATTATGTACTTATTACATATTAGAATTCTCATCATATTTTGCCGTCTTTATCGATCCGTAGCTGATACCGACCGATCACAGTCACGTTACAACCACACCACGAACCATCCACAATTTGTTGGTACTGCAACGTAACCGCAAGAAGCAGAATGGGCACATTTCACACCACTGATTAACCACTTTTTGTCGCTGCGATGTGGTTTACTTGTAGTACATCTGTTTGAAAGAAGCCTTATAGCATCAAGTTAAGTACGTTCTTCGTTGGTGGTGTCACAGATTACTTACGAACAACTAGCAAGAACTTGAAGAGATACAGAGAAGCAATTATGAGTTTTTCCCTCAGGCGCGACAGCATCCGGTAGCTCCGACTAGATTGTTGCTTCTTGTTACTTGCCAAACATGTAGAGATATCAAGATGGTTTCTGCTTACAAACAAAGCTGTGAAAAACGCGATAGCTTTATGGCTAGCCTTGCTATTACAGTAGCTAAGTTTACAGGGTAACTAATAGGTAATCATTTATATATTTATATAAATAGCAACATTTTCAGTCATCATTAGGGACAACTTTCACTATGGATTTTATACGAAAAAAAAAAAACAGTAACTCTCAGATGAATGATAAGTCTTCGCTGGCGATCTGACTAGACGGAGTCCTTGCTAAAACAACAGCTTCAAAAATACGGTCATTTTAAAATTGTAGTGTGCGTAAAACATTGCTAGTGTGCGTAAAACATTGCTAGTGTGCGTAAAAAAACAGTTTGCAAGGAGTGTGTACTTACGTGAAAATTTGTGTCAGGCAAGGCTCTTTTACGTCGATTTGACGTAATATAACTTGCTGCTTTTTATAAGTATGATAGCGGCATCTTGTCGGAGCGCACGCCGAGACGTGCCCATATCTTATATTTTATATTCTAAAGAAAAACAATTCTTGACCTGAAAAAAGGTATGGAATAGCTGAATTTTTTACGTTACAGTTGGCTCCACAAACGTTGTTCCAAACGGTGAGTACGATGACCTCTTAAGAGGATGCCGATTCCCAATAACCCTGTATAATACTTTAAGAAAGTTGAACGTTAAAAACAAGCTTCCATATCACAAAAAGGCTGTGTGCTTAAAACATCAGGTATGAACACAAAAAAATCAGTAATACCTACTTATTTTCTATGTATATTCTAATTCGGGATTATATAAAATTCTCTCTATTTAACCATTGATTTAAAGAAAAGGGGAGATGAGGTACTGGCTTCTCGAAAATTGAAAACTCAAATTAAGTCCCATTAGGTCCACGTACGTCAGTAAAGTTGATTGTATTCTCGTTTGCACTTCAGTCTTAGGTACGTCTTTCTATCTTTGTTGTTTCAAATTGCACATGCCAGTTGTTGAGTAAGCGCTTAGAGAACATACCATATCATATCTCCCCTTTACTTTAAATCAACTAACTTATATAACTTTCATAATATCCGACGATATAAAATGTTAATCGTACATTATTACATTTATATATATGGCTTACGCACCTTCATAGCCGTTACGGCGGCACTTACCGTTCTATTATATCGAGTAATTTGTTTTCTGCTTCCGAAAGAACATACCAGACAGTAGTATAATCAGGGCAGGAATGTCGAAACGACTTATCAATTCGATACAGTTCTTTTTATAAAGGTTGAAACTTTACGAACGAGAGAAAGGGTATTTATTCTCCCCGATCCTCGAGGCCATGGGCCATGTTACATGAAGTGTTTCTTTGATAATTATGATAAGGTTACAGGTGTTGCTGTTACTGGTAATTAATATTTTGAGAATAAATAAAGGTCCTTGACCTTTGACAGAATGTATGGGGATCAGCCGTTTTTTTCTTGATTTCAAAGTTGGCTCTCGTTGGTTGACTCCATATAATAATAATAATAATAATATGGGACAACTTCCATAAACGGTCATCTGGTCCCAAACTAGGCTAGAAGCCTGTACTATGGTAACCAAATGACTGATATACATACTGATATATATATATTGAAAGTATGTATCCAAATGATGAGCACCCTTTAAGGTGGTTACATATACAACATGAAATTACGGGTATTTAATATTATATGAAAATTGTTAAAATTGTTTTTAGGTTATTTTAATGTGTTATAAAAATATGAAGAAGTCATAGGGTTTTCTTTAACCGAATAATAATATGTTTTGTTGCAAATATAATATAATTTTATTTGTAGTGGTAGGCCTCTTTTGCAACTTACGTATATCTCAGGGTGACAGGCGCAGTGCAGTGACGCGCAGAATTTTGAATTTTAAAACACTGTGTCTGATATGGGCAATCATGATGCTTACCATCAGGCACTTGATTTGCTCGTCTTGTTACCCAATATCATAAAAAAAAAATCACGACATAAAGTTATCCTCTCTTGCTTCATATTTGTGTAATGTCATTTTGTATGGCAATCGAGCGCCCTTAAGAGAATGACGCCCTTACTGATAACTATAATAAAGGTAACCCCATAGTACCAATATGTCGTGGGTAACTCTATATACTATAGGCGGAGGTTCCTTTTTGGCCACATTCAGTATTGTCGTAGAGTTGTAGAGTCAATAGCATAATTAGATAAACTCCGATGTTCATTGTTCCGTACGGAGATGTATGAATGAAAATCTGACTCCGATTGAATAAAATAACTGTATTGAGCTTTTTACAATGGATGCCGCGGTCGGTTTATATAAATCTGATGATGCGTGTGTGCTTGTCGGCCCACTGCCCGGTAAAGCGGTAGAGGCCATCTGAGGCCAACAGCATAGGTAATAATAATAATAATAATATGGGACAACTTCCACACACGGTCATCTGGTCCCAAACTAGGCTAGAAGCCTGTACTATGGTAACCAGATGACTGATATACATACTTATATAAGCATAAGGTCATTTAAAAAAAAAAAAAAAAAAGTGCTTGTCGGTGATCCGTGAGCAAGTGGTAGTGGCGGGCGACGCTCCCCGTCCCGCGCCAGAGGCACTAGTGATGTGCCTAGTGATAGTGATAGTGATAGTGATATAATATACCTACTCGTAAATATATTCTCTAGAGAGGCATTTGTTAAGATTAAGTTGGACGATGGGTACCAAGTACCAATGGAAGTCTTGAGCAAGCGTCTTCAGCACAGAACAATTTCAGTACCGTAAAGTTGGATGATACGAATATTATGTACTCTGTGGTAAGTTATTTTAGCTTGAGGCTTTATTATAATGTTGTAAAGTGTTGTACGTTCAAATATAAGTTTAATGAACGAAGTTTTAACAAACAACTTCGATAATTAGGAAGATTCTCTTCGCTTTTGCTGTAATTAGGTTTCGTACCTACATACATTTTGTAGATATAAAGAAAAAGAGAGATGATGTACTGGCGTCTCGAAAATGACAAGCTCAAATTGGGTCCCATTAGGTCCAGGTACGTCAGTAAAGTAAGGTCGTACGAAAGAATAATATTGTTGTCTCAATCGCACTTCGTTCTTAGGTACGCCTTTCTATTTTTGTTGTTCATTATATGTCACTGTGAAAACTTCACACTGAGCAAATTGCACGTGCCAGTTGTTGAGTAAGCGCTGGGAGAACGTACCCTATCTCCCCTTTTCTTTATATCAATGATTGCATTCTAGATTTAATTTATTAGGAAAAGTAATTTTATTAAAAAAAGACAACAATTCCACAGTTTCCGCTACTTTAACTAAAGTTATCTACCTTAACTAAACTGTGCTATAGAATACTTCAAAAATCCATAGGGGCAACATATCAGCCTATAGAGTTCGGATTAGGTAATTGTTTAGTACCTATACTCCTTCATGTGTAACCTGTCAACAGATAGCCCGGCTGATGCCAAAGTTTGTTTTCCGGATAATTCCTTAGTTAGTGCACCTGCCTCTATTATAAAGATTTAAAATAAACGTAACATAATATACATTCACGCCTTTTTCCCGAAGGGGTAGGCAGAGGTGTACCCAGGACTTAGTCCCATAGTAGATACACCCACATTTCGCTAGTATAGGTATTATTGGTCCCATGTAATAGGGGGCGAGATATTAATAAAAGCTAGATATTATCCCTAAACGTTAGTTTTTTGACACCTTTTTTATGCTCGTAAAGAAAGTACTTATAGGTACTTTAGTGCCCGACTGGCTCAGTTGGGGTGGAGGTGTCACGAAAAGTCACTATTGTGTAGAAAAAAACTATATAATAACATAAAACAAAACAAAATACAATAATATTCCGCAAAACTCAATAAAAACTAACAATAAACAGAAACACCGGCCGTTAGTCGCGGTAGCGGGCGGGACGACTGCGCGGGCGCGGGCGGCGAGGTATCACGCCCGCGTTAGTTCACACACGCTTGTACTAGGTGGCGTGCGTTGTCGCCACTCAGGTAATTTTCCTCCCGTCCGTAGGCGGGAATGTTTAAATACGTCTCAGGCGAGTGCTCGGCATGAGTGTGGTTATGACGTCGCGCTATAGTACATAATAGTTGCTTGTCGGTTCTGAGTTTCTAAGTCATCTAACATTCTTAGAGCGACCTTTGTATAAGTCAATTAATATATCCGTATTATTACTCAACCAAGAATTCCTAGAGAATAAAAGGGGTGTCAGTCGTCGAGAGAGCTACAAATCAAAGTGGAATGAATATTTAATGTTTGGGTTGGCCTCATTGATCTGTCAACGGTTGAAGTAGTTGAACGACAACTTGGCAGTATCAGAGGTACCTTTCTAAGATTATTATCGGTTCGTTATGGCATATTCCTCATAAGAACGTGTGAAACACAAAGAAATTTAACGCTTATTTCGTGAAACATTTACCAAGTAGGTACTTTTAGAATAGTATAGAATGCCTCTCAAGTATAAATACCAAACGACCCGGATGATTCTATCGCCGCCGTCACATCGGCGGCTCGCCCAATCCTACCAATATACGAAAAAGTCGCTCCGTTTTCAGTACTGGTGCTTAATACCAGATGACCAGTGACCAGATCCACCAACTCACACAATCACAACATCCCTCAGTTCCTTCAGATCGGTTAGTTTCTCTCCATAGAATCAAACAGATCAAACCATTGACAGAGCCCTAGGACACTCCCCTTCTGGGGTGCCAGGGCAAGTCTGACCCCACGTATTCTGGCGACGCCCAACAAACGAGTTTTCCTCACTTCGCCAGCGAGATTGAGCTCTCCACGAGCCCCGCTTCTATGGGAAATCACCTCACGCACACTCTTACACGTGTACAAAGCTCCACGTGTGCAGTGTCTGTGTTAGTAGGTTGGTAAGTAGTTAAAGCGCAGCTTTTGTATGGGATTGAGTTAAGTGTCCAGGGTGTGCTTAAACCTAAACTTTGGGTCGAGCGCCTCCTGTGCTCACCACTGCTAGGTAAAGCTGTAGAAGCCATCTGAGGCCAACAGCATACCTAGGTCATTTAAAAAAAAAACTCAATGTTCGGGGAATCATTGACCAGCGAACATTCGTTAGAAGTTACCTACCAAACTTCCTAAAACATCTTTACTATATATTATAAATGCAATCTGTTATGTTTTTACACCTGAATAGAGTTAGCTGAACCAATTTTGATGGTTTTTGGCATTGATTTAAAGAAAAGGAGAGACAGGGTACGTTCTCTCAGCGCTTTCTCAACAACTGGCATGTGCATTTTGAAACAACAAAGATAGGAAGACGTGCCTACATAAGACCTAAGTGCGAACGAAACAACCTAATGAGACCTAATTTGAGCTTTCCAGTAGCTCATCTCCCCTTTTCTTTAAGTCAATGGTTTTTGGTATAATTATCTCTATACTTTATGGGGCCTTGGAGAATATAAGTACATTACACATGCTACTTTTTGTCACGAAAACAACTTAATTGGGAGAAATCGGAGATGAAAGTAGATACTTAAATGTACTCGTATATAGGAGACCAACAATTTTCTACTTTAATACTTTCTTTTGCCCTCAACATACCTATAACGTTACAACATAAGGATTCTTACTTATATGGGAACTATGGATTTTATAACAAACAAACAATTATATAACATTAAAATAAAAATGCCACTGACCAAATGTGATTTACGGTACTCTCCTCTCCCTGCACGGTTGTCTGGAAGATTGCTCTTAGCGATAAGACCGCCAATTGTTGTACTATATAACCTATTACTGTTTTATAGTGCAATTTTTAAGATTTATTGTTTTGTGGTATACCAATAAAGTGTTTATCTATCTATCTATCTAATGCTATGGAAACGAAAGCCTGCTCCATAATAATAAATAAATAAATAAAATGCTCCATAATACGGGCTTATAATAAAAACATAAAATATACATTCACGTCTTTTTCCCGAAGGGGTAGGCAGAGGTGTACCCAGGACTCAGTCCCATAGTAGATACACCCACATTTCGCCAGTATGTTATTGGTCCCATGTAATAGGGGGTGAGCCTATTGCCATCTACCAGGCACAGTTCCAGACTCCAAGCATTTATTGAGATAATTCCTAATGGAAAAATCCAATATTTAACACTCTGCCTGACCTGGGGATCAACCCGGGACCTCTAATAATATTTTCTCATAATATTATATAAAACGCCCAACCGATACCATCTGCGTGTCAAATCGTCGTATCTTCGTTTTACGTCTAGTTATAACGTATTCACTCATAAACCCTCATAATATTGTTGACAAAAATCCATCTCGCGTCCACATAAATCTGATATTGTTACTGCAAATAAACCAAACTAGAAAAGTGTAACGTGACTATATGAAAAATGATGTAATCCCCTATACCGATTTATGTAACATTTTCTCAAGGTACCAGGATAACTGGCAGAAAATACTATATTAGCATTAAGTTGGTCCTAGCGTTGTTCTGAATTATGAATAAATATCTGGCTCAACGTATAAGCATTGCTATTCACGTGGCAATGCCGCCAGTATCTTGGGTACGCTGCCATCTGACAGTGGTTTAGAGCACTTGGATTTTCTATAGGCTGATATGTCGGCCTGTGAATTTTCGAAGTGTTCTATGGTATAGTATACTTAGGGTAGATAATAATGGCACTCTGCCCAGTGAATAAATAAATAAAAATTAAGCTTGGCGTAGGATATCTCATGGAAGTGATTATTAAGATATATTAAGATTACTACGTTTAAAATACTTTAGGAGGTGCATTTATCCTTCAACCCAAATAACATGCATAAGAAAGAATATCGAAGTTCGCAAAAAGAATCCGACTTCTTATACAAATTGTCCGATCCATTTTGTCGAAATGTTTTTTGGGAATTTCGCAATTTTTTAGTTTGAAGGTTATTCAGATGCACCCCTTAAGGTGATTGAAAAAACTGAGTGGAAGATTATTCCCTATTTCTTCAAATTCGTGTATTTTCATTTTGTATTGAAGACGAATCACCTTAAGAACACCTTTTTGTAACCCCTTGTATACCTATACACTATTTATAAGTAAACCTAACTACTCGCTTTGGAATCTTATATACATGCACATATTATGTGAGTAATAAGTATGCCTATTTAACCTAACATATTAAAGTTTTGCAGGCTGAGGATATTTTTACAGATATTCTTCTTATAGGATTTGTATAAGTAATGTGCCCCTAATGTACCTAAATCTTATAAGTATAATACTTAACCATTTTAAGTGTGTTCGACATATCTTATACGATTGTATTGTCGATTGTATTCTTTAAGCAGATAGTGTCCTGTCTTCGCAACAATAATACCTACCTATCTATATCTTACATGAGAACTATCTCCAAATTATTCTACAACTAAGATTTCTGCATAGGATCCTACTGTGAAACTGTAACAAACGGTAGACGCAGTGGAACGATCCGCTCGGAATGCTGTCGTCGATTTCCGAGTAACTGGAACGTCTTTCTTGCATACCTCGAGCCTCTGTTGCCTGCGACCGTAGCATCTAGTTGAGGAATTAGGAATGGCCTTGTGATACACAAGGAAATTGTCAGGTCCCTGCCTGCTAGGCTCGAAATTTACTATGATATATGCTAATCCAAGAACATGAGCCTAGAAAGAAAGGTGGACGAAGTTTTATATAGCAAAAAATGAAGCACCACATAGTAGTAAGTCAGCTCGCACACTTGTTTAGGGAGGTCTACCTTGAGTGGACGGTAGGATTTTTGTACCTACTAAAAGCTCGATCAGTATCCACTTAAACTGACCCTTAACTACTTGTGTGCACGCACACATTCACACCTTATTTATAAGTTCTTTCTAAGTTCATGGTGGATGTTGGCGTGCCGTCATATTTTTATTAGCGAGCTGGCTTACTATGGTGCTTCACTTTTTGTTTCAGAATACTCCGTCCGCCTTTTCTTCTAGGTTCATCCTTATGACATTGAATGTGTTATACTCGATGATGCGTAGCCAGATTTCCCAAAGCATTTATATATAAAACTGCGCGGCACTGCACTGCGCCTATCACACTGAGATATTAGTTATTGAAACTCGTCATGCCTAGTAATTTTGCTGGTAACATTGTCCTTCAGAACGGAACACAGTAATGCTTGCAAATTACTGCTTGGCGGATGAATAACTTGCAAAGGTGTGGTACTTTCCCAGGCGGCCCCCTGCAAAAGAGCCCTACCGCTACTGCCTGATACGTTATGATTTTTATTTGACTAACTTAGCTCTCTTTTGCATGTTTTCTGGAAGTAGAACCTGATAGGTCAATACCTATCATAAAAATATTATTTAACTTCATTTAACTTGTCGGGCTTACTTTTATTCATCATCATCATCTTAGCCATAGGACGTCCACTGCTGAACATAGAACTCCCTCATAGATTTCCATCTAGTCCGGTTACTTTTATTACTTTACACAAAATTAGGAAGAAAATATGCCACTGTGTACCTACATAATATAATAGGTATTTGTTACAATAACCTCGTCATGTCAATAAATACCATAATTGAGTATGTGTATCTTTTCAACTCAATAACAATTTTATTCCCAGCAGAAATAAAATCTGTATTTATTAAGCAAACATCCGATACGATTGAAATGTAATAACGTCACTGAGCAAAAAGAAAGTCAGTGTTGCCGTGAACTTTCCGCAAGGGCGGGCGGCAGCGATCGCGATAGCCGTCTCGCTGAATGTCGCTCCTCGCTACCGCCCGCCCAGCGGCAGTACAGCGCGGGCCGCCCGACCGCATGAACGTGTAATACTATCTTCAACCTACACAGGTTTCGTAAACACTGTTGTACTGGTACTTTACGAATATTTGCACAGTGAGTGATGAGTGTTCAAAGTTAATGACGTCACTTGCAGAGCAGGATATCTATTGTAACATTATATCGGGGTATCTATAAAATTATTATTACAGCAGTGACTAAACCAATTATGATTATATGGTCAAGTTATTGTTGATAAGAGCTTACATTATTTTAATTAATGTAAAGAGATGAGTCATTCAGACCTAGTTCGGCTAGTCGCTAGTCTACATGATAGCTGTAACAGAAATGAACTCGTATGTAGGTAAATATTATATGTGTAATGTGTAAGCTAAATAATTTAAATTACAATAAAATTCTGAAGCACTTTAGTTTTCGGCGGTACTTCATGTAAATTAACGCAAAAGCGATGAATACGGGACTGGGGACAATGGAGCAGACCCATAAAAATATTATGTTTAAACTTTAGGTTACTGTAGCTTTAGGTAGGAACATCATTTACTCAAGATATATTATATTATGTGATATATTTGATAAATTATGGGACAAATATGGGACAACTTCCACACACGGTCATCTGGTCCCAAACTAGGCTAGAAGCCTGTACAATGGCAGCCAGATGACTGATATACATACTTATATAAGCTTATAACACCCAGACACAGATCAAACAGACATGTTCATGCACACAAATGTTTGACCTGACCGGGGATCGAACCCGGGACCTGCGGCACAGAAAGCAGAGTTTTGGCCCAGTCATTTTAGGTAAAAAAGGGGTCAACCTCGGAATGAAAGATAATAAGCTGTAAACTGGTATAAACCTTTGTTTTGTCTTAATAATTAACTTTATACGACGTACTGATAACCGTAACTCACGCTTGACCTTGCATTAGGCCTGTCATTTTTATGACTGTACGCGGCGCACTCTTCGTGGTCTACCGCAAAAACGGTTGATCGTATGAAAAAAAAGTTCAAACAAAAGTTGTAGAGAATTTTATACTCTACAACTTTATAATAAGTGCAAATCTCATTTAAGTAATTGAAAGCGAGATATTCACGAAAACACGATTTTTACGACCTTTGACCTTCAATATCTTAAGACGCGGACACGATAGCAATTGTGACTTTTGAGACAACATTTAGAACGACAAAACAAAGGTTTATACCAATTTACAGCTTATTTCATTACTATATTTCATTCCGAGGTGAAACCCCTAAAATGACTGGGCTAATACTACCATCTGTGCCAACTAGGCTGTCAAAATAAAATTTCACATTATGTTTATTGGCAAAGTTACTCAGTATTATGTACCTATGTAAATCTTGGTCTTGGAATAATAATAATAATTTGAATTTATACTTAAAAGAACAGGATACCTTATACGAAACAGCCGGGACCTTTAACGTGCCATCCCAAACACGGTAGCGCCGAGGTGAAAAGTCCATAATATGGTAAGATTCGATCCAGGTACTCCGGATTTTAAGCCGGGTATATTTTATATTCGCTGGGCCACGAATAAATAAATAAATAAATCGTTTAATTGCCAGAATGTTGGAACAAGGTCGGACGCTACAAATAACGCTAGAATGAAGTACCTCTGAATAAAAACTTCTTCATTAGATATAGGTAGAATGAAAGCTAGCCGCATTGGTAAAAGAAGTTAGATCAGATGGTAGTAACTCTGCTTTCGGTGCCGCAGGCCCCGCGTTCGATCCCCGGCCAGGTCAAACATTTGTGTGCATGAACAGATCTGTTTGATCTGTGTCTGGGTGTTATAAAGTTAAAAGTAAATAATAAAGGTACATATATCTAAATGAAATGATATAATGTTACGTATTTTTATGATAAAACTTTGAAACAAAGATAACAATGTCACATAACTTTTCCTCGCTCAGCAAGTGATCTATGATGTATAAATTACACTGACTGCCACTAAAGGATCATATCTTTTTAAGTGAATAAACTCTTGAGCAAACTTTAAGGATTTTCCGAAAACTTCTCGAGAGGACTACGTCCTTCTTCGTGGAAGTACTTGCATGACCTCCGCTAAAAAAGGTAAGCCCGAACCTTTTCAGTTTACGTTTATTAAATGAATAATTTTTATATCGCAAAAAAGAAAAGGGAAATGCTGGGCAAATAAGTGCTTGGAAGGTTTCAATTGAACGAGTAAACATTTACAAAATTAAAATGTAAGGAAGAAACTCTGAATATACTTACTTACTTAGCTACAAAATAATATGTACTTACTCGACCTCTAATTCAAGAGATTCGTTTACATTTCTTTCCAATGTTAGTTTTATTAATTAAATGTGCTAAAGATGGATGGCTTAAATTTTTTTTTATTTTAACTTGCCACCTTTGTGATACTATTACTTGTTAACGTACCAATTAGGTTTAAATTAGGTTCCTACTTTTATTTTAATATCTAATAGGTAGTACCTACTTAGAAGCTTGACTTTTATGTACTTATTTAATTATGGTAAGCATATAACTTATACAACGTGGAAAAGGTGTAGTTATACTTAAGGAGGTGTACTTATCTACTCGTCAAACTGAAAAACATTCATAGAAAAATTGCAAAGAAAATTGACGACTTTTCATACAAAATGGATCAACTTATTGATAAATTTGTATGGGGAGTCGATTTTTTTTCGAATTGTCTATTTCTTTCTTTGCAACGTTCACTTTGCTGGGTAGATTTCTTAAGTAAGTACATATTATACACCTTTTTGCAGTACCTACCTGGTAAACAAATTGGAGTTAATATATTTGGACGTCGATTTTACATTTTGTAACTGTTTTTATTAGAAAACCGTAACAGTTATTGTGGGTTGTTTATCACACAATCGATAGATTACCTACCGTAAATTTGGCGTAAAAGATACGGATAGTCAGCAGTCGATGATCGACAATTTCGACGCGGTTTCAACTGATTGCTGCGACTCAAGAGGCGTGGGAAAACAAACAGCCGTTGTTCTCGTTAACGGCCTCTTGTCCTCCGTTGGAGCAATGGAAACGCTGCAATTTTCACCCAAAATTTACATCCCAATTTCAACTTTAACCCACCGCAATAAAACCCCTATCAAAGTAACACAATCGAGACGCCTCAAGTCCGCTCCTGTAATATTTATTCGGGACAGTAAAATCTAGCGACACAGTCTGTTGTGTTACAACTCAAGAAAAATACTGGAAAATCTCTTTATTGTATGTATTTAGGACGGTTACATTGTATACTAATGGACGGTCTTGTTTAACAGGTGGCATCGCACTATTTACGAGAAGTAGCTTTAATTATGAATTAGGTTAATAAGTTCAGCGACAGCGGTTTCTCAATTGAGTTTGGGCTTGATATTACTAAAAAAATAATTTTAACCATTACTTATTGTAATAATTTCAAAAAGGTTTATTGAACTCGTGTAAGTCGGTACCTTACATTTCCGTTTACAAAGTTTTTTCCTGCTATACATGCTATGCTATTACTATTGCCTTAGCTTTCTGAGAAACTCTCCGAGTGTTTCTCGATTATCTATGCATAAGTTTTATTGTAAGGACTAAAAAGCTACACGAAACCGGTTCTTAACAGAGCAGCGACCGGACGACAGTTTCTGTTTCTTTTTGGTTCAGTGATCTAATCTGAAGACTCCTCACTCCTGACAAGTGCGAGAGAGAAAAGGCAGCGTTTACGTTTATCGTAACCGAAGCTTGTCGATGGTTCCCGAAGCGCGTGCGCCGGTGTGTGTACATACTCTACCGTAGAGCTAACTCTACCGACGTAACGCCCACGATTTATGTAGGTGTTTTTGTTCTGTCTTTGACGTAACTTCATTGATATTTTTATGTCTATTGTGCCAATTCTAGAGCTATAAAGAAAACTTGTCATTATAGTAACACGAGTAGGTATAATGAGATTTTTATTTCGAAACTATGAACTCATTTAGAGCTTACTCGTATTTCGAAAAGTATGTAACTCTTAAAGACCTTGATGATTTACACCTTTTTATTTTAATTAAATATCAACAAGTTTCGATACATACAATATGTTAAGAAATCTCTTTGTTCAAACCGGTTTGTGTGATTGAAAGTGGGCGACTGCCGACTGGTAATAATTCAGTGGTAGGAAGGAATAAGGTCCACGAGCGCACGCCGTGCCGTGGTGAATGCTGCGCGACCGAGTTTAACATTGAACGTGAAGGTAAAGATCAATTAACTTAATTCTGTAATAGCGCATAGCTATTACTGAAAGCTTTTATAATTATTCACCTTCCACGCTACTAAGGCTAATTACGGGGCATTGCAAAGAAAATAATTAGGTAGGTACATAATAATAATATGATGGACATGCAAACCTTCTAATCTAATAACCGGCTTATTAAAACATCAAAGGCATCAAAACGTTGAGTTATTGCGTGTTAACAAATATTAAACAACAAATAAGGTACAATTTCCACATTATAAAATGAGCGAAAACAAACCCCAATTTCTGGCTTATTTTACGACACCCAATTAAAAATGTATCGCCCGGGCTGACCCTTACGTGATCAGGATCGGAAAGCTGATAATCTGTAAAGTAAATTTTTATTTCTGCTCTAAAAGGAGTTTTTAATGGAATCGCAAAAAATACAATTATAGGGATCTCACGCAGCGAAATGCAGATGAGGTCGTAGAGATCTACGAGCCGTGACTCCGTGCTTACCATGCCATGACTTCATTACACTGAGATCCTGCTTTACTTAAAAATATCAATTGTAGAATGTTATGCAGGGGAATAAGCCCTGTTTTATAAATATTTATTTGTAACTTAGGTACCTTTTCAATGTAGGACACAAAGACAAGCCTCAAGCCAGTCTATCTATGACCCCGCTTTCTCATATTCATGATGGCAGCTAACCAACATATTAGATTGTTGGATAAAGACATAGTAGCCATGCTACGGTAATCAATAAAAACATTCAAATTTTATCAGGGGGCTTAGGAAGGTTAGTAACTAAGGTATAGGTACTTTAATAAATTGAATGTACCGACCTATCTTATATGAGGCAATTAATTCCATAGTCTAGTGTCACTTCGCAACATTAGCGAAAATTATAAACGTAGGTATATAGTGGCAATACAGGTGACCTTTGACCTCATGAGAGAGCCGATGCTTTGTGACCTCCGATCCACAGCGCTTCACTTATCTCCACCAATCTGACCTCACTGTGACCTAAGTGATTATATAATAATGACATTTGCATAAACACAAAGCTTATTAAGCTAAAACTATTTGTCCATACAGCTATCTTGGCAAGATAAAAGCATGCCCATATATTTAAGGATAAAGATTAGCATGAAAGTAAACTGCACTTAAATAAATATACATTGGCTTTTGTATGTGTTTATTTTTATTTGTCAAGCAACCATGGGATTATTATTTACATGCTATTCATATTAGACTTCCTGAGACGCCATGCGCTGTGTGGCGTAATAATACGCCACATTATTACGCGGTTGCTAGCTCGATTACCGTTCTTGAGGTCTCGGGGTCGATGGCCAGGTTAGGCAGTATTATCTCAAGACAGCCTGGAACTGTGCAGGGTAAATGGTAATAAAATCGCCCCCTATTACATGGGACCAATAAAATACCGGCGAAATGTGGATGTAACTACCTACTATAGTCCTGAGTACACCACTACATACCCCTTCGGGAATAAAGGCGTGACACTGACAGAGAGAGTGACAGAAACTATATACAGTGTGAACTTTTTAAAATGGTCGTCATTTTTGTGCATCACTAATGATGCACAAAAATGTCAAAAACATTTTTGACAAAATATTTTTCTCGGGGGGAATCGATAGGAAATAAGTTGATTTTGAAAAACATTCACATCTTGTTTTACGTTTTGTTTTATCTGACAGTGTCGTTAAACAATGTCAGGCCAAGTTTTAAACATGCAGTAATTTCTAAGTTGGTGACAAAACTTTGAATAACAATAGTACGTAATGTTCTAAACTCTAGACATTTAAAGTGGCCCTAGATTTAAAACAATGGATACCACTTTCGGATTTGGATAGCAGAAATCAATTAAGATATACATATACCTATATATATGTATAGTATATGCCCAGTTTTCGATATCAAGTAGACAAGAAGTGAAAAGTTGCTGATCTGGTCCCGTGACCTTTGTAAGGGGAGAACGCAGCATACTTTTAGTAAAATTGAGACTTTATTGATCAATTAAATTATGTAGCTTCTGCCTCGGTGGCGTAGTCGATCGGCGATCTTAACGTCCCGTGTTCAATCCCCAGGTCAGGCAGGCAAGTGTTATTGGATTTTTCATTAGAATTTACCTCTCTCAATGACAACCTGGAGTCTGGAACTGTGCCCGGTAGGTGCCAATAGGCTCACCCCCTATTACATGGGACTAATAACATACTGAAAAAATGTGGATGTACCTACTATGGGACTGAGTCCTGGGTACACCTTTGCCAACCCTTTCGGAAGGAGGCGTAATTGTATGTTAAATTAAGTAGACGTTAAAATGTATAGTTAGTATAGTATAGTACTAACATTCATCTAGTTATGTCTGCAAACTTAATTTATAGGCCAAGAATCAATAAAAGATTTAGATATTCGTAGCATGTAAGAATGTAAGTAGATCCAAGTTTAAAAGTTTGTCGAATATAAATGTATTTCAGAAACTTCAGTAATAAACTTTATCAGTTTAGGTACAACAACTGAGACAACAACAAATCATTGAATTTAACAAGTCTCAATGCCAACGCTCGTAGTACTGGAGGCCTCACAAGTGTTACCTACTGCGTCGTTAGCCGAATACGCAATCGAGTTTTGTATTGTTTTTCATAGAGCCGCCTCATATTGAATGCGGTAGAGAAACTTTGGGGAAAATGAAAATTGTTACAGCCGCTATCAAAATAAATGAAGTAAAGTTTTCATGACAAGATTTATAATAAATGTAGGCATGTTTATGGATCTCATTAGACCTTTTATGCTTGATGGCATACTTCCCATATTCGTAGCGAATTATGGTACATTTTATTAGGTACTCCATGGTTATTACAGCTAATGTAATACTGAGTTTTCATTTAATGATTTATATGTAATATGTATTCTTTATTATGATCATTGAATGTATTATGTTCCTACTTAACCTATATCCCATTTTATAGGTCTCTAGTTATATATTACTAGTGTAAACAAAACGGCTTTGGCCGCTCGCAATTATGAAACATGAGAGTTTTATACCAAAACTTTGACGCTCTTTTTGGACCCCTTAGAATGTGAATTTTCAAAAATCCTTTCTTAGCATACGTTGTCTAGAACAACGAAAAGGACCTACATTCCAAGTTTCAGGTCTTTAGGATCAGTGGTTTGGGATCTGCGTTGCATGCCAGTCAGCGAGTCATTTAGGATTTTATAATATAATAGTGATGTACTATCGTAGGTACGTAATATATTATTCCAATCAATGAACCTCACTCTGTAGATCAATAGGCATCGATGATAAGTCTTGAATAGATTTTGATTGATACGATAGTCTACCGCTTGTACAATGATGAAGATCAATTCTAGCCAATTGCAGTAAGTGGGTCAGTTTGCCTAGTCCGCTTGACTGATTTGCGATCAGAAGACTTCGCGTCGTAACAATTATACTGATTGTTCGAACCGTGGACCTGGTTTATTTCTACCCAACAATTTCCGTTGATAAATTCGTTGTACTATACACCTACTTGCCTATTCGTCTTTGTAATTTTAAATCGTGCCATTAGTTCATCAACATTCTGCGGGAATTCATGAACATCTTTTTTATATTTTTTTCAACAAAGGAGACGAAAGGGTTCTTGATGTAAATAGAACAAAGCTCTACTTTATGAGCGGGCTTTGAGATTAACCCATAGCAGCTTTGTAAAATTTAAAAATAGACGGACTGGCCAACGTTATTTTTCCTCATTGCTAGTCATTATGCCTCTCAGTAAGTAGCCACTTTAGGGCTGAAAGACGGTTCTTTGTGCCTTAATAGATACTTGCCAGAGAAAAAGATTGAATTCATTGTTAAGTTCTTATAAACTGACTTAGACACTGAGCGAGTTAGCGTTAAATAAACTTTTTAAAAGAAGGGGACAAAGCTGCAGAGTGATGTCATAGACATTGCAAAGAACTTTTAATAAAATACTTGGGGATCTGTTTTATGACCCATCGTTCTGGCTTCCCGACTCGGATGATTGTATTATCTGCGAGATAAGAGCAATTTTCGTTTAAAATTCACGACCTTACGATTCTCAATTGGAACTTTGTATACTTGCGCAGTTTTCAGGATTGCATTTCCTTGTTACTTGTAAATAATTGAGTTTACGGCTTTCTGGGTTATGTAATGTCATTGTTTTAAATTGAATGTTTAATTTAATTCACGTTTGCCTCTAGGTTAACACAGTATTAAAGTTTGATTAAACTTTGATGTTTTTTTTTTATGATAGTGAATGACAAGACGAGCAAATCAGGTGCCTGATGGTAAGCATCATGATTGGGCAATCATAACATATCAGACACAGTGCCACCCAGTGTTTTAAAATTCAAATTCTGCGCGGCACTGCACTGCGCCTGTCCCTGAGATATGAGTTGTTGAATCTCATCATGCCCAGTAATTTCGCTGGTAACATTGCCCTTCATACCGGAACACAGTAATGTTTGCACATTACTGCTTGGCGGATGAATAACTGACAAAGGTGTGGTACGAGTACTTCCCCAGGCGGCCCCCTGCAAAAGAGGCCTACCACTACAATGTTACATTTCTAAAAAAATAAATGTATGTACCAATGTGTATGTTGTTATATTATGTAGGTATGTAGTAGGCATGCAAAATACGTAGTGCTGGACTGATCCAGTACGTACTATACTAATATGATACGTGTACTAACCTCGTAAGACCTAAGATTTATTTAGTATTCTGAACTAATTTTGCCCAACTACCTTTATTATTTATTAATTAATTAATTTGCCTATATTTGCGACAATTTATATCCACTAAGATGTCAAATAACATATTAAATCGCAATTAAAGGATTGTGGGTGTTTATGCACAAATTGTCAAAAAAAATGTGTCCGAAAGCCATCCTCAATTAATACTAAAGTAAGGATTATGATCTTTACGAGGCTAAATACAATTGTAAAGTTAGGGATAGATCATAATAATTGCTCGAAGTTACTTATGTTACCTACTACTATCTAAATTATTCCTTTAAATTATCAAATTCAAATTACATTTTAAATTATTGACGAGGTCTACACCATCCATCTTAATTCAAACAAAATGTCGTGCCTTATTGAAGTGTTTCTCTGCTTTATCAGCAAAATTCTAATGAGTCTAATAAGGCAATAAATCATGCCAGTACCGGCTATTTCATTAATATTGGGAACCGTAGAGCCACCTGCTAGACGCATCGTGGCATTGACCCCGCCGAAACTATTTTTGGACTGCTACCAACCAACCACACCCGTCGCAAGCCGTAGCGTAGGTAGCTTTTGGATTAAAATTCAACCCTTGACAAACGCCTTTCATGGCAGTATAATAAATATATTAGGTTATGTTAATAGGATTCCGTATTAGTTGTACAAATAGTTGATATTTGACAGCTTCGTTGGCTCAGATGGTAGTATTAACTCTGCTTTCTGTGCCGCAAGCCCCAGGTTAGATCCCCGGCCAGGTCAAACATTTGTCTGTTTGATCTGTGTTTGGGTGTTATGAGCTTATATAAGTATTTATATCAGTCATCTGGTTACCATAGTACAGGCTAGCGTAGTTTGGGACCAGATGACCGTGTGTGGAAGTTGTCCCATATTATTATATATTGGACTTGTTTTAGGATAACTACCGGCTCGTTTCCATACCACCCTGACTTGTAGACTTTCTCTAAGTATATAAGAATAATGAGAAAAGGTCGAATGATACGACATTGATTACGTTATGAAGTAATTAATATACTTGCATTTTAAGTTTTTTATTAAATGTGCGTCGTAAAGGCCGACTTCCTGTCGGCTACCTATATGATATTATATGACATTGACCTCATCAGCTTGCCAATTGCCGGCAAAATCTTGAACAATTTATCGTCATTTGACATCTTGTAGAACAATAGGCCTCGTAGCGTGACATGACTCCGCAAGAATAGGCTCCGCTTTTCACCATTATTACTGTTGCCGCAATACCTGAATAATGCAAGGTAATAATAATATTGTAAGTAATTTTACTTTAATACTGAATCCATTTTTCTTATAATAACAATACTGCTCTACCACTCCTTCTTTTAGTAGCTTAGTACTAAGTAGGTACAGGAAGCTGACTAAACCAATTTGTTTGCAATTGTACAATTTTTCCAGGCTAGTCTGTTACTTGAATATGAAAAAGTAGGGGGCTGGAAGGCGCGGCGGTAGCTCGGCACAGAGCGCGATGTCGTTTAGAGGAAGTGGTCTCATCCAATTAAGAGCATGCTCGCTGGATTGTTTCCAGCGTATTTGTCCTTTTTGCAATTGTCTTCTCGCAGTTTTTCTTTTACAGTGTTACATCGGGACTACCTATCGTCTGTTATTCAATTTGTGAGCTTTTAAATTTTCATCACGTGCATTTTGCTGAAAAAAATTGCACCTATGAATGCAGTGCAGTATATATTCTATATCCATACATATAATGAATTGCTATATTGTTGTCTATTTGTACGAGTAAGTAGGTGCGCGTTACACAGATCAGTATAATTTTATAGACACCTCAGAAAGACTCGTCTCCTAGGACGCCAATATCTACGATAGATTTTAAATATCTTCCCGCTCAAACCTCCTACACTGTTCTTTTCACTGTTTGCTTTTGTATAAGGCAGCGTCTCAAAGAGACATGTACTAGTAGGACGGGATGGAGCGCATCGTCAGGAGGAGTATGCAAATGAGAAATATTGGAAGTAGAGGATCGAGGCATCGCTTGGTGCACCATTGTCGATGTCTACCCATTGTGTGAGCTGCGGTGGGATGGTTCGTACTATGTCTAACAAAATGCTTTCATGCCTTTCCAAAAGATGATGCTAAAGTAAAATTCAAGCTCTTTAAGGAACACATTATATTGAACCTATTATAATACCGAGGCAACAGTTTTACATTAAAATTTATCTCTAGATGCTCTAGATAGGATAGATGTTACTCACATAAGCTATATTGTTAAATATTTTCATTACAATGAGGCCCACAATGGATATTATCTAATCAATTCAGAATGGATTATGTTTATTCTAGGAGTACTAAGGTTATGGTAGACGATTGTACCCAACATGTGTGGTGGCCACCGAAACGACAGTCGTCATTCGCTTGACAAAACGGTACCGCCAGCGTGTTTTGAGTCGTGATCAATTCTGACAGGATCTTACTGAGCTGTGGGCTGCCACCGACAGTCGAGAGAAGATCGTGACCACTCCAAACGGATAATTTGAAGAGTGATGCCAATGTGATATGCACTAAGCTATTTTGAGCACATAACAGAATGAAATATCTCTACAGTTAGCGAATTTTGATGCCCATTGCAAACCTACCTAATACTAATATACATGAGGTTCTATAGACTATAGATGTGTATAGAATGTACCTACACTATAGAATTTTTAAAGTGTTTTAAGTAATTAATGTATACACGTAGGCAAGTTCAAAAATCAGCAACTAATTTTAGATTTAACCATCATTGCTTTTCTTTAATAAGAACCTGTCACTCGTATAACTTTTATAAATGACTAGCGACCCGCCCCGGCTTCGCACGGGTAGCAGAAGTAGGTATAGTGGACGTTTAACAGGAGTAAATTCGTGATACATTGTATTTTAATAGATATAACCCTAATGGTTTACGCAGCGCACGCAAATTAATGACTATTTTCTGTTACAATGACCAAACCTTAACACATGTTATAATTTATCGTGGGCTATTTTGAAGATATTGATGAGTACTACAAACCCCTAGTACATTACTTTATTCTACCACCAATACTTTTCACACCGCATGAAAAATAATCACTGCTTCGATTATTGTGACTAAACCAGAAAAGATGGATATAATCTATGTATACTTTTTTGTAGGTATTGATAATTAATACAATCCCCTAGTACATTACTTTAATCTACCACCGATAGTTTTCACACCGCATGAAAAATAATCACTGCTTCAAATATTGTGACTAAAACAAAATAGATGGATATAATCTATGTATACTGTTTTGTAGGTATTGATAAGTAATACAAACCCCTAGTACATTACTTTACTCTACCACCAATAGTTTTCACACCGCATGAAAAATAATCACTTTTTCGATTATTGTGACTAAACCAAAAAAGATGGATATAATCTATGTATACTTTTTTGTAGGTATTGATATGTACTACAAACCCCTACTACATTACTTTACTCTACCACCAATAGTTTTCACACCGCATGAAAAATAATCACTTTTTCGATTATTGTGACTAAACCAAAAAAGGTGGATATAATCTATGTATACTGTTTTGTAGGTATTGATAAGTACTACAAACCCCTAGTACATTACTTTACTCTACCACCAATAGTTTTCACACCGCATGAAAAATAATCACTGCTTCGATTATTGTGACTAAACCAAAAAAGATGGATATAATCTATGTATACTGTTTTGTAGGTATTGATAAGTACTACAAACCCCTAGTACATTACTTTACTCTAACACCAATAGTTTTCACACCGCATGAAAAATAATCACTTTTTCGATTATTGTGACTAAACCAAAAAAGATGGATATAATCTATGTATACTGTTTTGTAGGTATTAATAAGTACTACAAACCCCTAGTACATTACTTTATTCTACCACCAATACTTTTCACAGCGCATGCATATAATGTCTGTTTCGATTATTGTGACGAAATAGATGGATAAAATTTCCGTGGACTATTTTGTAGATATTGATAAGTACTACAAACCCCTAGTACATTATATTATTCTACCATCAATGCATTTCACAGCCCACGCAAATTTATGAATATGGTAATTATATTATGTAACACCTTGGTTCACAATATTGCAGTTTTCTTACGGATCCCTATTCTTTTTCAAAATCTCATATAGCCTATGGCACTCACACTGAATTAAGCTATCCATAAGTGAAAGAATTTTTAAAATCGGTCCAGTAGTTTCGGAGCCTATTCGTTACAAACAAAAAAACAAAAAAAACAAAGTTTCTCTCTTTATAATATTAGTATAGATATAGACTAGTATAGATACACACTAATATTTCCAGACTCTAACCTAACACCCAGTGTGAAATCGAATTGACATTTCGTGTTTTTTATTTAAGTACTTAGGTACTTCATGTTTAGTATGGCAATCTTACACTAAAACGCAGGATTGTTTAATAATAATTGTACGTAATAAACGTGTTTATCTCCGCAGAGCGTCAAATACCGCTAAAGCTCGTGCAGTCGTGCCAAATCTCTTCATTAAACGGGTTGGGAGGCCGATAGCGGTACTCGAGCTTACATACTACTATTTGACTCTACCCATGCTTGCTTTACCCAACACAAACATCGATGAAAACACTTATGACTGAGTTTCTATTGGGCACTATCACGATTCTCGATAATATGTACAACCGACCACCGACCATCATCCTTTTCACTGTATTTATTATTATTCGTACGAGAATGACTGTAATTAGTCACCAGTGACTATGTAAAGGCGCACATTAAATGTAGAGGTGTCATGTCAAAACATCTACTTAAAACATAGCAGTAGTTTTGTACATTATGTTTACAGGCAGCAACATCGGCTATTCAATGCTATTGTTTTGAACTTATTACCGTCGGGAACGGTAAGTTAATGCTCATTCGTAGGCTGGAGGGCTGCCGATGCTTATTTGGATGCGTGCGAGGACGCGCACTCGCCGACGAAGCCGAACCGAAGCCGCAGATCGAATGCCAATGTTGCATTATATTTACCTTCTTGCAATTATAAGATAGTAAATAATCTCAAACTGTGTCAATGCCCCGTAAATGCAAAGTGCGACGCGCTTGCCGTGTTATCTAGCTGTTAGAAGCCGTAATCAGCTCTCAAAGCGACGTAGCCGCATTCGTCTGGGATAAATGGCCTATGTATATAAATTACCCCACCTGCGACAGCAGCTGAATAATAAATTAAGTTTCAGCCGAAACACAGCCTCGGCACTCGACAATCTGCGCTCATGATCTCGGCTCCAATCTGTGATCGTTGATATGGAATAGCGGTGTGCTATTAAAGCCTTATCGATGCTAATTCTAATGTTTAATAGTTTGATATATTTTGTATCTACGCTACTTATATTAAATAACTGGTTAAACTTAGTGCATGAACCCTATATTATGTACAACTATGCACAGTATGACTATGGCAAAAACTTGTAATTTAGTACTTATTTAGTACAATCTGTTCTAGAGCACAAATACTGCACGGTACCTACGTACCGTGCAGTATTTTTCAAATACCAGCAGGCTTAGTTGTACAAATTCCGGAAATAGCTTTGTGCGCGTTGAATTTCATAGATTTATTAGGGGATTCCAGAAATTGGAACAGAGGGGTGGAATCCTTTGGAAACGATGCTACATTGAACGCCTCTGAATATTTTGGCATCAAAATATTGTTTCGATTCCACTCGATAAGTTCGTTAGTTGGCACTCGGCCATAAGCAGCTGTCGACTGCTAGAAGTAGTCGAACTATTGACTGCACTTGATAAAATAATGGAATACGTTTACCTATGCGACTGTAAACAGTATGGTGAATTTAAAGTTTTTAACATAACATAAGGTCACGCCTTTTTCCTAAAGGTGAAGGGAGAAATGTACCCAGGTCTCAGTCCCATAGTAGGTACACCCACTCTTCGCCAGTTATGTTTCTAGGTCGCATGTATTAGGGGGCGGGCATATTACGCCTATTAAATATTTTCCTCTTAAAAAATTTAATCTTAAGTACTTAGGTATAATAGGTACTACCTTATAAAGTTTTCAATTTGCTGTAGATCAGTTACAGAAACTAAAATACGGTCCTCAGACACAATCCAATAAAATAAAATTCAATTCGTTTTTAGCATATTTTCATTTACATTCGAACTTTTACATTTGATAATTTAAACAAAAATATCGTGTCTACAACGTATTTCAGCTAGTCTGACGGGACGTTGTCATGATATCCGTACGAAATGTAGGTAACCTTGGATCTAAAGCAACCACGAAATGATTGCAGTATGATCACTAGATACGTGTGATCATCGGACAAAATAGTTCTTTTCCAAAAACATAATACGAGTATATTTATCAAGATATACTTACTGGTAGAAAATGCTACTCTACGTAGAATTAAGTTAGTCCTAGCGTTGAATTTTAAATAAATAAACAGTATATTATTAGAGGTATGAATTTTAACAACGTTATCAGAGTTTTCACGCTTTACTGCCCACCCCATCAAATAGTGTTTATAATAGATTTACGTATAATATTATTATGTATATTATGTATAATATTATGTATCATGTGATATTAGCTATCTATAGATATCTCTATAGATATCTAGCTACTAAAGAACACGAGCTGATCTATGAGGCTTTGCAGCCTTTGATAAAACATTGAAAGCCATAACCTATGAATAATTTAAATAAAGAAAAGGAAACAGAAGATATCGTTATGTGTGTACATTGTACGTGAAGGCCTACGGCGGCAACAGCGAACCCCGCGCATGCTGAATGCTGATGCACGACTCCAAGATCTCGACTACCACCTCCTGTGGTATATACTTTTTAATGATGAATAAAGACTATTATTTATTGGTGAGAATGAAATTATTAATAGAGGTTTCAATTGAATGATAACGATACCGTGTTTAATGATACCGTGGAGGTGGTATCATTAGTTTAATAAAAAAATCTAGGACTCACTTAAGCCTATTAGAACATTTTTGGCCCCATTGCGCATGAATTATTTAACGTTAACGCACATTATGTTTTTAAACATTAAATCTTTACATAATATTATGACTCAGTTATAGTCATAACATGTTATTATTCTTCGTGTTCATGTTATTTAATTAACTCATTGCATTGTGAAAAAACTATTGTGCATTAGACATTGGTGTCCAATGACCAATGTCCGCCCACAGTTTTAAATGCGCTGAGTGCACCAATTCTGGCAACTGGCAGCCCAACACAAACTATCGTGTAAATACTAGCAGCTCGAGGGCTCAGCCGGGTTTAACGCTCTTGCGTGGAACACAGCCAAGCAATAAAACTTGATGTTTATACAACGACTCTGCAACATGCTAGTTTATGTATCTGGCTTAACTTAACCCGATAGCTATAACCGCAGCGCACAGTTAGGCACACCGGCGCGCTGGACCGGTTGTCACTAAACTCACAGATAATATAACGAACGACGATTAATCGAAAATCATAACATGCGGAGGCTTCCAATTGAAATATTTGTTTAATATCATAAAATAGAAGGGCTGCGAGTGGCCGGCGGCAGGTGAACAGTTATTGTTGAAGTTAACGAGCCTATTGTTCCCAGGGTGGTTGGAGTGTCATCCGAGCCGTATTGTGAATTGTGGCGGTTGACTGTTTTAATATCATTCGACCCTTTCCAATGAAATGAATGAAACTCTTTTAAAAATAAAACATTTCTGATTACATTCCTTCAGCATTTTAATAGATTCTCACCAGAGAGAGATGAGAACGAGAAGAGCGAGAAACATAAAACTAAATTACTTAAGTACACTAATGAAATTTCCTGTTCAGTAAAGTGTAACGAAGTGTTTAGTGTTGTTTGAGAATCTCAAACGTCTAATAAAATATTGTAAAGTGTACAAACACAGTTGGAAATAATCTCAGTAACAGGAACTTGGAACAAGGCGAGGGCTATTTACTGACCGCCGGGGAAAGTAAAGTGGACGATTGTACTCTCCACTCGGAATAAACTGCCTTTGATTCCATAATGGGACTAACGGAGAGAAACTGTACACAGATACATATACCTAAAATACATATCTAGAGCGCATTATAATAATGGATAGATACGGAAACTAATGTGTTTCTGACATTTCTCAATGTGTTTCGAAAACTAAAATTAACCATAAATGATCAATTGCAGCACCATGATAATAACTTAATGAATAACATTTTCAATGCAGTGTCGATACCCGCCAAGATTTGAGAAATAATAATAGAGCCTCTTATTAATTCATCTCTATTCATAGCGCGTGTTTACAATTCTATAGTTGAGTGCGTAGCGATGGCAGAAGCCAAACCACGATTAATCAACGACAGCCTTGGAACTTCGTGCTCCACATCTTAACGCTAAAATTAATTTTCATATAGAACCTACTACATGTTACGTATACAGGGTTGCAGATAATCAGTTGGCATCCTCTTGAAGGGTCATTGTGCCTACACATAATTTAGAACAACTTTCACTGTGAAACTCTGAAATCATGATAAGCAGTTTTATAGAAAAAGTTCTTTGATCTAAGAAAATTTTTTTGCTATTTCAGTTTGCTTCAAAGTGATTGATTACCAGTAATCGTTTATTAAGATGCTGTTAATCTAATTCAAGATACACATTAACCAAGTACCTACCTACCATCAAGACCTACCATCAAGGTCACATAAGGAACATTCAAATGCGTATTAATTCCTGTCTGTAACAGGTCCTTAGAATACTTAATAGCAGTCTTACATTTTCCTGCAAATTTTCGCCTTGGTTTTCGAATCATGGTAGGTATTTTGGAAGTTTCACAATGTTGTTCAGGTTATATCTGAAGTTCGATTGGGAGACATTAAGTTGGTACGTGGATATTCATTTACGTTCTAACCTTTTTAAGTAACATTCAACGTTAGAGAGTTCTTATTAGCGAACCTTGATCTTTTGTGGAAATCAGCACAAAAACGTCGTGGCCCGACTGTTAATCGAATCGAAAGTGATTCGATACCACTAAAGACTTTTGTATGCTTCGATGGGAAAAGTCTGAACGTGACTCAGAGTTCTAGAGAAAATCTTTTAATGTTATGAAACTTAAAAATAATCAATTTGAAAAAGTAAAAGGTAAGTATCAATATGTAAGTATACGTATATTCTTATTTCAAACTAAAATCTTTTTGTTGAATTTTAATATTGTTACTTATAAAGACCTGCTCTACAAATGATTCTATTTTAAAATCTAATTGCAAAAGCTAGTAGCTAAATTCAGTCGGTATATTTAATGCTTAAATCTCTGAATGGAAATAGAAAATGGGGATCCCATAAATTGCCGAGACAGTTACAAGATAGTAATTCGGATTCAATTCCATTAAACGCGGACCGATGTGATACCATATAAGCGCATTTATGTGTAACCAAAGTTGTGTGAAGAAATGTTTGGTTACACAATTTAACAAAGCGCTTTGCGACCAGTAATGTATGGAGGTGTTAAATATTCTGGAGCTTTTTAACTGGTGTTTGGTAAAGCGATTAGACTGCAGCGTAGGTGGTCATTCGCTATAATTTGTTCCATTCGAGCCGACCACAGCTTCGTATATTTAGAAATGAGATTAGATGCAGTGAGTGCAACGGGCATATTGACGTGGCTACAATCGTAAAGTTCTATATTTATCTGGAGGTAAACTATAACTAGACAAGCTATGCTGATCATGACATCGTATATTTATTGGTCTGCTACTGTATGTATTGATTATTTGATTCTGTAACCGACTATAAAAAGTTATTGCGTCGCAAATTACAGAAAGCAGTGTAACAAAATATCTATTACTTATCTACCTATTCCGATATTGGCAATCGATTAGCAACAGCTCGCTGTGTCGGTTTATAATTCGACGCAGATTAAAAGACACCATTTCTTGTTTCTTAATGTTCAAGGAAATTGTGTCACAGGCGTTGGAAAAAAGTTCGCCAATTAAAATTATAGTTATAACTTCTTATGTATTAACTTATATAAGTATCAATAATTACTGAGATCTCAGATAATAATTATGTTTTTACTAAACATCATTATATCAATCAAGATATTTGAATAGGAAATCAAATGATCCATCTGCGTTATTATGGTAAGAACTCAGAATAAAAAGGTTAGTTACATCATCGTGGCAAAAAATCATGTTATTGAACAAGAGCGCACTATCAATATCATTGCAGAAGAAATAGACATATTTACCTGTACTATGAGTGAATTCACAAAAATAACTCTGCACATCTTGTGCTATAGATTAAAATAGAATATTAATTATGTAAAATTGCACGGCTATTGTATAAGGGTTACCTGTGAAAATAGTCGTAAGTAGAAAATAATTTACTAAATGTTAGCTTTCCTACACGATCCGCATAAAGAGGTTAGTATTAGTGAGTATAGGTAACTGGTCCGTATAATATTGTAATGTATGTACGTCTCTACATATTTGGTTAAGTAAGTAGTGATTTATGCGACATACGTGTGTATTTCGGTGACATCTGCGTTTGTCATCGGTCCTTCGCTCCGTCGCGTCGGTCGGAGGCACGCCGCGCCGTCTGAGCCTTTAAGGCCAAGTCGCGACTACAACTCAAGAACCCACGTATTAAAATTCCTTAGATCATAATAGATATTAATATAAGACCTACATAAATGTATATAGCTAGCTAGATACTATGTACGACTCTTATAGATTCATTTGAATTGTAAAACTTTGTTAACGCAGCTAGGCAGAGGTACTCTCCCACTAAAAATATTCGATATTCCATTAAATTCGTATTTTTAGGTGATTAACCTAGTACTAATACAAAACTGCAAACTTGTTATAGGTATATTTTACATTATTGAATTTTAAAAAGTTGTAGAGTTGGTACCCCAGTTAGATCTAGCTATGTTTTTGTATCCAACCTACCTCCAAGCTAGGTGTTAGCTAGTTATATCTATATCTACTACCTATCTAAAAAGCCACTTTGAAGTGTACCTATTCTGACCTAGGTCAATATTAAATATTCTATTATATATATTATATAAGTATTATTCTATTAAATTCTAATACAGATTTTTATAAGTGCATCACCTTGTCTGGATGACCTTTTACATGGGACCAATAACATACTGGCGAAATGTGGGTGTATCTACTATGGGACTGAGTCCTGGGTACACCTCTGCCTTCCCCTTCGGGAAAAAAAGCGTGAATGTATGTTATGTTTTTATTGTCTGGATGAAGTGGGTACCTACTTAAGTAGGAAATTTTGCAAAGACTGAGGAAAATTGCCTATGGTTTACATGATATAATATGTGTCTTCTTTCACCTACCTATTTGTAGACTTTACACAAAAACCTTTAAAGGACTTACGTTTGAAATAACTATAGCCATTAGGTGTGTTGGACACGCATGCCTACATACTCACGCGTGAATTCGCACCTTTTAAGTAGGTAAGTAAAACACCGACAGATCATAAACCAGTCACGCACTCATGCACTTAATTTGCGTTATCCTAAAAGGCACACAAGTGTTTATTTTCACTCTTGTAAGAATTAACACTACAATATTTTCCAGCTAAGGCAACGGGCAATTTAGAAACCACGAGTTAAGCCGCCTGCCCACTAGAACGGGCCAGCAACGTTTTACTATTCGTATAGGAAATTGTTGACCGTGCATTAGATAACGCTCCATGTGTCGGCCGGTCTGGTGAGCATAGTCTCAACCATTTCAATACAATTTATATTTTTTGCCAAAAATATTCCTATTCCGTTACTTTTTAGTAGGCAGATGGTTTTAACATGAAGTTACGGCTTCAATCTTCTAAATTCTAAACATAAGTGGAATGTTAATCTATGTAGGTATAATGTAACAGCGTGATTACACATGTTCACTTTATTTATGTGTAACATAATGAATATATTTATAAGGTAAGGTAGGGAACTCTGGCAGTTAACACGAAGAATGTCGGACTGTGATGCAATGGAGCCCCACCTGTGCGCGTCGCCAAGCGGTCTTCTGACGGCATAATAATAATCTTAACTCAGGAATTCCAACGGGTTTAATATCGTAAGCTATTAAGTCAACAAGTGTTTGTGCAATGCCGCATCATTTATAATCATCTCCTTGTCATTGAAATAAGTAACCAGCCAGGTCAAACATTTATATTACCTATATTTAAAAACATTTAAATGATAAATGAAAACTGACAAGAGCTTATCATATAATTAAGTCAATAAACGAAAACAAGTAGATGTGACCGCAACCTATAATCCCCATAATCTTAACCAGTTTTGTTTCTTAGAGCCACAGTTCCCGAGCGCCACATTCTAGAGAATCAATCTATCTATTTGTACGAAAAAAAGTTAAAATAATTGCTAAAATATAGCTTGAATGTACTTATTATGCGGTAATAAACAAAGCGTACTGTTGCTTGTGAAAATAGTTAAGATATTTATATAATGACAGACAATCAAGGCACTGTGCTGCAGGTGAGCGGCAACCTTTAATTAAAAGCCTTTGTAGTAACTGCTAACACAATTAACAATGCATTGGTAAGATTTTTCAGACAAACTGAGAAAAAAAATATCCTATCAGCTTCTTTTGAAATCTCGGATCAATTGGAACCTTGAAGTCGTTAATTTTCTGCTACACGGTTTACAACAATAAACCTCACATTGTACTTGTAGCTACTCGTACTTAGCATTGAACATAATATTTTTTTTTAGTTGTACTGCTACATTGCTACTTTACATATAGGTATAGTAACCTATAGTAAATAGTAGATATGAAGATGGATGTGTGGAGTGACAAGAATAGATAACATGAGAAATTAGTATTTAAGGGGACCTCTGAAAGTTGCAACAGTGACTGAGAAATTGCTAACCTGGTATGGACAAGTGAGACGGAGGGATGAAAGTTATGTGGCCAAAAGGACGATGAGGATGAATGTAAGTTGTTTATATGGGTAAGGGGCGTCCAAAAAAGACATGGATGAATAACTGTGTGAACGCAGATATGTGTGAAAGAGAAGTTAACAAGAGGTGACGGATGATAGACTGGAGTGGCGGAAGAGCCCACCTAATGTGGGCTAAGGGTGGGAAGAAAAAAAAGAGTAGGTCAATAGTAGATATACGGAAGTACGAGTACGTTAATTAGAATAAATTAGTATTTTCAACGTGTTTAACTGACGTACATGTAGATAGATAGAATCTATCTATATATGTTGGTACCCAGTTGGTACGGTACCAACATACCAACATACCAAGGTACCAACATACTTAGTATCTATCTGATAGATACTAAGTATGTTTATCTAAACTAAACACTCATACATAACTATGTGTATTGTAGGTAATCATTTAAACCTAAGTATAATGCGGTAATAACTAATAACTCAATAGAAGATCAATAATATTATAGAAGGGTTTATTCCCATTTTTTCACCTGGGGGAAAGAGGAAAAACATGAGACACTGTGGGAACTTGGTTGTAATATGATAGGCCGGAATATATACTAATTTTATGTGTAACGGCTAGCAGTGAACTTTTACACATTATCGTAAATTGAATACATATATTATATATATTATGAATAAGATGATTCGACATTAAATATGAGTAGCATGGGAAATTTCAAATCAAGAAAAGAAGGTAAGTAAGTATGTAAATTATTCGAAAATATATTAATACTTAGATAGGTTACCTTTTACTAAGTTATAGTACTTACATAGTTAGATCTTAGTTTACACAGCATATTTGTAATATAGAAAAAAAAACTTATATACAAAACTTACTTATATATAAATAGCACGAACTTTATCGAATGAGGCTCTAATATAATACCTAGTATCTACACTCGTAAGTCACCATGAAATCGTTTATTATACTTTTAGATTATCAAGTCATTTTGATAGACACGACAAGTCATTATGATAGATTTTTCGCTAATGTGAACTTTCGGAAACATGTTAATCGGAAAAATGACTTCAGAAGCTCACTCCTGAAGTCATATTAGATGCGCTACTCATAGCACATCTTATATTTTAATTACGATCACACATGTAGATACAAATCTCGTGCATTGATAACATAGGAATACCTACACCAATGGTTTAAATTTTTCCTTTTGTATTTTGTATACGAGAGGTTCTTAGTAAACAGTGTTTGCTCTCCCTAATATTTGTTGTTCCACTAGACGTTAGGCATTAAGGTAAACAACCCATTGCGATAAACCTCTAGACTCTAAAGCAAACTCTGCGAGATCTCGGAATAATACCGATTCGCTGAATAACCGACGTTAAAACTATTGTTTAATCATCACATCTAGAATATACTTAGGACTAGAGAGAATACGTGGAAATTATAAGTAAATAAGTAATTATCTAGATTATGAATAGCAAAGGTAATAATTACATTATAATGTATGTATACCATACCTGAGTAGGTTGGTATTTAGTTGAATTGTGTCAATTTGTGGTTAAATTATTAATCTGATTGTTGTTCATAATTATAAAGTTACCACAAGCCTTCATCATATTTCTATGTCATAATTTTCGAATAAACAATATATACCTATTGAAACATGACCGTAAATGGAAGATGTTCAACTTTTTACATCCATCATTAAAGTCGTGAAACGAGTTTTGTTTTGTATAACGACAACAATTTTGGTCGAGTCATTAAATTCGACGGTATTGAGATAAACCCAGTTATAAAATTTTAACCAAGCTATTAAGAAGTAATAAAAAGGCCGGTGAGGCACTAGGATATCTTCCAGAGGGGTCCATTCCTTTTTACTGCAGATTGTGTAGTTGGAACACCTGAGCTACTTGGAGGAATTAGGTACGAACAATGGGATACCTACACAAGTCACCATCGCTTCTGCCAAAGAGGCGTCCACTCAGTCTCTCAGATCAACTTATGGAGGGGGACCTGATTGGGAACTTAAACAGGGAGAAACTTTGCGATGGGAGAAAACCTAAATGATAAATTTTTAGGATAGATCGAAAGGGTGAAAGTGTCAAGATGACGGATGACAGACAAGAATGGAAGAAAAAGACGTGTTGTGCCGACCTCACTTATAATAAGATAAGGGCAGAAATAAGAATCCTTCCAATATCTCCTAGTGTACCTATATAAAAGACCCTTTAATTATTCTGTACAGGGAGAAATATATTTTTATCTGATTGTGGTTTGAATGGTATACTAAAACTGTAAAGAAATTGATAAATCATTAAAATCATTACGTTGCACCGCTAACTTAAATGTTTTGACATTTACGACATCCAATGGTAATTGCTATAATCTTGATCGATGGCGACCCATCCGGCGAGTCGATCTAAACTCTCGGCTAGATGTAAAACCGGCACTAAACTTGATTACGCGAATAAAAGTCTGTGGAACTCGGGCCAGACGCCGCGCCGTAGGTATAAGTAAAGTAATTACATTTCTACAGGCTTTGAATTTTAATCGTTTGTGGGCATACTGGGCCGTCACTGAGCACGAACTGTACACACGCTCTACGTTGCGCTAGAACAATAATTTTTGCGGTAGGTAATGTACGCTGACTTAATGGCACCTAATTAAATATTTTGAAGTATCTATTTATCATAATAAAATTATGGTTATCTGGAAGTGAGTTACATAAAACATTTCTTAAAAGTAATTAATTAAAAATAAGTGCAAGAATAGTGTTTTATCATCAATTCTTAAATATTTATCATTTCTACCAAACATGTTCAAATTTGAAATTCAAACTACATTATAATATTATTATAACTTTATCCAATATTATATGATATCTGATCGAGGCTTAATCAAAACACAACGGGTAGTCGTTAGTGTTTCCTTTACCGGCAGGTGCATAACGCATCGCTTGGAGGCGCTCCCATTGGTAGTTGCGATGCGCAGACGCTGATTTACAACCCGAGATGCGCAGCTGCTACATTTGAACATTCTTACTAATGCTAGGAAGTCACTGTTTAGACTTGTCAAGTGAAGGAAGTTGCGAAACAGAATCCCATTGAGGCAGGTGGTAACTTCGTTAGTGTACAATTTCAACGGTCTATTTATGGTTATGCCGGTGTCTCCCAAGTCTCAAGAGAGCCGATCTAGAACTGTCATTATGAAATGTGCCTGCATTAATAAACTTCTGATAAATGTTATACTTGACATACTTGACTAAAAGCCGATTGATTACAGTCAATCTTCGATATTACGTAATTTTACTTATTATACTTACGGTATTATACGGTAAGATACAGTTAGGTATTATCTATAGAGTCTAGTCTAGACCCATATAATGTACTCGTATACATACCTCTTAAATAAATCAAAAAAGGAATAAATAAAATATTTTTATTTTGGATCACTATGAGTTCATATTAATAACAGTCTCACAAATTTAGACCAGTTACCAACTAAAAATTATCACTTATTTTAATATTTTATCAATTATGTTATTTTATAAATAAATTATCAATAACAACATTCGAATTTACCTATAATATTAGTCCTCTGTTAATTGAAATTGTCAATTTTATGTCTAAACTTTTGAAATTATTAATTATCATTAACACACTTGTAATTGTTATTTAGTTAGGCTCATTGTAATTCCTACATTTACGAAAAATTTAAAATGTTTTTCCTAATAAATAAATATCTATCTATACATCAGTAATGACCCCCACCCAGTGTGACTATGGACCTAAACACATCTTGGAACATTTATTGTAACGCTGCTTCCTAACCTTTCCTTTTGAATATTGAAATTGAAATAGCGAGGTACTTACCAAACATACGTGCTGAGCCAAAATGTAGTTGTTCGTTTAGTTATTCAAGTAGTCCTCGTATTCGTACATTTCCCGTTTCCGAGGCGCGGCGTCGCGAGTTGCGTCGCTAGTCGGTGGCGTGACCAGATACATGACAGCGGAGACGGCGCCCGGGACACCACCAGGCACCACCGCTTTTCCCCTCACGCGATCCCACCGCACTAAATTGGAATGAGAAAAATACCTGATATTATGAGAGAATTATGGCCATTCTTGCCTGTTAGGTAGTGAAATTATAAGTACCTCGGTAATAAGGTTTCCCACTTCTGATTTGAAGTTTTGACGGAAAGAGGCAAACTTTATCTACTATAACTAGTTGGAACGTAAGTTGATACCTATAGTCAATTAATGTTTACTTAATTAGTTAAGCTGACAATTTTTTTATTGAGACAAAGCATGACTTATGACAAAGGCAATAACTTATAAGTCAATAACTACATACCTATATTCACACAAAACAACTTTACTTACACCATACATACCTATAGCCATTGTCCGTTCATTTCTGTGACTATTAATTAGTACAAGGAAAGGTAACCGTTGCAGCATTTGCTAAACAGCGCGGTTATTAGTCCGCGTCATCCACAGAACATTTCTTTTGTCACATCATGATCTATAACCCGATGGCCGGCAGCACCATCTAGCACGCACAGCCACATCAAGATCATGTCACGCTGGAGTTATGTGCGCGATTACTCCACTGAGCCCACATCTCTATGATTAATGTTAATTACACCTCGATCTTCTCGCGGTTAGCGATTAAGACAACCATTATACTATCTCCCGAAGCACCCATTACTCGTACTTTTCAAATATCTGAACATTTCCCCGACGGTGATAACGCCTGTGAAAGATTGCAGTATCATTACGGGATGCCTCCGTCGTCGGATCTTTTGACAGAGATTTGATGTAACTGGGTGTCGGCCCGCTAGCACGTAACAATTCTGAGAATATAAAACATAAAATAACTAGGTAATAACTATAGTAACTTTTTCACTTCGTTCACGTGGGAATTCCTTTTCCACATCATAACGCAAACCTATGTTATGTGTTATATTTCAGTTCTCTAAGTCCAGGGGTTGGGAGTTGGGGATGGGCATTGATGAGTGGGTGTGTCGGTCAGTCAGACAGGACTTTGATTATTATATAATATAGAGATTGTAAGTAGGTACTTTTGCTGTTATTAAAACTAAAACAGTAAATATCAATAATACCAAAAGTCATATTAATAATTCCCAACATCCAAAGTTCATTGTTATATTGGGAAGTTCCTATATAATTAGATATAATTTACTTGCCTTACATCATTAGTCATAAGTGATACGAGGTAAAACTAGATAGGTAGGTATGCTTCGCGTATTTTGTTAAAACATTATTAGGTAGAATGAGTTTAAATACTTAATCCAGACAAAACAAGCTACTTCATTAATTAAGTTAATTAACTTTCGAAAAGAAACCATGTTTTGAAATTTGTAGCAGTCATCCTGATCTCCTCCTACTTGCTTTGGGCACCTTAAAGGCATTAATTTGTTGAAACATTATTTCGCAAATTTTATGTTCTTCTTGTTATCTAATTTAGATAAAGATTCTGCATTTTGCATAATATTTCTTAGAGTAAATTAAAAAGAATTAAAGGCATAAATAGGTACTTTATTTACTCAGGAGCTAATTGAAGTTTTAAATTTCAACAAGTAGGTAGTAGTTTTTTAGTAATCAAACATCATGAATATTATAATGAACAATTAACGCTATTAGATAATGTAGTTCCACCGTGAATAAACTTCAATTATCTTCCGTTATAAAATGTTTTACAATGTAGGCATTCATGGGCCTTTTGAATTTTCAATTAGTGTACGTATTAAGGGTATAAAACAGATTAATAATAAATCTTATAAACACTTTCTTCGACTTTATTTAATTTATGGTAAATTTAAAAAATCCGTAGTATATCTATTGAAATTTCAATTTCATAACAGTTTTGTAATAAGGCCAGGTTATGAATCATAGCAGTTACTTTAGTGACCGCGGTGCTGGCTTCGGTTCACCAGTCCGTCACGGCACTAGTGCCGCTTGCAACTTTTTATAGAGACCAATAACCGTTAAATTCGATTACTACGTGGTACAGATGAAAACGACAGTTGCCAAACAAGCAGACACCGCAATTTTCACTCTTTACGGCGTCCACAGCAACCACCTCAGTTATGAAATTCTCACAGATCATAAAAACTAAAGGAAATCTCTCACTGTGGAAAATTCTAATCTTAAAAGGTCGCAACCCAACTACGAACTCTGGTGGAAATATGCTGTTCTGTAGTCAAAATTGTAGGTACCTACTAAGATTAGGTATATTTTTTTCCTTAATCAAAAGCGTTATTTGTTACATAGCAACGCGTAGTCGACCTTAGTCATACATATACGTTTAATTTACTTCTAACATTTTGAGGTTTGTTTTGTCATGTCAATTGGAAACAATTAAAAGTATTTGACAAGATAGCGTTAAAACACACAATGATTGAATGTTAATTTCTAATTGGTCGTCTTAGAACCGAGTGATTGTTAAATAAAACCCCTTGAATTATTTATAAGTCATCAAACACTGTTGTTTGCGCGCTATTGTGAGTTGTAAGTCGCGTTCAACGGTGAAAACAGGTTATATCAAGAATCAAGTTATCAAATCGACTGAGTAGGTGTACCTAAATGTGAAATACCTAATAATTATTATGCCTAATTGCTACACAAATTGCTTCTTTCTGATTTATAAACCTTGTAATGATTTAATATTTTGGTGGAATCTCCAAAATTGTGGGCGCGGCACGTTTGTGGCTTACCTAATATGAAATGTTGCTCAATATATGGTATACTTCGTCGAAAATGACCCTGTGACTTGGCCTTATTAGCACCCACCGATGAAGCACTATGGGAAATTGAATTAATTAAATGACAATATTGTGTTAATAAGTTAGTAGATTATGCAACTAATCCCTTGATGTATGCCTTCCTGTTGGATGATGCTTTAATGATTTATGATCGAAAATATTCTACGAATTCAAGAGAACTGAGGTCGAATATTACAACTAAGCTGAATGGAATCGTTTTAATTTTTCCTCAAACTACCAAAAACCAGCTTGTAAGAAGGCAAGTTCTACACAGGGCTTCCTTAGAGTTGGGAGTCAATTCGACCGCAATTAACTCGACCAGCGAGTCACCACTTGTAACTTATTTCAACTAAAACTAAGTTTAACCAAAATAAAATTATGATGTTCTCATCTCCAAAGTGGGTCACGATTATTGTATAACTTCAGAACCGAGGTTTAAAGCCGTGACGATAGATTTGAAGATTGCGGCGCAACATAGCATATAGTACCCTAGTTGCAGCATCAGTGCGCACGCGCACCATTGAATTTATCTCGACTCGCGTTACATAACAGCTGTATTTTTTCTGATTTAAGAAACCATTGACTATAATAAGCATCTACTTAGTTTCGCTTCGTTACTAGTTACTTGGGTACAAACTTTACAATAAAGTTTTAAAAACATGATCATAGTACTAGAAAATCTCCGCGGAATAGAATTTTAATAGTTCTTTGTACCAATCTACATAATCTACTCTTTGTCAAATATAGCTTGATCAATGACAGCTGAACAAAAATCTATTTTATGTCATATTTCCGTAAATTAAGTTCTAAGAGAGTTATTAATTTATCAATTAAATATAAAATAACCCGATTAGATACCATTTATGTACCTACCTAATTTAGGACCAAAAAATTCATTTTTGTTCGGCTGTCATTGATCAAGCTAAATTAACCAAGGTTTTGTTACATGTCCTAATGTGACAAACTATATAATCTATTGAGACATCGGATAGAAAGGGTTGCAATTAGGTTTTAAATTTATTACAATTACATTATGTCACTTATATTAAAAATATAGTAAACAACTACATGAGAAATAACAATGTATTTAAAAATTTTGTTAAAGATGCTAACTGATAACTTTAGTAGGTAAAAACCTACCTATATTACTCCAACTATACAAATTAATGGGTGTGTCTTAACTTAATAGTTTATAATATATTTGCTCGTACGACACATTATATTGTGTTGGCTGATAGATGTAACTTCACAGAATTCACTTGTAATAAACCACTTATTTCCCTGAAGGCACTATTTCTGTAAATAGCAAACACTTATCGGTCAGGGTGTTAGTGAAAATCCTGTTAATAAACAGATATAAGCATCTGCGATAAAATGAGTGAGAAGTGCGGTGGGTGGTAAACACCTGTTCATTCATAAGATAACAGCAGGCTTGTGGGGGCGAGGATATGGTCGTATCCATAACCACTCGAATTAACCTTCCATTAAGTTATGTTAAAATTAAGAGCGTTCATACCAAAATCAAAATCTATCGCCTAATATTACAATATTTATTTATTATTATTATATATTTATTTAAAAAAAGAGTACAGTATATATCTAAATAATTACATGGTATGTTCTTAAGTATTCAATTGGTTTAGAAACACTGGCCCTCATACTAGGATTCCCTGTGTTATGAGGAACCAGTTTCTCCCATCCATAATAATATTTCTCGACTCTATTTTGGTTGATGTTATTGTTGATTGCTAGTTTAATGATGATTTATGGTAAGACTCTTTTAATTCGAGAAATAAAATGTGTTTGAAAGAAACTAACAAAAATAGGGTATAATATCAATTTATATGAAGTCCATAGTAATCCTGTTGAAGTATGATCGCCATTATAGAACCTTCGTGCGGTAGACCGAAAGCTGAAATAACTGAGCTAAAATACTTGAAATCCTATTTTATTTTTGCTTTTTGAACAAATAAACCTAAAACTTTATATTTTTCTTAAGAAGTTGCCTTTAAATATTACATAGGTATTTTTCAAAGCTTGGTAGGTTCTTTTTTATTTTGGTAGGTACGCAGTTCTTTTTTCTATTTAGGTAGGTAATCATACCTGATCAATAACGAAAATATTGCATTGTGAACAAAGAAACTAAATTAAGTGCAATTATTTTACCTTTATGACAAAGAAAACACTAAGACATTGGAAATATAAGGCATAACTTAAGAAACATAGTTCGAGATAATAAGAAGAAGCATTGCAGAATATGTTGAAGTTTTCTGGTAAATGATCGTTCCTATATATTACTGTGTCAATCGATAGGTATTTTTAAATGCTATAATGCAACGAGAGACCGTGGGAGCCGTGAGACCTGGCAGAGGGACATATTCGGAGAGTGGGCAGCAGCGCTCTCTGGCACCAAGTATTCCAACTACTGCGATCACCAAGCCTCCTGCCAAGCCTGGTGATTTCGGCACAATCCCCCCATATTAATAGTTTACGCTGTTTCATGTTAGGATGTCTTCCGGCTGATGATGATGATGATGATGGTGATAGGCAGAGGTTCGCGACTCGACCCGTTGGATTATCTACCTCAACTACGAGGCTACATTTGTGAACTCTGGGCTTCAAAGGTATCTACTATCTATCCAAGCAATTTTCTAGCAAGTCGAGGTACATTATAATTCTAACCACTTGCCACAATTTTCGCAGAAAATAAAAACGAACATGATTATCCACTCAGAGAGCTATCTTTAAAGCTCTATGTTTCAAGGATCTCTATGGCAGCAACAGTACTTAACACTTACGAGTAAGTTTAACTTATGCATGTCCCTCCACCTGTCTGCCCATCATATGTCACACATATCAAGATCCTTTTAGGTATTTTTATTTAGATTTTTGGTTCCGTATATCGATGACCTATAGAAGTTTCATATACCTATTTATATTTTAAGTAAGTAGTACCTAAGTATGTTCAATCTTTCTATAAAGTATAATTATAGACATAAAATCTTTTTACGCTATAATATAAAAACAATTTATAAGAACAAGTGCCACATGTATATGTTGGTAGTGGCCGGTTTATGGAACTAATTCCACCATCTTGAAACTGTGAGTATTCGTTTTGTGCATAGTAGCGCACTGGCATGGGCACGCCAAGCTTGGCTATTATAAATATACTTGTGTAAGCGTGCCTTTTCCATTAAATAATACTCGAACACTTCAGCATATTTAACATGATTTATTCCAAGCCCACCATCTTCAATCTCGCTCTACAATCATCTGTCGCGCTGGCATCCACATCCCTGTGTTGCCATAGCGCCCTCGCACATGCCATAGATCTCCGTGAAATCACACGTTGCCATTAATACTTTCCATAAAACCACCAAAACGTTCACAGAATCCGTAGCATGCGCGTCACAAAATAACATCCACCCTAAACTTGCTAACTGTACCTATTTTACCTTATTTTACTACTTACTTACATGCGGAGTTATTAAACTCTTCTTCAAAGTTCAAGCTAAAAGCAATCTCGACAAAATGTACACTTATTCATCTTACGTTTGTGTAAGTCTAATTCATGTTTATTAAAGTGATTGCTTTTAGCCGCTATTGAGTATTGAGTATATTGACGTAGGTATGTTCAATTGCAGCAAATGTATAATTAGTAACCGAGTACTTAACTCGAATAATTCCACGTGTAGAGGAATGAGGCGGAATGTTGCTCCCAAGGCGAGCTGCTGACATCACCGCTTCGGAAAACTAAATCAACTTTAATCAACTAAGGAAAAGCTTACAACTAGGGTACAAATAACAATCAGGACGACATAGTGCGGCGAGCGTTCTTATTTTTCTCTCAAAACATTCAAAGAATTACCATAATGTCTCGATATTAATAAAGATTATGGAATTCATTAGGTAGGTATAATACACAGTGTGTAGTATATAGTTTAGTGGTAGGTGAATACCTACAACTAGGTTTTGTAATTGAACTAAATTTGAATAAATTTAGTTCAATTACAAAACCTTGTCGTGTCAGTGAAACTTTGATTCGGAGGACTAGTGAATGAGAAATGAAAAGTGAAGGTCGCGCCGAAATGTCGGAATTAGCATTTGTATTTAGTAATGTTGCCTGCTCTAGAGAGTGGATCAGTGTAACCTTTTGTATCCACTCGTCACTCCTCTTTTCGTGTTGCGGTAAAAATTCATTTGGCTAGTCGAACCAAACATGGTAAATTTCAGAAACAGTTTTACAAGAATGGTCAATATTTATAGATTACTAGCTGTGACCCGCGGTTTCACCCGCGTAGTCTTCGTTCCCGTGGGAATATCGGGATAAAAAGTACCCTATGTGTTATTCCAGGGTCTAAGCTACTTACGTACCAAATTTCAGCCCAATCGGTTCAGTAGTTTTGGCGTGAAAGAGTAACAAACATCCATACATACATCCATACTTACAAACTTTCGCCTTTATAATAGTATTAGGATATTAGGATTAGGATTAGGATTAGGATTAGGATATTGTTTGCCCATAAGTTGAAGATCATGTAAGAGCATAGAAATGTTCTCGTAGTAAGTTCTATATTTATTGGGAAAACGTCAAAGGGCGTGTAATGGAGCCCTCGTGAGCCGTATATGGATTTAAGATGATTGATTACTGAGCACTGAAATTTCTGAGTGCTATCGCGTCCCTTCTCACTGTGCGTCACACATATCACGAACTAGACCTACTAGGTACTTATCTCTATGTTAAGAGCCACCTCCTCTGAATTGATTTAATTTTAACATGATATTATATGGGTAGATAGATACAGTTTGATACTCATAGGTTAAGGAAAGGATTCCTACCTAAGTATAAAGTAAAGGAAAAAGATAAATAACTTTTAAAGTCAAAAAACTGCAGCCTATATACCAGTTACTGTACTTATACTTATAACGCGATCAAGCTAAATAGGGGCTGGTGATTCAGATCGGCCAGATTTTAACCACGGACTGTGAGCCGCCATTATAAGAACTTCAATACCACTAGCAACGCTGCTGAACAAATAAGATAGTGTGGCTATAAATATAAATTTAAAGAGAGTACAACGTCATCAATCAAATCGTACGAGCACATAAATATCTATTAGAATTTCTTATATTACTGTCAAACACCATCGCAAAATAGGTACCGGTCTACTCTGTCTAAAATTTGTTAACCTCTTCTAATTAGGTTTCAAAATAATTTTAATAATTGACGCGTGTTAACACCAGCTGTGAATGCACCTGTTCTTTATCAGGGACTGTTGAACTCTCCCGATCTTTCCTTACCTTCTCGTACACCGCCATGTTTGACGCCATATATAACATCACATTGCGAACTGAGAGCACCTGATATGTTGGAATATTGCAGATGTGCGGTTGTCCTTGGAATCTTGTCTCTACTTAGATATACTCGTACTAACAGTAAACCTGATTAATTCATGTTAGGTGCATCGTCTTTATTTAAACAGTAAATTATATTATAATATACTGTTTTTACATCTACAGCGTTACTGATTAACTAGGTATATATAGGTTATCAGTTGGACATCCTCTTGAAGGGATTATATTATGAAAACAGAAGTAGGTGGATACATAAGTGGATACCGAACCAGTAATAATCAGAGACATAGAAATAAAAGTTCCTATATAGGCTAAACAAAGATAGCTTTATGTGCATGTAGGTAACCTTAGGTACTTAATTCAAATCGTAAACTTGGGGGAGTTTATCTTCCATGGAATATTATCTAACAAACAATAGTGTACAATAAGTCAAAGCCATAAAATATACAGTCCCCAAATACTACACAAATCGTAATTTATTGCAATCGCTTAATTCTAAGTCATAAGCCAACCATTAAAGGGGATAGCGGTAGGCCATGTTAATCGTCTAGTTATTAGCGAGTTTGATAAATTGAAGTCCCGTTTCTACATACTCGGGTCTTCTTTTTTCAACTAGGTACACTATTACAGAGACACTCTCAACATTTTCTCTCATTTGTCCTTTTCCGGTACCGCCACGATGGATGGGTGTGCTTAACATACTTCTGGTTGCTCATATTATACGCAGGGAATGTTAATACTTACTGCTAGTTACTTGGAGTCGTACCGTTACACTAGGCTTGAATAATGCCACAGATACATTATACGGCGTAGGCAATGTGACGATATATTATAAGGAAATGATATTATAGAATTTGACTCTGAAAATAAACAAGTTTGGCAGGCACTCGCACGTAAATGTGGCTTCCGTGCAAAGTGTAAATTACGGTTGCCGACGATGATATCACATAATATCTCAAGCGCATCACATTTTTGTAACGTGTAACAGCTACGTGTTCCATTGTAATAATCCCGCTCCCAAGGTCTGTATCACAAGCCCAACATTTTTGCTTATGGAAATACTTATACATCACGCGCTCGTGAAGGCTATAGTTTCCATACTGTGACCTTGGTAGTGGTTAGTTTTTCTGTGGCGTCATTGCGATGTTTTTCTAAAGAGGTAATATAACATAATGTAGCATTTAGGGGCGGTGCAGTGGACGTCCTATGGGGTGGAACAGACTGACCGTTACTGGTTACCGTTGTTACGTAATTACACATACATTGTGCTGGGTAAATGGTGTGTTATTATTTACTGTACTTGATGGTTAATTATAATGGGTGGTAATTTTCAGGTTTACTTCGAGGGAAAATTGTTTACCTGGACAGTTGATGTTCTCTATACATACCTACTTAAATAAACCTTTCTAGTTAAGGGACTTGTTTAGTAAGTAGTTATAGGCACTGTTCGTACCTCTATTTCATGACAATAGGACAGAACAGATAATACCTAGAGTTAAATAAGAGGTAGGTACCTTACTTAAATAATAGATAAGAAATATTATGTATAACGTTCAACATAACATTACAATCACGTCTTTTTCCATGCGTGTAGGCGGAGGTGTACCCAGGACTCAGTCCCATAGTAGGTAGGTATACCCACATTTCGCCAGTATGATAATGGTCCCATGTAATAGGGGGCGAACCTATTGCCATATACCGGGACCAGTTCCAAGCAGTTATTGAGATAATTCCTAATATACACGTCCAATATTTAACGCTTTGTCTGACCTGAGGATCTGACTGTACTGGAATATCTAAGATCTCGTAAACTCTAAATCATTAATAAATGAGAATAGAAATTCCAGACTATGATCTAAGTTTTAAGGTTCACCGAAATATGCTCTAAATATCTCTAGCCGTTATTAAACACGCTACAGAGAATAAATAAATAGTAGACAAAGTTTCACAGCTATTACAATGATAAGATGCTAACTACAATCTTTACCTATTAATTAAGCTTATAACAAAACTGATCTGCGTGATTGAGATGGATTAGAATTATAAAAATTGACATCGTCAGGTTTATTTTAAGTTTCACGATCGGAACACGCGTTAAAATCTTAGTGTGACCAGTTGAAGAAGTAAAGAGTGATCTTATTTTGAGTTTAATCAATTCGACACACGGTGACCCGCCGTAGTAAATCCTAGTTAGTATTTAGGTATAGAATCTACTTATCAGTGGTAGGCACAAAAAATAGTTTCCTGATTTTTGTGTCACGCAACGACTAACATTAGCCAAATTTTTACCAATATTCAAGTATTAGTCAATATACCAATGAGTATTGATTGATTATACTCTAACATTAGGGAACTTATTGGACCCAATTTTAATATTGCAATGAATATCGTCAATGTGTAACACCGAGTCAGTAGTTCTTATTCTAGTGTCGCTTATATTGTATTCCCAATAGCAGGTATAATGATAATTGATTATTACACCTGTCACGTATGAAGCTTTAATTTATAAGGTATAGGTGGGTAGGTACCTCAAACTCTAAACTGCGACGGCTCGTCACCCGCCCACACTCAATTTCCATTTAGCAACGGTTAAATCAACACACTATTTTCCATTTCTATTCCTCATTCCTAATTTAATCGCTCCCAACTTTACTCTTTGACATTTAATTCCGAAATGGAAACCGTAATAACAGACAGTTATAAAGAAATCCTTTACCGTCTATGGAAGTTTTGAAAATTAAAATAATATTATGAATTCTTCTTTTTATATTTTTTATAACCAGAGCTATTTGTGTCCAGTGTCTTAACATAATAAATAGAGAATGTTTAATTTCTTGGCACGTGGACTACATACCTACTTATATCATACTATGTAACAAATCACCTAAGTAAGGGGATCCAATGCGGCTGCTTCATATTGCTGCTGCTCTACTACGTAAGTATTGGGTCTATTACACCAATGTGTGGTTCCATCATCCATCCTTATTATGTTCATAATAATGAGGAAGATGAGCGTGTTTTTTTATGACTTAGAAAAATCAAACAAAAAATTACAAAAAATTTGGTGAAATTATTTTTGCGATATCTCTAAAAGTGTATTTTTAACGAATTTTCAATCTCGGGCATTCCTAAATCCAGAGCTGGCTCGACCGATAAACGCGTGACGTCACATCGCTCGATGTCCTTCTCATTTCTCGCCCTTACATACGATCTCTGCAGTGTTTTTGTGTTACTCTTGGTATTTTCCTGAGTTTTTGGTATAATTTGGCAAAAAAATAGGATAAAGATACTGTATAGTACCTCTTTGTTCTAATACTCCGGTACTAGCTCTCCGAAAAAATATATTATTCATGTCCCAAATGACAAAAAAATGAGAAATCCGTGCTGTAAATTAATAAAAAGGCAAAAGCCGTTATTTACAAAAACAAGTCATTGCTGCGAAGATCATTTCAATGTGAGTACATATTATACTTATTCTTTTAAAGGTTTATTAATAGGTACTTAATAATAAAGGCCAAATCAAAAGTACCTACAACCGACGAGCATGTATGAAGAATGTCATGAAAGTGTGTGGAAGGAAATAGTCTCTGCCTACCATCGGGAACGAGGCGTATGAAAAATAGTGCTGTCAAATGTTATGAAATTTCATGATAAAAAGTAAGCTAATAATTTGAGTTTTTGGGGTTTCGTAGTAAATATACGAGGAACCCTTCTAAATTCGCCATGTCTATCTGTCTATCCATACGTCACAGTAATTTTTCTCAGAAACTGTCACCACTGTGTAAATAAAATTTAGCTAGTAAATGTGTGTTGTAAAACGCTGCTAGGTTTGGTTTTTTTAAAGTTAAAATTAGAGGTCCATGCAGGTAAAGTGAGGATGAATTTTTTTTCCCCTAGTGTGGATTATGAACGTTGAACAGGTAATTAAAAATTAGAATAAGATTTCTTACATTATGATTTTAGCACAAGTATGTGATTGTAATCTAAAATGATTTAAGAATGCACATCATAATGTGCTTGATTACCTATTTGCCTAGAATCTAGGAGTGATCTACTTAGTCATACAATAACAGACTTATTATTTCAGATTGAATTAGACACTGAAAATCACGTGAAATGGAGCCAATAACAGACTTATTATTTCAGATTGAATTAAACACTGAAAATCACGTGAGCGTGTGCGGTAGAACGTTGAAATTGAAGCAAGATGCAGTACCATCAAAATTTTTATATCAAAAAACAAAAAGAACATTAATAGTTCGGCCTGGATTCGAAAAGAAACAGCAAATAGACTTTTTTGAAATGCTTCTTACAAGAGAAGTACAGCCGTCGGTAGCTCAGCAAGACCCAGTATTTATTTCTTCGAATAGTGCACCTAAAGATGCGGAGGAGTCTACTAATCCACTAACTCTCTAGAATAATCTAAATATAACCAAAATAAAACCAAAGATAAAAGGATCCAAGTAGAACAGCAAAAAAGACGTTCAAACTCAGACTATATAGAGCATGAAATATGTAGCGCTCTCACAGCATTTATTAGAGACCAGTTTTGACATTGATAGAAATAACAGTAACAGCAGCAGCAGATTCTATAAAAAACTACGAAGCATATACAAATAATCTTAGAAACACTTATTTAAAAATATTGCAGCAGATGTAGAGAGTAGAGATGCATGGTTGCATCCTTGCGAGACCTCCAAGCGTCAGCACGGGTAAAGCAAGTACCTACCAAGGAGGAAGTTATAGAAACGAAACGGATTGCGGCTCTACGTATACAAGTCGAACGGTCGATTGCTCGTATAAGAGACTTTAAGATGACTTCGCCTCATGCATGTGTTGACACAAAAGTTATTGATATGTTAGATGATGTTGTAAAAATATATTGTAGTATAGGAAACTTACAAGGCAAATTAGCTTAAGTAAATTGATATTGTTATTTTATTTGTGAGACTGGAACCCTCGGTGCGCGAGCCCAACTCGCACGACTTGGCCGTTTATTTATCGATAACTATCGAAACTGCAATATAATGGATAGCACTAGTGCCTTCAATAAAATAATCGACTTCGGAATAATGGGAACTAGCTAATAGGATGGGTAACGGTTTTCAAGGTAAGCCAGCCGACTTTATTTGTTTGTAAGACAATAACAATCTCATAAAACAATATCAATAAGCTACGAATGTGGCAACCAACAGCTGGGACATAAGATTATTGAAGTTGGCGTATGTATTGACAATGACTGGTAAGAGTGTTTACATTCTTACCAGTCATTGTAATATTACATGGAACTAGGTAACTGCTTATAGGTAATCTGCCGAACTACATAAGTACTTACGTTTTGTATTCGCTATATTTAGATAGGTACTACTTACTTCGCTTCCTTCGATTTTAGCACTAATGTACTTTGCGTGATTTGTGAAATAATCCGCAACCATAAGTCGGCTTTCGGCAGATTATTTGTTGCCCACGAGAAAATCCTGGTTTCATTATAATAGCACGATTTCCAGTTCTAGATTACGAACGAAAAAACGTGTACGCAGCATTCAAAGTCACAATAAAAAATGAAAAGAAATATATCTCCCAACAAAAGTACCCCGCTCTCTAACCTACCACCCATACCGCGCGCCCTTCGCTTACGAACCGGCGACGTGACGTCACGGCGCTTACTTGGACGGTTCAAGAAGTTTTCGGAAGCTGCAAAATTGATTGATTTTTAAAAAAATCACCTTTCAAGATATCGAAATATTTTTTTTGCAGATATTATTATAATTACGTAAAGTATTTTTGAAGACAAAAAAATGCGATTAATTTTCATTTACATCTTCCTCATTGAGTCCATGTTGAATCAACATTGCTGTTTCTTCGTAGAGACAGTGACTTTGTTTTTTAATAAATATTACTTTATATAAATAGACAAACCTCCTACAACTTAAGCCCTGTATAATTGAACATTTACGCGCTCAATATTCTATTTACGAATGAATGCTTCTAATCTATTGACTTTCAAGTAAATATCTCTATACATTTAAGGGTAATATCTATCAGTCTTAAGATGTGACTTTTTATGTTAGCTGTAAGAGTAAATATCCATTAGGGTAGGCGAGTAATGGACGGGGCTACATTAGGACCCGGGTCGTCTTACGTCATTATAGTAACACTATTTTCGACGATAACAAAACGCTGAAGTTACCTACCAAACTTGACAAATAATTAAACATCTGGTCTCTACTATATCGACTGAGATTTTTTTGTAATTTCTTTGTATGATGAATTTTCCAGTGAAGTTCTTCTAATCAATGCAAAACTAAGGTTATTCATCTGATTTGACTGTACTGGTAGCATGAACATAAAGATGACGACCAAATGGAGTTAGGTATACTTTTCTTTAGAACTTTTTTTATTGTGTTGTACACTACCTACTTATATTATGTCAACTGACAAAGATATAAAAGCCCAGATAATAACTGCATCTGTCTCTCTACTATGCTGGCACTGCCGCGCTAGACTTACTAGTACTGAACTAGATAGAAATCTATGGGGAGGCTTATAATATTAGCAGTGGACGTCCTGCGGCTGAGATGATAATTACGACCAGTCTACCTTTAAAATTGATTTATGAATGATGTGCGACGAATAGAATAAATTGTTTCTAGAGATTCAATTTCTAAAGCACGACACATTTTAAGGGTTTGTTCACACAAGGCGATTGGTAGAATGCAAATGGAGCAACGTCAGCGCAGCGCACTGCGAGCTTTCTGCGATAAATCGCTTTGCAAATACGACGCGACGTTTTGTACTCTTTATTACGTTAAAATACAACGATATTATTTTTACTAATGTCACAGCTAATTTGGAGATGTTTAGCACTCTGCATTATTATTTCTGCCAAAATGCAAAGTGTTGAGCATAAAATCACCTACTCATTATTTTTGTCGACTGTTTCCAATGTTGACTGTACCTATACTTTTATATTTTGGATGTCCTGGGAATTAAAAGCTTTGTGATGATGACATCATCATCATCTCAGCCATAGGACGTCAACTGCTGAACATAGGCCTCCCCCATAGATTTCCATCCAGTCCGGTTGTTAGCGGCCCGCCTCCAGCGTGTTCCTGCCGTCTTATTATGCTTATTTATCTGTGATGATGTGATGGGAACAAATTTTTGGATGTTTTGCAATCACCCTTATATTCAATTTAGGTGCTTTATTACGTGAGAAGAATAAACGGGCAAAAATTGGTGCTTAATTAATTACACTACTAAATTATTGAAGTCCCATTAAAAATTGTATAGTTAAAAACTTATTGGATAACTAAGGACTTGTATGTACATTTTTGATCACAATAAAGAATATTCTATTCTATTCTAGTGTGTATAAGAGTAGGTGCTAATACAGCAGTTATAGAACTTAAGTATTAGGTATTTTAATTTTTTTAGACTAAGCGGTCTACTCGCATGAAATACAATACGAATAAGGAAAGAAAAATTTCACCCACGGGCGGGATTTGAACCACGCACCCTCCGCACCAATCCGTGGTGAGCGCTCTACCACTTGAGCTACCGTGGAGGTACTAATCGTCCGCGAAAAAGTTTTCTATCTCTTCTACCTAACGCCTCTAGGGGCGTGTGTTTTTCTATAGGTGATGCATTTCGCAATCTACCCATTAAATTATTCTTTCCTTATTCGTATAGTAAGTATTAGGTACCTAATCTAAAATTTGTGTTTGCTTTGTTTCAGCAAATCATAGTCACAAAGTAAGTGCATAAGGCATGTTACATGAAAGAACTTTGTTCTAACTCGACTATAACGGCCCCTGGGGCTATTTCTCTGAGCTTGCCTTTATCAGGCCATCGAACCCAGTGAAAGTTAACTATACAGACTTGCGCTAGTGCTTGTACAAATAGAACTTCGTTAAGTTGAACCTTAAAGTGAGCAAGTTTAAACCGAAGATGTAGTTTACATAAATGTGGTACCTATATCTATTTAAATAGTAGGTAAGCAGTAGATATCTCGGTTCAGTTAGTTTTGTGTGCAATTGAGCTACGATAATGCATTTTAGTTGCAATCGTTGATTAACAATTAATAATTAATGACCTACTGAAATAAGCACACAAAGAGGCATTACCAGTCAATTGTTTATTTTGTGCTAGTGACTCACACAGTTTCACACGAATAAGTAGCAGCGAAACAGAGTAGATTAAATAGATAGTTACTTAATTCTGTAATATGTACGTTGTACTAATGCATTATATATAGTAATTAAATATTAGGTACCGACTATAAATCTAGGACGATATAACCACTCTTCCAACTTATTGTTAGTCATTGACGTATATTCTGCGATAGACAAGAACGTTCATAAAAAAATATATGCTCAAATTCTGTTACTAAGTTCATTAAAGTTGCTACGTCAACAATAATTTGTAATCAAATCAACCGAAAAATAAAAACTTAATTTGTGTTTCCGTAATATTAGCACAGCTCCGTATGCGTTCCCACTGCATGTATGTGTGTTAAGCTATATACAATCTTAAGGTGCACAGATTAAAGTGCACTTTATTCGAGCAAAGTGAGTCTTCGGAACGTGAAATCTAGTACGTAGTAAGTACATTAATATCGTTATTATTAGTTGACACTGCGCACGTTAATAAAATTCCCAGCCGGCAATTTTTTTTTCGGACCTCTTCCATATTCGTCGAACGCTACTCTTGAATCAATAACTCCATCCATTTGTGACCACTACATTAATATCGGCATCGGCATCTGCACACAAAGTTAGCGGATGTACAGATTACAGATAGACACGGCAAGCTACTTTATCTTATATAAGTATGAGCTGTTCCCATGGGAATATCAGGAAAAAAGTACCCTATGTGTTATTCCAGTCTAAGCTAACTGCTACCAAAATTCAGCTCAATTGGTTCAGCAGTTTTGGTTTAGTAACAAAAATCCATCCATCCATCTAACCACAACCGCGCTGGATGGCGCGCGAATCGAGTAAGAAGTCGCTAGCGTATTGTTGTACTAAGATTTAAGATACCTATATAATATTAGTAGGATGAATATTTATAAGGATTCAGTGTGTAAGTTTAGCCGCATCGCGAAGAGCCGACGCGTGGTAATAACTTAATTAAGCTATAATATTATTTATGCTTTTAGTTTTTTTGTAACAATTGCATTCATATTGGTGTTTGTTTAGTACTATACAAGCAGCAAAGGGTACGTAAGTATGCCGCCGCGCCGCCGCTATATTTGCCACGCGGCGCCAATCTATAAAAAGCTCGCACGCGCCCGTCTGCCCCACCGTCTCATACTGTTGCAGTTCTAACATTGAATTATTCATCTTGTTTCAGGATATCTGCTGCCCTTCTTATTACGAGATACTCAAGAAAAATAATAAACTAATCTTTTTAGTATTAACGTTAAATGTTAAAACTAAGACTTCCTAGTGATAAGGGCATAAATAGGCAGAATTATTTGTTATTGCACAGTAAACAGGTTTGTGTATATGTACTTATTATATATCTCACTTTGGGTGCACCAGGAGTGCAGAGAGGCAAGCCAAACCGCAAGTCGGTTCCCGTTGTATCTCGTAATATTATCTAGATGGGAGTGGGGTCACACCCGGCACTACCGCGCGCTTGGCAATCCCGCGAAACTACTGCCACAGTAGGCACACATTTTACCGCTAATGGCTTTTATCATTTCAATTTATTTGATTTTAATCAAAGCAGCTAAATGAGTAGGTACAATAAACAACGTGGAAGGTACTTGTAATTAGGAGCCATTTTTTTAACGGGATATTTTGCAATAACGACAACGCTAAACTGATATGAAATGATTTAAATAATGTTACTCCCGCTGTTGTATGTCAGGATCGTAGCAAGTGGAGGGAAATAGTCTCTGCCTACCCCACCGGGAACAAGGCGTGACTGTATGTATGTATGTATGTACTCCCGCTGGGTTTTTATTATCAAAAGGTGTTCCTGTTTGTGTTTAAAATGGGCAATGATAATGTTATGTTATGTATAATATCATCAGTAGTCATTACGCATTGTCAGAAAACGGGTAGGTAATGAGTCATGATACAGTAGGTAAAACCTAAAAAAATACAGAAGTTTGTATACCTACACATCTCGTAACTTATAATTTAGAAACTTAATCCTAATTCCGTTAAAATTCTTAGCTAATTAATTGTTATTCACTTACAATCGTTGATAGCGTTCTTTTCATTAACAACAGCCGTTTGCATTAATTAAACTACCTACCTTAATTAACAAATTCTTGTGTCGCCTAATTGTAATCTTAGAATTTAAATTCTACAAAAATAGGAGCGAAAGCGAAAGTAGTGTCCATCTAGAGCAAAGACCGCTTTACATTGCCTGTTGCATAAACTAATCAAATATCAAATCAACGATCAATGAAGCCGTTTGTAATATTATGCAAAACACTTCCGTTGGTACAAAGGGTAGGTAGGTACCTAATTTAGTAACCTTGCTAGTTTTAGAGCTTAAAGTTTTTAAGGCAAGGGTGAGACATCAGGGACAGTGGCTCACTGCCGCAAGTGGCGCCGTCTGGGCGCTGCTAGATGACTCACTGGGCTCTCCAGTGTGGACTCCCCTTTCATTACTCGGCCATTTTACCCCATAATTGATATGTTAGATGTATATCTATAAGCGGAGCTACAGTCTCGTATTTAAACCATGGGTTTTATTATTCTGCCTCTGTGGGTGTTCAAATTATTCATTGCAGTTTTGCCGTGTTTGGTTAATGGTTTTAGTCATCAAGTGTAGTAAAAAATAAAAAAGCTGATCATTGCAAGCATTTTACATACTTACCTAATATAAATTTAATTCTAGTCACAACTAAGTAGGTACCTACACATTGCTGATTATTCAATATTCTTAACAGCATCTGTTCATTAGATACCTATATATACCTTACTATACAACATCAATTTCAACTCAATCGACCAAATTAACATACCTAATATCTAAAAGTGACATTAAGACCGGTCGGGTCCTGGTATACCTAATAATAAATATCAATGGCGTGTTTCCTGTCACGATAGCAAATTAGACGATAGCAAAAAAGCTAGGTCATTAAGATTTAGCTCTATTTACCAACCTGTTATACAAGTTTCAAGATGTACATATACAGGTATACCTACCTACTTAAAGTGCTGCTGATAATCGTCAAACTGAACAACTAAAAAAAAAAAGAACTGCAAGATTCGGAAAAAGTCGTTTGACTTCCCATAAAATAGACCAGGTGATCTCTTTTTTATGGTACGTCGACATTTTTTTGTGACTTGAAATTATTTATTTTACAATATATTCAGCTTGACGGGTGCACCTCCTTATTACCATCATTTTATAACATCAGCCCGCCTAGCACGACGGGGAGAATACGTATTTTCCTCGCTTTTTGTCTCTTTTGCGCCCGAACATGTCACATCTGCTGTCACGTTCTAACCGCCTAGGACTTCATTTTCCCTGGTCACTCTGCTCCGGGGCTGGTGTAGGTAGAGGTTTAGGTAGATATTTTTTTATTTTCTAATAAAAATCTGTATAGACTTCGTTAATTTTCCTGCATTTTATGGTTACCAAGGAACACTCAATATTAATATTATAATGTACCTATATTGTGTAGGTACGTAGCAACAGGGTAATCGCGTGACTTGCACCCTTGCAATCCTTCCCTTCTCAAATTAATTTCCAACCCTGCCTGTTAAAACGTCAGTGACCGCATCAAGTTAGATATTTTGAATTTTGGACGGTCCAACTAGATCTATAAAAAATTTTGTTTAATGCCAATAGTATTGTCAGTTGATGACTCATGCTGCACTAATTCTATTATGAATCCGTATTTTGTATTAAAAGTAGTTTCATCATGACTGCCTCGTTGGCGTAGTGGTCGCTAGCTTTACTGCCGATCATTCGGCATTTCCCAGGTCAGGTATTCATTACGAATTAAGTTCGGTAGATAATAGGCTCGCCCCTTATTACCTAGGACCGCAACATATCAGGCGAAACTAGGTACACCTCTGCCTACTGTTTATCCTTTCATCTGCTGTCTATCATAACTCATATAAGTAGTAGGTATAATTCTTTTAAATGTAATACAATAATAATGTATGTGTGTGAAATGTGTATATTGGGTGTAGTTAATACTTATTGCGCAAGCCAAAACTAAAGTTTACAAATTAGCCAGTTTTCTTTTAAATATGTAGGTATGTAGGTATACGTAATATCTCCATATCCAATATTCAAGTTCATAACGAGAAAAAGGAAAGGCGGGAAGTGAGAAATCGTTCACATAATACGCCACGTCAGATCCGATATATTAAGTTTAGCAATATTTGTTTCTAGTGCCTTTCCAAGTTACGAAAAAACGCTTTCCACTTTTCGTATCCGTATTATTTCCTTGGAGATGCAAAGCAATTTTCTGCAAGAGATAACCTCTCTAAACGAGTTTTCTTACACAATATTTATTTGGAGAACAAACCTCATGGCAACGATTTTATAGATCTTTTTCCCCAAACATCAAAGTTGCTGAAATGTGTTTTGCAGACACGTTAGCCAGTCATTAGGTAGATACACAATATAAAAACAAAGCCGAGCTTTTCACGGAGGAAATTAAAGAACACTGGGCATCTGGCATAATAAAAGTGTGTAATCGAATCGCATTAACTTTTCATAGCGGACTTATACATTTCGATGAATTCCTGCAAACGTTCCAGATGGTTAAAAAACCATGCTTTCGACGCACAAAAAATAGTTTTCCTTGATATATTAGTAGGTATTTGAGAATTTGCCAATTAATGTACTTACCTACTGCTTTACGTATCATGTTTTCAAAGCGTGCTAGATGCTGGATATAACTACTTCTTAAAAATAAGCTAATATGCATATTTAATCTGCTCTAACGATTAATTAATAATGTAAACCTAAATTAAAACAAGGTGCATCGGGGTTATTTCGTTAACGGGTATATTCCAAAAGTTCTAAATTTTTACCAAATAAAAGCAATATTTGCAACTGGGAGCACATGTCTAGACGCCATCTTTATTAACCTCGCCGAGTCAAAGTGTCGCTAATGCTGAAGCTAAGAGCGTGGTAATAACTTAATTAAAACAAGGCATTTTCGCCCTTTTTTAGTGTATCCAATAAATACCAACATGTTCTGATAAGTTATTTGAATAAATGTTTGTTAAATAGATAATAGCTTTTTTTTTTTTTGCGAAATTAAGTGGGGAGCACAACACTGTATCTGTGTTGTGCTCCCCACAATTATGAATGAATCTGAAATACCCATTGGGGGTTATTACGTAATGGTAATTTTGTTACGTAATGGTAAGTTTGCAACTGCATAAATATACAACCCAACTATTCAAATAGTTAAATTTATAGGATCTAGTTACATTATTAGAATTTAATAAATGGCAATAAAACAATTCATTCAAGAGATAAACGAATCAGTAATAGCACCAATTATAGAATTTGTTCAAATATTTTACTCAAATGTAAAAGCATAGTCAACTCACTAAAATTTATGTCTGAATTCCCCCGATGCACCTCATATCTAACATCTTACAACCATTAAAGATTGAGGATATTCAACAGCTCTAAGTACATTTCCTTTAAAACAAGTTCTTCTCGTTTATCAATTCTAATCACAACTTCCTTTTGTCAATATACGATCAGTTTTAAAACCTTTCTCAGGATTTATCCGACGTTGAACTACTTCGACCATCGCAATCAAGTACGAGTAGATACCTACTATGGAAATCAGAACAGCGATTCAGTTCCGTTTCGTCGTATACTTAAAGACTGCACTTAAATCTTGAACCTTTTAAGGAGTCGAAGCCGATATGAAAATAATGGTGCTAGCGAAAGTACCGCTCTGAACACTTTCCAATACGATTTTCTTACTCCATATTTGTAGAGCAATGCCTCCTTTTGTTTCTAAATTATCCATATAAACTAGTTCCGTCAACTAGATTTTGATTAGAATAGTTTGTTTGTTAGAATCTCTCCGTCGTGCCCAAAGAATTTCACTTCATAACTTGTAATACAGAAGCAAAATAAAACGTGTTTTAGGAGATATTCTATGACAAGCTACATATTTAACGGCTTTAAAAAGAAACATGAAAAGTTAAGTAAAGAACTTCGTAGAACTCGAGACAATTTTTACTAGAAACTACTTTAAAGTAAAGCAAGTGTCGTGTTAAAGATTTGCAAGTCGATGTAAAGTCGCAATATTACGTATAACCACTGAATACTAATAAGTATAACCGAAGTAAATCTACAGAAATTGTTATAATAATAACAATTTTTCCACGTAACTAACTTTATTCTACATACCTAATTGTCTAGTCAGTTTCTATATTAAAAACATTGCTATTCAAAATGCATGCACGTTTAACAACCTGATAACTTAACAACTAAGTTATTTACATTGTTTTATTCAACTAAAAGGGAACGAAATTCTAGAGATATTCTGAAAAATAATGTAATAACCTAGCTGCATATGACCATAAATACTCGCCCTGCTCGAAGCGACGTTTCCAAACTTAGCTAGTGATTGTCTGATGAATTATTCAGACGACAAATAGCTCTCACAGAGAGATGTTTAGGCTGAGCACAGAGAGTACTTATCTGAGGGGCTGGTAGCCGCAGTCTCGGCTCAATACCGAGATTAGCCGAATTAAGGTATTACGCCCGCATCGACACCGACAGACGGCATTCGAAGGTATTTCCCTGAAGACGGATAAATCACGATTTTCATGGCTACATTCGAACGGCTTGCGGATTTTGTTTCGGCAAAATATTTATTTGTTCGTACACATACGAGTATAGAGATACATAATATTAGATGTAGCACGTGTATTCATGTGTCACAGATATTCTCGGAGAAGTAACGAATTCTCTGTTGTTTCTACACACGAATGTAAACTCAAAACAGTCTTGCCTTTAATAACAGGCACTCTTAAGCGGACATTTGTAAACATTGTTCTTTGCTTATGTAAGTTTCATAACCGGCGCCGCTCGGAGGAAAAACATCTTGCCAAAATAACTAATAAATGTAAATATTATTTACATACCATAATATTGGTAGATAACTATATGTATATATAGTTATCTACCAATATTATTATATACTTCAGAAAAGAAAATAAAATATGTAGGGTATGTTTCTAAAGATATAACGCACCTGTACGAACTCTACGGGCCTCTACTTAAATTTTGACCCTTAACTATAAAACACGGCAACGTCTGTGCGCTGAAGGACGAAGTCGACCATTCGAGGGTAATTCCCAAGGGTTGGAGTGCTTCTAAAATCTTGTATTACGTGCCACTGTGCCACGTCAGCGACCACTGAATTACGAGCCGCAGGTTTTACGTGAATTATGTTTTCATTCACGATTATTGCCGGGCCTCTACTTAAACCTTATAAACAAGCATTTTTTGACCACAGATAAAGTAAAATACATATTATATACTTACCTAGCTAAGTGTACGACTTGAATTGGTAGGTATATAACTACGCATATATACATTATTAAATTAATATAAATAGTGGCTCTGGCTCTCGGGGACTGTGGCTCTGAAAAACGAACCCACGTTATCTATATGAACGAACCCGAAATATAAAATTACAACAGTAAAATTAATGTAACCTAATCAGGAATCAGGTTATTATTAAGGTAGTTATGCAAGTTGAAAACTTTTCAACGTAATGCGATAAAACAATGGCTTGAACATTTAATTTAGATGTGACTCGATTATGAAGAAGTAAGTTCACAAACTTTATGATTCACGATTTATGAATCACATAATCTTAATTAAATTTAATTATTCCTGAATCTCAAGGAGTGAAATAACGCGGTATCACAATTAGAATTTTGAATAAATCTTCTTACCATTTGAAACAAGCTAGGTACTTGTTTCAATACCTATACTATATACTATTAATTATGCCATGTAAATTAATACAGTCCTAAGGCAAAGCCGTTTATTAAAATTAAACTCGGCCTGGCGTGGAACTAGGAAGATTAATGATGCCTTGAATGCTGAGTTATGTAAAGAGCAAATGGAGTGGGGCTAGACGGGCCTAGTCCTGGCATCAGTCCAAAATCACTTATCTCGCGTTATTGTTAACAGAAACCACGATACGGATTATTACGTATAGAATTCAACTGTAAATTCGATTTATCATTTCGAATGTAACGGCTTATCCTCTCCGGAAGTACAGTGCCGTTTTTTAAAGGCTTATCTTTATTGATGTTGACATTGTTTACGATGCTCTAGGTACGCAGTACGCAATAAAAAACAGAACTAATCATAAGTAATAAGTAGATACCCAATAATCAAATGACACTTAATTTAGAAAGAAAGAAAGAAAGAAAAATTTGTTTATTACCCAACCTTAATACGATATTACAATCTGTTAGAACATATACTTTACAGTGGTTGTAGTAATTGGCTTGTGCTCAGCATGTGCTGCGCTCGGCTAACCGTGCACAGCGCTGTTTTTCAGCACGCACCATCTTATTTAAATTTTTTTACATCCTTGTGGCATATGCATACCATGCCAAGCGACTTAATATATTGTCTACATAATATATTTTTACATAATATTATATTGTCTTAACATATCATCTTTTACATATATATATTTTTGTGTATCCATACAATGAATATATTTTATTTATTATCACCACCTTACAGTTTATTGCTTTTTGTTTTTGTTTTTAGGTATTTAGGTAATGTATGAGCAAACAGTATTTTGTTGGGTTAGTGGGGGTACTTAAGTATAGTCACGCAGTTAAATAGGATCGACTTTTTAAAGACCCAAACCTTTAACAATCATCTACAGGTAACACTTCCCACGGGACCTGAGAAACTAAAAGAAAACCTTATTTATTAAGCGTTGCAAGCGGCACACGGCCGACGCGCGACGTGCAATTTACAATACACTTGTTCCCGGCAAGTTGGTTAGAGTTCGCGAGTTATATTGTTCCCCTTGGAGAAAAATAGGAAACAAGCAATAAAAATAGTTCCGTGCAACCGACAGGACGGAATCCGACAGGGAATTACGTGGGTAAATTACACATTCCGGGATATTGTCCGTGTAATTGAGAGGCACGCTCGTTTAACTGGAATGTGCTAGCCTAACCTGCGCAATCGCACGTTGTGTGCCATTTACCTGGTTACCCGCTTTTGGATAACCTTAATAACCCACATACCTCAATAACCTACCTTGTTCTTAGTTATCGTCATCATTAGCCGCCGTAGGCAGAGATACTTGCAGTTGCAATACTTGCATACTTGCCGCTTGGCAGGCGGGTTGATGAGCGCAGTTTGATAGTTTTTATGGAGATTACGCTGCTGCCCGTCCTCTGGATCTCATAACCCTTAGCCGGCTCTTACGGCAACCACGGTTAGAAAGGGTGGGGTACCTACTAAGTATTCTATTGCCAGCACCCCACGGGACGGCTATTAGATAAAATTAATATTAATTCCATATTGTTATTTGACAGGTACATGTAAAATAAATTTTAAAGAGCTTGTTTTACTTAATAAACAACGGTTGTAATTTCACAACTACTGACAACTGTTTAAACACGAAACGACACAAAAAACGAACTGAAATGTTTATTAGAGCTACTGGTGCCTTATCTAGGCCACATAACGTTCACGCCTCGAAAAACAAATAGAATGAACGACTTTATATTAAAAATGCATTTGATTATGCTTAAAAACCATATTTCTCACATGAATTTTAGAACGGTGAATTTGTGTATTCGCGGTTTGGACTACTAACGTGTTTTTATGATAATTGAGAGCGACGCTATGCTCTCGTTGATGTTAATTCGTAGTGCAGGGAAAATTAGGAAGTGTACCCACTCGTATAAAGGTTGATTAACTCACAATTTAGGTAGCAAGGACAGTGAGATATTTGGAGATGGAAATCCAATAAACGGCTGGATTTGTGGCAATTCATACGCGTAAAGTCGGGCATTTTGGACAATATTTCTCGATTTTTCCGCTTCCGACGCAGCGGAGCCGCACGCATGATCGCCCATAATGAAGACTATCCGACGACGGTTCGGGACCGACGGAACGCCGTTCGGCTCGCCGCGGTCCGCGTATCACATCAATAACAATCCTCGAAGATCCTCGCCGCTCCACAAAGCCACGGTTACTGGTGACAATTTGTTCCGGACTTTATTCGACTGTATATTATTCCGACTGAAATTCTCCCTTATTTTTAAAACGTTTCAGTTATAAATCGTAGTCACCCAAGCTCTTTTCTTATATTATGTAAATCGCAAGAATGTTCTATATAAATTAGCCGAAGGAAAGAGATGGACCACTTTTCCACAAATGTAATTACGGGAAGTCATAAATGAAAACCTAATTATGAAATTGGTCATAAAACAGTGTTTTTATTAAGGAACTGGATTGCGAAGTAACTATGCTAGGTGTTGCTGATTGTAATTGTACCTGTCTTCACTATGTATTAAGTACCTAAGTGTACACCAGTACATAATATAAGTAATAAGTAAGTATTAGATAAAGTGCATCAAGCGCATTGTTAATACAGCGTTTCTATGATGGATAATACTAGCCAAAATGTATCATTAGAAATAAGTAGGTATAATAAGTTTTTATGACATGGAGTTTCCAGTTCCAATCAAACTAGCCCTCGATCTCCAATGTTCAGATCCCGATTCTAGGTATTATCTATGTATATCCAAATATAAAATTGATTAGGTACCTACACTAACGAAGTATAACAAAAAATGTTATTTTATATCACATAATGTAAATCCAGTTCTCATTAGACCTTTATGCGCAATTTAACATAATACACCTACTGAACTTTATTGTACGAGTATTACCAGTCTATTACCAAAAGCTTACTGACGAACAATTATACCCACACCTACCTATACCTAACGCCTGACCTAAGAAATAGTTAATAATGTAATTAGTTAATTAACCTAAATAGTTAATTATGCAAAAACGGTCGATACTTTACAATTTTTAATTGATTATACTTATTGCCCAATCGAATTAGGATTATAAAACAAATAAGTACCTACTCGTTTTTTCAAAAGTATATTTAACAAATAAGTATTTCCTAACGCCAACGGATAACCTTAACCTTAAAGGTTAATTAAATGTTGCACTAAACTTGATATTTCACTGAATTATTTGAGTTTATTAATTGGCACTGTCACTAATGAAGGTGATGCTACAATAATTATTTAAAGGTATATAACATTTATGTCAATAAATAAATAAAAAATATTATGATCCATAAATATAATATTTCTTTAATTAAATCGAGGTGACTCCCAATTCGAAACTTGGGTAGGTATGGGTAACGAAATATCATTATACCGCCGTAATTAGCAACGCTAAAATATACTATAACGTACACGAGTAGATAACCAAACTATTATATTACTTGGTAAGTAGGTACCTAGATATTAATAGAGATTGTGGGATAAGGCCTGGGTAATGTTAATATCTAAACATTGACGTAGATGAGTTAGCAGGCAGCATGCGGTCACAAGCTCCAGCCTCAAATCAACAGACAGCAGTCAGAATAACGGCATCAAACTGTGTTCCGCATTTGTGGAGAACAGAAACCACCACAAACAACGGTAAAAACCTCCCGATGAGATATCCAATAATCACAAATCCTATTACAAAACAAAACAAACTCTACACCTCTAAACCATAATTGCGATGCTACGTGATTTTATGTTAATCTCTATAAACACTTGTTCAATGACAAATCGTGCACCCAAAACAGTTATTAAACTCGTGTTTATTTAAATTTATTAGCTTAGTTTATTTTATTTAGGTCAACTGTACACAGACACAGTTTGGGTCTTGGGTTCGGACAACGGACAAACTAATATGTAAGTAATTAATAACTCGGAAGCTAAATATAATATAATAGGCAGATCCTAAGTCAGTAATTGTAGATAAGTTAAGCCACAATCATCATTATTCTCGGGACATCACGCCCCTAATAGTCGGTCGGTTTAGCCATTTCAGTCGCATCTCTCGCGAGTATCGTGAGACTAATGTAATTAGTTCATTACTTTGTCCCGGGACATTCCTAGCCGCTTTGTATGTCTCCGCAGATTTATGTGAGCCTCCGTGTTTTGCTGTGGGCCGGAATACGAAATTGCGTTTTTTACTCTCTATATAAATAGCCTAAATAAGGACGCGGTAATATGCCTCAATGAATAAGGATAAAATGGACTCTAAAACCAGAATTAAAACTGAATTATTCTTACTCGTATAATACCTATATAATACATACTTACTTAAATGAAATTCTATCCATTTTTTATTTGTATAAAAGATGTGCTTTGAGAACATAATATTATCCTTAGCAGCGTAGGTGTTTTGTTTTTGTTTATATATACCTAGAACACAACGAGTTATTATACCAAATATCCAATGTGTTATCTTAATCTACTATGTCAGTTATGATTTTAGGAGACGCTTCAGATATTTTAAACAAATCGTACGCAGATCGAGTAAAACACGAACATCGGATTCTATGTCCAAATAACACGGTACATGACTTCTACATTGCTAAGAAACCGATGACTGATGAGATAACTCACGCAATAAAATATTCACTGAGCTTAACACAGAGTTTTACGTTTTATGTGATTTGGTAACTAGACCTTGACAAATGGAGTTACTGGACCTTCAATTTATTTAGGTATTACGGCATCAGATAAAAACAATCGACGACAAAAAGATTCCGCCGGGTCGTTTCAAACAAAAAATATGGTGGTAATGAATGGTAAGTTCAAGTTTAGTGGATAAACATGTTTTATGAGACTTGGGTCGGACGGTACCGTTAATGAGTGTATAATGCTAATGAGCACACCTGCCTCGTTCTCAGTGGCCACGACCACTGACTGACCTGGCAAGGTAGTCAATGTGGGCCATCGTTTCCGCCAATTTTATCTATACTTCGATACGTTAAATAAGCAATAAACGCTTGCAAGGGAATGTAGCACTGTCCTGTAGGTACCTACATTTAATTAAGTCTGCGGATCCTCTATTTTCATAAGACTTTCTGCTGCTGTTGACTCTGAGTATAAATTATTGAGGGCGGATAAATGTAATTCCCGATTTATATAGATACTAGGTATATTAATTATTATTGGGGAAAATGTTATTAAAAGACAGAGAGATTTATCAACTAGGTAGAGAGATGTTTTGTTGCGATTCATTAAACTTTTCTTAATGGTGTTTTTGTTACAGTAATTTAAAATTAGTGTCGTTTACCTACATCACAACCATAACTCGACGTATGGAGGGTATGGTTCCCTGCTCCATTCTCAATCGGTATTCCATTAGGGTGTTGTCTACCCAATCAAGCATCATTGTTTTGTTTTAGGCGGCATGTCACCGAGGCTGTGCCCTCCGGCCCGACGCGGCGTCGGCATCGAGTCACGCCAGTGAGCCGTCTATGGCACTCGGTTTGAGTTGCGTAGACGAGCACAGGGAACGCATCGCTGATGATCGCTGACATCCAATTAGCCTCCTGCCCCCATGCCCCGACATATAAGCGATGTTCTACCTTATAAAATATATTCCAATTTCGTTTCTACCTCTACATGCACTACTCACATCATCATCTCAGTTGTTATTTCATGATAACAGATAACTACTTTGGGTAGATTTAACCTACTTATCGAATCAGACCGCTGCGCAGCTCTCACGGCATGATAAATACATTGAATACATGAATAAGTACATTGATGCATACAGACTATAGATCACTTATCATTATAAAAATATGTGAAACGATGAATCAAGATAACGAGAATCATCTTTGCAACATTTTTTAGCGATTTAGCAAGAAGTTCTAATATAAGATAATAACTGAACAACTTCGATATATGTACCTATTATACCTATCTAGTTTTCCATTGGTTGATTGTCTCAACACAATTATTAAAATAACCCACGTTACAAAACTAACAGATTTACCTATATCCCATTCTCCCATGCCTCTTAAATACGATCAGTTGGGCATTCATCCTTGTTCATCTTTGTTCGATAGGATCGGACAAGAAACGCACCGAACCTCTGAATACATATACGTTGCCCCCTTGCGGATTCCGATTGAGACTGCTTCTCGAGCGTGGAACTTTCTTAACTCGTCTCTGTTTGTGACACGCGTACAATAACCCGTTTAGATTTATGGACTTAAATTCTTGGACCAATAGTGTGGTAGGAGGTATAATAAAAATTTAGCACTTATAGGTTTTAATTCATCATACTTATCTCGCTGTAAGCTTTTTATTTTCCATTTTCCTCATTATTTTTTTAATTCACTTCACATCACACATCAATTATTGTGTAAGTAGAACCTCTACTTACTTTGCCCAAATATATTATTACATATTTTCCAAAAATATTATTTTTAATGTTCGGAAAATTTTGCATTATGGTATTATTTTATGATCTATAGGTCCTAGACACGTATGTGTTAAGATTAGAAAATCTAAAGTATTTCAAATTGTCCAATAGGACTGCCCAACACTGCACTGTGCACATTTGGTATACGATTCAGTCAAGGTTAGTAAGGTAGGTGCTTTACTATTCTTAGAATATCTCTTAGCGGTCGTGAGTCATTTCAGCTACCCTGGTTAGTGAATCATTTGAGTCTACATCACTCTTCGATTGTTTCTCTATAAGTAACTTCTATTTCGAATCATACTTCGACTTCAACTTTGGATTATACTTCAGGCATCTAAATTTTCATTTGCCTTAACCTATACTTATAGGTCTACCTATATAAAGTGAATATCAAACTAATTTTCTAGAAGGCTTTTAAGCAATAAGATAGGTAAGTCGCAATGCAAATTTAAACTAGGATCGGAATTAGTTTCCGAGTTAAGCCCCGAGCGATCGCTTCGGGTATAAATCTGTAGGTCCACCCTCACTACAAAAAAGTTCACGATAATTCCTGAAACTACCAGACCGTGGAGTGTATCGTCCGTTAGTCTCTCTCCTTGAACGATCCCACTTTACAACACTTAGCTTGTCTTTATTGTATTTAAATAAGTCGAACAATGAATAATGCCTATTCTGTATAGACTTTAGATATTATTAGTTTATTAGGTATAATAATTAAGTACCTTAAATATAGCTTATATGAAAAGGTTCAATCTCGATATTCAGCTTGGATCCAATAAAGTGAGCATTACAATGCAAAAAGCTTGGTAAGCCAAGTAGGCTATGCAATATACTAGATGGACAGAGGAATCTTTGGTCTTCAGTCGGTATATGCAGTCAGTGCAGACATGCCTCACACTATTCACGTTGAACCATAGCCGTCGGCAAACGCGAACAGGGTTACATACCGCGATAGTGTCTATGCATCGCACTGATTTGCTTCTGGCTCGTTTCCAATAACTTTTTTAAACTACACAATATATGCCATAAATCTTTTTTTCATATTGAATTTCACGCACGTACGGCGCTGAATTACTGTCATAAAAAACAGAGAGCTGAAAAATATTCGATCGACAACCCTGAAAACTAAACAGTCAACAGATAGGCACCCGAGATTAGGTAAACAGAAATAGACTTTGATGAACAGAATTCCTATCGTCTTTCACTTTCTGAATTTTAGATGATATTTTAATGCGATCTTTCAACCTTGTCATAATCTTTACAGATACTTGATAGAATTCTAGAACCTACACTATAACAGATAGTATAAGGAAATCAGAAGTCGTAAATATCACATTTTGTAGTGTAAAGTAGTAAATGGTAGGTACCTAAAGTTGGTATTGAGCGAAATAAACGTTCCATGCATTGTGATCGAGATGAACGCTGGCAACGAATAACAAATGGTGGTGTTCCCGCGGGATCGGCCGCTGGTCCCTGCTTGAAGCGAACCATCATTAATCTAACGATTTTTATCTCTTAGATGTCACACGCACAACTGCTGTTTTTAGGATAATGCATGCCGCATGGTGCTATAAAATAAAGCACAATTAATGTTACTTCATAGTATTTATAATCGAGAAAGTCAACGTAAGTCTTTCTTTTGCATATATACTTATTATAATTGGTGTTACGTATTTTTTAATCATCGCACCTGCTGGAATAAAAACATTTACAAATAAAAAAATTATCAAATCCATTTTAGCGCTCCTATGCTAACAAAACTTAGATGACCGTTGCCAGTCCATTATTAACTTGGTTAGGTATTCTGGTCACACATCTCACGTGCAATGACACAGTACCTAGTACCTACAGTTAAGCATATTACATGTTCCTACTGCAGTTCGTGTTACGAGGCATCACGTCCAATGCTGTAGTATAATCATATATCGACATACTACATTATTATAATATACTAAGTCCTACGTACACCTATAGAATTCATACGATACCACTCGTATGCGGCTCGGACCCGCTAATATTGCATAACCTTGGCCGGTTCTTGTAACACTTGTTAATTAATGTGGTAGTTAGGTAGGTACTTAGAGGTACATAGGCAGTATTTGCCTGCGGCGGTTAAAATGCTTACATATAAGTCAACATTCAAATGATACCATGTAAAGTGAAACCATAAGAGTTGCACCTGTGACACTTCTTCTTCTTAAGTACGAGTAGGGTCACAATTTTATTTAAGTTTTCTATCTGCCCCCAGATACGCCTCGCCGTGTTGCAATACTATACTGTCGTGGGAGATGTAATAATCGCGATAGAACCCGTAATACTACACCCAAATAAGTAAGACTCAATGCCAATAACAGCCAAGAACCACAAGAACTTAAACAAGAATCATTGCCGTAAACGAACCTCGCTCGACAAGCACTCGCTTCCTAACCATATTATGAGATCAAGTGCTCTTTATGATCTTCAAACAAAAAATTATTTTTTTTCCGTTTAATTTCTCAACGGTTATATTTCAATTCAGCGTGTCGACGCCGAAGGGAAAGATTTTATTTTTTATAACGTTTGCTTGAGATGCTGTCTCCCGTTGCGAATTCTTTTTTGTGGGCCTTGATTGATGACTTTTCTTATATCGTGACGTTTCTTTGGGTCTTTACAACTGAGCTTGTCCTCTGAATCCATCAAGGGAGAAGGATTAATTACTGTAACAAGCGCTCTACAAGCATTGTCAAAGAATTAAGACCTGACTTTGATCAACATTGATTGAAGCCTATACTGAAAAACTACAAAACAGAATTAAACTTTTGTACTTGTCTATAGAAAAATAATTACATATTTTATCCAGTATTTATACATCATATCTTAACAATATCACCGGTTCAATAAACTGGAGACCAGAGGGCATGCTCAGTCACAGGACACGGTACCTAATGTTCAGTGACCGGTAGTGAAGCCAATGACAACCTTTTCACTGAAGCGTATCCCATACATGCTGCACAATAAAAATGTTAAGTTATCTACCTTAGTTAGTTTCATTACATTATGGTGGTAGTTATTGGTGAATGCCCACGCAGGACCCGACAAGGCCCGCCTCGCCTCACGCGGTTATTATACATATTCCATGTATGAAATTTTATGGACCTATACCAACTCCTTAATGTCACCGGATCGCCTCGCTCGCTGCTGCTCGCATGCTTGCCACGCTCTGGTCCCGAATGGTCTGTGCAGCACGTTCCGCAGATGGTCCTGGCACAGACGATGCACTCCTCTCCCAAGCTTCATTTCCAGCCGTTGTTTCTTGGAAAATTCGAGGTCCGCTGGTTGACCACGTGAGGTTCAGTGGTTGACAGCGCAGCAACAACGCAACGTCCATCCGTGGATAATCAGTCGTCGAAAGTCGAGGCGGCGCTTGTCGATAGTCGGTTCCGGCGTGGTTCTAATGAATTATACATAACATAGCAACAAACTTCATGATTCAAAGGGATGAATGCAGATTTTTCTATTTGGGCCGAATTTCCACGGGAAGAATCTGTATTAATAAAAGGCGTACAGACTTGAAGTTTGGTGGGTGTATTTATCTACGTAGGGCTGTGCTAAGAAAGGAATTTTGAAAATTCACCTTATAACGGGTCCAAAATGGGTGTGAAAGTTTCGATTTAAAATTACTATAATATCTCCGAAACTATATTGGTTAGATAATTCAGTTTCTGTAAGAATACTCCTTACATAAAATAATTAAACACGCGTTTCAGGTTTTTTTTTTAATTTACATTTTAGGGGTTAATAAAATTTGGGCTTTGATGTGACTGATTGATGACAACGCACAGCCTAAACTACTAAACGTACAGACTTGAAAGCTCAATGTCCACTCCTGGCCACAAATGAGCAGCATGTGGGCAAAAAGACAATTATACTAAAAGATCTGTCTTTTCAACATACTATTTTTTATTTTATATTTTTGTAGCCAGCCAAATGATAAAAAAGTGACAAAATAAAAGTATTTTCTTAATATCTGCTTTTGACTACGATAATAGGAGCCACCATGACAGTTTTATTTTTCAAATAGCACCTATGGAGTTTGATGTAAAAAGGTTAGTTATCATAGTACTCAATTGAAAAATAACAATCGAATAAAACCTTTTTTGTTGAAGTGAACTATGTTGGAATGGCGGATCAATTTCAAATAGTGACTCTAATAATGTCGTTTTACATTTAATTGTAAGATTTTTTCGGTTACTACTTTTGTTATACTATATAACCGGTTAAAAAGTGTTATTTTATTTAATTATTGCGTCACAAGTCTGTTCATTCGTGGCCGAAGGTTCATGGAAAGTTGACAGAAGCCTTTGGTGAGCGTATTTCTCTTACTACGTAGGGGTGTGGTAAGAAAGGAATTTTGAAAATTCACATTCTAAGGTGTCCAAAGTGGGGGTCAAAGTTTTGATTTTAAATAACTATAATATCTCCGAAACTAATCATGTTATAAACTTCAGTTTTTGTAAGAAAGCTCCTTAAATAAAATAACCAAACACACGTTTCAGACATTTTCAATAAATTTACATTTTTAGTGATGAATGAGTGAGGAATAGTTTGACACCCGGGAAAGGGCACCGAATTAGTGTAAAGTGTAGGTATATCCCCGAAATAATCCTTTAAGGTACCTAGTAAAAAGTTTATCGGCTTGCATCGCATCGATAAAAATATTAGGGTTCCGTATAAAAATGTAAACCCTTCAATTCCACGTGGACGAAGTCGCGGGTAACAGCTCTAGTATGGCATAAATCTCCAAATGTCAAAAAAAAACAAAAAAAAAAAAATATTATGTGTAAAATAAATGAGTTTTAAAATTCATTATTTTTACACCCGGGAAAGTATTTATACTTAGTTTTAATATTCTGTTCATTAACCCTACCACGGCAAACCAAAAAGGGGTGGTTTTATAAAATTATAATTTACGAAAAAAAAAGTATTATGAAAAATTTAATGAAGGTTAAAAATGCAACTTCGATATAAAATATAATATTAAATAAGTACCTAATTGTAAAAATCCAATTCAAACAGAACTACCTAACGTTCTGCTCCATTTACTATTTACTCGCGCAGTCGGATGGTGAGACCGTTAACTTCGTGCGACCAGTTGTTAAACTTAATTGGCTGATTTTTACTAAATTATTATTTTAATTTTGTTATTGTTAACAATTTTGAGTTCATGCTAATTTTCACAGACAGCTTACAACTTATGCTGCTCTACAGTAAGTAATAGTATACTGAAGTACTTTATGTAAAATGCCATAAAAATACATTCAGTGTTTTGACAACAAAGTATAATGTATATCGGTATCTACTTACACCAGATACGATATTAATAATATATATAGAAGGAAATCAACTGCCTATATTTTTAAAATGATTTAACTTGACTGGGCCTATTAAAATGTTATTAAGATCGTGACGCGTCAGATCTGAGGCTATTACTTTGTTATGGACTGGCCGAGCGAGAGGGGGTCGGAACGCGTTTGATGCATAAGTGATCAAATGGACATCACGTCGGTGTTTCATTGCGCAACAACCGTTACCTAAATATTTAAATTGAGCTCAGATTGATTCGATATAACTTCATGCACGGTCCAGGCTACGGGCTCTTGGGTGCAGGCAGCGGAGATCATGCTACGCTCTCTATAAAGTCGAGCACAATAACCGACAGATTACACAGCGCTACGTGACTGGTGGCTCTAAGAACTCTTCTTTCAATTATATCACCCGTTACAAAAACTTGATGCCATCACGAAGGTAAAATTCTTAGCCTTAGCCTGAGGTATATACATTATACATAGTAATTATACCTATATATACAACGAATGAATTTTTTTTGCTTAATTATGTAAGTACCTACTTACTGCAAAGTTTGAAGGGGTTGTACATTTTCCACAAAGTAAATGCGTCACATTTGTACACTCCATACATTGAAAGTTAATTAAAGACCGCTTAAATTTCATCAAATCTTAGGGAAATCTGTTCACCATTCACAACCAACACTAATCAGAACACAATCAAAATATTTGGAGGCATCCACATTTCGCCACTGCACCCTAAAGCAAAATAGGAAAACGCTCTCAGCGTTAAGTAGATGGGAAAGTTTGCAGGAAGCAACTCCAAACATCAATAAGTAGGTACTTAGTTCGCCAAGAGTAAATTAACTAGGTGTCCGACATCAGTAAAGTAGCATCGGCATGATATTCAATATTAATGTGCCGTGAAATAATTTAAAACATTTTCCAGAGGCTATCAATCTGGGCTGTTAATGAGATTCGTCCGGTCACCGGTCGCCATCGCATCGCTTGCGCGATTGCGTCCAGCAATTTGTGCCACGTAGCGATCCAATAATGAATTATTATGAGAATGTAGTCAATAGCTATCTACCTACTGGATGACAAGAATGAACTATTAATTGAACTTAATAAAAGCTCGTACAATAAATTTGTAGCACCTTTTGTGTGGGATCAAGATCAGGTACTACTTACCTAAATATACAAGTAAATAAATACTTTTCTATATATCAAAGTAAAAATATCAACATAATATATAGTACGTACTCTACGTACCGTCGTTTTTTCTAAATAGGATGACGTGAAAATATACTTCCATCCACGCGTTTGACAAAAGATCCTTGTCTTTACCGAGACCCTCGTAAAACCAATGGCCGTAGTCACCATGAAAAGCTGGCAACGGGATAACAACGGGATATTTATTAGGAATACAATTCACTCATAGATTTATTATTTTCATACGCCACAACAAACAACGTTGGAAAACAGTACCTAAATTAAGTGATTTTTTTTTTAATCTTTACATTAAGCTAGGTAGACCTGGGTCACAAAAAAAACAATGGAAAAAAAGGTAGATAGTAGATACTAATAAGTATCGAAGGATATGTGCTATGGGAAACCCAAAAGATGGTAAATGCGTATCGGATTGTTTGTTGGCACCAATTGAATGACAGACCCTCGGGCTGTAACCGCGACCTCCGACCACGCTTTCACCGCCTACCCACAACTTCCAACTCCCAGCGCTTTCCAACCAATTAAATTGACACCCCAACTGTTTTTAACTTGCAACATAACTTTTAACCTAATTCCCCTAAAATGACGCCATCAAGAGCTCCATTAATAACAAATATTCATTACAGAACAATAGTTGCATATTTGCAAACAATAGCAAAGCGGAAATGATGTCTACTTAGAGCTCGTAAGTAGATGTAACTTTCTCTAAAGATACATTACGTGATTGATAATCATTGTTTGGAAAAAATGACATGAAAGTTTTTATGTAACGTTGTTTAGAATTAAAAAAAAAAACATACTTTTACGCCTTTTTCCCGAAGGGTTAGGCAGAGGTGTACCCAGGACACAGTCCCATAGTAGATACACTTTAGAATTTTTAACGTATTTATAATATCTTTCTAATAGATATACCTACATTATAATATGCATTATAATATGTGGATGTGGATCTATTTAAACAATAAATTATAGCCGTTAAACAATGTAGGCTATACCTACCTAGATTAACATTCATAATCTACACGACATAAGTTTCAATCTGAACGTTTCCTGCGGCCTACGTTCTAACTTCTGACGCCTCAATTGCTGCTCTTTTGTAATCAACAATTTGTGTCGGCACTCAACGAGAAGCTACCGTCACACTCATTCAATAACAAGAACAAATTCCAGGCTATTTTAGTTCCCTCGTTATGATTAGTCGTTGTGAAACGTGTCATGTATGCCACATTGCATATTTGTAGCTGATAAAGTAATCCTCATAAATCTTACGATCACGCAAGCTTATCATCGTGACTAGTGACTAGTGATGAACCACAAAGGTGGAGTAGATTTCCTCATACTTGTGAGGTGGAATACATTCGTGCGTGTAAGTAAATTATTACCAAGAATATCTAGTTATTATTACCAGCATTGGTAACTTATATGATAGGTTCTTAGGTACCGTAAGTTTTGTAATCGCGTATCGTAATTGGGTTAAAATATATTAAGTTAGTACCTACTCACTTGAAGCTTTTCTTACCTACATTTTAAATGAAAAGTAAATTTGGGAACAGTGCCCAAATATCGGCATAATCTTATAAATCATCAATCCTATAAAGTCAAACACACATACTTTAGAAGTTTCATTTAAATTTGTAAGTGTATCAAAAGCTATACAAGCCATTATCAAGGTTTAGCAATCCATTTGGCCTACATAAAAATTGCGGGTATTTTTACTCGTCTAATGGCAGACAGTTCCATTGTCTCTGTAAGAAACAATTTATATATCGCAATGAAGGCAACACGCGACCATTTGTGCCTATGTGGCTATACGAGTTTGCTAATCGGCTTTCCGCTTCACAACAAACATTAAAACTGCATTAAATTCTATTTAACGCTGGATAATGCACGCCTAGTTAAGTAATTGAAAAATATTCATGACGCTACAGTTTGTAATGCTACCTACCTATTGTATTTATTAACAAGTTAAGGTTAAATTAGGAAATTAAACCCCCTCCCCCCCTTCTTTCTGCTCCTTCATAAGACCCTAGTCATCTACCTCTAACATAACCCCCTCGTAGTCCAAGCCTCGAACTACTCGATAGTTCAAGCTGGAACTCCTCCCCTCCGTAGACGCCCTCGCAACGTCCTGGACGACCCGGACGACTCTATCGCCGCCGTCACATCGGCGGCGCTAGGTCCGCCCAATCCTACCAATATACGCAACAGACGCTCCGTTTTCGGTACTGGTGCCGGATACCAGATCCACCAACTCACACAATCACAACACCGACCTCGCCGGCGAGGTCGAAGATCTCTCAGATCCTTCAGATCGGTTAGTTTCTCTCCAAATAATCAAACAGATCAAACCATTATAGATAGGGCCCTAGGACACTCCCCTTCTGGGGTGCCAGGGCATGTCTGACCCCACGTATTCTGGCGACGGCCCAAGCCGAGGTTCGTACCGTCTAGGTGCCCTTGTGCTAGTCGCCCTTAAACTTTGGGTCGAGCGCCTCCAGCGCTCACCACTGCCCGGTAAAGCTGTAGAGGCCATCTGAGGCCAACAGCATAGGTCATTTAAAAAATAATAATATTAATAATAAAAAAAAACAAAAAAAAACCTCTAACATATTAATTTACACTTGAGATAATTATTAAATTTAATCGTGCCATATAGTGAAGCAATTCAACGTCATTGGTGCCTTAGAAGAAAGACGATTGGTGCCATGTCATGTCGTTGCAATATTGATGATTTATAAAGTAACAGAGTACCAAATTTCGAATCCACTCGACCACTGTAAGTTGCTCATATTCCCTTCAACCGCTAGAAAAGAGCTGATAATCTTCAAACGGCGGAACCGAATTTCATGAGACGTAGCAAAGAATTCTCTCGATCACGTCAGTTTTCAAACAAAAAAAAACTGCATCACAATCAGTCCTTTCGATTAGGAGCTACGATGCCACAGAATGATACACAGACACACACAGTCACGTCAATTAGTTAGACACCTCTTCCTTAGGTCCTTCGGTCGGGAGTTAAAAAATATACGTAATCTATTAGTAATCCAATGAAAGAGGAAGTATCTAATTTTCGATAGATTTATTAATTGTTCACAGCTTTAGAGTGATTAAAAATGTTCCGGTTAGGGAATGTGGATATGCGGATAGTTGACGGTCACGCAATAAGAGAGTACCAGTATGTAAGGCCATAATAAAATAAATGGATCGTGCGCCAACTCAACGTGTCGTGTGATATCGAAGACCGAACAACTTGAACAGACATTTTTAATTTTTATGTTCCCATTAACAACTTGATTTTATAGTTGCTTGAACAAGACCGTCAAAGATTTGTAGAGCCTTTTATCTTGCTCTATAGGCAAGTACCTTATACTTAGTAATTAATAATTACTAACTGGGACAAATTCACATTTTGTAGAGAACCTTTTAAACGAGATAAGAATCGGTATACCAAACCTTTATTAATAGAAGCATATTTTAATAGTCATTTCATTTCAAGTAATTTGGTCGTTCATGTACGAAAAGAGCGGCAAGATTTGTATGAATGCTCGGAACCGGTCGGACTTCCGACTTTAGAGGCGCCACGTCATCGAAATACCTAACTACGACTGGCCGACACTCGTAAATCTACTTAGAGGAGAATATGGCCGACATTACTGGAATTTGCTATCGTTCTGGCGTCTGTTAAGCATTTTGAATTGGAATAGATATAACATAATAAGATCACTTCTAAGTGATTTTTATCATAGTGATGTTGGATTACCTAGTTTCGTGGATCTTTATGTGCGGAAATAAGTTGAATTCGTTAGAAAAAACAGAGTACTGACTTGCTTGCTTGACTAAACCACACCCCGGACACTCAACTTAATTACCATACAAAAACCGCGATATAACTACCTACTACTCTGCACCCCGGACACTCGACTCAATTCCATACAAAAATCGCGATATAACTACCTACTACACTCACACATGGAGTTTTGTACACGCGCAAGAATGTGTATGAGGTACGTTGAAGTGCGTTCCGAGCTCATAGGGTCTCAATTAGGTCTCAATCTTGCTCACGTGGTGAGTAATGCCCGATTGGTGGGAGGATGACAGTATCCATTCTATACGTAGTATTATTATCTGTTCTATGACTAAACTGCAATAGTACCACTAGAAACGGATGCAGGTGATAGCCAAATTATTTTAGTCTCGGAAAGCATAAACTTTTGAAGGCAAGTGGCAGTGGCAGAAACTACGCCTCGCGCCACGCCGCGCCGCCCAGACTTCATACATAAGGAAACGCCTAGCATCAGATGCGTTAGCTTTATTTAGATTTCTGTGAACAGGTGCTCGTTTAACATACACTCTACTTTGAAACAGTAAAACAATCACTTTGAATACCACTTGTTACCGAATGCAAAGTTTAGTTAATTGAAAAGCACTAGCTGAACTTCTAAAAATCACAGTTTTACTCGCGTGATTAGACTGTTCACTAGGTACTAAAACATTAAGAGTTTATAAACAAAAATAAAATACCTAATAGGGACATACCTAGTTTACTTCACCTTAAAAATATTAAGATATAAATATATCAAATAAGTTTGCTATATATTCGGAGGAAACAGGGGAAAAAAAAAAGATTTGATAAATTTTCCATAGAATTTTGTCAAACTGCTAAGAGGTCCTTTCCTGTTATTGGAAAATACTTAGATAAAACTGCCATGTGAGGTAAGTATTCAGGATTCACATAGATACTGACGTTAATTTCATAAATTCATACATATTTGCAAAATTAATATTACCTACTTACTGTGTCTAAAACAGATCCTATCAGAAATCGTAAAACTTCAAAGCTATGTTTATTATGTATAATACCTTATACCTACTTATCCAATATCATATGAATACCTATGCGAAATTCAAACTTTGTTTTATAACCCATTGTCATGTTAGGTAAATCCTCATTCCTCATTAAATAATAATCCCCGGGAGGTGTTGTTCGCCGAATTCTCTTATGCAAATAAGCCATTCGTTTGTTTGTAAAGTCTCGAGGTGAGACAAACAAAATGTTTCGAGATTATTTTTCCAAGAAACACTCCATTCGAATAATCGCAGTCATAACTGTGATGATAAATCTAAAGACCGATGGAGGTATTTTATTGACAACTTAATATTTTACCCAATAAATAATTCATTATTAGTACCTAATACCTATATTATAATTGAGTAACATTTTATAATACTTATAGGTACGTATGCATGGACTCGTGGACGCTCTGCTGTAAATCAAAGTAAAATCAATTTGTCGCATCAACAAGGACGATAGATGTTTCCTTTTTAAAGTCTCTAAAGTATGGACAGTTCAATAAGCATCCCAGAGGTAATTCCGAAGACGGTGGAGTGACGGACGTATCACTGCAATCTCTAGGGTCCGCAGGGCCGCAGGACAGACGAGGCCAATCATACAATTTAGGTTAAACGTCTTGCTCGCTCACTGCGACTCGCTATTTCCCAATAGAAAACTAGGCTTTGTAACAATACCCATTATCTACAGGTATCCTGACATCAAATTATAGCTAAGTAATTTTTGCACCTATGATGTATGGGAGATGTACCTACTTACCTATTATTATTTAACATGACGGCATGTAGATACCTAAGATGTATCTTGAATAAGTATTACTAAGTTTCAATTTTATCGTGAACACTAGACCTAAAGTTTAGAGGTTTAGAGATCAGCTAGATTTTTGTGAGAACGTGACTATATTTTTATAATAGGTTGATATGGTTCTCGAAGTAGCTAAAGATTGTATACCTACCTATACTGCTTTAAACTTATAATTCAATTGGCGTCACTAGACTTCAAGACAATCAGCCCGTTACTCGATACTAATATTGGGTTACAGATATTGTTACACTTCGCCGAGCGTTAAACTTAAAGCATATTGTACCTCATATCATATTTTAAATGTGTGCTTTGCAAATTGCACACGTGTGAGTTAGTTGTGTACCTACTTGTTATTATTAAGTAGTAAGTACAGAAAAATATAGCGGGAAGAGGAAGATCGTTACAAGGAGGATTCGAAAAATATAGCAACGGAAAAACTAGCGAAGCCTTTGCCCAGCAGTGGGACCCACCTGGCTAAGAATTAACAATAACTTTTCTAGGGAGGTCGTATACATCAATAAGTACCTAATAAATGTACCCATAATAATCTTACGATATCTTACAACATTTTTGTTTACTGAGCAATGAATAACATAATCTAGTACCTATAAAAGTACTTATTACTTAGGTATCTACTTACCTATCTGAGACTTTCGTTAAAGCTCGATGAAACTACAATTAACTACAAAGAACAAAACAATTGTGTGCAATTTCGCATATCGGACCCACTATACTGGCCATACCCCTGGTGATAGGGTGGGTCCGAGTCATACCACCATAGTGATTGTGAGCTAAGGTATATCACGTGTCTATGTACTTATTATCTTTTTTGTTGGAATAACTAGACTCTTATTATTTATTCAACTTAGAGTCCTTCAATATAACATGTGCTACCACAATGCTACTCATCTACAGTGTTATTAAAAAATTGATTGTCTGTAAAGTCGGTTTACTGACGATAGTTGAACGTGACAACGTCTTAAGAAAATACTGATGGAATGGTAGAATTTTTCAAAAGAAAATTTTAATTTCATTTGTTTCACTTTTCACTGCACTTGATACTCGATCAAAACATGTAAATGTACTATAGTATAGCAGCTGTCCACGCAGACGCATCGCTCACTCAAGTAGGAGAGAGACGGATGTCGAACGCTGCCGAACGCATAGGCCGATTGTGCTTCTTTGTCGCTCGTTCCGCGCTCTCGCTTGCACTTCAAGCCTTACATGGAACGCCTCAGAGCGAGGTAACGCCGCATGAGTCATGTTTTTTCGTGCGTGCAGGCGGGTCTATCGAATTATAAGACGTTGTCACGTTAAAACTCCTTGCATGAACTGATTTATTTGTATATAAGTAATATAATCTAGCTGACCCGGTGAACTTCATATCACCTACACTCTACACCTATTTTTATCCATTATTATAAAAATACGTGTGTATATTAGCTATAATATATATTAATATACCGACCTTTAATATATAATAAAGCAAGCTACCACACACGGAGACGATGCTATAATATATATCCTACCAAAAACATAAATGTAAAAAAGGAGAGCCAAGTTCAATACAAAAGTTATGCATGGCTGTGGGCTTCGCCGCCTAGAATGGAGATCTTAATGAGTGCCAAGTTCTACGCAAAATCCAAATATGTATTTATAGGAATAAAATAACATTATGAAAAAGTATTAAACTCTATTTCTTTGCTTTATTGGATACCTATACAATTGCTGTTATTTAAAAAAAAATGTGAGATCTTAAAGCAGGTGAGATTTGACTTGGCCAGTTTTTATCAGAATTAAAAAATATTCCCCCCCCCCCCCCCCTATTCTTTAACTTTTTTTATTATTAGTTTTTTTCCTACGCTTACACACAATCATCGAGCTGGATTCCAAATTTCATCCTTCTAGGTCATATGGAAGTAGGTTAGATTTAGGTACTATATGTCAGTCAGTGCTAGTTGCAGTTTGTAGTAGTAGGTACTTATATATCTTCAAAATAGCCGCCGGAAAATTTATACATGTGTTAAGGTTTGGTCACTGTAACAGAAATAGTCATTAATTTGCGTGCCTTGCGTAAACCATTAGGGTTATATCTATAAAAATACAATGTATCACGAATTTAACCCTGTTAAAACGTTAACTATACCTATTTCTGCTACCTGTACCTGTGCGAAGCCGGGGTGGGCCGCTAGTATAAAATATATTTGAATCTCATATTATTGGTGTATTAGTATTAGCTCCATGCGTGGTTTAAATACAAATGTGTATAACTGTTAAGATTTTTAATATACAAATGTCTCACAAAACTATATATACCCTACCCTACCATCACGGGTATGGCCAGTGGTATGATGGGTTCGACATGCAATTTCGTAATTATCGTGGTCCATATAAGCCACGCATCATGTAGCCCATTTCACAATTCTCCGGACCTCCGGTGTCCGGCGACCGCATCGCATGAAACATCGCAAAACTCCACACAGAAAAGGCACGAGTCAAGCAGGATGTCAAACATTACAGACTAATGACTAATGAGGTTATGTTTCACTTTAAACCGACTAGGTAGTTGTTGCTTTACATAATATGGTTAAAACTACCGCGACGAAATTAGATTCAACTCAGTAGGTAAGTTAAATGCGTTTCAAAAATAACAAAGTATCTTAGTATATCCGTATGTATTATTTATTGTTTTTTGTTATACCCAAAGTACGTAAATTTTGTTAGATATTAGGTATACCTACTATTAAAGATAATTTAATCGATGTGTCGACGCGGCCCGGAGTTTTAAATATAATTTCAAATTGTAGCAAAGGGTAAAGCTATTGTTAACTCTACCTAATAAAAGTCAATTTTGTATTAAACCACTGGAGTTTCCTAACGGTTTATGCGTGTTTTATGGCTAGCCGTTAGCAATGTGTTAATTTTAAGAGTAGAGTAACATCCGAGTTTAGTCTGTTACGCCACCAAATCTGCTACCTATATCAGAGATGAGCTCAGAGATAATTAATATGGTACAATATAATAATAATATGGGACAACTTCCACACACGGTAATCTGGTCCCAAACTAGGATACGTACTTATGGTAACTAGAGGACAGATATTCTGTATGTATGTAGAATATTAGTTTTTTGGCAAATGTAAGGTTTTAGTCTGTGGTTTGGTCGCTGTTAACAAGAAGATTGACAGTGACAAGGTGACTGACTGGTTTGATATTAAAGTTACTGAGATATACCCTATTAAATGGTAGTTAAGCAGAAAGAGCGGTAGTGATAATTGAAAATGGAGTGAATTTTATGAGGTAATATAGTAAAAGGTGTCCGAGGCTTATAAAATTCTTTTAGAAGAAGCGTCAGTTAAGGTCATTGAAATTTCAGATTATAAGTATACCATTTCTCTTCTCACTCTTACTAGATAATTTTGAAGAACACAAGTTTTTCTTTTTTTTATGATAGTGAGTGACAAGACAAGCTAATCAGGTGCCTGATGGTAAGCATCATAATTGCCCATATCAGACACAGTGCAACCCAGTGTTTTTAAATTCAAAATTCTGCGGGGCACTGCACTGCGCCTGTCACCCTGAGATGTTAGTTGTTGAAACTCGTCATGCCCAGTAATTTCGCTGATAACATTGCCCTTCAGACCGGAACACAGCAATGTTTGTACATTCATGCTTGGCGGATGAATAACTGGCAAAGGTGTGGTACTTCCCCAAGCGGCCCCCTGCAAAAGAGGCCTACCACTACAAACAATTTTTTATGGTATACTTAAATATAAATGTAAATATAAGCTCAACGGGATACCAGTGCCTCTTAAAACTTTTACACAGCACCTTTATACAGTTGCTTCGACTTATTATAAGTAATAGGTACCTACCTAATTTAGAATACTATGCTGTAAGGGAAACTGGTGTGAACAAACAGGAATAAACCCTTCGTACATGGGGCACATACACACATTGGAATTTAACAGAAAAACTCACACGTATTTGCTTGTGTGTATCTAATAGACAAACCTACCTACCACCATGTCGCTTGCCAAACTATTGCCAGTTGTGCTACCTTGTGAGATCTGACATGCACGCGTAAAGAGTTCCTTTGCTAAACATAACACATGTATTTAAAGATACCACAATTGAGTATTTATAACTAATATAACTTACTCGTATGTTTGTATATGCATACAGCGTGCGAAATTTCATTGCACTCTGTATGCACATGAGCCTATTGTATTATGTTGGGAACTCGTAAGCAAAATTGCCTATTGTCCTTATCTCATTCTCGTCCTCACTTATTAGTATGTAGATGCATATACCTATACATAACATAGTGTTTTTTCAGAGACACAAAGCAATTCCCAACTAATATACCTAAGTATTTGCCTTTTGTGGGAAATTGTGCCAAGCGACGCCCCGCGCCTGCTGCTGCAGTCTGTACTCTGTACCTAAGGCCTTTTTTGTTTCTTCTTGGTCTCACGACTCACGACACTCGTTATCTAACTAAGTATATTTCATTTAATTTTCTCACACTCAATACTTAGGATTTATTATTAAATCTATTACATGCCTTTACCGACGCGACACTGAATCGGTACAAGAGATACCATTGTCACTCTGGTAAATACGGAAATGAAACCTTAATGAGGTAGACTAATCACTTCCGATCTGTTAATGTTGTATTATTTTATTCCATTACAACAACACTCACCCTTGAACAGTAATTGTTGCAAACTTGCAGAGAATACAAATGAGGGTAAAGATGGACTTTATCTAAGGAAACAATATTCTTAATCAAGGGTAAATAATCTGTCATGACATGATATAAACCATGTGGGGAGCCAACAGATGAACAAGGTGATATGCTTAATGCTTACATTACGTATGTAATTATCTTCGTGCATCTGGGCAACCCGACTATTAACACTCATGTGCTTGCTGTGCAATAAAACAATGATTATCGTTACCTACATGCTGCCTCTACAATTACATATAAAGCTATATGTATATATATGGGATAATATAAACGAAAGACCTGTAATAGATTAATTATGGCCCTTGTTTTGCGTTGTAAGCGTTTTTTTTTCATTTGGAACGAAAGAGCGGAAGCGTGAGCGTGCCTGTCGATCACTGCTCTGCACAGTGGCTGGGAAAAACACACGGGGGGTTGAATAGAGCAGGTGGCCTCACTGACCGGGAGTCCCACACACACGATATAACCACTCTGCTCTTGCGCCTCCCGAGCGCATGAGCATGAGGAGGAGTGGATCAGTATAAACTGTCGACAATGTGTGGACACACTACACACGCAGTGGACACGGGTCACCGCTACACAATGAACCACTTCCTGCGGCCAGCGGGCGAACAAGGACATGGCGACTGACACGCGAGACCGCTCACTTATCTTACAATCACTGTAGCCCAATTTAAATATAATATCAAATTGCAACATATCCCAAATCCAATCACCTAACTGTATAAGTATTACGTTAATTTTATGAATTTTGGGACTTCGCTATGAAAATACTCATTGAGCTCATTAATTTACGCTTACAACCCGATGGGTAAGCCTATTATAGATTTTCATGAATGACTCCGGTATCGAATAACCACACCAGCACAACCAATGTTCTCTACCATGAACTGATAAACGATCGTATGAGAATTTAATAACGTGTATAATTAAATCGGATGGCCAAGAGGGGACGCGTCACACGTATCATGTGTGACGCGACGGTTCCCTATTCATTCGCATACTATTATTAGCCATAATTTTACAACTCATAAAATTTTAAGCCATAATATATGTAATAGCTAATGATCACCAGTCATAACGTCAATACTCCTATTATAACTTGTTATAGTTTTAATTGTCCCAACATTTGAAACCTATAATATTCTATGTCCTAACCATTGATAACCATATTATTTTATGCCATAATCCTAACATGTCCTAACTATTGATATCACTAAAATTATGTGCCATAATCATATATTGCTCGAATGTTAACTTTGTCATAATATAAATTAAACCTAACCTAACCAATAGAATTTTGAATGTTCCTAACTCATTAACGTAGTAAACATCTTTTCTATGTAGCAAACTGTTGATATATCATTTTTGATTCTTGACATTGCTATAAAAAATATTATAGTAAGGCGCTATTACTGATTATGAATAAAAATTAAGGTAGTTTCATTATTATTATAAAAATAACACAAAGTCAAATTTTAGTGTTAATATTTGGAACAAAGTGCTTAGAATTTTGAAATTATAAAGAGGAGCCAACAAATAAAATATCAGTGGATTTACATATGAAAAAAATCGAGTAAATAAAAAAATGTTATTATTGGGTATGTGAGTTACGGCGAGATCCTTCCCATAAATGCAATACCAGAGTGTTACTATGTTACACTCTTATATCCCTAGGAATATACATAACTATATTACGGCTTTATCTATCTTACTGCGACGTATACACCAGAAACGTTAATATATAAATATATACATAACACTATATATCATAACACTGTACCAAAAATACTCTTCTAGATAAAGTGATTGGAATAAAATTTGAATTTGTAGAATTTGTAAACATACTTAATAAGCAATATTCAGAACACTAAAATATACCTCACTTGCAAAAATACGTACAATACCGATTATATACAATAACAATTATGAACAATGAAAATTAGGACATACACCATTATTTACTATAAAATTATACATAACAACCATTATGACGACTAACAATAGGAATAAAAACTATTATACACAAAAATATTATAGCAATTAAATTTTAGGACAATTTATCAGTATTACTACAAAAAAATATGTATTTCCAATATTATGACAAGAGGAGGTTATGACAAATGATGTATGCGGAAAAATTTTATGACAAAAGACATTATGCGAATCAATAGGACACCGTGACGCGACACCTCTTGGCTGAGGATTGCTGAGGGACCTACCGGGATAAGAGAAAATATGGGGTACTCGCGGTAGGTTTGTACTTGGTGAAATGTATGACTAGTGTGGGCTATGGGTAGGCTGCTGACCGCAGCTGACCTCGTGCCAATTACCCAACCATTAGCGCACGGAGCACAATACGCAGCTATTAAGCGGATGTCCAGCTCTGCCTACCCGCACTCCGCACCCGCTCAATTTGCATTTGTTTAGAAATAGATGACCATTGCGCGCATCCACGGGCTTTATATCACCTGTTAAATTATTACGTACCTATGTATGGTTAGGCCTTTTTTATAATGGCACAAATCCGCAAATTCATGTGACACCTACAGTCGCCTCATTGTTCGAAAATACCATGTTCAGTGTTGAATGACAAGCAAAGTACAATGAGATCTAAAGTAGGTACCTAGACAGTGCCATTAATTACCATGCAATTAAATGCATCTATTATGAGTACATATTCTTTTAAGAATATAATTACGAAGCTATACGAGTATCTTACCCACATATAAGTATTTTAATAACATTACCATACCAAAACCGTGGCATTCCAACTCCAAAGAAGTCACGCAACTCGTATTATAGGCATTATAATAAAAGAGAACATGAGTTCCTTCGCTCTAATTTTATCGTTCGGCGTAGACGAGACGAATTTAGAAAACGCGAGTAGATCAGACTGTGAGACGTCATATTTTGTTATGTTAACATAACATAACAAATTTTGTTATGTTGGTATAGGGTAGATGCCAAGTTATTAGTTAGATATTTGGTTAATTAACCGGGCACAGTACCAGACTGCAGGCTAGCATTGAGATAATTCCTAATGAAAACATCCAATAACACGAATCCAATATTGCCTGACCTAGGGATAGAACCCGGGGACCATCATGGTCGACAGTTGAGCTTACGCCTACTACGCCACCTACTTATTACGAATCATTGTATACCTACTTAAAAAAACATTAACATTTATATACCTTGTTTTGTACTATTCCTGTGGTAAGAGGTGTACTGCTATTAATTTATTCCATGAAAAAAAAAAGGTTGCTAGCTGTGACATAAAAAGTTGATATTTACACGAAAGAATAGGTACATCTGCAGCGTAAAGTTCAGTACCAATAAGGTACATAATATCTAAAGACTTTTGTTTGTTCGTGGCACAACGCCAGTCGCAAAAGCACCTTTCCTGGTGTTTTGTACAATAGGCAGAGATAGCGACGTCGTCTTTTGCTGAAATATATTGTCCCGAGTCGTGGCACACTCCGCGCCCACACCCGCCGCTGATATTCAAATAAGCTCCAGAGAGATCGTAAACCGTTTCATATCTGATAACGTGATTCCGGGCAAAGTATACCGAGCTAAAAAAAATACACCAGCATTAATTTTACTACTTAATCTGGCATTGGTTAAGTTAAACATAATTTGGCGGTACACCATTTCCAATGGTTACAAACTAAGCTCGGTTTAGTTTAGGGAGCATTTTATCATAGCTGAATAGTCTGGCTCGTGACAAATGTTCGCGATAACCGCTTTGTACCCACCTGGGACTTTACTACCTGCTCAGTCTATCGCAAGACAGAAATCTCGGACCTCTTCTTACTTATCTTTCGTAATATGCTATTCAAGAGAAAGTCCGATGTTTGTGGCCACAGGGCATCGCGTCCGTCGTTGATTATTACTCATCGGTTAGGTAAAAGGTAGGTTAAAAATAAAGGTACCGACTTAGTTTGTTGGTAAGAGTTTATTAATTATGACAATGTCGTTGTAAATAAAGCATAAAATATTTAGGTTTAACGATAGACGACTTGTGCCTTTTTCGCGATGTAAAATCTGTAAACATTACATAATCAAAGAAGTTCACCTAGGAGATAGACCTCTATAATCTATATATCTTTATCTACCTACCTCTATAAGAGGTATAGAGGTATATACCTTAGTCGAAACGTGTTTAAAAAAATAGAATTGAACGTAGTTTAAAATCAAGTCGCTTCACCAAGCATTACGAATATACGGAATATCTGGAATCCTCGACTGCCGAATGCCGACTGTGAGCACACAGATTTGACAGAAGGCTGTGGCTGCATAATACTATTACCGCAGGTATTCTACCAGGTAGCACCTGACACGTACAAATATTCCCACAATAAATGTACCACATTCTGTGACTATTTATTTCTCATGCATTAAGTAATATTCAACTGTCTCAATAATTTAACGAATTTAAGATATTATCGATGTTCAATCTATTTTTATGCTGTATAATTTTCTTTATGTACCTGGTAAACATGTTCGTTTATTAATCTTATCAGTTTGCCGAAATTTTATTTGATGTACTTAAGGACCTATAAATCAGAGAAAGTACGTATGATTTAAAAAAATAATCAACAAGGCACATTTAGCTGGAGGTCTTAGACATAATCAGCCCTCCCACACACAAACCACATGAAAGTAAAATCTTCCGAGTAGATCACCAATTTAAAGATATTCGAAGATACACAATATGTAACAAAAAGGTGTAGTAATACATTTAGGGGTGTATGATGTATCTTCTACCGTTCAAATCAAACTGAATAAGTTTCAAAAGAAAGAAATGAAAAATCGCAAAAAAAAAAAAATCCTCTTTTCATACAAAATGGATCAGCTGAACGGTAAAGTATTGGACGTCCAATTTTTTTTTACGAAAATTACTATTCTTTCTTTTTTGAGTTGTTTAGTTTGATGCGTAAATCCACCTCCGTAAGTATTATTTCATCTTTTAATCACACGTTTTATATTATAACGACGCTTTTAAAATGTTTGAATTCACTAAGACTATGGACCCTTAAGTATTTTTTTCAATAAATATCCCTGGCCACGGAATCGGTTTCTACTCCCTACCTGGCGCACAACGAGGGGTGCATGAAGGAATAATAATGATCTAGCGTCGCCTCGCCACATGTGGCTGTTGCCATTTTGGTGTTCGGATTTTAACAGAATATTAATTATACCTTATGATATCTATTAAAAACCAGCCCTAATGCTAACTATACGAGTATATATTACCCACATACTTATTAATTTTTCACCTACCTTATTTTTTTACTAGTATACTACGTCAAACTACGTTTCTATTTTATGGCCCCTCATTTGGAAGCGTCAACACAAAACAAAAAAAAATCATAGGCAACGCTTTGTATCGAGGGAGTGGTAAACGTGGCATCGCATCGGCGCACACGCACGACAGAGAAGCTTGTTGGACAAGTTCGGGCTGCGGGCGCTGGAGGCGAGGGGCGCCCCTGTCGCGCCAGTACCCCTGACGAGTGCGCCAAGAGAGCACGCGGCAGCGCTACTCGACTCGCGCCTAGAACGCGTCCACTGTAAACACCACCAAGTTGTTACACTCTCCCACTCCATAACCGGTTCTCGCTGTCTACTGTGATAATATTGTGTCTTCGACCGATTTTGTGAAGTTGTAATATATGTGCACTACCTGACTGCGAGTCAGAATAACGTTGTGTTATTAAAAGTGAGTGTTTGTGTACCCAAAATTGGATTTTACTGTCCTCATGACCCGGGAGTTGGACGTGGACCGTAATTGGATTATAGAGCGGAGAATAATATCGTGTGGTAAGTGTTCACTGTTCACTAAATAAGCGTCGCGTCGTATCACATCGCTGCGTAAATAATTTACTGTTATGGACCATAGGCCTGGTGCGTTGTAGCTTGTGGAGGCGGCACAAACAAAACTGAATAGGGGAGTGAAGGAGAGAGCGTACATTGTTGACACAGGGCAAGTTACTAGCAGGTAAACCTGAACCGATTCAGACTGATGCTATGGCCGACGCGACACTGCCTAGCATGGCGCCTCTATCAGAGATCATATAACTCTACTCACAAAACAGCGAACTAACTCCGAACTTTCGATTCAAAACGGTGTAAATTGATCGTTTCAAAATAGACTGTTATGCGGTATGCCCTCTTTCTAATCTACAGACGTTAACAATAGCAGTTTTGAAATAGCGATTGCTGTTAATTGAAAACAGTTCTACTTACTAGAAGATTGCTTCCGATTTAGCGAAGGATGGAGTTTACCTTGATACTTCCTTATTGTTTCAGCCTGAATGAATACAATTATTCAGATAGGAACCACGTAAGTACTTACATTTTATCTAAATGAGTGGTATCTTGATAAATTATGAGCAACTATAGATAAGATCCGTCATATTTACGTTTTACGAGAACACACACACAGTCATTAGGTATAAATATTAATGTACCTATAAATATACAATTCCTATTAATATACATATTATAATATACCTACGGCTTATATGTATCTTAAAATATCTATGAATATATATCTTAAATAGACAACAATACTTACTTGCCTACAATATATACAGAACATTACATAAATAAGGTAAAAATAAGAAGAGTAAAACAATTATAGGAGTCGTGTAAACAAGTAAGGTGTTGCGAATGATTATTATGATTAAGTATAGTTTTGCAAATAATATATCGATAATCTGTCGCAACTATAATCACCAGCTCTTGAAACATAAATCCAGTATCTAAGTACTTAATATTATATACTAAATTCATGAGAGGTGAAGCATTCTACTTAGAAATTGTAAATGCGCCGCATTAAAATATCCAAAGACAGAACCAATACTGGCCCTTCTGTGTCTTTGTGTACTATGTACCTTACATATTTATGAGTTCCTGATACAACCATCTGAGATTTCAAATTTATAAGTAGAAGGATCGTTATATACGGTGTATTATCTTAAATTAACTATTATAATATTACAATAGCAATGAATGAAATACATTATCAACATCCTGGCGTAATTACACATGCGTCATCTGTCTTAGTAATGAATTGTAGAGTGAGTCCGTCAGTGGCATTAGGGTTGCCACCTTGCCACCTAAAACGTATCAAATTGAAAAACAAACGCTATAATAGTAGAGGTAGATGTAGAGAAGGCATTGGCGGTAGTGGGCAAACAAGAAAATTGAATATACATAATAATATTCTTAGTAATCCGTGACTATTCAAAATAGCGGAAAGGAGGGGACTAGCCGTTACAAACGTTAAGAAGATTCTTCTTTCCAGTGGAGAATAAAAACTTTGTACATATATTACTTATTGACCGAGCGAGCGCGAAGCGCGAGCGAAGACGCCCTGTTTCAACTTGGGCAAAAATGCTTTCGTATGTCTGTTCGGCTGTTCTCCTCTACAGGTCGCATTTCTCATCCGATTCTCGTGAAATGTAGTGAGCAGCTTCGATATGCATAGATTTTTTTGTCGATTATGTTTTTGAATCAGTTTCATGAGGGTTAAAATTTTAAGGTACGCGGAGAACATAATATAAAGTTATGCAAGACACGCGAGCGGTACAGCTCACAGATCCACTAGTAATAGTAATTTTCAGTTGTTAAATTTTTTAGTTCAACGACAACCCTGTACAGACTAAATTTAAAATACCAGATGTACAGGCGCACTGTTAACATTTTATATTATATTAGGTAGATAGTAGATACCTAATTGTTTCACAGGCCAATGGGTCAGATATATCAGTAGAGCTACACATTTGCTTTACATCAGTGAGTGGACACTGGGCACCTATGGGCAGCAACCTTAAATAATTTATTGTCTGAATACAGAACTACGTTCCTTCCAGATGATGAATCAAGAGTGACTAGAATACTACTAACACACTTGTTTACATTTAAATACGAGTAAATAAATATTATAGGCACGAAGGTGAGTATGGCCATGTCAGTAGGTTGTATGTAGATGTAGTACTATGAGCGATACTCATTTAGTTCCAAGTTTTCAATTCATCGTCGTCTATATGAGTATCTAATTTATTAGTATTATTATCTTCATCTAATTTAATTACAGTACCTAATGTACCATTAAAACTTCAAATAACACGTTTCGCGTTGTCACGTTTTCATCATTTCGTTCTTATGTCTTTTTAACATTTCATTTCAAACGATATTTTTTATTTCGGGTGCGACATCGCCGGAAGCAGTTATAAATCGTGCGTTGATATGGAAATATGTCGCAAAACTGTCTTTTTATCGTCTTAGGGGTTTACCCCTATAACCCGTGTACGTTAACGCGCCGTTTGCGGCTTTGAATTTAAATACATAATATATTGCAGCCGACAGAAAAAACCGCAGCTTCCCATAATGCGTGGGATCATTATAGGTCTTCGTCACGATAAAGGCTTGAATGTCAACCACGACTGCGTAATTAAAGCCCTATCTTATTAATGTCACATAAACAGGCTCTGTACTGTATACCCCAATCCAATCGCTGTAATGAGAGGACTTGATGTTGAAGTACAAGTTCTTTTAACTCGTTACATTTATTTACATGATATTCAACACTTACATTGTACTTTTCAACTTGACTGATATTGCGTTATACTTATAGCAAGTAGGTATAACTGCTACGATAACATAACATACTAGTACTAGACTAGTAGTACGAAACTTACTACCGTTATGTGTTGGATTACTTGCTCACTTGTTTCAGGTTTTGAATTTTATATATTTATTTTATTTATACAAACAACAAGATGAGCACCTAATGAGCACTTTTCCTTATAATTATAATTTATAATTAATTAAGTTTTGTGGACCTAAATTAGCTGACAGAACGGAAATCATGCCGACTAGAAAGAAGCTCTTTTGTGCACTGTGTAAAGCATAAACCAATAGAGTTCAGTATAGGGACACCTATTTGTAACCTATATGAAAACAACGTATCACGGAATTATTTCTTAACCAAAGATACTCAATATGTTTATAGCTATGCTCTTCAGCTACCCCTGCGAAATCGGAACGCGTTGCTGGTATAATAACAGGTCTGCGCCACAGTTCCTTTATTATATTTTATATCGACAACGATGTTAGTTACACCGTACGCCCTACGTCCGGCAACCGCTCATTTATTTAGCCCAGCAATGTAACTGTTCTTCTGTGTTCTGTTAGTTCAAAGCCACGATAAATTACATGTCTGAAGCGTAAAGTATTAGCGTATATAGCCACGCCATAGCAAATTCCAATCAACCAAAATATTATATTGTTGGCTACTTACAATCGGTATTAAGTATATAGGCAGTATGCCTGTATGCTACTAAAATAGCAACAAAATTCCGAAACATATGGATAGAACAATGAAATGTAATGTCGGAGTACAAACCCCTAGCGCTGCTTTTGTGCACCATCTGTGCAATTGTGCAGCACGCCTCATGTTACATGAAACTTTCTACCCTTTGAGTAATAACGCTGCTTAGCGTTATATATGCAAATGTTGTACCTATTATAATAGCTCATGTTTGTGCAATCTTACAAATCGTATACCGACCTCAAAACTCAATGTAATCGTGTTGAATATTACTGTTTTACGCATTTACGTTTTTACATAATTTATTAGACCTCAAGGAGTACCTCCGGGACTGCCTCCGTGGCGTAGTGGGCGCATGCTCGACTGCCAATCAAGAGGGTTCGATCCCTAGGTCAGGCATAGTGCAAAATATTGGATTTTTCCATTAGGAATTATCTCAATAGCTGCCTGGAGTCTGGAACTGTGCCCGGTATATGGCAATAGGCTCGCCCCCTATTACATGGGATCGATAACATACTGGCGAAATGTGGGTGTATCTACTATGGGACTGAGTCCTGGGTACACCTCTGCCTACCCCTTCGGGAAAAAGGCGTGAATGTATGTTATGTACTAATATGTGGCGGCTTCATGGCTAAGTTGGCAGTAACTCTACCTGTGAAATAGTTGTCTTGGTCTTGGGTTCGAATCCCAGAATCCCAATCGGGGCAAGTATTTGGGCGATGAGATGAAATGTTTGTTCTCGCGTCTTAGATGTGTGTTATTGTGTGTCCATACCGCCTGCGACACAGGGAATCCTAGTCCAGGCGTGTGAGTGTTTAAAAACCGTTATTATTATTTAATAATAATTATTTTATGAATTAAAAGTACTTAGATCCTAATTAAAAAAAATCTTGCTAATACTGACACTATTATATTACATTGGACTAATTAATAGTCTCGAACAAACTTCTCAGTAAAAATTGTTCCGACTTAACATTATATAGGTACCTTACCTACGCACTAAGTATGATATCGCTACATTTGAATTCTTTTTACTTAGAAATTTCATAGCCTAAATTAGATTAAAAGATTATTTACCAAATAAATTTAAAACCAAAAGTAAATTACTAAGCAAACCTTAAAAAAAAAATATTTTGTATTGGATATTATCAAATGGTTCTCAAATTTCTGTTTTGATGATGTTCATATAACTACTTATTAACTAACAATCACAAATTGTACAAACGACTTCTAATATTATGCAGGTAGAGCCGAGATCATCTAATAAACTGTTACGATGCATAGTTAAACTTAGTCCATCAAGGCGTGTCATAATAAATACTTCTATTACAAAATTTATTTGAGCCATATGTATTTAATAATAGAGAAAGGAATGCTGAGGTGGTTCGGACATGTGGAGAGGATGGATGAAAGGAGATTAACAAAAGAGATTTATAAGGCTAGTGTGTATGGTCAAGTCGGTAGCAGTCGACCTAGGCGTACTTTTCATGAACAAATTGATGTTGTTCTTAGGAAAGGCCAAGTCAAAAGCACCTACAACCGACGAGCATGTATAAAAAATAACATGAAAGTGAACGAAGCGAAAGTTGTATGTCAGGATCGTAGCATCGTAGTGGAGGGAAATAGTCTCTGCCTACCCCACCGGGAACAAGGCGTGATTGTATGTATGTATGTATATTTAATAATGTGTAGCTAATCTTATATCTTTAAATGAGCAATTCTTGTATATATATATATATATATAATTGGAATCTCGGAATCGGCTCCAACGATTTTCATAAAATTTAGTATATAGGGGGTTTCGGGGCGATAAATCGATCTAGCTAGGAATCATTTTTAGAAAATGTCATTTTATTTAAAAAAAAAGATACCGAGCAAAGCTCAGTCATCCAGGTACTTAATAGTGATATTCTGTTATTGACACTATGTATAATCATATTAATATATTATAAATGTTAAATTTCAATACAATGTAAAAAACTTACATTTATAATAGGTGAAGAAAACGCTTGCGAGTTCTAACTCACCTCCAGCACCATCTAGTACTGTTTTGGTTAGATTGAAGGATGGATGTTTGTTACTCTTTCACGTCAAAACTATTCAACAGATTGGGCTGAAATTTGGTATATAGGTAGCTTAGACCCTGGAATAACACATGGGGTACTTTTTCCCCGATATTCCCACGGGAACGATGTCTACGCGGGTGTAACCGTGGGGCACAACTATAGTGTATATTATATGTACATGTAGTATGTATAACAATAGGTATATTACGTTATAATACAGTACTAGCACTAGCTTAACCTCGCGCTTTATATCTGGAATTTCGCGATATAAAGTAACCCTATGAGTTATTCAAGGGTCTAATCACAGATCATCAAAGGGTTAAATCTAACTACATACCAAATTTCAGCTCAATCGGTTGAGTAGTTTTACTTGAAATGAAACAAACATACACACAAAAAGACAGCGCTAGATGGAGCTGGGGTCAAGTTATAACACGCTAGCGTTTTGTTTATCTGTTGCAAAGGTTACATTTTTACATTGTACTGAGATTTGAGATTTATAATATTATTAGTAGGATAGTATGGTAAAGAGAGTTAAAAAACAAAATGAAAGAAAGAAATAAGAGTCCTACTAATAATAAATGTGAAAGTTTGTGAGGAGTGATTACTCTTTCACGCCAAAACTACTGAACCGATTGGGTTTAAATTCAATAGGTATATATAATTTAGACCCTGGTATAAGTCATAGGGTACTTTTTATCCCGATATTGTCACGAGAACGAAAACTACGGGGGTGAAACCGCAGGGAACAGCTAGTCTTAAATAATCGTTCAAGTTATTTTATAGACAAACAAAACGACTCCTAGACTAAACATAGGTACTAGGTATTATAATATTATGTACAAACTTAAAATAAAAGTGTTTTTGATCTTTTTTTTTTCATAAAGAGCTTAATCAATTTCTATAAAATTGATAGCTTAAACAGCTCTAAAGAATGACCTACCTAATTTTATCATCAAAATCAATTCATAAGTACTTGTCGGAGTAATCTTACAAAACTTAAAAAACAAAACATACAGTCAAAACATTGAGAATCTCCTCCTTTGTTAAAAAAAAAATGTAAATGTCTCCCCGATTAATGACAAATACGTATTTTAATAGAGATTTTATATAAAAGGTGTATATTAAAACGATAAACGGATATCGAAGACAGCTCATGATATCGGATGAAGCTATGCGATCGAGTTTTTATTCTCACGATTACGAAGCTGAATTGAAAAAAAAATAGTTAACTGTCCTGACCAACGGGTGCGCGAGGATGCAGTGCCAGCGAATAATCCCGTGAGACCGAGAACCTACCATACTAGTATATTAAGCGGATCCAGCGTGCAGTTAAAAACATCTCTCGTGGTGATTAACATTATTAATTTATCGGTAGACAGTAGACACTCATTATTCCACTTTTTTATTTGGAACTCTGCTGTCGGAATTAAAATTAAAAGGTTAGGTTTTGTTTTACTAAAATACCGTTATCTTTTGAGCCAAAATAAATTTAATTAACATATTTATTTTATGAGGCCCTGTTTCATACGACAAACAAAGCAAATGAAATTGTCTAACCTACAAAACGGTCCAATTATGAGGGCAAAATATTGTTTACAGTGTGTTTTCTTATCTCTTTACGATAATAATTCTAATACTGCTTATTATTGTGTTTAACATGAACCATTACATAATACAAAATACTGAGATTATAAAAAATAATGAGATTGTAAATCTACGATTAAACGACAGCTCGCTCGTATTAATTTTTATTATAAGTAACGTTATCTTTAAATTACTAAAATATTTAAATTCTGATCAGAAGATACATTTATTTAAAAATAGATAAGATAACCTATACCTACTGAACAGAGAATACATGTTTAAACATACTACCTATTAGAAAACGTTATTTATTTGTTTTATCATTTCTGTTGTCAACAGAACGAAAAGAAAGGCGCGCGAAGATGGCGAGAGTGGAAAGAAGAGATTGAAACAAAATGGCCGTCGCCCGCGCGGTCTTCGTGTTACTCGCATCCACGGCGAACGCCTGGATGCCAGATGCGAATGCTCGCATTTACGTCAAACAAGGTACCTACTTTAGTCTTTTTAAGTTACATTACATTATAGTGACCGGAATTATAATGAGTTTTTAAAGAAAGCATAATTTATAAAATTCAAGTTCATACTCTTAAATCATTCTCATCACCCATGCGACTGCAGTCTGCAGGTGCAACATTGCAAAGCATGCCTATGCGATTTCGGTGTTACCACGTGAGAATTTCCCAGCGAATCGTTATGAAATCGCGAACGTTCATTGTTGTTTAATCGCTCTACAATAGGCACATTGTTCGTTTCATCAGGCAAAAAGAGGCTTCTATAGCAGGCTGCATTATTCAACGAAGTTTTAATTTCAAATTCTACGTATAAGTATATTTCTTAATAGGATTTTGGTACATAGATGGCTTCTTTATCCTAGATCTGTGAAGTGAAATGTGTAAGGCCAGCGTTATCCCGTAGTTAGAAGTTAATATCATAAACACGGTTCAAGATTATCAAGAGGACGCCGTGCGAAAGTTTTAATGAATTGGTTTGTTACAGGCGATGAAACTTCAGAACAATTCGTAGGCAATGCGACGGCGCCGGACCACTTCCGTATCTTAGACAAAGATGACTTCTCTATTATAGTTGGTGGCAGGTAAGTTTCTACTGACTCCGATACGATGCTTTGATGTTATTTCCCAGTGTAAATAAAAATAAGTTAAATTTTGTTTTTCTTTACAGAAATACGGTTTACAATCTCAGCTTATACGACTTGTCAGAAAATATTGATCAGGTACGTTTTATAATAACCTATTATAATTCTAGTAATACCGAGGGGGTAAGAGGTATAAAGCGGGGTAAAGCGGTATAAAGAAGTTGTAATTTTTTGCACCTATAATATTGTAATGCCATAGCTAAATATCATGATGATTTTGTACCAGATATCTATAACAAACTAGGTTGAACAAACATAGTGTTGAGGTTCGATCAATGAATTAACAGCCAGGATTTGCCAAGTTATCATAATATTATACAGTAGTTATCTACTTGCACGATAACTTTTTTTTACTGTGTAAAGTGTAACATTGACCAAAATAAACAAATTGTTAAGGCATACGTATGTATGCGTAGTGTAGGGTTCCATACGTATAGCCTAGATACCTGATTAGTATTCCTTTCCTTCTGGTTGCCTGGAAGAAATCGCTTTAAGCGATAAGACCGGCACTTGTGATTTAATTAAAATAAATTTAACTTTATTATAAGTATAAAATAAAATCCATAAAGTGGTCACATACTGAGATTCGAACCTTGCCCGTCAGCAACAATGCCTCGCTTACCTGCGCCACGATAACGTTGGAAAGGCATAATGTTGATACATATTTCATACGCGCAAAGTATAGAATAAACACGCAGTAAAATGGCCACAACTTTTGATTGCGTTAACTTAGGACAATGATTTTTTTACAGCCACAATGGACCGCAGACCTGATATCAATTTCAACTTGATAGCTCTACTCCTTCTCGTGAAAAAGTGACTTGACAAACGGACAGACAGACGGAAAACAAAGTGATCCTATAAAGGTTCCTTTTTTTCTTTAGAAGTACGGAACCCTAAAAACACACACATGCAGCCAAATTCATGCCTAAGCTTAAGATAAAGCTGAACCTACATGTATGAAACACGATAACGTCTAGTCTAAGAAAGAAATACAACTGGGCTATCGGATATCGACACAGATATAGGTGATTCTTTTTTAATTAAAACCGGTCAATGATAGATATCTACAATTTACGAAGCCGCTTTCGGTTGACGACCCAAAAATAAATGTAACTACTAACCATCATAATACACTATGTACATAATTCACATACATGGGTACTACTATTATATTTATACTACTATTGGCATGTTTTTATAATTTTTTTGTACTGATTAATTCCTAAGAATTATTCAACTATTCACACATGTCTAAGTAAATTCTATGTTTTAACTTTAAGAGCATCATTTTAGTGTCTATACCATATATTAAGTGTAGTGTTTTAAACTGTGATACTGGTCGGTGAATCAAAGCGTAATTATATTTATTCGACAGCCTCATTAGCCCAGATGGTAGTAACCCTACTTTCTGTGCCGCAGGCCCAGGGTTCGATCCCCGGCCAGGTCAAACATTTGTGCGCATGAGCATGTCTGTCTTATATAAGTATGTATATCAGTCATCTGGTTACCATAGTACAGGCTTCTAGCCTAGTTTGGGACCAGATGACCGTGTATGGAAGTTGTCCCACATTATTATTATTATTATTATTTATTGATTATTGCATTGTAAGCTTACCTATTATTTTATTTATTTATATACCTATTGACGGAACGGAGCAAAGATCACGTCTCAACTCCACTACACAATATCATAATTATTGCTACCAATAAGTAGCTTTGGTGTATTGTCATAAAATTATGCAATGCACATTACACATGGCATAAAGTTTGAAGTTTAAAAATTTTATACATTTGTCGCTTTAATCGGGTCAAACCAAAATTGAGAGCAGTCAAATGACCAGTCGAGTGTCACTAGGTAGTTGTAAACTTACCAGTTTCCCGATCTATAATAATATTGGTATATCTGGATAAGTACTATAAGTACTTATAATATTTTGAGAAAATGGCTATAAAACGTCCAGCTGACAGAAATAAAATATAAGGAAAATAAAAAAATCATAGACGAGGTAGTAAAATATTTTCTCGTCTACTACTGGCGCTAAACTTCAATCAGGCTCTCGTATGAGCAAAAATATATAATTCATTGGAGGCTACGATTAATGGCATCACAATCTGTACATGAAATAAAAATACGATACGAGCGTACATAGGGCCGGACCAGCTTTTGGCATGAAGCCAGAAATCGCTAACGTTTCACTCATCAAAAAATGTTCATTCAGTTTATTTATACTGCAGGCATGCTAAGGTATTTTATGGAACTGCGTTCAACGTCCTTTAGTTTTACTAGTGTGAAAAATTTACGCTTTTTTTAACTACATTAACACTCACACATAGATACTTACTTATTATTAGGTACAACTAGAATTTTTTACATACAAAACACAACCCCAACTTGTATTTAAAAATCATTATAGGTACAATAATATTATAAGCACCAACAGGAAAACCATCTTTTGTTAAAGCAGATTTTTCTAAATTACGTACTCATCACATATTAGACCTGACCGGTGAAGCTTTGAATAATTCAAACGCAGTGGCGCAGGGCGTCCACTCCTCGTCGTCCGAATACTAATCGACTTACATGGTTACTTTTCTTCGACTGTTCTGACGCGTAGGTACGCCTTTGTGTTACCTAATTATAGTATTATGAATTAAATCGTAAAATTTGCTCCCTAGGACCGTCATTACATTATGTAGGCAATAGGCAGCCATGTTTTCTATTAATACATAATCATTCGATTATTTGAATATTATAATTGAATTTAATTTTGATAAAACTATAGTAAATAGACATATTTTGTCCACAGCGAATAGAATGGCAATCGACTGACGCTCACAGAGAACTATGCCAGTTAAAAGGTAAATCAGCAGATGAGTGCCAAAATTACCCGCGCGTGGCTGCGCGCTCTCACGGCAGGCTATTAGTCTGCGGCACCAACGCTTTCAAACCTCTATGCAGGCGATACGCCAGGAATCCAGCAAACCACCATGTGGAAGAAATCGACGGTTCTGGACGTTGTCCGTACGACCCACAGCACAACTCTACCGCAATATTTACCGGTGAGTAATTAAGTAATTAAGCGTTCTTCAGATTATATGACTTTATGTAGTGGTAGGCCTCTTTTGCAGGGGGCCGCCTGGGGAAGTATCACACCTTTGCCAGTTATTCATCCGCCAAGCAGTAATGTGCAAACTGTGTTCCGGTATGAAGGGCAATGTTACCAGCGAAATTACTGGGCATGATGAGATTCAACAACTCCTATCTCAGGGTGACAGGCGCAGTGCAGTGCCGCGCAGAATTTTAAATTTTAAAACACTGGGTGGCACTGTGTCTGATATGGGCAATCATGATGCTTACCATCAGGCACCTGATTTGCTCGTCTTGTTACTATCATAAAAAATATATATATATGACTAGGCCATTAATTAACTTGACTTAGATACTTAATAATACATTATAAGGAATTTACCGCGCAAGATTCATAATCAATAAATAACTCAAATTATTAACTCTTACTAACGCAAGCTACGTACAATGCCAGTAAATGTGTAGATTTAGGCCACCCCTTTCTGAGACGTGTGGTTCCCGACTATATAAGTTATAGAGCCAACCCTTTCTCATGCCGTGGGAGCCGTTAGACCTGGCAGAGGGACATATTCGGCGTGAGTAGGTAGCAGCGCTCTCCGTTTCCAAGTATTCCAACTACTGCGATCCTCCATATTAATAGTTTATGGCGTTCTATGGGGGAGGCCTATGTTCAGCAGTGGACGTCTTTCGGCTGACGATGATACATTTATGTATAACACATATAGGAATAACAGTGTAGCAGGTAGACCCATAAACCACAGCATAATCGTAGGAATCATTAAATGTATTATAAGTTATTTATTATGTGGTAGAATATAAGACCGTAGGGATAGGACCGTATTTACCTATACGTAGATTCTAAAGATGATAACCTCATTTGTGAAGATTGTTTCACTCAAATGTCACAGACGTATCATTTAACCTTTATTCGACCGCTTCCTAGTACGGTCGTGAACTGAACACACATTGTGAAGATGATCTAAAAACTAGGCACGAAGCTACGCTCACACCGCTTAGGGAAGGTTTGCGCGGAGCACGACCGTGATATCAATCGATTTATTACCTTTAGGTACCGTTAAATACAACGAGGGATAAAAATAAATTAAATCCACAGGTGAGAACGTTTAAGAGGCGCCGGTACTTAAACATAGACTAATACTAGAGCAGAAAAGAAAAATATAAATATGCTTACACTAAAAAAGTATACCACGAAAGACATCTCGCACGACAGTGTAAATTATAGTAGTCTTAACCAAACTTTTCTAATAATTTGCATGCGGTTTTAATCTTAATAAGAGATATTCATCAGTCGTAATAGTTTTTATACGAGTAAGTTCACCGCAAGACAAGAGTCTTTACTGGCATTTATCATTAGGTACGCTACCGTATCTTGTTGAAAGAAGGATTCACCTTGTCTAATTTCGATTAAACATTTACTTTCAGATGGTCAACTTTTCACTGCAACGGCAGCAGATTTTTCTGGAACAGATCCTTTGATCTACCGTGAGCCAGTACGCACTGAGCGATCAGACTCTCTATTGCTGAATGATCCATCATTTGTTGGAGCCGTGGCTTCAACGAGCCATGTTTACTTCTTCTTCCGTGAAACAGCCGTCGAATACATGAATTGTGGAAAGGTAATATTTAAACTTGTTTAACTTACGAATATAGATATTCTATTTAACTTTAACTATTTCGTAAATAAGTGGCGCATATTTAAAACTCTTTCTCACAAAATATTTTTTTGCAGGCTGTGTACTCAAGAGTAGCAAGGGTATGCATAAACGATAAAGGTGGTCCGCACACTTTCAACGATCGGTGGACTTCGTTTTTGAAAGCTCGGCTCAATTGCTCCATGCCCGGAGAATATCCGTTCTACTTTGACGAAATACGTAAGTCCGAGTAAAGTTCTTAGTAAGGTTGCTTACTCATACTCCCAATTATGAGAAAGGTAATCAATGGTAACATTTTCATAATTACGATTCTGTACTTTTTAGAGGCTACAACAGAACTAATTAATGGCGTTTATGGGAGTGGCAGTAGTAGAAACGATATTATGTATGCGGTTTTCACTACGCCACAAAATGCCATTGGAGGATCAGCAGTGTGTGCCTTCGCCATGAGAGATATTTTGGATGCATTTGAAGGATCGTTTAAAGGCCAAGAGAGTATGAACTCAAATTGGCTTCCAGTAAAAGAAAAAGTACCTGAAAACCGGCCAGGTTCTTGTGTGGAAGACAGTCGAACCCTATCAGACTCGTCTGTTAATTTTATAAAGACCCATTCGCTTATGGACAAAGCGGTACCATCATTCTTAGCGCGACCAATCCTCATCAGAGTCAGTTTACAATACAGATTTTCATCAATCGCTGTTCATCCTCAAGTGCAAGCGATGAATGGAAATAAATATGATGTGCTGTATATCGGTACTGACGATGGTAGAGTTATAAAGGCTGTAAACGTGGCTTCGAATGAGGGTGTATTTGACGCTAGCAATGACGAGTACAGCAGGAACCCGGTGAGAACGGCTGTGATATCCGAGATGCAAGTTCTACCACAAGGCGTGCCCATAAAACAAATGCATGTCGCTCTCACTACAGAAAAACTCATTGTCTCATCCGGAGACATAATCAAGGCAGTAACACTGTCTCATTGTGGGAATGTGCAATCGTGCAGGTTAGCTTACAATTCTTTTCAGCTTTTTTTTTATATAAATGAAACTAAAATTCGTAATTCATCACAACCCAAGCCCAAAATCTAATTTAAGTTTTATAATTTCCAGGGAGTGTGTGTCTCTACAAGATCCTCACTGCGCATGGGATTCAAAACAGCAACAATGTTCTTGGGTTGGAAACCGGCAATTTCCAAATCCCGAAAGATTTCTACAAAATGTAGAATACGGAAAGACTGAAATATGTAATAAGTTGCCTGCTCTCTTGCCGGGCGACCGGCACACTAACAGAAACCCAGGCACAAAAAAGCCTATACAATCAGAGTCGGAGATGCGCCAAAAAACTGATATTCAAAATGAGATTTTAATAGAAGTAGTCGAAACGAACGTTTTGTCCGAGGAAAAGAACACGAATAGTAATAAACATGAAACAGGTAATATTCCGCGCAAATAATTCTTACTTTTCGAAGGAGTAATGATTCTTTACTTAAGTAAAGAATTCGTAATATTGTTCCAATTATATTTTAGATTTGCTGACAGTGGAAGCAGCTGAAGGCAATATCTACAGTGCACAAGCACTTCTCACGGCTGTAGTGGCGTCATGTCTCGTAACACTCATGGTGGGATTCGTCATTGGATATCTCTTCTCGCGGCGATTTCGACACCCTTTTCTTCAGGATACTTCGCCCTTCAATGAACAACACAATCGATTGAACAGGTGTGTGCTCAAATAAATCCTAAATAAACTTAAAATCAATTAACCTTTTACTTTATCTTGATCCAATACTGACACTAACAGTTTTCTTTTACAGGCGAGTTTTTATGATTTCAAGAAGTGAGTCCCTAATACTCGCCCAGTTTCTCACTTTTTAGCCTTTTGCACTGAAATTACAAAGATGTTTAATATTCATCTACGTTACGCTTCCTTACATTTTTTGTTAACAGCACTGAATGTTTTATTCAAAGTATTTGAACCTTTGAAAATGTACAGCAAAGTCATTGATGTAACGCGCCTCTTTTCAAGTGGAAACTTAAGCTGACTTTAATTTATTCTTTTCAGATGTGCCTTAGAAACTCCACTGAATGCGAACACAACATACATGCCTCCGCGGTCAAAGAATGTAAACATGGTAGCAAACGTTTGCCCCAAACCCGACAATTTGCATCTCGAGCTCGGCAAGGAACGCACGCTCGACTTGCGGAACTCCACGGAATCCCTAGACAAAGATCTCAAATGCGGTACATTACAAAAAGTGAAAAAGACTTACATTTGAGGATTACCTAAACAGACTGTGTACGGGTCCATTTCTAAGTGATTGGAACGATATAATATGTCGCGTGTGCCAAGTCTTCCGAGCAAATCGGCCAAGGCAATGTTATGTAGTTGAATTGTGTAGTGTGCAGTGTGAGCGTGACTGAGGTATCAGTGCTGATTGAAATCATGTAAATATCGCTAAGCGCATGTACAGTTGAACCGTTTAGCTATGCTAAGATTCATAATGAAACATTAAATTATGCATTTAAAAGTAGGAAATATATACTATTATTACTTATATCAAAGTACTGTCCTTATATTAACCTAGAAAATGTTATTGAGACTAAAGCAGACTTAGATTTACTACAGATATTTGTATTAAATAGTCGGAACCCGAATACCCTGACGCGTTGCAACGCTACGATCTGGATTGAATATAAATAATTTTACAACATCGTTGCATACCTTACTTACATTCTTCTGATTTCTTAGGTTTCCACGATATTCCGATTGAATATTCTTCTGCTTTAGTCTTTAAATCTACTAGCGTATATAAATTGTTACATTCCATGATAAATATTATACGTAGAATATCGCGGTGCAGCTAATTTTGTAAATATAGTAAACGTGTACATAGTTAGGGCTAGTACGATTGCTTAAGAACTTTGTTTGACATAGTCGAACATGACACAAAATGGTCAGTTAAGGTGATTCGTCTTCCATACAAAATGAAAATACACAAATACGAAGAAATAGAGAACCATTTTCCACTCAATTGTTTGTGGTTGGCTCTGGTTCTGGCCTTTATTTGCGCGAAAACATATTTTGTTAAATAAAACCGTATGTTTTTTTTATATTTCTAAAAAGAATATTGTATGGAAGACGTTTAACCTTAGGTATTCAATTTATTTGTAATGTCGGCTTCATAAGTATATTATATATTATAATAATCAACTTAAATATGGTACCTATATATTATTATTATGATATCATAAGTTACTTACACATTAATTATATTATGTAAATCATGTTCCAGATGGTTAACATCAGATTTTGAATATATGTAGAACCAACACATTTTCTGCGATTGACTTTAGCAGATTTCAATAGAATAGAATAGAATAGAATATTTTTTATTGTTTTAACTGTGTATAAAGATGGTAGGTTACATTAAAGTATAATATTAGGGTTTCAACAGGTTGCCCTATCGCGGATGATATATGTAACACTTGCTATTTGGTCTACCTTTAAAATCATTCAAACCAATCCATGACTATGAACTGATTACGGCTATGACTAAGATATTCTTGTAAACTAACATATGAATCTAAATACCATTTAACTTGACATGTGAAAAAAACGGCACTTTACTCTTCTACAGTCATAGGAACCGTCGAGATATACCTGATTTATACCTGTACTACAACAGCGTGCCGCATGTGGATGCCAAGTTATATTGGACGGGTTTTACCCATTACTAAATATAATATTACTTATCTCCAATGATCATTACTCATAAACGACGACCATATTATAAGTGAGGCTGGCATTACAATTTTATTCGAAATTTATTGTAGCATGTAATTAAATAAAAATATATAATTACTTACATTCTGTTGAAATATAAAATTATTATAGTTATAGCATGAATTGCTGTGCTAAGTGCATAGTGCCTTGTAGGTTGCCAATTTAGTGCCTAATATGAGGACAGAGAAAATATTTATAAACTACATTACATAAATATTAAATTCTCTTCAAGTTAAATTTTTAAAACATGTGACGATGCTTTTGTTGCATTTACATTTCTATTCCTTTCATGTTGCAATAATTCTTCTGTATATTGAATGTTATATTATTACTTTTCCTATATAATAAAGGATTAATTAAACTATTAGGCTGCAGTAACCACCACAGATCGAAATCTAAGTGTTCCCACCGTAAAAATCAAAGTCTCCAATGGAGAAACATTTTCTGTACATATTTTATTATTATTTTATAAAGGTTTATGAATTAGACTAAATTAAGTTATATATTATATAATCCATCACGTTTCCTTGTAATGTTTCTACTTTCTACACATCTATCACTACCTATATATAGTAGTTTATTAAGTGAATACATTTTATATATAATAATAATAATTATATATCATATCCATTTCAGGCATGAAATTTTACAGAAACATTTTTATTCATATTTTTATATCATAACAAAATCATTAAACTAGGAACTTTATTATTGATTTCCATACTAGTGGAGAAAATAAATGTATTATAAAATGAATTGTTATTTTTATTTCTCCTAATAATCACAATCATCATCATCTTAGCCATTGGAAACCGACTGCTTAACTTAGGCCTCCCCCATGTGGGGGAGTATATAGAACATGCTTTATCAAAATGATGGAGAATAAATATATAATAAAAAAAATGATAATCATCAATAACTAATTTTGTAATAGACCTTTCTTATATCCCACTTAGTTGAATCCTTGGCTCCCGGCCTATATTATCCCATCAATCATAATCACACTGGGCATGGCGCGCCCTCCTTCATATCATGCTCCTTGACCCTGTGCAAGGCGATTCCAGTTGGGATCCACCAAATTTTTTTATGTCATACATACAGTCATGCCTTGTTCATGATGGGGTTGGCAGAGACTATTTCTACTAGCTCCGATCCTGACATACAGCTTTCGTTCCTCATGTCCACTTCCATGACATTCTCATTTTCTCACCAGCATGCTCATCGGTTGTAGCTATGTATGTTATGTCATGATTAGATAAAATACAGAGATTTATTACTTAAACATACAATACAGTGCAATATCAATACTGTTATAGTATTATGCTGTATTAAAGTTGATAATACAACTCAACATATAAATATTATCAACTCGATTAAGACGCAATGTCAATGTCAGAATCAACATAATTGATATAATTACAAAGAAATTGCCTTTTCTCTATTGGAGTAAGGACAATGTCTGAATTCATAGTGACTCCATCATCACAAATAATGGTTTCCTCTTTAACTTTAGAGTTTCCTTCATGCATCAATATAAAATTGTGCAAAACACAAGTTGAGTATATTAAAATGTTTGCATATTCCGATTTAAAAATTTCAATGCGCTTTAATTTTGTAAATTTCTCTCTCAGTAACTCAAAAGCAAGGTCTATGTATGAACGTGCCTTCCAGTGAGCTTCATTGAACTTCATTTCTTCAATAGTTAAAAGCTCTTCGCTAGAAAATGGTGTGACCAAGTTCATTTGCAACTTGTATTCTGAATCGCCTAATATGTGATTCTCAAATTCAACCAAGTTTTTAATTTCATGTGATAATGGACTATCTTTGAACACTTTGTGTTTCTTTGTTTTGCCCATTTCTCCTATAAAAATATCTATGAACATAAGTGTCTCGTCACAGACAGCTTGTAAAAGAACTGTGTCCTGCTTTTTTCTTTTAAGTCCTTTTAAACGACACACATCCATAAAACCTATGCAGTTTGGTATCTTAAATCTACTGTTTACCTTTATTCTTGTCATGTGTTGATCATCTACTGATGGCCATCTTATAAAGTTGAATCTATTATCAGCCAAAAGTGATCCAATTTCGTGAAATATGTGACTTACTGTTGATTTATGCAGACCAAATAGGGTCCCAACCTCATTGTATGATAGATCACTCACAGTGAACATTAAAAATACATGAACTTTTTTATCCAGTGGGATAAAAGAACCAGATGGCACAATGTCTTTCAGAAACATGATCAGGGCCTGAAACCGAAAAGGCTTGAATCTTTTTTTAATGACTTTGTGTCACTATTACAATAAAAGGACAATGGGGGGGCGATGATATTTTTTTATGACATGAGTAGCAAACAAGCAGATGGGCCACCTGATAGTGAGTGGTTACCTCCACCTATGGATACCTGCAACAGTAGGGGCCAGTATGTTGCTGATCCTTCAACTCTATCCACTCTCCTTTTGAAGAGCCCCATGTTGCAAGAGCCTCAAGGATGACCGCAGCACTACTAGTACTAGTACTAAGTGTAGGAGAGATGATATTAATGTTCTCAGTGGACTGTGGACATACCTACTAGTTAATTTTATAATAATCACCTGTACTGTACTTCTCTTCATCCTGAAGGTAGCCTCATAGTCATCATCAGTGAAATTTGGCACTTCTCGTTCAAAATAATCCTTATACCGTCTTGGAACAGACTTGATTTGTACTGGGCTGGCTTCTATTCCAGGTTCACTGTCCATCTCATCACTCACAGCAACGTTGAATTTATTCATAATGTCGTTACTTTCATTAACAACATCTGCAATAGCGATGGCTAGCCGGTTGACAGTGGTAACGCTATCGTTGTCCAGGAAAAACTCCATCAAAAATTCCTTTTCAAAAACCTCCATTACCACTAATCAGTTTTGAAAAGCTCTTAAAAATCTATTTAATAATAATAATAATTCATTTATTTCATTCATTTATTATTTAATATTAATCTTTTTTTTTATTAAATCAAGATCAAATACTGTCCTCTGAGCATAGAAGGCGTAGTACTGTGCACACAGAAGTTCCCACTGAGCATATAATAGTAAGAGTGCGCACTTCATACATTTTTTTTGTAAAAGTAAAATGTATGAATAAGATCTAAAGTTGTACCAACATAAATAATCGAATGCCGTACCAACAAAAAGAAACTAACTAAACGTCAATATTAGAGATGACCAAGTGTCGATAATTTAATTTATCGATAAATATGTATCGATATCGATACTATTGATTAAATCGGGAAGGAATAGTACCAAAAAGGCATTATATTATAAATTCGAGGAAATAAAACGAGTTTTTACTTTAGAATACGATTTAATAAAGCAAATTTTAAAAAAGTCTATGTTACACCGTTTATAACTCAAATCTTTATTATTATCATTATCATAACTCAATCTTTTTCATAATAGTTTGGAGTGCTTTATTACTAGGTAGAGGCATAATATGTCGCATATATCTGTATGTTTTTGGCGATCTTTTAAAAATCGCCAATGCTGACACTTTATTTTTAAGGGTCCACCTTTTTTTTTCCTTGGGGTTTACGTTTTTGATTTTTTAATGCCGACATGACAAACTCCTTTAAAGCCGAAGAAGACAAATTTTCCAACTGTTTGGCACTTTTTCTCAGTGATGCTTAAGTGCACTTTGTCTTCCGAAGCTGCATCATTAATTTCTTTTTTCTGGGCGTTACATCTGAAATAATAATAAAAAAATTGTTGTCAATTTATACCTTGTTTTAATCCAAGGTATCAAAAACTTACTATTTTTTTTATACATACCGATACAGTCAACATGTTTTCGTTTTGGAACCTTAATAACAATTTCATTTTTATTGCATAATGATGAAATTGTTCATTGTTTGGCTGATGAAGAGTACCAACTGGAATAAATAAAATGAATTTCAAAGTTAACCTACAAGCACCTTCTTTACTGATATTTTAGAGTGAACATATTCAAATCACACTTAATTTCATCATAAAGGCAAATGTTGTGTGTTACTCCTTTATGCCTTATGGATTCAACCGATTGGGCTGAAACTCGGTTAGTAAGTAGCTTAGGTCCTGGACATAGAGTGCCTCTAATTGGGTAAAACTATGAGGAGCCACTAATAACCGTCAAAAAAATGTTGTGTTTATTTTGTTTACTGGAAGCATGGAAAGCCATTGCTCTTACAAAAATATAATAATAACCTGATGGCTGATTTAAAACAAAATTTACAAAAACCTATTACTATTCCAGAGATAAAACATGCCTAATACTATTTATGACTATTTGATTGAAATATGAAAATGCATAGTCAACTACAAAGTATACTTACTAGATGCTATTATTACAGCATTGTCATTGTTGGAGCTTGAGGGCAACACAGCCAGGCTCACTGCTTGGCTTGTTGAGGGCCCAGGATTTTGATCACTTGATAGATCACCTAAAAATTTTATTAAACGTTTTAATACGTGGAAATATGTTCATTACAGAGTGCCGGGTCACATTTAGTATAATTTCACTTGATATAATGTTCACTTGATGTGAAAATGTTTTGTATAATTTCAATTGGTATAGTTATCATTTGGTATAATGTAACATTTAATATGTTTCATTTCATAATCTATGTATATAATGTAATGTTTAATATAAATTTGTTTCATATATATTTCACTTCATAAACTGAGTTGGTATAACATTTTTTATATATAGAATCCAAACAATCTATCGACCTTTCCTCAGGCGTTGTCAACAAAAGTGAGTGTAAGCACCCACTCTAAATTGGTTGATCTACCAAAGTTTAGGATTTAGACTTCTGTAGGTTAGGTTTGAACAGTGTTCACAATGCCAGAGCTGAGCGAGCAAAGCAAGTTTGCGCTGTGATGAAAGTGGTATAATAGCCACAACTGCATATCTTGTTATTTAATATACATACCCTGAGAATTTATCTGCAGGAATTCTGCAATGACTTGATCTGACAATGGTGTTGATGTGATGTGAAGTTTGGGTACAGCTCTCTTTTACAAATGGGACTTTGATTTGGTGAAGTCACATTTTGAAAAATGTATCTCACATATGTTTTAAGTCATGCAGTTTTTTAATAGGAAGATATGCAAGATCTTCATTGCCAAATACTCTCACCCATTTTAACACAGCTGGAAAAGAAAAAGATGATTGATGAATGACAATAATTATGGACAAATTTCTAGTTTTAAAATTTTTTAATTTTGGAAAATTGATATTTTTAATTTTTATGATAGTGAAAATAAGGTGCCTAATGGTAAGCATCATGATTGCCCATATCACAGTGCCACCCAGTGTTTTAAAATTCAAAATTCTGCGAGGCACTGCAATGCGCCTGTGACCCTGAGATTTGAAACCTGAGTTGTTCAAACTGATCAGTAATTTTGCTGTTAACATAGCCCTTCAGCCCGGAACACATGTTTGCACATTACTGCTCAGCGGTTGAAAAACTGGCTAAGCTGTGGTACTTCCCCAGGTGGCACTGCAAAAGCCCTACCACTACAAATACTACTACTACATCATGATTTAAAAAAAATTACTTTCCACGTGTGGCTCTATCGCATAAAGCAATTTTTTTATTGAAGTGTACGAATGGGGCACTAAGGAAAAATTTTTACTCAAATATCATGCTTAGTGTAACGAATCGGTCGAAAATATTGCAGCGTACATTGCAGTAAAAATATTGCCTGTTTAGAAGCATTTTTAGTTGGGTGCATGATTTTTGAGGTTAGGTATTGTTCGACTTACCGGTGTATGTCAAGAGGAAATCTTGCGAAAAGCCGCTTTTCAACACAATGTCTTTCTTTCACACCACAAATTTCGCAAGTACGATGAGTCCCTGCCATGATTTCAAATGTTTTTACACTCGAAACACAGGAAAATCACAACACACATTATTATGTACTATCTCGTATTAAAAAACTAGTTGTCTCGTTATAGAGTCTTCGCAGATGATACGGAGGAGCGAAATGCTCAAGTCAACATAAATGTCGCAAGACTGCGTAATTTCAGCAAAACGGGTAAAAATTACACAAATAAATAAATAAAACACACCAACACAACAGATGCCATTTTGCTTGTAGTGTTGCCTTATGTAATATTTAAACTCTTACTCATGTATCAAATAATAATGATCCAATAAATTACCGTTTATCGGAATACTCTTAATTCTTAACACAAAGTAGGCTGAAAAACTACGTTGCTAAATTCTTCACTGAATATTGCTTAAAAAGGTGTGAACCGTTCATTAATTTCAATAATAATTGTATTTGTTTACAATTTAATATAAAACTACCAAATAGGTTGTAGGAAGTCTAAAGTGGTATCACTGAATCAATTTGTTATGTTGGCTAAATTGTGGATCTGGATCCCATACTAATTCTAAATGTATGGGAGTGCGCAGGGACTGGAAGTTCCTCTCTGTTCTGAGGAAGGAACCTCAATGAGAGTTTAATAGTATTGGTGTGAACAGACGATCATACTTGGTACGACCGAACCACAGTGCTACCTAATCTGTGACCCGAATTGTTCGGTACGGCGTTCACGCCACACGATCGCACCGAACCACAGTCCGTCCAGGGGCCTAATTCTCGATCTAAAATATAAGCGCAATCGTAGTTTTTTTTAAATACGAAACTATACGACATTATAAAACACCTATGGAAAACGGAGGAAATCAGAATGAACATTTGAGCTGTCATTGATCTCTTAATATTAAACCCAATTCACTAAGACTGTCGTGGTCAATAATAATATGGGACAAGCCTCGTTGGCTCAGATGGTAGTAACTCTGATTTCTGTGCCGCAGGCCCCGGGTTCGATCCCCGGCCACGTCAAACATTTGTGTGCATGAACATGTCTGTTTGATCTGTGTCTGGATGTTATAAGCGTATAAAAGTATGTATATCAGTCATCTGGTTGCCATAGTACAAGCTTCTTGCCTAGTTTGGGACCAGATGACCGTGTGTGGGAATTGTCCCATATTATTAAATATTATTAAAAAAAAAAATTTTAAGTGAAGGGTTCATTTTATAAAATTCTAAATTTATATTAGCTCTTGTTTTAAAATGACCCTAGACAAATTAACTCTATATTATTATGACATGCCAGGTTGTATGTGTGTACCTATATAGACTTCATATCTCTATAATCTTACACCAATAAAAGTTAAAATGCTAATAATAAAATGCAACTTTGTTGCAAAACGTCATAGTATTTAGCTATATTACTGTGTATTGTGTAATGTGAAGCTAAGTTTTACATAGTGTACCTACCTACAATAACTAACTGTTGATCAATAAAGTGATTGATGACGTTTGTGTAGTTTTATTTTCTTAATAAGTTAGTATAGTATGAAGTGAGGGGCAAACTTAATGCCAGGTGTGAAGAGTGAAGTGTGTTGCAAGTATTGACTGCCACCTGCCTGACTGCCCAGTTTCTGAAGTGTGCTATTTTATTTATGTAAATAATTTGTTAACAGGTGGCGTGATGATCTGCGAGTCCCAAAAAGTAGGAAAGGTATATGTCCAGCATGGGCTAATGGAGAATAAAGGACCCATCACTCTGACAGTATGTCATGTGAAGCACAGGACATGTTATGCGCCACAGTTGTTTTCAACCTTTAATTATTTTGCTACTGTAGTCTCAGACAGGTTGTGCATTCAAACTGAGTAAATAAGTATAAAAACTTGAGGTTACTTTATATTATGTAAATATATATTTGAAATTAAATTAAAAATGTCGTTAATCTAATTTTTTTTTAATTAGATGTCGCTTTCACTGGCATCCAGCCAATCATTATACACATCAATTGGTTAGGACAATATATTTGTAGTTGTTTGAAAGTCTTCTAAATATACTCTACATATTGTGTATCCTTGCTGTATTTCTTCGGTTCCTGAAAAATAAGCTTTTTATACTAGATAATGATGTAAAACCAGTAGGTTTTACATCATTAGATTTGGATTTTAAAATACATTCATACGTTGAAACTTAAAAATGGATGTAAAAAAATTTATTAACTTGGTTTTCAAAGAAAACTTCACAAATACGATGTTACTAGAACGTTACCTATTTGACTAAGAAAAACATATTCAGTGTGCGCACTCAATAATAACTCTGATGTTATAATCGTATCGGCCTATCAGTCACGTCGGAATGGTCGTGAAATAAAGGGACCGTTAGGGAATTGAGCCCCTGATTGGTACGGTTCGCCGTCCAGACGATCGAACCTGTCCGGCCCGTACCAAGTTCGATGCCGAACCACCGTACCAAGTAATAATAATAATAATGTTCGCCGAACAGTGCGCCAGACGATCGAACATGGTATGGTGGCGAACCAAGTTTGGGTCACAGATTAGGTAGCACTGTGGTTCAGCCGTACCAAGTATGATCGTCTGTTCACACTATATGAACAGACGATCATACTTGGTACGGCCGAACCACAGTGCTACCTAATCTGTGACCCGAATTGTTCGGTACGGCGTTCACGCCACACGATCGCACCGAACCACAGTCCGTCCAGGGGCCTAATTCTCGATCTAAAATATAAGTGCAATCGTAGTTTTTTTTTTTAATACGAAACTATACGTCATCATAAAACACCTATGGAAAACGGAGGAAATCAGAATGAACATTTGAGCTGTCATTGATCTCTTAATATTAAACCCAATTCACTAAGACTGTGGTGGTCAATAATAATATGGGACAACTTACACACACGGTCATCTGGTCCCAAACTAGGCTAGAAGCCTGTACTATGGTAACTAGATGACTGATATACATACTTATATAAGCTTATAACACCCAGACACAGATTAAACAGACATGTTCATGCACTTAAATGTGTGACCTGGCCGGGGATCGAACCCGAGGCTGCCAGCGGCACAGCCAGTAGAGTTACTACCATCTGAGCCATCGAGGCTGTCAAATTTAATGCAATGTCATATTGATACTCACTATGCTTGGCGAGATATAGTGATGAATAATGTAATATATTTGTGTACATTTTTCTATTGAATTTTTTCTCTTTGAATTGAATCGAATTTGAATTTGAATCGAATGAATTGAATTCGAATTGAATCTTTGACAGCCTCGTTGGCTCAGATGGTAGTAACTCTGATTTCTGTGCCGCAGGCCCCGGGTTCAATCCCCAGCCTCGTCAAACATTTTTGTGCATGAACATGTCTGTTTGATCTGTGTCTGGGTATTTTAAGCGTATAAAAGTATGTATATCAGTCATCTGGTTACCATAGTACAAGCTTCTAGCCTATTTTGGGACCAGATGACCGTGTGTGGAAGTTGTCCCATATTATTAAATATTATTATTATAATTAAAAAATATATATATTTTTCAATAGTTTAAATTTTAATAGATTCAAATTTTTAGTGAAGGTTTCATTTTATAAAATTCTAAATTTATATTAGCTCTTGTTTTAAAATGACCCTAGACTTATTTAAATAATCAACTCTATATTATTATGACATGCCAGGTTGTATGTGTACCTATATAGCCTTCATATTTCTATAATCTTATTACACCAATAAAAGTTAAAATGCTAGTAATAAAATGCAACTTTGTTGCAAAACGTCATAGTATTTAGCTATATTACTGTGTAAGTAAGTGAGTAAGTGTGTAAGTTAGTATAGTATGAAGTGAGGGGCAAACTTAATGCTAGGTGTGAAGAGTGAAGTGTGTTGCAAGTACTGACTGCCCAGTTTCTGAAGTGTGCTATTTTATTTATGTAAATAATTTGTTAACAGGTGGAGCGATGAGCTGCGAGTCCCAAAAATTAGGAAAGGTATATGTCCAGCATGGACTAATAGAGAATAAAGGACCCATCACTGTGACAGTATGTCCTGTGAAGCACAGGACATGTTATGCGCTACAGTTGGTTTTTCTACCTTTAATTAATTTGCTACTGTAGTCTCAGACAGGTTGTGCATTCAAACTGCGTAAATAAGTAAAAAAACTTGAGGTTACTTTAAATTATGTAAATATATATTATTTAAACTTAAATTTAAAATGTCGTTAATCTAATTTTTTAATTAGATAGCGCTTTCACTGGCATCCAGCCAATCATTATACACATCAATTGGTACGGACAATATATTTGTAGCTGTTTGAAAGTCTTCTAAATATACTCTACATTGTATCCTTGCTGTATTTCTTCGGTCCCTGAAAAATAAACTTTTTATACTGATATCTACTGATGTAAAACCTACTAGTTTTTACATCATTAGATTTGGATTTTAAAATACATTCATACGTTGAAACTTAAAAAATGGATGTAGTAAAATTCATTATCTTGGTTTTCAAAGAAAATTTCACAAATACGATGTCACTAGAACGTTACCTATTTGACTAAGAAAAACGTATTTAGTGTGCGCACTCAATTGAGTAGCCCACTTGCAAGACGCGCTATTGTAACGCTTGCAGCCCCTAAGTCACTCTAACGTCATAATCGTATCGGCCTATCAGTCACGTCGGAATGGTCGTGAAATAAAGGGATTGGTAGGGAATTGAGCCCCTGATTGGTACGGTTCGCCGTCCAGACGATCGAACCTGTCCGGCCCGTACCAAGTTCGATGCCGAACTACCATACCAAGTAATAATAATAATAATGTTCGCCGAACAGTGCGCCAGACGATCGAACATGGTATGGTGGCGAACCAAGTTTGGGTCACAGATTAGGTAGCACTGTGGTTCGGCCGTACCAAGTATGATCGTCTGTTCACACCATAAAACATCTGATCTGTCATATTTCTTTGATCTTGACTTGATTTCTGATGATTCTGTTAGTAATTATACAATTATGAAATAAAGTTAATTCTACAAGTTCAAACATAATTAGATGATTTTTGTAAACAGTCTTTGTACACCCATTAAAACACTGAGCATATAATCATTAAAAAACGGATTATTTCATTGGGATTTGGCTTAAGTTGTAGATTTTCAAAAATACCAATGGCGAATTCGCAGGATATCGCTTGCGATTTTCATTCATATGAAAGGTGAGTAAATTAATAAGCTATTATACAGGGTTTCCTATTCACTATTAGAAGTTACATTAAACTACTAAAAAAAATTGTAATGTAACGTCTAAACATTATGTACTTCAATTTCAATTCAATTCTTATATAAACCTTTAATAAATATTATTTTGTAGTCCAATGTCCAAATCCTATAGCTGCTGAGCACTTTCTTCTATCTGTCATTCACTTCATTATCTACCTAGGGTGGATGTGCCAGTTGACCGACCTTGTCATTCACTTCATTATCTACCAAGGGTGGATGTGCTAGTTGACCGACCACCTCCGGTACATGCGAATATACACTTATATACACTTTGAAGAAAGTCACTAAAAATAATAGTGCTACAACATTACAAATATTTATATGCATTGATAAATCAACCTTTATTTGTCTTATATCTTCTGTACTAATTTCATATACCTTATTTAATTCGTTTTCGCATAATAAATTAAAGAAAACAGGGTGGAGGGCACATCAAAATCATAGGAAGAAGTTATATATAAAGGAATAGTGAGAAAGTAGAGGTTCTTCTTATTGTCATCAAAATAAAGTCCTTGTTCCAAACACCGAGTATCTGTCTACTGACATAATATAATGTGGACATATTCAGATGAAAGGTGTCCATGCACTGAAAAAATGGCATTTTTCAATAAATTCTGAAATTATACACTATAATATATTATAGTTTAATCATTAAAAGTAATGTTCTTTCGTTGGTTTTATGTTTTTCAAATCTATTAAAACAATTGTTTTAATAACATTGTTTTTCTTTATTTTATTACATTACTGTAAAGACGAGAAGTCTATTAAGTGTTCATACACCGGCACAATGACCCTACTTAAAATCAATTTGTTCATGTTTCAGTATTAAGAATGAAAAGTTGATATATCCAGCTGCCACAAGGAACCAAGAACCTATATTGCAAGTTTTAAAAAGACTAATATACTGTGATAAAGAGGATGAAGATGAGCAATCATTGTTTGTGGAAATAGCTTCAGGTTCAGGGCAACATGTAGCTCACTTTGCACCACACTTCCCCACTGTCATCTTCCAGCCAACTGAGGTGGACCAAACATTACTTGGAAGTATAGCTTATTATGCAAACAACTGCCCCACAAAAAACATCAAACTACCAATATTAGTAGACATAAGGAGTAAGATGTCTAACTATGGATTCACAGAAAACAGCATAGACTATATTTACAATGCAAACATGATTCATATTAGCCCTTATGAATGTACTACAGGGTTGTTTGAAAATGCTGGAGAATACTTGAAACCTGATGCACTTATGATAACTTATGGGCCTTATAGCAAAAATGGAGTTATAACACCAGATAGCAATGTGCAATTTAATGCATCACTCAAAGCAAGGGATCCATCATGGGGCCTTCGTGATATTACTGATTTAGTAAAACTAGCTGAAGAACATGATTTATCTCTTATTGATACTGTAGAAATGCCTGCAAACAATCTAACATTGATTTGGAAGAAAAATTAAGTGTACAGTGTGCTGTAAAGCTTGTGAATTAATTAAGTTTATGTACATTATTTATTATAATTTAGTTTGCATCTGGTATGATCGAAATTATACTCTGGCCTCTGGAACAATATATTCTTACTATAATCTTAATGTGATAAATGATTCCGTAATTTCCTGGATTAGTTTATAATGTTACCAGTGAAATTACTGGACTTGACGAGTTTCAACAACTAATATCTCAGGGTGACAGGCGCAGTGCAGTGCCATGCACAATTTTGAATTTTAAAACACTGGGTGGCACTGTGTCTATGGGCAATCATGATACCATCAGGCACCTGATTTGCTTGTCTTGTCACTCACTATCATTATAAAAAAAGTTATAATGTTATTAATTATTACTTATAGTTGTTATATACATATGACGGAAAATGCGTCGCATCTATCGGTTGCATAACGTCAAAACAGACAAATGAATGATCACTCAATCAATGATGCGTTAGTACAACTGTTGATATGCTCGATGCGTCTTCCATCAGAAAGACCTTATACTGTTACAGCCACAAAATAGACCCTGCTGCTTACTGCCATTAAATTATGAAACTACAGCTTTCATAATTATTACTTTCTAAATGTGTAATATGTTAATACTGTATGCAATCGGGGGGCACGGCAGTGCCCCCGCCAAGTCGAGCGCGAAGCAAACACTGCCGTACCATCCTTTACTGGAACCATTTCGCCGCATTTTCAGGCCCCTATTTGAGAACCTCTGGATAAGACCAGAACGCAGGAATTTTCGTCATCCAGTAAGCTATAGAATCACATACTTAAAATAAAATTTCAAGTCTGTAGGTAATTTAGTTCCGAAGTTAAGCGAAAGCAAAGTTTCGCATTTATGACACTCAGCCACTCATGATCATCAAAAAGAACTAGTAGGTACTTCCCATAAACTCAGAGAGCTGAAATTTGGTACAGAGTTAGGGTTTAATGGCCACATAAATGGAAAACTATAAAAACTAGGATAATCGAAGATCAAAATTTGGTCAAAATATAATTCATTGGACTAAGAGTGGCGGTGATACCCGCACCCGTCGCTAGATGGCGCTGACTTATCTAAAAACGCGCTTACGTTTGTTTTTCCGATTATTTGCATTTCGTTGATTTCGCTTATTAATTCGAGAGGTTTGCGAAGTGACGGATTACTGATTATTACTTAATTATTATTAGATTTAAAAGTACTTTTAATTGAATACTTTATTTAATTGTTAGTTTTTTAGTACTCTCAGTTTTCTAGGTTTTATTTACAGTTAGGCAGTACTTCGAATCGCGTTCGTGTTTATAAGTAAGTACTTTTCTAGTATTCTAGGTTTAGTTTATTTATGTAGATATTACTTAGTTTCGTTTAAAAATATCATTAATTTAGCTGTATTTCAGTACTAGGTAGGTAATACCTTTGTTACAAAGTTCATTGATAGTTAATTAATTATATTGACACTTGTCTAATAATTAAGAGTTAACGTTTTGTTTTTGTATTATATAGTTTGTATAGATTGAGTAGGCTGAGTATAATATTTTCTTTGAGTTTCTTTTTTTATTAAGACAAAAGAAGTCTTAAACATATACCTAGGTTTTATTATTGTTTTAGTCTAAATATTATCGGTATTTCTGGTTTGTTGTCCATATACTAAAGGTCGTTGAGTTTATTTGTGTTTGATTTCGCAAGATAATATCGTAAAAAATGTCGATTAATAAAATAAGTCAATATGCCCACGTTTCTACAAAAAGAAGTGAAATCCCACCAAAAACATTCTGTAAAAAACTAGCCAAGTCTCGATGGAGCTGCTTGTTTATCTCTAAAAAGTAATGAAATCTAGACAAAGTCGTGCCAAGTCTAAGGTTCCTTACTGCGATTTCTTTATTATTATAGTTAATGTTATGTGACTTGGCCGTTGAAGGGATACTTCTAATCAAGTCCGTCTGTACGTCTATTTTATGTTAGATCGGTGGTCGATTTGACGCTCCAAAAAGAAGAGAGCAGAAGTCAGCATTGTCAATCAATGCTGAATGCATGTGTTGCACAATTAACAACAGCCTAAAATGAGACACTAGCGTCCAATTACCAACACCAGTATGGGCTATTATCTCGCTTAACAAACATAGGTAGTAACAACAGATATAACATTACGTGTAAACAAAATTGACTTGTACCCACTAACGTTTATAGAATGTTCAACGGCCAAGTCACACAACATTAACTATAATAATAAAGAAATCGCAGTAAGGAACCTTAGACTTGGCACGACTTTGTCTAGATTTCATTACTTTTTAGAGATAAACAAGCAGCTCCATCGAGACTTGGCTAGTTTTTTACAGAATGTTTTTGGTGGGATTATTATTTTTCTCTTTGTACTTTCTTATTAATAAATTAATTACTTATACCTTCTAACAATTGGACAAATTGGCAACAATTGGAACTGTCTCTGGTAGATGGCAATAGGCGAGCCCCCTATTACATGGGACTCTATGCATGGGACTTATACTGGCGAAATGTGGGTGTGCCTACTGCCGACTGCCACTGCCTACCACAGAACAGAATCCTAGCTGCCTACTATTATGGGACACTGGGTACAGCTCTGGCTACCCCTTCGGGAAAAAGAAGGCGTGATTTTATGTTATGTAATATGGGATCCAATACTGTTGGAATATTTTACAGACAGAGGCAAATAGTAATGTGTGAAGTTTATTTTAAATAAAAAAAAACAAGCTAAATTACTGTCAATTTAGAAAAAGGTTCGAGGTTTGATAAATTATTTTGTATGATGGCAATAAGGTCGGTCTAAGACGTCTTTTGTGTTAGCGGTTGAGATTTCTACGGTCTCTAGGTCTATTTTCTTGAATAAAATCCATTTACAAGATCAGTGCACATCTAATTTTATTACATTTACCGACATTACTTTTTTACGACAGCGATCAAAAAGAATTTAAAAAGAAAACACTAACTTTATTCTTTTCTACAAAATGAGTTTTCATTGAATCAAAATTCAAAATTCAAAAAAAATTAACTTGTGAAAGTATCTTTCGTTTAACGGCTATTATTGACGAGTAATTTTTTTTTAACCGACATTTTTATATTACACAACCATCTTAGAGGATTTTCAAAAATCTTGTTGGCAACACTGATTCTACTAAAGCCGGGTCCGCTGCGAATTGTGTTAGCTAAAGCAGGATCCGCTGTGGCATGTTTTTGTGTCCGCTATTATAATATCATATTACTAAGTTACTAAGATGAAAAGTGGGTGTGGCTTTGGTGTTATATAACAGAATAACTTTATATAATAAATGTTATATAATTCGTCGCGGATGGAAAACATCACCCGCTTTTGCCTGGGGGGTTCGTAGGTCATTTTCTGTTAGTGGATATTTGAAAATCATAATCTTCTTTTGTAGCATAAAATAATTGCAATTTTCTATTATTCAGAGACTGTGTAGCATTTCGTGAGCCGGAATCAATATAGTTAAATAAGAAAACACTTGCCCTTGTAAAGAGCTTATTTTAGAAAATTACTAATTGCTAACAAAAGAAAATGACTAATTGCTAACAGAAACATTATTCGGTGTCAAGTCGCTGTGGACGTGCTGTTATGTATCAAGGTTAACTAACGTTTTGTTACTAACATTAGCAGTAGACCCGGCTTAAGACTTAAAGGCTCGTACACACCTAAAGTATTAGCTAACACCATAATTATGCCTAGAATTATGCTGTTGACCCAGATCTGCATTAAGGCAAACCGGGGGGTAATGGCCCCGGCTGCATATAACACGGGGGCGGCCAAATCATGGGTAAAAACATATTTACCGATGCTCATCTATTTCAATTTACTATGTACCTTTGGTGGTACATAGTCTGGTACAAAAAGGTGTAACAAATTATTAATTATTCGAGAATGACTTTATATAACAGCACCAAATCCAAACATACATAAACTAAACTTGGTTTAATCAAGCTTACCTCTTCGTCTCACACAGAAACTTAAATTTACTATATAATAAGTTTGGGTGAGAATACGATCAATATTATTAATATGCCCCATTTAAATTCCTCGATCCGGTCCCTGTGTTTCGGCCAGAATAGTGTTCACATTGACTGACTTCCGGTGCTGCCATAGACAGTAGCCTGCTTTTTTTCTTTCTTCTCAATTAAACTCACACGTTAAAAGTATTTGCCAGTGTCAAATTAAACTAATTTTCAAGTTTAGTAAAGTTCTATTAGTCAAAATTATGGCTGTGTTCGGGTCTGAAGGGCAATTTTACCAGCGAAATTACTGGGCATGACGAGATTCAACAACTCATATCTCAGGGTGACAGGCGCAGTGCAGTGCCGCGCTGAATTTAGAACTTTAAAACACTGGGTGGCACTGTGTCTGATATGGGCAATCATGATGCTAACCATCAGGCACCTGATTTGCTCGTCTTGTCACTCACTATCATAAAAAAAATACTCTGGTAGTAGATATGGATAACTACTACCCGACGAAAAAAGGGGTCTATATAACTCGTTCATCTAGAAATTATAGTCAATAAATAACAAATCGAACTTGGAATCCTATTTCATAAAAATTAGGATCAGGATAAGGATTGGTAATATCCTCAATAGTGAGCGCAAGCGCTACTGCTACGAATTTTCTCAGTCTGGATTTGTGCCTGGTTGATGGCAATAGTATCACTCCCTATTACATGAGAAAAAGACGTGATGTTATGTTTTATTTCTTTAGTGGTTTTAGAGCACTTGGATTTCCTATAGTTTCACATGTCGGCCTATGGATTTCCGAAGTATTCTTATTAAAGACTAAACAATACAGCTACCTTCTTACAATCTATCTACCTTTACTAAATACACTATGCTAAAAATAGCATTAAATATACTCTTTTATTTTATTTTATTATCTCTTTCTTAAATTCATAGATAATATAAATTAATAACAGGCTCGTAGAAACTATCCAAACGGTGGGCTCTAAGTTCTATAAACCCCGCCGTACAAATAGACCTCAAAAATTGTCCGATCACACCCTAAACCTCATGACTGAGCGACGCTCGCTACGAATGCAGTCTCCCGATGATGCTAAGTCATATAGGCAGCTCAATACGAATAATATTAAAGAGACGATAGAGCAGAAAAAGGGCTCCAAAGTGTTCGCAAGAGATATTTCTATTGGGCAATGCCAGCTGAAAAAGCTGAAGAGAGAGGATGGCAGTATAGCGTCGACAAAAGCAGAAGTCTTAGAGGAGATCGAGAGGTTTTATGGACAGCTATACGCTTCGGTCGCAAATCCTGTTAGCAGCGCGGCCAAAGACCCAAGAGCTAAGCTGACCCGACACTATACCGAAGATATCCCAGACATCAGCCTGTACGAGATTAGGATGGCCCTGAAACAACTTAAAAACAACATGGCGCCGGGTGTCGACGGACAGAGCTTTTGAGAGCGGGTGGAACACCGGTACTTAAAGTCCTCCAGAAGCTGTTTAACTCTGTCATATTCGAAGGTGTGACGCCAGAAGCATGGAACAGAAGCGTGGTGGTCCTATTCTTCAAAAAAAGTGATAACACCTTGTTGAAGAATTACAGACCCATCTCACTTCTGAGCCATGTTTATAAGTTGTTTTCAAGGGTCATTACGAATCGTCTCAGTCGCAGGTTAGATCCAGCCATCCGAGCAAGCCGGTTTCCGAAAAGGCTTATAGTACCATAGACCACATCCACATGCTACGCCAAGTTATACAGAAGACTGAAGAGTATAACTTGCCACTTTGTTTAGCGTTCGTGGACTATGAAAAGGCCTTTGATTCGATCGAGACATGGGCGGTGCTCGAGTCTCTCCAGCGATACCATATTGACTATCGGTATATCGAAGTGTTGAAGTGCTTGTATAGTAACGCCACTATGTCGATTCGAGTACAGGACCAGAGTTCAAAGGCGATCCCGTTAAAAAGAGGCGTAAGACAGAGAGATGTAATATCTTCGAAACTGTTTACTGTCGCAATGGAGCACGCGTTCAAGATTCTGGAATGGCAAAGACACGGCATCAATATTAATGGCGAATACATCACTCACCTTCGGTTTGCCGAGTTTGCCGAGTTTCTCAACGGGTCGGTTTTAAAATGAACATGGAGAAGACGAAGGTAATGTCTCATAGGCTACTTTTTTCCCCGATATTCCCACGGGAACGAAGTCTACGCGGGTAAAACCGCGGGGCGCAGCTAGTATTATTTACTTTATCGACATGTTATAATATTTACCTACCTACATAAACTAATACATATTATATACTAAAAAATACATATAATTAATACCTATATTCCCTCAATATCAAATATTAAATCAACTTATCAATATAATAAGTACTTTCTATACATAATCAATATAATGTACTATATTAAGGTATCTTGTGATTTCAATTTTTTTTCAATGTAACGAAGGCCTATTATTTTACATACCTTGATCAAATTCTTTAAAGCTTTATTTAGAGCAGAGCAGACTTCTTTAATAATTGTGGATATTACTTGTGTAGACATTTTAAACAAAAAATGTAAACTATGTAAACTGTCTCCTGTAGCTAAATATCGTAAAGTCACTAATAGACGAACTTTAGCTGGAATAGCTTTCCGAAAATATGTGTCTTTTTTGGTAATTTTTGGTCCAACTTTTGTTAATAATACTTCAAAGTCTGTAGCTGTCATCCTTACAAAATTGAAAAACTGGAAGGAGTTCTCAGCCATAAGGTCCGCTATGAACTCTTCAGATGTTTTCCTGAAAAGATAAATAGGTACCTATAATATGAAAGGGATCCCTCAAAGGGAGCACAATAATTAACAGGAGCATAATTTTTTTTGTAATACATATTTATATAATATTATTTCGCATATTTTGTCACCAATAATACAAATTAAGTATTGAGTAGGTAGGTATACTCATTGTACAGAATATGTATTATATTAGATAAAAGTGTACTTTACTATTTATAAATATGGTATGCCAATAAAAAAATATGCCAAAATAATATTAGTGAAACGCCGAAAAAATTAAGATATTAATTTTTTTTAACTAGTAGTTTACGTACCTATATCTTTTTCTACATATACTAAAAAATTCCAAGTCCTGGTTGACTTTTTTTAAGATTTTCTGAATATGATTTGACAAGGAATAAGAAAGTAATTTCCGAAATTAACTATAGAGTAAATAATAATTTAATTATTATTAATAATTTCGGTACAATTTAAGCGGTATACTTTCCTGCCTAATCACTAAAGAGCACCTACCGCAAAACAGGAGCTCCACTCAAGAGATCAGATGAAGTTGATACTGGCTGATGATAAGAAACGGTTGGGTACCCAATAATAATTTATATATTTACTATTAACTTACACTGATCTTCGGCGATGCATTTGTATCATCCACCATCTTCGTTTTCTAGTATTTTTCTTTTTCGAATAGTAGTTAAATACATTTATATAATAATTAATAGAACATATGTAATAGTATAAAGCAGCTGCTTCGACATCCATTTCTAATAATTTGTGATTACACTTTTTACTTTGGTTGTCCTGGCTCTTCAGACTTCAGACTTGAGCAAAGAGATTGAGTGTGTAGGGTGTGTAGGCTAAATAAATCAACAATCTGGTATTAAAAACGGATTTTAATTACCTTCCTATTCTGTGTATTCTGTGGTAGTAGAAACGATTCAACGTCATTTTGACTTTTGACACCACAACTTTGACAATACCGCCTAGGAAGATACAGCATCAAACGACGTAAATTAATTATAGATTGCCTTTGCATTTTGCTCATAGGCAGCAGATTTGGATTCTAAACCCAGAACCGAATCTAAATGCTGACAATCTGTACCTACTACTTCGTCATCTCATTATCATCTCAGTCGTAGGACGTCCACTGCTAAACATAGGCCTCCCCCACAGATTTCCATTCAGTTTTGTTACGTATAAGTGTAAGTCGCTAACTACAACTCGATTTCTGGACTAATGCAACTGGGCCCTTCTATAATCAACTTCCGGTCCATGTAGATAAAAAGGCGTTGTGCTGGCAACACTACACAAACACTGCTTGGTTTGTGTGAACACTAAATGGTCTATTCTCTATGATTAAAGTTTTAGACAACAGAATTCTTAAAGGCAAATTTTTGCCGATAATTATTGTGTTGATTAAAACTTTAGGTGTGGACAAGGGGTAAGACGCGGTATTCAGTTTTGTAATTTGTAAAATTATTGTGTCTGTGTTCCACAGAACACCTAAACAAGCTGTGTTCTGTGGTACAGTACCTCAATATTAGCATTTGTGTCATAAATCTGTGATTTCAAGTGATTTGAGATTTGTTTCTCATCACGTAGTATTACTATAGTGATCTGTGCTTATCATTGAATAGTGAACCATCTGATTTACTGTAAATCAATTTTACATTTTACAACTCAAGCTCACAGATCAGAAACTGTAGGCTTTAACCATCACGCTATGGCCAAGCGGTCGGCATCAGTAGCATTTGACGTCAATGAAGCAATGGCAAGCAAGCAAACTAATGTGCAAAACAAAGAAGGCAAGAAGCACTCATTGGATTCTGATGAAGAGGACAGCGGAGCTGAGGAGGAAAAGAATAATGTCCTCCACGCTGATGATATCGAAGGAGAGGAGGATGGCGTTGGTGGGATGGAAGGTGAAGTAAGTTACCATTGCAAAAGGATAAATCAATGCCTACCTACTAATTAAAACTTATCTCTTATATCACATATTATGTTCCTACATCTTCTTGTTGTTAGCTTCAAACTATGGAAACATGGATGATGAACACAAATTTAGTTGTTCTGGGGCATTAAGGTACAAACTACATTTTAGTTCAATCAATTCATTCATCAATCACATCACCTTTCAGCATTTTTTGGAATCAGCCTTAATTTTATTGATGGCCTAGAAGACCTGTAAATAATTCACCTTTATAATATTAGAGACTGAGAAATTCATTCTTTTGGTTATTCTTGCTTATATATACCTTGCTTGTGTTTACCTCGGCTGCTGAATTGTCAATAAGGTTGTTTTGCATTATTTTCACCCTATCAAGCTGCTGCTGGGTAACCAATAAATATGTCGTGCTGTTATTGTACCAATATAATTGAATTCCATTTAAGAAATCTTAATAATGCCATTAAATATACAGTCACCTTCAGTAAATAAAAATAATAATAAATAAAAAAATGGGGATAAAAGGGGTACTTTCTATTCCAAAATTCCCACGGGAATACTATGCGGGTAACACTGCAGGGCACAGATAGTACATTATATAATTTACTTTAAATAGTGTGAAAAAAGCACTTATTTTCCAGATAACAATCACGCCATTCAATATGAAAGAAGAGTTAGAAGAAGGCCACTTTGACAATCAAGGACATTACCATTGGAAGAAAGAGAAGGAGGTCAGAGATGGATGGCTGGACAATATAGACTGGGTGAAAGTTAAGGGACGGCCTGAGGATAAATACAAAGTGCACAAAGATGACGATGATAATAAAGGTCTAGGAGACGAATCCAGCAGCGATGAAGAGGTGGAAGAGAAGTTTGACTTGATTGAGAATTACAAAGAAATTGTTCAGCATATGAAACCAAAGGAAACTATTGCTAAAGCTTTGCAGAGGCTTGGTGAGTGGTATGATTGCCAAATCTTGATGTCTAAATTTATTTTCTTTTGAAAGTGAATTAGAAGCCTATACTTTGTACAATATTTCTTGATAAATGACAGTGAATAAATCAATTTTTTGACCATATTTCTAAAAATTAAGTTCTAAGAGGGTTCTTAATTTATAAACTGAATATAAATTAACCATTATGATACTCTTTTATGTATCTAATTTAAGGAAATATGACCAAAAAATTGGTTTTAGTTCAGCTGTCATTGATCAAACTAAATTAGACAAGGTAATAGTGTGAATTTATTACAATTGTAATTCATATAGTTCATATGTCATACATTTTTACAATTAACATTTGAATTCAATACAATTACTATTGTCAAAACGATCATCTTAGGTCTACAGAAATAATTCTGATAACAATGCAATATTATAATTTCATAGAGCAGCAGGCCTACCATCAACTTATAGGCTAGCTATTCAATTCCGACTCTATTCAATTTAGGTACCTAAAAAATTTCATACCATCAACTCATTAAGCGACGATCGCATTTGAATCGTATTACGTCAGAAAGAATGAACAAAACGTTGTCTCTGATCCAACTTTCCGCCGCCGAGCGAGAAAAAGACAACGCTATATAAAAATCTCGTGGTCTCATTCAATGGTCGCTTCGTTTTGAAACGGCATCTTACATAAAAATCGGAAATTACCGGATTTTTTTAGACCCCAATTTTATATTAAGTTTTGCGAATTAAATACATTAAATTATTTTATATTTCACAAAATTTTATTTATTTAATATTTTGGGTACAGTGTCTTCCCATTAATGCTTGAATTTCCAAGATTATTATACGAAATCGTAATTAAAATTTTTGAACGAACTAGCCGATGTCATCCTTATTACCTATTTTTTCTAATTCTTGTCATACTTTACGAGCGCGGTAGTTTTAAAAATGGAATTATTAGTTTGTGTTTGGCGTTTGGAACAAAACAAAGTTAGGAAATTTATAATGACGTAAGCTGTTAGTTTATGTTTTCTATTTAATCAAGTGTTTTGGATATTATTTAACGATTCGTAATATCAAACCTCAATAATAATTCCATGTCCACTCAACAGTGTGGAATTTCGTGTACCTTTACCTTTCTTAAGTGTTTTTTTTGTATACAGTGAACAATCTCGTCAAGTGGTGGCACGAAGGGTTACGTACCACCAGTTAGAAATATTGTTGGAAGCTCTAAACTCTCATCGAGAACATCTTCAAAACAAAAGCATCTTCGTTGATGCACTCCATCAGCTCAAATAATAGTAGTTCGTCAGACATACTATTCAATATTCAAACAACTCTTGCGCACGACGTTAAACTTAGTTGATTAGTATCTTAGATAATATTATGTCACAGAGTCACAGCTTCTACTTATCGACTTTAGTCTCAATAATGAAAATAGCACACTTACACTTACACAGATTTAAAACATACACGGAAATTTGTAAAAACGATTCAGTTTGGCGAAACAAAACTAACTTTTATTGAATCGCTAGAATTGACAGTTATGCTATTCAGTTTCAGTCGTAAGGAAGCATCATAGTACGAAAAGAATGAACGAAACTAAGCTTGCCATTCAGTATAGGTTTTGTTTTGGCGGGAATTTTAAACTGATCGGCTTAACAAGGTCATGGTACGAAAATAGCGACGCAGTTCAGTTTAGGTCCTAAACTGAATTGCTTAACTAGTTGATGGTAAGCCTGCTGGTCTAATGATGCAGCTGGAAGGTGGCCACAGGAACTTGTTTACAAAACTCTGTGGCATGTAGACAAAGATGGGGAAAGGAATACTCAGATGGGTTGGACATAATGTGTAGAGATTGGATTAATGCAGATTCACAAAGGAGATTCATAAAGCAAGTGTGACTGGTGAAGTCAGTTAGGGTTGTCTTCAAGGGCGTCGCCAGCCGATGATCAAGGGGGGGGCTAGTCAAGGAATTTCTACCCAAATTCCCCATTTGGGTAGACGGTAGATATACAACAGGTATTTGCTTGTATACAATTTACAATTACAAATTTCTATGAAACAGAAAAGCTCTACAATTTTGTAGATTCTTTACAGTTTTGTAGATTTTTTTTTTATGAAATAGGGGCCCAGATGGTTCTGTATTTAAAATACATGCCTATTGTATGGCTTCACTTGAATGTCAACATTGACAATAAAGGCTAAATTTTTTCGATTTTCTAGGGGGGGGGGGCTGCCCCCCCCCTGCCCCCCCTTGGCGACGTCCTTGGTTGTCTTAAAGAAAGGTCAGGTCAAGTATCCACAACTGACGAGCATGTAAGAATGTGATGAAAGTAGAAGAAGAAACAGGATTATGATCCTCCATCATTAAGCTAGAGCTGGTTTAACTTGTCGCAACATAAGGTTGTTTTTGTTCATTTCAGGCGCAAGCAGTAAAATATCAAGTGCTGAACGATGGAAAAGGAAGAAAGCTGGCATTGTAGATGAAAGCAGCAAAATTGTCACAAGAATAACAGAACTTGCTAATCAGATACTAACAAAAATGGGCAACATGGATGTCTACCAAGAAACCTATGAAAAGATATCAGGTATTATAAATAAGGATAAAAGTAAGCATGATGCTGCTGATTTGGACATGTACGCCGATGATTTTGATCAGAAAGAAAAGGCTACGTTAGGGAATAGCAGTAAGTCAGAGGAGGTAAACACAGAGGAAGAAAATACAAATGATGTTAAGTGGGAATTCAAATGGAGCCAAAATGATAATGCCGAAGTAATAGGACCTATCACATCAGAACAAATGCACAAATGGTCTACCGAAGGGTACTTTAAAACTGGTGTGTGGGTACGAAAACATGGAGAGGACAGTCAGTTTTATACTTCTAATAGAATAGATTTTGAGCTGTATATGTAGAATATATTGCCATTACCAATGGAATTTGGTTATTAAAAAACGTTTTGCTTCAATATCAAATATATTTTCTCTTTTATACCCACATATTATTAATATACAGGTTTAGAGCATTCAGCACGGGAGTTTTCAAACATAGGCTAGGTATATGTGAATAGTTTGTTCATGTATATTCATTTATGTTTGCATGCAGCTTTCACTTGTTATATTGATGACATTAGTTTGTCTGAATTTTTGGAAGCAGTACTTGATTTTTCCAGTGCTCAATATTCTTAAGTTCATGTACTTATATTTATATATACATTACAAAATTGTATAAAAAGTAATACTTATAATTATGGAATTGAAGTCTTCTTAATGCATTCCGCATTTAGAAGACTTCAATTCCACTATAATGTAGCATTTGATAAAAGTATTTTTGGCAAATGTAAGGATTTGTGGATTTAGTCTGTGGCTTTGTCGCTGTCAACAAGAATATTGACAATGACAAGGTTAAGGTTTGATATTAGAAGGACTGAGAGGTGATATACTCTATGGAATAGGCAGATAAGCAGGAAACAGCAGGAAATATGGCGGCAAAGTAGTGATAATGGAATATGGAGTGAATTATGAGAAAAATATAGTAAAAGGAGGTGTACGAGGCTTATTATAAGATTTAATAATTTCCATTCGTCACATTTCAGAAGTGGGATGTTGCCCACTAATTGGCCAAAACCTAAAAAATAGGTAATGTATGTACGAATCACGTCACTACCATTCTACCAAAAATTAGTTGCTGATAGAATAATGAACACAAACGGCTCTTGCATACACTGCTGATTGTCGTTATTAAATAGTAAATATAGGTAAATTACCCCCACATATTATGAGCAAATATATTATTAGGTAGTTGGGTAAAAGATCTAAGTCCATTATGTACCTAGGTAATTACTGAAAACTGCTGGCTTACAAAGCATTCAGAATAAGGTCTACCTAACTGTGTCTAAACATAGTGAATAAGTGTGTAGTGATTAATTGCTCAGTGAATAAGTGCATGATGTCTCATCATATACCTAAATAATATTGTAACTGTAGATAATATTAGTTTCTCATGCACATGATCAATGAATAAGATGGGTTACTTATGGATGTAATATCTTTGCAATTGAAATAAGTTATTGTATTAGTACAGGCCTATAGGTACCGTCAGGACACCAGCTTTTGTAAGTTACCGGTAGTTACCTATGATATAGGCATTTAATGTTATTGTAGCCAAGCGACTATGATAATTTGTTTAGCATAATATTATATGTGAGTATCACCAATGCTATCTACTATAAATATTTTTGGTAGGTACTTTAATTAAGTAATTAAAGTACCTACTTTTTACCTACTTTAATTAATTAAGTATTATTTATTCTTTGCCAGACATTATGTTTCAGCTGCTATTGATATTCCATCTACTAAGTATTAAAATAGACCTGAAATAATTAATAATTATTATCACAGCAGAATAATGTCATGTTTCTATTTAATAGTATTACTCAGAACAGAAACAGATTGTGTGCTTGGCAAAAGGTATCTTTGTATTATGTAGATCTGATATTGATCTCATGAGAAAGTTCTTGAATATTACTGCCTACCACCACTTTAAAATGATATAAATTCAGTCACCTTATTGTATTCATAATGTTTACTTAATTTTCAGATTATAAAGGAAAGTATAAAAGTACTAAGTGAGCAACTAACAATCAGATCTATTGGAACAGTCTTCGAGGACCTATTACTACTTATATCTAACTGATTGCTCCTGAAATATGCTTTCAATAACTTCATATTATTATATTTATTATAAAAAGTTAATTTTAATTTTCAGATTATATATAAAGTGTAGTACCTACTTATATTTAATGTACTTATATATGTGAAACAGATCTCCCAGGTGATCTTAAAATATTCGCAAGTTGCAGACTAATGAATAATGGTGGAACAGCCTTTTGGACCTATTATTTAACTTAATAAAGATGCTAACCTGTGTATTTAATTTTCAGATATGACAAATAGCAAAATTTTGTAATTAAAGAAAGTTGGTATACATGAAAATAGGTACTTTTGTACCTACCTAAAATGGGTACGTATATATGTATATACACATGTGTTAAAAATAAAATTTGAATAATGTGTTAACTAAAAATACTTAGGTAACCTGAAATGAAAATAGAATTTTATATTAGTTGAGTTGAACAAATTACTGTGCTGTATTTCATTTCCAGGTCTTGCTTGCCAGACAATGTGACCTAAATGAAGCAAGGATTAGAATGGAGTCTTCAACATAATAATGGGAGTAATGCTTATAGAAGATGATGCTACAGACAGAGTGGTTGTCCGATGTAATACTGATGGAATCTCGGAATGATGATTGGTATTGAAAATATTTGAAGATACATAAGTCCAATCTAATGGAAACCTGAAAAATCATTATATCAGCTAAGAGTCATAACAGCATAAGACTTGACAACTAAAATTGAGAGTTCCAGAAAACAACTGTGTGGCCCTGTGCTGTGTGATCTCAGGGAGAAAAAAATAACTGTGTAGCCCTGTTGCTGTGTGATCTCAGGGAAATAACTGTGTGAGTTCCAGACTGTGTGGCCCTGTTGCTGTGTGATCTCAGGGAAATAACTGTGTGAGTTCCAGAATATAACTAAGTGACGCTGTTGCTATGTGATCTCAGGGAAATAACTATGTGAGTTCCAGAATATAACTTTGTGGCCCTGTTGCTATGTGATCTCAGGGAAATAACTATGTGAGTTCCAGAATATAACTTTGTGGCCCTGTTGCTATGTGATCTCAGGGAAATAACTATGTGAGTTCCAGAATATAACTTTGTGGCCCTGTTGCTATGTGATCTCAGGGAAATAACTATGTGAGTTCCAGAATATAACTTTGTGGCCCTGTTGCTATGTGATCTCAGGGAAATAACTATGTGAGTTCCAGAATATAACTTTGTGGCCCTGTGCTGTGTGAACGCAGGGAAACAACTGAGTGACTAGAGGAATCACTTATTGAGACTTCAGAGGAATCACTGTGTGACCTTAGAGAAATCACTCTGAGACTTCAGAGGAATCACTGTGACTTTAGAGTAACCACTTTGAGACTTCAGAGGAATCGCTGTGTGATCTAGAGTATCGCTTTGAGAATTCAGATGAATCACTGTGTGGCTTTGGAGAAATCACTTTGAGACTTCAGAGGAATCATTGTGTGATTTTAGCATATTATCCACTTTGAGACTTCAGAAGAATCGCTGTGAGACCTAGAGTATCACTTTGAGAAGTCAGATGAATCACTGTGACTTTAGAGGAATCACTTTGAGACTTCAGAGGAATCTCTGTGTAACGTTAGAGGAATCGCTGTGAGACTTCAGAGGAATCGATGTGAGACTTTAGAGCAATCACTGTGTGACCTAGAGTATCATTGAGTATTCAGATCAATCACTACAATTAACTTAGACTTCGATGATAATTTTCATTTCAAGATACTTAATTTATATAAAACTGCCGGCCTCACTGGCCGGTTGGCTCGGCTGGTGGTGTCCCTGCCTTCTGAGCTGCGGGTCCCGGGTTCGATCCCTGGCCGGGTCAGGCATTTGTGCGCGTGAGCATGTCTGTTTGATCTGTGTCTGGGTGTTGTGGGAGTGTATAGGTGTGTATATCGGTCTTCTGGTTGCCATGGTACAGGTGTTGCCTGGTTTGGGACTGGCGGATGACCGTGTCGAGGTTGTGCGTGTTTGTTATTAAGTGCATACTTATGTGAATATGTAATAATTGGTCTCAACAGGGGTGTTCTATTCTGCACTGTCTGAATGGGCATCGGTGGGAGAGGTGCTGGTGATCATCGCGCTCGGGCGTATCGTCGCGGGACGCGACGAATTTGCAGGATGGCCGAATGTTATAAGTATTTTTGGCAAATGTAAGGATTTGTGGATTTAGTCTGTGGCTTTGTCGCTGTCAACAAGAATATTGACAATGACAAGGTTAAGGTTTGATATTAGAAGGACTGAGAGGTGATATACTCTATGGAATAGGCAGATAAGCAGGAAACAGCAGGAAATATGGCGGCAAAGTAGTGATAATGGAATATGGAGTGAATTATGAGAAAAATATAGTAAAAGGAGGTGTACGAGGCTTATTATAAGATTTAATAATTTCCATTCGTCACACATTGCTAAACACAGTCAAAAACATAATACTCTAAATAGCATTATACTCTCTGTGGTATCTCTCCCTCATAACTGAGGATCGTGGTCATCGGTGTATGTGGAAGGTTAACACCTGGATCATATATTATCTGCCTTCATCGGTTCCTGTCAATCATGTCTCTGACGACTGGCAAAACTTGGCTGAGGATGGGTCTTTCACATGATAATAATACCTTTGAATTAAATTAATATTATGCTAAAAATGCAATGAACTCCATGCTTTAGAGAAAATTGAAAAATAAAGCCTAATATTTGCTTTGAATATATTAAAGCACAATGGAAATGCTTTGATTATTTACTTGTCTAGATAGATAGTAACGCGCCTTAAGCGCCAAAAAAATTAGCATGTAGCTGCTACACGCTAACTCCGCCCGCGGCCCTCAGTGACGCCACAGACACCGCGCGGATATCACGTATTATTATTCTCTGTATTGCTGCGAAAATATGGCGTATTGTGCTATAAAACTGTGCCGGAACTACAAGAGACGTTTGAAAACACCTGAAACGATCTCTTATCACCGGTAAGTACATTTTAAACAACTATTATCTTGTATAATTAGTAAGAATTAGTGATAGAACTATCGGCAAACATACTACTGTGCTATCTGTGTCATTAGTTGCCAGCTTCCAAATTTAATTTTACCCAAATTTTGTAAACATATTTTTGTACCATTTTTTTCTAAGAAGATTTAGAGGTGTGAAATGTATGTATTTTTTCGATATATTTTTAGGGTTCCGTGAGAAATCTGTTTCGTTGTATATTTGTATGTATTTATGTATGTATGTATGCCCTGGACCATTGTGTCCCTTTGCCCAAGGTGGTGGCGTATAATCGCAGAATACGTTTCGCAGTCGGGTTTTTAGTTTATTTTTAACCAACTTCAAAAAAAAGGAGGTTATCAATTCTTCTGAAAGATTTTTTTGTGGGTATGTTACGCGAATACTCCGCTATTAAAATTTATGAACCGATTTTAATAAAAGAAAATTACTAGATAGGTCATGTTTCAAGGGTGGTCCCATAAATATTTTTTTTTATTTAGATCAGAATTTTTTGAGAAAAAAAATACAATAATCTAACAAAGTTTATGCAAACCAATTTTACCTTTATTTTCAAAACTATTTTGATGCGGTTTTCTTTGATGGGCTTTCGGTTTTTCTTTTATTTGGTAAATGTTTTTATCTGTGTGAATCGGTGACTACCCACTAGTGGGCGCTTTAGTAAAAAATTGTTAGCGCCTAAAACTAGTCCGATTTGGATGCTGCTTTCAACATTGAGTTCGTTAACTACTCGTATAAGTCACTAGAACATAAAAAGTCTTTTTTATGACGAAATTGTTGAAATACTGGGTAGTGATGCCTCAGCTGTGGAGAATAAGCGGCTTGTGTTGGTAGTTATTGAGGCATGCATAATATTAAGTAGTAACTTTTTATTATAATTTGTTTGCAGAATACCCACAGATCCAATTTTAAGGAGTAAATGGCTAAATATAATAAGAAAAAGCCGTGGCGAAGATCTCTGGCAACCGGTTGCATCTACTGTCATCTGTTCGGATCATTTTCGTTCCAAGGATTTGTATTTAGCGAACAACCAAGGTCGTCGTAGATTAAAAAAAGGATCGATTCCATGCAAGGTGCGTGATTTTTTTTAAATCAAATTTCACCCAACTTAACCGACAAAAAGGAGCAGTTTATCAGGTTTCCCAATTTTGTCGGTTAAGGTTTTATGTGTTTTATTTGATATCTCAAGCATTTTGAAGTGCTTCCTAGTGTTTCCCGTTTTGTATCTAACAGACTAGGAGTATGACTACCTATTGACGTGATAACATTTTGTCTGGATTAAAAATAAGCTCATAATTAATATTCCCATATACATCGCTTGGCGCTTGAAGTCGGTTGTTTCTGTTATTGTAGTTTATTTTTCAGAAGTATACTTACTCAATTAAAAATCTTTTCGATATTGTTGCTAATTATGTAATTTACTGGGATCAGTAATTGTTTTTAGTAAAAACACTTCAAAGAATACATGTTTATATTTTTAGGCATTGTTTTTGACGGGTGTAGAAACAAACGAAGAGGAAAGGGATGATAATTCACTCGAAAACGCAGGAAAAGACAGCGATTGCAAAACAATTTGTCAAGATGAAATGGTAAAATGTTCTCTTCTATTCTTTTTTTATTTATTAATAACTTGTTCAATCAGCTGTGCCGTATCCTGTATATATATTATATACATTTACAGTTATTGTTTTTACTTTTAGGGACCATCTGGATCTAACAAAGTAGAATTATCTGGTATCACAAACATCCCTTCGCCAAATGCACAAACTTCAGACAATAATGCAAGCAATGCCATAGAAGATTTTTCTGATCTGGAGTCCATTTTTGACACACCAAGAAAATCAAAATTACGGACAGAATTGCGAAGAAAAATAAAACTTCAAAAGAAACATACGCTGAAAATCCAATCATTGAGGAGACAAAATCTACGACTAAAAAAAAAGGTAGCTTCTTTGAAACAAATTATTCAGACTTAAAAAAAAGAAAGATACATCGATAATGATATGCATAACATTTTGAATAGTAATGTATTTGCAGCAGACCTTTACTCAAACATGAAAAAGAAGTGCTCAGGATCCAAGAGACCTGTTAAAAAATATAAGCCCGAGTTTAGAAAATTTTGCTTGACATTGCATTTTCTATCACCGAAGGCGTATAGTTACGTCAGAAGCAAATTCGACACGTGTCTCCCGCATCCTAAAACGTTGTCTAAATGGTATGCAAACATTGATGGCTCACCAGGTCTGACAGAAGATTCATTTAAAATTCTACAAGCCAAAAGAAATGAATCTGATCAAAACATGATATGCGGATTGATCGCGGACGAAATGGCTATTAGACAGCAAAAATGTTTTAATCGCAAGACTATGCAGGACGAAGGTCTTATTAGATCAGTATTTTTAGATTTCTGCCATATGCTGAAATTAATAAGAAACCATTTCGAATCAAAAGAGGTGTTTTTATACAAAGAGGATGAAATAAAGTGGGATTTCGTTAAAAAGTTATCCGAATTACAAGATGAGACTGGATTGCATCTGGCCAACCGACTTACAAAAAGACATATTGCATTCAGAAATTCAATAATGAATGTCAAATTAGCTACCCAGCTTCTTAGCAGGAGTGTGGCCTTGGCAATTAAATTTTGCCGAGAAGAGCTAAAGCTGCCCGAATTCGTGGGAAGTGAAGCCACAGAAAAATTTATTATGACCATGAACAATATGTTTGACATATTTAATTCGAGAAATTTAAAAGCACACGGATGCAAACATCCTTTGTTTCCCGGCAATAAAGAAGAAATATTTACTGTATTGAAAGATGCAAAAGATTTGATGCTGAACCTTAGTTTAAAAGTTTCGAGAAAAAGAACTTTTCACGATCACGAAAAATCAAAAAAATTGGTCACAAAATGCTATGTCCCAGTTTTAAAAACGCAATCTTTCACTGGATTTCTCGGCGTTCTTATCTGCCTAGAAAGCGTCCAGTACTTATATAAACATCTTATAGATTCAAGTAAATTAAAATATCTGACCACGTACCGCATCAGTCAAGATCACATAGAATTGTTCTTTGGTGCGGTACGGATGCATGGGGGATATAATGATAACCCCAATGCTCGTCAGTTGAAAGGCATTTATAAAAAATTGCTATGCCACATGGAGCTCAAATCAGCATCATCGGGAAATTGTGTTCCACTTGAAAATATCAGTGTTCTATCGTGCTCTTCATCATTGAAATGCATCAATGAAACCGTTCCCTCCTTCAGAAAAGACGATGAAGAAAGCGACGACGATACGGAAAACTGTAACGAAGGTGAAGATATCACAATCGGACAATTAGATTTTATGCAAACATCTGAATACATACAACAAATTGTCGGCTACATTGCAGGTTTTGTTGTTAGATCTTTGCGTAAAAAAATTAAATGTATCGAGTGTCTCGACAGCTTAACCACAACCGAAAAATCAAAATATCAAAAACTTGTAATGATGAGAGACGAAGGCGGACTTGTCTATGCATCTCAGGATGTATATTCTGTTTGCAGAGCTACTGAAAGCGTCATTCGAAAATTTATAAGACAAGATTTCCGAATGACCCCCATGAACTACTCGAAAATTGTTTCTTGTACAATGAAAGTATTTGTTGGAGGACCAAATTATTTCCCAGTGAAAACAAATCACGTTTGTGGCTTTCTCCACCAGACAAATCTTATGAGATTAATTGTTGAAAAATATTTGGACTTGCGCTATTACCATGAAACCAAAATAAACAACATAAGCCACGATGTAAAATCGAAACGTAATTTATTTAAAAAACAAATACAAAGAGAAGGTCATTAAAGTTCACCAAATATTAATTTGGCTTTGATTTGTATTGTATAAATAATTATGTACCTGTTACATGAAAATATATCATTTATAAAAAAAATATGTAAATAAATAAATTGTAACAAAATATGTTTTATTTTTAACATTGTATTATAGACAATAATAGACAATATTTTACTGACGAAAATATATACGCTTATTGACGAAAATATATATTCCTATAACCAATATAAATCTATTTATAACCAATCAAAGCGCGGGTAAAGCGCTTTGATGGTACGGAACCTTTCATGCGTGAGTCTATCTCGCTCTTGGCCGGTTATTCAAATTATTTCACATCACAGCATATTTTGTCAACTTTGAGGAAATTATTTAAAAGCTGGCAGCATTACGCACACAAACATGAGACTCAGCGCGCTAGTAATTACAGTGTAAGGCAATTCATCTGTGTGCGTGAACACTCCTACATGCGTGCCCGGCCTGGCCATCTATTTTATTACCGTTGCAGCGCCAAGCTCTATCTAGACAAGTAAATAATCAAAGTGGAAATGTAATCGTAGGATTTCCCCTCTGCTGACACAGTAGCCCTTATGCATTATCAAAACTATTTTCCGTGCAAAGTTTATTGCATTTGTGTGTTTTTATGTAAATGTGTGATGGTTGGTAAAACATCACCCCCTGCAAAAAAATACTGTAAAAAATAAGTATAGGTCGACAACTAATTATGTAAAAAAAGAATTTTAAACTCAGTATTTCACACTCGGGAAAGTATTATACGTAGTTTTGATACTGTACATTTAACCCTACCATGACATTACTGTGTTTCGATCTGAAGAGCAATGTTACCAGCAAAATTACTGGGCATGACGGGTTTCAACAACTAATATCTCAGGGTGACAGGCGCAGTGCAGTTTTGAATTTCAAAACACTGGGTGCTTTTCGAGATGAGAGCACTCTTCAATTCTCGACCTCTTCACCCTTATACCAAGTGCCATCGTAAGAACAGAAAATCTGACCTCGGTAGTGGCAGCTGCACGTGTTTATAGGAACGACTTGCCTCATCCTCTCTCGTTATCCGGAGAAATAACTATTTGGAAGGAACTTTGGAAAGACAGGGAACATCTCCCCAAAACAGCAGCAGAAGCGCATCAAGAGACAAATGAGTTTTTCCCAAATGTAAAAATTCTTTTACAAATTCTCGCTACATTACCAGTATCCACTTGTAGTGTAGAGCGCAGCTTCTCTTCACTTAAACTAATAAAATCATACCTTCGTACTACAATGACGGAAGACAGGTTGAACGGTTTAGCTTCTATGTATATTCACTGAGATATATCTGGCAGCCTACAACCTGTCGAAGTCATTGAAGAATTTGCAAAACGTTATCCGAGGAGACTCACTATGCGATAAGACAGTAAAATAAAATGTTGTGTGCCTTTTTAGTGTTTAAATCAGCCTACCCTACCTAAGCTAGCTAGATCAAGCCCCTCCCAAACCAAGATCCTGGATCCGCCGCTGCTGGGTGGCACTGACTGACATGGGCAATCATGATGCTTACCATCAGGCACCTGGTTTGCTCGTCTTGTCTATCATAAAAAAAAAGCGAAAAGGGTTGTTTTTATAAAGTTATAACATTATCTTACGAACTTACGAAAGTTTTTCATTTTACTAAGTGGTACCAAATTTATTGGTAGACCTATACAGGAGATAATACACATCCATTCTTTACTGCGATAATATATTAAAAGAATCTTGGTGACTAGGTATTTGATATTACAGTTATTCTAGATAAACTTTTTCCTACTCTTGAATATTTTGCCAGCTATGCTAATGTCAGTATACAATTTAGCAATCTTATTGATAATCACAATGAACACAGTGATAAGTTGGACTATAACGAACTGTGATATTGATGTGCCGATTTCTAGCCAACTCCCTGTGTTGCGCACGTTGTATAGGAGCTGTATGCCCATTAGATTGGAATATATAAGGACTATGATGTTGAGGCAACCCATTGGAGCCTGGAAGAGATTAAAAAAAAATATACTACTAATAATACATAATAAATAATATGACAGCCTCGTTGGCTCAGTGCAGACATTTGTGTGCATGAACATGCAATTATGTATATCAGTCATCTGGTTACCATAGTACAGGCTTCTAGCCTAGTTTGGGACCAGATGACCGTGTGTGGAAGTTGTTCCATATTATTATTATACATAATATTATAAATGTGAATGTTTTTCGGTATGTGTTTGTTACTACTGAACATATTAGGCTATTTGGTATGTAGATAACTTACCCAGTCCCTGGAATAACACATAGGAACCACATTACAGTGGGGAAAACCGATCTGTACCTACTTTGAATGACAGCAATTAGCTACCCATTCTGAATGTGATATGATACAATAAATGCCTTTAATAACGTAACATACAATCACGCCTTTTTCTCGAAGGTGAGAGGTGTACCCAGGACTCAGCGTCATAGTAGGTATACCCACATTTCGCCAGTATGCTATTGGTCCCATTTCATAGGGGGCGAGCCTATTGCTATCTATCGTGCAGAGTTCCAAACTCCAGGCAGTTATTGAGATAATTCCCAATGAAAAAAATCAATATTTAACACTTCGCCTGACCCAGGGATCGAACCTGGGATCTTACGATCTTATATATCTTATCAGGGATTTTTATATATACTCTGTCTTAAATATAGTATGTGGAGTCTAGGAATTGTGTGTGTCTCAATAATTGTATTTTCTTTCTTTTCTTTCTTACGACCAGCAGCCGAGCTTACCACAAAATGCCGTTTTTATAATAAGTTTTGTGTCTTGCCAAGACAGCCCTTCTTCTTTAGATTTAAATCTTTAGATTTAAAAAAAAGGTTATCATCACTCATGCTGGTGGAAAGTGTGCATATTTTTCTAAATAAAATATTTTACCTCAGTCAATGTTTGAACAGCAACAAAGCCGCACCCCACTACCATGAAAGGCGCAAACGTCTTCAGCAATATCAACGTGGTGATGAGAAAAGGCTGGAATGACGTCACGAAACACGTCACCCATCTTACTTCAAATGAATTTAGTGAAGCAATATTGCCTGTGCCGAAGAATGCTAAAATTATGTATAGTACCTGAACAATTAGTTATAGAAATACTTTTGGAAGTGGTTTTGGTAGTAGTTAACAGTACGGAACGGTTGCACGGGATGCCGGCAATACAGTAGGTTGAGAGATTTGGTCTGATGAAAGATGCCTTTACCTATTACTTAGCGATCTAGCTTTCTTTCTTCCCTTTCTCTCTTCCATTTAATTCGCAGGTATCATGTTATTAAGTAGTCACATATTATGTTATGTATGTCTATTATAGTAAGTATGATATTATAGTGATTAATTTATTTAATATATGGTTTAGATGATGCATGTATAGGTATTTATAATATACTCGTATATTTTTTAGTGTATAGTATTTACTTGCGTATTATTGTAATTGTTCATATAAAAATAATATTTTCTACCTATTTCTGTCACACTACCGACCAAATATGATTTACTGTACTCTCATCTCCCTGCACGGTTATCTGGAAGAGGTCGCTCGTAACAATTAGACCACCAATTGTTAATTTATTTGTTATAGTATTTAAAATTTAAGGTTTCTTGTATGTAGTGTAATAATAAAGAGTTTATCTATCTATCTAACCCCATCTTTTCTACCCGTGATTGCCGTAAGAGCCGGCAGAGGATGGGTAGCAGCCTCTTCTGCGTGAAAACATCGAAGTGCGCTCGCCAACCCGCCTGCCAAGCGTAGCGAGTATTGAAGAATGGAGGCGGCCTATGTCCAGCATTGGACTTCCTACCGCTGATGATGATGATGAAAATGGTATTAAACAAGAGTCGCTTTTGTCGAGCTACTTTGGCTGCACGACAGAAAATGACTTTTGAAATAAGAAGTTGTCTTGAAATATATTTATTACTAGCGTAAGATCAGCGGCTTAGCCCGCTCGCAATTATGAAATATGGTAGTTTTATACCTATTACTGAAATTACTGTGTTCCGGACTGAAGGGCAATTTTACCAGCGAAATTACTGGGCATGACGAGATTCAACAACTCATATCTCAGGGTGACAGGCGCAGTGCAGTACCGCGCAGAATTTTGAATTTTAAAACACTGGGTGGCACTGTGTCTGTTATGGGCAATCATGATGCTTACCATCAGGCCTCTCATTAGCTCGTCTTGTCCTCTCATTATTTAAAAAAAACCTAAACTTTAACGCTCTTCTTGGACTCCTTAGAATGTGATTTTTTTTTAAATCCTGTCTTAGCATACGTCCAGATAACGAAAAACACCTACATTCCAAATCTCAAGTCTCTAAGATCAGTGGTCTGGGCTCTGCGCTGCATGTCAGTCAGTGAGTCATTTAGGATTTTATAATATACTAGCGGCCCGCCCCGGCTTCGCACGGTAGCAGAAGTAGGTATAGTGAACGTTTAACAGGAGTAAATTCGTGATACTTTGTATTTTAATAGATATAACCCTAATGGTTTACGCAGCGCACGCAAATTAACGACTATTTCTGTTACAATGACCAAACCTTAACACATGTATAAATTTATCGTGGGCTATTTTGAAGATATTGATAAGTACTACAAACCCCTAGTACATTATTTTAATCTACCACCAATAGTTTTCACACCGCATGAAAAATAATCACTGCTTCGATTATTGTGACTAAACCAGAAAAGATGGATATAATCTATGTATACTGTTTTGTAGGTATTTATAAGTACTACAATCCCCTAGTACATAACTTTACTCTACCACCAATAGTTTTCATACCGCATGAAAAATAATCACTGCTTCGATTATTTTGACTAAGCCAAAAAAGATGGATATAATCTATGTATACTGTTTTGTAGGCATTGATAATTACTACAAACCCCTAGTACATTACTTTATTCTACCACCAATACTTTTCACAGCGCATGCATATAATATCTGTTTCGATTATTGTGACTAAACCAAAATAGATGGATAAAATTTCCGTGGACTATTTTGTAGATATTGATAAGTACTACAAACCCCTAGTACATTATATTATTCTACCATCAATGGATTTCACAGCGCACGCAAATTTATGAATATGGTAATTATATTATGTGACACCATGGTTCACAATATTGCAGTTTTCTTACGGATCCCTATTTTTTTTTCAAAATCTCATATAGCCTATGTCACTCACACTGAATTAAGCTATCCATAAGTGAAAGAATTTTTAAAATCGGTCCAGTAGTTTCGGAGCCTATTCGTTACAAACAAAAAAACAAAGTTTCTCTCTTTATAATATTAGTATAGATAGTGATTATGTCGTGTAATAATAATTTAATATAATTTCGGAAAGCTTTTAGTCGACAAAAGTCAACCTAAATAAATACCGACATTAAATATGTTAAAAGGATACAAAAAAGAAGGCTCTTCTGAAATCTTGATTATTTATGCTTCTTTCAACAGATATTTCTCTTGCATAGATTTTTTTCGTTCCGCTTGAGCTGAATGTGCAGTCTATTAGCTAAAACATGTTAAGAATCTTAACGTTGAGTTGGCTTTAGCACACATTTTTGCCTTTATGTATAACTAGCTGTCCCCCGCGGTTTAACCCGCGTAGTTTCCGTTCCCGTGGGAATATCGGGATATAAAATAAAGCTATCCAAATACCGACTTTCAGCTCAATTGGCTCAGTAGTTTTAATACGAAAACGGAACACACAAAAAACAGCGCTGGCGGTGTTTTTTTTATGCCATCTAGATGGCGCTGAAGTCAATTTAGAACTTGCCAGCGTTTTGTTTACCTGCCACAAACTTAACTTTTTTACATTTTACTGAGGTTTGAGATTTATAATATTAGTGGGATTTATAAGTATTACCTTGAAATTTTTAAATGTGAGCAGACGAAATTCCATGAGAATCCAGCACATAACATGCGACGTGAGAGCTACCATGAACAGACCTTCATGGGCAACAGACACCATTAGATAAAAGGTGAGGAGCGACGTGTTGATTGCAACTAAACGAGGCGCCATCCTGTTGTAGAACAACATCGGGAGGATTGGAGATATTACTGGAAAGAAAAATAAGTAGGTTATATTCATAAGTGTTATAATATTCATTTTATTATCTCAATAACTGCCTGGAGTCTGGAACTGTGCCCGGTAGATGGCAATAGGCTCGCTCCCTATTACATGGGACCAATAACATACTGGCGAAATGTGGGTGTATCTACTATGGACTGAGTCCTGGGTACACCTATGCCTATCCCTTCGGGATAAATGCGTGAATGTATGTTATATTATGTATGTGTTTAATATTCATGCAATGATTTTTTATATAAACTGAGGTAGATGCGTTTTACCCTCTTTGCGTGACGAACTCAAGTCAAGCTAATTAACTTGTGTCAAGTTAGTCGCACCTTATATTGCGCCGATGTTACACGTATAAGGTTTGCTCCTCACGAAACTGTGAACCTGTTTTTATCTCTTTCTGACAACCGGGTATTATGTATAATACCAGATAGACCAGATAGACTAAAGTAAAAGAGAGCAGAGATATATCTCTGCTCTCTTTTACTTTAATGAAGTGATGGAAACAATGCTGCGTATATTCTGGATAAGTAGGTACTTAATAATATTAGTAACTGAATTAGTTCTCAAAGAATACCTGCAATAATCCAAGCCACAGTCTGGTCAAAGTAAGAAACTGGTGTTCCCTCTTGAAATCTCTTCGACTGCACATATATGTTTTGCAGACCTATTGCTAGCATCGCAATTTGTATTACAGTCAATATAAGCTCTCTTCTATTCTCGCCCTTGTGTATAAGTGTCATAAGTACCAATTTCATGTGTATGGTTAGGAATATTAACCATATAAATCCTGCCATCAGTCTGAAAAGTATGATTTCTTTATCATGGTGGTATATTTATAAACTGACTGTGCCCCGCAAGCAAAAGCACCCTATGTGTTATTCCAGGGCCTAAAATATCTACATACCGAATTTCAGCCCAATCGGTTTGGTAGTTTTGGCATGAACTAGTAACAAACATCCATCTATTCTAATAAGCATTTATATTATTACTAGCTTTGCCCGGCGGTTTCAACCGCGCAGTCATCGTTCCCGTGGGAATATTGAGAAAAAAAGTACCTCATGTATTATTCCAGGGTCTAAGCTACCTACATACCGAATTTCAGCTCAATCGGTTTAGTAGTTAGCGTGAAAGAGTAATAAAAATCCATCCATCCATCCATCCCCACAAACTTTCGCATTTATCATACTAAGTAGGATAGGATTAGTAGGATAGTGGGACTTGTAAGGATCTCCCTTAATGGTATTTTCCATTGTTCATGTCATCCTGGAGTCCGGAACTGCGTCCGTTAGATGGCAATAGGCTCGCCACCTATTACATGGGACCAATAACATACTAGCGAAATGTGGGTGTACCTATGGGACTGAGTCCTGGGTACACCTCTGCCTACCCCTTCGGGAAAAAGACGTGATTGTATGTTATGTTTCATATTATTTATTATAAGTGTAACACCAAGTGAATGAGTATAAAGCCACGTTTGGTTGAAACCAACCCAAGTGTAATTTTAAGTAGTAGTTTTCTCTTCATACTCACACAAGTGCGATAAACGTGTCTTTCCCAACTACCGGCATAAAAGCAAACGCGCTAAGTACCAAACACCCCAATGACCAAGCTAACACCAAAATGTTAGGCAGACGGTTCCTTGTTGACGAGAAAATCGGCCACAACCCCATGCCCAGGAGTGGGATGCTTAGTGTCCATCTATAAGTGAAAGACATCCCCTAGAAGAAAATATCTATATAGTATCAGTAACTGATCCCCGATTCACCCGCTAGTACCTATGTGATATTTATTCGTAAGGTATTTCGAGATTTATAAATCCACTGGGATCTGGGAATTAGAGATTTATAATTCCCAGTAGATTCATATCGGATATTTCTCACCAGGGTCTACTACTACTACTAGGGTTAGCTTGACAGAAAACAGTAGTTAAATAATAGGGGAGACACTGCATATTTCACATAGACATAGATACCTACAAAAATGGGTGCATAAGTACAACTCGAAATTTCGCAAATTAAAATGGCTGCACGCAGCTAGGGTGAGACAGTTCAACCGGTACTACTATTATTTATTCTGTGGTTCAACTACTACGAAACTTGTCACATAAGATGGCTGATCAGGCACCCCGTCTCCATGTGGAATATCCTCCAAGGTTTTTCAACAGTAAAAACAATTAACACTTTAAATTAGTTCCGTTCCTATTCTTTTCTGTCGAGCTATATCTTCCTACAAACCAAATTTCAGTCCAATTAGTTCAGTAGCATTGTGAAAAGGTAAGAAACATTCATACACAGTCAAAACATAGCATTTATGATATTAGTAGGATTGTTCGTGCAAAGTACAAAATGCAGGTTTGATGAGCATTGTTTTGAGAGAAGGCTCTCAAAGCTTAATATTAGCAAGTACAGAATATGGCACTTTGAACACAAATTTAAAAGATTGAAGTTTTCCCTAATGAAGTGTTGGTAACTGCATAGATCAGAGAGCAATCTCTATTGCACAACAACACACTCTTATCACTTAACAGACTCTTCTGTTTGTAACAGTGACCAAGGTTTAGCACGTGTACTGTGAAACTTTAGTCGGTTATTTTGTATATGCTGCAATACTATAAAAAAAGTGATTTTGTCATATTTATTAGTGCCATACTCTGGTATAAATCGTGCAGAGAAGTTAAAGGCCTGTTTCTTCGCTAGTTATAGTTTACAAATGGTTTAACTGATTAAGTTAAATTCCTAACCAATGGTTATCTCGTGTTAGAAAACAGCTACATAGAGATAAAAACCAACCAATGGTAGACTTAAATAGTAGCACAGTAACCAAAGTCCCTGGAGGTTAGAACGAAACAGCAGACTGTTAAAATGTATAGATTCTTACACTTTACACCCGCGAGCGAGATTGAGCTCTCGACGAGCCGAGCTTAGATGGAAAATCACCTTACGCACACTGTTGCGCGTGTATAAAAGTCCATGTGTGCAGTGTCTGTGTCTATGTAGTAGGTAGTTATTGTGACTTTTGTATAGGAATTGAGTCGACTGTCCGGGGTGTGGTTTCATGCTAGGACTACACGGAACAAAAAAAACCAGAATGGCTTATTTTACAAAGAACAGAACCCTGTACACTATACATCCCCTAAACAACGTCTATCTATACTCAAAACTCATGCCTGTAATCCATATAATATAGTGTTTGATACATACCAACGCCAAGCAACCCACAGCATAGCTTATAATTTCCACACATATAGCATAGAGGTGCGTGTTCCTTTTCATCTGTTTCAATGTGTGCAGCCAAATATCGAACGGAAATAGAACAGACCACCATAAAAATAGAGGCAATAGGATGTAAATGTAATACTGGACTGGTAGACTTTGTACTGAAAATATAAAATGAAAATGATATGTGTGTGTATGAAAAAAATTATGTAATTAAAAAGAACTGAAGATTTTACAGTTTATCTGAGATTTTATTATCGAATCCTGACTTGAAAATGGGACTAACTAATTTTTCAACAAAAAAATATTTCTTAACCTTTAACCAGGGCCTCACAGGGATCGCGCGTTTTGAAAATTTAGAGGCTGTTACTACTATGAGAATGGTCACATAGTATTTCGCTAGTTATTTTTGTAATGATGATTAGTTTCAACTAATATCTCAGGGTGACAGGCGCAGTGTAGTGCCGCTCAGATTTTGAATTTTAAAACACTGGATGGCACTGTCTCTGTTATGGGCAATCATGATGCTTACCATCAGGCACCTGATTTGCTCGTCTTGTTACTCACTATCATAAAAAAAAATAGGAGGCGAGCCTATTGCCTTCAACCGGGCACATATCCAGGCTTCAGTGTGAATATTGAGAAAATTCCTTGAAATCATAAGTCACCCAGATTTTTAAGGTGGGTTCTAAATGTGTTTTGGTTAAAAAGACAATATTTTGGGTCACTTACCATAAACAAGATATACTCCAATGACACACAGCATAAAGTATAAAACTTCTGCACAGAATTTCAGTGCATTCTGATCTTTCCTATTCAATGTTGTATCTTCTGCCTGACAATTAGCCTTCTGTGAAGTCAGCACTTTCAACAAGCAAGCGGCCCAACCCAAGAACGATAAAGTGACTAGAATAAGCAAAGGCCTCTGATAATAATCATGATAATATCTCAACCCTGAGATACTCAAGTTAACTATTTCTTTACTGAATATTAATAATTCTTGATAATTTTGATCGCTCAATAGTTGTTCAGTAAATGTGATTAGTTCATGATATTTGGTCTTTGTAAATGGTTCATATGGGTAATACAACAATGGTAGAGCATTGGTCTCGATGTCTTGTCTTTTCTTGTCGTATTGTGAGGAAAGTTGTCTGCTTATGCTGTATAGAGATTTGGCTTTGTTTGATAATGTCATATTCATTAGACCATCGATTGGCTGTCCCTGAAACATAATACTAGTTTTTTATAATTAACTATAAATTATTTTATCATAAAGCGTAAGTACACAGAGTCCACAAAGACGCGAGGTGTCGCCATCTTATAATACAACAACTATGAGTCACCTATAGATAAACACATGCCCTATATTCTTTCCATATTCGTATTGTACAACAATGAGCTTGAAAAATTAAACGAAAAAAAATGCAGTGGAGTGTGTCCTTACATAAGGGCATACATATACATAATATTATGACAATGCCCACCTTCCAAACACAATTCTTCGTATAATCAGGGGTTGTGAAAGAGTTTTGTTTAATGCACCAGTCTAGTTAAGCTATTTAGTAAATATCATGATGTCAATTTGTGCAAATCTTTCATGTGGACATGTGTAAAAGATTTGTGATTTTACAGAAAACTTACAATAGAATTAACAGGTACTGGTATAGAAAGTATTGTAGACATGAGAGGTGCCAAATCAACTTGATTTATATCTAGTCTATGGTCTAAAGATAAGTCCAATGTTTGAGGGTCTACATTAATTTGTTTGGCTGTTTGTACTCCTGAACCCCATATAACATATGGGGTTTCTGTTTCATGATTGTCGCCTGACCCATGGGAACCTGTAACCATAGGAAAAAATAGTAATGAATAGAATCTTAATTACTGTATTTTGGCATCATCATCATCATCTTCAGCTCACATTATGATGCCACTGCTGGGCAAGGGCATAGGCCTCCTCCCTCTAGTGCCAATTTTCTCTGTACTGAACAGATCACATCCATGTTTTCCTTGCGATCTTAATGATGTTGTCGACCCATCAGGCTGGTATTTTAGCATGGCAGTTTTTGGCAGGTGGGTCCATGGTTCGAATCCAGCCCGTGGGTTAAATTTTTCTTCTCATTTCAGATTGTACATGTTAAAATATTATAATTCCTACCTCCATGTTTTCCTTGCGATCTTAATGATGTTGTCGACCCATCAGGCTGGTATTTTAGCATGGCAGTTTTTGGCAGGTGGGTCCCCATGGTTCGAATCCAGCCCGTGGGTAAAATTTTTCTTCTCATTTCAGATTGTACATGTTAAAATATTATAATTCCTACCTAGTGTAATATAATGTCATTTTAATGTAATTTAATTGTATGTATGTTAGTCTGCGAGGTATTTATTGATATGGGCCTCTAGGACCTAATTTATTACAGGTACTATTGTCTGAAATAAACTGATTATTATTATGAGTGGGGGCGGGCGTCAAACACAAGGAAACATACTCGACCCTTGCACTCTGTAATATGTTGTCCTCCATATAAAACACAAGGAATGCAACGTCACATTACCTGCGCCCACATTGACATGTGATATCTGAATAGAGTCTGGATTTGTGCCTGGTTGATAGCTACACCTCCTATTACTTAGTACTGAAAAAAATACTAGCAAAGTGAGGGTGTGTGTGTGTATATTTTATGTAATAATAGCAATAAATCAATACCCCAGTCAGTCATTCCATGGTCAGAAGTCATAAGAAATGTAGTTTTTCCATCATCACCATAATAATCTCTTATGACTTTTTCTATTGCTTTTATGCCTTCATCAACATGTGCTAATGTAGTCAAAAAGTTTCTGAAATTATTACAAAGATTGATACTTGAATTAAATATCTTTAAGCGAGGCAAAATAAGAACTGTCTTGCATATCATGTATATGCAGTTTATGTATACTAGGTTCCACTAATTGTCTCTAATAGACTGCATGCTATTGTCCTGCCTATAAAAAGTTCCTGCGTGTATTACTTGTGCAATAAAACAAATGAATATGGACTATATTCATTGGGTGGGTTGCCGAAGTGAACACAGTACAGAGGCCGGGAAGCAACTGCTTTCATAAGTGGCACTAAATCTGATTTGCAACATTTGCACATTCCGGCTTCATGCCACATCTCTGCTGTGTCCCTACAGGTACTTCTTAGGTTTGCTGTGCTGTAGTTATAAATAAGTTACTCACTGTGTCTTTGGCTTATGTGTATGTCCAGAAGTGTCCGTCCCAAGCAAATGCAAAAAGAAAACAATCTTATTACTCCACAGCTTCTCCTTAATACTATTATCACTTTTGGCCCTTTCAAAAAAGGCCTTCACCTTATCAAATACCCATGCATCTAAATTTGTGGTATTTTTATCTGTGCTAAAACTATTTTCATATGGATCAAAGTCCTGAACAGTGATGTGGTCATCTTTGATGCCTTTTGTGAATATATTGACTATGTCATATATGCCCCAACTCCAAGTGTAACTGGATTGGTTGAAGACTGAATCAAAGTCTACAGGATTTTCCTTCCAACCTTTGAAAACTGCAGAAGGGTCTTCATAAAAGCCAGCTATGAGTGCTACATGCCCTGGACGTGATTCTGTAGGAACTTGAGTGTTTGATATCCCCCACCTACCATTGGAGCTTGCTATAGATCTGCAAATTGATATATTAATAGATATAACACCCCTTTCTCATCCCGTGAGAGCCGTGAGACCTGGCAGAGGGACATATTCCGAGAGTGGGCAGCAGCACTCTCTGTTTCCAAGTATTGCAACTGTGTGATGACTATACTCCTTAGTTTTTAAATCATGATACTTCTTTATGGATAGGTGTCATTAAGATATTGTCATGTAGTGAACATTTTTGCTAATTAAAGCCTAAATACGAGGTATATTTATCTTTATTACAAACTGTGATCTCCAAACTGCCTGCCAAGCATAGCTGCCAAGTGAGGTGAACAGAATAGTTTATGGCGTTTTATGGGGGGAGGCCTATGTTCAGCAGTGGAAGTTTTCCGGCTGATGATGATGATAATATTTCATAACCACTATATTATTCAAATGTAAAAAGTACCGTTTGCCAGCTCTTATTTTGCTTTGTTTGAAAAATTTTAATTTAGTGATTAAGACATTGTACATTTTGTAATAAAAATCATAATTCCATAGTTTTACGGCGAAGGTTATTGAAATTGGTTTGAGTTACACCTATGCAATGTTATTTATCTCTCAAGAGCTTGAAAAATTAAAGGACAAACGGTACTTCTTAGTTCTTAGATTTGATGGAATACAGTTTTGATGTAGTGTACCTCAAATATCTCATAGTAGTATAATTGACGAATGATTCAGCTCGCAGTCCATCCACCACGAACAGAACCAGTCTGTCCGCCACCGCATCATGATGAGGCTGATAAGGCACAACATTCTGCACAATGGGTGATTTGAAGTATATATCAAAAATGGAATACAGAAATACGAGATGTATGGCAATGCCCTTGAAGAACATTACGCACTTTATTATTTGGAAACTTATTTACTAATAAACTTTTCATTCAGCGATATGTTGTTATAAACATACAAATGATCAAACAATACGTGCTCAGTGAGCAAACAGATGAAAAGGCAATGACAATGACATAAAAAGACTAAAGACAATTTATGTGAATCACAGAATATAAAAACTACATGTGAATGGCTATCTGAAACAGTGTGACCAGATTTGAATTGAACATTATGCCAGCTACTCATTGACATGTTTATTCTACGATAGAACGTTTGTACAAAATATTTGCTCAAATACTGTTATTTAGTCAATTATAGTTACTGCAGCGTAAAACATTAGTTATTTGTCTAACGAAATTATTAAAATATGCAGCGAAATCTAGTACATCATACATTAATATCGTTGCAGCTACTCGTCTAAATTCTGCTAAAATCTGCTATTTACTATTTTTGATAAATGTCAAATATATGTGTGTTTGTACTTTGTACTGAATTTTTATGATACCGAGTTTAATAAATATTATGTTTCATTTTTGTTTTTTTGTTATGCCTTTTTTAACGGGTTTGTTGATTTATTTAATTCAATTAAATGATATTTGCATAATCAGTCTAGGGACATCAATGTTTTGATCATATTTCCATTGATAAGTAGGTACACATACAGAATTTAATACAATGTGAGATGTTTTTATTTAAGTATTAAAGAGAACATTATAATACCTGTTTCTTGCATTCTTTTTTCAACCTAGGTACGCGCAGACAGACCTACGGACACGGACGGTTTCTTGTCATATCTAATGTCATTTTCTCTCTGAAGCTGAAGCAACGAAACAAAGAGATTAGTAAATATACTCAAATATACTTACAACCAAACTTACAAATAATTTAATCAATATTTTTATTATTTATTTCATTCCACGTCTGTCTTTATTTATTCGATTACTTATTTAATACTCCGTCCAAATAATGGATGAGCAAGAACCTGGTAATTTTCTTGATGATAATTTTATTATATACGATCGAGGACCAAAAGATCTCGATCGTATTAGTGTTTGCAAATGTCTGAGAGATGACGAATCTTCAGAGAATGTAGAGATATCAGCACGTAAACAGCTAATTTTAAGCACTGTTGCAAGAACTGAGAGTTATTTACGAGAACGCCGTATTCCCGAGCTGATGAGGTTTCTGCTGACAAAAGTTATAACAAAAAGCCCTGAAAAACCTACAGCATATCTCGAAAAACTTTTAAATGACTGCATGCTATTCCGTGCGGGTCATGGCTATGCCCCTGTGCTATATGAACAAAAGTAAGTATACTAAGTATAGCGTGTATAGTTAGAGAATAAATTATTAAGTAACTTTAGTTACGTAATATGATGATAAATACCTATGTGTATACCTTGTAAAACTTCTAGAAAGTTTTGGACCCCAAAGCTTTCTAAAATAGGTAAATAACGAGCTCTTTTTCATAAAGTAGGTTATTTTAAGGCATTTGGAAGCTGTGGTCAAAAGTTTTGATCCAGGTCAACGAGGATGGTTGAGTTTAGGTCAAATACGTCGGGCTTACGTTACTTTAGGACTCACTCCAAACAACGCTATCGATGAGAGGGTACCCACGGAAACAGTGTTGACTATGTTGAAGGAATCTCAAGAAAACGAACTTTTGAATTTGTTATCGGCTGGAATGGCTGTAGAAGAAAGCAGCAGTGAGCCGTCCGTCGACTCTGTTTGAAATAAATATTGCCTAATATGGTAATGTAGTATAATAATATTTAAATAAATAATTTACTTACATGTCTGACTACTTATTTTCTTAATATTTTTTTACATGATTTTGATATAAGTTCTATCATAGTTCTATCTTCTAAAGATAAGTAGATAAATTATGTTCTATGATCAATTTCTTAAAAATTTAATGTAAATCCTTAATTTTCAATCACATCATATACAAATGAACCAATCCAATGTATTGTTTACTTGGGAACCAATTGGGCTGCATCGAATATAATAATGTAAAAATTTTTAACGTAAATTAAGATATTTGAAAACCCCATCCTCCATTCTTCCTACTCCATCAGACCCTGATCACCATCAATCTATTCACATTCACGTTAATAATACGTAACACGTATAATGAGACGAGTTCCAACGAGCCCAAACACAATATTATATTTGACTATTGGCCCTGTTGGCGTTTTTCATAATCACCAGTCGCCAGGTTTATGTCTTTGTGTTCTGTGGTTTGAGTTAGTTACAAAGACGTTTTACCTTTCTAACAAGACCTCACCGTCAAATTTGGAGGAGAGAAAAGGAAAAGGATAGACACTGCGAGTGGTTCTCACTCGGGACCGACACAGTGCACAGTCTACTTAGTAAGTTTATCATATTGTCTTTGGTTAGTAACCGGACATTGACATTTATAATTAATGTCAAATCAAGATATTAGTCACTAAAGTGATAGTCACCAAGAACGCCAATAGCCCCACAGGGGGGCTATTGGCGTTCTTCATAATCACCAGTCGCTATCAGGCTTGAGTCTTTATGCTCTGTGGCTTGAGTTAGTAACAAAGACGTTTTACCCTTCTAACAAGACTGTGCACTGTCAAATTTTGAGCAGAAAAAAGGAAAACGATAGACACTGCGAGTGGTACTCGGGACCGACACAGTGCATAGTCTACTTGGTAAGTTTATCATAATGTCTTTGGTTAGTAACCGGACTTTGACATTTGTAGTTAATGTCAAATCAAGTTATTAGTCACTAAATTGATAGTCACCAAGAACGCCAATAGCCCCACAGGGGGGCTATTGGCGTTCTTCATAATCACCAGTCGCTATCAGGCTTGAGTCTTTATGCTCTGTGGCTTGAGTTAGTAACAAAGACGTTTTACCCTTCTAACAAGACTGTGCACTGTCAAATTTGGAGGAGAAAAAAGGAAAACGATAGACACTGCGAGTGGTTCTCACTCGGGACCGACACAGTGCACAGTCTACTTAGTAAGTTTATCATAATATATTTGGTTAGTAACCGGACTCTGACATTTGTAGTTAATGTCACATCAAGTTAATAGTCACTAAAGTGATGGTCACCAAGAACGCCAATAGCCCGGCAGGGGGGCTATAGATAGATATATTTATCAATGTAATAAAATTTTAATAATTTTTCTAGTAGTTCATCATGACTTCTAGATCAAAACTGTAAACTAAAAAAAATACAGTAAAATACCCTACTGCTACACTATGAAAGCAAAACTTGAAAACCAAAATTCTTCCTAGCAAATACATTAATATGTGGCGCCAATAATACCCTTGTGGCGCATTATCAAGTGAAATTTGGTTTGAAAAAATCAAACGTCAAAATATTTCAATTTGAAACAAACCAAACGGCCGTATTGTTTTTAAAATTGAAACTGAAACGTAAGAAGTAAAACGGAAAATAAAAAATATTTTACGCGGATAGTTGGGGAACGGTTGTGGTATTATTATGAGATTTTTTATCAAAATACTATAAATGCTAGAGTTTGAATTATAATTACTTAGTGCCAAGGAAAAAAATACAATCAAACATGGGGAATGATGATGATGAAACTAGGATTGGAAAGATCGACGATTGTAAGTCTAAACTTATGTTATTGATACCAACAAGATGCCATTGATTGAAGGCCTATTCTTTTTCTGAAACCTGCTATAAGTATAATTTTACTGTTTCTTAAACGCTCTTTGGAATAATAACTAGCAGTCAGTGTGTTAGATTGGGAATCAGGTTCGTCATTCTGAGGTATCTACATAAAGTTTTAAGTAGTTATATTATTATTAAATAGTAAGTAATCATAGATAATACATATAAACTGGTAGTCGTAATGTTCCTACTTCGCCTCTTTCTATTCACAAATTGATTTTAAAATATTATTATTTATGGTGAACAAACACTTATCCTAGCCGAACGCGTCGTACGCAACGAATTTTAGATTTTTTCAAATGAATCCACCATCCGAATCGATGGTGTGAGAGATTTCAAGGGATTTCATATAAAGAAATTAAAAATTTGTTTCACTTAGCTCGATTAAGTGTGTGTTCACCTTAAAATAGCTTTTTCTTCATAATTTTTTGTTTAATAAGGTGACACAGATATTCGTAAAACTGCACAAGAAATGGATGTTATTAGACAAAGAACCATTGCATATGAGTACCTTTGTCGCCTAGAAGAGGCTAAGACATGGATGGAGGCATGTTTACGGGAGAAACTGCCTCAAGCTACAGACTTTGAGGAAAATCTAAGGAATGGAGTGTATTTGGCAAAGTTGGGGAATTTCATAGCACCTGATATGCTCCCTTTGAATAAAATCTATGATACTGACCAGAAAAGATATAAGGTAAGTTAAAATTGTTAACCTTTCTCTTTTAATCTCTATTGAAAACCGCATTAAAATCAGTTGTGACTTTTTAAAGATCTGAGCTTACAGACGGTGTGAAGTGACTTTGTTTCATACTATGTATAAATAAATCTTAACTTACCTACCTCAATATTGTTCAAAAATAAAGCTCATTCTTAATTACCTAATTACGTAAAGTACTCTGTTAAAATAATTATTTGATGGAAAGTAATTGTCTCACTACTTCCAGATAATGGGTCTACAATTTAAGCATACTGACAATATAAACAAATTCCTACAAATACTGAAGAAAACTGAACTACCAATAGTAAGTATGAAATAAATAAATAAATTGTTAAGGCATACATATGTATGCATAGTGTAGGGTTCCATACTTAGATACCTGAACAAAATGCTTCCAATCCTAAAAACAATCCGCCTAGAACCTACAGCACAATCTATTCGTTTCTTGCGCAAAGTATGAAAATATGCAGTAAAATGGCCATAAGTTTTGATTGTGTTAACTTAGAAATATTATTTTTTTACAGCCACAAGGACCGCAGATCTGAGTAGTTGATATTAATTTCAACTTGATCCCTTCACACATTCCCTTTAAAAAGTGTCTTGACAGACGGAAAGACAGACAGACTGACAGATGGACAAAAATGTGAACCTTAGGATAGGAAGGATTACTTTTATTAATATATTACCTATACAATAATATTATAAACTATACTCGTTTAAATATTATTAGCCATTGTTTCGCTGCTGAGTAAACGCTTCTTCCATCCTTTCTCTCTTCCATCTTCTCCCTTCCATCTCTTCCTGGGCTTGTACCACCATCTCTTCCTGGGCTTGCCAACATGATGTTTGTTGATTGAGTACCACATGGTTGTTATTTTGACCCAACGGTTGTCCGTCATGCAGCAGATGTGTCTGGCCCAATCCTGTTGCAGTCTGGTGGCTTTATGTCCAATGTCCACGTCCCAGGCACCGTATGTAAGGATAGGGAGAACACACATGTCCATGAGTTATATGGAATAAGTTTTGATATTCTCACCTCATTGCTGTAGTGGTAGCACAAGCAATACTGTTGAGCTAGTGGTCTTGAGTTTGGTTTCCAGTTCAGGCATAGTGAAAATAAACTTTAGGGACAAGTTTATTTTACATGGGTCTTTAAAACCATAACTGTTGCGGTGTGGGTGTAACTACCATTGGACAGGGTCCTGGGTACACTTCTGGCTAACCCTTGGGGGTTAACCCAAGGGTTAGCCAGAAGTGTACCCCTAATTTAAGTTAAAATTAATATTACTAAATATAAAAATAGTATTGATATTTTAGACCTTCCAACCTGAGACTACAGATATTTACGACAAGAAAAACATGCCAAGATTGATTTATTGCATCCATGCCCTGAGTTCTCATCTATTCAAACTGGGAAAAGCTCCTCTTATACATGATGTTTACGGAAAAGTTGTATTTACAGGTATTTTATACACATTTAACACTGTTACTTAATTACCATCACAATTAAAATAGATATGGGTAAAATAATTTAACCTTCATATTCTTCCATTTCTTGTTGTTGTCTAACTCTGTAGCATAATAATATTTGCATTAGCACCTTTGCTTACATTCATAAAGATTAAGGTTGTAGTGTATTATTATGATTATAAAGTTACACAGACTTTATAAATTTATTTCAGATGAGGAATTAGATTCGGTCTCAAAAGATCTACAAAACTGTCCACATCCATTCCCTATGTTCCAAAAGATTGGAGGGATCTTATCAAAAAGTAATTTGGACGATGAAACAGCTACACATCAAGCTGTATCAGAACTAAATAAACTATTAGACTACAACTCTAACAAATCAATCACATCAGCTTTACTGAATCCACAATTAAATCTAAAACATGTTCAGAATAGATTAATAGATGAGTACAGGAAAGTACTCCAAGCTGCTAAGTATGAGAAAGTACAAGCGGCCCAAAATCGTTCCCTAAATGATAGCTACATACCTGACGAATATGACGAACTACTCACTATAGTAGAAGTACAGGGACACATTACTGCAGTCAACTACAAATTCTCATGGAAAAATCTATGCAACGCATCTAAGAACAACAACATTAACAATCTGCATAAAATATTCACTGAAGATTGGGTCAAAGTGAAGAAATACAATAGCAAGAATCTAGATTTCTATTGTGATGTAGTCAAAGAAATCATAGAATGCAACAAAGATATTGACGTAGAAAGTGTAACAAATTGGCATAAGATCTTTCAGAATATTATCAATGAGGGTAATCGGAAATCACTAGAGCATTCAGACCACAAAATTGCTATAGCAAATGTTAATCAAGCTTTAGAGGAGGGGACTCCTGAGGATCTCTATGTCGCTTTAACCAATCCACATTTGGAGCTTAATTTTAAAATTGAGAGATATGCTGTTCCGCTATTATTTGAGGAGATGAAATTGGAGAGGTGTGAATTGGAAAAAAATCTCAATGAAAGCGAAATTGCGGCTTCCTTGTCATACTTGACCGCTATAGCGGCTATTTCTCAAGCAGTAGAAAGAGGCGACGATGCAGTTGTATGGAGCTCTTTGAATTCTAATCAAATATATTTGGAGGGGTTGAGACCGCATTGTCGCCGGCGGTATTTGACGGCTTTAGCTACAGCTTTGGAAGTAAAGATGAAGGAACAACTTCCATGTCCCTTGCTGACATTGGACGATATTCGTGACGCCATTGATATGGTTAATATGAAGGATGATGTCAATGAAGAACGTAAGTTTTTCGTCTTCCATAATTTTAAGATTCTAACAGTAAAATAATTTACAGGTCGGCATTTATATATATATGTTTTTTACAGTGGTGTTGGTTATTGACGAGATAAACAAAGCAGTAGCTGAAGAAAACATTGAGAATGTCATGAATCTACTGAAGAGTTCATGCTTGAAACTTTCTGTGCCTCTACATAAGGAAGAGAGTCACCTTTACATGCGCATGCTTAAGAAAACTCTGCTTCATAAAGAATCTGAGAATCTCTGGTATGATGATATAATCGAGACCATAAATACAGTCAATGACGAATCTCTCAAAGTAAAAGAGCTAACAGATGCACTGGTTCAGTTGAATTTAGCAGTTTTAAAGAGTGATGGGGATGAGTTTTGGAATGCTCTGACCCGGCCCATATTATCAACAAAGGATGTTGTGGAAGGGTCTTGCAAAGATGTGTATTTTCAAATGTTTTCCAAAGCTCTGAAAAAAAGAGGACATCACATTTGCCCTTGGATTGTTTGCCATACAGACGCGGGTAACACGGTTTATATCGATGTAGAATCTTACATGTATAGTTGGACGACTCCCAAAGACTTCGTACCTTACGCCCGATACTTGACTAGGAAAGATATCTACGGTATAATTGAAAAGACAAATAAACACCACATAAATAAGTACAAGCAGATTATTATGGAGAAAACCGTGGTCAAATTGCAAGCTTATTGTAAAGGCTACCTGTTAAGAAAACGCCTAATATCGAGACTTAAGTATTTTCAAGAAAACGAGGCGCATGTTGTTAAAATCCAAGCATGGTGGAGGAGGGTAGTGGTTGAAAAGAAATACGGAACATTGATCAAAATGAAGACCATTGAAGCTAAGTTGAAAAAGGAGAGAAAGCAAAACCCAATGGCTTGGTACCGAATCCAGGTAAGTTTTAAATTAGCATCTTGTCACTCTTGTTTCTTATTTTCAGCGGTAGGTATACTAATTTTTGTTTTGTTTTAGGAGCACAAAATAATAAAAATCCAAGCTCTTTGGCGCGGTCGACGCGCTCGAGAAGCATTCTCCTCATTATTCCATTCTCCCAATCCGCCTTTGAAAGTGATCAAGAAATTCATACCTATGTTAGATTTCTCCACCGAAGATTACGACCGCGAAATTGAACTACAGTCATTGAAATCTGAAGTAGTTCAGTCGATAAGAAAGAATCAGGAGCTGTCCAAGCAAATTGATGATATGGACTTGAAAATCGGTCTCCTCGTTCAAAATCGCATCGCGTTACAAGAAGTTGCGGCGCACGGTTTAAAACTCAACAATCTAGTGAAACATAACTCTATGACTAAACTGGTATTCCAAAAAGGGGTTGAGAACAAAGGACTTATGACGATCACGACAGCTGTAAAAGGCCTAAAATCTCTCACAAAAGAAAGCAAACTTCTTTTAGATGGGTACCAGCACTTGTTTTATGAGTTGCAAACGAATCCAACATACTTATCTAAACTTCTATTTTGTATACCACAGAATAAAACTAATTTTTTCTTACAAAATGTGGTGTTGAGTCTTTATAATTTCGGTGCTTATCCTAGAGACGAATATTTGCTGCTGAAACTGTTTAGGTTCACATTGGAAGAAGAGATTAGTTGCAAAGTGTCCAAGCCTTTTGATATAATCGCCTCGACTCCTTTGGTATTAAAAATGGCGGTTAGTCTATCCAGACAGTTGTCAGGGTTGAACAGCTTGCAGTCTATTATTGGACCTCTGGTTGAGAAGGTATTGAAAGATAAAGAGCTGAATATTGAAACTGGACCTGTAGAAATTTACAAAGTTTGGAGAAATGACACGGAAATGAAAAGTGGGCAGATTTCGTAAGTTTACTTGCTTCATAAAAGTCCCACTACCCCAAACCATCCTATCAAAGTAAACGACAAGTTCTTTGAAAAAAGTATTTTGAAACCGAGAAAAATAATGCACTTTCCATACAATAAACTTACAAACTGACCGTCCAGGCTGAGCAATTGTATGGAGACTCAGAATTGAATAGAGTCACTCCTTAATTATTGCTACATATTTTTGTTACACTTCATAAGTCAACTATTTTATTTTTTAGTCAACTGCCATACAATGTGACCCAGGAAGAAGCACTAACATACCCAGAAGTAAAATCCCGACTTGAAACAGCTCTCATTCAGCTAAAGACAATAGTGACCATGTTTTTGGACAAGATCACCAGCTCTACGGATATCTTACCGTTTTGCATAACGTACATGGCTCGAGTATTACACAGGTCGCTTACATCGAAGTTTCCACATACGCCTGAAAAAGACATTTTGAAGGTATAAAATGGATTATGGGCTCTTTCAATTTAGGCCGGGACTACAGCTACGTGTTAGCGTGTTATATAACAATATTCTGTTAAATAACACCAAAGCCACGCCCACTTTTCATGTTATTGTGTTAGGTAACACAAAAACAAGCCGCTGCGGACCCGGCTTACCATGGAAAGTGGGCGTGGCTTTGGTGTTGTTAACAGAATATTGTTATATAACACGCTAACACGTAGCTGTAGTCCCGGCTTTACGCGAAAAAATTTACGGAATCGTATCATCGGTTAAAGTGTGTACGGTGGACTGTTTTATTATGAACTTTTCTGTTTTGGTTACGCCATTGACGATACGAGTTAACAGTTACGTGACGTATTTTACATGATTATGCGTGAAATGTGAAAGCGCCCTATATCTAACTACTAAGTCTTGTGCCTAGCTACCCAAATACCTACCAAGTTTGTGCTCAAGCAGCAACGGATTTTTTGACGTGACAACGTCTTATAATTCGATAGAGCCGGCTGCACGCACGAAAAAACATGACTCATGCGGCGTTACCTCGCTCTGAGGCGCTCGCTGTAAGGCTTGAAGTGCAAGCGAGAGCGCGGAACGAGCGACATCCGTCTCTCTCCTACTTGAGTGAGCGATGCGTCTGCGTGGACAGCTGCTATACTATAGTACATTTACATGTTTTGATCGAGTATCAAGTGCAGTGAAAAGTGAAACAAAAGAAATTAAAATTTTTGAAAAATGCTACCATTCCATCAGTATTTTCTTAAGACGTTGTCACGTTCAACTATCGTCAGTAAACCGACTTTACAGACAACCAATTTTTTAAGGCATTGTTTGGAATGATGCAACGCCTGAAACTAAATGAGATTGAAATTCAAACAAAATAAGACCTCATTCATTTTTATTCTGTGTAGTTAGACCAACTTAAGATTTGAATCCATGCTTCTAATACAAGAAAACTATTCCTGTCATAGAGACAGGAATAGTTTTCTTCTATGAGATTAGCTGTTAATTTCAGATGTCCTTGTTCAAGGTTATAGGAAACTTAGTGTACTACCAGTTTCTTAACGCAGCAATCGTAGCGCCAGATGCTTTTCATATCATCAACTTACCAAATGGCGCTACACTGACATCTGACCAACGCAAGAATCTCGCTTCTGTTGCAAAGATTCTACATTTCTCTGCTGCCAAGAAAGGGGTGAGACTTAAGAATTATTTATTATATACTAACTCTGCCCCGCGGTTTTAACAGCGTAGTCTTCGTTCCCGGTGGAATATCAGGATAAAAATTACCCTATGTGTTATTTCAGGGTCTAAGGTACCTACATACCACATTTCAGTCCAATCGGTTCGGTAGTTATGGCGTAAAAAGAGTAACAAACATCCATTCATCGAGTAGGCTTAGTAGGATAAGTACGACTAGCGCGCTCGTCAGTTTTACTGTCTGTAAAGTGCTATTGTTTAGGCGTGGTTTTAACAAACACTTACATTATGTTATATGGGAACTACGTTTCTCTATTGCCCTTAAAGATATTTTCATTAGATTGGCTGTTTGTGTTGTTCTTGTTTATTCCACTTGTTTCCAGTCCTAGCAATTTCCAAGGATCTATCCCTATACTATTTACAAAATTCATCATATCAATTTAGATGTTTACGCCTGAAAGCGCAACAGATAGACAAACATTAGTAATAACTATCGGAATTGTAATATTAAGTCTAGATTTTCCAATTTTCTTCTAGTTTGGAGAAGAATCCAGCCATCTTCGTTGTTTGAACTCGTTTATAATAGAATGCCACGAGCGAATGAAGGAGTTGTTCCGAAAGTGTTGCCGCGGTCCTACGCTTGAGGAGTATTTCGCGGTGGACGAATACACTGAAGCTACCTTACTCAACCATCCACATATTTATATCACTGTTCAGGTATGTTTTAAGGAAAGATTTTTAACCTAGTCCGAAAAAACGGAAGGGGTGTTATAAGTTTTATGTGTGTTTTTGTATCTGTGTCTGTTATATGTGGCAGCGTAGCTCCTAAACGAACGGGTAGATTTTGATGTTTTTTTTTTCAATCTGACGTGATCGAGAGTTCTTAGCTATGGCTCATGAAAATCGGTTCAGCCGTTTGAAGATTATCAGCACTTTTCTAGCGGCTAAAGGGATATGAGCCACTTCCAGTGGTCTCCTGGACCTGGACCTTCAGACGGACGAGTAGTCATATACCTATATCTTGGGCTCATTAGAATAGTCTCAATGAGTCTGTTACAGATAGATGGTTGGTCACCATTTGTTGGGCTGATGAGAAAGCAGGAAGAAGAGGAGGATAGAGGTTTTTAAACTAAACACTTGTGATTCCGTATGTTACTGGCCTAATTATTTAATGCGATTCTTACGCTGTGTGATGTAATATTTAATTTTTGTGAAACCCGCGTAGTGTACAAATTACCAAAAGTGCAGCCAAGCGCGTATATCTTGTACCAACCCAATCTGTATTTGAAATTATTTGCTAAATGTTCAGGTGGGCGGGTAGAAAAATCCCTTTAAGTATTACCATAAATTTTTGTTACACCAGTCCCGCTTGCACAGTGACCTAGAGGAACAAGTCCCAAGGGGTAAGAACGAGACAGCAGATGTGAATCATTACCGCGCGAAAGAGAAAAAAAAAACGGATAATTATATCCGAGGAAAAGGGAAGCCTGATACTGATTTAATTGTAGTGGTAGGCCTCTTTTGCAGGGGGTCGCCTGGGGAAGTACCACACCTTTGCAAGTTATTCATCCGCCAAGCAGTAATGTGCAAACATTTCTGTGTTCCGGTATAAAGGGCAATGTTACCAGCGAAATTACTGGGCATGATGAGATTCAACAACTAATATCTCAGGGTGACAGGCGCGGTGCAGTGCCGCGCAGAATTTTGAATTTTAAAACACTGGGTGGCACTGTGTCTGATATGGGCAATCATGATGCTTACCATCAGGCACCTGATTTGCTCGTCTTGTAACTCACTATCATAAAAAAAAATACCAACGTTTATAAAATATGATATGAACAAAATGATCCTTATTTATAGGAAATCGTGGACACACACGCCCTTCTAGTGGAATACCAAGATATAATAGCTCCGGACGGGCGCGACCGCCTCAACGAGTTGCTGGATGATCTAGGAGAAGTGCCCTCCGTCGCTGCACTGGCATGCAGGGATGTTGATAATGTACGTAATTTGTCTACTTTCATATAATAAATTAACTACTTTTTTATAATCGTAAATCATGAATAACTGATTGACGAAAGATTAATAATCTATGTACCAACGGTGCACAAACTTAATGAATACATGAAACTGAACTACGCGTCCCGCCATATACTTAGGTGCCGTTTTTAGTAACATGTCTGTGTGTGTCTGCTAGTTGTTAGGCCTAATTTCCACCAAGCGGTGATGGAAATTGGTATATGACTATCTTAATAAATAGGAATCGCGTGACTAGCCGCGCTAGTGGAATACACGACTTAGTGTTATTGCATTTTGATGATGACCTATTATGGCAGAACGCTTATAATAACATCTGTTTCCTCAAAGCTCCTAAGCTCTCCCAAAACTACTACGCCATTTCTATAAGAATTATCCAATTTTTATTTATAAATCAATGTACTTCAATATATCTTTTACTAGCGCTCAATTGATGGAGTTGTTTTATCTTAGCAGCATAACATAATTATGCTTTAGATTTATAGGGATATAATTTACGACTTTTAGCAAATGGGTGATTGTACGGAAGAAAACGCACGATTAGAAGTGTGCCTCGCGTTGGTCAACAAATTCCAAGCCCCGTCTGACGACATGACCGACTTGAACAAACTCTTCATTAAAACCAAAGAGCTCTGTGTTGCTATTATACCGTTTCTGAATGGTAAGTGTTATTGTGACAATATATTATAATAATCTCACTTAATGTTATAGGGGTTAACATTGAAACGTCTTTGATTCGTGTGAGTAATCCCTGACATTTCAAATTTGTTACCTTGTGCCCTTGAACGAATTAACCACTGGACGCGCCTTCATTCCGTTCTCGCCTAATACCCCGCAGGTTAATACCATGAAACATCGGACATCGTTGTAGTTTTACTGTCACAGTCGTTCGTACACCATCGGGAGAAAAACATATTTAAAAAAATGACGAAACGTGCAGTTAAATGGTGTAAAAGTTATAGTGGTCGAGCAACTAATGTTTCTTTTCACTTGTAAGTTTAATTTTTCTTTATTAATACAGCTATTTATACCAAAAATTAATATTAATTGAAAAAATATATCCAACTTAATCCGACTATATTTAATAAACGGTCATGAAGTATTATACACCACGAACAAAAAACACCTATCTAAATTACCTGGATTATTTACGTCAAAGTCAAATTTACTAGGGCTTGACAATGTTTTAAGTAGGTATAATAATATCGATAAAAATAAATGACATATATCGATAAAACTGTATTAATACACTTGAAGCAAATCGGGAAAGTAAAAAAAATTTAACGATGTGTACCTCATAAATTGAGCATAAATTGAGCTCAACCGACACAATAATGAAGGGATTTTAAATCGAATCATTACTTGTGATAAAAAGTGGATACTGTACGATAATCAGAAGCGCTTGTCGCAATGGCTGAACCCTGGAGTCCCAGCCGAATCTTCCCCTAAACGAAAATTGACTCAGAAAAAGATACTTGTGCGAGTTTGGTCGTTCACTACAGCTTTCTAAAATCTGGCCAAACGATTACGGCAGATATCTATTATCAGCAACTGCAAACCATGAAGGAAGAACTAGCTGCTAAACAACCGAGATTAGTCATACGCTCTAGGCCACTGCTGCTTCACGACAACGCAAGACCACACACTGCACAACAAACAACCACTAAGTTAGATGAGCTACAATTGGAATGTCTGCGACATCCACCGTACTCTCCGGACCTCGCTACAACAGATTACCATTTTTTCCGGTATTTGTACAACTTCTTACAAGGAAAACAATTCAACTCCGATGTGGCAGTCCAAACCGCCTTCAAAGAGTTTATTGATACTCGCCCCCATGGTTTTTTTACTAAAGGGATTCATGAACTACCCATGAGATGGCCAAAATGCATAGATAACAACGGTGCATACTTTGATTAATTAAATATAATTTACAAAAAAAAAAAATACTATAATATATTCCTCCCGTACAAAATGCCAATTTCCTATGTAAGGACCTAATATTAACTAAAAGGCAAAATCAAGCCTACTGAATGGCGGGGATAAGCTTATCAGCAACTTAATAGTAGCACTAAATAGTAATAGTATCCGCGTCTGACAAGCTATCATCTGGTTTCATCAACAGCTCGGCCAACCCATATAAAAAAAAACCGTATTTTCAAAATCGTATTTGAATATTTATTGTCAGACTATCATAAACTCGTTGTTCTTTCATTCGTCCTCGATAGCAATTTATCGACTATGTCAAGCACTAGTGTAGGTGACATAATTTTACGGGTACTTCTCGCTGTCCACACCTTTTTGGTCAACACTGGGACTTTTTTCTAGGTCACTAATGGTGGCAAGTAGGACAAAATAAAAAAATATTTTTAGAATATGTTTCATAAATCACATAATATTATACGTTATAAATTCATAATATTATTATAACGTCATTAATTGCATCATTATAATATTTTGTCAAGTACGTATATATATATGTATATATACGTATATATTATATGCTACGGTAAATGTGTTTTATTGAAAATAATTATTGATCGATAATTATTGATAATTTTCAATTAATCACATCTACCGTAATATGTACATTACACATACTACCTATTATTATAATATCGTAATCAGAATGAATGGATGCACCAGCAGGCCCCGTCTAGTATTCTTTTCTATGGCTAGCGTAAATTACTTATAATTATTCTAACGGTAGCTGGAAGTTCAACATTTATATAAGGTGAGGGTTGAATTGAGGATGTAAGAATCAATATATGTATGATAGGCAATTCCCACATGTCACGAGTGGAATACATATTCTGAAATAAAAATTGCAGTTGTCACTAGTGGTGGGCAAGGAGATGGGGATCAAGTGGGAAGTACCCAATTTTTCTCTCTGTCATTTTAATCGCAATTGTCAGTTGTTTTGCTCTTAGACAGTGACAATGCTACATGCGAGAATAGTGCAACAATATAATACACAAAGGTAAATCTTTGTGTGCACGCAATTATGGATACGAATATTACGGTAGTGTGTGTATATCTTCGTAAAAGTCAGCAATGTGTGAAATCCTCCTCCCCCCGCAAAAATCAGTTGAACGTGTTTTCATACTTCATTATGTACAATTCGCGTCCAGTGGTTAAATCGTCCTAGCTTGTGCCATATGCCATCCTACTAATATTATGAATGCGAAAGTTTGTGAGGATGGATGGATGTTTGTTACTCTTTCACGCCAAAACTACTGTACAGATTGGGCTGAAATTTGGTATGTAGATACGAGTTAGACCCTGGAATAACACATGGGGTACTTTTTATCTCGATATTCTCATGGGAACGGAGACTACGCGGGTGAAACCGCGGAGCATAGCTAGTAATATAAATGCGAAAGTTTGTGAGGATGCATGGATGGATCTATGTTTGTTAGTTACTTACTCTTTCACGTCAAAACTACTGAACGGATTGGGCTGAAATTTGGTATGTAGGTAGCTTAGACCCTGAAATAACACAAAGGGTACTATTTCCCGATATTACCACGGGAATGATGTCTACGCGGGTGTAACCGGGGGGCACAGTTAGTATTCACTATTATCGAGTTCCCCTCCGAGTGCAAGCACATCCGCTACACGACTGTATAAAGTATCATTAAAGTAGTATTATTAGATTGAATTGAATGTTTTATAACTAGTATTAGCATTAACAACTAAGTTTTAAATCTCAGGAGAACATCTCCTAGAAGCATTATGTATCGGCACAACTAAGGAGCAACAGGAACAATACGCGAAGAAGATCCAAAGGCGCATATACTCCGGACAAGCTCGTCAAGACGAAGCCATGACTCTACGAGAACACATCGCAAAACTGCGACTCAACCTCCAATTACTAGAAGATGAAGGCTATGTGACCAGAGAAGATGGTTACCAAGCGTTAATCACTTCTATAGCGTTAGATCTGTGCAATAAAGGGAAATACAGACAAGCTCAAAGAAGGGCTTTAGCAACGCTTACAAGAACTAAGCAGAGTTTGTTGGAGAAAACCAAGTATTACGAGGAGAAATGTCATTCCTATGATCAGTATATCAAGTCGTGTCTGGCGAACCTACATGCAGGGAAGAGGTGAGTCTTGTGAATAATCTAGTTGAATATAGTCTGTTCCAAACAACATAACGTCACGCCTTGTTTCCCCGAGGGGCGAGGGGATAGGCAGAGGTGTACCTATTCCCTCAGTACCTAACATTTCGCCAATTGTCTGTTCCAAATGCCAGAAGATAAGCTGCCAATACAATTGATCCTAGGTATTATGTTCACACCAAACTAAACGAAAGTATCGCTTCCAGTTCTTTTACTTATCGCTTTCGTGTCGTCTACCCGTTTACTGCATTTCTTAATACAGGGTTAGAGTGAGAGGCGCGTCTAGTTCTCTCGCTTTACTCACTGAGTCCTCTTCATTTGGGATAGACTTAGTAGGGAATTGTGCCGGCGACATTGAAGATTGATCAGTGATATCTAGCTTATGAAACGTACACGTAGGTACAGTTACAGTAAGAACCAAACGCCGCGTGAGTGATTTGAAGTTAAAATTGTCCAACGCTCGTAAATGAAGCAAGCTGCCTAAACTAAGTTTGTCTGTTATTGTGTTTATATTATACTAGCTGTGCCCCGCGGTTTCACCCGCGTAATCTTCGTTCCCGTGGGAATATCGGGATAAAAACTATCCTATGTCCTTTCCCGGGATTCAAACTATCTCTATACCAAATTTCATCAAAATCGGTTGAGAGGTTTATGCGGGAAAGCGTAACAGACAGACAGACAGAGTTACTTTCGCATTTATAATATTAGTAGGGACTGTAGGCAAGTATTTATTTCAGGAGCGTCCACGCTTGTCTACGCCGTTCAGGCAAAGACCTGCAGAAATTGAAGTCAAAATTAACCGTCAAATATTCCGGAGCAAAGTTAATGGAACGTGGAGTCCTTCTCGAGATTGACGGCCTTTCATCATCACAATTCAAGAACGTTCAGTTCGAAATCACACCGACGAATCACAATGGAGTTTTCACAATCAAAGGAAAGTTTATGGGAGTGGAGATGGAGTCTATAGATATAGATATTCAGGATCTATTACAGAAGCAGTACGAAGGCTGCGCTATCATGGATATGTTTGGCAAGGCGAAGATTAACGTGAACCTATTAATATTTTTGCTCAATAGCAAGTTTTATGGTAAGTGTAAGACGTAGATTATAAAAATAATTCTATGTTTTGAGTTTTGTAAGAAACTTATAATTAAATTTTGGAAGAGGACTTCACTTTACCCTACCAAGATGTTAAGAATGCTCGGAAATTAACTTCTTGTTTATTTTAGAAAAATCCTCTCCGAAATTTAATCTTAAGAAGAATAAACTATGGTCCGTCTATTATTTTCCAAATGTCACAGATGTCTGTGAAGTATTACAAAAGTACCAAATAATGTACCTATATTTAGCTTTTTCACGCATTTTCAATGGTTACGATAATAATTAATTAACATTATAATAATAACTATGTATTATCAAATCAAGTTCATTATTAATATTATCTCAATGTATTTGTTCTTATTATACAATAATTATTATGTGATATATTATGAATTTTCCCACTGTAGATACTAAGATACTTAATAAAAAATACTCATACACTGGTTATTGGTTATCTCACAAATAGTTTAAAAACATTTCAAACAGCGGTTATACATACGCACTACGTCCGAAATGAATCCTATCCGAATCCGTGAAAAACAATCCGAAGTAGTCTTAGAACTATTTGTATGGTAGTTAACGCGCTAGATACGGTTTCCGTCATCCGATTTCTCGCCGTCATTTGTGTATCTCCATTTTGGAGACTATATTGACGGACCGAAGCAGCCATATTTTTATTTGAACACTCGCGCAGTGCGTCCAGACTTTGAGTCCGTGAGGGTATAAGATTAAGATCGGAGGTAGTGGAAAAAGCAATATCCGAATTCGGTCAGTCTTCCGATTAACTGATCCGGATCGCATTCGTTTCGGACGTAGTGCGTAAATTCTCTAAGAATACTCCCCAGTTTTATTAACTTTTATGAGCACTAAAATTTGCTTTAATTTTCTAAGATGAGTTAATGTTAGATATTACAGTTTTTGAATGGTAATTCGGTAATATTTTGTAAATTGACAGATTTTTTTCACATTAAAAATAACACAATAATTTTTACATTAAATGAGGCTTAAACAGAAAAGTTTTTTTTTGTATCCTACCTTTTTCTTGATAGCAATACTAAAACGCTGTCATAAGTCTGGCAACATCACAGTACTTGTCATTTTCATTTATCAATGATGAAATTCGGGCAAGTTTTATAGATAGTATTATTATCATTGAATATTGAATGATTATAATATTATTGTATTATGGCCGCATATCTACGATAACTTATCTTAATAGTATAGAGTTATAAAATCGAGTGTTAGAATGTGAGTAGGTATATAAGTCGTCAAAATGCGGCGCGTTATGAGAAAAATATTGCTTTTCATTTGCGGTCTTTTGTTTACCGGCTTTTATTGTGAATATATAATTTACTACGTGGTTATAGCACAGGTAAATATTATGTTTCTTTTTATATATACACCTAGTGATAAAATATCGAACATTTGTAAGAATGCTACTTCGCAAATGATATCCCGGACAACAGTATTTTTTAAAAGATATTTTTAGAAATCGGTTCAAGTTTTGGTGTTAAAAGCATAACTTTAAAATATTTTGATTGGTTTCCTATATTTAAAATTAATAAATTATTCAAATACCTGTGTACTTATCCTCTTTTAAATAACAATTATTTCCTCTTCCTATTAAATATTGAATTAAAGCTTAGTGGACGTCACGTTGTAATGAAGTAGGCGCTAATAAATATGTTTTACATCTCTCATATTCGGTAAGTAGGTCCTTATTACCCCCAAATGGGGCTTGTAAGTGACCAATTAGCGCTCTAGGGTAATAATGTAGCTAGAAAAGCCCTAGGGCGGTAAGTAATTAAAAAAAAAACTTCACTCTTTCAAAAAGTTTGCGTACATCTAACCATCATACTGGCAATAGACATCATGCATTCAGGCCAATGACAAAAGAGGTCGCTTCGCTATTCCTTGTCTTCGTATGAGTATAATAGTCATCAATTTTAAATATCGAACTACGAAGCTCAATTTCGTTCTTGAAAAAAATAATTTAAAAAAGAGATGAAAAAAGGCGGGAATAGAAAACTTTTACTTTAAAATGTTTTATTCTTGTAATGCCGGTGTTTTTCTACTTACCTCACAATCGAGATGTAAAGCAGAGTAGTTAGCTCGGGTGTAAGCATCAATTGCACCCTCGAAGTATAGGCGCCCTCGCTGCGCTCGTGCGCCTAAATATCTCGGGCTGCAATTGATGCCTTACAGCCCTTGGCTACTAATCTACTATTTTGCAGTGTAGCTGGCCAGTTCTAAAAAGCGTTCCAAACGACAATTATGTTTTAAAAGCACTTATATTAGCTGACACTCATTTACTGGGTCCGAGGAGAGGTCACTGGCTGGACAAATTAAGAAGGGAGTGGCAGATGCATCGCGCGTTCCAAACCATTATATCGGTGCATAGTCCTGAAGCAGTATTTGTGTTAGGCGAGTATGATTTTTTTTAGTCCTAGCATTGATACTTGGTACCGTGGGAGACCTTCACAACACTGCATTACTCTTATCCACCTGAGATAAGAATTGTTAAATTTCGTACCTATGTTGTTATTTTTTTTAACCAATTGCCCTTCCTACTTCCTACCAGGGATGTTGCGGATGCCGATTTTTTCACATCCGCGGATGTGAATGCGGATGCGGATTTCTGAAGGCTCACATGAAGATGTCCAAATCTATGCGGAAGCTCCGCATTTGCGGATGCGGATGCGAATATTCGCAACATCCCTGCTTCCTACAGGAGTGAATATTAGCGAAAGTCATGTTATCTAATACAGACAAAATACGTGTCCTAAAAATAGCCCATTCTCGCACAGCGTGAAGTTTGCCACTTTACACATGCATAAAGTGTGGGTTTCAGGTCACAAGTCACACCATCCCATACAAACCATTATTACCTTCATAAAATAATGATTATAGGTGACCTTTTTGACGAAGGCGAATGGAGCAATGTGAGACAGTTCGATGATTACGTGGAACGGTTTTACAGATTGTTTTCTGTACCTGACGGTGTCAGTATGCACGTGGTCGCAGGGAATCATGATATTGGCTTCCACAACTAGTAAGTTCTTTAAAAAAATATTTTGTTACATCTTGCAAACATGGGTAGGTTATGGATAAATTACCAATATATTAATGACTAGCGACCCGCCCCGGCTTCGCACGGGTAGCAGAAGTAGGTATAGTGGACGTTTATCAGGAGTAAATTCGTGATACATTGTATTTTAATAAATATAACCCTAATGGTTTACGCAGCGCACGCAAATTAATGACTATTTCTGTTACAATGACCAAACCTTAACACATGTTATAATTTATCGTGGGCTATTTTGAAGATATTGATGAGTACTACAAACCCCTAGTACATTACTTTATTCTACCACCAATACTTTTCACACCACATGAAAAATAATCACTGCTTCGATTATTGTGACTAAACCAGAAAAGATGGATATAATCTATGTATACTGTTTTGTAGGTATTGATAATTAATACAATCCCCTAGTACATTACTTTACTCTACCACCAATAGTTTTCACACCGCATGAAAAATAATCACTTTTTCGATTATTGTGACTAAACCAAAAAAGATGGATATAATCTATGTATACTGTTTTGTAGGTATTGATAAGTACTACAAACCCCTAGTACATTACTTTACTCTACCACCAATAGTTTTCACACCGCATGAAAAATAATCACTTTTTTGATTATTGTGACTAAACCAAAAAAGATGGATATAATCTATGTATACTGTTTTTTAGGTATTGATAAGTACTACAAACCCCTAGTACATTACTTTACTCTACCACCAATAGTTTTCACACCGCATGAAAAATAATCACTTTTTCGATTATTGTGACTAAACCAAAAAAGATGGATATAATCTATGTATACTGTTTTGTAGGTATTAATAAGTACTACAAACCCCTAGTACATTATTTTACTCTACCACCAATAGTTTTCACACCGCATGAAAAATAATCACTGCTTCAATTATTGTGACTAAACCAAAATAGATGGATATAATCTATGTATACTGTTTTGTAGGTATTGATAAGTACTACAAATCCCTAGTACATTACTTTACTCTACCACCAATAGTTTTCACACCGCATGAAAAATAATCACTTTTTCGATTATTGTGACTAAACCAAAAAAGATGGATAGAATCTATGTATACTGTTTTGTAGGTATTGATAAGTACTACAAACCCCAAGTACATTACTTTACTCTACCACCAATAGTTTTCACACCGCATGAAAAATAATAATTTTTTCGATTATTGTGACTAAACCAAAAAAGATGGATATAATCTATGTATACTGTTTTGTAGGTATTGATAAGTACTACAAACCCCTAGTACATTACTTTACTCTACCACCAATAGTTTTCACACCGCATGAAAAATAATCACTTTTTCGATTATTGTGACTAAACCAAAAAAGATGGATATAATCTATGTATACTGTTTTGTAGGTATTATTGATAAGTACTACAAACCCTTAGTACATTACTTTACTCTACCACCAATAGTTTTCACACCGCATGAAAAATAATCACTTTTTCGATTATTGTGACTAAACCAAAAAAGATGGATAGAATCTATGTATACTGTTTTGTAGGTATTGATAAGTACTACAAACCCCAAGTACATTACTTTACTCTACCACCAATAGTTTTCACACCGCATGAAAAATAATAATTTTTTCGATTATTGTGACTAAACCAAAAAAGATGGATATAATCTATGTATACTGTTTTGTAGGTATTGATAAGTACTACAAACCCCTAGTACATTACTTTACTCTACCACCAATAGTTTTCACACCGCATGAAAAATAATCACTTTTTCGATTATTGTGACTAAACCAAAAAAGATGGATATAATCTATGTATACTGTTTTGTAGGTATTATTGATAAGTACTACAAACCCTTAGTACATTACTTTACTCTACCACCAATAGTTTTCACACCGCATGAAAAATAATCACTTTTTCGATTATTGTGACTAAACCAAAAAAGATGGATAGAATCCATGTATACTGTTTTGTAGGTATTGATAAGTACTACAAACCCCTAGTACATTACTTTACTCTACCACCAATAGTATTCACACCGCATGAAAAATAATCACTTTTTTGATTATTGTGACTAAACCAAAAAAGATGGATAGAATCCATGTATACTGTTTTGTAGGTATTGATAAGTACTACAAACCCCTTGTACATTACTTTACTCTACCACCAATAGTTTTCACACCGCATGAAAATAATCACTTTTTCGATTATTGTGACTAAACCAAAAAAGATGGATATAATCTATGTATACTGTTTTGTAGGTATTGATAAGTACTACAAACCCCTAGTACATTATATTATTCTACCATCAATGCATTTCACAGCGCACGCAAATTTATGAATATGGTAATTATATTATGTAACACCTTGGTTCACAATATTGCAGTTTTCTTACGGATCCCCATTTTTTTTCAAAATCTCATATAGCCTATGGCACTCACACTGAATTAAGCTATCCATAAGTGAAAGAATTTTTAAAATCGGTCCAGTAGTTTCGGAGCCTATTCGTTACAAACAAAAAAACAAAAAAACAAAAAAACAAAAAAACAAAGTTTCTCTCTTTATAATATTAGTATAGATTCACATTTTATTAATGGTTAAAGTTTATGATGAAAAGAAATAGTATTTATAAAACTTTATCAATTCGAACACAGAATATTATTTTACGACTAAAATGGGAGTTAACGAATTAAACAAGGATGTAATAAAATACCTATTATGAAAAAGCATTATAATTCTATAGGAACTCAGTACAAAACTTTGTTGTTTATGAATTCTTAGTTGCGCTACGCTCGCGCTGTTCTCTGCTGTTATAGTAGGTACCTTTGGAATATTTCCATGTCTACTTTCATACCGAATTTAAGCCCAATCGGTTTAGTCGTTTTGGCATAAAGAAATAATGAACTCGCTTCTTTCCATCAAAATAACAAGTATAAAACTTTTGCATTTATTTACAATTTGATCAAATTTTTCTGACTGACTTTTTGTTTATGACTTGAAACTATCATGTTTGTAAAGCATTAGGATCACTTTTTAAGGGACAATTAAAAGAGAGTAGATCGATTTATCTGCCAATAAAAATCAACTTGTTCCTGTCAGTTCCTGCCAACTTGGCCTGTCAGTTCTTCCGTGATCATGGCGCAAGCAACTGCCAGTTATTCATCCGCCAAGCAGTAATATGCAAACATTACTTGTAACGTGTACCTATTTACTCTTTGCCAGTTATTCTGTCATTGGCAATTTGTTCAATGTTACCAGCGATATTACTGGGCATGTCGAGTTTCAACAATTATTATCTCAGGGTGACAGGCGCAGTGCAGTGCCGCGCAGAAGTTTGAATTTTAAAACACTGGGTGGCACTGTGTCTGATATGGGTAATTATGATGCTTATCATCTTGTCAGATGAGCAAATCAGGTGCCTCAATATCATAAAAAAAACTGCGTCCAAATATATGGGAAACTCGCAAAATGACGAATTATGGTAAATATCCCGTAAAAAGTCTCAGTGATTCTAATGACTTTTTGTTTTTTTAGCATAAGACGAGGATGGGAAAACCATTTTGCTAAAGCAATGAACTCGTCTTCGTCAGTGCAGTTTCTCACTTTGAAAGACAATCATTTCGTATTGATCAATTCAATGGCGATGGAAGGAGATTCTTGCAGTATGTGTAGAAAAGCTAGGAGTAGAATAGAGAACATTTCAGGTAGGACTTATAACTTTTATTCTAAGTTCTCTTCTAAGTTTCTGATCTGCCTAATACGATTGAACAAGTAGATGTGTGACGTTTTGCGAATGTGAAATTTTACGAAAATTAAAAAGTTGTCACTATGCCCTAAACCTTTTACTTAAAGAAGGATTTTACGATATCTTAAACTTTTTTTGACTGCCTCCGTGGCGTAGTGGGCGCATGCTCGACTGCCAATCAAGAGGTCCCGGGTTCGATCCCTAGGTCAGGCATAGTGCTAAATATTGGATTTTCCATTAGGAGTTATCTCAATAGCTGCCTGGAGTCTGGAACTGTGCCCGGTATATGGCAATAGGCTCGCCCCCTATTACATGGGACCGATAACATACTGGCGAAATGTGGGTGTATCTACTATGGGACTGAGTCCTGGGTACACCTCTGCCTACCCCTTCGGGAAAAAGGCGTGAATGTATGTTATGTTATGTAAACTTCTTTTGCTTTTCAGAAAAGATGAAATGCTCACAATCTCATAGCGAGTGCCAGAACAGCAAAATCAGAAAAGTAAACTACAGCAGACCTATAATCATGCAGGTAAAATGTTGCTATATGACAATGTATCGGATATATTCGTAAATAACGAATTTCATCGAAATGATCGTGGCTTAAACATAAATAACTACAAGTTCTGCCACTGAGTTGCCGTTTGGACGAAGACGCTAGCAACATCGCCCTCTAACATTCGTGCGGTTAGAGTGTTTATGCATACTGCGAGGTATGCACATTGTGCTTCAAACTCGTAAGTAGTCTAATGTTTCTTTTTTATATTTTCCAGCATTTCCCACTCCATAGAATATCTGACTCGATATGTACAGAGTCTGACGCCCCACCATTACTTGAACGAAACAAAAAATTTCGCACAAAAATAGATGCATTATCTATAGAAGCCACTGAATTTCTTGTGTCAAAGATAGAGCCTAGAGTAATGTTTGGTGGTCATACACATCACGGCTGCTTGGTACATCATGACAGCGACAATATCAGCTTTTATGAATACTCAGTGCCTTCGTTTTCTTGGCGAAATCGACCGGATCCAAAGTATATGTTGGTAAGTTGAACATTTGTCATTAATTTACATATTATTGCCTGTTTAATATTACGTACTTAATGTAAAACAGCAGATAGCGTCCACGCTACTTCTCATGTTCGCAAAATGTAACACTTGAAAAAGGGAGATAGGGTATGTCTCCCAACAACAAGCACGTGCAATTTGTTCAGTGGTGCAGTTTGTACAGTGCAATATAATGAACAACAAAGATAGAAAGACGTACCCAAGACAGAAGTGCGACCGAGACGACAATAGTCGCTAGTACGACCCCACTTTACTGACGTACGTGGACCTAATGGGACCTAATTTGATCTTGCTATTTTCGAGAAGCCAGTACCTTATCTCTCTTTTTCTTTTAAATGTTTTGTTTAATAAGTAACAATCGCCTAAGAACACGTCAGAACTCGCCACGTTTATACTTTCTTTGTCAATTAAGATTAAGATTATCGTAATCTTACTCATTATTAGACTTCTTAGAGTATGTTTTTTCGCTTATGTGAATGATGGCTATTTATTAACACTTCGTAAGTTAGGGAAAATTGTTAGTAATATTATCATACATAATTTTAAAATTTGGATATATTGCTTTATGTCTGGGTTATGCACGGCTACATTTATTACTTGTGGTGATGATTTCTTAATCATTGATTAAGTTTTTAGGTAAATCATAATTCTCAACATTTTAGGTGACAATAAACCCAGACGACTACCTCGTTCACAAATGCGGCCTACCTCTGGAGACCACAATAGCTCTAACAGCCATGATATTACTTTTCTTAGTAACGTGGTTCACATTCACCTCTAAACTTATAGGGAGATGATAATAAGAGACTGTTGTAAATTAATCTCAAGTTATATTTGAAAATAAATATATTTGACAAGATCGAGCACTTTGTACAAATTCTACAGTACACCCCTATACCGAAAAGCATACGCATCGAAATCGTGAACATAAAATTATTGTGTGTCAAGTTTTAAGTACAATACTGAACAATGGTGTGATTATTTTCACGATTTCCTGCGATCACGGGTCACGAAAGATTAACATGAATTGAGATTGTTAAAGAGCATTTCTATTAAATTTAACAAAGTTGGAAGGCGTAGTTACTAAAAATCAATTTTGATTCTGCAACAAAATTAACAGTATCTGTTAATGAAGTCTATTCAGTCTATGTCAGTTAATTTCTAACGTTCAGATCGTTTAAAAATGTGTACATCTTTCGTGCCCCGTGCTCTGCGTCCATCCATCTAAGCCTTACAATTTAATTCCATCATTAAACAAATTATCACAAAACAGTACCTAATAATACCTGCTTTTAATTAATAATTAAATAAGTATTCCAATGTCAAAAATAAGTTATAAATATACACTAGGAAATCAAATAAGAGGTAGATATTACATTTAAAGAGATTCATTGATTAAACTTACAAGGTAAAAGAATACTGATATTGGTAATTTTATCCAGAATCTTGATAAAATAAATTAAATTTCTTAGCTTAAAGATGGCAGCTGCATTTTGAGAATCATAATTGTAATAGTAATTAGAGTGTTATTACTATTATTGTCTATGTTGAGAATAGATAGCAGCACTTTAATTTTAAATAGGTACAAAATAATACATAAGTACACTAAAATTAGCTGTTGACACCATACTGATTTACGTTTAAGGCCTGTCCAAACAATAAAATTGCGCGGCGTACATTTTTGTCCCATCGAAAATACACCGCTTTACAACTGCATATAGAATGTCACACGCTGAAGGAAATTCTTGTTCAATATGTAAGAAATTAACGCGATTGTCTCTTATCAAGACAGGCCTTTACGCTAATAAAAGTTCTCATATAAATAATAAGTACCCAAGACCGTACAAAATTGCATACAAATTTTATCCCAAATCGATTTTCGTCAACAATCAATTTTAGTTCAACACAAAAAGGTTATTTTCAGAGTAACATAGTTAGACTATCGTCAACGTAGCGCTTAACACTTATACACCTAAAATCAGTCTGTAAACTCGAAAATGAGTTTAATGTATAAATGTACTCTTACAATAGGTACTACTGAGCAAAAGCAATAGCACAGTACTTAGCAATCACTTAAGATAAATAATTAGTTAAAGATGGTCAAAACTGCTGCCGACCAAAATATTTTTAGAAGGTTTGTTCTAAGCGTATTGGCGACCAGGAGATTGGAAGTGAGCAGTAATTTCAGAGCTGAGTTCTCGTAACTTCTATTGCAATCATATTATGAAAACTTGTTTTATAGTGTAACATCTCTAACACAATAAAGGCACTTTTCATTGCAGATTAATACTAAGTACTTACAATATTGTAATAATTTACATCTAATACCGAAACACTAATACCGAAGTACATCCATTAAAACTATTTTTGATGAAAAATGAACAATCCAACTTATCAAAAATTTGAGCAGCAATTTTATGTGTAATGTAGTCTTAGTAATATGTAATAATAGTCTTACGTAGTTTACAAAAATATTGTCTGACAATTTCAATCACTCCCGTGACAAAAAAAAATACAACTTTGTCACTAAAATATTATCCAGTTCATACAATTTTACCTACATGTCATGGAATTCCTCACGCAATAACAACGTAACTTAACACTGCAGCTCGAATAAATACTGATTACTGTCTAACATTACATCCGTTCACACATACACTCGAGAATCGGTTCCCAGTTTCCAATCTAATTAATGTTTCAGTACACTTGGTAACTCACACTTAACAGGAGAGAAGGACATAACCGTCGGCGGCGATGCCCTCTCTCAAGTTCTATAAAAATATGATTTGGAGTACTCGGGGTTGGTGCGTGTGACTTTGACTTTGTGCCGTGGCAGGTAGGTCGTGCGACCGCGAGCGATGATGCCCGTGTGGCGGGCGAGAATCACGCGGCCTTTCAGGCTGTGTTTGCTTTTGATGATAGCCGGTATTCGCATGCCTTGCCGAAGAACATATCACCGCGTGCAAGTACCTATCGTATCTACACAAGTGCGAATCCCCCCCGCTAGCCAAATCCAAGTACCCATTGGCTGTATTCTCCGTTTTCAACTTTTGGAATGCATTCACCGGTTTTTCGCTGATAGTATGCGATCTGTTCCGGACTTTCTGATATTTGTGAACTTGCTCTTCTTCGTAAACGACAGAGTCACAGGGCTTTCTGAAAATAGAATACATACTATATTAGGCTCACGTATTCGGTAATTACGAGTCTTTCAAATTATGACATACAAAATACATATAAGAATAAATAAATTTTCATAAAATATTGTCTATGATACACACCTTGATGCTTGAAAGCTCATATGGTTTTTCTCCATGTTAGCTTGAATAATTTCAAGCAGTTCACGTCTCTGTAAACTCCCGGACCGTTTTTTACTGTGTTTGCGTTCTCTATGCTCTCTGCGCGGATGTCTGTGCGGTCTAGAATGATTGTAGGGTGGAGTTCGTTGAACAGGCCTGCGGTCAGCGGAGCAAGATGACTTGGACGAGCCCTCCTCGTCCGGCGATAATCTCTCTCGTTGCTCGTCGTCCGTGTGCTCGCCACAGTCCGGCGCGGCCGCATTCGGACACTCGCGCCGCTTTCGCCGCCGTCTCTCTCGCTGACTTCGCATTTTCCCGTCTTCCGGCACGACCGTTAGTCGCACTTGTATAGTTTTCGATCCATAATGTGGAACTGTGACCGACTTCCCGATCGACTCGTATATTGTTGAGACGATGCCCGCTATATCCTGCAAAATAGATATACATCATTAATATCTAATATAATAAAGTTTTGTATATAGCATGTTTGGTCAGTATAGGTACTCACGTCCTTGGTCATGCGACCGTGTCCATCCAAATCATAGAGGGTGAAGGAGAACTGCAGCGGTTGCTGTTTAGATGACTCTGGGTGTTGCAGCTCGACGTCGCATGTCAGCTCCTATAAAGTCACAAAGGCAAATTTAATACACCTCTATCTAAAAATATTCTTCCCTCTACATTTTAATGTTTTTACTTCTTACTATCTAAGTATCTATAAATCAACGGAATGATTCGCAGTTAATGTCGCAATAGGAATGGAACGACTCCGTCGTGAAGTGGACCATGAAACAATGACCTCCCATCCGTTTGTTTATTTCTTACTGGGCTGAGCAATGAGACGAGTCTAGCGGCACTTACACAATCAATATTATTGTATCGAATGACTATGAATTGGACGATAAAGGAAGTATGAATATGAATGGAACTTTATCTGTTTACTAGTGCTCATTAAGTTTACCTACGTTATCAGTAATCATTAGTCTCCGCCCATTCACCTACCTACCAGTGAATCAATTACATCGTATAGGTTGATAGTTGCTGCTGTGTTATTATACCGATTTACGATATTTATCCGAGGGCACAGGGCAACAAATTATACCATAGGAAACAGAATGAGTAATACAAATCTTAACGACTTTGGCTTTCCTCCAACGAGGTAATTCTCGGGGCAGTAAAAAGTTCTTTACAGCATATTGTTATAGGGCTATGATCAGCGGGTATTGGGTATGCATGATATGTAGGTATCGAGGCGCCGGACAAGGCGGCGTCCTTCTTATCGTAAGCTTTAAAAGGAAACTAGCAACGCCTTTACGATCACTGAGATAATACGAGGCAAAGTGATGCCGCTCGCATAGCGCTGGTCGCCGGTACAAGCAAGATACAAACTGATGATTGTGCATTATCTAAAACCGGGACCGTGACGACTTTCTTTCTGACAACTTCGTTATGTTGGAGAAAATGCATCGCAACTACTGTCCAATTACTATAAATTAAACTAAGCAGGCAGTGGAATTAATGGTTTAAATGAAAGTATTTGAGTCATAGAGCACGTGAAGAGGGAGGGACGATATTAAGTATATGGGGTAACCCGTAAGAGATGATCAATCATCGTTTAAATGTTAGTTTATGCTGTCCGACACGAATATTCCAGGATAAAGTAATGTACATCTACAAAGAAACATTATACTTCATTTCTTAAAAATAAAAAGACATTTTATTTTATGGGTCTGCTTCTGAGTGGAGACAGGTATTCATGGTAAATGGTTTAATTTATTCATGTGATGATTTAATCTAGGTACGCTATTTGTAACTCTGTCAGCGAATTATGATAAACATCTGAAGTCACGATTTTTAAATTATGCTTGCTCATAGAAACTTTCTAACTTTTTTCTACATTTATTTCCATATTGTTTAGTTAAGTATATATAGTATAGGATATACAGTATAGTATAGATAGAAAAGACGAGCTAATTAGTTGCCTGATCGTAAACATCATTTTTGCCCATATCAGACACAGTGCCACCGAGTGATTTAAAATTCTAAATTTTGCGCGGCACTGCACTGCGCCTGTCACCCTGAGATATTAGTTGTTGAAACTCGACATGCCCAGTAATATCGCTGGCAACATTGAACAAATTGACATTGACAGAATAACTGGCAGAGAGTAAATAGGTATGTTTCATTTTATTCATTTATTCACAAAATAACAAATTAATGTCGTTATTTTAGGCAAGTCAAATTACAATCATTATTAAATTCCATAGGTATAGTCAATAAATAGTAGTATGTAATTCTTCTTTGTGTCTGGGATAGTTTTCTCGATTCTTTAATCCGCTAGCCAAAGTTATCAAAGCTTTTATTCAATAATAGAAGAGAGCCCATACCCAACAGTAGATGGAATAATAAGGGATTATATGGCTGTTACTCCTGTTAGCTGAGTCACGTATATAAGCAATCGGAACTAGGTATATATACTATACGATACTATATCAATCTGAATTCAACACTTGCCGAAGTGGCTGTCTTATATCTATAATTATAGGCTTTTTCTCGTACACATTTCTTTGAGCAGTCGAGAAACGATTAAATAATAAAATTGGAAGATGAATTTGCATTGCCAACCGTTGCTAGTTCTTTCGAAAAGTTCTCGGATTGGGTCGCACTTCAAAGAAATCGTGACGCAAAGCTTTAGACTACGTTACTTGCCAAAAAGCTTAGATTAGAGCCTTCAGATCTACCGAAACCATACCTTATGATATTTACACCAGTAAGTATCCGTAAGTATCCGGTTATACGGACTATCCGTTTTAAATACAGAAAGAAAAACGACCACGGATCCTATTATGTTCACATCAAACTGAATGATTGTATAACTTTCGGTACTTTGACGTATCTTTTTCTAGTCGTCTATTAGTTTACTGTATGTTTGCATTTGTCATAGACTTTAATGGTTGATAAGCTGTCTTCACCAATGCGCAACTGCTTATCAAAGCTCACCTCAAATCGTAACCTGGGCTTATCATCATCTTGCACGGGCTCAGACGCGGGCGTGGGTTCAGGTAGAGGCTTTGTAGTAGGCGGGGCAAGGCGTGCAGGTCTCGGTGGTGGAGTCTGCAGCAGAGCGCGCGCCTCGCTCGGCAGCAGATCAGGTGGCGCTGAGCACTGTGACGCTGCGCGACCCACCAGCTCCTCCGTGTCCGTGCGCTCGCTCTCCGTGCCGACTGCAAACAACGATACGTTTTTGTCTTATATATAAAAAACTCGCTATCTGGATTTTCATGACATAAAATAATGCCTGTTTCTTGAAGCTTAGGCAGAGGTGTGTACCCGTTCTCATAGTTACCAATACTTTGCCAGGCCTTACGCTATATCAGTACCTACTATATATTATTAAGATAAGATGAGAAAATCCTTTATTGCCTCTAAATATAAAAAGAAAAATAAAATTACACATTTAAGTACCTTAAGCCTACCTACATATAATAATATTACCAAGTAGTGTGGAAATAGGCCTAATATGTGGCTATACTCGCGACGATTAGTTCCTGATCATATTTGCGAGCAAGGAGCCTACGCGGAAGAATACTTCTTACTTTTTACGCGACACATGTAAAAAATCCACGGTCAAACCATGTCCTTGGGTTTTTCATAGAAGCGTCGCGTTCGTTTTCTATAAAATTTGAGATAGTTCTAATAGCTAGCACCTTTTTCTTGATCTTTCATTTGTTATCAGCCCGCCTAGCATGGCAAGTGGATAACTAGTTATCCCCGTTTTTTCTCTCTTTCGCGCCTAAAACATTCATATCTGCTGTCTCGTTCTAACCTTCTGAGACTTCGTTTTCCCTGCTCACTGTGCTACCGGGGCAGAATAATAAAGTTATAAACATAATAAATACTATTTGCACCAACTTAAAAGTATTCTTCCGCGTTTGCTTGCTCGCAAATATGATCAGGCGCTAATTGTTGGTCGCGAGTATAGTCCAATATAACAAATACTACTAGTATTAGCGTCAGGCGATGTTGCATGACCGTGCCCCACCCACCTAGATAGATTGCCAAGGTCACCTGTATACCCATCACCTTAAGTAATAATTTCACAGTTCTGGTCTCACGATGGAGCCGAAAAATGCAATATCACCACTGGCCTTGTATATCTATAGAAGATAATTCAAGCTGCGTCCATGTTAGAGGATCGGTATTTACGCAAATGACTACTAGTAAGGCCGACACGAGTGTGACAGCGACGGTCACATACATCACAGACAAATTGTGTGTCTGATGAAGCTGGAGCAAGCGCTGCAAGCTGGTGGCGCCTGTCGCGCTTATGCGACAGAATAGAGAACCAAGCGTTATTATCATGTAAGACAACACCATCTGACGACGATTGATAAATGCAATATACTTAATATACAATGACGTCTTTCTCGCGAAGGGTTAGGCGGAGTTGTACCTACCCAGGACTCAATCCCATAGTAGGTACTAGGTACACCCACATTTCGCCAGTATGTGATTGGTCCCATGTAATAGGGGCAAGTCTATTGCCATCTATCGGGCACAGTTTTAGACTCATGGTAGTTATTGAGATAATTGCTAATGGAAAAATCCAATATTAACACTTTGACACTTTGCCTGACCTGGGGATCAAACCCGGGAACTCTTGATCGGCAAAATGCAATATAACTGCATAATTTAATTTTGTTTACTTAATAATTAAAGCAACAAAGGCTCAGTTATGTTAGTAGTCTTAAATCTAAATCTTAATATAATATGTTAGTACTTATGTATAGGTAGTATGTAGGTACAAAACAACACACATAAAGGGAGAACAACAATTTGCTCGAGCATATTGATGTAAGTATATTTATTCAATGAGTACCCGAACAAAGGCTCGGTTCAACGGGGAATCATATTTCCCAGCAATGACTTCTAGGATACTGTTGGACTAATCCACAATATGCTCAATAGTGACGCAGTTCTTTTATGTCTGATGGTGTGGAAGCCATCTACGCGCGCCTCTGTGAACATACCTGATGCACTGCAGAAGCGAGGAAGTCCCAACAGCACTCTAAAAGCATTATTGTATTGGACACGCAGGCGACGTAACCTTATCTAGTTCGAGCTCATTTCAATTTACAAGTATACCTACTTTGAACCTAGATTACTTTTAAAAACTACGAATTATCAATTGCGTATAAGCTTCACATTTTTACCTAGGTACCATCAATGAGCCGTAGGTAGGTACTGAAATACGGAATAAGTAATTTGAATTTTAATAACTTTTATTGTTACAGGAATACTGCGAGCAAATTGTCAAAATTGTTAAGTTACGAAATTTTGATTATCACAGAATCACTGGTGCGAAAGCTCAAGCTACGAATTCGATCAGAACAATCTGCAGCTGACAGGTAAATAAATGCTATGGAAATCTCGTACCATTATTCCTATTTTACGCTATTTTGGTTATTGTAATCACTAAGAGATAAAAAGCATGCACAATGCCAGTGAAATATACGTCGAACCGAACGGGCGAAGCTATTTTGTCGGTGAATCTCAAAAGTTTTTGTAAATGGCAGCGGCCGACGGGAGATGTAAGCGACACGGGCCTGCCAGAGTCGTTTCCTGGAAGGGCCGAGGGGCGCGGCGGCCTGTTCACTGCCGACTGCCGTGAGCCGTGCCACATCTGCCCTATACTAAACTATGCCGGTTCTCGACCTGAGCCCTATTACATCTACTGATTTTTGGTTTGGCAATCCCAGATTGGTTTGTCAATCGATTTGTATCGTGACTGATACAAATTATTATTCTGTTGCAAATTATGGAAAATTAATATACCTAATATATAAGTACCTACTATATAAAAATTTTCAAAGAATTGAACAATAGAACTTTTGAAATTAGTTTTTAATAACTTATTGTTAGAACACGAATTGGGGCTACTTGTGGATGGTATTATCACCATATAATTTAGTAATAGCACATATTGAAAGTCAGACGAAATGCCCCGAAACCTATACACCATAAGAATTTATTAGGTGACTGCATGCCTTATGCAACTATCCAATAGCGACATTCTGAATTAATTACTACGTTATGTATTAGCAGCAAATGGCTGTTTTTATTGATTGCGTCGTAACTGCGTGTTGCCGAGCTAGATGTAGCTGCTTAGTTACATATTATTATGTGTATATGCGATTAGAGTACCTTTAACTGCTATAATGTTACATTCATGACTGCGTCGCGTCTCGTCGGCGTCGGGAGTCAAAGAACAACCACATTCCAGCGTTTTAATTTACTGTAGTTTATCAAGATCAGAGAGTATTATGTATATTGTACATTTTAATTTTTTCATATTATATATCGCGGAGATAGTAAATACAATGCTAGCTTGAATGCATTCATCTCATCATTCATAGAAGACTATGGATTCTGAAAGGTACTTTTATAAAACGGTTATGTAGTAACGTAAAAGCCCCGAAGGGAGTGCACGCTAGAGTGCAACTTTTTAATAGCATCGAAGCGAGAAGAGTGAAGAGTCTGGGATATGGAGATACATGACCTAGATATCTTTTGATATTAATTATCCTTTTCCCAAATAAGTATTTATCATTGATAGAAAAGTTCCAGGAAGAATGGCTGGTAGCGCTAAAAATCGAGGACGAGAATATGAACGACGGATAGAAAAATAAAACGTTGTTTTATTTCTGTTCACTAAAACAGATCGTTTAATAGGTATCATTGTGGATATAGATGTTTTAAAGTAATTTGTACGAGACTCAAATCTTCAAAGTTCAAAGTATTTTAAAGCAAAGAGAAACACAAATCCGTGGGGCGGAGTTTTCTTTGATGTCAAATAAAAGATATCATTGTCTCCGCTTCGGCGGCAACTCAATGTACTTCAAAAGTTCCCTTTGAAGTCGATCAAATGAGCGGCGCGGCGTAGTTCCATTTGCATCAAAAACTTCATTAACAAATTTCGCTTCACAAATTCTGAACGTTCACAACTCACACGACTTAAAAATTAGAGCCGCCTTGTAAATGGAAGTGTTCAACATTTGTTAATTTATCATTGAAATAGAACAAGATCAAAGAGATATTTGACTTCTTTGATGTAGGATCAGATTGTTATATTACTCTCATATCGGAATCAACGAGTTTGCTTGTTGAACATTTTTTAGCTGATTAAATTAGTGTCACATAGCTTTATGATTTATGACGTTTATAGCAATGAAAATAATCACTAAAAGGGTCTGCATTTGCGAGTTGGCTGAGCTAAACATCAACTAATGTCGATTTATCTCGTTTTTATTGAGTTTTTTTCTGTTGTCGTAGCCGCGGTCGAGGTCGTGCCGGTGAGCCATGAGCCCAGCCGGCGCGGCGTGGCGGGCTGCGGGCCGCGTGTTTCATCTCGCCGACTTTTGATAACGACCTACTGAGATCATAAAATCTCATAAGCTCGATTTACCTACCCATTTACCTCTAAAACAGGTATTTGAAATAAACGTACGTACCATGTACGTTCAGCGGCAAATCAAACGATATTTTAATCATTGTTGAATTAAATTAGGTACCTAGGTACTTATCAGACTTTTTCTAATTTATCTTCGATTATATATGTAATTTATTTATTTAAAAATACTCAAAGCTCGGCATGGTGTCTTTGATGTTTCTTTATTGCGTGCTTGTCATCATGATTAAATTTAAGAGGGAGATTATTTTAAATTATGAGTGAGATTGTTCAGACTGATGTCTATTATAAAGTAGACTTTACCAACCTACTTGTTTATTGGACGCATTACAAATTATTGTGATACTGTTTTCAATCACAAACTAAGTAACATGGTAAGAACAAGGTTCGTTAATAAAAGTTGGTGTTTATATTCGTAAGTACCTATAACTTGGGTACAGGTAAGGGTAAAGTAAAGCAGTAAAAAAATGGGTAAAGTAATTTCTCTCAGTTTGACATCGGCTTTGAAATGATTATTGCGCATAGTTGCTAAAGTGGAACTGGTACGATTTGGAAAATTTTAAAAATTTAAACTGACGACACTAGGTTAGTATTTATCGACATTGTGTCTGTTAATTAAAACAGACACAATTTCGTGTGACAATCAATGTCGTGTCAGTGTTTTGGCTCACTGAACATCGTCTTGGTTATAATAATTCCATCTTGGTAATTTTTAGACAGAAATGGCAGTTAATCATAATGATAACTTACTGCTGAATTTTTTATATCCATTTCTAAACTTGTTGCGCCACCACTTGACGAAGTGGTGCGCCATGGGGGCGTCCGCGGCCGGTGCCGGAGATCTCAATGTTTCGTAGCACGTCATGCGCTGCGCTCACGCACGCATCCCATACACTTCAAAAGAGCCGCGAGTTTGTATGGTCACCGTAAAACAATTTTAACACTCCACTGTAATCGATCACAACACAAAACTTGTCGAGTGGTTCACTTTGTTTGTGCGTAATTGTGACCTAGTTGGCCGCGTGAATCGCAGTCACTAGGGAGGAACGAACGGGCGTCCTACTAGCGTACCGTCGTGTGACTGACTGATGGATTAAGAAGGATGAAGCGAAGGGAGGGGCGGGCGAGGGTCGGCGCAGAGTGGCGCCCGTCTCTCGGTTCCGTCGCGTACTTACTTCATAGCGTAGCGTGTCGTGCCGTACGATCTCCAGTCGGCATCGGCAGCATTGATGTTTGGGTACTTTTCATTAAAAATACGGATCGCACTCGCTACACACTGCTGTCTTTTCTTTGAGTACGCAGTGTTTAACAAATAAACAAACATTATTTCGTGGTTCTATATTTTCTCCGATCCTCTTATCAATATTTTGCTTATTGGTACTTCTCATAACAATAAAAATATACTAGCTAAGAGGTTCGATAAGAACAGTAGACCTTGCGAGTCCATTAACCATGCAATAACCGACACTTTCCCCTTCCCTTTCCCCTGGCTTAGCAAAGCCATTTTAGATTGGTCGAAAAAAAATGTTGAATATCTGTATGAAAAAAAATATTTTTAACTGATTTGTTTAATTATTAATATACATATTTCAAGTTTATTTTAGAGAATTCAAATAAAAGCTTGTTTTAAAAAATATTTAATTAATCCGTTTTTTGTTTTTTTCTATCCTATCCTACCTATTCCCCAAATATCCCCAAATCAACAAAGTGAAAGAGCTTAAACTCGACTATCTCAGCACTTTTCGTAAGTTAGTTTCAATAGCAATCTTTCGGCTTCATCATCAGACGCTTGTCATGTGGAATGAAAGGTCCCCAAAACAACAAAGCAAACGAGCCCAAACCCGACGATCACAGATAGCAGAGCATTTAAAAAACGCTACAGCAAATTTGCCCCCATTTCTTCCCTCCGCTCCCCTCTTGGATTTATTTCTCAACATCTTTTGTAGAATAAAGTCCTTAGTGTGCCTCTCACATTTACTAGAAGTACCAATATGCATAATATGAACGAATTTCAGAACTTCACTTTATTTTCGCTGTCCGCTTCACGTGAAATGCCCCTTAAGTACCTATATTATTTTTAACCTGTATAATATTTTTATTTTGGTTTTAATTTAGAGTACCTATTCTATTCTATTGCATAAACTGACATGTCTGTTATAATAAGCGTTAATTTAACTTACTGTAAAAATATTTCCTGCAAATAAATTTAGATTACTGAGTATAGATAGCGTAGTTGCAAGTTGGCTTCGCGTAAAGTAGTCTTGCTCATGGTATAAACATAAGTATGCCTACCAATAACGGTACCGGTCCACATTATGTTTTTGTAGCATTTTCGCGGAACAAGTAGAAAATAGTACTAAATACTTAATACTTACCTAACTAATCTTCATTTACTTTGCATGCCTTTAATGCTCAAAATGTTTAAGCCTTGGTCTAGTGCGATTTGCTGACCTTCCTGAGATTATAATTATATTCTAATAATAGATATAGGTAGGTTAGGTTTATACAATACGAATACGGGAAGAAATATTTCACCCACGGGCGGGATTTCCGTATTCGTATTGTATTTTAAGCGAGTAGACCGCTTAGTCTATAAAAATATAAAATATAAGTAGGTTACTTACATTATTTCATTCTTAGGTACACCTTATAATGGGGCTGAGGCACAGCAAACCATAAATTTGACAATGTTACTCGTATCTATTATCGTTAAATTTTTTAGAGCAAGAAAATTAGTGACATGACATTAGGGTGATCGAGGTTTATGTATGTCAAACACGGGATGCCCGAAGACTATTAATGATGATGACGGCAAACACCAAACACTCATTATGCATTTGAACCTCTTGCTGATACGAAATTAGCATATTGACTAAACGAGCTATTGTTTAAGCTAAGACTCAATAATATGTCTACCTATACTGGTGCTTGGTGCCGATAATATCACGCAATCAGCTAACTTTTACTTGGCTAAGAAAGTAGTAAATACCTACAGGGCAGGGCAGTAATAGAGAGAAAGGTGCCGCGCATCCGCTACGTTGGCAATGGCAGCCTCCATGCGGTCGACGACCCTGACTCAGCGATTACAAAAAAGATTATGGAAAGCAGATAGCTAAGTACTACCTGGTAGTTGGTTGTGGTGATGGGAATTTGACATTGTCGTAAGTCGAGATTAAAAATCTCCGTTTGACCGCTCACTGATCGTAAAACAAAAGCACAAAGCAACAGGTTACGGTCTAATAGTAAATAGTACCTACAGTATAACAGTAGGAAGAATATAATGATCTTTTGATGTAAATGGCAAAGATTTTTTTACCCGACTGCCAAGGAAGGTTATTTGCATAAGCATCAAAATCTCAGAAAATAAATTGAAAAAGAATCAAATGAATCATAAATCACATTGTAGTACTATACGTACTAAATAATGCATTGTCATATGTTCTAAGAAGGCCATGGTTTTGGCCATGACGCAGTGTAAGTACACTCGACCGGCATATTATCTACTAGAAGAAGGGAGCGAACACGGTCCCGGGGTGCCGGCCGACAGTTCAACAGACGGGCAGCCGCAGCCAGCGACTACCAGGCGCTTCGAATTAGAATTTTACGGCCTCTTCGTGTTAGGTTTATTGTCGGCGAGTAATCGTCGACCGAGATGAGGTCGTATTCCAAAACTGACTTACAACAAACACTGTTTTATGTGAGTAATAAAGAAATCTCCCCGACACAGAAAAATATTGCAAGTATCGTACAATACGCGTTGTGGTAATGTTGTTTACAAGGTTCCTGTTACTCGAAGGTCGCTTTAGTTTTAGCGCGTATCGCGATATTGTGACAGAGACGGATGCTTGGAATTAGGAAGGTTCTTACAAATAATCTGTGATGATGTCACAAGAGAATGAGCACGCATAGCGGGCGGGAGGCTCCGGCGCACTGACGCGGGCGCAGGTCGACGTGGGTGGCGGACGGCGCGTTCCACGAAATAGTGTTGATGGCCATGCAGTCTTCAATATTATATCCATCGATAAACGCTGGCACTCGATATTCAATAAAAACGCGTCGACTATTTTCCCTTTTATGGTAAAAGTCTTAAAAGAAATAATAAAACAGTAAAATCACGCCCAACGGTCGAAATGATTGACCACCCTCATCGATTTATGACACGTCGGGTGTGAAGCCGCCTCTCTAAATTCATTTTCATTCCATTTGTCTCGCATGTCTGAAAGAACGATGAATGATCGGAGCTAGGTGGATGACTGATATTTATTTGGAAAATGTTATCCGGCTGTAGAGATTAGAGATAAAGTCTGAAATTACTTCTATAATACTCACTACATCTCTAGACTCCAAATTAAACCTGGCGAAGCCTTACAGTTGTTACTTAAATGTCCGCTGGCCGCTGGCGTTATGTTTATTTTTACAACTCATAAGGGATCAAATCTTTGTGTACGATCTTGTAATAAAATGATAATCTTACGAAGTGACCTGGAATGTTGATAGTGGCGTTATTTCTGCTATTTAGCTGGCTGGCACGAGGCCAGATGCGGTCTCGTGGCCGCTATATTATATTATACCATTGTAGCTAACTATAGCGTGGGCATTGCCCACTCACGGATTTTCACCATACTCTTCTTCTATAATCTCTTAAGCCAAATTATATTAGTTTTTATAATGTTATTGTGACCCTATACCGACGTTGATTTATTATTCCCATTCCCATTGACATTATAAATGCCGAAGTTGGTGTATTCACACGACAAGGTAGTACTTTCCAGTGGCTGGAACCGCTGGGCACTGTTAGTAATTTAAAAGCGTATTTAATCTTGACGTAATTAGCAAATTAAGCAACATTAACAAATTACGCGTATTTTTAATATTTCGTCCCAAGAATGTGAACATGTACCTATACCAAAAAATGTATGTTGACTTTGCCAATATTATAAAGGAAGTAATTTCAAAGTGACATAGGTGCAGGCTGTTATGCATGGTAGAACCAATATGCAAAGACGCCCAATATTACAGTGTACAGCAACATGTGTAGAGTCAAGTAGTTTGCTGTAAACGCGATCATTATCGTCGCTGCGGCGCTTCAAAGCTATAATGACCCACGATTATTATTGTATCCCTTATCTGAACACAAGGCGTTTATTTTACTTCTTTTTAGTGTTGCCCAGTTTAATATTTTACTTTATTCCAGAATAAAGTGGCGTAACACGGGTGAATTTCGTATTACCTATATTATTTATCTCTCTCCTCTCCTCTGCCTCGGTGGCGTAGAGGGCGCATGCTCGACTGCCAATCAAGAGGTCCCGGGTTCGATCCCCTGTCAGGCAGTGTTAAATATTGGATTTTTCCATTTGGAATTATCTCAATAACTGCCTGGAGTCTGGAACTGTACCCGGTAGATGGCAATAGGCTCGCCCCCCTATTACATGGGACCAATAACATACTGGCGAAATGTGGGTGTATCTAATATGGGACTGAGTTCTGGGTACACCTCTGTCTACCCTTTCGGGAAAAAGGCGTGAATGTATTTTATGTTATGTTATTTATATAAAGTTTTATAAATTCAAAATTATATCTCCTGTAATTCGGCATAGTTAAGGTTTACCTATTACGATTTCATTTGAACATTGGTTTTGTGAAGATTCCAAAACACATCTAGCAACATTGTTGTAATTCACCTACATAGAAACCAGTTATCTCCCGTGCTGAGGTAAAAACTGAACCCGACAATAGCACCGAGGTGTGATTACCGCTCTATGCACTCTCTAATAAAACTTAATAATGGTTTATCAAGCTCTTCCTATAACTATATAATGGTCGTAATTTTATGTAAATGTATGATTTCTTGCTTTGCGCGAGGGACCATCGTGTATATGATGTATATTTTTTTTTCTTTTATGATAGTGAATGACAAGACGAACAAATCAGGTGCCTGATGGTAAGCATCATGATTGCCCATATCAGACACAGTGCCACCCAGTGTTTTAAAATTCAAAATTCTGCGCGGCACTGCACTGCGCTTGTCACCCTGAGATATGAGTTGTTGAATCTCATCATGCCCAGTAATTTCGCTGGTAACATTGCCCTTCATACCGGAACACAGTAATGTTTGCACATTACTGCTTGGCGGATGAATAACTGGCAAAGGTGTGGTACTTCCCCAGGCGGCCCCCTGCAAAAGAGGCCTACCACTACAAAATATCTCATATAAGTTGAGAAAAATATTCATAGGACTTAATGAAAAGGTGCATAATATTGTATGAGATTGTTATGAATCAAAAACTAATAAAAACTTTTTAATAAATTTGAATTTCTGCTCTTAAGTTCTCAGAGGGATGAACGTATCGGCGACAATCAAAGGGATTTAAACGATATCAATACCTTTGTGCTACCGCTGAGCCCTTTGTCGGTGAGTTTTTCATCGGCCACATCACCGGCGACAACACAGCCGCCGGCCAATCCATGACATCACAAGGATAACATCAAAGGAGCCGACCGGCTGTTGCGTCACGTGCCATCATTTGGCAACATTTATGTAGATAATGTAGCTAGAGGGGCTATTATATTTGCTTCCTGTCATAATCAAAAGCTTATCTTAATATAAGTTCTACAGATTGCTACTTGCTTCATTAATAACTTTATTCTTTGATAGACTTGCATTAATGTTTTATTCTATGTCATTTCTATTTCTATTAGATATTTATTTATGGCTTATGGCTATTGCATTAAACTGATTACTTCCTTAGTGCTTAATGTTTTTTAAGGTTTTTTTTGTCATAGTAGCTCTTAGATCGCTATGTAAACTTAGTTTATGATAAAATGTGCCGCAGGCCGCGGGTTCGATTCCCGGCCAGGTCAAACATTTGTGTGCATGAACGTGTCTGTTTGATGTGTGTCTGGGTGTTATAAGCTTATATAAGTATGTATATCAGTCATCTGGCTACCATAATACAGGCTTCTAGCCTAGTTTGGGACCAGATGACCGTGTGTGGAAGTTGTCCCATATAATATTATTATTATTTAAATATTTAAATGATTTTAGGGGAAACAAAATCAGCATTTACAAGCGTGAGATTTCGGAACAAGTCATAATGGGGACAAATCCAAAAGTGAATCTGAGTGAGTACCTATTTTGATAGGTAGGTAGGAGGTAGTACTATATTTATACATTATTCTAAATTTTAATTGATATAAATTACACAAGGTTTATTAATGGTTACTACCCAAAAAACGGTGTCTTGCCATTGAAGTTGAAGCTACTTTGAATTTATTAAACATACATTCACGCCTTTTTCCCGAAGGGGTAGGCAGAGGTGTACCCAGGACTCAGTCCCATAGTATAAGATACACCCACATTTCGCCAGTATGTTATTGGTCCCATGTAATAGGGGGCGAGCCTATTGCCATCTACCGGGCACAGTTCCAGACTCCAGGCACTTATTGAGATAATTCCAAATGAAAAAATCCAATATTTAACATTTTGCCTGACCTGGGGATCGAACCCGGGACCTCTTGATTGGCAGTCGAGCATGCGCCCTCTACGCCATCGAGGCAGTCCGCCGTCGAGTGAATTTATTAACTGGACATAGGTATACGTTTACGGTATACCTGATACCTATTACTCGTACCATATATACCTGTTATATAAAGGTGTTAGGTGTTTAGTAATACTTTAGAGGGTGCATCTACCCATCAAACTGAACAACTTTTGAAAGCAAGAATTGCGAAATTCACGAAAAAAATTTCTACTTTCCATACAAAATGGATTAGCTGATCGATAAATTTGTATGGCAACACGAAATTTTAATTTACAATTTCAGAATTCTTTCTTTTGTGGGTTATGGTTGATGGATAGATGCACCCCCTTAAGTATTACTACACGTATTTATAACAAGTTGTAGAGTGTAGAGCATTTTATTACTTTAAAAACACTTGCCACAACTTTACAACATATTTTAGTAAGTATCCAAATTACCTTCGCATAATTTTATAGTAATAGCGATACATACATAATTTATTCATTCTCAATTCTCACTCTTTGCTTCTTTCATAAGCAAATAATAATCAATGACAATAATAATTTTAGTGTAGCAACTAAGTTATCCTCTCTCTTGTGAACTCAGAACTCTGCAATTTAGGAGAGGGCACTACTATAAGGAGAATATAAATCTAACTAGTTTGGCGTGTTCGGTGATCGTCAGTGGCCACTATTTATCGGCACGCTATAAGTAAACGAGGAAACGTAGGTTTGTACGGCTGTTAAAAAATATACAAAAAATAAAGCGGCCCTCAGGCTGCGCCGGCGGCGGACTGATACTCATCTCTCCGCCTTTGATGTCGCCGACGCGGCATGCGGCTCTACGCGCGCGTTAATTACATTCAATAATACCATTTGAATTTAGATAGCTATGTTATGTAATGTATGTTTGTATGGTGTGATTCGCTGTTTACTGCTCGTGGGATGGTAAAACATTAAGGTTAAGTTACACTTAAATCATTGATCTGATGGTAAAATATATACCTAAATGTAATAAGTTACTTAGACGTTGAGTCTGCATTAAGTGATTTGGGAATGCCGGATTTTCGATTTCATGTATAGGCCCTGAAGAAAGTAGATAAAAATCTATAACTACCAACATAATTATCGAGACAGAGTTTTCGTTTTAATTTTACGGATAATTATTCAATTTTAATTTACTGCTTTTGCTAGCAATACTCCACTCTTGTCATGGTAAAAAACCGGCGACAAATTGACTATTTTGAGGCGTGGCCAGCGGAGGCGGCGGCATTCAAAGGCCTGGCATGATCAAAGGCGCCGCCATCGGTCGGTCTCGCCTTTGATCTCGCCGCGCGAAGTGCAAATTATGTTATAAAAGACAGTGAGTGGCGCGCCCGCCGCCTGGTGCACTAGTAATTAATTCAACCAGTTACATGTAGGTCTGCGGGGCCCGTATCAGAAGTGCTATCACAGCGGTTTCTTCTTTTATTGATTAAGCACAGAGTACATAATAACAGTATCGTGTAAATAATATGTGCGTCGCTTCCTTCCCGTATCTAAAATTAAACATTATTATACTTAATAACTAATCTAAAATCTTATAAAATCTATCATCTTAAAGGCTTGTCAGTTTTATGTAAGTTTAATACCTTATAGAGTCTGGCTCATGAAAGTAGACTGAAAAAGCGCGGCAAATCTAATTAACGAACAAACTTGCATAATATTATATAATATTAGTGTGGATTAATTCATCCAATCCAGTCTTGGTTATTACTACTACTATATTAGATTATTTAATATTGATTATTGATTAGAACCTATATTGATACTACCAAGTATCAACCATTGGGTCCTTTCCTGTTTTTGGCATATATTAACGATTTGCCTTACATGGTCCACGGTCTAGCAGATATAGTTCTATTTGCCGATGATACGTCATTGATTTTTAAAGTTGATAGGAAGGATACTTCACTAGTACATGTTAATAATACTTTAGCAAGTATATCCAGATGGTTCACAGCAAACAATCTGTTATTGAATGCGAAAAAGACTAAATGTTTGAAATTTTCGTTGCCTAACGTCAGAAGTATAGAACCAATCATAGTTCTTGACGGTGAAAGACTCAATATTGACAATGCAACTTTGTTCCTTGGCATAAATATAGACTCTAAACTGCAATGGAGCACTCATATCACCGAGCTCTCAGGGAAACTAAGCTCTACAGCTTACGCGGTTTATAAAATTAGGCAACTAACAGATGTAGCCACGGCGAGATTAGTGTACTTTGCATATTTCCATAGCTTGATGTCTTATGGGATTCTGTTGTGGGGGTCAGCTGCAGATATAGAAACTATCTTTATACTACAAAAACGTGCGATTCGTGCCATCTATGAGATGCGTCCACGCGAATCCCTGAGGGAATTATTTAAAGAAATAAACATACTGACCCTACCATCCTTATACATTTATGAGAACATCATGTATGTGCGTAAAAATTTACATAAATTAAAATTAAATAGTGACCTTCATAATTTTAATACTAGGAATAAAGACAAAATAGCTGTACCTAGCTTTAGATTATCTAAAACAAATAAAAAGACATTCTTAGGAAATAGTGTACGTTTCTATAATAAAATCCCAAAAGAGATAACTGGGCTCTCAGAGGGTAAATTCAAAACCTATATAAAATCTACTTTACTAAAGAAGGCATACTATAAAGTCAACCAGTACATAGAGGACAAAGATGCCTGGAAACTTCTGCATAGTCGCCTCGCGGCACCTTCAAAGAAAATGAATGTAAGCAAACCAAATATTGTGAAACTATCTGTTGAAAAAATTAAGCCCTACAAGTTTCTTGTGCGTTCTTCTTGTAGAGGTATCTTTCCGAACGCACGGTAGACTCAGTACTGTATCTTCATTGACGTACAAAAGTGTCAGATTATGACCTATTTGAATAAATCTGTTTGAGTTTGAGTTTGAACCAAGTACCAAGTATCAGTCTCTACTTTCATAAGCCAGACTCTACCTAGTAGGTACCTAAGTCCCAATCGAAATGATCATGTTTCTATCATTTTTGCACAAGAATAAAACTTACCTACTATAAATTCGTTGGTGCAATTTAAGGACATTAAAGAGTGTTCCTCTGTAAATAACAACCGGTTCTAACCCCGGTCACTCACATGCGTAAAAATATTCGTACATTGTACAAATGTTTGCACGCATGTGAAGGCAGTCAGATATACTATTCGCAAACTCAGCGGATATGCGAATGGGTTCGCAAACTCATTATGGAAACCCGTTTGCATTTGATAGATAGATAAACACTTTATTGGTACACCACAAACAAGAAGATCTAAAAACTAATAACAATTCATAATAACTAGTGTAACAATGGGCGGTCTTATCGCTAAGATATATAAAGTACTCTGTGAGCACAACTGGTTGCACGAATGTGTAGGAGACTACGCGAAGGTTCGAGGTTCGCGTCCTTTGATGTGCATCAAAAAACCGACACAACTTGGAAAAGCACGAATGCAGCGAAAACTTTGCATAATTATTTGCAAAGGTCGTCCTACACTTGTGGGTTCGCGTATTCGTACGCATGTGAGTGACCGGCATTAGATGGTAGGTTTTGTTTGGGCGTTATTTTGCGGCGAGTCGTTGAGTGCGGATAGGGCGGCATCGGAAGTTGAACAAACGAATTGAGGCCCAACGATGAGAAATATTAAAGATAATCTGTAGACATGTCATTTAGTTACATTTCCAAAGTATGCCATTATAGCCAAGATCCTTGGTGATAATTTACTTATTATAATGTCTAAATTTAATACATCATTCGTTTAGAATGGTTTCATTTTGCAATTAATTAATTGTATAATTGTCATGTTATGTTGTTCAGCTTGGTTACAAAATAAAGTTAAGTTAAAAAATCTTAAGTAACGATCGTTGAATGTTATCATATTTTCAATCACCCTCTATTCCGTGTTGCAATTCAGGGAAGTACTAATATACCTGTATATTCTGCTGTCAGGGCAGTCGCAGTGTGCGACCTTTCTTTGCACACTCAGTGGGGATTGAAGAGTTAAATCTCTCCGATTGCCATGTCTACATATTGAAAAGCTGTGGTCGAGGTAGGTTGTGTAGAGCAGAGGCGGCGGTGTGCGGGACGTGACGCGGGGCGATCGAGAGCCGCGTGCGTCGACCCGCGGCGAGCTTTGATCTCGCCGCACCGCATCGTGCTGCCCACCGACCGTCTCAGAACTCGGACCTCGGACGGAACCCACAACAGCAACAGCTACTCTTGATAATTCACAATGCTACGCCGCCAAGATACATTTTAGTCTCTTGGTTATAAGTTTGAGGTTAATCACTTGGTACATATCTATACCCAAACTAAGTTGCAAGTACTGCGTGCTCTTGTATCTACTGCTTTAATTATCCACTTGTCTACATGTCCAGATAGTCCAGATTCCTTAGATCTCATTATTTATTATCTAAATAAATAATATCAATACCCATGATGATCTAAGAAATCTTGAATGGATACAAATCTTAGAGAGCAATCCAAAATCCCATTATAAAAGGGAAGTCTGTAAATTACAGTTTAAAGAAGAGATTATTTGAATCAATCCTCAATCTAATGAAATGACGAAAACGCCGTAAGGGTTCGTTCGATCTAATGCTGAGTCTTCAAAAAAAAGTACAATCAGGAACAATATCTGAGCCACAATCATAATATTCTCGACGTATAAAGCCAAACAAATGTGTTTAACAATTAACACTGAATAAGTAATTAAGTAATAAAATTAGACAAGCACCTACTTTTGAAAAACAGATGTGACTGAAAATATCATCTGCAAAGAATATTAACATTTCAACAATTAAATTTGTAAAATAATGGTGCAAAATGACGTCATGTTTCGTAAATAAGTACCTACATAATAATATGGACTATTTTATTATTATTTATTATGGATGTCGAAGTATATAGTTGAGTTATAATTGTGTAGAGGGGTTCCCATCAGATTATTTATATTGAGGTACGTTATGTACCTACCTACTGGCATATCTACTTAACTAAAATAAATAAATAAACTACATAGAGCCGGGGCTGTCACGAGTCGAACATTTTTATATTATTATATTATTAAACACTATAGGGACCTTTTACTTATTTTGGACGATACTGACTTGAAAAATTCTGATCTTTACTTATAAGAGTTCTGGGTCGTGAGTCGTGAGTTGTAACTTTACGAGCGAACTATACTACATATTATACATAGGCAATTAATAGATACGGGCGTTACCTTACCTATTTACCTAATCGATTTTGGTACAACATACCTAAGTGATATATTAAGTAAGATTCTATGAAAAATAACATAGCATAACATTATCTATGCTAAAAATATATTAAGCTTGTAAAACATAAGTACCAATTAATGTCAGAGCATAAAAAAATTAAAATCTCAAGGCGTGATAAGTGATAACCCTGAGCGAGACGTGAGATGGGCGACAAGAGATCTGATTATCCGACACAAGTGTTACTCGGAAGCGCTATATCCGACATTCTAGGTACACCGCGTTCTCTTTAGAATAGCAGGCAAAAATAACCAATCTACATACCATCCACATAAAAAAAACATATTATACCTACTGGAGCACCCAGTTATGTTAGCAGTAGAATACCTTTTTGCTACTGTGGTCTATCGATTTCGAATTCTGACATAACATGAACCGCAGACTAACAAAAGTTGCGAAGACACGGTACGGCATGCCGCGCCGTCCGTAATCCATATCGAAATTACAGGTTTGATTTTGTATCTAGACAGCTTTCTTGCTGCCGGGCAACCACTTTCTATGAATTTAATAATGTGTATATTGTATTGTACCTGATTTACCATAGTATATGAACTAATAAACTGTGGATAAATAATTTATGGATACTTTAGATAGGTACAGTTGTTTTGTGTCGTCTAACCAAATTATTAAAATATGCAGCGTTAGATCGTTTACACAATATAGGTAGTTTGTTCGACACGAAAACTTACGTTTTTTTTACTCTTAGTGTGCTTTTAAATTTAATTAAAATCCGTTGATAAATAACACTACAGCAAACTTCCCCTCATTTCTTCCCTAATTTCCCACCAATCTAAAATCGCGATCGACTATTTCTTTAAAATAAATCAAGGAACCTCCAATTTTTTGCACAATTTTATTCATCAGACAGTTAAAACGACAACATTAAATTACATAAGAATAACTTAAACAGGGTTATTGGAAAAAAATTGGGTGTTTAGTACGAAGGTGGAGTTTAGTTGCAAGATTGTATTAATTATTAATATAATTTTATGATTGTCACTATAATTTATTATACAGGGTTATTGGTAATCAGTTAGAAACCTCAATTTAGAGTTTAGTGAGAAGATAGTTTTCATTATTTTTGGAAATAATATTCATCATCGTCATAATTATCGCAGCCAAAGGACGTTCACTGCTGATCATAGGCCTCCCCCATAGATTTCCATCTTAGTAAATAAGTAACAGAATTAGCTGTTACTTATTTCAATAAATTTGCGTTTATTTATTAACGTCATATACGTTAACAATAGTTTGTAATCAAATCAACCGGAAAAGAAATACTCGAGTTGTTTTCCCTTAATATTAGCACAGCTCCGTACGCGTTCACACTGCATGGATGTCGAAGCTACACTAAAGTAAGGTGCACGAATTGAAGTGCACTTTAGTCGAGCAAAGTGAGTGTTCATATATAAATATACCTATATTTATTTGATATTTGTAGTGGTAGGCCTCTCTTGCAGGGGGCCGCCTGGGGAGGTACCACACATTTGCCAGTTTATCATTTCATCATTCATCCGCCAAGCAGTAATGTGCAAACGTTACTATGTGTTCCGGTCTGAAGGGCAATGTTACCAGCGAAATTACTGGGCATGACGAGACTCAACAACTTATATCTCAGGGTGACAGGCGCAGTGCAGTGCCGCGCAGAATTTTGAACTTTAAAACACTGGGTGGCACTGATATGGGAAATCATGATGCTTACCATCAGGCACCTGATTTGCTGGTCTTGTCACTATCATAAGAAAAAATCGTGTCCATCATTGACATTCTAGCGCTAAGACATCTACTGAATTTATAACATTTGAATTTAAACTCTATTTATTTAATTATTTTAAAGCCTAATTCGGATTGAAAGATTTTTCACTCTTATGAAGTTTCATGATAAATTTGACACTAAGCGACGCGAGCGATGAGCGAACATAGGAACATTGGAGTAGTCTTACCTACACTAAAAGATATATTTTTAAATAAATTAATCACACTAACAAATATTAACTTGTATAAATAAATATAAGTAAGAATTAAAATTTAAAGAGTAAAAAAGTTTTAAGGTAATATTTATTTTGCGATCATCAACAGTACTAGATTCTGCGTTGCATGTAAACATAGATAAAAAAGACGAGTTTACTATGTTATCCTATCTATTAAGGTATATACAGAAATACAAAGATATCGCAATGTACCTATATTGTAGAATTATTATAGGGTCTGTAATGTTCTTCTCGTCTTTCTTGCGCAACAATGGATATCCATTCTGTACAGCGAAATAGATCAGATGGAAATCTTCAAGCATATATATTAGGTACTTTTAAATTAAATATCGACCCCATGCGTTTCGTGTTCCGATGTTTGGGGCATTGATGGTTCTTCGATGGCAAATATTGGCCAAATGATGAAATATTTATTTATAATGATTGTAAGTAGGTACTTACGGTAAAACAAAAACGTACTTGCCGAAAGAAAGATACTCCTGAAACCTTACTATTCCGGTGGTTATTTTGATAGTTTTCAACAGCGCATTTAGGCATTTTAGCGCGTCCGTACGCTGCCTGTCGTTGGACGATACTTAACTCAAATAAGACCACACGTTTATTTGTGTTCTTATTTCTCTAGCCGCTACTTAGAATCTAGTGGGTACATTGATGATCGCAGCCCAGTACACATATTTATCAGAAAAATAATAAAAAATATTTTAACCTTCAGACATTTTTTAACTTATGGCTCATTAATTAATTAATTAATCATTTAATTAAAATAATTGTAGATGAGGAAATACATCTACATTATAATGTTTAATTTTAATTATATCTCGTGTTCCTTATCGTAGAAGGTAACCGGTGTTACACAGTCGACTCGTGAGCGGGATTTCTTTACTTGTTTACCCATTTCTTTCTGGCGACAAGAGCGCCTAACAGCACCGCCTCGCTATCGCTCTTTATCTATCACTTCGTGTAAATAAGCCGGAACCATTACTTTAAAATAAATAAAGAGAGAAATACCTACCTATTATCAGTGTAGTGTAAACAAAGCGGGAATTATAGCGTGTACATATAAATAAAGAAGCGGTAAGAAATAAGAGGGTTCTTGTTTTCTTACGCCTTGTTTACAGTATGGAGTAATGATTTTTTTATAATATTGAAGAGAGGTTCTCCAGTGTCTATGAGAAGAAAAATAATCGAGCGCTCCCCTGTCTGTATTGCTCTCAAGTTTGAAGCTGAAATATATATTCCGTTAGACATAAACAGGATGTGTGTAGTCTTTATCCCGTAGTAATTTGGTATGAGGATTGAGTTCTCAGAGACCTTGGACTCGATGCGATGGCGCCGGGCCTCTGAAAGCCTCCCCTCTACGAGTAAGTGTACGTGAGAGGGAGGAAGGGAAAGCAAACCCTTAAGAAGCCAAGTCGTGTAATTGAATTTACTGACAACTTTATCGAGTTTCGAGTTCCTTAAAACACAAATACCTTTAAAGAAAGACAGAACAATTTTCTACTCAATTGTTTGGGGTTGGCTCTTGATCTGGCCTTTATTTACGGTTTTACATACTTGGTTTAAGAAAACCGTAGTATGTTCTTTTTCATATTCATAAAAATAACATCGAAATAACCTAAAAACGTCAATTTAATTAACAATTTTCAAAAAGATGCCAAGCCAGAGCTAACCACAATAAACTGAGTGAAACATTATCTGTCACTATCTTGCGCTTTTTATTAAAAAGGTGTTTACAAATATTATACTTCCTATAGGTATTCTTACAAGTAGATTTTTTTTTTATGATAGTGAGTTACAAGACGAGCAAATCAGGTGCCTGATGGTAAGCATCATGATTGCCCATATCATATAGATACATATAGAACACCATAGATGTTGTAATATTTGTATAATTTCATTATGTACCTATATGGAAATCGAACGACCTGGCTTGACGAAAGCTTTTCTTTCTTTTTAGAATGCGAGTATAAAGAGCTCCTGAACCACAGAATACTAAAGAAGGTACTAAAGGTACAGAAAAGACACTCCTCAAAATCATTTAAATAAATAGCAATGCTAGCTCCGACGCAATAAAGTGCAATTCAGGTCGCACAGCTTCTAACTCATTATCTTTATATTTATCTACTACAAGCTTCTTCTCTTTCTAAGGCGTATCTCTCTATCTAGGCCATAGAAATATTCCCGTCAAGACGGGCGCCCTGACTTGTAGCTTCATACCTTTATTGCGGAGCACAGAGATGAATTGCGGAGTGTCCCAGGCCTGACTGAACTAAGTAGGAAATCGTAGTACTTAGTAGTTAGGTTCAAGGAGTAACAAACAATCAGTAACCGCAGTAGTTACCTCGTTGTTATACCAGAATCGTAGCTTTATTTAACATCTATCAAAATAAAATTAATTATTCTAACAGGTGAGTAGCTGAGGAAGCACGTTTGCTGCCAATTGAATACTCTTTATTCGAATCTTTATTGTCGAACATTCAGCTCCCTGGCTCGATATCCGATATCCTATTTACTTATTGCGTTCAATAAAAAACTGATCATTGTTGCGACAAGAAAGCTGAGAACTTGAGAACGCGTCGTTAACGTGGATCCGTCGAAAATCGCATCCTGTTCTTACATTTATTAGCGCCAGTGAGCACATTTGCGTCCGGTCGTGCGCTCCCTTAATCATTTCTGTCCAAATATTGATCTTTTTTCGCTTCCGTTCCATTCGATCAACCGGAAAAGGGTAGACGACGACCTCGTAATCAATACATTTATACACCCCTTTTATTATGTTAGTTATAGTATTGTATACTACCTATCTGGGGAACGCGACAGGATTAGACATATAAAATATAATCTGCCTCCAAGAACGGCATTCACAATTCACATCAATAGATAATGTTACCGTGTCAATGTTGGCTTTACATGCAATGAAAGGTGATCTTTATGAAACATAGATATACACTAATTATAATATTACTAGCTGTGCCCCGCGGTTTCACCCGTGTAGTCTTCGTTCCTGTGGGAATATTGGGATGAAAAGTAATACTTTTACTAGAAAAGTATAGTAAAGTTTAAAGTACCTAACTAAGTATGTATTATGTATTATTCCAGGGTCTAAGTTATTAACATACCTACCAAATTTCAGCTCAATCGGTTCAGTAGTTTTAGCGTAAAAGAGTCGAAACAAACACAAAAAAACAGCGCTAAGTAAATGGCGCTGGAAGTCGAGTTACGTAGAAGAGTTAGAACACGCTAGCGTTTTATTTATACCTGTTATAAAGGTAACTTTCTTATATATTCATTGTACCTACCTACTGAGACTTGATATATATATAATTTTAGTACTTAAGTATAGATTATATAATAATATGCAGGTAAGTAGGCACTTACCACCAAGATTCTGTAGGCAAGTATAGTTCGCAGTAAAGGGACAGCATAGCTTAAGAAGTGGTATATTTGTGTACCTACCCATCCATACCTACCGAAATACTTATTATTAATCGATAAATATAATATACCTACTTAATTAGTTTACCTTACAGTACCTATATACGTGTGCGTAGCTAGAGATTTGGAAATTGTACTATTAGGTTACCTATGTGTAGTTATCTATAATATGTGTAGGTAGAAGGTACTTATCTATCTAATATCTATAACATAATTTCTATCGTCAAGACATAGCTTTGTGGCGACGAGTAGGTCGAAAAATCACAAAAATCCATAAAAGTTTTGGCTAGGCATGTGGTCATAAAACAGCTTTAAATGTCGATTAAAGCTTGGATATTTTCATCATCTACTTAGTCAGTACCAGGTACCTATTATTAGTAAGTACCCTACTCCCATTTTAGCATTTAAGTAGGTAGGTATAGGTTCTTTACCTAGACACGTAAATATAAAATCTTAATAATGTTTTGTTATTAATTACTTATTAATAATTTATTGCAGAGCTCTTTACTTTCATCGATTCCTGAAAATACCGTGTCCAAAAGGTCCAATGCCACGGCTGTTAGCGGCGACGTCAATGTCAAATGAAGCGGCCGAAACTGAGGCAGAGCAATGATAATGGAATTTCTGGGAACCACCCTTGTGGGGTGTGCCGCGGTATGGTCGCGGGGGTCGGGGGCGGTCTGACGGACCATCCATCACGCTGCGGGGGTGCAATTAGGCCCGAGTGGATGTGCTGACACGGACTCGGTCGTGGTGTGGCATTGCTTTGCCCGCCGCGCCACTCTATGCTTACTCAGACCACTCCGACTGTCTATCGCGTCGTCGCCGTGCCCACATACCAACACTTGATGGTGCTGGTAACTAATTCTACAAACTTAGTATAAGTAGGTATTATTAATTTGCATCTAATGCATTTATCTATGTATGTAGGTACCTAGGTATCTATTACCTACCTATACAACTTACTTAACTTCTGCTGCGGAGATAAACTTTATGATTGATGTAGTATAGGTACCTACGCTTAGATTAATACGTTAGTATGTACTTATTTACTATTATTTATTCTGTGTTAATAGATAGGTAGTAGGTACCTATGTGCCTACTGCCTACGGATAACGATTAACGATTTAATAGGTACCTCTACATCTGTACTTAGGTATCTCTAGTTACTCTTTAGAGCTAAGTAAGTTGAAGGAACATAGCGCTGGTCTAATAACCACATAGGTAGGTAAGAAGTACTACCTACCTATTATATCTAATAATATTATCTCCTAATGCCTACTCTAAACTTAAATCCTTTAATAGCTTCCATTTAGCTTATATCTGTAGATACCGAGCGGCGAGTATACCTACTCGACTCTACCTTACTTAATTATTATCGGTTCGTTAAGGTTAATTCACATAAAAACTCGACAAAAAGTTAATGTCCATTCGTACGGGCGGTGCCGGCGAGCGAGCGGTTCGATGGAAGTTGGACGACGGGAGAGGGTGACGTGTGATGTGGTAGGTGGGGGGAGGGAAGGAATGGTAGCGCAGTAGCTGCCGCCGATTATCCGCCGATAACATACAAAAAACAACTTTTTGATTTATGAAGAAAGCCGGAGATGTGGCTACCGGGCGCCTCGATTCGCCGAATTTGCGGATAGGTAGATAAATCTCGTATTACATAACATTTTAAGTGTAAGTGAAATAAGCTAGGTAGGTAGGGTATACCTAGGTACCTACTTCACAGGTTGACACCGTCTACTGTGGTCTTGTGTCTTGCCTAGACAAGCTTCGTCTCTTCATTTAGGTTTCCACTTTTATTAAATATAAGAACTTAAATAAAAGTACTTATACTACTTTTATTTAAGTTCTATGTAAGTATATGTCTTATATTTGGTGTTTTTTTAATTATTCTATATGTATTGGTACTAATGATACGCTTTGTATAATTTGATAATTAAGTAATACTATATCATAGGTTCATAGATTTATTAACATAAGCAAATATTTATAATAAACACCCGGATTGAGTCTGGGGATTATGTAGAAACTCACAATAAAAAATATATATATAAATTACTCTAGGTTGCTTACTCATAACTACTATCTTGCCTTCCTAGTAACCTATAAGTAATATAAGTACCTAGGTATTCTTTCTAAACCCATTCTAAATTTGTTCTTTTTCTATTTGAAAGTTGGCAGGTGTGGAGTGTGGAGTATGGACCTATAGACTAACATCATCGATGCAGGAGGTAGATGCGGACGATCAAATTTGGAAACATTTAAATGAACACAGTGTCGGTGACTCAAAAAGATTTTGCCTTATCTCTCGCTGAAACCCTGGCTGACTAGTTTTTTTCACCTTTTGTTTCGATGTTTAGTTCGAAATCAGTTCATTAGCATTATGATAACAATATTTTAAAATCGAGCGACAGTGTCTTTTTTTAAGTCTCGAAATTATCGAATTCCTGAGAAATTTGATTTTGAGTATCGGCTGCTATTATTATTATTATGTGGCATCGGTGTTAATTTTACCGGCTATTCCTAATAGTCTAACCAGTCGGATTACTGGGAATTTCCTTCCATAGACTAACTACTGATAGTAAGTAAGACTTAGCTGGTGTCATTTTTTGCTCATTAGTCTTACTACATCTAGGACGATTTAATGGTTAATAATTATGGTTAATTCGTTCAAGTACTACATATATATCAAAATGTACAAAACATAGACCTCGTAATATAATATATAATTGATCTAAATAATTATTGATAGACAGTAGCTTATGCAGTAACTTTATAAAGTCATCTCAACTATCATATCAACTATGAAGATATTTATTTATATATTTTTTATAAACTACTCGATGGTTGAATTTCCAGAATGTTAAAATCCCAACATGACATGATGAATTACTGGGCATGACGAGATTCAACAACTAATATCTCAGGGTGACAGGCGCAGTGCAGTGCCGCGCAGAATTTTGAATTTTAAAACACTGGGTGGCACTATATCTGATATGGGCAATCATGATGCTTACCATCAGGCACCTGATTTGCTCGTCTTGTCACTCACTATCATAAAAAAAATGTTAAGAGTTGAGACTTGAGACTGATGTTATTAATATTTAATGCCATCAAAAACAAAACTTGTAAAAAAACCAAGTCTTGCTACTCAGTTCTACCGCACAAAGTTGTGAGATCCATGTAATACCAAGTCGGTTATTTATAAGTCCCTACATAAGGGACCTTCAGTCTTAAGTTATTACGTAATTATCTAACCTAGGAACATCTTATAGTAATCATATCAATAATAAAAATCTTTTATGTTTCAAATAAAATATATTGACTTGGCGATCGCACTAAATATTTATTTAATAAATATAATATGTATGATATTTATTACTTGTGAGATACATTGTGTTTTCATGCGATGGCCAAGTCAATCTATTTTATTTAATTATTAGTTTATACAATGCCTGCTTGGTTACTGAAAATTCAGGCTTCTAGTTTTATCCACAATGAAGTTATAGGGGGTCGAAAATGGCCTGAACTGCTTCGAGAAAAGATGGTACGGCCGTGCCGCTTTTTTGCTCGACTTTGATGCCTTTTGACGCCTGATTATACGATGCAGATTATACGATGGTGAAAATTATATTCATTTTAAATACCTACATTATTATGTCAGTGGAGTGGTCAGTGGATCGAATCGCGGAATGATCTTATGCAAAAATATAATTTACTAGAAAAGTTACCATGGTATTAAAATTAAAAAGTACCTACCAAGTGATACTATACTAACAGTTTTTGTTCTCGACTATATTCCGACGAAACGCGAGTAAATCAATCACGTTGAATTGCTTTACTTCTAAGTAAATGCAAAAAATGGCCATCGCTTATATCCCAATTAGTTAATAACTAGCTGTGACCCGCAGTTTCACCCGCGTAGTCTTCGTTCCCGTGGGAATATCGGGATAAAAAGTACCCTATGTGTTATTCCAGGGTCTAAGATACTTACGTACCAAATTTCAGCCCAATCGGTTCAGTAGTTTTGGCGTGAAAGAGTAACAAACATCCATACATACATCCATACTTACAAACTTTCGCCTTTATAATAGTATTAGGATTAGGATTAGGAAGGATATAATAATTACTTTACTACGGTTGTCTACCTAAATTAAGCATATTAATGTAAGTAAGATATTACATAAGTCTATATTAGAGTAGGATGATTGGGAGTTTTGGTTTATTGGTAGGCGGTAGGTATGTCTACTGTGTACAAAGTTCCCAGTGGTCTTACTAATAAGTCTATTGGGAAGGAAATTTCCGGTAATCCGACTGGTACCAGAGACGACTCGGTAAGATTACTGGGAAACGCCGAAATTTTCGGGACTAGGTACTACTACTACCTACTCACCCCGAATTTTTGATACTGAGATTTCCCGGGAGCATGCCCTAGTACATTTTATGTGCATTGTGCTTAGAATACTACAGCTTTACAAAAAAAAAACTTTTTTTGTTGCTCTGGATATCATCGCAATTTTTTACGTATATTCTCAAGTGTCCAGATAACGAATATATTCATGAAAGTTCTCAATGTGCTCTTATTTTCATGATTTTTGCATATCTTATACCTATTTTGAACAATTAGGTAGGTATTAGAAAAGAGATTGTCCTTTTAAAATATAAAATATATTTTCGACATTTTCGTATTTATTACTTCGATGTATTCTAATTTCTCAAAACATTACTTACATCCTAATCCTAATACTATTATAAAGGCGAAAGTTTGTATGGATGTATGTATGGATGTTTGTTACTCTTTCACGCCAAAACTACTGAACCGATTGGGCTGAAATTTGGTACGTAAGTAGCTTAGACCCTGGAATAACACATAGGGTACTTTTTATCCCGATATTCCCACGGGAACGAAGACTACGCGGGTGAAACCGCGGGTCACAGCTAGTTATAAATATATCTGTTATTTTGATTTTTGTAATGTAAAATGAAAATAAAAATATCAGAGCAAATCTTACAAAATTATTGATAGTTTCATGAATTGTGTACATAAATAGACTCAAAATCATTTTCAAATCTAAGGCAACAAAACCACTGTAGACAAGTGTACCTAATATAAGTAGGTACTTACCAAGTTATTAATTTTATGTAGGTACGTATAAGTTACACCCACCTATTAATTCATTTTAAGGATGAAATTAAGTAAGGACCTACGTACACTCTACAATAGAATTACCCTAATTACTTTTTACCTATCTCAAGTCAGAAATTCAATGCAATTCTGTTAAGTAGGCAAGTGGCGCCGGTTTGGCGGGGCAATGTTTGCTTATTCAATTATCTACCTCCCTAGTGTTTAAACAAGAAGATCTATCCCACAAAAGTTTACATCCTACTTTGTGGTACCTACACAATATAGCGGAACATAGTTATTTTTGATAATAAACTACTAAAAAGAACATTCAGATTTATCGCATTTATGTAAGTAGGTTATATGAATGTATCTTTTGGATTGTAGGTAGGCATGGTAGGTGTACCACTTCATCTGTTCATATATTTTATATCCTTGGGCATGGCTGTAAACAACTATATATACCTAGTACTATATAGTACCTACAGAGAAAATCCCGGGTAAAAATTATGGTTGAACTATGATTTCTTTTAACTCTTCTCACGACATGAGGATACATAGGGACTCTTGTCCACAGTAACCCCACGCAATTCTAATCAGGCAGCAATAAACATAAAATATTTTAAATTTTTATTTATAATATGATCCTGCTCTGCTAAGAGAATTTCCTAGTTTTATTACCTAAATACGTAGGACCTAATATACAAAAAATACCTAATATTATTACGACTGATGGGAACCGAATCGAACCGCGAACCGGCTCGAAGGATCATCCTTAGCTTTTCTGTGTGGTGCCATCCACAGATCACTTAATTAGTACTACGTAGTGCCATCTTGTAAGAGATTTAAAACTATGACAATAAACAAGAAAAGTCAAACGTCCCTAATAAATATAGTCGTGCTGCTTTGTTACTGTCATTGTCAACTCAACGTCAATTGTCAATGCTCTATTTTTTTTTTAATTTATTGCATGACCATGAATACATGTCCTTCAGTCGAAATATTAAAAATAAGGTTTAATAAACTTCAATGCTCTATTGACTATATTGATACCTGATGGGGGGATTCCTTCTAGATTTAGAGAGAGAATATTCTTCAGGGGATTTTCGCGGTTGGGGGGAAGAGGAGGAAATAATGTTCATGTTATTAGACAAATTACGCAAGCAAATGGCAATAGAAGCTGCCGAAGCGGTTCTTGAATATATTATACGGTATTCATTGCTACACGGATGTATTAATATGGTTTCTATATCTGACAATATTATATTAAAATAAATGTTTAATTCTGAAAACGAGAATATTATGTTATATAAAAGTGAATGTGAAATATGATTGTTTATTAATATTTTATTCCTTCATAAATTAACTAAATATAAATGTTTCAGGGGATTTTTTTCTGTCAAAAAGCTAATTTTCTAGAGGATTTTGGAAATAGTTTGGGGGAAGATCACATAGTCATCTGGTAACACTCTGTAACTGATTGACATAATATATACTATGTCATTAATCATTGTCATTGGTTTTCCTCTCTGTTCTGTGGTCTAATTTAGAGCTGTGATTTTGAGGTTATAACTTGTGGAATAAGGATTTACGTATTAGAAATTTTTAAATTGTAAAATGGGGAAAGTTAGAAAAACTAAGCCAAATCGAAGTAAGAAAGCAACACCGGTCGACAAAAATGACTATGATGAGGAAGTGCCTGTGGACAGTAAAGAAAATACTATTCAAACAATACTGGATCAGTTACAGGTTATGATTTGGTTTTTGTTTTCAAATTTATTATTATTGACCCTCCTACATAAGCTTTATTACAATCATATCTAAATACCTCGCAAAATATAATGTCTTCTTTACCAACTTCACTTTTGCTTTTTTTAACATTATTTTAAATAAATAAAATCTTACCTATTATAGGCAGCAGATGTTGAAGAGAAGTACTGCGGCCTGCAGACCATGGCATTACTGTTGGAAGGGCCAGAGAATATCCAGCAGATAATTGAGCGTGGACTAATAAAAGTTGCGGCACCATTATTGTTGGATTTAGCCAGTTCTGTAAGAAATGCTGCTGCAGGCATGTTGAGAAACTTGTCTAACCTCAAGGTGGAAGTGTGTGATGCTATGATGGAGCAGGATGTTATGACTCCATTGACATGCTATTTCCATGAGGTATGTACTCTTATAGGTCTTGAAGGGCTAGTAGTGACTGTAGTCTGTAGACTAGTGTATTTGTAGTGGTAGGCTCATTTGCAGGGGGCTGCCTGGGGAAGTACCACACCTTTGCCAGTTATTCATTTGCCAAGCAGTAATGTGCAAATATTACTGTGTTCTGGTCTGAAGGGCAATTTTACCAGCGAAATTACTGGACATGAATACTTTTAACAATTTATATTCTCAGGGTGACAGGCGCAGTGCATTGCCGTGCAGAATTTAGAATTTTAGAACACTGGGTGGCACTGTGTCTTATATGGGCAGTCAAGATGCTTACCATCAGGCACCTGATTTGCTCGTCTTGTTACTCACTATCATAAAAAAAGTTGCAGCCCAGAAAATCTAAGAAGTACCTTTTGTTTGGCAGTTCTTATTTTGCCTTGGAAGGATTTGAATTTATGTATATATAATGATTAATTGTTTTTTTTTTATGATAATGAGTGACAAGATGACAAGTGACAAGTGCCTGATGGTAAGCATCATGATTGCCCATATCAGACACAGTGCCACCCAGTGTTTTAAATTTCTAAATTCTGCACAGCACTACACTGCGCCTGTCATCCTGAGATATTAGTAGTTGAAACTATTCATGTCTAGTAATTTCGCTGATAAAATTGCCTTTCAGACTGGAACACAGTAATTGTACCTATATCTTCTGACAAAAATCATAATTCCATGGTTTTATGGTTAAAGTTATTTCTCTCTCTTGAAGCTTGAAAAGATGAAACATCACTGGTACTTCTTAGATTTGCTGGGCTAATATAAGTCTATTCTCGGTGCTCTTCCCTGCTTGGCATAGGCCACGTTCAAATCCACATATGACTTCTCTGCACCTTCATCATCATCATCTGAACCATAGGATGTCCACTGCTGAACATATGCCTCCCCAATAGATTTCTATCCAGTCCAGTTGTATGCGGCCTGCATCAAATATGTTCCTGCCGTTCTTATGAGATTGTCTGTCCACCTTGTGGGTGGAGATCACACCCTGCACTTAATTGTTTGTGGTCTCCATTTGAGAACTTACTGGCCATCATTTCTATGTGCTATGTGCCCTGCCCATTGCCACCTTAACTTGCTAATCTGCTGGGATATGTTTATAAGTTTCGTTTATCTACCCAGATCTCTTCATTTCTGATTAGATCTTGCGGAGGAATCCCTCTGGAGCTCTGCACCTTGGTTACTGCTAAAAAGTGTTTTTTGTATGTTGTAAATGTTTAAGTTAGGTGTAAATAGGACTGAATTGGTCTTATGATTCTACTCTGCCTCTGTGGAGAAGTGGTTTGCAAGAGGTACTGCTGGTCATGAGGTTCTGTGTTCAATCCAGTCAGGGAAAAAGTGTAAATGGATTCTTCCATGGTGTAGGTATTTTCTCATTAATGAAGTCTGAAACTGAGCCTGGTCAATGGCAAAAGGCCTTTGCCTACCCCTTCGGCAAAAAGACGTGATGTTATGTAATGTTATCCTACTCAAATTGTCATGGCAAATCATAAGTTTGTTTTTCATTGATACCAGCAATGATATTTTACTTATATTTCAGCATACTGAGTCATGGACTCCAGATGTTACTTCAAAATCAATTCAAGAAGATGTTGATACATTTGTCCAATGCGTTAATTTATTATTGAACCTTTGCGAGAGCTCTGGTAAGTAAATATTTGTATATCAGAAATTATAAATTTTACAGACCTCAAAATATTATGTTCATTTGACATGTATGCTTTCAGATCTAGCAGTAAAATACCTGAACCAAACAAGAATACTGGATATACTGCCTAGATTCCTAGCACTTGAAACCTTTGACCATGATATAGTGACAGCAGTGTTGCAATGCCTCTTCGTAGTTGTAGAAGACAATCCCACAGCTATACAAAAAATAAGATCGAAAGCGGAGAATCAACTGCAAAACCTTCTCTCTCTAGAAGGCACGGATCCTAATATACTACTAGTGAAAACATTATCTGCTGGAGTTATATTAAATACATGCGGTGGCAACATTGTATCGTTACCACCAAATATTATACATCAGATAATATCAATACTAGCTAACACATTAGCCATAGACCACAGATTAGCTTGCAGTCAGTTGTCCAGTAACATTCCTTTAGTAAATGCTGCTGGGAAGACAGCAGAGTTGAAAGGGAAGGAGGCTCAGGTGCTTGAAAAGCAATTGAAGTCAGTTTCGCAGATGTTGGACGCACAGCAAAGCGCTATTGAGATTATTGCCAATATCTGTTCCTGTGATGGTAAGATATGATTTTAACTTACAATTTGTAACTATTTATTTATTATCTGTAATCATTGTCGATTTTATAATGTAGGTACACATTCTACTAATATTATAAAGGTGATAGTTTGTGTGGATGGATGAATGAATGAATGAATGAATAATAACACTTTATAGATACCACAATAATACAAAAAATGACAAAAAGAAAACTTAAAACGGATGTTTGTTTGCTACCCTTTCATGCCAAAACTACTAAACCAATTAGGCTGAAATTCGGTATGTTGAAAGTTTCAACCCTGGAATAACACAGAGTACTTTTTATCTTGAAATTCCCACGGGAACGAAGACCACGCGGGTGTAACCGCGGTGCACATTTAGTCTAATATATTTCCAAAAAGCAATATTAAGTTAATTACACTAGTTTTATTGTAATTATTGCATTTTGTTTACCTAACTCTTTTGTATTTGACTCTAAAATGCTCATAATATAAGTGTTACGTAGGCACAGAACAGATAATAACATTACTTATAGAATGGACACTGTCAATCACCTACCAATCGGGCCTTTCGACGACGGAGCTCGGAACGCATACTCTTCCACATACAAAACTCCATGTGTGCAGTGTCACAGTGTCTGTGTAGTAGGTAGTTATATGGCGGCTTTTGTAATAGTTTTTTTTTAAACAATTTTCAGATGGTGATAATGATGACAATCAAGACTCATCAGAAAGTGATGAAATGGATGATGATTCAAACCATATATGTGATGAAACTGTCCCAGCTGAAGACCGCCTCCCAACTGAGGTGATGGAAGCTTTGATATCAATGGAACTATTTGCTAAGGTTTGGGCCAGGGCTGAGGTTCCAGCTCAAAACGTTATGCTGATATTGAAAGAGTATGAGGGGTCACATTTATTGTTTAAAAAGTGAGTACTAAGTTTAATCCTACAAATATTATAAATGCGAAAGTTTGTAAGGATGGATGGATGGATGGATGTTTGTTACTCTTTCACGCCAAAACTACTGAGCCCATTGGGCTGAAATTCGGTAGGTAGATAGTTTAGATCCTGGCATAACACAGGATGTTTTCCCCCGGGAATGAAAACTACGCGGGTGAAACCGCGTGGCACAGCTAGTTATACCATATTTTCCTATAAACACTAGACTGTCTCGGTGGCGTAGTAGTCACAAGCTCCACTGCCATTATGAGGTCCCGGGTTCGATCCCTGGATCAGGCAGTGTTTTTTAATTTTTCCATTAAGAATTATCTCAATAACTGCCTGGAGTCTGGAACTGTGCCTGGATGGCAATAGGCCCTTGTTACATGGCATCATTAACATACTGGTGAAATGTGGGTGTACCTACTATGGGACTGAGTCCTGGGTACACCTCTGTGCTATGAGGCTTTTGGGACCTGAAACTGAGATTTCAGGTCCCAAAAGTCAGTTCAGTCAAAGTGTGCTTTAAACCAAGTCTACAAACCACCATATACTTATGCCAAATGTTTAAAAATTGTGTTTCAGAATAAATAGCTTACAAACAAGAGCATTATTATGTACAAATAACATGCTATCAGCCCTTCCCATTGAGAACCTCGGCGGTGTGAATGGCGTCTACAGAATCTGGGTGGAGGCAGGGAAACTGGTGTTCAAACAGAGCTCACACAATGTTGACCTCCTTGAATCCGCTACGGCTGTAATGAGGGCATCTTTGGATAAGATTAAATTCAGAGAAAATGGAAATACTAGTGGCTGTAACCTATTCAGTGATCTCGCGCTTTCTGATATAGAGGTAAAATTTTAGTAATGATTTACAATAAAAACATAACATACATTCACGCCTTTTTCCCGAAGGGGTAGGCAGAGGTGTACCCAGGACTCAGTCCCATAGTATAGATACAACTACATTTCGCCAGTATGTCATTGGTCCCATGTAATAGGGGGCGAGCCTGTTGCCATCTACCGGGCACAGTTCCAGACTCCAGGCAGTTATTGAGATAATTCCTAATGGAAAATCCAATTTTTAACACTCTGCCTGACCTGGGGATCGAACCCGGGACCTCTTGATTGGCAGTCGAGCATGCGCCCTCGACGCCACCGAGGCAGTCCGACCGCACCGAGGCAATAAAAATGTACATAAATTTAAATATAATTGTGACCTCCATAATTTTAATACTAGGAATAAATACAAAAAGAAAGCTGTTTCACGTAAGACGCTCTCTGCTGAACATAGGCCTCCCCCATAGAACGCCATAAACTATTGATATAAGGGGGGATTATGCCGTAATCACCACGCTTGTCAGGCGACTTGGTGATTGCAGTAGTTGGAATACTTGGTGCCGGAGAGTGCTGCTGCCCACTCCGAATATGTCCCTCTGCCGGGTCTCACGGATCCAACGGGATGAGAAAGGGCCCTATTGTATAGCCGAGAATCACATGGCCAACGTTGAAAAAATTAAGCCCTAACTTTCTTTTGCGTTCTTCTTGTAGAGGTATATTTCCGAACACACGGTAGACTAAATAGGGTTTATCTTCATTGATGTACAAAAGTGTCAAGTTATCTAATTGAATAAATATTAGGGACTTTGAGTATGCTCATGAATCATATTGGCAATTATACAACTTTCTTTACAATACTGTCTCAACACTCACATCATGACCTCATTGCAGATAATGTTAGCAGGCATAAGAGAATGTCAAGTTCCCGAGATAAGGTCAAACCTCATTAGAATGACTGGTCTATTAGCACTACTCTTAGTTAACAGTTTGAATGATACTACAGCTACAGTAATATGTACTATCACAGAGTTTATCATAGAACAAGCACACAAGGAGAATGAAGTATGGGTGCTTGCCGAAGCGATTGATACACTAGTGGACTTGTATTCTGAAGATGAAACTGATGCACTTGCAGATAAAGTTAAGCTTGTTGATAAATTGGCGACGTTGTTGCCTATATTGAGGAATAAGGTACTTATTGTTTTCTTTATAGTTGCATATATCAATAGTCAACAGTCTTCCCGTTGAGCTACAATAAAATATGGGGCTCTTCAAAAGGAGAGTGAATAATCTTGAAAGGTCGGTGACATACTGGCAATACCTCTGGTGTTGCAGGTATCCATAGGCGGCGGTCATCATAATCATCATCATCGGCCGGAAGACGTCCACTGCTGAACATAGGCCTCCCCCATAGAATGCCACTCATGGCGGTTGCTCGCCGTCCGCATCCACCGCGAGCCTGCGATCCTGACCAGGTCGTCGGTCCACCGCGTTAGGGGTCGGCCTACGCTTCGTCTTCCGGTCCGTGGTCTCCATTCGAGAACCTTTCTTCCCCAACGGTTATCGGTTCTGCGAGCGATGTGGCCTGCCCATTGCCACTTCAACTTGCTTACTCTGCGAGCTATGTCGGTAACTCCCGTTTCTCTGCGGATCTCCTCATTCCGGATTTTATCTCGCAAAGAAACCCCGAGCATAGCTCGCTCCATAGCTCGTTGAGCGACTCTGAGCTTATTTATGAGGCGGCGGTAACCGCGAGCTATCAGGCACACCGTCTGCTTGCTAGCCACCTATGGCATAATAAGTAAAAGAGTACTTGGTTACAGGGCCACTTAATCCTGGATAAGAATAGAAGAATATTAGATAGATAGAATATAATCTTTATTGAGACCAATATAAAAAACAAAACATATTTTAAGTAAAAAATAATGTTACACTTTATGGTCGACAATAGGCAGCCTAATTGCTTAAAGCGTCCAAACAACCAGCCTTTGTACAGAGAGGGCATGATGGGAAGACTAGGGGTGGGATTTGGGACAATATTTATGCTAAGTTTAAGTAAACGGATTAGTTAGGGACTCCTTTGTGTTTTGGGGGCTTCAATAGTTTTTCACCTTAACCTATTAAAATTCTATTATTGGATGATGGGAAAATAATTTAGAATAATGCACAATATTCTATGATTTGCAATATCCCATTGAAATAGAGGAAAAATGTCACAGCCACATTTTTTATGCGTGGAGTTTAGTTCAGTTCTTTATTTACGAGTATAGACAGCCTTGTTGGCTCAGACGGTAGTAACTCTGCTTTCTGTGCCGCAGGCCCCGGGTTCGAACCCCGGCCAGGTCAAAACATTTGTGTGCATGAACATGTCTGTTTAATCTGTGTCTGGGTGTTATAAGCTTATATAAGTATGTATATCAGTCATCTGGTTACCATAGTACAGGCTCTGCCTAGTTTGGGACCAGATAACCGTGTGTAGAAGTTGTCCCTTATTATTATTTGTTATTTTATTTACAGGCAAGACAGCAAAAGAAATTGCCTAAAGAATATAAAGTACTTGTAAGCACAGTAGTGACTAATCTACCGAGATTTATCCAGTACAAGAAAAATAGAATAAGCAAGTTGTAAGTCTATTCTTTATACTTATGTAAAGGTAATCATTATTTTATTTACAATATACTATTTAACACAATCAAATAATTTTTCATTGATTTTTTGGCTAAAGCGAAAAGATTTTGAGGACCTAATTTTCGAGGAACCCAATGCAGTTTTTTTAGTGGTGGCATAAAAACACTGACAGTTCAATCTTAAGACGCCGGAATTTTAACACAATTTTATAATATTCTAATGAAAGGAAATGAACTTGGAATCCAAGGAAGTTGGGCCCAGAAAATTTTTTTTTTTATGATAGTGAGTCACAAGACGAGAAAATCAGGAGCCTGATTATGGTAAGCATCATGATTGCCCATATCAGACACAGTGCCACCCAGAGATTTAAAGTTCAAAATTCTGCGTGGCACTACACTGCGACTCCCTGAGTTACCCTGAGATATGAGTTGTTGAATCTCGTCATGCCCAGTAACTTCGCTGGTAACATTGCCCTTCAGACCGGAACACAGTAATGTTTGCACATTACTGCTTGACGGATGAATAACTGGCAAAGGTGTGGTACTTCCCCAGGCGACCCCCTGCTAAAGAGGCACACTGTCTATCCTATATTGCCGGATAGTGGATAGATAATGTTATTCGCAATAATATTCCCAAACAAAGTAGCTAGCTAATTATCGCCGTTTAATTTATAATTTGATTCGAATAGAGTGAAGTACGTAGTATTTTTATGGCGGCCCGCGTTCTCAATGTAGTAAAACATCTGCATTTTTCATTAAAAATAATGGCGATACAAAAAAATATTATTCATGCACATTTGAAAATCTTAATATTTTATATATTTTTACAGACAAAGCAGTCTAATCGCTTAAAATACAATATGAAAATCCATAGTAGATACTAGATACACCCACATCTACTATGGGACTGAGTCCTGGGTACACCTCTGCCTACCCCTTCGGGAAAAAGGCGTGAATGTATGTTGTATGAAAATCTGGTTAGTTATTTAGCCTAACTAATAAAACCAAAATTATAATGTAAGTCGACATGTCCTAAAAACCGACAACTCCTTTAATAATTTCTTGGAGAAAGCTTATCCATAAAGTGTCATGTTTAGGTTGAGTTGTCTGTGCATAATAAAGTAAACGAGAAATTAATAAAATAATAATTTATTAAACAACAATGACTAATAATGTTCATCCCAAAGTGACAAGATGGTTAAGGTATATTTTTCTAAGAGCTTATTATAGTCATTTACAAGGAAACATACTTTACACGAAATGCATGAAATTACCGACACAATAAAACTAATAACAAGACAAGGAACTATAAATATATTTCTTTAATACCTCTATTAATTCAAAACTACTTCAACACCCTTTTGCCTGATTGAAATATATTATAGTTTATTATATAAAATAAGTAGGTATTCAATGTAGGTACAGTATTTTCGTGTAGAATGAAGTGGGTGATAACTGTCTTTATTGCATGACTAGGGAAGTGCAACTTTCAATCTATTAATCAGTATTTTCTGAAAAAGGACGGTTTGTGTCTCCACACCTACAAACTACTCCACACTACTACAAAAATAGTTTCACAATATTCCACTTGATTAGTAGAAAAATAATATAAATAATTATAACCTTTAAACATCTAAAGAAACTCAACAAAGAAATAAATATCTCAAAGTTTATTGAAGCCCTTTAAGCTCACTTATATACATACCATTTTATATATTATTATGTTTCATTATCACAATTATGAAACTTACCCACAATAATGACTCTATTTTATGGCAAAATTACAGCTAATAGAATAATTTTATTACTTTGAAGGCACTCTTGAAGGCATAAGAATTTTATAATTATGTATGTAACTTGATTTTGCGCACTTTTCCTTACGTTAATAATTTACGAGATCCGATTACCTATATTTCTCTCCATACAATTTAATATATAATATACCAAGTGTGTGATTTGTACCGTTGGATACAACATTAGAAACTAAAACATGATTCTAAAATACTTACTTATAAGATACCTAAGGCGAATTATTGGAACCACCATAATGACTTCTCCGAGGCTTTGGTATAGGATTAGGCGAGGATGCACCGCCCTTGTCGAATCTCCTTTTAATCTCTGACACCGACAATCGATCATCCGCGCTCGGGATATCGTCTTCGTTCAAAGCGGAGTTTAGCTTGCTAATCTCCCTTTCTAGTTCCCTTGTAGCTTTGTCTATTTCTAGAAACTCCTTTTCTGTACTCGAAATAGTGTCGATGCTTTGTTTTCTCGCCGTCTCATTGTACTTACAAATTACTCGCTGTGGTTCTTCGTTGCCGTTCGCATCTTTGTTCGTTTCTTCATTGAGGTTGATATCGTATGTCAAGTAAGTCGTGTCAAGATTGTTGTTGAGGCTTTTGCTCCTTTTATTGGATAGTTCGTGAAAGTCTTCCAGGTTCCCCCTCCGCAGTCTGATGTCGTCTTCGTTAACACTTGAGTTTCTTCTATACTTAATGATATCTATTTTAGGGAATGATACGGAATTTAGGATGTTTTCTTCCGATCCGCTTGTTTTTGCTGTACTATCGTCTACTGTCAATCCATTTTCAGAGGGGGGTTGTTCGTTATCTTTCGTGTGTTCTGGTTCATTGTGCACTTGACCGGCTACGACAATAGTTTCCACTGCAGGATTGTTATTGGTAATTTCGACATTATTAGCTGCTGCGCCTTTGTCTTCGTCTTCAACAATTTTCAGTTCGATGTTTAGGTTCATTTCTTCCAGGTCTACATCACCATCGGCTTTGGTCGGTTTATTTTCGACTTCACTTATGTTCATTTCTGAGATTTCGCTGTCAATCTGTAAAAAGATAACGAGCTGGTGACCTTCTAGAAACTATTAGATTAGGTTTTAGTTGTTAGAGGTCATGGGTCATGTCAGTTATCATAACAATGATGGGAATTTTATTGCACATCACATATTGGCGGCTATTGCAAACTAGTGATTGGGGAAGTTCGTTCTGTTGGAGAATAAACTCCCAATATGTTCATTTGGATGTATATTTACCGAGATATCAGCAACAGCGGATGTGGAGGCGCTGCCAGTTAGTGGTGGTGGGGGCGGCGCGCGTTTCTTCTTGCGTCGAGTGCGGACCGGCGGCACAGGCCCATCCTCATCGAACGGATTCGTACTCTCCACGCTCAACCGCGACCCTGTCACCTCACTGCGAGCCATGCGAGGAGTCATACTGAAACATTTACATTTTATCCTGTAGATATAACATAACGTCACGCTTTGTTTCCCCGAAGGGTTTGGCAGAGTAGTGTTTTTAGTAGGTGCATCAAAATTTCGCCAGTTATCTTTTTAAGTCTTATGTATCTAATAGGGTGGTCTAATAGGTTGGTCTAATAGGGTAGTCTAATAGCATATTTCTAACCCGTCACAAATCCAGAAGACATGCTGCTATTGAGAAATTCTTAATGAAAAAATCCGATATCTCTTTTGGACGACTTGGGAATCGAACCCAAGACCTCATGCTCAACAGGACCGTTTGCGACCACTAGACTTGACCAGACTAAAGGCCAAAGAGGCAATAAATAGTAGCCCTGTAGATATTACATGGAAGTGAGTAAGAGAGGGAATAGGTCCACCTATTCCTCTCTTCTATCTAATAATCCGGCGATGAGTCAGCGATAAGAACTCGACGATACTTATAGGTACACTCGTATTCAAAACCAATACTTATGTAAGGTTCTGTGCTAAGTAAGGAATTTTTCACGTCGTCACGGCAGGCAATTGTTTGCAATTGGATTCAAAATAGTATTATTCTTGAATACAGGTGTTATTCTACTTCAAAAAAAAAGTACCTACAACACCCCTCATAAATAAAAGAGATAGCTATAAGTATATATGACAGACTTTTAATAGGACTACTATGAGATATAATATGAATAATAAGACTTGGACAGAGATTGTCAATAGCTTTTATGCTGGAGGTGGGGACTCGTAAAATTTCAAGGTTCTTCGTTGTATTAGATATGCAAACATTAGCTCACGATTTAGGTATTTCACCTACATGAATGTAATATAGTTATAGACCTAACTAGTAATTTGTAATGCACGGTGGGTAGTCGATGTATCTACTGCGTTCTTCCTGATAATGCGATACTGCATTATAATGTGACCAGGGATATTTATTACCTTCCTGGCTGTGAATATTTTATACATTTTTGTATGAGTATGTTTGTTCGTTGCGCAATATAATACTAGGTACAGGTCGCGTCACGGTTTAATAGCGCTCAGCCAAAGTGGAGGTTTTTTTTTATGAATTGTAACTAACACACTATCGATCTGAATGATCTGAAATAAAAGATTTTTATTTTATTTATTTATTTTATTTGCGCAGGTCTATTGGTCTAAAAAGTCCTAAAAGATCTAAAAATCGACGTCTGCGCATTCAACGCCAGCGCTATTAAACAGTGACGCGACCTGTAAACATTACGTACCTACTTATATAATGATTAAGTACATCAAAAGGAAGTTCCTCTTAAAAATATTGATATTGGTGTTTTATTGCAATTAATATCTGCGCGTAATACTAACTAACACTAATTGACTTGACTACATAGTAAAGACCTAGGTCTTATCTAGGTCCTAACCGGTCTTGACTAGTCATAGGTCTTGGCCGACTTTATGATTTTAAATTGAAATGCCTGAGGAGCCCCAAGCCCCCAATGAGGGCCCTTGCCTACTTGGATGAACTGTGTGATATAGCATACATGCGTGATAAAGAGTTAGAGCGGTTTCGCATTACGGCCGAAACGAATCTGATCCGAATCCGTTATTGGGAAGACTGACCGGATATCGATTTTCGCACTACCTCAGATCTAAATCCGTGATCACGGATCCGTCTCGGTTCGGAGGCAGTGCGCGAGTGTTCATACAATTAAAACTATGGCTACTTCGGTTCGTCAATATGGTCTCCGAAATGGATATTCACGGATGACGGAGAAAAATCGGATGGCGGAAATCGTATCTACTGCCGTTACCTACCACACAAATAGTTGTGCGACCAGTTCGGACCGTTTTCCTGACCGTTAGGATTCGTATCGGCCGTTGTGCGGGTGTGCGAAACCACTTTTAAGATTGGAGGTGGCGGATGATAGACAAAAACGGATGAAGAAATTCTGTGTCGGTCCCACATTGGGCGAGATGACCTAATGTGGGACAGGCACATGTCGCCTGCCGCTTGCATTCGGCCTGACACCAACGATGTTGAATTGCTTACCTATACTACAAGCCTGACATCTTCATATAGCTGCTAAAGAATACCTAATCAAAGAGCGAAGTTCCGAATTCTTACCTGAGTGAGTTAGCATCGTACTGACTAGAGCTGCGCAGTCGCTCCTGGAACCTCGAGCGAGGGAGCGGCGTGATGGAGCCGCCGTACACGTAGCGCTCTGGCGACGCCACCGTACTACGGGAGCCCGAGTTTGACGCCAACGAGTCTGGACATAATATGGTAATTAGTATTATGTGAGTATTCGCTCACCATGCATAGCCTTATTATCGGCTTATAAGAAAAAGGGAATAATCTTTCACTCAATTGTTTTCAGTTGGCTCTGGATGTGGCCTTTGTTTGCAATAAAACATTTTAAACATATTACTTATGGGTTTTTTTATATTTATATAAAAACATTAACATAACATTAATATTAAATTTTTGTAGTGGTAGTCCTCTTTAGCAGGGGGCAGCCTGGGGAAGTACCACACCTTTGCCAGTTATTCATCCGCCAAGCAGTAATGTGCAAACATTACTGTGTTCCGGTCTGAAGGGCAATGTTACCAGCGAAATTACTGGGCATGACGAGGTTCAACAATTTATATCTCAGGGTGACAGGCGCAGTGCAGTGCCGCGCAGGATTTGAATTTTAAAACACTGGGTGGCACTGTATCTGTATATGGGCAATCATGATGCTTACCATCAGGCACCTGATTTGCTCGTATTGTCACCTACTATCATAAAAAAAACCTTAATCTTTTCTTTTACGAATTATGTATTGCATTATGAATTGAATTATGTACGCGAATAAAGGCTAGATCCAGAACCACAATCAATTGAGTGAAAAAATATTCTTTCTTTCTTCATATATGTACCTATATTTTTATTTTTTATGGAACTGCTACGCCCTTTACTGAGAAGCATTGCTAGTTAGCACAGACAATTAACCTAAAGACGGCAATATGCTTTCGTCAAGGTTTAACCTTAACTATACTGGTTATAACAGCCGACCCTGCCCCTTTTAATTTCTTATAAGATTTAATGTTTGCGCACGACAGGACATGAACTATGAAATATTTGGAGTCAAACGATGCAATAAATACTAGCCGAGTCCCGGGTAAACCTTCGCTAATGAGACGACGACTTTTGACAACTTCTTAGACCTGAGACCTACTTACCTATATACTTACTAGAGTCTAGAGACTTAAAAACCTAGACTTAGGTCCCTAATACCTAAGTGAAAATGAATAAACTTATACCCGTATTCAAGAACAATACTGATGGCTCGAATGCATAAGGATATTTTATCGCTTATTGACGAATATGCCGACAAAAAAAGAAAATGCCGTTCAATTTTCAATTCAATTTTTAAAAGAAGAAAATTAAGTAAGATTATATAATTCGGGCATTGCTGGGTTAAAAATTTTCACAATTTAGTAAGGTAATATACTTACTTACCATCTACATTACGATGAGATCATGAGCCATTATTGTTTACTTTATCCGTTATTAGGCAAACATACTATGTACACATAATAGATATCGGGTGCATGTATCCTCGGCCCAAGAGTGCGTCGTTGAGTCGAGTATAAGGAAAGCCAATCATGAGTCCTTACGAGCACGTATCATTCTCTAAGTAATTTTTAAACAATGTTACCTACTGATGTTTTTCGAAACAACCGCAAGAAATGGCCGAGTACCCTAATGCACTTTTGAAGCCTTAAATTTTCCCTCTATGACGTAGATATATTTATGTAAACTACAATAATAAGTTACAAATATAATGTAGCTAGTTAGGTGGGGTTACCTTACATAATTTATTCTGCTACATAAGGTATACATAAGGTATCTATAGGTGAACTTTATTACAACTTGGCAAAAAGTATTGAAACGGAACTACTTACTTCATTTGAATTGTTATATTTTATAATTTTGAATTGTTAAATCCTATCCTACTGATATTGTACTTCCTCCTTCCTACTATATTATAAATGCGAAAGTTTGTGAGGATGGATGGATATTTGTTACTCTTTCACGCCAAAACTTCTGATGAGATTGGGCTGAAACTCGATATGTAGATAAGTTATACTTAAAATAAATAAATTAATTATTGACTGGTCTCCTACCTGGGGACCGCGGACCAATGGGCACTTATATAGGGGCCGAATCTACAACTTTTACATAGTTGACATAGTACGTAGGTAGGTACTTCAGATATAGCATCATATATTGAAAGAGAAAGTATTTGGTATTTCTTACATTGTAAAGCTCGTCTGTAGATAATAGGGCTGGGTTCTCCATTCACTTGTCCTTCGGATTTCTGTGTACTCGACTGCTTCTTCCCCTTCTTCATAAATGACCTGAACGCCCTGGAAATGACAGAAAGATCTATTATGTTGAGGTAGACAGTAGACAAAAAAGGGAACGGATGCACCGACCCAATTCACTCGCAATGTTACTTAGAACTTCGGTGTAACACCGCACTGCGCCACACCTTATTTGATAAATTTTATTTTTTTTATAATTCACAGCTTTACTACCTCTGCTGGTCAAGTCACCCCAAGTCTTTCCAATATGCTGTTCCAGATTCCAGCGCCGCCTCTTGCCGTTCTTGGCTGGTGTCTAGTGGTTGTTATGCACCCCGCATTGGATGACATGACCAGCCCATTCCATTTTAGCCAATTAAATCTCATATGCCATATATATTCAATGTCTTTATTCAAAATTCAAAGATTCGCTCCCACGAATGTCTGCAGGCAGACAGAAGTAATGTAAGTTTAGTGCACTTGATTCCACTTGAGTGTTCGTAATTGTGCCCTGACTTTTAGACCGCATTGCTCGCCCACCAAGCTATTCGGACATTAAACATTCAATAACTATGAAATTTAATGGTAAGGTAAAAATAGCTTCACGTGGCTTTTAATGATTAAATGCTTCGCTATATGGACGTCATCGAAATCTTGGGAGGAAGAGTGGTCAACCCAAAATTCACGCTTCTCCGTGCTGCCATTTACCGTCTTTAATTAAGTACCTAACTAATTATACCTAATCTAAATAAGAATATGTTGGTAAAATATTTTCAAAAATGTCTAATTGTACTGAAGTTCTTGACCTTTCTTGATATTGTCGAGACTTTGTTTATCAACGTAGAGAGTAGGCAGTAGACACCATGGGCGTGACGGCTATTCTCAACCAGTATAACAACCCTCGTTGAGTAAAATAACCTATTGGTAAAGATCTTTAAGTTGGATGGTACCTAGTCGAAAGACACAAAAACTACATATCCCAACTGAGCAAGCCATCTTTCCTAGAATCAATGTACATTAACCAAAATAGTCTCTATTATTGATAGGTAGGTAGTTTACAGTAGGTTTACGATCTCAGTCATGTGTTCGACATTCGACACATCGTTTGCATGGATTTACAAACAAAACGCAAACGACTTGACATTAAATCCGCTAGGTCGTTTAGATACAGATTTGACCTGTTCTTGAACCGTCTTGGAACTGCAAGTATAAATACTGATTAATTGCAATCTCTCGTTATAATGATTTATGACACAGATATGGATCTGTATAGATTGCACGAGTAGTAACTAACCTAAGTGAAATTGTCTTACTTTGGCGTTAGTCTGCGCTCCGTTATCCAACACCAAATGACAAGCGTGGTTTTCATACAAAGGCGTGCTTCACTCCTAAGTGCATAATTTATATCTAAGTACTCTGAATTAAGTATAGATATAATAAAAGTGTAGGGAAAATGTTTTACTTCCTGCATTGTTTCCTGTTGGTATAAAATGTCAAGAAAAGAGCATAATACAAACCTAGCTATTTTTAATATATAACTTAACTCATTATTATACCTATAAGTAATAGGTTATATAGTGCTATTAGTATGGTAGGTTTAGGTACCTACTACCTCCCATAGATAAGTGCCATAATATCGCATAGATTTTGATTTGTACCTAATAATAGCTTTGAACTTTTTATAACTGACTTTTCTAATGTTATAAAAACTGTATAGTAGGTAGGTATACCTAATCTCGACACATTTCCCTGCAAAATCTATAATTTCTCTCTGTCCTTACAAGTTACTACCTTTTTTCAGTTGTATAGGTCCAAGGTTATGACCTTCATAGGATCATTAAAAGCTGTTAACAGTTCTATAGCTGTAATTGACCTAGTAACGCAACAGACATGGCCTATTCATGAGGTATTTTATCTGATTTTTACGAATGATTCACTTCTCTTATCTCGGTAGGTAACTTCTTTCTTTTAATTCAACCTCCAAATATATTTTACACGTTAATATTAGTGATATCTAGGTATACCTACCTAGTCTTCAGATTTTGTTATGGCTTTTATGCCCCTTGGCTTTTCTCGCGCTATCTAATTTTCCCCTTTTCATCTCTTTAGGGGTTGACTTTTTAAAAATATATATGTACGGTTGAGGGGTTTTAAACAATGCGTTGGTAAAAACTCGATAGGTCTGTCAGTCACTTCTTCGTTTATTTGAAAACACAAGAGACTATTTTCAATAGGTACCTATACTTTGGTTCACTCAGGTAGTTTGCCCGTAAAGGCCTTCTCCAAAAAAGACTCCCTTGACGGAGAGTAGAGGAAGGTGTATTGGTACCTTATGTATGTATATCAGAAGAGGCATATTCTTGTGAACAATTATCACCTAAAACAATATTATAGTTCTGCTTAACAAGCATTTTGCTTTGTCGCCTTTTATCTCGTCTTCTGTGTGGCTCGATACAAGTGTTTATTGTTCTTTAACGAGGTTAGACTGTAGCTTCAATTAACACTACTTATCATTGTTATACCGCTTTAACAAGTATATTAATTAATATAAAAGTACCTACTTACATAAATACCTAAATGTACCTACCTACTATGTATTTTTCCAACTTAAATGCTTAAATGTCTGGTCGAAAAACCTACTAACTCTCAAGTCACGCCACCTATTCTTTGTATGAGGCATCGGTATCGCTGATAAAAGATAACCAACACTTGATACCAATGTGCCCCTGGGGCTCAGTAAACATAACTGACCATGGAGTAACCTCTATTAACTATGTTTATTCACCTAGTAGATAAAACTACTAAGTATATAGATTCATATAGGGACTTATAGAATAGAATAGAAAACTCTTTATTGGTATCACAATCAGTACAGAAAACAACAAAAATCAAAAATTAAAACAAGAAAACGTGTAACAATTGGCGGCTTTATCGCTCAGAGCGATCTCTTTCAGGTAACCATGCGGTGACAGGAATTATACTTAGACGCTGGAAGGACGGTGGTTTCACACTTCAAACGAATTAATTTATAATCTATACCACAAAATAAATAATAGTACTATAGTATCCTTACCAAAAATATAATAAGTACATAAAATTTAATTAAAATTTCTAACTATTTTAATTAAGGGGTGTGGACTTTGAAAAAAAAAATCTCTATAAAACTAATTCATAATAGACGGAATACATAAAAATATCATACATACTATACATAATATCAGTACTTTACAAGTGAGTCAACAGAATATAGTATAATAAAATACTTATTGAATAGTTATTTTATTATCGTAGCTACTAGACATTTATTTCGTAGCCCAATAGACCTCCTCTCCCTTAAAAGCGACGCTATCCTCTGGATTCAGCAATTGAAGGATAGAATAACGTTGTAATCATAATTCTGTTATTGAACGACTGTAATATACCATACGAATAAATACACAAATTTATTTCGTAAAGAAGAGAAACTATACCCTGGAGTAGCTAGGACAGGCTGCAATGAAACGCAAATTTGTACTGAAAACGACTGAAAACTAAAAATTCTAAGGGCGGCACGACCTTGGCGGCTCCCCCTTACGACGTCAATAGAAACTGATAACATCGCAATAGTAGACATAGGTAACATACTTAGTACCTACTACTTACTTAAACAGGTTACTAGTAATCAAATAACATCCTCATGTTCATGAGTGTTAAAGAAAAATTGCTAGGGAGAAGTAGAAGGCTGCATAGTGAAAGGTATTTTAAACGATGACCCTTTGAGAGGAAGCTAACTGAATACCAGTCAGCCTGTTAGTATAAATAGTAAGTGCAAGCCTGTTTATTTATTGCATGTCCACGTATTATGTTACAATAATTTACAATTGCATTGGAGCCAATAAAAATAAATTGTCAAGCACGCCACAGACAATTACGAAGGTCGGGAATCAAGATAGCTCTTAGTTCATGATAATAAGTGTGAGTAAACAGCAATTAGAGTATTGTCAGTATTGTTGAACCAAAGACGTGCTCTATTTTTCATTATTTTGGATCTTTGTCACAGTAAAATGTAAAACGGTGATCAATATGTGTACCTATATTCCCCTCAGACGGTCGTCCCTAAGAAACGCAAGAATACATACGGTTTTAAAAAATATACAAAACTTACTTTATTGAGAGCACTAACAAAAAAACCTCAATTGCCTAACAGATCAATCTAAACCATGAGATTTTTTTTTAAATACTTTTTAACTTACAATCTATGGTTCGATGTATATTTTTTATATAGTTTTGATATAATAATAATAATAATAATATGGGACAACTTCCACACACGGTCATCTGGTCCCAAACTAAGCTAGAAGCCTGTACTATGGTAAAGAGATGACTGATATACATACTTATAAAATATAAGCTTATACGTAACACCCAGACACAGAGCAAACAGACTGCACACAAATGTTTGACCTGGCCGGGGATCGAACCCGGGCCCTGCGGCACAGAAAGCAGAGTAACTGACATCTGAGCCAACGAGGCTGTCAAGTCATTATTATACTGTTTATTACAATTTAACATTGCGACAGTAGATTATTTATTGTTTTATGGGGAATCCCCAATAAACACGATAATCATATTGTGTGCAAAATGCATTAGACTCTATTCATTAGAACTAATTGATGCACTATTAAAGAATAGCATTTTAAACAGTGCCGGATTAAGTCAGCGCGGGGACCGTAGCAAATTCTATCAAGGTGCCCTTGGATTGCTTTAGCTGAACTCTTGGCGTCCATTTTCTCTACCGTCTAAGACATTTATTGTATGAGATGAATGTTCGAGCAGTCAAGGAGCTTGCAGCGAGCACGGTGAAACATTTTAGGATTATGACTAATGATAATAAATACGCAAGCTTAACTTACTTCAAGTGCGGTGGAATACATTTTAAATATAAGTCGAGATCAGCTTGCTTCGCGCTCACAAAAATTTTAGAATTTTTTACAATTTTACAATTATTGTCTGCCTGTTTTTTGTAGGTATATAATTAGAAGATTCAATTAAAATTCGATATGATTAGATACTTCTACACGGTCAGAAAGCGATGGTGCGCGGGGCCCCCAAATGCGCAGGGCCCATAGCATTTGCTATTAAAGCTACTCCGGCTACTCCGCCACGTATATTAAATAAAATTTATCAGACAGCTGTGATTCTGTAGTGCTGTTGTGAATAGGTACGCTGTATCAATGTATTAATTGGCACAGTAGATAACAATTAAATAAAAAAACTGCAAGGTTTATAGATAGGTAAAATTCAAAGGAAAAGTATATTGATTGATATACCTACCTATGTAGGTAGGTAGTCTAGGTACCCCCAAATGCGCAGGGCCCATATGCATTTGCTACTAGTGCTATGTGGCTAATCCGCCACGTATATTAAATTAAATTTATCAGACAGCTCTGATTCTGTTGTGCTGTTGTGAATAGGTACGCTGTATCAACGTATTAATTGGCACAGTAGATAACAATTAAATAAAAAAACTGCAAGGTTTATACTAGGTAAAATTCAAAGGAAAAGTATATTGATTGATATACCTACCTAAGTAGATAGGTAGTCTAGGTACATTATTTTACAGATATTTGAATCGATGCCAAACGGGCAAGTCATTTAGCTGCGTGAAAATGCATCGCTTTGTTTTGTTTGTGAACAGTCCAGATTCCTTTGGCTATTATAATAATGTACAGTTTGAGTAGAAACTGAATAACAAAACAAATTAGGGAACTGTTATAAGTTACAAGAAAGCTCTACGATAGACTTATCTATTACGTAGGTACAAGTAGATCAATCAATACAAAATATTTACGTAATTTTAAAATAACTTGTTTTATGCACTCTTCATTCTTCTCTACATGGCGATGAAAATTGTTCATCCCTGAAAAAAGTCTATTTGATTAGGTACCTACCTAGACTCTTACCTCAATCATTCTTTACGCACCTATTTATACTAGCTACTATTTATACTATATATATACAAGCTTTAAAATGAGTAGGTTCCTCGTAAAGTTTCAAAGAAATATTCTACACAATAGGTAATCTCTCACGTAAACCTACCTGGTACCATCTTTATGTAGTTTTAAGAATAATACGTAATTTATTTATTGATAAACAATAACGAAGTTTAAAAAGTCCATTAGCTTGTATACTTACCCATCAAAATACCCTCGTCCCCTATTACAAAGGACCAATAACATACCGACGATATACGAGTGTACCTACTATGGGTCTGAGTCCTGGATACACCTCTGCCTACCCTTCGGAGAAAAGGCTTATATTTTGTATCTTGTATTTTCATAAAATGTGCAATCGTAATAGTTTTACCAGTTGGTGGATATACGACATACTTAGTATAATTATGCAAATATATAGATATAGAGACACAAGTGACAATAGTGAGTTCAACACTATAAATAAGCGCTGACGATAGGATTATACTTAGGTTCATTACTCAGAGCATAATATTAAACCGATAAATAAACAGGTTCCATCCTTAATGAACTATTATGTAGGAGTAGACACAAACTATTACGAGTAGGTCAGATATTACCGCATTTTAATATTAGGTATTTTACGATGTCAACTCATAGAGGTTTTGAGCATTTGGATTTTGTATTATGATGGCATGTCGGCATTTAGTTTTATGGAATTTCATAGTGTTTTTATAGTAAGTGCCTATAAAGTATTTCGTTATGGTAGATATTACCTACTTAAGTACCTTTCAAAGAAGGCACTTACTCGTACTTGCCCACAATGACGTTGAATTGCTTCTTACTACTTGCCGATTAAATAAACCCAGAAGGTTTTAAAAACATATTATTTTTGAAGTATATAATATGCTTACAGCGTCTTCTTAAGGTGTGGTGCAAACCTGATTCGCCCTCTCGCTCACACGTACCCACATTTTTGAAGATATAAAAAATACTACATGTTATTACGTAAAATAAAGTCTTCTATAAGGAACTAGAAAATAAAAATACAAACTTTCAGTCAAAAATGGCACTTTAAATCCAATTTAATCCATAAAGTCGTGTCTTTTTTCTTCTGAGATTTTTTTTCTCTGTTCAGGATTTTATACATGAAAACTTGATTGGATTAAATTGGATTTTTACTGAAAGTTTGTATTGTTCTAGTTTCTAGTAGAATTTATTTTAACGTAATTTTACATGTATTATTTTTTTTATTTTAAAAATCTGAGCGAGAGGGCGAATTAGGTTTGCACCGCGCCTTAAGAAGACGCTGTAACGCCTTAAGTATCTACGTACTTACCTGCGCGTGACGCGAACTTTTGATAAAATTACATGACGAGGAAAATAACGTCGTCATAATTACGTGAAAAATAAATAACCTAAAAATCTTGCTCTTTGTCTTGAAATTATGAATCACATTAACTTTAGGTAGGTTGTTAGGTACAACACAATGAACAATTAGTATAGTCTTTGATATCAAGTCCAATGACTGTTGAGCTAAAGGCTATTTGAATATTGAGGTCTCCTTATTTTTCATATAAGTATTTTTACTAGAATATTCTTAGCTTCTGTCTGCTCTAAGTATATATACCGATAATCTGTTCAAAAACTTCGAGCCCTTTAGCTTCGAAATGAAGAGCATGATCGAGTGATGCTTTATGAATATAAAGCATCGTCAATTGCTTATAAAGTATAAAAGGCATTTACCCATAATTCTAAGAATACTCTAATATTATGGCACATAAATCTAGTCTTATCTATCATGTATTAAATACATAGGTAGAATATGCATAGCCTCCCGCACCTAACCGCTAACATAGCGATAGGTGTCTAATTACTCGTTCAGGGTGAAAATGTTCAGTGAAATCATTGCACGAGATCCGAAATAAATGAATCATGCAAGTGAACCACTAACCTAGATTTTGTTGTTCTCCAAGAGCATGAAAGTAACAAGTTCTTTGATCTTTTGTATCAAATAGATATGAAACTTACCATGAATTTTTAATCTCTTTGATTCCAGAAAAAGTGATGCTATTAGATCTGGTGAGCTTCTTCCCGAGAGTCCAGAACCTAATCTTGTTGTGGACGTCATCCTCGTGGAACGGATTGAGGTGCTCAGGGTAGTCGTGGATGGACACGGTCTTGCGGGAAGCCGCCATCGTAGCCATAATTGTTCCTCAGGGAATCACTTTTTACACTTTTACATAATACACAGGCGTCGAGTACGGGCGTTATCTTTTATCACTGAATTGTTATCACGGGCCGATAGCGTTGTTTTATCGCGAGAGATAATTACGATGTTTGTTTTCGCGGATGGTGGAGTCGCGGCGCACGGCGTCGCGTCTTGAGGCACACTGCACACTGGCTGGGTAGAGTAGTATAGCGGTCGAGTAGCGTTGTTCGCTTGCGGTCGTTATCGCCTCACCGCACCGTATTTCTACTGCAAAGCAGTCGCTGTGGCTCTTCAATTTCTGAACACACCACTGCACATGAGTAGATACACCACGCAGCACTGATAGCACTGCATCCAATCGTGCTCGCTTAATACTCGCCCAGAAGGAAAATCGCTGCAAATTTTCCCTAAATATGTGTTCGAGTCTGTTCTAAAACGCTGTATTGCTATTCTTTCCTTTTGTTAGCTAATCAAAACTTTCTGGATTAAAGACCGATAACAGGTTTCAGACCAAAATAATCCTACTGAAACTCTACATTATTCACAGTCACATTATGGATTGCTGAAATGCATTATTTTTTTATTGCTGTGTTATTGTAGGAATACAAACTATATAAACATAGGAGGTCAATGTAAAAAATAGAGTTTTATTTGTTAAAGATGACGGCATTCGGGTACTGATGAGGCCGAGTCACACGTCACCCGCATGAGCGAAGGTCGTGGAACTCGCGCCTTGAAAACTTCATGACATAATTTCTTCGGAGAATGGAAAATCAAATAACAAAATCTCAATTATTAATAGGCGCAGTTTTAACTATACAAGGTGTTACAAAAAGCTGTAGGTTACAAAACGGGGGTCTACCTATTAAGCTTAACAACTCGCAAAAGAAGGAATTGCATTTTCCATAAAATGGAATAGAAATTCAGCTGATCGGTTTTGTATGGAACTAGAAGGTGAATTTTTTTACGAGTTTCGTAACTCTCTCATTTGAAAGTTGTTCAGTTTGACGGGCATATTCATCCCTCTAAGTAAAATTACCACACCTTTCTGTAACACCCATATAAGTAGGTAGGTCTACTCGTATTATGATGCTCATTGCGTGAGTTCACATTGCTAATGGACTGACCTCTCCTACCTACCTCGTATCGATCCAAACGAAAATATTAACCGCCGGACATCCATCTACAGCTGTTATACTTATTATACTTACGAACTACCAATCTATAATTGTGTGGAAGGTAAAGTAAATAGGTATATAAATAAAATAAACCACCAAGTTGGTTGCGGTCACGATAACTGCATGTTGCTTTTAATTGTAGGTAGGTATTTCATATACATATAGACTTTATATATTATAGGTACCTATTTTATATTTATTTGGTAGGGAGGTACTAGGTACTTGCATATTTTAATTCATTACACGTACACAAAGGTTTAATTATAGGTAGGTTGTTTTGTCAATATCCTATTTATATACGTTTTACGTTACGTTTTGCTTTTGTCCGAATAAAGATATTATGGTAGAAGCAGAGCGAGTTAACTGTTAACTAAAGTTCATTGATGACAATAAGCACCTTGATAAACTTATTTGTAGATGAAACCACTCGTTTTCTACTCAAAAGGTACTTTATTCTACCTTTTTCCTGATACTATACATTGAATATGTGCTTATTTTTTGGTAATTTTCTCTAACTTTCTGAACATTTAAGAAGCTTGTATGGCATTACCCTATTCAGGATGTGTCAAGTCAGGCGTTCTCTCTCCACCTGCTCTCAATTAGAAAATTATTTTCATTGCATTACGCCACCCATTGTGCTCATATCGCTTATTCATTGACTGGGTCACTCGTTGCAAAGTTATCGTATCTTCATTCTAGAGATGTTTTTGTTCACACATACCTAAATACCTATTCACTGTGCACATTGACTTTGAACATGTACATAATACACAGCTAGATAGATCAACGCGTAATTTTCCATTTCACCTACGCCCTCTAAGTCTGTATTCTGTACAAGCACACATATTTTTAAGGACTTCCAAAAAAAGGAGGTTCTATGTTCGTCTGCATGTATTTTTTTGTAACATACTGTTCAAGATTTCTGTTAGGTAAGTACCTACATGTATTAAAGGTTTTCGTATTGAGAATTATAAGTAACTACTTATCCCTCTCTTTGCATGTTTTTCTTGAAGAGATCGCTAAGAGCGATACGGTCGCAAATTGAAAGACGATCTGGTTTTCATTTAATTTTTGATATTTTCTGTTTTGTCGTAAGGATCAATAAAATATTCTGTTTGATATTAAATTGTCGCGGTGGGACTATATAGGATAGTGAATACTGAAAGATTGAACAAATGGTAACGTCGCTTGATTTTGTTAGAACTAAATCCGAGAAAGTTAAAAAAGAAAGTCTATAGATGTTCTTAGCTCTAGCAGACTGCATACTTCAGACAAGCAAATAAAGTAAGGCGTGAAATGAAATCGGAACAAGTAATTATCGATACCTATTAGCGAATGTTAGAAATTAATTGCTGTGTAAAATACACCTCGCGAATTAGAAAACCGTATTATATCTATACTGTGCAAATAACATTGCTTTAATGAGAGCATTTTATATCTAAATCCAGAATCTAGAGCAATAAACCACGACGTTAAATTGCGTTAATGAAATTCAGTGATCACTAATAGATAAAGAAACTCAAATATTCCGGCTGGTTCTCGATGTAGATATTATGAGTAATATGACTCGTGTCGTCCAGTGCCGGAAGAAAGGAGTTATCTCGGACATTGCAGAGAGGATGCGCTACTACAGACGGCATTGAGCACCAATAATACTGACTTCGCATTTCTTAACTGGCACATGAATTTCTCGACATAATAATATGCTTACAAATAGTTACAATAAAAGTAGTTATACTTAAGGAGGTGTATTTACTTGGCACAGCTCACCCATTCTATATGGGGGTGAATCCTGCAATTCATTTAAAAGTTGTTCAATTTGACGGGCACCTTTTTGTAAAATTGAACCACTTGTAATGTAATACATCCCTTTAAGTAATAACTACACATAATTTAATAATTTTTGTAGTAATAACTACACATAATTGTAACTCTTAACATGACCTTGTATAGACAATTATATTAGGACATAAGATATAAGTGGCATATTTAGGTCTCAATTCTCAATATTGTCTTATCCATACAGTTTTTTCCGCTGCGCGCTCAAATCTTATCAATGCCATCTAAATGTACCTACTATACATTTGTTAGGGGCTAAGTCTTGTAATAGTAAATATCATATAATAGTACTCAAATAGTACTAGACTCAGCCGTAGTAGTTAGAATGTTTAGAACTCTTTGATACCAATCCAGTTAAAAATCAATACTTTCATGACTTTAACTTCCTTGGTTTCAAAGGACTGCAATTTTTACTTCATAGACAACGTTTCCATGACAACATTGGCAAATCCCAGAACTTTGTCGTTTCGCTGTAAAACTTTAAAGGCGGCATTTGTTGCAAATGTTTATAAAAACGTTTACGTTTATGATATCATACTCGTTATTTTAATATTTTATTATATCAATATAAACAATCATGTCTACGGCAACTCCACCGAATATACAAGCGAGAATATTTTATGGCCTCCGGACGGACATTCAGTAAGTTCCGAAATGTACTAAATTATTTGAAATCAAAGAAATTTTGAAATATATTTCTAACCAATTAATTGCTAATTATACATTTAATTGACCTATTACCAATAGCTGGTTTCGCAAGGTCGACGAACAATAGATCACAAAATGCTATGCAAGCTTGGAATGGCACTGATTAATAAAAGACCAACGCAGTAACCACTCTGTGCTATAGGTAAATTAGTTCTTCCTGCCAGTCTTGACCTAGAGATGTATGCAGGTACAATGCCCACTATCTATCTGAGTCCGAGATTATCTACCCAGCTGGCGGGGTCATCGTTATTCACAATCATCTCCAGAAGAAGCAGAAGTTTATTCGGCTTCAAGATAAGCATAAACCTATTAAATCGTTGGTGCTGGCACCGAACAGGTAAAACAATAATTATTAAGGTGGGATATAAACTAAGATGCCGCTGCGAACCCAGTCTATCCTTTATCTACATCTATTTCATGAAAAATGTAATAATTCCAGTGACATATCTAATAATTAATTCGAGAAATAAATTCCGGATTCTGCGTTGATTATTACAGTCTACATTATTATGATTATGTCTAGATTTTGTAAGCATTTAAACCACTTTTACATCTTGGCATCGTTCCAGGCGGTGGTTAGCATTGAACGAGATCGCCGAAGAGGGTCAGAAGCCCATAATAACCATTTACGACCTGAACACTTATAAGAGACGCAAGATCCTTACAGTACCTTTTGAAAATTCCACTGCGAGAGAATTTGCTTGTGTGCAGTTCAGTTACGATTCCAAGTATCTCGTCGCGATAACTGGAGAGCCTGATTGGTGGTTGTATTATTATAATTGGGATAAAGGGAAAGTCGAGAGCCACGCTAAAGCTCAGAATCCTAGTGGCCAAGGGATTGTTGAAAGTGTAAGATTTTTTCATCAATGGCATCTAAATTAGACTGGTAAAACATAAAGTATTTGAACTCTCAAATAATCGATGGTTTCAGGTTCAATGCAATCCTTCAGATGCTACTTTGGTAGTAATAACAGGACCATATACTTTTCGTATTATGAATGTTGCTGAGACAGTTTGGCGTCAGTGGGGATGGTGTAAAGCAGAAAATGTAAGTGAACTTTGGTTTATAAGGCATAACAAATTTTTCTACTTTTTAAAACAAGTCCCTTGTATCATATGATATAGAATATAGACTGACACTGGTCACGAGCGCACTTTACTCCCAACCTACGTGAAGTCAAGATTATTCTCATCCTCAACTACAAATTTCTCAATTGGCGCACGTAACACGTATCACGTTTCCTTCACTAGTTTTGTTTGGTTTAGACTATCATTACGTCTTGTATGTGGCTCACTCCGGATAGAATCCTTTTCGGCACTGACACCGGAATGATTATGATGGTGGAAAATGGAGAAATAAGACCAAATTGCGTATTCAAAGCAGCTGAGGTCATTGAGATGTCGCTAAAGAAGGCTGAGGCGGAGTAAGTTTCCTATATATACAATATTATAAATAAGTAGTCAGTACAGAATACATGTAGGTAATACAAAGTTCAAACAAAGTACGTAGGCCTTGCTCTTTGCCACTCGGCACTACCTGCGCTGAGTAAAGCGGCCAATGTCTTACAAATAAGTAGTTATTCAATAATTATGCAAATGTTGCTTGTGGTATCGTCTATATAAGCAATTTTTTCGATAAAATTTAATGATTGCGTAGAATTAATAGATTTACTTTGATAACAAATCCATACTTTAATAACCAAAGTTACATAATATTATATTGAATGGTATTTATTAATTCTAAACATTTCTACTTTCTTTTTCTATTTGTCTTTTACACCTCTGCCACCTCCCCCACCCCTTCGGGAAAAGGCGTGATGTTATGTTATGTTAAAAATAATAAAATAAATACAGATCAGAGGAAAGCGGTGACAAAGGGAGCACTTCGAGCAAACAGGATACTGCGAGCGAGGCAGCTGCCTTCGTCGAGGAGAGCAACTATCCTGTTACATGCTTCGTCAATTTTCCCAAAGGTTTTTTCGTTTACCTACTTTCAAGACAGTGAGTTTCAGAACACGTGAAATGAAAGATGAACAATGATTGGAAAGATATAATAATTAATATAATATGGGATAACTTCCACACACGGTACTATGGTAACCAGCAGACTGATATACGTATACTGATATACTCGTTATATACGCTTATAACACCCAGACACAAATCGAACAGACATGCTCATGCGCATAAAATGTTTGACCTGGCCGGGGATCGAACCCGGGACCTGCGGCTCAGAAGGCAGGGGCACTGCCAGCTGAGCCAACCGGCCAGTCAATCTGCTGATTCAAGCTTAATTTTACTAAGAAACTTCTCATGATATAGTTTTACTTGTATCGGCCAATGTCAGATTATGATCAGCAAAAGTGTCAGATTATGACCGTTTTGAATAAATCTGTTTGAGTTTGAGTTTGTCCAGTTTATCGAGTTAATAATGTTCCCAGCGATTTCAATATGCCTTTATTTTTCGTAGTTATATAAATTTTATTTTTAACAATAGGATTTGCATTCTCGTGTGGCCCCGGGTACGTTCACATGTTTGAGAAAGAAAGTATCCACCATTATAGAAAGAGAAACGTTTACAGAATTTCAAAGAAATCATACAAGTAAGTGTAACCATTATCTGTATTTTGTATTTAGCTACAAATTAAATATTTTTATTCAAATTTGCTCTACCGAGCGTTCGGAAAGATACATATAAAATAAGTTCTTATTATCTTACAAACTTGAAAACTCTTAAAAAACTTGTAGAGCTTAATTTTTTTAACTGATAGTTTGGTGGTTATGCAGAAGATTCTATTGAAAAGACTTATTTTAAAGTAAACCAATACATGGAGGACAGAGATGCCTGGAAATAGCACTACAGGCTTCTTGAATATTTGTCTATTTATTAGTACTTACCTATGTTTTTTATAAAGACACACTCGAGACAACCCTATGTGGTCGGAGCTCGACGAAATAAGGCATATGATAATAGACCCCAATCAAGAAACCCTTTTGATCACGACACTCAGGAAACAGCTATATTACGCGAAACTGTTTGGACAACATATGCTCCAGGTAAAGTTACTTTCTTTTCTCATAATCTTCTTGCCTATATCCTACACTGTGAGTTTGGCACATCATGATTTTCCTCCATTACGTTTTCACGTATATCCTTTTCAACACAGTTCCAAAATATTTTTAAGAAGGCATCTTCTATTACTGCTACCGTCTATTAGTCTACTAGATTGTCGCTCTTCTTCGTATCGGTCACTAATTGATCAACAACGTCTAGGTCCCGGAAATACCATTTATTGAGCTCGGGCCGGCGATGCATTATGGTTCGATAAACGCTCTCTCGATGTGCGCTTGGAAGCCGATATTCATGACTGCGGGGGAACACGATAAGAGCATAAGAATCTGGAACTATATGACCGACGATATAGAGATGATCAAGCTTTATCAGGAGGAGATCCACTGCGTGTCTTTGCATCCTACAGGTTTCATTAGTCATTAATTCGATAAGTTAAATTATATTATGCATGAACAAAATAATATATTATTATCCTTCGTTCCATCCTTACCCTTAAACGTAGTAAAAAATAAAATCGCTTTTCGCGTCTGTCTGCTTATCCGCTAACTCCATAATATATAGATATAAAAGAATTCTTGCTCTCATACCAAGACCTGGTAAAAGTAGACTTGGACCTCTTTGGCTCATTCCTCCATATTAGGCATATCACCTCCATATCAATAATAGGGCACTGTGATCGATTTTCAGAATGCCGTCTGCATGTTTGCTGCCCATTCCATAACACAACTTAATTTTTGTTATCTTGCAGGTCTCTTTTGTATAGTAGGGTTTTCAGATAAGTTACGTTTCATGGTGGTATTAATCGATGATTTCGAAGTAATGAGAGAGTTCCCCATAAGAAATTGCAAGCGAGCGAAGTTTAGCACTAACGGCCACTTATTTGCCGCCGTCAATGGCCAAGTGGTGCAAGTGTTCTCATCTGTTTCCTTTCAGAATGTGTACAACTTGAAAGGACATAACGGAGTGGTAAGAATACACACAAGTAAATGAAAAAGAAAAATGTAGCTTCTAGTACTCGTAGCACACACAACATAACTCTCACCTCTCATCATTTCATAAGAATCAAAGTTTGCCCATGACATAGGACATTAACATGTTTGCAGTTAAACGATCCAATCAAAACTAGCCGACCTCTCCCCCGCACACCGCCACATATTGGCGATAATGTTTCCAAACTAAAATTCATTAAAGTGGCACAATAGGGTTCTACTAATGCATCTACTCGTCGAACTGAATGTCTTCTTATAAGAATTACTATGTCCCATACACAATGGACCAACTGACGAAGTCCTCAACGTTACTCGTAGTTTTTATGCGTAGGTTAACCCTTTTAAGTATTACTACACCTTTTTGAAACACCTATAAGTGTATAAAATATAGTATAACATTAATAGAGCAAGTACATAAATAATAAAATCCATAATTTCAGGTGACATGCTTGGCGTGGTCAGCAAATGACTTGACCTTAGTATCATGTGGAACTGAAGGAGCTGTTTACGAATGGAGTATGTCAACGGGTCAAAGGGTCGGCGAGGTCATCTTGAAGACAAATCAGTTCAAAGCATGTGCAGTCAACAGGTTATTTCATTACATTGTATTTAATTCACTTGAAATTGATAGCAGAGGTTAATAATAATGTGATTTTGATTACAGTATTGGAAAAACCACGTATGCTCTAGGATCAGATGGGGAGATCAAAGAAATTGGTTCGAATTCGATAAGACGAAATTTGCCTTTGATCGGATGTCCATTAGAAACAGTTGTGCTTTCGAGATCTGATCTGATGCTATTCATCACCGGCGGAGAAGGAGGAGTAACTGCAGTACAATTGCCATTACTAGACAAAGCTATCTATACCGAATTTCATATGCACAATAAGAAGGTGACAAATATAGCGCTGGCATACGATGATCAGACTCTTGTATCGGTCGCTGAAGATTCTTCTATTTGTTTGTGGAGATTGACTAACGCCGATGGTAGAGCAATAGCTCTAGATAAAGACTTTGCTTATGCAAAGGAAATATTGATCAGCAAGAAAGACTTGCAAGAGAAAATCAACAGTATTAACGTAAGTGGATACATTTCTTATATATCATGAGTACAATACATTATAAAGATAACGCGGTAATTGTTTGTATTAAGTACATAACGATACATTTACGTATGCAGTTGCTGAGTACAAGAATGAGTGAATTAGAAACAGAGCATACCTATCAACTGCGTCAAGCCGAGGCCACTCAAGCTGAAAAACTAAAAGAAGTTCACGAGGGTTATTGTGCGGCAATCGAAGAACTCAAAGAAAAAAATGAGGTATGTACAAAGTACAAAGTATTAATAGAAAATGAAAAATAGAATAAAATAGAAAATTACTTTTTAATTGACTGCTTTGAGGAAAACCGCAGTAATATTTTAACCTTGACAGCAAATCGAAAACGAACATACACATGAAATCGGCATGATACAACAAGATATTGCCAAACTGAGGTCGGGGCATGAAAGAACTCTGCAAGCACTTGAAGCGGATTTCAATATCAAACTCATTAACGAGTACGACAGATATCAGGTAAGAAATATAATTTACATCTCTCATATTCGGTAAGTAGGTCCTTATTACCCCCAAATGGGGCTTGTAAGTGACCAATTAGCGCTCTAGGGTAATAATGTAGCTAGAAAAGCCCTAGGGCGGTAAGTAATTAAAAAAAAACTTCACTCTTTCAAAAAGTTTGCGTACATCTAACCATCATACTGGCAATAGCGAAGCGACCTCTTTTGTCATTGGCCTGAATGCATGATGTCTGCATTCAGGCCAATGACAAAAGAGGTCGCTTCGCTATTCCTTGTCTTCGTATGAGTATAATAGTCATCAATTTTAAATATCGAACTACGAAGCTCAATTTCGTTCTTGAAAAAAATAATTTAAAAAAGAGATGAAAAAAGGCGGGAATAGAAAACTTTTACTTTAAAATGTTTTATTTTTGTAATGCCGGTGTTTTTCTACTTACCTCACAATCGAGATGTAAAGCAGAGTAGTTAGCTCGGGTGTAAGCATCAATTGCACCCTCGAAGTATAGGCGCCCTCGCTGCGCTCGTGCGCCTAAATATCTCGGGCTGCAATTGATGCCTTACAGCCCTTGGCTACTAATCTACTATTACATCTCTCATATTCGGTAAGTAGGTCCTTATTACCCCCATATGGGGCTTGTAAGTGACCAATTAGCGCTCTAGGGTAATAATGTAGCTAGAAATCCCTAGGGCGGTAAGTAATTAAAAAAAAACTTCACTCTTTCAAGTTTGCGTACATCTAACCATCAAGCCCGTCACACACGTAGCTATAATATATATTAATATACCGAGCTATAATATATATTATAGCAAGCTACCACACACGGAGTCGATGCTATAATATATATTTTGCCTTCATTCCATTAATGGTCGGCTTAGCGTTTGGACGTGTTTTGTATTAGAGGGTGTTCCAAAAAACATAACATACATTCACGCCTTTTTCGCGAAGGGGTAGGCAGAGGTGTACCCAGGACTCAGTCCCATAATAGATAAACCCACATTTCGCCAGTATGTTATTGGTCCCATGTAATAGGGGGCGAGCCTATTGCCATCTACCGGGCACAGTTCCAGACTCCAGGCAGTTATTGAGATAAGTATTCCTAATGGCAAAAGCCAATATTTAACACTGCCTGACCTGGGGATCGAACCCGGGACCTCTTGATTGGCAGTCGAGCATACGCCCTATACGCCACCGAGGGTGTTCCGATTACTAATTAAGTAATTCTGTTTTTTTTTTTTTTTTATGATAATGAGTAACAAGACGAGCAAATCAGGTGCCTGATGGTAAGCATCATGATTGCCCATATCAGACGCAGTGCCACCCAGTGTTTTAATATTCAAAATTCTGCGCAGCACTGCTGCACTGCGCCTGTCACCCTGAGATATGAGTTGTTGTATCTCATCATGCCCAGTAATTTCGCTGGTAGCATTGCCCTTCATACCGGAACACAGTAATGTTTGCACATTACTGCTTGGTGGCTGAATAACTGGCAAAGGTGTGGTACTTCCCCAGGCGGCCCCCTGCAAAAGAGACCTACCACTACAAAAGACATTCAATCATCAACAAGTACATTGTTAATGGATTTAATTGACAGTTCTTCAGAGGACGATTCCACTGCTGCTTTGGAATTGTTAGTTGCCATGTCGGGCACAAAAACTAGAACCAAATGGATTGAATCGCATATAAAGAATAAACAAACTCGTGGTGAATTCAATTTGTATCGTGACTTATCCTCAAAAAAATTCACTCAATATTAAGTAGATTAGCGGGTAGACGTGCGCTCGATCACTTTAGAACATGCTGTACTTTAAAAATATGTCGAAATATACCTTGCTATACCTTGCTATACCATAATATATATTAATATGCAATAATATATATTACGGTATATGTTGGTGACGTCATAGAAATATATTATAACTGCGTGTGTGGTCAGTCGAATATTTGTATAGAAAATATATCGTAATATGCCTTGCTATAATTTATATTAATATATATTATAGCTACGTGTGTGACGGGCTTTATACTGGCATTAGACATCATGCATTCAGGCCAATGACAAAAGAGGTCGCTTCGCTATTCCTTGTCTTCGTATGAGTATAATAGTCATCAATTTTAAATATCGAACTACGAAGCTCAATTTCGTTCTTAAAAAATAATTTAAAAAAGAGATGAAAAAAGGCGGGAATAGAAAAATGTTTTATTCTTGTAATGCCGGTGTTTTTCTACTTACCTCACAATCGAGATGTAAAGCAGAGTAGTTAGCTCGGGTGTAAGCATCAATTGCACCCTCGAAGTATAGGCGCCCTCGCTGCGCTCGTGCGCCTAAATATCTCGGGCTGCACTTGATGCCTTACAGCCCTTGGCTACTAATCTACTATTGTAGATAATAAGTTTTGTTAGCTCTACAAATAACACCATAGCATGTTTGTAGTGCCTTGAAGATAAAACTGCTAGAATGAGGAAGGAATATGAGCAGAGACTCGAAGATTTGGCTGAAAGTAAACGACAAGCGCTGAGAGAGTTGAATCATATGTTCGAGTCAAGATTAGAGGAAAAGGATATTGTATTGCAGGAGGTAATTTGTTTAATTATAATAAAATCAAATTTTATAATTAACTTTTTGTATGAATGTCATCATATTATGTGTTAAATTTTTAATTTTAGCTGCAAGAACAAGCGGATATAGAAACGAAAGAACATGAAACAATCAAGGCCTCTATAGAAGAAGACGCAGATCGTGAAATCATAGAAATAAAGACATGCTATGAAGTCCAGTTGAAGGAAGAAAAAGACGCAAATGTACGGTTGAAGGGAGAGACTGGACTCATGAAAAAGAAGCTGATCAGTGCAAATAAAGAAATTGACGATTTTAAACATCAAGTAGGACAGCTAAAAGGTCATTGTCCTAGGAAAATACTGTACTAAAGACTTGAACTGGTCGATATAACTATCAAAAAAATGAAATCATCAAAATGATTTGGCGACCTTAGATTACCTTATTGATTTACCCGGTCGCTGAACTGAAGTTAACGAAAGTTTGACCAGCATGCGATTTCGTAGATGTTCACTTCGCACAGTTACAATTTTGTAAGATAAGACATTTTGTTTATTTCACAGCTGAACATAAGCAATTCCAAAAAGTAATATCAACTCTGGAAAGAGATGTAGCGGATCTAAAAAAAGAGATAGCAGAGAGAGATGGGACTATACAAGACAAAGAAAAGCGAATATACGAATTAAAGAGGAAGAAGCAGGAATTGGAGAAATACAAATTCGTTCTAAACTTTAAAATAACTGAGCTAAAAAATCAGGTGAGTAATAACAAGATGACACACGCAATATCAAAATAATTTAGAGAAATTCAAATGTTCTCAATATAATTATTGTCTAATTTTAAAATAATATAGATAGAGCCAAAAGAGAACGCTATTCGCGAGTTGAAGGTCCAAATTGACGATATGGAAAATGAGGAATTGAAACTATTGAATGTTAAACATGAACTCGGTATGAACCTTAAGGACTCAGGCTTTATCATTAACTGTATATTATTATACTAGTTGCCATCATTGGCAGTCGGAATCAAAACGTAGGATAAAGAATGTGATATCTCTGTCGCTTACGAGATTCAAGTGCAAAAGCGAGCAAGACAGCATGTCCCACATATTACGATTCCGGCTTTCAGGAAATTTGTTTTTATAGTCTTTGTAGAAGAAAGTTACAGCTGTTTAATATCCATCATTGATTCTGTGTCCCGCAGATAGACCCGTTAGAACGCGATATCAAAGCTAAAAAAGTCCGTATTCTTGAATTGGAAGTGTCACTGGAAAGTCTTTTGCGCAAAAAAGACTTCCGCGGTAAAATAAACACTCAGTTGTAATTTTTTTCTGCTTAGTAGAGTTTTAGTTTTGTCATGTTAGCAGTAACTTAGTAATTTTTACACTATTGATATTTCATTAGACTTGGCATGTGTATGACGTAGAGTATTACTTCCTTTATTTGCACTATCCAACTAAGTAGGGACATTGGTTGATTTTTTTAATATTACCAATATGTCACTTCACGTTTTATTGTTAGAGTAAGTTGTTGTTTGTGAGTGAGGTGTTGTAATACAAAAACCTGTAGTAATAGGTGAGTACCTATTAATACAGGTTTTTGGTCACACTGAATAAATTGCAAAGTTGCAAGCTTTATTCGCAACAAGGTTTTCGGCTTCTGGATCGACTTTCCATATCTACATATTCACCAATAAGCTGATCCTTTTAGTATAGGAGATTGAATTTTTTTCCTCATACTCGTAACTTTACTGAACCGTTTGTACGTTGTTTAGGTACCTATGTATTATAAAAATAAGGGCTCGATTCTGTAAATTAAAATAAAGTGTTTCTGATTATCGTGGTTAAAAGAATGGACACAGAATTTTTATTTTTATGATAGTAACAAGACGAGCAAATCAGGTGCCTGATGGTAAGCTTCATGATTGTCCATATTCAGACACAGTGCCACCCAGTGTTTTAAAATTCAAAAATTCTGCGCGGCACCGCACTGCGCCTGCCACCCTGAGATATTAGTTGTTGAATCTCGTCATGCCCAGTAATTTCGCTGGTAACATTGCCCTTCATACTGGAACACAGTAATGTTTGCACATTACTGCTTGGCGGATGAATAACTGGCAAAGGTGTAGTACTTCCCCAGGCGGCCCCCTGCTAAAGAGGCCTACCACTACTTAACTTACTTATTGAGACACCCTTTAAGTTAGTTGAAGTTACAGAATGGGGGCATACGAGTAGTTATTATTAACTAAAAGTAGATATGTAAAACTGCTGTTTTCAGAGCTTAAGATCAGTCAGCTAAATGAAAAGCTGGAATCTGCAAAAAAGGACTATCTTAACGAAGCAAGCAGAAATATAACATTGAAAAACACTCTCAAGAAAATCAAGATAGATTTGCACAATATGACCGCAAATTTCCAAGATCCTATGAAATTGAAACTAAATGTAAAAGTAAGTGCAATAGCTCACGCTATTTTTGCACTATGATATATAGACTGGCACATGCTATGTTGAGGCAATATTGCTGCTGGTCGTAGATTTTGTAAGTTTATAAAGATTTATTTTTATAAGGCTAGTGTGAATGGTCAAGCCGGTAGGGCGTACGTAGGCGTACTGTTTGTGACTAAATGAATAATGTCTAAAGGAAAGCCTAGGTCAAAAATATCCACAACCGCCAAGAACCTATGAAGAAGGTGATTTAAGTTGGAAGAAGCGGAATTCGTATGTCAGGATCTTAGCATGTGGACACAGAATTGATAATAATACCACGTAATGTCCGGTAATGTAGAGAGAAATAGTCTATGCTTACCCCAATAAGGATCTATGTATAAAGGGAAAGAACGTGGACACGGCACATATAACGCGACTAAAAACGGAACGGGACCAATTTGTAGTGACTTACTTCATTTTTTTATTGTTGAAAAATCAGTGGCACCACCCTTATTTAGTACTCTTTTCTTCAAGCTATATTATGACTAGTTATCAATTTGCGCTGGCGCGTTCTGGCAGTTACACTGGCGAAACATTTGCATTTATGATGAAATTCTCTACGATAGCTTAATTTTCAAATAGGAACTGTTCCACAAATACGTGGAGGACATAGACTTCGTGAGAAGTCGCGTCGCTGAAGACGAGGCTATACGCGAGTTCAACCGACAGAGGGACCACCTTGAGAAGCAGTTGGCTGGCCTAAAGGCTCAGTTAGCTAAGAGTCTCGGAGGATCTAAGAGTGATATCGGGAAGATTATGGACGTAAGTAACAGTGGAATTTAAACTGTGATAACTATACTTAATAGTGTAAGGGTTTCCCAGTGCCAAAGCAAGTTTCATAAGCCGCCCTGGCTGCTTTAGTTGGGAGCGCAGACTGGCTACGAAAATTACCACACACAAATAAAAATACCAGCTCAATATTTGGGCGACCGAAATTCGCTCGGCGAAAAATAAAACCGCTCAGGTACGAGGTATTTTTGTAAGAACACTTATACCTATAGATCTAGGACGATTTAACCACCTATAGATAGACATAAGAAACCTTGTTTGAAAAATCATCGGATAAGCCATTTACAATGTACGCGGTATAAAATATACAAGAATTGCCCGTTTAATAAACAGGTAGATTTCTCAGTCAGAATGACGATAACTGACTGTGTTCTCGTATTGCATAGGACTCCTTATTGAAGACCTAGGTAACACCACTAACACTGCAATTATTGTAGGTAATGAGACGAATGCCTCAGTAGTGGTAGCAAGCGCTACTGTCGATCATAAGGTCTCGGGTTCGATTCCCAGGACAGGCAAAAAGTGTTATTGGATTTTTCCATTAGGAATTTTCTCAATGATATCCTGGAGTCTGGAACTGTGCCCGGTAGATGGTAATAGGCTCGCCGCCTTACATGGGACTAAAAATGGGCGAAGTGTGATTACTATGGGAACGAGTCCTGGAAACAGAACTCGTTCCCATAGTATACTCATACATAGTAGTCTCCTGGTCCGAACAGTTGGCAGAGGGACAACTGTTCGGAAAAAAATGGTGTGATGTTATGACGTATCGCCAAACGTTGAGCTTGTCTTTATTAAATTATTTACATTTAAAATATACACAAATATCGGATAAAATGAGAAAGAAGCATTATATGTAGTTAATAACAAAAGAATTGTGAGAATTATTAGCGGAAATCTTGTGAATCGGTGTGCAATTAAAATTGCAGTTCACTGAACTGTCGTTACAAGACCGAAACAGATTTTATTGATTTCACTAAATACCGTGTAGTCTGGGTTCGATAGAAAAATGTATATTTCACAATAGAACAAGCCGATCATTGCATTTCCAATTAAATTTTCTATGAACATTAAATCGTAGTTTTGTTAACTATTATTTATTTATACACGATTCGGAATATATCTTGTTTGCCTAATGGTCAGCAATCAGTTAGTTTTGTTTGTTATTTTTTTTTTGTAGTGGTAGGCCTCTTTTGCAGGGGGCCGCCTGGGGAAGTACCACACCTTTGCCAGTTATTCATCCTCCAAGCAGTAATGTGCAAACATTACTGTGTTCCGGTATGAAGGGCAATGTTTCCAGCGAAATTACTGGGCCTGATGAGATTCACCAACTTATATCTCAGGGTGACAGGCACAGTGCAGTGCCGCGCAGAATTTTAAATTTTAAAACACTGGGTGGCACTGCGTCTGATATGGGCAATCATGGTGCTTACCATCAGGCACCTGATTTGCTCGTCTTGTTACTCACTATCATAAAAAAAAAAAATTGCATAATAAGTACAACTTATTATACGAACACCACATTCGTTATTATGCGAAAGAATGAGTCACTTGGAGTAATAAATGAAGTATCACGTTAAACTTTGATCCAAGCATTAAAAGTAGGTGCTTACAATCAGTAAACTAAATACATTTTCACATAGCTAAAGCTTCATTGTCATTTTGACGGCACCACCTTTTACTAACCGATCTGTAGGCTTTGCACGAGTTTTTTGACAATTGACATCAAGTTAGCTAGCATTTGCATCGTCTCGTCGGCATGATACGATTGCGATTATGAAAAAAGTGTTTGGTATATACACTGTACCTACCTACTTTTTAAGGGGTGAAACCGCGGTGCACAGCTTCTAGTACCTAGATATTAATCAGACTTACCATCAAAAATGCTAGGAAAACTGCACCCTGCTGACGGAGATCAACAACCTGCGCACCGAGTTGAAATCGACGCGCACTCGCTGCTTCCAAATGGAGTCGATCCTCGGCCTCTCCGCGCGATACATGCCGCCAGCTACCGCCAGGGCCAAGCTTAAACACGTCACTGAAGACAGAGAGAGGCTGGATGAAAAGTTCAAGCAGAAGATTGACGTAATTATAATTTTATAATGAAATAGAAAATGAGAATGTAAGGGGAAGTCAGTGACAGAAATTAAGGAGTGAAAGAATAGCCTGGTATGGACTTGTAAGGCGTAGGGATGAAAATCACGTGGCCCAAAGGACTATGAAGATGAATTTAAGTGGTAATGTGAGGAGGGGCGTCCTAAAAGATTTGGATGAACTGTGTGAATGAGGATATACGTGAAAAAGAAGTGAGTGCAGAGATGACGGATGATAGGCTGGAATGGCGAAAGATGACGTACTGTGCCGATCCCACCTAGTGTGGGATAAGGGTAGGAAGTTGAATGAAACTCCTACCATCAGCGTTAGGCGACCATCATTTTGAAGTGGTAGGCCTCTTTTGCAGGGGAAGTACCACACCTTTGCCAGTTATTCAAGTAATGTGCAAACATTACTGTGTTCCGGTCTGAAGGGCAATGTTACCAGCGAAATTACTGGGCATGACGAGTTTCAACAAATAATATCTCAGGGTGACAAGCGCAGTGCAGTGCCTCGCGGAATTTTGAAGTTTAAAACACTGGGTGGCACTGTTTCTGATATGGGCAATCATGATGCTTACCATCAGGCACCTGATTTGCTCGTCTTGTCACTATAAAAAAAGGTCAGGCGTCAATCAAGTGCCATAAATCATGATTGATACTGTGACAGACTACTAATTTCTTCTTGATTAACGTCAATCATCACATTACACGACAGGTTAACCATCAGTCATCGCCAATACTGTGGCAAAACTGACAACTATTGTGTAATGGAGGCCATAGGACTCAAACCAACCTCACCTGCATGTGTTACATCTGATGACATACAAAAAACGCTCTGACAAACCTTAATCTTTACCTGCTACCGACCCGGCACCACACGTATTGATCAGCCATTCCTGTTGACTCTGCCGGTTAGGTGGAGAAGGTAGTGTAGATTCTGTAAATCCATGCACTACCTTGATTACACTTAGGCGATGCCGTGAACGTCTATAGTCTACGAGAGGTCACTTGGCTCTAACCACGAGCGCAAATAGGTAGGTACCTACTTTTGTTAGTCATTTTCTTTTTGTTCAACTAAAGGGCCCAATGCACTCTGTTTTCTCTCTGCTTTAAGCAACAAACTTTAGAGTAGAGAATACCATTATTTATTTCTATTTTCATAGGAGAGGTTGGAGATAATCGTAGCACTGAAGGAAGAAAACGAACGATTGCTGGGAAAGGTGCGATGTCAGGAGGAGGAAGATAAAGGCGCACAAGGTGAAGGGGCTCTCGCTTCTTTAGAGAATGATAATAAATAAACGTATTACTTAATTATATAACATTGATCTTTTTTTTACACATAGGTACTTGCTTGTTCGCTTAGTTCGTCAGAGATAAGGTTGCTCACATCGAATAAATGCTTATGTCAGTCACCATCTTAACGTCAACTTTCTCTTTTCTAACGTTTGGTTTGGTTTGGTGAGTCCCGCCCACTTAGCAAAAGCAAAAAACTCGCTATTGTTATCCTTGTCTTTTATATACAATATTTGGCCGTGTGGTTCCCAGCTATAAAATAGGACCACACCCCTTTCTCATCCCGTGGGAGCAGTGTAGATTATCGTGTCGATGGAGCCGTGAGACCCGGCAGAGGGACATATTTGGAGAGGGCAGCAACACTCCTTTTCCAAATAATCCAACAGATAACGCATTACTAGCTCGACTCGGCAAATAGAGTATAGGGCAGAGTCACAGACAATCCAACCTAAAGACGATGCTCTAGAGTAGGAATGCTTTTGCCAAGGGCAGACTGATATGCAGTGATGACGACTCCGACCATTTTCATATCTCATTATAATCAATATATTGTTGCACATAACATGAACTATGAACAAATGAACAAAAGACAATAGTTTGGGAGTCAAACGACCCAATAAAAACTAGCCGACACCCCTAGCGTCCTGCGTAAAAACCATCAGGGCCTCCGCTGTCTTGAGCGTGACACGACGCATATTCACTCGCCGCGTAGCTGATTTGTAAAATACTATACCACTAGCGGTGGTCTTGTACTTTGACACGCGTCACTCAAGGCAGCGGAGGCCCTTCAACTGCGCTCGTCAACTCGCCTGCTAAGCGTGGCGAGTATTGGCAAAGCCCTCCCTTATATCCCCTATGTCCAGCAGTCGACTTCCTGATGATGATTGTGAATCAATTGAACTTACCCAAGTAAATAAAGTTTCCCATTTTCGACACTGACCTACACTGCATTTATATTCATCTGATTGGTAATAAATTGTATTTTATGCAAGTTACATTACTTTATCTATACACATATTAAGTACTGTGATAGTAGGTAAAATATGTACTTTAATGTTATTACAGTATAGATTTTACTAGCACAGACAAAAAAGTTTTCATAGTAAAATTGGTTTTTGGCAGCAGATAAAGTACTTTCAGGCTACTGAACCAACAACAAACAATTGAGTGGAAAAATATTTTTCTTTGTCCATAATTGTGAAATTCCATTTGTTATGTAAATCGAACCATCTTAAGTATCACTAAACTTTTTTGTACCCGTTAATATTGGATACCTAGCACCTCAAACCCTACCTACGAAACTTCTGTACTATATTTGCTATATACAATTACTATAAATATATTTTGTTTACACATATTTAAAAATCTTACTTATAGTTATAAAACTCAAATATCAGTAAATTTGAAAACAATGCAAAAAAGTTATGTTTGCAAAAGGTAAATACGCTAGCGAGTTTAACTCTACTCCAGCGCCATCTAGAGTGCAAAAAAACAGCGCTAGCGTGGTTTTATTTTGTGTTTATATTTTTCCGCTTTCACGCTTTCTTTTGTAGTGGTAGGTCTCTTTTGCAGGGGGCCGCCTGGGGAAGTACCACACCTTTGCCAGTTATTCATCCGCCAAGTAGTAATGTGCAAGCATCACTGTGTTCCGGTATGAAGGGCAATGTTACCAGCGAAATTACTGGGCATGATGAGATTCTACAACTCATATCTCAGGGTGACAGGCGCAGTGCAGTGCCGCGCAGAATTTTGAATTTTAAAACACTGGGTGGCACTGTGTCTGATATGGGCAATCATGATGCTTATCATCAGGCACCTGATTTGCTCGTCTTGTCACACTTTATCATAAAAAAAAAAAAAAAAAAAAAAAAAAACGCTAAAAACGACTAAACCGATTGAGCTGAAATTTGGTATGTAGATAGCTTAGATCCTGGAATAACACATAGGGTATTTTTTATCCCGACATTCCCACGGGAACGAAGACTACGCGGGTGAAAACGCGGGGCACACCTACTACTAATATAATTCTTAATATTTTTAACACTAAGGTCACACCTGGTCCTCAAGGCCACTAAAACCACCAGTTATATAAAAACGTTTAATAAAACAAATGCCACCAGTAGTAGTTAATGGAAACTCATGATTATTGCACCCAGCGACTAAAACTAAACCTAATCATTAATTATATCAAAATAAATACGATCCTTAAATCAACCACTACCCGAAAACTAATCTATGCGTATATTATAAAAAATAAATTGTTTTTATTCGAATATCGGTAAGTCCGTGAACTGATTACATATAAAATATAATTAAGATATTTAAATTAATTGATTTTAAGTTTGCCGTATAAGGTATAAAACAGTCGCTTAGCGCCGTTTGTACGCTTACATCTTGTAAGCTGTGCAACGGATTTTAATGCGATTTTCATCGATAGACAGAGTCATTTAAAAGGAAGGTTTAATATGAGTACCCGGAGCGGAATGACTGCGAGTTGGTAGTAAATAATAATAATTAATTGAAAAATAATTACTTATAATTTTTTTTTTTTAATATATATATTTCACAGATTTACCAAAATTCATAAAGTCAAGCAATTCTATTTCCTAATTCGTGAACTTAAATTGTGAAATATCTCTCCTGCAAAACTAAAAATCACGGCGTGATTATTGCTGTGATTTCAATAGAGCCCTACATTTTGGGCACAAGATGTCTGCGAATATGGAATATATTTATAGTAGTTTTATAGAACAAAAGGTAGGATTGCTTTACGGCCCTTGGGGTAGTCTGGGAACTCCTTCTTGTAGTTGCGGTGTTTGCCGATCGCCCACACTGCCATCTGGTAGAACCCGGCTGCTGCGAATAATCCCGCTGAAATCACAAATATTTCATATTGGACAGAGTCATAACTGAGTTCATTAAGAGGACAGATGAGTCATTGATATAAAGAAAAGGGGAGATAGGGAACGTTCTCCTAGCGCTTACTCAACAAATGGCACGTGCAATTTGCTCAGTGTGAAGTTTGCACAGTGATTTATAATTAACAACAAAGATAGAAGGACGTCCCTAAGACCGAAGTGCGGACGAGACAACAATATTATTCGCTCGTACGACCTTACTTTACTGACGTACGTGGATCTAATGGGGCCTAATTTGAGCTTGCCATTTTCGAGAAGCCAGTACCTCATCTCCCCTTTTCTTTATCAATGCAGTTGAGTGTTGTTTTTCATACAAACATATTCTCCTGTTTCCTCTCTAAATGTTTTTTTTTCAGCTTGTTATGTTCCCAAGAAAAATCCTACTTATATTTCAAAAGCGAAAGTTTTTGAGGATGGATGTTTGTTACTCTTTCACGCCAAAACTACTGAACCGGTTGGACTGAAATTCTGTATGTAGATAGTTTAGACCCTGGAATAACACACAGGGTACTTTTTATCTCGATATTCCCACGGGAACGATGACTGTGCGGGTAAAACTACGGAGCATAGCTAGTTAGTTTATAAAAGAAAATTATTATAGACATACAGGTAAAACTTGACTTACATAATTATTTGTTATGTGAAAGCCAAGTAACATTATAAGTTCCGCAGAAAGGACTTGAGATAGGCCATATCGATACGAAAGTTGTCTTTTGTTATTGCAAGGTCAATAACTGTTTTAAGTTAATAGTTGGAATATTCCGCGAGGTAATCAGCATGCATGCAATAATAACGTGTTAAAACATTGTGTTTTGCTACGATGTGCTATTGAGTACACAATATACGATATTGTTTAACATAAAGCGGTATGTGTCGCGCTACGGCCAAACATTGCAATGTTCCCGTGAAAATATCGCGGAAAAATTAGCCTAGGTATGAGTTATTCCAGTGTCTAAGCTACCAAACCAAATTTCCAAACCACCAAATACCAAATTTCAACCAAATCCATTCAGCCGTTTTTGCTTTTGCGTATTAGAATAACAAACTTTAATCCATCCTCACAAACTTATACTCCAATGTTAGAACACAAAAGACCGTCCTTGGACACAATGTTGATATTGAGACCATGTGTGGTGCAGAAGAGCGTTTATTGAAAAAAGACTAAAACAACAAGCACATATTTACAGAAAACTAAATACAGAAGTGTACAAAATAATGGGGGCGCCACTGTCTTTTACAACAATAAAAACAATTGAATCAACACGTACACTTGAAATTAGTTCCGCTTCTACTCATTTCTGTCGAACTATACCGAGGTACACGGGTCGCCTCGACTAAACGCTCAGATCGTGCAGAAGTTGGGTTCAACATTGGCAATTTCATATCGAGGCTCAGTTGAATAGATACTTAAATTAATACACATTTTAAAAAATTCCATTGCTAAGGTAAAAACATTTCAACACGCCAGTATGTTAACGCAATTAAAAATCACGTATTATAAAACATAGTATGCATAATTAAACAAAGCAAAAGTACTTATGTAAATCACAGACAAGTTCACGATACAAGGAACCATTATTTACTGTATTTTTTTAAATAACTTAGCTAAGGACTGATATATTTTAAAGTCTAAGCAGGTTAATAAACTAATGAGTATAAGTACTATCAGTTTATCAAATAATTTTGTGTTGAAATTTTTATTTAGTGGGTGCTAGTGTACTGGGGCGTTAGTCACCTATTTGGCAATATATTGACAATTTTTTTTTTATTAATTATTAGGCTGAGTTGCCCCTGCAAACTTTAACTAAACCTGTGGAACCTAGAAATATCAGGATAAGAAGTACCCAATGTGTTATTCCAGTGTCTAAATCAAAATACAAAATTTCGGCCCAATCAATTGTAATTTTGGCGTTAAAGACTAAGAAACATCTATACATATGAACTGAATACACATTAGATTCTCAAAGAGTTGTCTCATTGGCTGCTTTTCTTACTAGCCTATTCTTAAAACTTTCAGTGTTACCCACGTACATAACATAAGGAACCTTTTTCGGCCGGGGATTAAAACAAAGTCCCAATAATAAAATTAGCTTCATATAATTACCTGGAATGCATTTAGTCATGATAGTGAAGAACATCCACGATCCGACTTCGTACGTGTAGTTAGGGCAGGACACATAGTTGAAGAGAATAGAGAAGGGGTTCACGTCGGGCATCGGCACGCGACGCACTTTAGTGCCGGGGGGACGCAGGTTCTTCAGCAAAATGTGGATGCTCAGGTTACCGAGCTCACATACCTTGAAATAATAACAAATAACTTAAAAAAATCAAAGTACTTTCAAAAAACTTCATACTGTCAAAGTACTTTATTGACAATCGTAGTGTGATGCATCCTAGGGTTATGAAACTAGCTGTTAACCGCGACATCGTTCGCATAGTATTTAAAGGTAGTAAACTTAAACTTACTATATTATAAATCTCAAATCTCACTACAACGTAAAAAGGTTACGTTAGTAACGGGTAACAGGTAAAAAAAAACTAGAGTTCTAACTCGACTCCAGCGCCATCTAGATGGCACAAAATAAAACAACGCTAGCGCTGTCTTCTTGTGTGTATGCTTGTTACGTTTTCACGCTAAAACTACTGAACCGATTGAGCTGAAATTTTGTGTGTAGATAACTTAGACCTTGGAATAACACATGGGGTACTTTTTATTCCGATATTCCCACGGGAACGAAGACTATGCGGATGAAACCGCGGGGCACAGCTAGGTGTTTATATACGGAACACTAATTTTTTTGGTTGAGTCACTTCTTATAACACAAGCTATCTGTTAGTGAAAGTCCCATTAAAGTAGGTCCAGCCGCTTCAGAGATTAACGGCAACAATAAACAGGACAGATATAAGTATCATATTTACTTTTATTTGCATTTTTTAAAAGTCACTCTAATACAATTCAACTTTATTTATTAAATTTTTTATTTATTATTTTACTTTATTTATTTATATATGAAAGGACAATTCTACTAATTTTATAAATGCGGTAGTTTGTCGGTTGCTATCTCTACACGCCAGAACTACCGAATCGATTAGAATGTAATTTGATACTTTTCAGAGGGAGAACCCGCAGGGCGCAGCTAGTGTTGTCGTAGGCAAGGTCACTAAAACGTCGGACAAGAAAACCCAGGGACAGATCTGAGTGGCATAATATAGAGAGACTTGTCTCTGTTAAGAAAATTCTGTCATTATACCTATATATATATATATATATATATATGAAGTGATTGTATTATCTCTATATGTCTCTTACTCTGCTTAAAAAAATAATCATATAACATTATTTTGTTTCAAGGCCACTATAGACCACTTTTGGGAGCAATGATTTGCCAAACAACAAGAACTGGTTTAGTTTTTGAATATTATTTTAATATATTATAGAGCTATGCTATGCAACCAATATTAAGAAATGTGTTTACAAATGTATGTATTTACCTACATAATTATCAGTTATAATCAATAAAACTAGCAAAAACTTCTCAATACAATGTAAAGTTATGTGAAGGCACATTATAAATAAGTACCTCAATGGACTTTGGCTGGCAAGGCTAGATGCTTACCAATATGTTAAGTAAATACATTCAAATCCAAATTAAATTGCTTACTCATTCTTGAATATGGTATTATAAAACTAGTTATTTTACCTTTAAGTTTAAGGTTTAATGTGATAACTATAAAATATTACCAAAAAAAATTGTATGTTTAAAAGATTAGGTACCTAATTGTCTATTTGAATATTATAAAAACACAATTTATTTTCAAAATAGAATGCCAATGCAATTACACATACATACATACATATACAGTCACGCCTTGTTCCCGTTGGGGTAGGCAGAGACTATTTCTTTCCATTTGCTACAATCTTGACATACATCTTTCGCTTCTTCCACTTTCATCACATTCTTCATGCATGCTCGTCGGTTGTTGGTACTTTTGACCTGGCCTTTCCTTAAGATAACATCAACTTGTTCATGAAAGGTACGCCTAGGTCGACACCTACCGACTTGACCATTCACACTAGCCTTATAAATCTCCTTTCGTCCATCCTCTCCACATGTCCGAACCATCTAAGCAATCCTTTCTCTATCTTTGTCACTACATCTTCTAATACGCCACAGCTTTCCCTTATCACACTGTTTCTCACTTTGTCAATCAAGGTCACTCCAAACTTCTCATTTCCACAGCATTAATCTTACTTTCATGCTTCTTCTGCCAGACCCAACATTCACTACCATACTTAAGTGTGGGGATAAGCACACCTCTATGTCTATATATATAGTCTATATGTATAGTCGTGCCTTGTTAAACACTTTCTGACTGTTCATAATAGTATGCAATGCCCCATTCACCTGATTTCCTGCCAAAACTCTTCTTTCAATGTCACAGTCATACTTTCCATCCCTTGTGAACTACAATGCAATTACAATTATTAATAATTGTAATAATTCATTGCATGCTCTACTGTGGATCATGAGGTCCTGGGTTCCATCCCTAGGTAAAGTGTTATTAGGTTTTCCAATAGAAATTTTCTCAATAACATACAGGATCCGGAATTATGCCCGGTAAATGGCAATAGGCTCGCCCCTATTACTTATTACATGGGATCTAAAGGCATGTCCGGCGTAGTGTGGGTGTACCTACTATGAGACTGAGTCATGGGTACAACTCTGTCTACAATAAAAAGGTATGATGTTATGTTACATTATGCCTTCTAAGCTGCAGGTCTCAGGCCTGGCTTGGTAAAACATTTGTGCACATGAATCTGCTTCATCTGAGTGCGACTGTATAAGCTTCTTTTCAATATAGTATGGGCTTCTAGCTTATTTTAGAATGAGATGACCAGGTGTGGAGTAGCAGCATACTGGGCACAGTACCTCGGTACCCCAAGGTTGCTCCCGAGATTGTCGGCAACCTGAAAGGGCTGCTGAAATTCTTCAGAGGTAGGGTGGCTCGAGTGAGGAATCACACCCCACCCACATGCAAAATAGGCGCATTGACGTCGAGTTGTGGAAAATTGCCTGCGAATTTGATTTGACCATGTGTGGAAATTGTCTTGTATTTAAAAATTCATACAAAAAAAAACTTACAATAAATCCTCCAAGGCCAACATAGAAGCAGAGGCTGCAAGGTTCAGTGTAAAGAGGATGGTTGACATGGTATGCCACAAACAATGTGAACAGCCAGTAGTATGAGCAGTTCTTGAACAAGTTCCTTAATGGCATTGTGCCGTGGGAGAACCGGTGGATGAATAGGGTCTCATAGATACGCTTGGCATAGTGTACTGACCAGCATATAGCTGCCACTCTGAAATAAAATCATTGTTTTAAAAAATATTTGTTAAAGTTGACATCCTCGGGCAGATAACTTTATTTTACACCTTACAGAGAACATATTATAATGAAAATAAAGTAGGTACAGTTAAGCTTAA